>JAWQJV010000007.1:0-1472291 GCA_034638275.1 Colletotrichum lini
CTAACCCTAACCCTAACCCTAACCCTAACCCTAACCCTAACCCTAACCCTAACCCTAACCCTAACCCTAACCCTAACCCTAACCCTAACCCTAAGCTAACCCTAATTGTGTTTCGTACGAGGGCAACCAGGCCTGCACAATTGCAGGATCCTCAGCTAATGCCCTCTGATAGTCGATTCCACGTCGAAAACGCGTCTTTAGTTGTGGTTGGCGTCGTACGAAGTTCTCTGCCCATCGGGGTCCGACACGCGTCGCGTCGCGTTCGTCAAGGAGGCAATCAGCCATATCTCGTACGTCGTCAAGTCGCGGTGGAAATCCTCGATCGATTAGGTCAATAACTCGTTCAAGAATCACTGTTTCTTCTAGCTCAGTCATCTTCATTGATTTCGATCGCGTTTCTTGTCGTGGTAGTCGTCCGATGCGTCGGTCCTGAAGTGTTGTTCTTGGGATATTGTAGATAGTAGCTGCTTTTCGTACGGAAAGATTTGGGTCTTTATTGATAGCTTGAAGTGCAAGTATAATGCGGCTTTCTTTTAAGGAGGATTCCATAGTCGTACGTAGAGGAAACTTAGTATAAAGAGGAAAGGTGTAGAAGTAAAGAGGAGTGGCCGACTCACTATGATGGCCGACTCACTATGCATGTACGTTAGTTAATAATTTATTTAACTTTATACTTTAGCTTGTTAGGTTTTATAATAATGCAGTCTTTAGTATATAATCTATATAGCACTAGTTTAAGAAGTATAATATAAAAGACTAAGTAGATTTTTATTATATTAGGTAACGTACATGATAAGCGAGCGCGCCAGACAAGCGAGCGCGCCACCTAACCGCAACCACATCACAAATATAACCCCCAAGCAACAACAAAAAGATCAAATCAATTCAAACTACTCAGAATCCTCTTCTCCAGACATATCTTCATTAAAATCACATGTTCGCGCATTGTGTCCGGTGTTTCCGCAGATGCCACACCTCCTTTGGCCTGTTTCTGTCCTCGGCTTCCGACCACTACTCCGACGTATTTCCTCTTGTACCTGGGCTGTCGCCTCTCTCTGCGACTGAATATCCTGTGCATCAGCTACAGTAAGACTTCCTCCTTGCCTAAGATGAGTTTTCTTAGTCCTTTTGCGTCGGTTAAGTAGGCTGTTTTCCTCCCGAAGGGCTTTATTCTCAGCTCTTAAGAATGCATTCTCATGGGCAAATCCCAGTGCTCCTTTCAGAATATGCTCAACATCTGTACATCCATGTGTTGGAGAGCTGCCTGGATGATTAAGGAACCGATCCTTAAGTAGAGTTCCTTGAGAACTTAACTCTGTTGCGTTCTTTGGTGTCTGGGAAGTCCAAGGTAGTGGTGTTGTTGGGAGGGATCCTGGAGGTGAAGGAGTGTGGAACTTGACATCCAGCTTAGATATCACACTTTCTGCACTTAGAGGGACAAGTCCTGCCCCTCTAAAACCCCCTTGGATGTTTTTTTCTGTGAGAGCTCGCTTAAAGGCGTTGTGAAATGCTGGAAAGAAATCGTCCTTCGTAATATGGGTATTACCCCGTCGCATCTTATCCTCAATTTCTCGACCGTACGCCAACTTCAAAGGCCCAAAACACCCTACATCTAAGGGCTGAAGTAGATGAGAAGAATGAGGCGGCATACAGAGGGTGACGATGTTGTTTTCCTTGCAAAACAGCTCAAAGTCTGTGGAGTGGTGACTTTCGTGTCCATCGACAATAAGGAGGCGATATTTCCCCTTCGCACGCGACTTTGAATGCTGATCAAAGTGCTGGAGCCAATCTAGGCCTCTTTCATTTGTTGTCCATCCATTTTCAGATGTTGCGATAACCCAGTCGGGTGGGAGACCAGATTCGGTGTACCATGTGGAGAGGAGATTTTTGCCTGCAACAATGATGTATGGCGGGACGCTATAGCCAGACGAACTGATGGCCTGAATGACTGTAACCCATTCTCGATTGCCAGGCTGAGCCATTTTTGTGTTTGAATGTCTTTCAGCGCTTGTAACAACCATGCCGGATGCAATCTGGCCCATCATAAAGCCAGTCTCGTCAAAGTTGTAGATATCTGACTCCACGATGCCATATTTCGCGATTGTGTTCGCCACAAGGCGAAACCACGCGTTTATTGCCTCAGGATCTTCGCATTTAGCTCTCTTATAGTCGTATCTTCGAAAAAAACGCGTTCGGAGCTGTGGTTGTCGTTTGACAAAGTTTGAGGCCCAGCGCTTGCCGACTGGTGGCTTGTCGCGGTCGGCAAGCAGTCGATTGGCCATTTCTTCAACACCAGTAAGCCGGGGAGGAAACGATCGGGCATCTAGGTCGAGAATGTACTCGACTAGCTTCTGCTCTTCAAGCTCCGTCAAATTCCGTGAGTTCGGCATGGTGTCGCGTCGTGATGCTGTTCCCTTTAGTCGACGCGTCACAATGTCGCGGCTGACGTTGTACATCTTTGCTGCAGCGCGAATGCTGAGTTTTAGGTCTTTTTTGTAAGCTTGGACAGCCAGCTGTACCTGAGCTTCGTTGCTAGTGGATTGCATTGTTGTTCGTGGAGAAATGAAAGGAAACAGTCAGACAGACGCGTCTGGCTGGTTGGGTGGCGCGCTCGCTTGTCTGGCGCGCTCGCTTATCATGTACGTTATAGATATATATAATTAATATTCTAACTACTTAATACTTATATTACTTAAAGATATACTTTTAGTAGCTATAATAAGTGCTCTATATAGTATTATAACTATACATTATAAAGTTATAGCTAGCTTAAAATTGTTAAGAATTACTAGTAAAGAATATAGGAGCACTAACAGCTAGATTTTATATATTAAATCTTTATAGTCTAGTAATAAACTTACTTAAACAAAGCTTAATATAGCTGTAGTAACTATAATAAGTCTATAAAAAGCTTTTTTACTTTACTAGTATTAGTAACTAGCTAGTATTATAGTACTAAAAAGGTGTAATTTAGGTGTAAAAGGTGGCCTAAATGGGGGGGTGGCCCAAATGTGGGTGCACGACGTTACCGCAAGCGATATGGAAGAATCGGACTGCGAAAGACTTTTGAACAGAGGCGGCACGCCCCGCGTCGGCACCCTTGATGAAATTGACACCGTTGGCCTCTCGTGGAGCAGCTGATACGGAATCTCGAGGACGTCCTGCATCTCCGACGCCAAAGGATATGGCACCCGAGCCTCCCAGACCTAGTGGCGACAGGGAAGCGGCCGGGCCCTTCCGGCCGCCCGTCCGGCACCATTCGTGGTTCGAAATCGCGAGCTGCGTACTGATGATAATCATGCTCGTCGCCATAATTGGCGTCTTGCTGCCCAATAGCGGCAAGCCTCTACCCGAGTTACCGTTCGCCATATCGATCAACGCCGTCGTATCCGTCCTGAGCACCGTCCTCAAGGCGTGCGAGGCTTCTATCCTGGCCGATGGCGCGAGTGGTATGAAATGAAGGTGGTTCCGGGCGAGGAGGCCGCTGCGTGACCTTGTCGTGTTCGACAATGCCAGCCGTGGGCCTTGGGGCTGTTTGCAGCTGCTTTCGGCGCCGCGAGGGCTCATCGATTCGCTCGGGGTGGCCCTTATCATCCTGACTTTGGTGCTCGACCCATTAGTGCAGCAGCTCGTCTTCCACTGCAGCTGCGACCGAGTCAGCGTAAAGGAGAAATCAACGCTTCCGCGGGCGATGAGATATTCCGAGGTGGCCGCTCACACGGGTGCAGGTATTTAGCCGACTGAGACGGCTTTGTTGGGTTTTATCGGCCGCGGTCTCTACACTGGCAACTCTGATACGCCGTTTGTCTGTCCGACGGCAAACTGCACATTTGAAAAGCCATTCTCGACGCTGGGCTGCTGCACCACGTGCGAGAACGTCAGCCAAATCACAATTTGTCCAACAATCCATTCTTGCGTGAAAAAGAGACGAGAAGAGCACAATGACAGATCGTTTCGTCGATTGCTCTTCCGTGTTCCGTGTTGCGGCAGCGACGGCGACGACAATAAATTGAATTAAACGCGTCGGGTCCGTATAGAGTAACACGCGATTGGAGCTTGAGGTGGCTGCGGGGTGATAATGGTGGTGGGGGTAGTTCAAGTCTCCATATTAATTGAGCTACACCAATGGAATCTCATCCGGCGGCGTGGGTGAATCACCGCTGGGGAACCGGGGCCGCAGCCGGCCCGCATCCCCATCCGAGTCGCGCCGGCAATGTCCTCATCTCCCGTAACACCCGCCGAGGATGCGATGTCAACAATGGTTGTTGCTTTGCTTTCAGCGAACCATCTGTCCCGTCTATGAAATTTTGCACTCAGGATAAGACCATGTCGTAGCCGCAGCACCTTTTCGGCAGCACCTCCAGTAATTTGTGTAGTCGAAGGCCCCCAAGATGCTGCTCCACCACAAAAGAAAGGGACGGCACTGATGGATAAATAGCCTCCAGACACATTTTAAAATTGCAGCGATGGCTTTTATTCCGCAGCATCGCCTCTGCGGCGAACGATTGTCTCATTTCTCGTGCTCGGCAGTGAGCACGCGAAGGTACCTGTGGTACCTGGGTACGTACCGGCTGGCGGGTCACGGTATATGACCCACTTATATCATCTTATCTAATCTTATCGCGGCTTATCATGGCGTAGCAGCGCTGGTTGCCAGAGCCACCAACCCCTTCACACTCCACCAAGAAAACAAACGCTCCACAATCTGCTACTTGCTTCGCATCGCACGCATCGCACCGCATCGCATCGCTTCAGCCCGACAACAACAGCCGTCTCTATCAAAGGCATGAATACAATACCGCTCGATCTTAGCCAGTTCGTCCTATCCTGGCTATCTCAAATCCTTCCGCCCGACCCTGACGCCGACGTCGATGCGACCGTTCCGAACCCGCTCTCAAAGCGCACATCGCTCTCCCCGTCACGATCCGACAACGACAAGCCCTCGCGGAAAAGGCCCCGATTGTTGGGCGCTACGCATGACCACCAGAATTCCGTCTCTTTGACCTACGCATCTATTCCATCACCACCTGCCACCGCTGTGTCCTGCATGGCGCCGACTCCGAATCCCCAGCCTTCGGGCGAGAAGCGCCCACGGGAAGAGAACGACAATGATGACGACGACCACGTCAACACCACCAGCTCCGGCCCTATGGTCCCGCATATCGTGAACCCAGACGAGTCTACCCCTCGCCCAGACAGACACGGCCATGTCCAGCCTGACGCAACAATACCTCTTGCGTATCATGGACACCCATACCATGGCAGCAACTCCGTCCCAAGCACAGCCGCGCCCTCCGTCTCTTCCCACGCACCATCTATACCCTCGCGGACTTCTTCGCCAACAAAACAAATGCGCTATGCTTCATTAGATATAACGGGGTACTCGATCAAGAGCTTCTCTGCCGACGCGACGACAATGCCCGCTTCCTTGGAGCAAGTCCTCCTCCACCTTACCGACATACAAGACAGAGTCGCCATCATCCCAATCGCCTTGAAAGACGAGGTTTGATCCCCTACCCTCCCGCCCGCTTGCCGCTGGCTGTTAACGGGATTGCTAACGAGATGCATCTTTAGCTCGCAAGCTACCGCATTCGCGACTTTTCCTTCTACAACCCAGGGGCCAGTCCTGAACGATGGCAGTTTCCGAGCGTAGCATTCGTCAAAAAGACCATGGACCGGGCCATACAATGCGCTGTTGCCAGGGAACTCGAGAGCTCGTGGAACCAGGATGTCCACCGGCCTCTTCTCGACTACGTCTTCCGCCCCAATACAGGCCGCTCTGCCCTGGACTTCCGATATTGGTATGCTCTCTTGTCGGCCCAACTCTGCCTGTTTCTCGCAGCTAACCTCTTCGCGTCGATGAACAGCAACGCCGCCTCCATTATTCCTCGCTTCAGGCCCAAGACCGTCCCTTCCAAGATGGTGGACTACTGCGTCCACGTGGTCCCAACCCCCGAAGAGAGGGCTCGCATCGACCAACTGTGCACCTCCAGGCCGGCGGCTTCGATCAACCATACCGACTGGGGCAATCTGAGCGGCGACCCGATTGCTCTCTCCATCGAAACTAAGCGTGATGGCGAGGGGTTGGAACAAGCTCTATCGCAGGTCGGGACTTGGCACGCGGCCCATTGGCGGAGCCTGCTGCTCGAGAAACGACACACACCTGCCGGGATTGACTTCCTACCCGCCCTCATCGCCCAGGGCCATTCGTGGTACTTTGTCGCCACAACGCGTCACGATTCCGGCCAGGCGTGGCTCTACACCAAGATGGAGGTAGGAAAAACCGAGACGCTCGTCGGCACATTTCAGATCCTCGTCGCTCTGCAGTATTTCAAATGTTGGATAGAGGACACGTACTGGCCCGCGTTCCGGAGGTACATGCTGGCTTTGGATTGAGGTTGGAACGCCAAGTTGGAGACAGCAATGAACAACCGGGGCGAGATGCGAGGGAGACAGTGAACTCGTCGATGTGGCTTCTGGTGGAGCCAGGTCCTTCTCTTGCCGATGAGCAGATGGAGGAAAGATGTCAGATGTCTCTCAAACCTCTGCAGCTAACCTTCAAGGCCACGCTGATCGGAGTTTCTGAGAGCTCTAGAAGGGAAGCCAGATGTCCCTCGCCAGCAGGAACATCTTGGCGAAGACTCGGGCGGGTAGATGCGAGGGCTCGAATCCTGGCATTAGCCCCATTCAATACCGGTCGCTCTATTCCAGCGCATCCCTGGGAAATTTCCCAGGCGTTCATAGTCGTCACCGCACGTCTAGTGTAATCAAGCTATCGGAGGGGTCGAGGAGGACCTAGCTAGCTTATCACTGACTGCGTCGAGGAGACATCCCGGTACTCGGAGACTTTTTTGTCTCTTACAATCATGAACCAAGCGGTCTTATTTCCAAGCAGTTTGCCGCTTAGTGATGGCTGAGCCATCCAAATATCGACCTGGCTTGCACCACCTCATCCCATCAAGTCCACGTGGGTCAGAGACGTTTTTTACCTTTCCACCGACGAACAAGCTTCGCTGCCGTTGCTTAGGGATGAACGTGGGCAGGGTTGCTCATGAAATCTATGGCGTTAGGCCGTTCGTGAAAGAACCTGTTCACAGCGCTGCTCTAGGTCCTCACCCCAAGTCGAGGAACAAAAATAGCGCCGGTCTAAAGGACTACTTAGGATACCTATTTTAGGAGCGCTGCGATATCCCATCGAGTGCCAGATAGCTCCATTTTTGCCAAGGGCAGGGTAGAGCTAATAGGGGCTTGTAAATCTGTTAAGTTAACTAATAGGGTAAAAGTACCTCTGTTCCCTATATATTTTAGGTATGCTAGAGGTACTAGCAATCTCCTTTAGTACATAAAGCTATATTATAGTCTAAGCAGCCCTTCTACATCCTTTTCTTCTGTATAAGGCTATTCCTAGATATCTTAGCTAAGGTTTAGTAGGCTCTTAAAGCTTTCCTATTACTATAGTAGGAATAAAGTAAATTAGCCCCTTTTAATCCCTTCCTATAGTATTCCTATAAAATAATGTTACGGCCTAACCAGTTGGGTGCTGGCCGGCGTAACTATATAGTGCAGAACAGGGGATAATGATGCAGGTGCATCATTACCGAAGCTTTTGCTTTGTGCCACAGTTGGTTGCCCTGACCTGCTCGTAACACAATGATGCACCTACCCCGCGTTGAGGGTTGTGGGTTCAATTCCCGCACGTCGAGAAGAACAGTACTGCCTCCACTGTTGTGTGACGTCTGACCGTGGGCAGGCACGTGTGGGTTGGTCCCCCGCACCAATACCTGGAGTTTCCCTGCTTATACCCGTGATATGTCCGATTGGTCCTCGGCATAGGGACATGCCTCTTGGAGGGGAGACATGGTGTTACGGCCTAACCAGTTGGGTGCTGGCCGGCGTAACTATATAGTGCAGAACAGGGGATAATGATGCAGGTGCATCATTACCGAAGCTTTTGCTTTGTGCCACAGTTGGTTGCCCTGACCTGCTCGTAACAAATAAAGGTATTTATTTTATCTATAGCCTATCTAGGCTGCAACCTCTACTATCCTTTTGCTAATAGTCTAAACTATTAAATAAGCTAGCCTATAAGTAACTACTGCTATTAGTAGTAGGTTTTTACCTTCTGCTACCTAAGGCTGCTCTAGAGCTGTAGTAGGAAGCTATTTACAACTACTACTTCTAGTAGGAAGTTCTAAGCAATTAACTACTAGCCCCCTTAATAAATAAAGTAGCTATATTAATAATAGGACCTTATCTAGTTACTAATATTAACCCTATTTATCTTATAGTTGTATTTATTAATTACCTTAGGGACTAAAAGGTCCTTTTAGACGTTTAGGCTAAAGACTTACTAAGCAGCCCTCTTAGCAGTAGAATCCCTAGCTAGGTAGCAGCAGCTGTAGATAACTTCTTAACTATTCTAAAAGACAGTTAATAAAAAGAGTATAAAGGTATTATCCTTTTAGGTAAATTAGTTAACCTATTTACTAGTTAGTTATTTAAGTAAGTAGGCTAGTAGGTAGATAACTTTCCTTTCTATCTAAGACCTTTTCGCGAACCTTCTCTTTACAAGGTACCCACTGTTAGTAGCTGTTAAGATCATAGAGGGCTCCGGCCCACCACACTATCGTTTCCCATCTTCAGCCCACGCGAGCTGAAATTCACCATCATGGCCGTCTCTCTAGACGCAGGGCCATCGATCACGGTTCACGGGGACGCCAGTACATCTCGACGGTCTGGACGTGTCCGAAAACCGACCGCAAAGGTCAGAGTGGTTGAGCAAGTCAGCTACCAAGACAATGCGGAGCTTAAAGACGAGATCAACAAGCTCTCAAACCTCGTCCAGGATCTCCTACGACGGGACGCCGAAAGGGAACAGTTCCTGAAAGACTGTTTGATGAAGATCGAATCCTTGGAGAAAGAGCTTCAGGAAGAGAAGCAGCGTTCAGACCGGCACCAACGTGGTCTAGCAAGGTCCATGCATGCTGTTAGCACCGGACCCAGCGAGTCCGCCCTGAGTTTCCAAGGGCATCCCTTACACACAGCCCAGAACCAGCCGCCCCAAGTTCGGTCCTACGCGATGGTGGCGAGCCAGCCGCTTACCAGACAACTGCATGAAACAACGCCAGCAAAACAAGCCGCAAACCGGGCGGCTTCAAAAGACCTTCGCATCTTCGCACGTCTGCCACCTGAAAGCCCGCTCCGCAACGAGAGAGCCTACGACATATACATCTTCGTTCGAGAAAAGCTAAGTCCCCAAGCTCGAGAAGCCCTCAAGGGGATCGACCATGTCAAGACAGGATTAGCACTCCTACCATCGTCAGCAGACGGGGCAAAAGTCCTGCTAGAGAACAGAGAACAGATTGGTGCCCTTCTCCAGGCACAGGCGGTCGAGCAGCGCGACACCTGGATCCGGGCCTATATCGCAAACGTCCCTTACACCAGACACTGCCTGCTCACCAATACTGAGCTGGAAATCACGACCGAGGAGCTCCTTGAAGAGATCCAGGCCACGACGAAACTCAAGCCCGAAAAAGCATACTTTTCCAGAAAAGACGAAGCCGAAAGGCTAGGCACGGTGACAGCCTGGTTCAAGGCGGAAGCCGTAAGGCAACTACCAAGACGCCTCCGTTTGATGGGGGCCAGCGTGTTTGTGAACCTGCAGTTCCCGAAGGAGAAGAGGTCTCCCCAATGCCACCGCTGCGGCGGCTTTCACAACGAACGAACGTGTACCAGAAGGAAGAGATGCCTCAAGTGCAGCTCTCCTTCCCACACGACCGACCAACATCGGGCACCTTGCGGCGGCACTGAGGGTCACGATGGCTGTGACTGCCCCTTTAAATGCCCGTCGTGTAACGGACCCCACGCCGCCTTTGATGCGATGTGCCCTATCAAACCCAAAGTGGTGAAGGGCGTAGTCCAGAGGAGGAACAAGGCACAGCTACGGGCCATCCGAGCCGAGGGAGAAAGATCGTGGAGAACTGCAACCCAGCAGTCGCACCGACACTCCCGCGATGAACGACAAGCGATGGACTGTACCCCAGCAAATGAGACACAGGAGGAGAACGCGGCCATCTAAAACCCTGCAAATCATGCAAGCGAACGTGGGCAGGCGGCCATCTGCCCACGAAACAGCACTGAACCTGGCGTACGCAGCCCAGATTGATATACTCCTACTACAAGAGCCCTCTATCCGCTCGGAGGAGAGGAGGCTCACAAGATTCCACCCAGCTTTTGAGACTTTCACCCCGGTGGATAACTGGACCGAAGACCGGCCCAGGGTGCTTACTTATCTCCGCAGAGGAGTTGGGCTACGAGGCGTACAAATACGGCCTCTACCCGTTCCATCCACAGACCTGCTTTTCCTACGACTCCTCTCAGGAACGCAGGAAGTCCTCACAGTCATCAACGTGTACAACGCCCCTCGTGGCTCATTGCGACACGGCCAGGCTGTCATGGACATCATAGCGGCCTGGCAACCCAAACCCGAGGATCGAGTACTGATCGCGGGGGACTTTAACTTACACCATTGGACATGGCAGCCCGAGGCAACAAGCTCCTTTGACGCGGACAACCTGGTAGAATGGGCAGAAGACGCCAGACTTGTCCTGCTGTCGCCGATAGGTGAGCCTACGCACATAGACGGCAACACGCTAGACTTATGCTGGGGGTCCAGCAACCTCCATGGGGCATCCACCAGCATAGAAACGTCCCTACACACGACATCAGACCACGAATCCCTGCTTACCCGGGTCCCCTTGGCCCCAACCGATTTACCCAGTCCAACCGCGGGAAAGTTCCGGCTCGACACGATGGATGAGAAGCTTTTCCTCGACATGCTGAAGCGAAACCTACAACCTATACGACATATTGCAAGCGACACAAGGGGCCCACAGGCACTAGACCTCCTAGCACAGCGGCTCACGGACTCCCTCGTAGAAGCGCTCACGGCTTCTACAAAGCGCACATTGGGCAGAGGGCCTGGGAGGCCATACTGGAACGAGAGCTGTGCGCGCAAACACCAAGCCTACACGACGAAGAGAGCAACTGTAAAGAGACTTCGCGCCTTGGGGATAGACTGTCGATGGGAGCTAGATGAGGAGGATGCTCTCAGACTGGACTTTCTCCATGAGCTACGCCGCTCGAAGGACACTTACTGGAGAGGGAAGATCGCCTCAGCCTCCACAGGCAAAGACGTATTCGAAATGGTCGGGTGGCATAAGGCCACAGGGTCCTTCCAGATCCCACCCCTCCGAGACGAAAATAACCCAGCCACGCTCGTCTCACAAACGAAAGAGAAGCGCGATCTGTTTGCCCGCGTTCTCCTCAGAAGATCTGCTATCTCCGCAGACATATCAGCAGAGACCCCAGCACCTCAGCTGCAGGCCAAACTCCCTTTCCCACAGGTTACGAAAGATGAGGTACAAACTGCAGTTCTCTCTGCGGGAAACACTACCCCTGGGTCTGATGGAATCACTACGGCCGCTCTCAAGACAGCGTGGCCCGTTATTAAGGACACCGTTTTCTCGCTCTATAGTGGATGCATACGCGAGGGCTGGCATCCCACCTGTTTCAAAGAAGCCATCCTAGTCATCCTGCCTAAGCCGGGCAAGAGAGATAGGGCGCTCCCACGCTCTTATAGACCAATCGCGCTCTTGTCTGTACTTGGAAAAGGCTTGGAGAGGCTTGTCGCAAGAAGGCTTGCCTGGATCACAGTGAAACACCGAGTACTGCACGACCAACAGTTCGGCGCCCTCCCCCTTCGCTCGTGTAGCGACCTCACCGCCGCCGCCATTCACGATATCGAGTGCGCCTGGCAAGGAGGTCTTGTCACCTCTATGCTCACACTCGACGTGAAAGGGGCCTTCGACGCTGTGCTGCCAGGGAGGCTGATCCGACGCCTCCGATGCCAAGGATGGCCGGAGAACCTCGTGCAGTGGGTCTCGAGCTTTGTCCTTGGGAGAAGAGCAAGAATAAGGCTAGACGGGGAGATGGGAGACGTCTTCGACCTCGAGTGTGGGTTACCACAGGGCTCGCCTGTGTCCCCCATCCTCTTCATGCTCCACATCGAACCCCTATTTAAGCTGGGCACTTCCCGTCCAGGAAGGAAGCGGTCCCGATTTGGCTATGCCGACGACATTGCTATCCTGGCGAGCTCAACTTCACTGGAGGACAACTGTGTCCTGCTAGCCAAAGAATGGGAAGAAGCTCAAGCATGGGGAGCGTCAGAGGGAGTCACTTTCGACACCGACAAGTCCGAGCTCATCCACTGCACCAGGAGGCACAAAGACGGAAACCCGCCAATCACAGTCACCTTGTTGGATGGAAGACAACATACAGTCCATGCCGCTAACCAAGGGGCCTCCCTACGATGGCTTGGCGTCCACTTCGACCGAAGGCTCACATTCAAGAACCATGTGAGAGACCTCTGCGCCAAAGCCCGCCGAGTGGTTAATGGACTACGGGGACTAGGAACCACTGTCTGGGGTGCGCCGGCACACCTGCTTTGCCACGCTACGATCTCTTGCGTATTGCCCATCCAGTACTATGCTTCCGAGGCATGGTGGCCCGGCAGGAACCGGATCAAGAATGGACACGTCACCTCGAACGGAGTCAACGATCTACTCCGCCAACTTGACACCACGCAAGCCAAAGCTATTAGAGCTGCACTTCCTGTGTACAAGACGACGCCTGCACCGATCCTGCAGCGCGAAGCTGCCCTGCCCCCAGCAGAGGTGATGCTAGATGCAAAGCTTCACAAAGCCTCCGCAAGGATCCATCGCCTTGACGAGCGACACCCCCTCCGAAAGAGACTCAGAGGAAAGCCAGGACCAGACTCAAGGCTCCGACGAATGGCAAATCTCGTAGATAACAACGCTGAATACATCGACCCGCTTGAACTACCACCTTGGGAGCGCTTAACGGACTGGCAAACGGCCCTCAGCATGGTCGGTCACAAGCCTAGGAAGACCAAGGAAGAACTGGCACTTGAGTTCACAGACAGACTGGGAACGTTTTCAAAGCGGGACATTGTAGTCTATACCGACGGTTCCCAAACGACGGACGGTAGCAGAACCTCCGCCGGAGCAGGCTGGGTAGGGTACCAGGCCACACGGCAGATCTTCCGAGGATCCGAACCGCTCGGTCACCAGACGGAGGTCTCTGACGCAGAAGCGCAAGCCGCTTTTCGGGGCCTACTGGAAGCCATGAGGTCTCCCACGGCGCGGATGGCAGACAATGTTCACATCTGCCTCGACAACCTCGCAGTCGCAGCCGGACTCTATTCCCAGAGCGCTGGAAGCAGCCAGGCCAGGTTTAGGGCCTTTAGTGGGCTCTGCGCCTCTTGGGCACAGAGAGAACGGGCAAGCTGGACGATCTCTGGCAGGGTGTACATTTGGTGGTGCCCCGGGCACACGGGTATACCGGGAAACGAGGAAGCAGACGCTCTAGCCAAGGAGGCCTGCAAACAGATGCCAGAATCACAGCCTCAGCCTACACTCGCGCACTTGAAACGGCAGTCTAAAGCAGTCGCTTTCCAAGCTTTCGCTAGGAGATGGCCGTCAATCTGCCCTCGGCAGTATGCCGACCTTGGGATAGTTCCTCATCCCAAGCCCCCCGAACTTCACCTTCCTCGGCATCTGCTGGGAAGGCTATATGCAGCAAGGTCCCATCACGGAGACTTTGCAGCGTACCACGAGAGATTTGACCACCAAGACGCACTGCTCAACTGCAGTTGCGGACGGCGCAAAAGCCCAGTACACTTTTACTTCTGTAAGCGCGGCCGGAAGGCCACGCCTCGCCATCTCCGCCAACGCATGGCGAAAGCAAGCATAGATGTTCTGCTAGGCTCTACGCAGGGAGCTTCTCTTCTGTGCGAATGGATGGAGGCAACCAATTTCTTTTCCGAAATCTGCCCGACTTTCGAACAGGAACGTTAGGTGAAGACGGTGGCCTGTAACATAGCTTAGATTAGCATAGACCATGTCGGCACTGCGCCCGGCACGTCCATCGATACTCCGGACGTTAAATATCATCATCATCATCATCACCTGTTTCTTGTCCTTACAAAGGCTGTGCCGCCCGCGTCCTGTTGGTCGGGTGGGGCTCTCACTGCCTGTAGCTTGTCGGGTCGTAACATCTAGCTTAGTACGCCTAAAAAGCCCTGCTAGGGCTAGAGCTAAGGCTAGGCCTAGGATTAAATGCTAGATATATACTAGAAGGTTAATTAGTAGTTAGCCTATATCTAAGAGACTAAAGATTTCCTTTATACAACTAGTTTAGATTTTATAGTTAATAAGGCTAACGTAGTTCACAAGCAAGTGAATCACACAAGCTAGTGAATCACTTTCTAATTATTTCGTACGCATCCTCTTTCTCCTAGTTTTTCTCCACCAACAACTATGGGACAGCAATCAATTGAAAGTGATTTAGTCCTAGCGCTTAATGCGCTCCAATCCAACCCAAAATTAAGCGTACGAAAGGCTGCATTACTCTATAATGTATCATTCTCTACCCTCCAACGACGAAAACACGGCCGACCTGCGAAACGCGACATCCGACCACATAACCAGAATTTGACCTTGTACGAAGAGGAGAGCATTGTACGATACATAATCGACCTAGATTCACGATCATTTCCACCGCGCCTTAGTGCTGTTCGAGAAATGGCCGATCGACTGCTTCGCGACCGCGGCGCGCGACGCGTCGGAACAAACTGGGCCTCAAACTTCGTACGACGACGACCTGAGCTCCGAACGCGTTTTAATCGAAGAATCGACTATCAGAGAGTCCTCTGCGAAGATCCTGACGCGTATCGCGCGTGGTTTTCCCTTGTACGAAATACAATTGCGAAGTATGGGATACACGATGACGATATCTATAACTTTGATGAGACTGGGTTTGCAATGGGCAAAATGTCCTCTGAAATGGTTGTTACAGCCTCTGAACGACGTGGCAAGCCAAGAGGAGCACAACAAGGGAATCAGGAATGGGTTACAGTAATCCAGGGCATTGGGTCGTACGGCTATTCTATCCCACCGTACATCATCTTTGCAGGCAAAGTCCATCTTGACTCCTGGACGTACGACAGCCCCCTCCCACCCAACTGGGTAATTACCCTTACAGAAAACGGTTGGACGACAAACGAGAAAGGCCTAGAATGGGTAAAGCACTTTGATTTCCATACAAGAAGTCGTACGAAGGGTGTTTACCGCCTCCTTATCCTTGATGGCCATGAAAGCCACCATTCTGTCGATTTTGAGCTATACTGCAAGGAACAGAAGATTATTACGCTCTGTATGCCACCTCATTCATCGCATAAGCTCCAGCCTCTTGATGTTGGGTGCTTTGGTCCCTTGAAACGGGCGTACGGTCAAGAAATCGAGGTCCTTATGCGGGCGCATGTTACGCATATTGCAAAGGAAGACTTCCTCCCAGCTTTTTCTAAGGCGTACGACAAGGCGATAACTAAGTCAAACATTCAAGCAGGCTTTAGAGCAACTGGCCTTATACCGTACGACCCTGATTATGTGATTTCACAGCTAGATATCAAGCTTCATACGCCAACACCACCAGGTTCTTCTGCTGGCTTACCACCAGCTTGGGTACCAAAGACACCAAACAACCCAATCGAAATCACGTCACAATCCGATTATATCAGTAATCGCATCGTACGACATCAAAATAGCTCCCCAACATCAATTCTTACAGGTATGCAGCAGCTGAAGAAAGGGATGATGATGATGGTGCACGAACAGACCTTGATGCGGGAGGATTTGGCTGAACTTCGAGAGGCAAATGACCGCCTTAGCCGCCGTCGGCGTACGAAAAAAAAACAGCTACAGCAAGGAGGGACACTTACAATTAACCAGGCAAAGGATTTAAAGTCTCAAATAGATGCGACGGAGCAGTTAAAGGCAGAAACAAGTCAGAATGGTGGTCGTACGAGGAGGCAGGAAACGCGCGCGCGACGATGTGGTATCTGTGGAGAGCCTGGCCATAATGCTCGTACATGTCAAAAGGTTGAATCTACATCTGAAGAAGAGGATTCCAGTTAATTTAAATTAGTTTAAGGCGTTGTAGTTGATTTCTCTTACATGTTATTGTACGAGTAGTAGAAAAGTGATTCACTAGCTTGTGTGATTCACTTGCTTGTGAACTACGTTATAGTCTAATTTATAGGTTAATCTTTAGAAATAATAATAATTTTAATAAAACCTATTTTAACTAGCTATAAGATCTAGATCCTTACCTAGTCTAGCTACTATATCTAGTAGCTCTAGCATGTATATAGAAAGGGCCTATATATATTAGTCCCTTAGGTGCAGCCTACCTAGTTAGCTAAGCTAGCTAGGCTAGCTAGACTAGCTGCTAAAAATCTAGCTCTATTAACACTAATGCAGTAGGTAGTTGTTACGGTCAGATATCCGACAGTGGTGTTTCTGCTAACAGGTAGCTGAGGTCAGTACTCAATGAACAGTGCTGGGGTCTTGCTGGCTTGTTGGTAATCTTGTTGGTGAGGATGCGGTGATCAATCGTATACTCAAGGCGTGGATAACTTGTCTTTCACAACAGAAGGATAATCTAAGAGTCACTTATGGTAGAGTGAATCACGAAGTTGATTGCTGAAGAGCTATGGAAGGTAATCTATCTATGTGGAATGAATGTCCTTATATCCTTAGGTCTTGTTGTTGGGACCGACATCTTGAAGTCGGTCCTCAACCCTGGACCGCGATCTGAAAGTCGGTCCCTAGCGTGGACCGCTTATCGTCTGTCGGTCCTCCTTATCTTCACGTGACCTTCCCTAGTTCTTCCGTTTCCGAGGAGTCATCCGTATGACCTTGTTTCTTGTCCATACAAATGCTGTGCCGCCCGCGCCCTGCCTTGTCTGGTGGGGCTGTGTCACCTGTAACTTGTCGGGTCGTAACAGAACGCCGGTTGCCTGCCATTTCATTTCGCGCGCAATCGATCTCTGTCACCGGATCTTCCTCTCCGTCCTCCTGCTCTATGCTCCAAAGTTCTTGTTGTGCACGCCGGCGGGTTCTGGCATTGGACAAGGCAAAGCTGAATCATGTATCTCCAAACCAATTTCTTCCAGGTATGTCGAGCAAACAATCAGCAATCTACTCTATCCAGACGAGCGCTCAGCCAAACACCAGCCATCAGCTGGCTGAAACTCACCTGTCCCATGAAGGTCAGTGGTTTACATTTATTTCTATGAATACTTCACTGGTTTTATTTCCACGAGGGTTGCACCGGATTCTGCTGGATTCTCTGACTTGGCAAAAGTATGCAGGCCACGTGATGTAAAAACAAGAAATTTTTCTCGACGCCAGGAGCCGAAGGAAAACCTACGGCATTTTACCCCGGGCCGCCCGCAAAACCCAATTCAACATCGTACCGTGGACAAAGATATAAACCCTAGAGTTGACCTTTAAAGTAGCCAAGAAACCGTTTGCATCGTTCCTAAAGGGTATAATGCTTTCTAGTTCAACTACATTCGTCGCTGTATAGGCCCGTGGGTTATCACAGTCTACGAGGCCGCCCAATCTCTATCACAACCTGAATATCCCTTAGGGGGCTATGACAATTTCTCCAGGCTCTCTTCTTAAGTCAGCTGCATCCCAAGCCTTCTCCCAGTCTTCTAGAGCAAATGTTCTAACAGGACCCATTCCAGCTCTCTGCCCCAAGGGAAGCACGCCGGTTTCAACAAGCCGGATGAGTCTCTGGGTCTGCTCTGGAGTACTCATCCAGGATCCTGCAATTTTCAACTTTCCAATTGTTATGTCTAGGTAGCTAAATTTGACTCCAACGAGAGCGCTGCCGCACAGGCAGACGTGTGCGCCGGGCTTTAGGACGTTCAAGCAACTCCTAAAGTGAGTCGAGGATTCCGCAGCCATTGGTGACATGTCCCAGAAGGCATCAGCCGATCCACGACAGGCTTTTCGAAGAGACTCGGTGTCTCTTTCAACATTGTTGGTGAGTGTAACAGTGGAGATGCGGCCATTGATTGATGCAATGTGGGACAACACTTCGGTGTTGCGGCCAATCGCAATGACGTGTGCACCCATGGCCAGAGCGAGATGAACAGCAGCACTACCATACCTCCCGGTTGCAGGAGCTATGATGATACAATCGCCAGGCTTGAGGTCCATGCCCGCGAGGCCGCCAAACGGTACTAGCATGCTGAACAGATGCGTCAGGTCCTCGACTGTGTAGCCCAGCCCGTTTTGTCCGACCTCACCCAACAATCGCTCCTCGTCCAAAGGGTGGCAATTCTCGAGGGGTAGCTTGGCGTAATCAGCGTATGTAGAGTCCCGCCACTCCCCGCGTGAGAGGTTGAGGCTATCTGCATCAAACCCCTCCATCAGGCCCGAGATGTATATGCCACCTCTGTCTCGGGCTTGGATGTATGGGTCGAAGAAGACCAGCTGGCCCTTTTTCAGCTTAGTTGCATCCGAAGCTGCGTCGAAAACCCGTCCGATGGCAGTATGGCCAGGGACAAATGGGAAAGGCAACTGGTGATTACTCAAGGGGTCCCGATAGACCTCCGGAGAATTGGCCCTAACTGACGCGGCTAGAATCCGGACAACAACACTCCCGGATACAGGTTTGGGAATGTCGCGGCTTTGAAGCTCGGCCGATATTTTGGTTCCATTCTTTTGCAGGAAGACGGCGCGGTTCTGGGCGGTAGTGGAAGAGGACATGATAACAACTGACTTTTTATCGGGTTTAAGTTGGTAAAAAGAAAGAAACCAAGGATAGGATAAATCAACGGTTAGAGAAACCATCAACGACTGTCCTGTAACAGCTTTAAGCAAGTCGTCGCCGCTGGATTTCTGACAATCAAAGCGGAGTGGAGTCTTAGACTTGCTAGGATCTCCTATCCCCAAACGCAGCAACATGGCTCTCACACATCTTGTTCTAATCTCAAGAAGATTCGGATTTGCGGAGAGCGCGGACTTTGCTGAATTGTTCCCCACTCCGCAATCGTTGTGCGGAGGTTGACAAATCAAGCCCAGGAAGCCAGGTATTTACACTCAGCAGAATAAGTAAGTAAAGGGAGATGATCGAGGGGTATAGTGGATCACCTAATACATAGTCGTAGTTTCACAAACACATATTTCAGAAGGCATGTACACATTACTGCTCTCGTAGTCTTTCTCTAGAACGCCTTCGCCGTTAAGCTTAGTTAGGTATTTCTACCTAGCTTCCTAGGCTTGATTTGTCAACCTCCGCACAACGATTGCGGAGTGGGAACAATTCAGCAAAGTCCGCGCTCTCCGCAAAAGCCTAGTAGATACCTTTACTAAGAAATTACTAAATTTAGTATTTAAATAATTCATCTTAATAAACACTAGCCGCCATTGCGGGCGGTATTCTGGCAGAATACTAGGGTTAGGGTGCGGGGTCGCCCGCAAAAAAAACCGGCGTGGTCCGTGCATTATCGCAGACTGACTTTCACCGAACACCAGCTTAAAAAACAAACGATAAATAAAAATAACCCGACCCACATGCACGACAACCCTGGGGTTGCGGCGCTTTACCCCCGGGGGTTACAACACTACCCTATGCCATTTCCCCCAATCCATCCCATGGCCCCACCCCACCCCCCTCAACCCTAGGCCAGGTCGTTCAACCCAGACAACCTAGACCACACGCCGCCAACCACCATGCGACGTAAAAAAGCGATAGTAGACGACGTCAGCCAGCAGCAGCTATAGCCAGGAAAGCGACGAGCTTGATCGCTTTCTGCGGCAACCAGCAGAGTAGTAGTAGTAGTAGTAGACCCCCCCCACGGCCCCGAGCCGGTCGGGTTAGGGTCAGGCGAGGAAAGGGAAAGGGGAATGGGGAGGGAGGGGTTGGGGGGGTTGGGGGGTAGTAGCAGCAGTAGTAGCAGCAGCAGCAGTAGTAGTAGTAGTAGTAGTAGTAGTAGTAGTAGTAGTAGTAGTAGTAGTAGTAGTAGTAGTAGTAGATATAACGGTATTAAGCAAAAGGCTTCCTAAGCAGACAGTTATATAACTAAACTACATCCCCAAACAAAGTGAAGTACTATTAGCTCAATGTAACAAACAGTGGACAAGGAACAGTTATACCAAAAGCCCCAGGGGGCTTTTTTCAAACCCAAGCCAACCTTCCACCAGATGAACTTACCAGGCTATCATCCAGTCACCTACTTATATACAGAGTAGTAAGTAGTAGAAGGCAGGCAAAGGCAAAAGCCCTGGGGGGCTTTTCTTAGTACGGAGTCTCCTCTGCCGGTTCGAGTTGCCAGGCTGTTAACCAGTCACCTACTTGTATATAGAGTAGTAGTAGAAGGTGGGCAAAGGTAAAAGCTCCGGGGGGCTTTTTCCAGCACCGAGCCTTCTCCGCCAGTCTAAGCGGCTGGGCGATCATCCACCCCGGGCAGGCAAAGGCAAAAGCCCCGGGGGGCTTTTTTCCAACCCCAAGGTAACCTTCCGCCAGATCGACTTGCCAGACTGTCATCCAGTCACCTACTTGTGTATGGAGTAGTAGTGCTTGTAGTAGCAGTAGGTAGGCAAAGCCAAAAGCCCCTGGGGGCTTTTTTTAGTACCGAGTCTCTGCTGCCGGTCTGAGTTCTTAGGCCGTTATGCACCAGGGCAGCCAAAGCTAAAAGACTTTGAGAGGGGCTCTCTTCGGCACTTCCCGGGACCTTTTCTGCCGCTTCAACTCACCAGGCCACGGCAGAAGCCCTGCTAGCCGTTCCTCCTCCAAGTCCTGGGTCCCCTTTGCTGGTCAGACCGGCAAGACAGCAATAGAAGGCCCACCCGCAAGGCATCTCCCAGCAGGCCCAAGATTGTCGGTTCCTCAGGCACCCAGAGAGACGCCAGGCAAGAGTAGGAGGAGCAGGTAGGGTGATAAGAGAGAATGGAGAGAGAGGAGACGTAGGGATAAACATAGTATAGTTAAGAAAGAGTAGTCGGATGGAGAGTCATTAGAGCAGTACCTATAGTCTAAACAGGTGGGAGAGAAGAAGAAGGAGGCAGAAAGAGATAAGAGGGTAATTGAGAAGGAAAGGGGGGGGGGGGGGGCAAGGATTATATAGTTAGGAATAGTAGTAGTAGTAATAGTAGTAGTAGTAGTAGTAGCAGGGAAGGGAGAGCCCTGTGTAACCAGGTAGAAGAATCTATCCTCTAGGGATAAGGGGAGGCAACAGACAGCCAGTACAACAACGCACGTGTTACATAAACCAATATCTACATTGTGAGCCCAGGCAGGGCCTACAAGCAGACAGGGTTATGTAACTCGAAGTTGAGAGGGTCGTTAGGCCCAAACACCACAGGCAGGACATCCCAAGACCTCAGAACAGACCTGGATGGGAAGACGGCCACTTTTGTAGGCAGGGAGAGCAAGCAGAAGGGAGAGCAAGCAGAAGGGAGGGAACGCAAAGGTGGCTGGGCCGCAAGCGGGGTGAGACACCATAGCACGCCTGCTAGCACTCGGAGAGGCTAGCCCCGTCCTGCTACGTACCCAGGCAAAGTAGGAGGATTTATTACATAATCAGCAAGGCTCCACCATGGAGCCTCAATGGCGATGAAGGAACAGCAATAGAGGCAAGGAGCTATAGCAGGCGTGTAGCCCATAGAGCACGTCGGCAAAGAAAGAAGTCTCTGGATATGTTTATACTAGGTGCCATAAAGAGTAACGTACATGATAAGCGAGCGCGCCAGACAAGCGAGCGCGCCACCCAACCAGCCAGACGCGTCTGTCTGACTGTTTCCTTTCATTTCTCCACGAACAACAATGCAATCCACTAGCAACGAAGCTCAGGTACAGCTGGCTGTCCAAGCTTACAAAAAAGACCTAAAACTCAGCATTCGCGCTGCAGCAAAGATGTACAACGTCAGCCGCGACATTGTGACGCGTCGACTAAAGGGAACAGCATCACGACGCGACACCATGCCGAACTCACGGAATTTGACGGAGCTTGAAGAGCAGAAGCTAGTCGAGTACATTCTCGACCTAGATGCCCGATCGTTTCCTCCCCGGCTTACTGGTGTTGAAGAAATGGCCAATCGACTGCTTGCCGACCGCGACAAGCCACCAGTCGGCAAGCGCTGGGCCTCAAACTTTGTCAAACGACAACCACAGCTCCGAACGCGTTTTTTTCGAAGATACGACTATAAGAGAGCTAAATGCGAAGATCCTGAGGCAATAAACGCGTGGTTTCGCCTTGTGGCGAACACAATCGCGAAATATGGCATCGTGGAGTCAGATATCTACAACTTTGACGAGACTGGCTTTATGATGGGCCAGATTGCATCCGGCATGGTTGTTACAAGCGCTGAAAGACATTCAAACACAAAAATGGCTCAGCCTGGCAATCGAGAATGGGTTACAGTCATTCAGGCCATCAGTTCGTCTGGCTATAGCGTCCCGCCATACATCATTGTTGCAGGCAAAAATCTCCTCTCCACATGGTACACCGAATCTGGTCTCCCACCCGACTGGGTTATCGCAACATCTGAAAATGGATGGACAACAAATGAAAGAGGCCTAGATTGGCTCCAGCACTTTGATCAGCATTCAAAGTCGCGTGCGAAGGGGAAATATCGCCTCCTTATTGTCGATGGACACGAAAGTCACCACTCCACAGACTTTGAGCTGTTTTGCAAGGAAAACAACATCGTCACCCTCTGTATGCCGCCTCATTCTTCTCATCTACTTCAGCCCTTAGATGTAGGGTGTTTTGGGCCTTTGAAGTTGGCGTACGGTCGAGAAATTGAGGATAAGATGCGACGGGGTAATACCCATATTACGAAGGACGATTTCTTTCCAGCATTTCACAACGCCTTTAAGCGAGCTCTCACAGAAAAAAACATCCAAGGGGGTTTTAGAGGGGCAGGACTTGTCCCTCTAAGTGCAGAAAGTGTGATATCTAAGCTGGATGTCAAGTTCCACACTCCTTCACCTCCAGGATCCCTCCCAACAACACCACTACCTTGGACTTCCCAGACACCAAAGAACGCAACAGAGTTAAGTTCTCAAGGAACTCTACTTAAGGATCGGTTCCTTAATCATCCAGGCAGCTCTCCAACACATGGATGTACAGATGTTGAGCATATTCTGAAAGGAGCACTGGGATTTGCCCATGAGAATGCATTCTTAAGAGCTGAGAATAAAGCCCTTCGGGAGGAAAACAGCCTACTTAACCGACGCAAAAGGACTAAGAAAACTCATCTTAGGCAAGGAGGAAGTCTTACTGTAGCTGATGCACAGGATATTCAGTCGCAGAGAGAGGCGACAGCCCAGGTACAAGAGGAAATACGTCGGAGTAGTGGTCGGAAGCCGAGGACAGAAACAGGCCAAAGGAGGTGTGGCATCTGCGGAAACACCGGACACAATGCGCGAACATGTGATTTTAATGAAGATATGTCTGGAGAAGAGGATTCTGAGTAGTTTGAATTGATTTGATCTTTTTGTTGTTGCTTGGGGGTTATATTTGTGATGTGGTTGCGGTTAGGTGGCGCGCTCGCTTGTCTGGCGCGCTCGCTTATCATGTACGTTATAAGCTATAGTCTATTTTATATAGTAGAAAATACTATTATAAAAATAAAACTAGTACTTAACTACTACTTACTTATAATATACTAGTATAAGCTACTTTAAAGTAAGCATACACTTATAATATACTATATGTAAAGTTTATATACTTTAATAATTAGGGAAGTAAGTATATAATTAGTATAATAACTTAGTAAGAAAATACTAGGAATTCTTATTTCTAAGTTTATACTTTTAATACTTACTAGCTCCTATTATAGAAATAATAAAAACTATATATTTACCTACGATAGATACTTATATACTATAGAGTATTTTTTGTATATTTATATATCTTTTGTAGGCTATTATGTAGCATAATTAAAAAGTAGTAGGTTTTGGTGTAGCTTGGTGGGGCTGAGGTGGCCTAGATGGGGGGGTGGCCTAAAAGTAGGTGCTTTGACTTATTGTACAGAAAAAGTTTTTGTCGTGCTGAACGAGGTTTTAGCCTCTGTGGGCGGGAAATAAGCTGACAGGTACAATTGTGGAGATTGGTAAGCATGGATGTTAGATTTAGGAGCTAAGACGAATAGAGTGCCTGAGGCTAACTTTAATTGTTTATTCCTTGCTGGAAAATTCCTCTTTCATGTTGACTAACCTCTTTAAAATTGTGTCAAAGTCTCCACTGCTCTGGCCGAACTAACCTAATATAAAAAATGTTAAAAAAAGCATTCACCCGAGCTGTTGATTTGTCCTTGGGATTGAAACCCCCTGGGCTAACGCCGCGTATATGCAGCAACTACATACAGCTGCCTAGCTAGATTTGGGAGCGGCGTTCGCCGTTAGGAGAACTTAGCGAGGTCTTCTATATGCTTGTTTAGGCAACTTGCTTTGGCGGCCTCGGCTGCTTGGTCTAATAGTTATGCAGGTTGGCGTGTATTTGCTTGTCTTAGCCGTCGGCGTACCTGTGTAAGTAGGAGTAGAACACATACATACATACATAATTTATTACGCCTGGCGGTGAAGCTAAAAGGGCTACTAAAGCTGACTATATGTACATTGCTAAGCTTATTTCTCTATCTCCTTAAAGCCTATAAGAGATGTCTCTATTTCTTGCTTACTTCTTTATATCTGCTGTCTTACTTTAGATTCCTGTAGTTTAGTTGTATTATTAGCATGCTACCTTAAAGCCTATTCTTTAAGTGTTTAACGTCTTATCTATAGCAGCTAAAGTAGTGTATGCTGTCTGTAGTATAGGTTATTAGGTAGTTTAGATTATATTAGGTTTAATGTATTTTAAAGGGGTCCTTCTATTCTATCTCTTATTACCTTACATCTAGCTAGCCTATTACTAGCGTAAATTAAATTGCTGCTTAAACTGCTTGCATGTTTAGTATCTATTTTTTGTTATCTAATAGGCTTTTGCCTCCTAGATAGAAGAATAGATTGCTTCTTTATATCTCTATATACTAAAGCATCTTACTTCTAAACGTTATCTATTATATGCATTAGAAAAGGAAGTACTTAACTATCTTTACTGCCTATCTGCAACTATATATGCTTAAAGGTGCTGCATTAATTTAATATAAATATCTATTTAGTCTTACTATTTTAGTCCTAAGTTGCATAAGTGTAGTTACTTCTTTTTAAGTAAGCTTGTTATAGAGTTAGTAGGTATGCTTCTCTAGCAGGGCTGCGTTAACCCTCTTAGAGTATCTTCTAACTTTTTTAGGAAGCACTTAATTATTTTATTAGCAATTACGCTATTAGCCTAGATAATAGGTCCTTAAGATGTAACCCTATACAGACTAACTTAATAGAGTACTCTTATGTTTACGCACTTATATACAAGACTCTAGTTTTAATTCTCTTATGCTAAAACTAAACAACAGTTACTACATTATATAGTGTTAACCTATGCGCAATTAAATAAAGCAGAGATAAGGAAGGGAACCCCTTAAGAGTCTAAAGAGGTTATCTAGCTAGAATAGGATAGTGTAGAATCTATAATAGACCTATTTTGCCCCCTAATAATATTCTAACTGTTGCTGTTACTAAGCATAAAGTCCTATTGCTAGATAAGCTAAGCATTAAGACTATAGGTCTACAGTTAAAACAGCTTAACTAGCGTATTATTAATAGATATAACGCTGCTTAGGCTTGCATTAGTTAAGTAGGCTTTAGGGTATAGGCTCTCTATAAAATAGCTATTTAAAGCACTATTTTCTAGTAGCTTAACGTGTTTGATAAGCGAGCTGGACAGACAAGCGAGCTGGACACAAAACCACCACCATATCGCGAATGCGACCATAACGGAACAACAAAAAGGTTAAATCAATTCAAACTACTCAGAATCCTCTTCTATAGACATTTCTTCATCAAACTGACACGTTCGTGCATTGTGTCCAGTGTTTCCGCAGATGCCACACCGCCGTTGACCTGTTTCTGTCCTCAGTCTGCGACCACTACTCCGACGCGTTTCCTCTTGTACCTGGGCTGTCGCCTCTCTCTGGGACTGGATATCCTGTGCCTCAGATACAGTAAGACTTCCTCCTTGTCTAAGACGTGTTTTTTTGGTTCTTTTACGTCGGTTAAGTAGACCATTCTCCTCTTCAAGGCTCTTAACCCTAGCTCTCAACATTGCATTCTCATGCGCAAATTCTAGTGCTCCTTTTAGAATATGCTCAGTAGCTGTACATCCATGTGTCGGAGAGCTATCTGGATGATTAAGGAACCGATCCTTAAGTAGAGTTCCTTGAGAACTTAACTCTGCAGTGGTGTGTGGTGTCTGGGAAGTCCAAGCTGGTGGTGTTGTTGGGAGGGAACCTGGAGGTGAAGGAGTATGTAATTTGACGTCTAGCTTAGATAGCACACTTTCTGCACTTAGAGGGACAAGTCCTGCCCCTCTAAAACCCCCTTGGATGTTTTTTTCTGTGAGAGCTCGCTTGAAGGCGTTGTGAAATGCTGGAAAGAAATCGTCCTTTGTAATATGGGTGTTACCCCGTCGCATCTTATCCTCAATTTCTCGACCGTACGCCAACTTCAGAGGCCCAAAACACCCTACGTCTAAGGGCTGAAGTAGATGAGAAGAATGAGGCGGCATACAGAGGGTGATGATGTTGTTTTCCTGGCAAAATAGCTCGAAGTCTGTGGAGTGGTGACTTTCGTGTCCATCGACGACAAGGAGGCGATATTTACCCTTCGCACGCGACTTTGAATGCCGATCAAAGTGCTGGACCCAATCTAGACCTCTTTCATTTGTTGTCCATCCATTTTCAGACGTTGCGATAACCCAGTCGTGTGGGAGGCCAGATTCAGTGTACCAGGTGGAGAGGAGATTTTTGCCTGCAACAATGATGTACGGCGGGACGCTGTAGCCAGATGAACTAATGGCCTGAATGACTGTAACCCATTCTCGATTGCCAGGCTGCACCATCTTTGTGTTTGAACGTCTTTCGGAGCTCGTAACGACCATTCCGTAAGCAATCTGGCCCATCATAAAGCCAGTCTCATCGAAGTTGTAGATATCTGACCCCTCAATGCCGTATTTCGCGATTGTGTTTGCCACAAGGCGAAACCACGCGTTAATTGCCTCAGGATCTTCGCATTTAGCTCTCTTATAGTCGTATCTGCGAAAAAAACGCGTTCGGAGCTGTGGTTGTCGTTTGACGAAGTTCGAGGCCCAGCGCTTGCCGACTGGTGGCGCGTTGCGGTCGGCAAGCAGTCGATTGGCCATTTCTTCAACACCACTGATCCGGGGAGGAAACGATCGGGCATCTAGGTCAAGAATATACTCAACTAGCTTGTTCTCTTCCAGCTCCGTCAAATTCTGTGAGTTAGGCATGGTGTCGCGTCGGGATGGTATACCCTTAAGTCGCGTCGCTAAAGTTGAATGTGGGACTGAGTAGATCCGAGCTGCCTCTCGAATGCTCTTTGCCTGGCCTTTTTGGATAGCCTGAATGGCAAGATTTAATTGAGCCTCTTTGTTTTGCACAGACATTGTTGTGGCGGTCGGAAGACGCGTCGGAATGATGTAGGTGGCAGGTTTGTGGTTTTGTGTCCAGCTCGCTTGTCTGTCCAGCTCGCTTATCAAACACGTTACTTAAATAGTATTTATAATGCTATATTAACTACAACTAAGATAATTAAGTACTACTATTACCTATAGCCTAGTTTGCCTATAATAGCGTAGTAGGAGAAAGCACTCTCTACTCCTTATTCTACTTAAACTATAGATTTAAGCCTACAGCATATAGAGAACTACGCAAAGGACTACAGGCCTTAAAGGCTATAGCTAAAATTAGCAAAATATATAAAATCTAAATAAATATCTCCTAAGATTTAGAATTTATTAAAGAATAAATAAAAAAATACGCTAATACTTTAAGAATTAAAGGACTATTCTTATAAGAGGGAGATAGCGCCTACCTTATATAATAAAATATTAAAACTAAGCAACTAAGCAATAAGTTAAACTATAAAAAACTTAAACCTTTTAAAATTATCTAAAAGGTTTTAATAGTTAACTACAAACTTAAGCTAACGTACATGATAAGCGAGCGCGCCAGACAAGCGAGCGCGCCACCCAACCAGCCAGACGCGTCTGTCTGACTGTTTCCTTTCATTTCTCCACGAACAACAATGCAATCCACTAGCAACGAAGCTCAGGTACAGCTGGCTGTCCAAGCTTACAAAAAAGACCTAAAACTCAGCATTCGCGCTGCAGCAAAGATGTACAACGTCAGCCGCGACATTGTGACGCGTCGACTAAAGGGAACAGCATCACGACGCGACACCATGCCGAACTCACGGAATTTGACGGAGCTTGAAGAGCAGAAGCTAGTCAAGTACATTCTCGACCTAGATGCCCGATCGTTTCCTCCCCGGCTTACTGGTGTTAAAGAAATGGCCAATCGACTGCTTGCCGACCGCGACAAGCCACCAGTCGGCAAGCGCTAGGCCTCAAACTTTGTCAAACGACAACCACAGCTCCGAACGCGTTTTTTTCGAAGATACGACTATAAGAGAGCTAAATGCGAAGATCCTGAGGCAATAAACGCGTGGTTTCGCCTTGTGGCGAACACAATCGCAAAATATGGCATCGTGGAGTCAGATATCTACAACTTTGACGAGACTGGCTTTATGATGGGCCAGATTGCATCCGGCATGGTTGTTACAAGCGCTGAAAGACATTCAAACACAAAAATGGCTCAGCCTGGCAATCGAGAATGGGTTACAGTCATTCAGGCCATCAGTTCGTCTGGCTATAGCGTCCCGCCATACATCATTGTTGCAGGCAAAAATCTCCTCTCCACATGGTACACCGAATCTGGTCTCCCACCCGACTGGGTTATCGCAACATCTGAAAATGGATGGACAACAAATGAAAGAGGCCTAGATTGGCTCCAGCACTTTGATCAGCATTCAAAGTCGCGTGCGAAGGGGAAATATCGCCTCCTTATTGTCGATGGACACGAAAGTCACCACTCCACAGACTTTGAGCTGTTTTGCAAGGAAAACAACATCGTCACCCTCTGTATGCCGCCTCATTCTTCTCATCTACTTCAGCCCTTAGATGTAGGGTGTTTTGGGCCTTTGAAGTTGGCGTACGGTCGAGAAATTGAGGATAAGATGCGACGGGGTAATACCCATATTACGAAGGACGATTTCTTTCCAGCATTTCACAACGCCTTTAAGCGAGCTCTCACAGAAAAAAACATCCAAGGGGGTTTTAGAGGGGCAGGACTTGTCCCTCTAAGTGCAGAAAGTGTGATATCTAAGCTGGATGTCAAGTTCCACACTCCTTCACCTCCAGGATCCCTCCCAACAACACCACTACCTTGGACTTCCCAGACACCAAAGAACGCAACAGAGTTAAGTTCTCAAGGAACTCTACTTAAGGATCGGTTCCTTAATCATCCAGGCAGCTCTCCAACACATGGATGTACAGATGTTGAGCATATTCTGAAAGGAGCACTGGGATTTGCCCATGAGAATGCATTCTTAAGAGCTGAGAATAAAGCCCTTCGGGAGGAAAACAGCCTACTTAACCGACGCAAAAGGACTAAGAAAACTCATCTTAGGCAAGGAGGAAGTCTTACTGTAGCTGATGCACAGGATATTCAGTCGCAGAGAGAGGCGACAGCCCAGGTACAAGAGGAAATACGTCGGAGTAGTGGTCGGAAGCCGAGGACAGAAACAGGCCAAAGGAGGTGTGGCATCTGCGGAAACACCGGACACAATGCGCGAACATGTGATTTTAATGAAGATATGTCTGGAGAAGAGGATTCTGAGTAGTTTGAATTGATTTGATCTTTTTGTTGTTGCTTGGGGGTTATATTTGTGATGTGGTTGCGGTTAGGTGGCGCGCTCGCTTGTCTGGCGCGCTCGCTTATCATGTACGTTACCTAATATAATAAAAATCTACTTAGTCTTTTATATTATACTTCTTAAACTAGTGCTATATAGATTATATACTAAAGACTGCATTATTATAAAACCTAACAAGCTAAAGTATAAAGTTAAATAAATTATTAACTAACGTACATGCATAGTGAGTCGGCCATCATAGTGAGTCGGCCACTCCTCTTTACTTCTACACCTTTCCTCTTTATACTAAGTTTCCTCTACGTACGACTATGGAATCCTCCTTAAAAGAAAGCCGCATTATACTTGCACTTCAAGCTATCAATAAAGACCCAAATCTTTCCGTACGAAAAGCAGCTACTATCTACAATATCCCAAGAACAACACTTCAGGACCGACGCATCGGACGACTACCACGACAAGAAACGCGATCGAAATCAATGAAGATGACTGAGCTAGAAGAAACAGTGATTCTTGAACGAGTTATTGACCTAATCGATCGAGGATTTCCACCGCGACTTGACGACGTACGAGATATGGCTGATTGCCTCCTTGACGAACGCGACGCGACGCGTGTCGGACCCCGATGGGCAGAGAACTTCGTACGACGCCAACCACAACTAAAGACGCGTTTTCGACGTGGAATCGACTATCAGAGGGCATTAGCTGAGGATCCTGCAATTGTGCAGGCCTGGTTTGCCCTCGTACGAAACACAATTGCGAAGTACGGAATCCACGATGACGATATCTACAATTTTGATGAGACGGGCTTCTTGATGGGAATGCTGTCGCACGCAAAGGTTGTTACAACCTCTGATCGCCGTGGAAGGCCTCGTACGAAGCAGCCTGGCAATCGCGAATGGGTTTCTGTCATTCAGGGCGTATGTGCAGATGGCTGGGCGCTGCCTCCGTACGTCATCGTCAAGGGCAAATATCACCTCCTCTCGTGGTATACCAATAGCCAATTCCCACCCCAATGGCGCGTCCACCCTAGCGAAAATGGATGGACTACAAATGAGATTGGCCTAGATTGGCTACAGCATTTTGAAAAGTGCACAAAGTCTCGTACAAAGGGTGTTAAGCGGCTCCTAATCCTTGATGGCCACAACAGCCACAAGTCTACCAAGTTTGACGATTACTGCAAGGAACACAGCATTATTGCTCTTTGCATGCCTCCCCATTCATCGCACGAGCTCCAGCCTCTTGATGTTGGCTGTTTTAGTCCGCTGAAGGCGTCGTACGGCAAGGAAATTGAGAAAATGATGCGGATGCAGATTACGCACATTACTAAGGACGACTTCTTTCCTGCCTTTAAGGCAGCCTTTTTCACTTCAATGGGTGAAGAAAACGTACGAGCTGGCTTTAGACAGGCTGGCCTTATCCCTTTCAACCCAGAAGTAGTTATTTCCCGCCTGGATTTCAAGCCAAAGACGCCAACACCATCCAACTCACGCCCAAGCAGCCAGGGCTCCTGGGACCCAAAGACACCAACTACAGCACATGACGCCGTACGAAGCTCTGCATCACTTAAGAAAAGGATTACCAGTCATCAAGATAGCTCACCAACCCATTTGTACGAAGTAGTTGACTTGCAGGCCAAAGGTATTAGCAAGTTAGCACACAAACTAGCTCTTGTTGAAGCTGAGTGCCGTGGGCTTCGTACGGCAAATGAGATACTAAGCAAGCGTCGGAGGGCTAAAAAAACCCAACTGCGTCTTGGAGGGTCCCTTAATGCAGCTGAAGCAGAGGCAATCCGGGTAGAGAAGGGGGTTGTTGATGCTGGAGGCGAAAATACACGTCAGGAGGGGGCTCGTACGGAGGGGGGTGAATTGCGCGGTCGGCGATGTGGCAATTGCGGAAAGACTGGACATAACGTACGAACATGTCAGGTAGTATGGGAGACCTCTGAAGAAGAGGATGATGAGTAGTTTTAATTGATTTCGTACGATGCTGCTTGATTGACTTACATAAATAGCTGGAGGGTAGGAGGAGGTGGCCGACTCACTATGATGGCCGACTCACTATGCATGTACGTTACAAGAATAAAGATAGTTATAATAAATATCTTATTAAATAAAAAGGCTATAGATATAAAGATAACTTATAAGAACTAGTTAAGAACCTCTAGCACTCCTAGCAGCTGCTTTAAGACTTCTATTGTTACGACCCGTCAAACATAACAGGACCAGGGGACGCCCCCACAGGGCGCCTGGCGGTTACGGACAAGTTATAAGCAGGCAGACACGGGAAACAAGGGTGACTCCTCCGGAACGGAAGAACTATAGTGCAAGGTTACGTGGTGATAAGGGAGTGAGCAACTGATTATGCGTGAGCACGATTGATCACGACGTGAGCGCTCACGCGCCCCACTTCGAGTGATCACTCCATACAACACCTGGATTACTGGTAATCAGGTGTAAGCCAGATCTCAGCAACAGACACACGGGACTTGTATATAGGATGGACTTGGACGAACTCAAGGACAGACTTCCATAGCTCTTCAGCAATCAACTTTGTGATTATCCCCTCGGATACTCTCGGCACCCTTCACTAGTGACCAACGTTACAACCCCTTGTTGAGTATACGACTGATCACCGTATCCTCTGAAGACCTGATCCTTTCAGCACGACTTACAGCACTGTTCTCCAGCTTCGTTGCCTCAGCTTCTGCTAATAGACACTACCACGGAAAAGCCGACCGTAACATCTATAATGCTTAGGTATAGTAGAGACTAGTTTAGGAAAGTTAGAGAACAGGTTGCTAATACCTCTAGACATCTAGGATAAATTGCTAGCATCCCTAGAAGGAAGAAATAATAAGTCTATAGCACCTTAACTACTATTTAATTAAACTATATAAGTAGCCTTAGTAATAAGATCTATAATAGAGTCTGCAGGCTATTCTTTTGCTACTTTACACCTCTTCTTAAACACTATATACTTCTCCTTATGCAGACAATCTAGCCTTACTAGAGATTTATCTATCTTAGCCTAAGCCTAATAAAAAACCTCTGCTTGTTTTTGCAGTATCTTAGCTTTTTAATAAAGCAATGCTTCCTCTTACTCCTTAGCCTTATCTAAATAATCTACTTTATTTAATAGATAATCTACTACTACTATTAGAAAATAATACATTTAGAAAACATTAATAGAAACTTATATTTATAGATTGCATTATTATCTCTATTATAAAAACAACTTTAATAAGTAACGTAGTTCACAAGTGAGTGAGCCACACAAGTGAGTGAGCCACTTTTCTACTACCCGTACAACAATGTATAAGAGAAATCAACCACAACGCCTTAAATTAATTTAAACTATTCTGAATCCTCTTCTTCAGAGGTAGATTCAACTTTTTGACACGTGCGAGCATTATGGCCAGTCTCTCCACATATGCCACATCGTCGTGCGCGCGTTTCTGTCCTCCTCGCACGACTACTACCCTGACCTGTTTCTACCTGTAACTCCTCCGTTACATCAATCTAAGACTTTATATCCTTTGCCTGATTGATTGTAAGTGTTCCACCTTTCTGAAGCTGTTTTTTTTTCGTACGGCGACGGCGGCTCATACGCTCATTTGCCTCTTGATACTCAGTCATTTGTGCCTGCATTAAAACCTGGTTATGGGCTACCACCATAATTCCTTTCTTCAGCTGCTGCATATACCCAATAATTGACGTTGGGGAGCTATTCTGATGTCGTACGATGCGATTCGTAATAAAATCAGAATGTGAATCGAATTCAATTGGGTTGTTTGGCGTCTTTGGGACCCAAGCTGCTGGTAAGCCAGCAGAAGAACCTGGAGGTGATGGCGTATGAAGCTTCACATCTAGCTGTGAAATCACATATTCCGGATCGTACGGGACAAGGCCAGTTGCTCTGAAGCCTGCTTGAATGTTTGATGTTGTCATTGCCTTGTTGTACGCCTTATAAAAGGCTGGGAGGAAGTCTTCCTTTGCAATATGCGTAATGTGCACCCGCATAAGGACCTCGATTTCTTGGCCGTACGCCCGTTTTAAGGGACTAAAGCACCCGACATCAAGCGGCTGGAGCTTGTGCGATGAATGAGGGGGCATACAGAGCGTGATAATGTTCTGCTCCTTGCAGTATAGCTCAAAATCGACAGAATGGTGGCTTTCGTGGCCATCAAGGATGAGGAGGCGGTAAGCACCCTTCGTACGACTCCTTGTATGGAAATCAAAGTGCTGTACCCATTCTAGGCCTTTCTCATTTGTCGTCCAACCATTTTCTGTAAGTGTAATTACCCAGTCGGGTGGGAGGGGGCTGTCGCACGTCCAGGAGTCAAGATGGACCTTGCCTGCAAAGATGATGTACGGCGGGATAGAATAGCCGCACGACCCAATGCCCTGGATTACTGTAACCCATTCCTGATTCCCTTGTTGTACTCCTCTTGGCTTGCCACGTCGTTCAGAGGCTGTAACAACCATTTCAGAGGACATCTTGCCCATCGCAAACCCAGTCTCATCAAAGTTATAGATATCGGTATCGTCTATCCCGTACTTCGCAATTGTGTTTCGTACGAGGGAAAACCACGCGCGATACGCGTCCGGATCTTCGCAGAGGACTCTCTGATAGTCGATTCTTCGATTAAAACGCGTCTGGAGCTCAGGTCGTCGTCGCACGAAGTTTGAGGCCCAGTTTGTTCCGACGCGTCGCGCGCCGCGGTCGCGAAGCAGTCGATCAGCCATTTCTCGAACAGCACTAAGGCGTGGCGAAAATGCTCGCGAATCCAGGTCAACGATGTATCGTACAATGGTCTCCTCTTCGTACGAGGTTAAATTCTGGCAGGGTGGTCGGATATCGCGTCTAGCAGGTTGGCCATGGTATCGTCGTTGGAGGGTTGCACGAGATACTTTGTAGTGAGATGCAGCCTTTCGCACGCTTAATTTTGGGTCGGATCTGAGCGCATTTAGTGCTAGGACTAAATCGCTTTCATTTGAATGTTGTACCATAGTTGTAGGTGGAGAAAAATAAAGGGAAAGGTAGGTTGTGCGAAATTCTAGAAAAGTGGCTCACTCACTTGTGTGGCTCACTCACTTGTGAACTACGTTATTAGTTGCTAACATAATAAGAAAAGAATAAAGGAAGAGAGGATAACTAAATACGCCTTATAATAAGAACTTACTTACCTATATAGGTCTAAGGGACTAAACCTTTAGAGGAGGGACTTAATATTACAACCTAAAAAGCGTTAGTTAATATAACTACCTAAAATAACTTCTTATAAGAAAATAGAGGATAGCATACTTTATATATATGCTAATAGCGCTTATAGACTAGAATAGAAGAACAATAGAAGGTTATATAATAATAAGGAAGTAATTAAAAGATAAGGTAATTACCTTAAGTAATTACTAAGTAAGCAGCTTACCTTAACGTGGTTGATAAGCGAGCGGATCAGACAAGCGACCGGATCACCCGACCGCGACCACATCACAAATCCAGGCACAAGTTAACACCAACTATAAAAATTCAATTAAAACTACTCGGAATCCTCTTCCTCAGACATTTCGTCGTTAAACTGACAAGTTCGTGCATTATGTCCTGCGTTGCCGCAGACGCCACATCGGCGTTGACCTGTTTCGGTCCTCGGTTTGCGACCACTACTCCGACGCGTTTCCTCTTGAACCTGTGCTGTTGCCTCCCTCTGCGATTCAATATCCTCTGCCTCAGCTACAGTAAGGCTTCCTCCTTGCCTAAGACGTGTTTTCTTGGCTCTCCGACGTCGGCTAAGTAGGTTGTTCTCCTCGCGAAGGATCTTGTTCTCAGACCTTAATAGGGCAATCTGATGCATAATCCCTTGCGTTCCCTTATGGAACTGGTCAACAGCATTGTTAATATGTGTTGGGGAGCTATTTTGATGATTAGAGACCTTGGTTTTGATAAGAGTTGACTGAGAAGTTGCCTCGATTGGGTTGTTTGGTGTCCTGGAAACCCAAGGTAGTGGTGATGTAGGCTGTGATCCTGGGGGCGTTGGAGTGTGTAACTTGACGTCTAGCTTTGATAACACACTTTCCGCACTCAGAGGGACAAGCCCAGACCCTCTGAATCCTCCCTGGATGTTTCTTTCTGTAAGAGATTGCGTAAAGGCCTTGTGAAATGCTGGGAAGAAGTCCTCCTTTGTGATATGGGTATTACCCCGTCGCATCTTATCCTCGATTTCTCGACCGTATGCCTTCTTGAGAGGCCCGAAACACCCGACATCTAAGGGCTGAAGTAGATGCGACGAATGAGGTGGCATACAAAGGGTAATGATCTTGTTTTCTTTACAATATAGCTCGAAATCTGTAGAGTGGTGGCTTTCGTGCCCGTCGACAGCAAGGAGGCGATGTTGGCCTCTTAAACGCGGTTTTGTATGACGATCAAAGTGCTGGACCCAATCTAGGCCTCTTTCGTTTGTTGTCCATCCGTTTTCAGATGTTGCGATAACCCAGTCGTGTGGGAGATCTGTTTCAGTGTACCAGGTTGAGAGGTGATAATGGCCTGCAACGATGATGTATGGCGGGACGCTGTAGCCTGACGAACTTATGGCTTGGATAACTGTAACCCATTCCCGATTACCAGGCTGCACCATTTTCGTGTTTGAACGCCTTTCGGCACTCGTTACAACCATTCCGGATGCAATCTGGCCCATCATAAAGCCAGTCTCGTCAAAGTTGTAGATATCAGACGCGTCGATGCCGTATTTCGCGATTGTGTTCTTCACAAGGTCGAACCAACCGCGAATAACCTCTGGATCTTCGCATTGGGCTCTCTTATAGTCATACTTGCGAAAAAAACGCGTCCGAAGCTGTGGTTGTCGTTTGATGAAGTTCGACGCCCAGCGCTTCCCAACCGGTCGCGCGCCACGGTCGGCAAGCAGGTGATTGGCCATTTCTTCAACACCACTGATCCGGGGAGGAAACGATCGGGCATCTAGGTCAAGAATGTACTTAACTAGCTTCTCTTCTTCAAGCAGCGTCAAATTCCGTGATTTCGGCATGATGTCGCGTCGCGAAGGTTTTCCATTAAGTCGGTCGCGTAATGTTGTGAAGGGTACTGAATAGATCCGTGCTGCAGCTCGAATACTAAGATTTGGAGTGTTTTTAATCGCTTGAACCGCTAGGATCAATTGCGCTTCTTTGTTTGATGACGACATTCTTTATGGTCGATGGACGTGTGTTGAAAGCGGGAAGATGGTATGATCGCGGTTGGGTGATCGACTCGCTTGTCTGATCGACTCGCTTATCAGCCACGTTACCTTCTATAGCTCTTTAGCAATTAACTTTATAATTATCTTCTTAAATACTCTTAGCACCCTTTACTAGTAACTAACGTTATAAGCCCTTTGTTAAGAATACAACTAATTACTATATCCTTTAACAACCTAATCCTTTTAGTACAACTTACAGCACTATTCCCTAGCTTTGTTGCCTTAGCTTCTGCTAATAGACACTACTACAGAAAGCTAACTGTAACAGTTGCTTAAGATAAGGAGGCAGTTCCTAAATGTAGGGGTATATTAAAGCTGTTAATAGGGCCTATCCCTAGTTTATACAGGAGAAGAGAATAGTCTTTACGCAGGTTTAGAAACTTTTCTTCTTCTTAGTAGTTGCATAGCTACTACTTTTAAATAGGATTGCTAATTATTGTACTAATCTTAACAACACCTAGCAAAATGCAGACAGGTGGCGCCAGCATAGTCGCTTAGGTTTGCGTCGGAGTTTTGTCGTGTTTCAAGCTATTCAGACAACGTTTATTTAGTCTAAGAAAACGGGGAGGGATTTAACCCTAACGTGGGGGATATGCTTCAAGGTTTTGCGGGGCTTTGTCCACAATGCCCATTCATGGCGGTGAACCCAGGCAACTAACTCTGTCTCTTGCGGTGGCCCACGAACCTGGCGGGTTCGGGGCTGTTGGCCGTCCTTGGACTCTTCGGCACATGGACGTCAGAGCCTTTGATTTCCCGCGGGTTATGGAGCCAATGTTGGCTATTTGCGGGGGCGGGGAAGCGGAAGCTCCAGTAGCTCGACGCAAACTCCAGTTCACTGACCAGGTTTGGGACCGGGATAGCTCCCCCAGAGCTATCCCAATGGGGCAAATCTCGCCGGTCGAAGCCCAACAAAACCAGTAGGGAGCCGCTGATTTCATGCATCATGTCATGTACAGCAAGACAGCCCGAACGCACCCTTATCGTCCGATATAAGAACCACGGCAGGGAGCTCGCCGTGCCTCTCCGGGAGATCTCTCGACCGTTCAATCTTCTCCTCCCGGTCCTCCTCTGAGCTCCATCCCCTCTCTCTCTACGATCGCTCCCACATCCCCCAACAAATCGATCCCTTGCCCAGAAAAATCAACAGCCTACACACGGCCAACATGGGCAAGCCAATCGTCCTCCAGCTCGGCGACGACATCAAATGGAACCATGACCTCTACAAGGACTTCACCTCCAGGTTCGAGATCCGCCGGTCGTACAGCATGCGGCGCGCCGAATTCATCCAGGCACTCAAGGACAAGAAGTTTGGCGACTTCTTCGCCATCTACCGCCCGTTCTGGAACACGGGCGGCGAGATGGGCAACTGGGACAAGGAGCTGATCTCGCTTCTCCCTTCCTCATGCAAAGTCTACGCCAGCGCTGGAGCCGGCTTCGACTGGGTCGACACGGAGACTCTCGCGAGCCGGGGTGAGTCGCGCCCGTCTTGCTACTATTTACTGTTGACCGGACGCGAGAACATGCTGACAGCCATCCCATCCAGGAATCGTCTACTGCAACGCCGCCACCGCGTGCACCGAATCCGTCGCCGACGGCGCAATCTGGCTCATCCTCTCGACCTTCCGCCTCTTCTCGTGGTCCTCCGCCGCCGCCCGCTCCGGCGACCCGGACCAGTTCGTCGACGCCAACAAGAACCTCGGCGCCGTCTCCCGGAACCCCAACGGCTTCACCCTCGGCATCATCGGCTTCGGCCGCATCGGCCGCCGCATCGCCGAGAAGGCGCACCGCTCCTTCGACATGAAGATCCTCTACAACGACGTCGCGCGCATGCCGGCCGAGGCCGAGAAGGGCTCGGACGCCACCTTCTACGGCGACATGAGCGACCTGCTGGCCGCGGCCGACTGCGTCATCGTGGCGACGCCCTTCGCCGGCAAGACGCTCCTCGACGCCGCGGCGATCGGCAAGATGAAGAAGGGCGCCAGGCTCATCAACATCGCGCGCGGGAAGCTCGTCGAGGAGGGGCCCCTCGTCGCGGCGCTGAAGAGCGGCCACCTCTCGGCCGCCGGCCTCGACGTCCACTACGACGAGCCCCACGTCAACAAGGAGCTGATCAAGATGAGGAACGTCGAGGTCCTCTCGCACAACGCTGGCGCCTCGCTGGACGCCCACATGGGCTTCGAGAAGCTGGGCATGCAGAACATCATTTCCTTTGCCGAGACGGGCAAGGCCGTCACGCCTGTCAATGCCCACCTGATTACCAAGAGCCGCTTGTGAGGAGAATCGGGGAAAATGTCTCTGTCTCGGAAGTAGTGTGTATGGCTAGCGAAGGGTCTTTACGGAGTTCGGTATTGGAAATGAGGATAAAATGGGACTATCTTTCGGAATGTTCAATCACAACAAAATGGTTCGGTAAGAAAATATGCTGTCATCTGGATGAGGAAAGTATTTGGAAACGCAATGAATACTCGACGTGTTCCAATTTTGTTGGACAAATTGCTGCCTTCGGATCCCGCTTCAGCTCATCGGGATGTTCAGAGTTTTGGCACGAGAGCGACTTACCCCGTCAACTTCGCAAGCCCACACACAGACTAGAAAAAAACATGCATTTAGAGGTCTCGGCATGTACAAACTCAGCTTCACACACCGTATTTCTCATGCTTACTATGTACGTATAAGCCTCGAGAGAAATTGCCTTGGAGACGTACATCAGTATTGGGTTACCAAGGTGTCTATGTTTAGTTTAGATAAGTCTCGGAGTTTGCTCCAAGGCCACATCATCGACAGACCGGCACCCTGCTTTGGAAGAGAAACGACGTTGGGAAACGACCTGCTCACGCCTTAAAACACCGGCAGAGTCTTCAAGTCGGGTCCATAGACGCCCTTCTGATCAAAGACATGCCTAGTCACGACAAATCTCAAACTAGACCCTCTCGGAAGTAAAAGAGGCAAACAAGCAAAGTACACTTGATGTTAGGTAATTTTCATGGTTAGTCCCTTGTTCTGATATACTTTGCTTGCTAGCGGTGCTGTAGACGTGATCATACATTTGATGTTACTTCTATAACAGTACAATGTGTGCGCCTTGAGTGTAATATAGACGTAACATGATGCTGCAGATCAATGACTTGCAGTTCTCAACATGGCGTTTAAGGCAATAGAAATTTCAGCTCATGGACTTTTCTCCTTTCCTCGTCCTCCTCCTTCTTCTCCCACTCCTCCTCCTCATCCTTCGTCTCCTCCTCCTTCTTTGCGGAAGAATGCTTCAATTGCAGCGAGAGAGGGGCCCAGTCTTCTCCATGCAGCTGTCAGAGTACATTTGCCAAGTTGTCGTATTAAAAGCGGAGACTGTTGCCTGATTGATTGTGCCGCTCAGGAGGAATCCTTTCGGCGTCATCCTTAATCAATTCGAGCACGAGGGCCAAACTAGGCAGCTCACGGTTAGCTTCAAGTCTTTTAGTTAGCCTCTGGTCTCCTATTTAAACACTTTCCACGAGTGCAACGCGAACCAGAAGTCCATCTGCCTCCCTCTTTCGACCTTTCCCGTGGCTTCGACCTCCGAGCCCAGCCATGGCTAAAATCAACCAGCTCCCCACCGAGCTTCTGCAGAAGATCTTTTCCGAATTCTTAACCATTCTCACGCCCACCGCTTACAAAGTTCTACCGCTATTCAAGGTGAGTGCGGAAGACCTGGCTACACTAAAGGCTGTTTCTCGCACTTGTCGAGCACTCCACCGCGCCGTCGAGCCCCTTGTCTGGAGACACATCTGCATTGAGGCGCATGACATCCATCGCCCATGCACCGGTCCCAGCAATCTTCAACTCCTAGCTCTCATCCGTCTCTGGCACGCCCGCCCCGATATTGCCGCGCATGTCCTTACCATCTTCGTCTCTTGGACAGCGACGTGTCATGGCCACCCACTCACGCAAAACGAGGACCTTGAGTTCCTCTCGGGCCTCATCCGGCAACTCGGCCTCCGGTTACCAGATGGCTGGCATAAGGCCCCATTGAGCAATGAGGTTCTGGCTGGAATCGCGGTCCTCCTGGCCCGGAACGTGAGAGTGCTTGACTTGCATGCCCACTCCATAAACTTCTTCGACTGTATCCCTGCACCAGATGAGACACCGGTCTGCTTTGAATACCTAACCTATGTTCGGCTTAATGCGTCGTCGCCGATTAACAAGCCATCGGTCGACATATGCCCTTTACTGAGGCTGGCTCCGAAACTCACCAAGCTTGAAGCTTGGCGGGCGGATTTCGACCCCCAGGACCTGGACTGGAGCGGAATCACCACGCTCATGCTGGAAGTAGTCACGCTCATGCATGAAAGAGCCACAATGAGTGCAACTCAGGTTGCCGGAATCATCAAGTCTTGCCACAAGCTGAGGGATTTCAGCTTCTCGACGACTTACGACCGCTCGCCAAACGAGATTATGGCAGCACTTTCAACGCACGCAAGCACACTTCGAAGGCTCAATCTCCATTTCATCAACATGTGGTGGGGTTTTAAAGCCACCATTGGCTCGCTGTCCACCTTCACTGGTCTCGAAGAGCTCTCAATCCCCGCAGACAACATCGGAAACGGAGCTGGATGCATTCTCCGAACACTCCCCCAGAGCCTGAGGCTCCTCAACATCGAAGGCCATCCTCACGAGCACCGAGAAGACATCGAGTGGCTGGCCGGCCACATCCGGGCCGGAAACCTTCCCAACCTCGCAGAAATCTGGCTCCCTGTTTGGGAGTGTGATGGCGACCACGAAGGGCCATGCCGCGGCACCTATGTGGACGAGGATAATGGATATGAGCGCGGCATCGATGAACATGGCTCAGACTGGGAATATGAGGATGGCGAGGAAAATGAAGCCTGCGACGGCGGCAAAACAGTCTACGAGCTCCGGGCTCTCTTTCGTAACGCGGGCGTTTCGTGTAAGATTACTCCACACTTGAAATGGTCTTGAGAGACTCTCTGGCTGGCGAAAGTCTGATGAATATCCCTGGCGGCACTCTTTGGCCGGCAGTGTGTCTGGTAGCAGATTTTCAAGGCCGTCGCTGTCAAATTGGAATGTTTCGTGGCGGTCTTTCTCTGGCTAGAAACCAGACACGGTTCCCAGCTTGGATAAATATCACAACCCAGGTGCGAGTGAATTCGACATTTCATCTATGGACCACGTTAATTTGCCCCCATCTCTCCCCATCTCTTCTTCGCAATCCAGCCCCCATCAACCAGCAAGTCCGTCCCGTTAACATAGCCGCACCCGGCGACAAACGCAACCGCATCCGCAACCTCTTCCGCCGTCCCGGCCCTCTTCAGCGGGTGCTCCTTCATTATCTTCCGGATCACCTCCCCGGACGCGCCCTTCGTCTCCACCGCCAGCATTTTCGTCTGCGTCATCCCCGGGCTGACGCAGTTGACCCGCACGCCGCGGCCCGCGTACTCCTTCGACACGGCGGCCGCCTGCGCGCGTAGGCTGTTGGCCTTCTTGGCGATGCAGTATGCCACACCGCTGGGGCCGCCGTCGCCGCCAACGAGGTCCCGTAGTTCCGTGTTCTCGAGGAGCGTCGACAGCGGCGCCGTGGCCAAATGTTTCTCCAGGTCGGGGGAGAGCGGGGGGGCGTTGTGCTGCACCATGCTCGCGACGCATGTCAGCGAGGACCCGGGCGCCATCTCGACCTCCCTGCCAAATGCCTCGATCACATTGGCCGTCCCGAGGATGTCCACGGCGAGAATCGCTCCCGTCGACCCCATAGACGGGCTGACGGCGGACGTCAAGACCACCGTCTCGACGGCGCCGCCGAGGGACGCGGCGGCTTTCGCCATGGCAGCTACGGATTCGTAAGAGGACACATCGACTTGCTGCGTCGTGACCTTGTGGCCTGCGTTCCTGAGCGACTCGGCGCCGGCTGAGAGAGTGGAGGGCGAACGACTGGCTAAGAAGATGTGACGACCTGCTCCGAGCCGGTGCGCTGTTGCGAGACCGATGCCGCCGCCTCCGATAACGACAAGGACAGGGAGTGTTTCGAGTGTCATGGTCACGCCCGAGTTGTCGAATCTTTCGTGCTGGGTTTAGAAATACGCCTGAAGACGAAGAATGATTGTTGATGCCCTCTACGTGCACCTAGCAACGCGCATCTCTTGAGCGGCCTGGAGGGGGGGTCACAGCTCTTTGGGCGTGATCGGTTAGGGGCCAGGTCAATACGAATCGAGGGCCAGAGGCGAAATCCGGCGTGCATAACTCTTAGATACACAAATCTAGGCGTACCTTACTTAATATAGCGTAGGGAACTCAAAAGTCAAAGTTATGCATTATATCTTTCTAAAAGTATTATAAAAAGCTACTAAAAAGGGGAAAGCGTTAATAAAAAGTAAATTTTCTACTATTTTTCTTAATACTATAAGACCCCTTAGCTAAAGATTAAATTAAAGGCTAGAAATAAGGGGTAGGAATAATATACTAATAGTAATAACGTAGTTCACAAGCAAGTGAATCACACAAGCTAGTGAATCACTTTCTAATTATTTCGTACGCATCCTCTTTCTCCTAGTTTTTCTCCACCAACAACTATGGGACAGCAATCAATTGAAAGTGATTTAGTCCTAGCGCTTAATGCGCTCCAATCCAACCCAAAATTAAGCGTACGAAAGGCTGCATTACTCTATAATGTATCATTCTCTACCCTCCAACGACGAAAACACGGCCGACCTGCGAAACGCGACATCCGACCACATAACCAGAATTTGACCTTGTACGAAGAGGAGAGCATTGTACGATACATAATCGACCTAGATTCACGATCATTTCCACCGCGCCTTAGTGCTGTTCGAGAAATGGCCGATCGACTGCTTCGCGACCGCGGCGCGCGACGCGTCGGAACAAACTGGGCCTCAAACTTCGTACGACGACGACCTGAGCTCCGAACGCGTTTTAATCGAAGAATCGACTATCAGAGAGTCCTCTGCGAAGATCCTGACGCGTATCGCGCGTGGTTTTCCCTTGTACGAAATACAATTGCGAAGTATGGGATACACGATGACGATATCTATAACTTTGATGAGACTGGGTTTGCAATGGGCAAAATGTCCTCTGAAATGGTTGTTACAGCCTCTGAACGACGTGGCAAGCCAAGAGGAGCACAACAAGGGAATCAGGAATGGGTTACAGTAATCCAGGGCATTGGGTCGTACGGCTATTCTATCCCACCGTACATCATCTTTGCAGGCAAAGTCCATCTTGACTCCTGGACGTACGACAGCCCCCTCCCACCCAACTGGGTAATTACCCTTACAGAAAACGGTTGGACGACAAACGAGAAAGGCCTAGAATGGGTAAAGCACTTTGATTTCCATACAAGAAGTCGTACGAAGGGTGTTTACCGCCTCCTTATCCTTGATGGCCATGAAAGCCACCATTCTGTCGATTTTGAGCTATACTGCAAGGAACAGAAGATTATTACGCTCTGTATGCCACCTCATTCATCGCATAAGCTCCAGCCTCTTGATGTTGGGTGCTTTGGTCCCTTGAAACGGGCGTACGGTCAAGAAATCGAGGTCCTTATGCGGGCGCATGTTACGCATATTGCAAAGGAAGACTTCCTCCCAGCTTTTTCTAAGGCGTACGACAAGGCGATAACTAAGTCAAACATTCAAGCAGGCTTTAGAGCAACTGGCCTTATACCGTACGACCCTGATTATGTGATTTCACAGCTAGATATCAAGCTTCATACGCCAACACCACCAGGTTCTTCTGCTGGCTTACCACCAGCTTGGGTACCAAAGACACCAAACAACCCAATCGAAATCACGTCACAATCCGATTATATCAGTAATCGCATCGTACGACATCAAAATAGCTCCCCAACATCAATTCTTACAGGTATGCAGCAGCTGAAGAAAGGGATGATGATGATGGTGCACGAACAGACCTTGATGCGGGAGGATTTGGCTGAACTTCGAGAGGCAAATGACCGCCTTAGCCGCCGTCGGCGTACGAAAAAAAAACAGCTACAGCAAGGAGGGACACTTACAATTAACCAGGCAAAGGATTTAAAGTCTCAAATAGATGCGACGGAGCAGTTAAAGGCAGAAACAAGTCAGAATGGTGGTCGTACGAGGAGGCAGGAAACGCGCGCGCGACGATGTGGTATCTGTGGAGAGCCTGGCCATAATGCTCGTACATGTCAAAAGGTTGAATCTACATCTGAAGAAGAGGATTCCAGTTAATTTAAATTAGTTTAAGGCGTTGTAGTTGATTTCTCTTACATGTTATTGTACGAGTAGTAGAAAAGTGATTCACTAGCTTGTGTGATTCACTTGCTTGTGAACTACGTTACTCTATAGATAATTATTATAAGATTCTTATAGCAGCCTCCTCTGCAGCAGCAGCAGCAGCAGCTGCTGCTACTATAAGTATTATTACTATACTTAATAAGGTTAAAAAAAGAAGTTATTTTAATTAATAAATAACCTATCCTAGTAGAGCAGATTATGCAGCAAAGCTAGTAGAGTATTTTCTTAATAGCTCTAACGTTTAATTTAAGGACCTCTTTTACCTAATAAAGGCAGACTTTTATTAACTTAAGGTATAGCTTAATAATAGCAGCTTTATAAAGGCTACTGCAAATTAGTTAATTAAATAAAAACTCCTTATATTTTTATATATAGTTAGGTAAGAAGAGACTTAGCGTAATGCTACCTACCTCTTCTAGATCTTATAGAGTACTATCTTTACAATTATTTAGTTACTTCTTACAGCTATAGTTATACTTTATTAAGAAGTTATTATCTAACTACAGCTTAAGTATATCTCTTTATTAATTAAGCTTTTAGTAAAGGATAGTTGCTTTAATAGGTATATTAGAGCAGTTAATAGCATGCTTATTTAAGCTTTTACTCCCTTTAGGTAGTAAAGTTAATTCTTTAATTAAAAGCAATATATATTATAAAACGTATTTGCAGTAGTAAGATTTAATAAGTTGTTTTTATATATATTAGCAGGAGCTAAAGGCTTTATATATAATACAGCCCTACTAAAATAAGCAATTAGTAGATTATTTAAAATACTATAGGGGAGGTATTATCTTAGCAATAGTAGCTTTACTAGCTAAAGAAGGATAATTACTTTATATTTAGGCAAAAGGTACTATTTAAAGAAGTTTGCTAATAGAGGGTTACAGCTAGAGACGCTAGCAAAGCTATATAACCTATACTACTTAAGGCTTTACGTTATTATTAAGAAGGTATTTAGCTATATAAAAAGAAGGTAGAAAATACTGCAGGTAGCACCTCTAGAGTATTTATTTGCTAATTAAATTTATTTTATATATATAATAACAGCCCTATATAACTTTATTAAGTTAGGTAAAAGGCTAATTAAGGTAGATAAGCAGGAGTATAAAATACTGCAGGTAGTAGCAGTAAAGGTAAGTAGTAACTTATAGAGGTAACAAGAGGTTAAAATTTATAGTAATTTAGCAGCTTAGGCTTAAAGCAATTAAAAGGCCTTTTTTAATTAGCAGAAGTAAAAAAGTGTAAAAAAGGCGTTATTTTAAATAGGAAAAAAAGAGTAAAAAAGGGCGTTATTTTAATTAGTTAGTAAGTATAAAAAAAGGTATTATTGCTGCAGGTATAAAAAAAAGTGTTATTTTTGTAAGGTAGGAGTAAAAAGAAAGGCAGTAGGAAGGCAGATAACTGCAGTTATTTTTATACGTTAATTAGGCAGTTATTTAAGCAATTAACTAAAGCTATTTTTAACTAGTTAATAATGCTAATTTTACATAAAAACTCCTTCTTACCCTTAACTAACTTTACTGCTAGCTAAGCAACTGCTGCATAAGACAACTTTAAGAAAAATATTGCAACCTTTGCTGCAATATAGTTATCTAACTTTTCCTTAAATAACTGCTAGAAGTTAATTATTACCTTTAAAATATTATTAGATCTAGCCTTTTACAGCCCTGCTGTTGCTATAGGCTTATAAGGCGCTATAAGGGTAGCAATAGCATTACTTAAGCAACCTAGACCTTACTTAAGAGTATTACTAAAGGAGGTAAAGGCCTCCTACCTTTCTTTTCTACCTTTTATTATTTTTTGCAATAGTTTTTTTAGTACTTCCTTTACTAATTTAGATATTATCTCCAATAATAAGTCTAGACTAGTATCTATATTAATCTCTACTACCCTCTTCCTTACTTAAGATCCTATTATTATAGCTTTAACTAACTTATTATCTTTACTAAAAATTCTCTATACATTATTAGCCTTATAGGCCTTAATAATATACTAGCCTATACCTATTTTATTAGGCTAAAGCTTACTTATCTCCTCTATATATAGAAAGCCCTTATACCTAACTAATTAAAGGTATAAATGCTAAGCCTTAAATAGTTGCTAGGCCTTATTAGTAGTAAATATAAGGCTACTTTTATTATTATATATTACCCCTAACTAATTAAAGGAGGGTTTTTACCTTATAGTATTTATTAAGCAGCGCCTTATACTTATTTTGTAAGGTATTAAGATTTACAGCTGCATTAGCTAACCTTATCTAAGGCAATATTTGCTCTATTACTAGCCTTATAACAGCAGCCTAGCTATTAATAAGAAGGCTAAGGCTAACCTACTCTTAGCAAAGCTTAAGAAAAAGGTGTAGCAATTAACAATCCTATATAATGCAGGAGGGTAATTAATAGGCCTAAGATATATATATTTAATAAGGCAACTATAATAGTAGTAGTAGTAGTAGAGGAGGACTTATTAATAGTAAGCTTTTAGATAACTATAAGTAGGATTCTCTAGAGCTAATAATAATAATATTATTATTGCTAATAGTCTAGTAGGATTCTATTAGTAATAAAGTTATTATAAGCATTAATATTTATTATTTTTAAGTAAGAATCTAATAGCAAAAAATGCAGGTAACAACTCTATTCTTAACCTTCCCCCTTACTTTTGCCTCTAATAATAAAACTGTTATTACAAACCTTTGCTAATTTAAGCAAGCAGTCAGCCATTAATTAAACGCAGAGGTTATTCCTAATTAGGCAGTACAACAGCATAAGATTAGAGTGCATAAGTCACTTAAAATCTTATCCCTGGCCCTTGGCCCCCAATTCGAATTGAACACCGATCACGCCCTTCATGTAGACGGAGCTGACTCTCACTCACATTCGTACGATTGAAGGTAGCTGACTCTTCTCAAAGTTTCTCTCACATTCTTGCTTAAGTCTCCGTGTGCGACACATCGGATGAGCGTCATGGCAGCACGCAAAATTCGGCCAGCACTCCAACTTAGACTCCCAAATTCTAAAGTATGAGCCACTCCCGCATGCGGCTTTGGGCTGCGTTCCTCGCTTCTACACAGGTATAACCATGATCGTGAACATGTGCCCGCACGAATGTTGCAGGATAGTGCCTGTTGCAAGGTTTGACGCTATTGGAAAATAACCTTCTTGAGAGACGATCAGTGTCTTATGCGTGCCGAGCCGATCACCGGGATGCCGGGATGGGGGGCCGATCCCGTGTGGTCCGAGCTAGAGACACGGCGGGATGCACGTGGATGTCTCAACTGCCGGCCGGAGCTAACCTAATCTCACCAGACTCGGCATGAAATTGTCTCGTTCAAGAAGAGAGTTGTCTCTTTGTAGTGCAGCACATGGCTATCTTTATTAGTACGGTTGATAAAGCAGTAGCATCACCAGTCCTCCAAACGCTTTCACTTAGGCATGTTTACCCAACCCTACCTATGTAGAAATACCTTATTACAAATTCGTTTACATAGGTTTCATGAAACCTAAGTTCGTTGTGCAGGCCATTCAACGCCAGTCAACGCCGGCTTGGTGGAGTTAAGTGCTGTTGAATCTGAGAGTTTGACGTAGACAGAGGGTGCTTAGAGGGTCCCCGGAGATAGGGACATCTCAGCCGACTTGTTGGATGTGTTTATAATCAACATGCTACTACTACTCCACTCTAACAGCAGCCCCGTAGGCTTAGGCTTAGCCTAGCAACGGAGGAGATGTCAAGGAAGTTAACCTCCTAGAAACGCCAAGTATTGAGATCGTAATTCCATGCTGGCCTTCGTCGCCGAGAATGTTTTATCCCACCTGCCGGGAACGCTGACGCGCTTGAAATGTTCCCGTTCAGTCTTAAGTATTAAGTTGAAGGCAGACTGTTGCAGCAATACTGTACTCTGCTGAGAAGATAGGGGAGCATACACACGCACTTAAGTTAGCATCGAAACCAACTTAACTCCATCGGACTTGGCACAGAGTTTGTCTCATCTAAGGAGAGGGTCGTCTCTCCGTAGTACATGGCTATCTTTATCAAATCGGCCTATGAGACAGTGGCATCACCGGGCCTCCGAACGAGACGGTGAGCATGATGAGAATGTATTTTTCAAGATAGAAACGTCCGAGTGAGTGTTGGACTCCGAAATTCCTAGAGTAACCTGTGCGATTCCGAGCCTGTCTAGCTAGCCGTGCCTTTTACCAGAATCACCGATAGAAAGAGGAATGACTCCATCGTTATCCATTCCTCTTCTTCACTGATAGTTCCTTTCCACCAAGCGTCAGACCATGAATCAAGAGCTTGAACCCTTAAACTTGACTCCAACGCACTTGTCCGTGGTGGCGCCGCCAAGCTCTATGATAGCCTCACCAAGGCAACCAGGTTTGATGGTGTCGGGGACGTCGGCCATGAAAACCCACATGGCGCCTGTTATCTTGGCGTCGTCGCCGGGGTAGCCACTGTGATACCAGACGAACTCGATGTTGTTCATGATTCCCTTGGAAGGCTTGACGCAGCTTCTAACCCGGTCGATGAGCTTCTGTCCCTTGGGTCCGGTCATCGAGTCCTTGAAGCCGGAGCCGTGGATGTAGAGCGATAGCTGGCCCTTGATGCCCATGTTCCACAAGTAGCAGGTGTTCCAGACCCAGCCTTGCTGGATGGTGTCGAGGGCCTTGGGGCTCAGGGCAACACCGGGGGCTCGGTATACGGGGTCCTGCTTGTCCATGGACAGGGGCAGTCGAGTGAGACAATCGGTATAGACGAAGAGGATGGTACCGTCAGTGATTTCTGCATGGGCCGTTCCGTTTGCGTTCTTGGCTTTGATTGTCCAGAGTTGCTCATCACATTGCCTCTGATTCTTGGGATCCGAGCTGCAGAGACCAGAGTTTCCGGGTGGCGATGCCGGCTCGGTCATGCCACCGCTGAGAGAGAGACAAATCAGTATTAGCATTGCTGGGGTTTTCAGCTTATGGGAGAATGGGGAGGCGCTTACCAGACGACCTTTTTGACAGGGACAAAGGTAAAGTAGCCACACTCACCCTCCATCAAATCCACGTCCCACTTCTTGCCCTTGGCTGTGCCATAACTGTGATCCCATCCCCCGCTTATACCATCCTTGAGTGCCTTCAGAGTGTTGACTGTTGTGTTTCGTCCAACGTTCCAGCCCAAGCTGACTACGTCAGTCTCGGCCATGCCGCACTTGACTGAGTAATGGCACTGGGAATGGGGAAAAGGGACTTCCTGGGCCCATTCGAAGGTAGTGTCTGATAGGTAGGTGTGTGTCAGTTTTGTAAAATCCAATGCGTAATCGGACCTGAGCGTATCAAGGACGCCGGAAGTTCCGACTTACCAGTTTCGCAATACGACATGCAGCCGTCTTTTTTGTACTTGTCAGGGCCTTTATTCCAGCCCTCACAGGTGTCGAAGCGCATCATCCCGTCACTGAACGAGAGAAACTTGTTCTTGGGAGGACAATCCATAATCGAATATGTGTGATAAAGAGTAGCAGGCTTGTCCTTGTTGACGCAGGGAATAGTACCGTTACTGTTCCGAGTTTTCAACTGATGAGCATCCTCTTTGCTAGCAAAGAAGTCTCTGCGGTCTTCAGGGCGGATGGTCCAGAGAGGAGGATCGTTGGCGTCCCAATTGTAGGTGGACTGGTTGAAGCGAGCATATTTGGAGTCAGCGTCGCGGTTCTGGAGAGCGAAATCGTTGCCAGAGGTGAGGCGATCGCGGTCTTCAAGGCGGGGGGTCCAGGTTGGACGGTTGTCAGGGTCCCAGCCATCTTTGACAGAGACAATCTTGCCGTTGGGCTGGGATGGGGCACCTGCGACAGCGAGGAGGAAAGTCATGATGAGCAGAAAGATACCCATGTTGACTCCCTTTCCCTTCGGAGATCCAGGGGAAAGGCCGATGGCCACCATCTTGACTGACAGAGTGATTGTGAAGTTGCAGGGAGGTGATTTCAGGACTAGCCGGACGGTGAAGGGAACTCTGAGTGTGAGAATCGAAGCGAACGCGTAAGGTAAATCTGTCAAGAGGAAGGAGTCAAAGAGAGAATTCCTTGGCGCCGACCTGGTTTGACAAGAGGGAGAAAAGAGGAGAAAAGAAAGGTAAAGGCGGGTGGACTGTCCTCTTGTGGAACAACCAGACAGGGCCAAACAGGGCAAGCAAGGCGGTCAGTCAAGCATGAGAGCTAAAGGAGGAAACTGTAATCAAGAGGGGAAGGAACGAAAAAGGTTGCAGTGGTTGCAGTTCTCTCTGAAGCTGATACAAATTCGGCATTGCCGTATGAATACGGATGTAAGGCAGACTGCAACCTAAACTGAAAGATGCGCATTTCAGTCAAGGCTCCAAGGCAGTTGAGCTATTTAAAACCAATCTATACTGCCATTTGAGACCAGAAGGTCCTGCTATAACGTCGCAGCAATAGTCGAATAAGAAGCTGGGAAGGAGGACATCATCATGTTTTATCAAGCCCACACTTCTAAAGTGCAGGCATTTCATCAATATGGTAACACCAAAACACCAAGCTCAAGCACCAAAAATGCCTCCCTCCATATGTTACTCAAAGACTGCTGGAGATAATACATAATTTTAATTATCAAGGAATCTCGACGCCGTCTTCTGACTATGATCCCACATGGAACCCAAGCTTGAGAAAAGGATCGCTACCTGGTAAGGGCAGTACTAAACTTCTGTGTTATTACGTATACCATGCTAGTATTACGTGATTTCTATCCTAACACCCTTCAGTGAGTTCTTGTACCTACAGCTTCTCTAAGAAGAACGGGAAGAGAAACAGCGCAAAGTCTATTAAGCAAAGCTTCTTGTGAAGTATAGCTTCCTGAGTTTGGCATACATGGAGTTGCGGCATCCTGTGCTACATTGTTTAAAAGGAAAAGCACAAACGTCTGGCAGGTTATGACTTTCCCTTTGTTGGCACCACAAGTAGGCCGTGTGGGGTAAAATAAGGGAAGCAGATGACCTCGTCCCTTAGCATTGTTGGTTGAAAGAAGGGAAGCTATTCAGGAGGGGCATGAAAAACAAAAAACTGGAAGAAAAAAGAACCTAAAGCCCGGACTGCCAGGACAAGTGTGCCCAGCTGGATGAACCACCAGTAGGCCTCTTTCGAAACCTTCGCCACTGCGTCTTGCCACATTTAATGTGTGCTTGCCCAAGGCATCTGTTGCTGTCACAGAGAGACTTGGAAATAAATGATGAGGCTTTTCCACCAACTCAGAACATCTGTGCATATTTCACTTGAACACGAATGTACAGCTTCACGCATTGCATCGATAGGACGAATCTGAACCACCAAGATTTTCTTCTATTGCCTAGTGCGTAGCACAGCAAGGTTGCATTTGGCCTTTCCAGGTCGCATAGGCTCATTGAGCTGTGGTGAGTAGAATCCGCTAGCCAGCTTCACCAGGTAATCAACTCATTTACACACCCTCGCACGTGGGGGCGCAGCTGATTCGGTTTCAAACTGCCCTAGACGCAATCTACTCCAAGGCCAAGAATCAGTCGTCTTTCCCTGTCGGTGTGTGGAGTACGAAAGATATGGCAAGCCCGAGAAGAGTTGTCGGACAGCCATCCTGGTCCAACGTCCACCAGCTATCCGAGACCAAGGACTTGGCATTGGGTTCTCAAAAGACGGCACCCCTCTCGGCCTCGAGTCGACGGCATAGCCAATACATAACAAGAGAGTCCCATCGTGTGCAGCGACGACGAGCCAACTGCCGCCCGCAAGACGAGGTGGGGAGTACTTCGAAAAGACTAACTGTGAGCTGAGCTGTTTGTTTGCAGGCATCCTGAAAGCAGGACACCCGAAAGAGTAACATCCAGAAGGCTCTTCCATCATATAAGGTCATATAAGGTTTGACTTAGCAACGAGACAACTATATATCCATCACAACTCGAGTCATGCAAGATTATAGGCCAGAACCGGCCGACATCACCGAGAGAGCCGAACCCCTTTTTCTACTGAAAACCGTGGCATAAATACGAGGCCTATGGGCCGAGAGGGCTGATGCCAACGGCAACATCAGCGACAGCCCGGTTTTCCACCTCAGCAAACTCTGTTCCACCGTCCATCGCAGCCATGAAGCTCTCCGCCCTCCTCCCGGTGTTCCTGCTCAACGGCATCGCGTCCGCCTCGATCGCCCAGATGCTCTGCAACAACAGGCCGCCTATCTCTCAATGGGGTGTAAGTCGCCACCCATCTCAGACGTACTCCCGATTGTCTGAATCGTATCCGCACCTGAAGCTGACTGTGTGGATTACTACCGCTAGCCCGCCAACTGCTCCGAAAAGGACCACTGGGATTGCTATGGGCGCTGCCAGAAAGAGGCGAGTGAGAGAAAGGGGGCGGGACAAAACAAAAATCCAGAATCCGGTCTGCGCTGCACTTGATGCTGACGAAGCTGCTGCTGCCAGTGTCCCGTTGCCGGACAGCCCTCCGTGGCCTCTATCGGATACGTGTACGTTTCCGCTTGTGCGCGTTATGGGTCGGGCTGATGCTGACTGAACCACATGATGTAGGCGAACCGACAACAAGTGCGACTGTTACTGCTGGGTGTAGCTTTTGGTGGAGAGGACGATACGTATAATAATACCGTTGAAACGAAAAACCATTGCAAGATTGCGCATCATGACACCAAGACGATCCCATGGTGGATGGTTGAAAACTCAGCGAGGCGTGACTGCTCCGACATTGTGACAACATGGTCACCGTCATGCTTTCTTCCGACATGACTCCAAGCTTCCGAAATCTGTGTCACGAGGTTTAAAAGTCTTGACGTCTCTTCGACGCTCTCGCCCGCCGCAGCCTTCATGGGTTGCGCAGCCCCGAAACGCTCGAGACCATACGCCTCTCTATCCCTCGGCGACTGTGGTAAGCGATGATCTGAATGAGGCACCGAATACAACTTCTCCAAGACGTACTGCCGTCAAAAAAAGACTCTCACACACATATGCAAGCTACCAACAGTACGCAAACTTGTTTCACATACTTGTATTTGTACTGTATATAACGTCGGGCACCCACTTATGGGCACCCCCCACATATGGGCACCCCAAAAATGCCTCAACACCATGACCAGCCCCCTCATTTCTCCTACTTCCAACTATCGCAACAATTACAATATTTATCCAAATAACTTCATTTTTTGGGAATACCTTCTTCTATACCTAATGGTTCTATATACCGAAAATGAAATCCAACAAGCAATCAAAGCCATCAGCAACGGCAAGGCTATAAAGAGGGCAGCCATTGAGTATGGCATTCCAAGATCAACCCTTCAGCATCGACTCAATGGCAAGCAGGCTAGAAAACTTGCATTTTCTGACCTTCAGAGGCTTTCTCCTGATCAGGAGCATAAGCTGGCTGAATGGATTCGCATTCAGCATGCCCTTGGCGTTGCTCCAACCCATCAGCAAGTGAAGCTATTCACAGAAAGGATCCTCTATGCCATGGGAGACACAAAGCCTATAGGAAAAGGCTGGGTTTCTGGCTTTTTAAAGAGGAATCCATCAGTCAAGGTCCAGAGAAGTCGCCCTGTTGATTCTAGGCGTGTTAATGGGGCATCTACTGAGGTCATCAGGGACTGGTTCAAACTCCTCGCCATACCAGAGATCAAGGGCATCAAACCAGCCAACAGATATAACATGGATGAGACTGGTATACTTGAGGGCCAGGGATCTAATGGGCTGGTGCTGGGGATGGCTGAGACGAAGTCTGTCCGCAAGAAACAGCCTGGATCAAGGGCATGGGTGTCTATTATCGAATGCATCTCTGCCATGGGCCATGCCCTGAATCCTCTCATCATATATAAGGGCAAGACAGTCCAGCAGCAGTGGTTTCCTCTAGATCTTGGCCCTTATGAAGGATGGCAGTTTACTGCAACAGAAAATGGATGGACTACAGATGCCACTGCAGTTGAATGGCTGCAGAAGGTCTTCATCCCTCAGACCCTCCCTCAGGGCAAGAAGGAGGCCAGACTGCTGGTTGTTGATGGCCATGGGAGTCACACAACGACAGAATTTATGTGGACATGTTATATTAATAACGTCTATCTCTTATTCTTACCACCACATACCTCCCATGTCCTCCAGCCACTTGACCAGTCAGTCTTTGGCCCTGTGAAGGCAGCCTATAGGAAGGAGCTTGGATACCTCAGTCAGTGGAATGATTCTACTATTGTAGGCAAGAGAAACTTCATAGGCTGTTATCAGAAGGCTCATATGGCAGGCTTAACGATGGATAACATCAAAAGTGGTTGGAAATATACTGGCCTATGGCCTGTGTCTATGGCTAAACCCCTTATGAGCCCTTTAATGCTCCCATCAACACCAGGGCCAGCAGATCAGGCCTGCGAAGGGCAGTCTGGAGGCAAGGAAGTCAGGGAAGCTGAAAGCTGGGCATCTGCATCATCTGCAGTGGCATGGTCGACGCCAAGGAGGATGAAGGATCTGGCTGGCCAACTGAAGCTATTCACAGAGCTGGAAAATGATGCCCATACTCAACGCCTTTTATTCAGGAAGGTGAAAAAAGGCTTCAGTGAGCAGGCCTATCAATTGGCAACTGCCCAGCATAAGCTTGAGCTTCTGCAGGCCCAGGTTGCTAATACTGCAGCAAGAAAAAGGAGGGCAGTTCAGATGGATCCAAACACCAAGTTCGCCAACATTAAGGACATCCAGCAGGCACAAATTGAAGCTGGCGAAAAAGAGGATATCACAGGTGAATTCAGCGAGTCTGATTTACCTAGTGAAGCTGAAAGCTGTATTGTAGTGGCATCTAGAAGAGGGCAGTAATTAATTGAAGTCGATGGTGGTAACGGAGATGGCTTCATTTTTGGGGTGCCCATATGTGGGGGGTGCCCACAAGTGGGTGCCCGACGTTACCGCAAGTCTCAGCTGCCCAACAAGAAGCCCGCCGTTGCAGGCCACAGGCCTGCTCTTTCCTTTACACCGTACACCTGCAACAGTCAATAGTCCTTCCATTCGACGGGAATGCAGCCTCTTATAACGCTGCTATGTACCTAGTCGTCCATTATTTTTACAGTCATGAGAACAAACTCCGGGCTATCTAGGTAAGAAAAGCGTGCCCGGTCGTGTCGTCGTCGGTGTCGAATCAATCCAAAATCATGGTAATCGTATGCTTATAGGAATGCTCCAGGCCGTCCGCCGCCTGGCTGAGGCCGATGAGGGGGCGGTGTCGGCGCTTCAGACTCAAAGTCTGTGTCACGGCCATCGCTGCCCCTCCTCGGCGGAGTCGTGATGCCTCGCCCGTATCTCGAGTGTTGTGGCGGACTCGGGGTCGAGTCCACGGGTCTCATCTTATCGTCAATGTAGGGATCTTCCTCTTCGTCGTCGTCGTCGTCGTAGTGTCGCAAAGCAGGCATCGAGTTGGAATCCCCTTTCACAAGCCCAAGCCGCTCCTCTTCAGTGGCGTTTTTGACCTGTGGGTTGGAATAACCGCGCGAGCCGAGACCGTATCGACTGGTCGGTCGGAGCTGCGGCTGCGGCTGCTCTTCCTCATGTTGCGGCGGCGCATCGGCTTGATGTTTTTTGAACATGTTGGTGAAGGAGAATTGTCTCCTTGCCGAGTGGGGTGGTGGGGTGGGTGCGAGATGCGAGCTGGCACCGCTGAAAACACTACCCCGCGAGACAGCCCGCTGGTCGTAGACACCGGCGGCACCGGCATACTCCAAGTTGCCGCGGCCGCCGGCTGGAAGACCGTAGACGTGTTCTCTGCTCGTGCCGTGATACGGAGACTGGTCGCCGTCCGACTTGAGGGTGGATACGGCAATCTCTGTCAAAGGGACTGGATGCATGGGGCTCTGCACCATCGGATCCTGGAACTGGGGTTGGTTGGGCGACAAGACACTCCGCGCTCGCTCTCGAATCGTGCCAGCAATGCTCGAGAGCATGCCAGGGGACGTAGGGCGGTCGTGCTCCGCCATCTCCTCTTCAGTTGGGAAGTGAGACATACCCAGCGGTGGATGGGCCTGGGGCGAAGTCGGGGGAACAACAGTTGGCGTACGAGGCACGCCGGACTGAGAGGGTGGGTAAGGCGAGAGGACCGTTCCGCGGGTGCTTCGGCTCCCCACCGTCATCGTCCTGCGTCTCCTCAGCCCGTCCCATTCGTACATTGGCTGGCCATCCTCGCTGACGGGCTCCAAAGACTCCCGAAGCTTTTCTTCGTGCAGCCGCCTGAACTCCTCCTCTTCCATCTTCTGTCTGGCCGAGGATAAGCGGCGCACGATGGCAGCGGCGCCGCGGATGGCGTCGGCCTTGGGCTCAGTCTCGGGCTGCTCCTGTTCGGCAATGGTGTGGATCTGGTTAAGATCTCCAGAAAAGACGGCCGTGTCGGGGACATCTTTGGCGGATTTCGAGAGTTGCAACAGCACCACTCCGGCGCAGATTGTCAAGAAACCGTTGACGACGGTGATGATGGCGGTCGGTGTGCCCTTGAAGCCTCTGAAGAGGACGGCCGAGGTGATGATGGTGGTGCTGGTAAAGTAGACGTAGTATGTGGGGGTAACGAGGGCGGCGTTGAAAAGGTTCAGGGCTTTCTGTAAAACGGTGTCAGTCACGGGTCCCGCATCCATGGTTCTATCGACCGGCGAGCTTGGTCACTCACGTTCAAGAAAATGATCTCGGTCAGCAGTGTGGCAATCACAAAGACCAAAAGCACGTAAGTGAACCATTGGTTGAACTGAGCTTGTCCTCCGGCCTGGGCAACGATGGCGGCTCCCAGACCCTGCGTCGCCACGACGCTCAAGCCTCCAACCCAACTGCAAATGGAGATGTAGACCAACATGTTCTTCTTACCCCACCGCGGGCCAGCATACCACGCAGTGATGGCGGCGCCAATGATGATGACGCCGGCGTAGGACAAGAAGGCCGGGTGAATGACATAGCTCTGCATCTGCTGGATGTTGGCTACGGCCGAATTCTCGGGGGCGTTCATGACAATGACAATGGATCCAACAATGCAGAGGAAGCAGGAGACTTTGCCCACCATGCTCAGGCGCTCCTTGAGAAAAATGGCGGAGAGGATGGCAGTCAGGACGACGGACAGGGCGCCGAGCGGCGTGACGAGGATGGCGTCGGTGAAGGCGTAGGCGACAAAGTTGCAGATCTCCCCGATGATCATGAGAATCATGCCAGTCCACCACCAAGCGTTTTTTAGGTAGCCATAGCCCTCGCCAGGGGCTTCGTTGTATTTTTCGTTGGCTTTCAGCAGGCCGACCTTTTTGACGACAAAGGAGGTACCGATGAATGCGCCCGAGGCAACGGCAAGGGCAATACCAATAGCCTTGTACGCAGGCGGTCGGGTGGCCGTCTCACCGGTCGAGCCTCCCATACGTGCATAAATCTCGTGGGCTTCCGTGAGCATCTTTGCGGAGTGATCCATTGCGACGGTCCGAGGGGCGCCGGCGACTCGGTCGCCGGGGTGATATAAAGAGGGGGGAAGTTGTCGTTAATCGAGCTTCGTGATCATTCGTTTATTCTAGACAGGATGCGCAGAAGGGGTAGGCAAGTGCTTCGGGAAAAGGTTTCAGGACCTTCGTTCGGCATAGAAGTCGGTCCCTGATGGGAAAGTCGACGTTGTGTCGGTTGGGGAATTTCGATATGTCGGTTGCCGGCAAGATGCGAATGTCAACAATCTTGGCAAAGCTTCGACAGGTTCCGCGGACGGTGATTGTGGGGGCTGGATAAGAGTGAGTTGCGCAAAGTATGCGGCCAGAGGGTAGGAGTTTGAAGGCGACTCCGGCGGCGGTGGAGTAGTGAGGATGAATGGCAGTGCTCGAGAGGAGGCTGTGTAAAGGTCGGTCTGTATTCGTAGACTAGAGTCGTATCTGTGGAGTGCGAGGTGGTGGTACGACAAGGTGGTTGTGCGGTGCGGATAGGGTAGGGTCGTGTTGATTGCGGGAGCTCGTCTTCGCCACAACAGCTTGCGTCAGTGCGCTTGGATGGAGGAGCTGATGATGGACAAGGGTTACGGGGCGTTCGTTTGTTCGTGAAAGGTTCGTGAGGGCGTCAGCAGGAAGCAGGAAGCAGCAGAGTAGACTTCGTAGGGCGGGCGTGGGAGGTGAGGACGCTATGTGCGGGACGAGGCGTCAGTCAGTTGCTGCTGTCCATCTGCGCAAAAGGGGCCAGAATATCCGCCTGATGGAGGAGCCGACGGATGGCGGGAGCTTGGCTGATAAGGGTGAAGAAGGGAGAGGAGAGAGGAACGGACATGCATGAACTCAGCCAGAGACAGAGAGCATGAGCATGAGCATGAAGATGAGCTTGAAGATGAAGATGAAATGGGATAAACAGAACAAAACACATGGGAAAGAGCAAAAAAGGCTGGGCTGGGCTGGACTGGACTGGGAACAATGGAAATCGACTGGGGTATGGGTTTGGGCAGGAAGGAAGGAACACACGACGGACCAGGACCTGCTAGGTCTAGAATCCCGGCTGTCTGCGCTGCATGATTGGGCGATGACGCTCGTGTGAGTGGATCATGGTGGGGGATTGTGTTGCCTAGCGCCTTCCCGCTGCGCGGGACGCATCCTGTTCTTGGAAGGAGCACCAGTGGAGCCCAGGGGCTTTGCCTGCCACCCAAAGGCTTCATTTTGCAGTGGGTAGAGGCGTATCCGGTACGAATGCTCTGTATCCATCCTGTAAGGCACAGTACCTAGGTACTGACTTGCTGAGCTCCGGTACCGTAGTGAAACCCGGTGCTCTCTCTGTCCCTGTATTGTATTGTGCAGATAGACTCGGACTCGTGGGAGCGACCGTCGGCCGGTTGTCACCTCAACAAACAACAACGGCGACGACGACATCAGCAGGCCATGCAATGATAGCAGTGAATTAACTTTGGCAGACTCGAATATCAGTATCAGCACCAGACCAGACAGTCGGCTAGTCCTATCCGTATCCGGCTGCATTACTTAGACGGGGATCAGTGCACATTGACGACATGCGCCGGCGCATAAGGCAATGACATGCACACCACACCACATCTTCAGACCGTCCGTCTCGTCCCATCAACTCTCCCCCCCCCCCCCTTCTCAGCGGCATGAACACTCACCTCATGCCGCTCCAACACCTCCAACACCTTCACCACCACCTTCACCATCACCGTTACCGTCATCATCACCATCAACAACAATAAGCTTCAATCGCGGACTGTCTGGTGGGGGAGGGGAGGGGAGGGGAGAGATCGTTCTCGAAACGACACAAACACCTCGCAACCCATTCAACTGTCCCGCCGTTCCAAGTCTTGTTTCGCAAATCTTTGTCCAAAGAAAAAAACCAAAATCTAAAAAAATTCGACTCAACCACGGACGAAAGCGCCGCCGCCAGCCTCTCAACGGCCGTCCCGTTTTTCTTTGCGACACATGTTTTGCACAAGCCACTAGGCGCTGCCATCTTGTTGGCTCCCGTCCGCAAGCCAGATAGATAGCAAGAGTTTGACGCGATGCGACAGACGTTCAACTGACTGCCACTCCGCCCATCCTGGGCGTCCCTACGTGCAGCTTGACAAGGCACGGTCGCATCAAAGCGTGCTGTCCCTCTCTCCTCCTCATTCTCTTCTTCCGGGCCCTCCATCACCCAACATCCCGGCCGGTGATGTCAAGGTTGGCCGGGAGTGTGTGGCGCTCTATCTCTCTGCAACGGCTTGATAGGCCCGAGTTCCTCCAATGTGCGACAAGTTCCAACAACCACCGCCGCCGCCAATTTAGATCCTGGCTCCGGCGCACTTTCCTCTCCGTAGCAACGGAAACCTGCTTGGCGCTCCACGGTCAACAAATCTGCCGCCGCCTGTCGCATCGCCAAATTCCTTTGGGGACCTAAATGGCTCTTTGGCACGAAATCTAAATTCAAAAAACAAAACAAAAACTCTTGGATCTAGTAACAATTTGCAGAACGATGGATGCATCATTGTGTCTTTTGGTTCCAGCGATCCCACAGCAGCAAGCTAGCCCGCTCCCGACAACGGATACGAGTACGTACCTCGTCAGCGTCTTACCCGTCATCGCCTCCACCACCTGGCAATCCGAGCTAACGGCATCCCGGCCAGCTATGCGTGATTGGCTTACCGCCTTCACCTCCGGCTGCGCCCCTCCTGCGGATGTTGAGGGGGGGAGGGTCTCGAGATTCAGCTCGCGAGTCAACTCCAGCCGCACGCGCCATGCGTTGGCCAGGTCCCATTCAACAGGCACTTTCACCTGCACAGAGAGTGTATCACAATCTCTTCCGCCTGCATCTGTCTCTCATGCCCATCGATGTTGAGAGGGGGGGAAGGTGTTTCGTGAGGGCCTGAATTGCAGTCCGGGATCGGGACCGAGACGCCCGTCTCAAAGAGCGTCTTCCCTGGCTTTGCCCTCCTCAGCAGTGTGTCTCACTCAGCCGCCACCACCCACTACAGGTAAGATATCCTCGTCGACGCCCCTTCCAGTGCCCCGGAGACGAGACCTTAGTGCTGCCCGCAGTGACATGCAGCAAACGAACCCGCTCCTTCGAGACAGAAATAGCCAGCTTGTCCCGCTGCCTCTGCTGGGTAGTCCATACGAAATATGTGGCATTTACCGCAGGTCCGCAGCGCCGCTGGTACTCGGTAGCCTGCTAGTCTGGGGTCTCCATTCATTTCACCACGCCGTCATGCTGCAGGACCTGTAACCCTCTAAGCACATAATCGTAGCTCCATGTCTCTATTGACTTTGGTGGGGGTGCTCCATGGAGGATTGCGGGTTCGCCGCATTCCTCTCTGCGCCTTGCGCATGCTTGGCTATTTGTCGATGGAACCCTTGTTGAGCCGCACCCGCATTCCACTTGGCCAAGACATATCCAGATTCTTCCACACGACTAAGCCTTCTAGCACGTGTGACGTCCGTAAGTCGGGCGAGTCCCCCTATAGAAAGACCGCCAGTAATGCAGTCTGCCGTGCTCCGGCCACGAGATCGACAGGCCAGGCCATCTCAATACCTCGGCCCGTATCACTGTATCTTCCGTCTGGGCATCATCCATTCCGGAAGGGGTTTGATGATCACCGCCTCTCGTTTCGCGCAAAGCACTGATCTGCAGAATACCAATGCAGCGATCCAAGTAGGGCTCGTGCCGGACCCGGGATTCGGGACCGGCACTCTCAGGCTGGTGTCCGCCCCAGGTGTATGTGTTCTCTCCACCCCCGATTTTCCTCGGCGTTTCGCCCGACCTCAGCCTTCATTATCGGATCGGGCCACTTTCTCGCTCGGTACCTCGCGCGATGCTCCAAACAGTCCGAGGAAATTCCCATCACGTTCAATAGATGAATACCGGGGAGAGCTTCTGGAATAGGGTCGTTACAACCGTTAGCGACCCTGGCCGACAGACTGTTAGGCCTTTCTTTTCGCTTGTCCATCACGTTCAACCAGATTAAACCCGTCGAAGCCAGGAACTCGCTCTGGTCCCCCTCCATTGCATCCATCATGCGGCCTTGTGTGATTCAGCGGCCAGCTAGAGACCCTGCATTGTCGTCGTGTCAGCATTGTGAACAGCCTGTACAAGCCATAATTACTCTGCCAGTGATTATAGATTCGCTTTTGCGCCATCATCGCAGAACTCCATTCAAAGATATCGATCCATTCGGGATCACACTCGTCTTTGGGCGAGAGGCTTACACGCATGTGCCGAGTCTTGAAAGGAAAGCATGCCGCTTTGGAGACCATGTCCAATCCCACTTGGCTGCATGAGCAGGCCTTGCGCAGCGAGTTGGAGTTGCAGGGCGACTCTAGGCGACTCTGGCCCGACCATCTGCAGCATTGCGTTGATATTTGATAAGCCGACTTCAGCTGGAGCCTGACCACCCCCAATCGCCTTGACTTACCCCTCTCCTTTGGCCCTTCACCTTCTTTGGCTTCTGTACGATCGTTGGAAACGCTTGACAAAACCACTATAGCCGCAGCTGCCTTGTTTCCGCGTCCGATGGCATGAGTCTTCGGCTTCGCGTTCTCGGACCACCAAGATCATCGTCTCGAACATCCCAAGCCATCGCCTAAGCCTGGCAGTCGGGTACCGGAGTGGTGCTTACAATCCCGGTCGAGACGGAGCCGCCACAGGCAAAGCCATGGAGGCCCTCGGCGTTGCCGCAAATGTCATAGCTGTGGTCGACTTGTCAGCAAAGGTGGGAGGGCTTTGTGGCGAGTACATCAGAGAGGCCTGGAACGCAAACGATGACATCAGGAAATTCAAAGCCGGGGCAGAGTCCCTGCAGCAAGTTCTGGAGGACATCAAGAACCTGCTCGCCAGCAACAGCTCAAACGAATACTTGAGGCAACAGCTGGCTGCCTCTCACAGGCTGTATGACAAGCTTCTGGAATGCCAGGCAGAACTTGGGGCGCTTGTTGCCAGACTCGACCCCGGAAAGAATCCCAGCCGTTTCAAGCGATTTGGGAAGGCTCTCAAATGGCCTTTTTCGAGCAAAGAAGTTGCGCAAGCCATGGAGGCTTTGTTGCGATGGAAGACGCTGTTCTCGACGGCCATGCAAACTGACCAAATGTAAGTCACGGATTTGGGTCAGGTCACCGGGAAATTCTATTCATGAGTTTTCTAACTTGTAATCTTTTCAGAAACATTGCGTTACGTCTCGACGAGAAGATCGACCTTTCTAGTCTTGTAGCTGCAAAAGGTGCAGCCTTCGATGACTACGATAACGAGCCCGAGCCAGTGTGTCACCCGGAGACGAGACGAGACCTGCTTCAACAAGTCGAGAGATGGGTCGACAATCCCGACGGGAAGTCCATCTTTTGGCTCTGTGGCCCTGCTGGGACAGGAAAGTCGACGATATCACGCACAGTCGCAAACGTTCTTGCCGACAAAAATCGGCTTGCGGCCAGCTTCTTCTTCAACCGAACCCGGGACGGTCGCAACAGGGCCGATCTTTTCGTAACGACAATTGCAAGACAACTTACCCGCCGGGTTCCTCTTGTGAGGAGCTTAGTCACAGAGGCCATACAAGCAGAGCCAGATCTACCCGAGAAGGGCCTTCAGGTACAATTCGACAAGCTCATTCTGGATCCCCTGTTGAAAGTCAAGACCGAGAGTCTGCTACTGCCGACTTTGGTTTTAGTCATCGACGCCCTAGACGAGTGCGATTCAGGGAATTCTGATGGCTACCAGAATCCTCAGTCTGACCGAACCCGACAAATCGTCAAACTCCTTGCCAAGACCGCTGTCATCAAGGGTGTCAGGGTGCGCATCTTTCTCACAAGCAGGCCGGAGCTGCCGATCCAGCTGGGTTTTCGACACGATGTGTCCGAACATTCTCATCGAGATGTCGAACTGTTGCGGGACATTCCCCCAGCCGTCATTGAGCACGATATCCGAGTGTTCCTCGCTGATCAATTGGAAATGATCAGAACCGCATACAGCATATCGAAAGACTGGCCGGGAGAGGACATTGTTGATAGGCTTGTCACAATCACCATGCCTCTCTTTATCTACGCTTCCACAATCTGCAAATTCGTCAACGACCCGAGGCGGCGATTTGATCCGCGCAGCCAGTTGCAAAAAATTCTGAATGGAAACCGAGGCCTAGTAACCAACATTCGAGGGACGTATCAGCCAATTCTCGATCAACTCTTGGTTGGGCTGTCTGACTACGACTCAGAGCAGATGCTAGCCGATTTCAGCAGGATTGTGGGCTCCATCATTTTGCTGGCAGACCCGTTGCCTGTCGAGCCTCTCAGTCAACTTCTCAGGGTGTCCCAAGACCAAATCCGTTGCCAGCTAAACAACCTGCACTCCGTCCTCGACATTCCAGAAGAAACAGAGCCTAACAGAGCAATTAAACTCTTCCACTTGTCCTTCAGGGAGTATCTGCTGAGCAAAATCGGGGCCAGCAGCCCGTTTTCGGTTGACGAGTCGTCTAAGCACAGCGACCTGCTACATGATTGCCTGCAGGTCATGTCCAGCGGATCCAGCAACACGTGCGGTCTCAGAAACGACATCTGTCAGTTGGATGACCCAGGCGTTTTCCGCAAGGATGTGAACCCCGAAGTGATTCGGAAGCATATTCCTCAGCATCTGCAGTACGCTTGTACACACTGGGTTCACCACCTAATAGGAAGCCGCAAACTGATACAGGATGGAGACGAGGTGTACGTTTTCTTGACTCGTCACTTTTTCCACTGGCTGGAGGCAATGAGTTGGATGGGAAAAATGAAGGAAAGTATCGAAATCGTTCTCAGTTTGCAGGAGGCTATTGCCATGCCGGACTCTCAGGTCGCTGCCTTCTTGCGAGATGCTCGGCGGTTTGTTTTGAAGCATCGAGACGTCATCGACAAGGCGCCGTACCAGATTTATTTGTCAGCTATTCTCTTCTCGCCTACGGGTTCTATCATCAAGCAGCCCTTTCTCTCCGACGTCCCGGCATGGGTGGTGAAGTATCCCGAGGTCGCTGACGACTGGGACCCGACGATTCACGTCATGAACTCGCCAGTAGCCTTGCCTCGCCCATGGCGGAATATGAAATATCATGAAGAGGGATTAATTGAGTTTTCCCCGAACGGCAAAATACTGGCAACAGTTGATCACGAAAGAATCAACCTTTGGGACACAAACACCGGAAGCATGCTGCGAGTCCTCGACGACCCGGATCGGAACTTGAGCTGTGTTTCCTTCATTTCAAACGGAAGAATCGTCGCAGGAATGGAGTCAGGCACCATTCTCTTATGGGACTTTGAGCGAGACACGGAGACAACCTTGGCGCTCTCCCCAGGTGACAATGTGGATTTCATCTGTACCTCATCACGAGGTCATGTGGCGTGCGCATCCGCATATGGCACGGCTCATATACTAGACGAAAGTAAAGGTACGATAAGCAAGTGGTCTACGACAAGTTTTCTTAACAGAGAGTTCAAGACACTCATATCGTTTTCACCGGATGGATCGCGTCTAGGCCGTCTCATGGAGGACGGTCTCAAACTGGATTTATACGATATTGACGCCAATCGCTGTATCAAACGACTCGTGGCGACCGGCAAGGACACCATCGACTTCTTCTCAATATCAGGGGATCAAGTCTTCATCGTCATTGGCCGGAAGACCTTCGAGGATTTTCCTTCCTCTTATCCATCCGAGTCGATGTACTTCTGTGCGACTACGCTCATCGATGACGGCACAACTCGATCAAACGACCTAGTATTGCATCCTCTTGAAGCGCACGGGACAATTGTTCGCGCACAGTTCAACTTGCAAGGGATGCTAGCATATGTCGATGAAATAGGTTTCACGTACATCTGGAAGGACCTACCGAAGGCGCCTCATCTGGTGGCCAGGACGAGGCATTGGGGATCCCCACGATCAATATGCCTCTCCCCGGACGGGAAACACGTAGCTATAAGTTCGCTGGGCAACACAAAGATACTCGACGTTCGTCTCCTGGAGCATCACGACGATAACACAGACTACTGTCTCATTCTCGAGTCCGATGGCATTGTAGATGTCATTGATAGTGACAGTCTGTCGTCCTCGCTCGATGGCCTGAGTTTCGCAGTTGGCTCGAGACTGGGGAAAGTGACGATCTGGAACAGAAGCCCCAATACCGAGCGTGGATCCGCATTCACGTCTACAGAACTGGATTCGAACTTGTCACCTGGCCACAGTCGGAGGCCTGGCGTAGTGCTCACATTGAGTCCGGACGGTGTCCATCTGGCTGTCAGTAGTCGTGAAGTGGAGCTACAAATTTGGCAGCGGAACCCGGGTTCCGGCACCATGTCCATGGTGCAAGCCTACCCATATGTTGGCGACCACCACATTAAATCTAGCAGATCGACTTTTATGTGCTTTTCACCTTGTGGTCGATTCCTCGCAATAGAAAGCAACGCTGTGCTCGGATGGCTCCCTAACGGCGGTGGTTTGAATGTGCGTAGCCATATCAATGTTTGGGACTTTGCGACCCTCCTCGACAGTTCGGCCGTTCCAAGCTTCGGCAGAGTATCCCGGGAAGATTCGTCACAGATCATGAGCTTCGGTCCAAGCGGCGCGCATCTGGCGATACTTGAAGGTAGCAGTCCAGTAACCCTCAGCCTGGTTCATTCGGCATCGGGTAACCTGATTTGGGAACTGAGCCTTGGTGGCACCTCCAGAGTCTTTTCAATCCTGTTCAACTCTGCCGGCACGCGAATAGCAACTACATACTCATCCAGTAAGGAACCGCACGTGAAGACGTTGTCATTGGTAGATGCGATCAACGGAGTTCTTCTCTGGGAGGTGCCTCTAGCATACGACTATACCCATGTTCCCACGACCGCGTTTGGTTGCAACGACCAGGTCATAATGGTTCAAAGGAGCAATCTCTGCATCTATGATGCCGTTACAGGATCCGAGATTTGCAACCAAGCTGGCTTTATGCCCTGCAACGTTACCTTTGAGTATGACGACGGGATTTGGATCACGAAGCGTGGCCGGAAGATACTCTATCTACCAGGTCATTGCCAACGCCATTTTCGGGTCATGGAATGGGCCTTTCATCCGCATCGTTACCTTGGCTATGACGAGGATAGGCAGGCACCGTTTGTCATTGAATTTTCGTGTGATGACTGTACAGCCAAGGCGTCTTGGAGGAAGAACAGTCTCGCGTTTAGTGGTGAAATGGGCAGAAAACAGGAAGAAGACAAGTCCTCACTAACTTCAAGGATGCAGCAACTGGCTGGTACTGAATCTTGAACAGAACTGTGCCTTGAAAGCTTTTGTTTGTCTTGGAAAGATGTACATACATAATTGATGTTGATAGCGCGAAACCTTGTTTCGGCATTACGTCTTTGTCAACATTCCTGTTGATTTTATATTTTCTTGGCCTAGGCTAGTGTTTGCATGCATTGACAACCCTCTTGGAAACTCGCAATGCACTACAACATCGCATCTATACCTGCAGAAGACAAGATTAACAACTGACCTGAAGCTGACGGGTGACTTGTCTTGTGAATCAACCTCTCGTAATTGGGTAGTTGCAACCCGGCGGCGCTTCACGGGGCTTCGGCGGCTGATTAGATAATAGCCGGCCCGCTGGGGATGGTGTGCCGGTGCCAACAGGAGGGGCCGATGTCGTCACTGTGGGGGGGCGTAAGGCCGCTAGAGGCGGGATTTTCCCATCCTTGTTTCCATCTTTGCCCTCCGGAGTTGCTCGATAAGTTGGGAGAGAAATAGCGCGATTTTCCCTGGTATCTGTTCAAGTAATCAACCTGGCGTGTGTCGGCTGTTATTTGATTCTCTCTGACTCAAGCAAAGGTCCCAGGGCCCAACCATTTGGCGGCTGACAAGGACCGGAATGCCTCGATTCGAGAGTTCCGGTCGAGGGATGCACCTTGGCCATCCTCGTCGAGGATTGCTGGAATTTTCGTGTACCAATCTGCATGTACACATACATACGTACACGGATTAGGAGAATCATGTAGCCAAGGATCTTTCTTAGTTGCTCATCATCTTTCCTTGGGCTGCCAGGGTCCTCCCAACGGCCCCCACTACCTGCTCCCTCGTCTCACTTTGTTGACCCTCGCATCGAGAACATTTTGCAATGGTTTTACCCCTCCCCCACCTTGATCCTCCATAAAACCTCACATCTACACAACACACACATATTCTCACACTGCTAAAAGACCAGACCGGCAAACCCAACTACTCCCGTCCATCACCCTCCTCATATCCAGAAGCATTTACTTGTTTCTGCGCCACCCTTCGAGTCGATGGCTGTCCTCTCCAACCAGTTCACCTTCAGCATCGGCAAAATGGGCTCCCAAGCCGCCAGCGAGACCCCGGCGCTCGCCACGAACCCGGACTTCATCTTCTTCACCGACTTCGACGGCACCATCACGCTCGAGGACTCCAACGACTTCCTTACCGACAACGTCGGCTACGGGTTCGAGAACCGCCGCGCCGGCAACCTGCTCGTGCTCGAGGGCAAGAAGCACTTCCGCGACAGCTTCCAGGAGATGATGGACTCGGTCTCGATGCCCTTTGACAAGTGCATCGACTACCTCAAGGCCAACGTCAAGCTCGACCCGGCCTTCAAGGACTTTTACGCCTGGTGCCGCGCCCGCAACGTGCCCGTCGTCATCATCAGCGGCGGCATGCGGCCCATCATCCGCGCCCTGCTCGTCCAGTGGCTCGGCGAGGCCGAGGTCGACGGCCACATCCAGATCGTCAGCAACGAGGTCGCCGCGCGCGAGGGCAAGGCCTCCATCAACGAGGAGGGCGGCTGGCGCATCGTCTACCACGACGACAGCATCCACGGCCACGACAAGTCCATCGAGCTGCGCAAGTACTCGTCCCTGCCCACCCGCCCCGTCATGTTCTACGCCGGCGACGGCGTCTCCGACCTGTCGGCCGCCCGCGAGACGGACCTGCTGTTCGCCAAGCGCGACAAAGGTGAGGGGTTTTCCTTTCTTTTTTCTCTTCTTGTTTTTGTGTTTGATTTTACTCGACCCCGCCCCCGCCCCCGCCATCGCCGGCGTCTTGCCCGTCGCGCCGGTGTCGGCGGCTCCTTTGCGACCGAACCTACTTTTCTTTTTCAATCGGGACAGAGGAGCACGAAGAACCACCGACTGACAACCCCCGCAGATCTCGTCGCGTACTGCGAAAAGGAGGGCATCTCCTTCGTCACCTTCAACGACTTCTCCGACATCCACGAAACCGTCAAGCAGATCGTCGAGGGCAAGATCAGCGTCAAGGACGCCGCGCGGGGACGCATCCACTAGCCGGCCGATTGGTTGACGACTCGCGAGACCGGGACGAAGAACATTCATATAGACAAGACATCTATACATCCAGGGCGGCATTGATACCTATACAGCGAGGCATGAGAAATCGGGGTTTCTTGGGTATTTTCACTATTTTTATTTTATTTTCTTCTGCGGATTCACGATAGATATAGACATAGACTGGGTGTCTACAGGGATATAACACGAACGATTTCGACGACGACGAGATCGACACCATTCATCGATGCCCTTTGGGGGTTTCCATCAATTCGTCAAGACTTTCGTGCGTCCTCTGCGGACGAACGACTCGTTGCGTGTTCCGATTGCTTGCCAAACCGCCCCATTCATAACCATACTCACAGAAAGACGTAGGGAGTGCGACCAGTTTCTAACCTCTCAGGTATACCCGCTAGTCTCTCCACTGTCACTTTGATTTCTCATTAGGATTTCTCTCCTACTCGGACCTCTTCTTGCCGTGCGGTACACCATACCACAACGCCATCATCACAGCAAACAGCCCGATGGCGATCGGGTGCAGCACCCACGTGCCGGCCGCCTGCGCGAGGATACCCGTCGTGAAGGGCGCGACGGCGCCGCCCGAGCTGCCGAACGCGCTGATGACGCCCATGCCGCTGGACCTTTCGTGGCCCGTCATGCCCCTCATGAACACGGCGGCGGCGCACGGGTAGATGGGCCCCAGCAGCAGGCCGACGATGGCGACGGAAACGGCGGGGCCGACGACGTTGGGCACCCACCACACGAGCAGCTGGAAGACGGTGGCGCCGACGGTGGCGAGCACGACGAACAGCTTCTCGCCGACGCGGTGGGCCGGGTGCGACAGGCACAGCCGGCCGATGGTGATGCCGCCCCAGAACCCGGCCGTCACGTAGCCGACCGAGTCCGGGTCGCCGCCGCGCACGGCGATGAGGAAGGAGATGACCCAGCCCGAGATGGACACCTCGGCGCCCTGGTAGGCGAAGATAAAGAGCGCGCCCAGCAGCACGACGCGCGCCTTGAGGGCGTGGAACATGCTGAGGAGATGGGTGCCCGAGTCGACGGCGGCGGCATCGGGCCGGGACGGCGCGGGGAGGTCGGCGTCGTAGCGCCAGAAGGACCAGGTTGCGAAGCCGCCGTTGAAGACGGCCAGGCCCAGGGGGATGACGTAGTATGTGCTCCAGCTGGCTCGGGCGGCGGTGACGAGGGCGGTGGCGATGAGGGGCCCGACGGTGCCGCCGACGCCGTAGGCGCCGTGGATGAAGCCGAGGGCGGTGGTGGCCTGGCGTAGGGAGCCGCAGAAGACGTTGTTGACGGCGAGGGTCAGGGACATGCCGAAGCCGAGCAGGAAGAAGGAGACGACGACGAGCGGGAAGGGGGCGCGGGCGAGGATGGGGGCGTAACCAATCGTGATGACGGCCTGGGCCAGCGCGAGGAGGCGGGCGCGGCCGAGGCGCATGCGCAGGGACTCGAGGAAGGCGGCGCCGAAGATGAAGCCCAGGGCGTTGCCGATGAAGATGAGGGAAACGATGGCGTAACCAATGTCATAGTGCCTGATAATCAGAGTCAGCAGTGGCCTACATCTACAGGAAAGTTGGCGAGGGTGGGTGGTGAAGCGAGGGGCATACTTCTCAATGTAGGGGATCAGAGCACCCGGGGCGCTGTCGTTCAGACCGTTGCCAAAGTTCATGAGGCACGCAGCCGCCAGACGGTAGCGGTTCATGTAGGGGTCCGAGATGCTCTGCAGGACCTCGAAGGCGGCCGGGCTCGGGGGCCGGCTCATCTCGACGTCGGCCCCCGATGTCGGCGACGGAGGGCGGGACGGAGGGGCGCCGGCTTTGTTGTTGCCATGATGGCGATCGTCGGCTGTGTTGCTGATGCGCGAGAGCTCGATCGAGGACTCGTCGCGGTGGGGCGCGCCCGGGTAAGTCCGAGGGACGGCCTTGGCCGGGGCGGCGGGGAGGGAGGGAGAGGCCCCGGCGTCGCGGTCGCGGGATTCGACCTCGACCAGGGTCCGGAGCATCGTGGCGTCCATTGCGGGTGTTGGTGGAAGAACCGACCGGTCCTAGACGTCAGAGAGGAGGGAGAAAGAGGAGAACGGAGAATGAAGAGGGAGGGGGGGCGGTCAGCGAAGTGATGTGGGATGCGCCGTGGTCGACTTATACGTAGAGAGTCCCTGCCGACAAGGTAGAGAGAGAGGTACCTTGGATAAGGCCGGCGGGATTGGCTGGCGGCTTCCAGCGATTAGGTAGTCCGACGTGGATTAGGGGCCAGCGAGGGGGTTGCTGATGGATAGACGCAGCCACAGAAAGCTCACGACATCATCGTGGCCAGCGACCTGGCCAGCGTCCCACGGGGCAGGCAATGCCAGAGCATCGTGTGGACGGTCCAGATGACTCACCCGTCGATCCATGGACGGGCGGCGGGATGGGATGCAGGGTTCAAACATGTAACATGTGCGTATTCTCCACCCCCGTCTATCTAAAACAATAGGAAGGAAGAAAAGTTTTTCAGGATACAGCAGTAGCGGCGAGCGGCTCGTCGGGGAGCCGGTCTTGGTCTAGCCTTCCATGCTGTGATGAGTGGATAAACGGGCAGAGAAACACAGACACATACACACACATACACACACAAGCTCGCATATATCGGGCATGTGAGGCGGTTATCCGTTCCGGACCAGTATTGATATTAACAAGCATGGAGCAAAAAGGGCGAGAGTTGAAAGAGTTGGATGCGGGATATGGTTTCCGGCAGTGTTGCCGACATCATTAGACCATGTTAACCAACACCCTTCCGTTTGGTGCTCCCGCATATTGGACAGCTCCGCCGGCAAAAGCCCAGGCAGGCCATCTCGGCAGAGGCTGAGACTACTGCCCGATAAGGAAACATTCCCAGCTGCCTACCCTTGAAATATGATCGATACGGTCAGAGATGTGCATTGGTGGTTGGCTTCTAGACCGCGTCTATGCCTACCTTAGGTACTAGTAGCACAGTGCGCTGGCTAGATATGTACCTACGTACCTTGATAGTCGCAGCACGGCCTGCCCCGCGTCCACCCTCCAGAAAATCCACTGGACAGGGAAAATTACCCCACCATTGTCACTCACCACCACCACCTGGGAGGAAAAAAAGAAGAAAAAAAAAGATTCCTTGACAATCATCCCCCCCTCCTTTGATAGCTAGCGAAAGTCTCGACAGCCTTCTCTGCCTGCCAAACATGGGACGACCGAAACGCACCGCCCTCCAGGCCGCCGAGGACACCCTGACGCCTCCCGACACCCTCGACAAGAACCAGGCCATCGTGCGCGTCATCAAGGCCGAGGGCAACAACCTGTACCTGTGCGAGCTGCCCAACAAGAAGGACCTCGTGCTCGAACTGGCCCAGCGCTTCCGCAACACCATCTGGATCAAGCGCGGCGGCTACGTCTTGGCCGAGACATACGACGAGCCCGACGGCCGCCTCATGGGCGAAATCGTCAACGTCGTCCGCGACGAGAAGGCCTGGCGCAAGCGGCCCTACTGGTAACACGACCTCCGACCCCCGACCCCCCTCCTCCCTAAAAGGCCCATGTGCGACCCTTCTCCCAAGTCCCTCTGCTGACGCTTCTTCTCCTCCTTTCTTCTCTACAGGCCCAGCGAATTTGCAAAGACCAACACGTACGACGATAGCGAGGAGTCCGACTCCAACGTCGGCAAGATGCCGCCTTCCGATTCCGAGGACGACTACTGATGATACGAAATGCCATCTTGACGACTTGCATGCTTCTCCCGCCCCTCATTTCTTCTTCGACGCGGGCTTCTCGGCCGGAACCCCCTCATCCGCCGTGCCGAACCACGTCGCCGCCACCGTGACCGCCATGACGCCCACGACAAACTCCGAGCTTATGTCGGTGCTGGGGTACACGTTCCAGGCCCACTCCTGCGCCGCCCAGAGAATGTAGACGATGTAGACGGGGAGGCCGCTGCGCCAGAGGAGGTACGGCGTCGACCAGGCTAGATAGGCATAGAACTGGTAGTGCAGGGACCGGGCGAAGAGGAGCCCCATGACGTTGGCCGACAGGATCGTCGTGAGGACGTAGCGCGGCGTCACGCGGCCGGCCACCTGGGCCTCTTCAAGCGCTGAGAAGGGCGACTTGCCCCGCAGCATGGCCGGGACCAGCGACGACAGGGGCCGCTGCGCCGGGTTGAGCCAGCGGGTGGCGGCGAACAAGAGCAGGACGGATAGATGCAGTGCCAGTAGCGCAATAGAAAACGGCTTGCCGAGGAACGTCTCCTCGCCCACGAAGCGCCAGTTGACCGTCCACTTGAAGAAGAACTGCCGCGACAGCTCAAACGCGCGGCCGAGGTAGCCCGCGGCGTTGTGGGAGAAGAAGGGTACGCCAATGACGATCTGGACCTGGGCCATGAGCCACGCCGCGCGCAGGGCGCCGCCGAAGCCGCGGCCGAGGAACAGCACGACGCCGACGGCCGGCAATGCCAGCAGTAGCGACATCTTGATGCCCAGCCCCCAGCTGTACAGCACGGCGCCGGGCGTCCACAGGCGCTTCTGGAAGAAGAAGATTGCGAGCCAGAGGAAGAGTGTAGCGAAGCAGTCGTTGAAGCAGCGCAGGACGAAGACGCTGTGGAGGCGCTTCGAGAGGATCAGGAGCGGGAAGATGTAGGGCGGGACCTGCGGAAGGGCATTGTTGGTCAGCTTTAATTGTTCCCTTGCACAGTTTCTAGCGGTACGTTCAAGGAGTGGACTGGCGGCGGCGCACCTTGGCTTGCCAGTAGCACGCCATGACGACCGCAAGGGTCGCGAGGTACAGGACGGCAAAGAGCTGCTGCGCCAGGAAAATGTTCTTGCCCTCGTCGGTGAGGTAGTACAGGCCCGTGTATGTGTAGACGTGGGCGGCAGGGTAGACGAGGGGCCCGGTGCCGCCCTTGATCTTGGTGTAGTCGCGCTCGCCCGAGACGAATTGGGAGACTTGTTCCATGTAGGCGACCCAGTCGATCTCCGTGTCTGCAAGCAGGAGGTGTCAGCAATTGAGGCCATTCTCAGATTCTTCTGGGCTCCGAGGGGAGAGAGAGAGAGAGAGGGAGAACGAGGAAAGGAGAGAAATTGAGGGCTCACAAGGGATCTTCCAAATGATCAGCCCGCATAGGACCGCGTCCAGGACAAGGAGGAGGGGGGGGATGGCCTTGGAGAGCGCGTGTCGGCCATTGGCGATGTCCAGCACAAGACGCGTCGCCTGTACGTAGACCGGGGGCGCATTGTCGGCCATGGTTGTGGCTTCGCAAAGCTTGTGCGTGTCGCGCGGGTTGTGAAGCATTGGTGATGGGCAGGGGGAGCTTCTGAAAGCTGTTGCGAACGGGAAGGTTGCAGGGGGCTCAGGATTGCACCGTGCGCTGTTTGTTGATTTGGGGCGGGTTTGTACTGTGATGGAAGAGGCATGTCAATGGTCGAGACATCATCAACATCAAGACTACGGCGCCAACAAACACCAGTACAGCCATTGTTTTCAACATCTTTGTTTCCAGCTAGACCATATATCAACTATAATCCAAACTCTGTAGGCAGAGAAAGGGGGGTGTATTCACAAAGAATAAAGTTATGAACATATATCTATACAAAAAAATTGATTACTACAACTTGCTTGCCTTGTCCCACGAGAACATCTCGGGCTCATCCGCCAACTTGTCCCCCCTCTCGGCGCGGATCTCGTTGACCAGCTCGACGACACGCTCGGCGCAGCCGTACGACCCCTGGAACCCCCATCCGGCGTGGCCGTAGTTGTGCACCACCGGCGTGCCGTCGGCGAACGTCGCCCTGTCCGTCTCGATCCGGACGCCGCCCTCGCGGTACGGCCGCAGCCCGACGCCGTGCCGGATGATGTCCAGCGCCTCGACGCCCCTGCCGCCCGTCAGCGCCGGGCTCAGCTCGACGCACCGCTTCATGATGCGGTTCGCGATGTTGGGGTCCGGGTTCGGGTCCCAGTTGCCCTTGTCGTACGTCCCGCCCAGGACCGTCCCGCCCCCGGCTGCCCGCGTCATCATGTAGCACACCTCGGTCGCCCCGTCGTCGGTGCCCGAGATGGTCGCCATCGGCTCGACCTCGTTCCTCACCACCACGACCTGGCCCCGCGCCGCCTGCACCGCCTTGTCCTCGACGCCGCCCAGCTTGCACGCCAGCAGGCCCGAGCAGTTGACGACGACGTCGGCCGGACGGCCCGAGTGGTGCAGCGCCTTGAGCTGGTGGATGTGCGCGATGACGCCGCGCTTGAAGACGACGCCGTTCTTGCGGCACTGGCCCACGAGCCACGGCAGGTAGAGCGCCGTGTTGATGCACACCGACGTGAACTCGGAGCCCGAGTGCGCGTTGGCGGGAAGCTCGTCCGCGCGCAGGTCGCGGAAGTCCGGGAGCAGGCTGCGGTACCACGGGTCCACGGCGTACAGGGCGTCGTAGGGGTTGCCGCCGGCCTCGATGTCCTTCTTACGTCTGAAGACCTGGCTCTCTGGGTGAGGAGGGACGGGCATTAGCCTTTCGTCTGTTTTCAACCGTTGAAGAGGGTGAAAGCCGCAGCAAACACACTTGGGGGCGGGCGGAACGACGTACTCTGGAAGTGAATACCCGCTTCCGGGACCTCGGCAGCCAGGCGGCTGAGTTCAGGCCATGTCCTCCGCTCCCATCTGCTGTCGGACTCTGGCGCCATGCTAACAAGGTTGATCAGCCGCGATGGTCCTTTTTTTCATCGAGAGACATGAGGAGTCTTACGGCAGGACGTTGGCACCGGCCCAAGGCGACGTGTACTCAATGTCATAGTCGCCGGGCATGTGCTTCGAGATCACCGTCACAGAATTGGCTTTGCTCTTGGACAGGAGCAGGGCAGCCGTGAGGCCCGACACGCCAGCACTAAAAACGGTCAGTGAGTAGGTTGGTGAGAGGCCATCTCGTTTATGAGTTGCTTACCCGAGCACAACAATGTTGTTCGTCATGATGACTCGAGTTGTCGTCGACTGATGAGGTATCGAACTGGGTTGCGGTGGTTGAGCTCGAGTAAACTCGGTGGGCGAAGGTTTAAATAAGAAGGTGTTTATGTGAGCCGAACAAGCTTGTCCAGAAGTGTTGATAAGAGCCAACCCCAGACCATGGGAATCGACAGATATCAAACCGACGTCTTTTATTATTCTTATCACCCGTACCTGAAGAATCGTGCCATATTTATCGATTCGTTCATCCGGCGGTAGGCTGTCAATTCAGGGCGTCCCTCGTCCCCTCTTCCCGCGGGCAACTTGTCCCCGCCACGCCGAGCCGAAAACCGGCGCGGAGCCACCAGGTTCTTGAGTCACCCAGGCAATCGATCCAGAGTTGCTTTAGAGCGGAATCCAGCCCGCCTAAACCGTTGAATGCCGGGTTTCCTCGGCCGCCGTTGGTTGGAACACGCCGACAATGACAAGCCTCCTGCTACTAAAATACTGGCATGTTGGGACGTTGGATCCGAATAGGATGCGATGTCAGATGATCTCCCCGATCTGCGCAAGATGAGATTTGCGGCACATGGCATTTTCCCGAGTTCCAGTCAGATTTCCTAGGGAAAACATAAAGCGGACCAACCTATCATATGCTTGTTGGATTTGCACCTTTGGTTTAAATCGGACTCATTTCCAACAAGTGCAATAGAAATCATCCGACTACTCCGCCTATATCTTTGCGTGGCAGTTCCTAGGAAATGCCTCGAAAATGACCACCGCACCATCACTAAAGGTCATGAACAATCAAACCTAACACCAGGTCGCGGGGTCTTTTAACAATGTATTGTGGTATCTAGCGCCGGCAAAAGCTCCATCAAAAGCTCCATCGAAAGCCGGTGTCCCCCGGCTCCCGTTTTTCAACCCATCACTCGACACATGGTTCTTCGTTACATCTCATTGTATATGACTTCTTATTCCTTGTTGGCGAGCTCGGCGAACTTCTCGATGGCCTGCTTGAGGGCAGGGGGGTTGGCACCGACGATCTCCTGGGCCTTCTCGCCCTGCTCGAAGATGAGGAAGGTGGGCATGGCGCGGATGCCGAGCTCCTGGCTCACATCGGGGACCTCGTCCACATCGATCTTGACGAAGTGAATCTTGCTGTTGACCTCCTCGTTGGAGAGGCTGGGTTTCGCAACATGTTAGCTGCTGCTGTTGCCGACGAATAGAGCCGCGCAGAGAAGCATGCAGTCGCGACTAGAGGAGCAAGGGGGCCAGCTTACTTGACGAGGATAGGGGCAATGGCCTTGCAAGGGCCGCACCAGGTGGCGAAGGCGTCGACGAGGACATACTTGTGCTGCTTGAGAACATCGTCGAACTCAGCCTTGCTGTTGTTGAACTCGGATCAGCATCAAAATAGCGAAGGGCGGGGCATAAGAACCGCGTCGTTGAGTGTACGCGGGGCGCGGGGTGGTTGGGAGGTACCGCGTGGAGGAACGGGAGAAGCGCAACCTACGTCTTAACGTTGTGGACAACCATGTTGGGCGAAGAGGCGTGGAAGTTTCTATATATGGAGGGGACTGAAGATCTCGCGATGCGTTGGAAAGGACGGAAGATTCGTGTGGACATTTGGATCAAGAAGAGGGCAGTCCGACGCCGAGATGGGGCGGGACGGCAATAGGCTTTATAACAGGAGGTGGAATGTGGTAATGAGCGGGCAGGAAAGGTACCTTGTCTACACTATACAAATGCAGTGTTTGGGAGGTATTTTTTTCGCGCGGGAGGCGTGGGTGGGAGCTTCGAGTCTGTTCTTCTGTAGCAGCAGCAGCAGAATCTGGCGCGGACGGGGCGCATCATCAAGGGACGAAGCCACTTGATTTGTCAGACCCCTCGATGACGCCACCGGAGCCTGCATATCTCATTGCATAATCGCATATGGCCCACCCATTTGTGCATTTGTCAAGGACACAGACAGATACTGTACAGAGTAATGTCATTCTGACAAAAGCCGTCAGGGTTCTCTTGATTCCACATTCGGCTTCCGTACACACAAGCTCGCAATCCCGATGAGTCGCCTCCGATACCCGGGCTCCGGCCATTTGTTAACCCCAAACCCAGCTGCTTACAAGAGTTTGCACATGCCAGCCAGTCTGTTCGTGAATTCCGTCAATCAACCCCGGTTACTCTCGCATTTCATCCAATCCAACATAGACTTCCGAGCCAGCCCTACGGATCTGTCAAACATCAACAACGTGCAGGTACAATTCCCGATCCGGACGTGTTTGCTCGGCCTTACCCGTCGTTACACCGCCGACACCCGCCACTGCGGGCGGGTCACTGGGGTGTGATTCCTCATCAACATCACCCAATACTGGCCACCTGACATCGTCATGCTGTGCTGCTTACATGGACTCCCGACTCCGATGGTTGCAGAGATGCTCGAATCACCATTTGCGATTCATCGTGCCAGCTTTCCTACCTCAACTCCAACCTATCGCCGCCGTCATTCGAATTTCGTCTAGTCTTACAACGGCAAGCCCTCGACTCGGCAAACCCGTTGCTTATCAACGCCCCTCAAATATTTCCTCAATGTCTGAGTGTCCCATAAGTCGGGCGAGTGTGATGGGAGAACCTTCCAAAGCTTCCCAGCCTATCTCCTTGGCAACATGAATACACAACTCGGCCAGCTCCCACTCGGCATCCGAGGCAGCTTCCGACCGGGATTTGATCGATCGGCAGCGCTTGCCGGGGTTGGCTCCCTTTTCGAGAAGAAGCCTCACCACATCCGAATTGCCAGAGGCCGTGGCAGCCATGAGCGGGGTTATACCAGATCCATCCTCGCGGTTGACGTCGGCCCCTTGTGATAGCAAAACTCGAACAAGCGAGAGCTTCCCCCAGAAACATCCCAATAGGAAGAAGTCTTTCTCGACCAAGCTCGGGTCCTCCTGGAGTTCGTCCGCCGCGTTTACAAGCCACAGACCGAACCTCTCATCAATGGCGATAACCATTGCCGTTGCTTCGACGTACCTTCGTCGTGACAGGCGGACGCCCTTGGTCGAAAAGTACCCAAGGAGCTCCGTACTGGCTTCGAAGCTGAGCCCAAACTTCGGCACGAGTCTAAATCCTTGGTAGAGCTTCCCCTTGGAGCTAACAACTTGTCTCACCACTTTCAGGCAGAATCCCTTGAGCTGAAGCCCCATGTTGCTGTCGTAATATGACAGCAGCGCTTCGTGAAGTACCGCTGTCGGGTATACAAGCCCATCCATCAGCGCCACTGCGGTGTCGAGGTCTCCTAACGAGCAACAAAGATTGAGGACCTCGCCGCCCTCTGTAGCACCCATGGCAACCAGATCTCGAATGTCGCAAGCGTCGCCTCGACTGGCAGCGGGCATCAAGCCGACCGAAGGGTCTAACCGGTTGCTGTCGCTTTGGCTGAGTTCCGTGTATATCACTTTCTGACAACGCGGATATCCGTTATTTGTCGCTGCGACGAGGGCTTCCCGGAGATGCCGCGTTCTGTCTGCCACTTCTTCCGAACTGCGTTCTAGTAGCAGTGCCAAGGCCTTGTCCTTGCCCCTGGTCGCAGCGTCCACGAAGTCCTCGCCGCGAACAAGCAGTCCATTGTCCAAAAGAAGTTCGAGGACGGGCGGGTGCAGGATGGCACATCCCGTGAGCGATTCGCTTTTCCACGGTTCTCCGGGCCTTTCTGTGTTGATTTCCATCTGGGTCGCTAGGAGACGCTGGACGATATCCATATTTCCCTTGCTGGCCGCGATTCTCAAGCTCAGGTGAAGTTCAAACGATGAGTGCCCATGATTCCCGAGTAGCCATCGGACTTGTTCGACGCCTCTCTGGAGACTCGCTTGGGCTAAAAGGTCATAGCCGTAGGCATCGATTTCGGTCGCCTCGCTTGTTCCTGCTTCCAGCAGACCACGCGTAGCAGCGGCGTCGCCTCTCATTGTTGAATAGTGGGCATAGTGTCGACCACGGCAGCCGACGTGTATTAGTTTAGTCGGGTCAACGCCAATAAAGAATCTCCCCTCGACATAGAAATACCACCAGCCACCGAAGTAGGGCTCGGAAGCGTCACATACACGGCGTACATTTTGGTGTATGTTGGAAGTTGAAACAAATACCTCGTCACCCCCCAGGTATGATGCCCAGTTGATTGAGGCATAGACGTAAAAGCTCCTCGCCCAGTCTGGAAGCTTGGCAAGGAAGATTTTATTTGAGTTCAGGCGCTCTTCTTCATTCTTAGGCAGCGTCGCTCTCGTCGGCAGATCCTTCAGCGAGAGGTAGCTGATGCAGATCCTTGCCAAGCCCTGCTTTGCCAATTCCATATCGATTCGAGGGATAGGCGGCCCTCCAAATTCATCAACTCTGGAGCTGAGGAGGAAGTCTCGCGCGGTTTGATGCACGAGGAAGACGGTGGAGTCGATTATACGAACGAAGAACCCACCCAGTTCCTTGACTGTGTATTCCGCGTCGGGTTCCAGTTCCTGTTCGAGGCCTCCAAAGGATGTCGTTTGCTCCCCGAGACTGAGGGCAATATTGACCTCATCCAGCTTGAGTGGCCGGTTCGCAGCCAGTACTATGCTGAGTAGTCGATGCGATGACTCGCAGTCAACGAAGCTCGTCAGCGCACTTTCGTACAGCTGGTTGAGGTCGTTGGGTAGCGCCTCCAGGGACCTCTCGATAGAGCTCAGCTTCCTCGACTGGAGTCGCTCGATGGCGTCAAACACAAGGGAAACCCAGAGGAATGTGCGATCAGCACCTTCGGAAAGAACTTTGGCGACAATGGAACCCGCCTCCACGGAGAGAGTCGACGATCTACTGAGCTCTCGAACCCGATACTCAACCACTCTCTGCACGTCCTCGGAAAGCGCCGGCGATTCGTTCTCGCCACGGAGTCGGATGGCCAGCAAGTTCCGAAAGCGTGTTTCAATACTCGGCCACGGCCGACTCGTGACGAGGAATTTCAGATTGACACTCGTGCCTCGTGGGCACTGCGACGGAAACGTTGTTACAAGCTGGTCGATGAACCGGCTTCGAGACCCGTCTGCGCACTCGTCCAAGGCGTCGACGACGCATACAATCGTGCGCTTGCCAATCCGACCAGCGGCTTCAAGGAGAACTTTCCAGAGCGCTGCGATGTCGCCAGTGAATGATGACGTGTCTTTGCAAGAGTAGTCTTCCATCGCCGTCTGGGTCAATTCCGGGACGACAACAAACAGTTGGTGAAGCAGAGCGCAGAGGGCCTGATACGCGTCCCGACGGCTGTCGATACCCGCCTTGAAGAAGAACGAGCAGACGATGGAATCGTTCGCCTTTTGGCTCAGAGCGTCGACGAGGAAGCTCGATAGCACGGATTTGCCGCAGCCGGGGTTGGCCGTCACCCAGAGCAGAGGGGATGACGCGCCCTGCAGCCAGTCGACGAACTTGGGATGCCGGAGGAACCATTGGCAGGTGCCGGGGACAGGCTTTTCGATCCCTAGTCTCTGGCTCTCGTAGTCTCTGCTCGTCGCGTGGAGGGCCCGCAGGCAGTCTGCATCAATCAGAGTCAGCTATGCGGCCGCCGAGACCGTGACTACGGAGAGGTCCGGGGGCTCACTTACCTTTCTCGGCATCCGAGAGATCTTCCACTCGGAGTGACGCGGCTTTCTTTGGTCTGGGGCTCACGTAGGTTTTCGTCTCGATTTCCACCACCTTGTCCGCGCACGTCATCACATACTTCTCCGTCGATGCCTCTCGCAGATGGCGTTCCGTGTTCGTTCGAACCATTCCCATCAGCTTGTAGTTGCCCAGGTCCACGCCGCCAAGCCCAGGGACGCTGTAGCGGAAGAGATGGCTGTCTTCCAACATGTCTTTGTGCGTTCCCTTGAACCGACTCCACGTCTCTTCCGTTTCGGTGACAAGCTTGGTGAGGGTCCTCGCCATGTGGATCAGATTCCCTCTGAGAGGCACCGACGGCTTGGTTCCCGTTCCGATGCTGATCAGGAAAGCTTCCCTATCCGGCCAGAGATCCCGGGCCTCGCGATGGGCTTGAAAGATCGGATTGTTGCTCTTCAAAGCCCCGTCGAGGTACCCGGCATTGCCGCGGCGGTATTCCTTGAAGTAGGTCGTGGCAGCCGACGTGGCGCGAAGGGCCTCCCATAACTGGAATTGCTTCGAGTGCTTGTCGACTTCTTGCTTATTCTCGTACGAGCGCAACAGCAACAACTGATGGTCTTCCGTTTGCACCGTAGTGACAAACCTGCCAGCGGTTAGCCCAGCCTACACGGTTCTTGACCGGAAACACTCTTACACTTTACAGGTGGCGCCTTCGTTGAGGTCTAGCAGAGGCGCTTGATCGCTCCCCGTCCGGGCCTTGATGATGGCCTTGACAACATCCTCGAGCTTGGACGAGTCGTACCGCTCGCTGGCGGAGAAAAAGTCGAGACCGCGACTGAAGCAGTCGTATTTCCATCGCTTCGGTTTGAAAATCTTCTTGGCAAGGCTGATGTATGCTTCTTCACATTCTTCAATAGTCATTCGTAGGCATCCCAGCATGATGGCAATGATCCTTTGAAATGTCCCTGGTCAGAGAGAGGCGACCTTGTTGGTGTGGAATCGGGATGATGATACATACCCGCCAGTGCTTGTTCCCCCAATGAGGTCGAAAACCTGCCACGGCTGAAGGTGGTCTTTGGGTTGTCGGTCTCGGTTCACATGGCGCATCAACTCTTTGAGAATCAAGATTGAGGAAAGTCCTCGAATGCCTCCGCCATCTGTCAGATATCAATCAGCGATTGGTTTCACGATTGTGACGGCCCAAGTCGAAGATACTTGCCGAGAGAAAGAATCCGGACAGGTCTCATGTGGCCTGAAACCACGGTCGGTTTCTCTAGAATCATTATTGGACGATGGAAATGTTGACTACATCAAAAAGTTTAAGACAGAAAGGAGGACGAGAACGTCGAGTTGTGGAACATGGGGGGGGGGCCACTGAGCTCATACATAGCTTTCAACCCAGAGACGGCCCCCAGATGCGTTGCATAGAGCGAGGAGGGGTCTATCCAATCATTACAATATTGTGCGGCCGAGCCACGCAGACGCCATGGTTGTGGCGAGGCGCATCGTGCCGTTGCACTAGGCGCGGGCCGCTGGGCGAATTATAAGGCACACGGCGGAGGCCTGCATCTTGTTGCTTTGTCGTTGGAGTGTGACTCGAGATTCGCTTGCTCGATTGCAAGTCTCGAGATATACCGTTGCACTGCAGGGGTTCTCGGCGGGCGAAGCAGGTGGCTAAGCGCTGGGCATCACCGGCGCTTAACGTTGGGTGTTTGCCCCGCCACTGTCGAGCATATCGAGTGCTGAGCCTATCAGAGCTTGCATGCATGAAGTATGCGGGGGGGGGGGGAAACAATGTCGATACCGGTAGCGAGCGTTGGTGACTTACTCCCGTGAAGAGGTCCGACAACAGCCGACGTAAAAGGGTTTCAAAAGCGACCATGGATCTGGTTCACCGGACCGGACCGGACTGACGGCACTGTTTACCCCACTCTTCCGTGATATCCGGGACCGTTGGTGCACGGATGCTCCGAGATGTCTCCGTCTTCATCCGCGAGGTAAAATTTCATGTCATGAGCTGACAGGTACCACAGGGATTTATCACTAGTTAATGACCTGAAAAATGCTCTGTTTGTCGTCTCCTGGACAAAAGAAGTCTTTCGCCCTTGCTTCTGGACAGTCACGTCGTCTGGCTGCCCTTACGGACACCGACGTGCTGTGGGAGAAATCGCCGTTCCGTTCCTGTAAACATCTACAGAACCGTGTTTGTCTGCATTGATTGTTGAATGCCAGTATTGGCTCAAGACTCCTCTACACTGCGAGTCACGAGAGGAGCCGACACTGCATGCAAGGGTCCTTCATTGGCTAGCAAACTGTTGGTTCTCCGCACATTAACTGGAAAAACTAACGAGGTCAAAGGTAACCTAAGCACTGCGTCCCACGTGTGAGCCAATAATGCCGGTCGAAACCCCTCATTCCTGGTATCGTGGCTATGCCGGGCTTACTGCTCGTGACAGGCAACAGCGAAAGCTGAACTACCCGATCAGGGGAGCGAATCAATGGGTCTTATCTAATCGCAATGGCAGGCCAGGCGAGCCAAGACTAAATACCAAAGAGGCCACACACCGAGCTGAAATTCAGTCTGGTGATGTCTCCCACCTGGAGGTTTGGTCGCAGAAGTTACAAGGAACGGTCACCAGGAACGGCAGTCCATCATGATGGCGTCTCAACCACTCACGCAAGCCGCCGATTTTCCCTACTCTCCACTCGACGAGAACCGTAACGAGATTCGGGTTCTCAGCTTGCAGACAATCGAGCGGCCGCCGCTCGCAAATCTTCGCGACGAGCCACCAGAATGGCATGGGCTTGTCCACTGCACCATTGAACATGTGTCACTCGATGCGCATCTTCCAGACTACCGGCAATGGGAGTCCAAGGCGCAGCCGCTGTCCCGGCGCAACAGCGACGAGCGTTGGCGGCTCTTCTCCAACGAACGATACCGCTCTCTGAGCCCGGCGAGAGTGAGCTCGCCTTTTGAGCGGCCACGTACACACCCTCGGTATCACCGCTTCGCGTGGGGCGACTACGGCGCGCTGAGCTACACTTGGGGAGACCAGACGGTCAGGGTGCCGATCATCATGAACGGCCAAGTTGTGCTCGTCGGCCAGAGCCTGGAAGCGGCGCTTCGAGCCTTGTCTTCCGACCCGGACTATATCGATGGTCTCAAGATCTGGGCCGATGCGATCTGCATCAATCAAAAGGACATGAACGAGCGGAGCCGTCAAGTCAAGCGGATGCGCATGGTCTACGGCAAGGCGCTCATAGTTTCCATATGGCTGGGCTCGGTTCCGGACGCCGCCATACCCGACATGGCCCAGCTTCATCATATGGTTCTCAAGTCAACAGACAAAGAGGCGGCGTCCGAAGTGTTAGAAGCGGCGTTGACCGATCCGGATAAGAAGCAAGCCATCAAGCGCGCCGTCGATGTGGTCGTCAAGAAATCGTACTGGTCCCGGGTTTGGGTGATCCAGGAGAAGTGCCTGGGGCCGTTCAACCCTTCCATCCTGTTCGGGACGTTCCGCATGGGACTGATACCACTTCACAATTTTCTGCAGGCAGCATCGAACATCAACGGTGCCGTCAGAGCTCGCGAGAAGGCCTGGCGTGTTTTGAAGCTGGTCGAGTTGGTCACCGCTAATCAAGAGCGTGTTCGCCGCGGGTACGCACAAACGGATTCGGAGCGTAGAAGGGACCAAGACGAGCTTGGGTTACTCTTGACGATTGGCAGGATGGCCGGCTCTCTTGATCTGAGAGACCGCCTCTATGGGTTGATGGGAATGATACCCGAGTATGTCGCACAACACATCGAACCTGACTACGCGAAAGAGGTTGAAGACGTGTTCTGCGACTTTGCCAAGGCTCTCATAACTGGTTTCAAATCGTTCGATGTTGTCCTCACTGGCACAAAGGAGTCGACGCTCAAGCTTCCGACATGGGTGCCGGACCTGACTTCGCCATGGGATCCTTATCTCTGGGGTTCAGATTGTGACGCGAGTTGGGGTCAGAAGGCCGAGTTCAGACTAGAGACGGCTGAAAAAACTTTGGTCACCAACGGCTACCTTGTGGACGTTGTTGATGGAACAGCGCCTTTCCTGGGGTGGGAACACGGAGAGCTTGAGATCTGGCAAGACGCCGTTCAGCCGACCTGCACGACAATGCCAGAGAGTCCGAAGGAAGCGATCTTACGGAGTCTACACCGAGCTGCAATCTACGACTGCTCTACGGGGAGCACTGTTCTCGACATACCGTGGCTCGAAAGCCTCAAGCCCGACGATCCGGATGTTATGGCCCTAGAAAAGCGCGGCTGGGGCAAAGTCCTCAAGCACGCCAACCTCAATGACCTCACGCAGTTCCGGAAGCAGGTCAACGCGCACTTCCGACCTTGGGGCCGGGATCTGAAGTCATTTTTTCCCAGCGTCGAAGAAGCTGGCGAATGCAGAGACCCGAGAGCGTTTTTGGAGTCTCTCGACAGGCACGTCGGCATCGTGTACCCCGTGTTCACGACCGCTAGGGGGCTTTTCGGAACAGCGATACTCCAAGAGCTGCGGAAGGGGGATTCCATTTTTGTGATACCCGGCTGTTCGGCGCCGATCATCATGCGGAAGAAGGAGAGCCAGTGGCAAGTCGTCACACAATGCTTTGTTGATGGCCTTATGCGTGGAGAAACGAAGAATAGAGTGCAGGACGGGACTTGCAAGCTTGATGAGATCCGGATTGTGTAAGATGTTATTTGCTGTTGGTAAACTTCCAGTGATAATTTCTAATATAATCAAAGCATCTATCCATCGAGACTTGCAATTGATGGCCTCGATGGGTGTTCCCTTTTGCTGTTTTCGAAAAAGAATCAGTAAAGCTGATGCTGCTCGATTCGGTGCACGGTGATTCCGCTTTCTGATTTTTCGACGTGATCATCCGCACATCATAAAACATGACTGGATGAGCTTCCATTACAGCGAACAAGAGGATCACTCAATTGACTGAGAACACTACCCTCACAAGCTTTAGCATATTAAAGTAAACGTGTGACTGACTTATGTCTTTCTCTGCCAACAAGATTGATACAATATCACTTTCATGGTTCTCTGAGTTGCGTTATGAGCCCCTCTAACCAGCGCTTGGTTCATCATATTTCATTCCAGAAGCATGGCAGCAGATACAATCCCTGGCTGGCAGTTTTGCACACGGGGTTGGGCCTCTGTCGAGGACTCCAACCTCCTTGTAAGTTACATGCACATTGTATCCGACATTGGAGAACACAGGCGACCGCACGTCTTATCGAGTGGTTGACTGGCCTGCTTCCCAGGATGTTTTGACCTGCGAAGCTCTATTCGCATCGATCGCGAGGAAGCAGGAAGCTAAGGCGGTGATCTGCCCATTTCCAAGACGATAATGTGCTTGGCGAGCCGGCGAGGTCGCACTTGCTCATCAGGCTGGCTTTCTCCTGAAGTCGGGGTTTGGCCGATATCTTCAAACAAGACTTTGCAAGATCAAATGTGAGATCTTTGATTGGGCCAGAGCCGACTGAAGACCTCACCAAGCCCAACTTTGAGCGCGTGGACCCCTCTGTTCAGCGCGGAGGAATTCCTGCAAGCGGATTGTGTTTCCGGCCTTGTTATGAGCGAGATGCGTCTGTATGCGTGTCCTGCAGTTGGGGTCATCCGTGGTTGGAAGAGATATCGTCGGGACTCTCCCGCTACTACTGGTTCACGACATACTCCACCAACATTGCGTCTTGATAACGCCATTAGATTATGCAGGCATTGCATACAGCGTCAACATCCCTCAATTGTCTAGATTATCCCCGAGGCCACTCAGAAGACTCGCCAGTGCTATTTAACCGACACTATACCATCTTCATCGAAGGTGCTCAACATGCGGCAGGGTTCTGAGAAGGGCTACCGGAACTAGCAGCATCTCCAACAGCGTCACCGGTTAACCACATCCTCACCCTGAAATGCTTGCATGTCAATCTTTCAAGGACACCGACGTGCAGCATTAAACTGTTGACCAATAAACTTCTTGTCACCTCCCCTGCGAGACGATGATAAGCTATCGCCAGCTTGAGAAGGTTCTGCATTCTCGGGGTGGCAACGCAGCTCCCTTCTTTAGCACATCAAGAAGATCCGCAATGGCATGCTGCTTCCTTCGTGGGATATTTCCGTGGCGATTAATTGCTGTACATATATTCTCCCTGTCTGTCGCTATTTGAAACGTATGCGGTGCCTCCACTCTGCTACCAGTCCGCATAATCCAACCATGTCCGATCTACGTGACGAAAAGGCGGCGTTGAGCGACCTAAAGACATCGTCGGCGCCCAAAGTGGCCGTTGACCCAGTCTTTGAAACATCAGAGAAGCTGTTTCTGGGCGGCCTTGACTCAGACAGTCCAGACGGGACCAAGAGGAACTCGGTCGACGACTCGGAGCCAGAATACGACTTCAAATCCGCAGAGTTTGCCAACATCCCGGAACTTGTTCGAACTGTCGTCGGATTCGAAGATGACCCCTCGTTGCCCGTGATAACCTTTCGATCGCTTCTTTTGTCGACAATCTTCTGCATCATCGGGAGCACTGTCTCTCAACTGTCCTAGTAAGATTACTACTAGCTCTCGTGCCGTCTCTAGCGTCAAGTGCTGACGAAAGACCAGCTTCCGAACAACCACGGCCCCGTTCCCCGTCTTTTTCGTCATCTTGGCTTCGGCGCCTCTCGGCCGCCTACTCGCAAGGGTTCTGCCAGACTACACGGTGCCTCTGGGCAGGTTTTCGTTCTCGCTAAACCCGGGGCCGTTTTCGATCAAGGAGCATGCTATCATCGGCATCGCTGCCAATGCTGGCAGTCAAGGCCAATGGGCAAGTGAGTTGCTGAAACAATCTCGCCTCGTGTTCAGGTCAAAACTGATACCGGCCAGCTTTCCTGCCGACTAACGCGGCGCTCTACTACGGCATCACTATGAACCCAGCAGTTGCGCTCTTCTTTGGATGGGTTAGCTTAGTTGTTTCTCAAGTTTTTACAGAGAGCTGACTCTGGCACTAGGGCGCTTCGCTGCTCGGCTTCTCGTTTGCAGCAATGGGTAAGTCTAAATCCATCAGTTCTGTCCTCTCTTTCGTTTCGCTAATCGACTCAAGTCCGCAAGATTCTGATTGATGATCCCGAGTTCATCTTCCCTCTTTCACTGCAACAAGTTACTCTGTACAGAAGTATGCAGGGAAAGACCGAGCTCCATAAAAGCGTGTCAAAGAAGCAGATGAAGGTGGGCAAGCCATTCCATGGTCGGCGTCACACGACTCAAACTTGCACCAACTAACGATCAAGCTCAGGTGTTTTGGTGGATTCTGCTGGCTACTTTCATCTGGCAGTTCTTGCCAGAATACCTCTTTCCCTTCGTTGCCGCACTTGCACCTCTCTGCTGGTTTGCGAGCAAAAACCACACCGTCAACTTCTTAGGCGCCGGTAGGGGAGGCATTGGGCTTCTCAACATCACGCTCAACTGGTCAAACATCACATCTACCGTCATCACCTACCCTTACAGTGTTCAGGTCACCGTATTTGTGGGATTCGTCATTACCGTAAGTCCCGTGTCAACTTCTGATTGGAGCTCAGCACCCTGCTGACATTTACGAAGACGTGGATCTTGATTCCAGTAGCGTACTTTGGTGATCTCTGGGGGTCTCCAACATACAACATCATGTCAAACGGCGTGTTCCAAAAGAATGGATCCGCCTATCCCTTTGAGTCTCTCAGTAGGTCTTTGCTCGATTGCAACAGACTGCGAACATGATGTTAACCAGACTAAAGTTTACACGGACTCGAGTGGTGTCCAGCATGTGAACGAAACGGCATATCATGAGGTTGGCCTTGCCTACTCTGGTGCACAATACACTTGGGAAATCTTCATGGTAGGCCCTTAACTTCTAGATATCTTGGGCCTCTACTAACCTTCTCCAGTGGTATGCGTCGTACATCTCATCTTTTGTTTGGTGCGGTCTATTCTTAGGCCCAAAGGTTGCGAAGATCTGGAAGGCAAGGAAGGCCGAAGGCGAGTACCATCAAGATCGTTTAAGGTAAGGTTTAAGATTATCAAGCAAACAAAGCTCTTGGCTGATTTGAGAAGCCGTATCATTCAACAATATCCGGGTCTTACTCTTTGGTTTGTTTCATCCACTCTTGAAGTCAAGCAGGATCAATCCAGTTGACCGTTTCGCAGGGAATGGGGCATTCTGACTGCGGTACCCATCGGGATCTTGTTGGTCATCGTGGCCACAAAGTCTGTTTGGATGCCCACTTGGACCTACTTCGTTGCTCTCGGTTTCGGTGGTGCCGCCATGCTTCCAATGAGTTTGGTCTACGCCATGTCGGGCTACTCGATCAAAGTCGGTTTCTTTAACGAGCTCATCTATGGATGTGAGTGGCTATCGCAGAGCCCAGCAGGACGGTCGGAAACTAATGGACGCAGACATGATTGATGCACCGGGATCATCTCGACATCCTCTCGGCCAACTTGCGTACCGCATCATCTCCGGCAACGTTTGGTACGATGCACGCACAGTTTTGGAGGACCAAAAAGTAAGAATTGCAATAGAGTAAACTCCCATCTCATACTGACGAGCCATAGATTGGGCACTATCTTCATCTGCCTCCCAGACAAGTCATCGGCATCCAGATCATTGCCAACATGGTTGCGCTCCCCATCAACTATGGTGTTATGCGCTGGGTCATCGCTTCAAAGTTCGACTATGTAAGCGGGCGGGTACCAGATCCCCAGGGACAATGGACAGGTCAAGAGTTCAAGAGCTACAATACTGCCGGCATCCAGTACGCTCTTGTCGGCCCGAAGAAGCTATTCGCATCATCTTTCTTCAAGCCTGTACTGTACGGCTTCCCTGCCGGTGCGATAGCGCCCATTATCATTTGGCTGTTGCACAAGAAATTCCCCAAGGCCCGGTTCGACCTCTGGAACTCGACAATCTTCTTCGCCAGCGCCGCCACCTTTCACGGAAACCTTAGCACCGGGCCATTTACCACGTTCCTCGTCGGAACGTTCTTCAATTTCTACTTGTACCGATACAGACGGGCGTTTTGGAACAAGTGGGCTTACATTAGCGGTGCGGCGTTGGACACCGGATTCAACGCCAACTTATTGTTCATCTTCATCTTCCTCGGCACGACGGGTGCCGTCATGGTGAAGTGGTGGGGAAACAATGTGGACAACATCGAGAGATGCTTTGCTTTAAAGAAGTAGTGTTATCAAACATTTCCCTTGCCAGCTCGCAAACAGTTGACGGTCACACGGCTCACCGCTCAACATTGGCGCTTTCAGTTACAGCCCACCTATAGAAAGCTCGTAAGCAATGGCACTTAGAACTTGCCAAAAATCAGAAGGCTTTGCTCCGTGATACATTTTTGACCTGGCAAACCGAAGTTTCGTTACAGAGCGATTGCAGCCCGTCAGAGTTGGAGAGATTGAGTTGAGCTCCTACACTGGTAGGTGGTCCAGAAACAAACGGCTACATATCTAAAATAAAATAAAAACCACTTGGGATCAACTGTATTCCAAGCTTAACGACATTAATCATCACTCAATATCGCACTCCAATTCTAGCGCCGAAAAGGTTTCAGCTGGGCATCGTTGGCCAGTGCCGCAAGGCTGCAGTTTTTGAAGTTCGTCCCACAAAGCCAAGCTGTGCAAAATTACTGGAACTCCGGATACTGCCACTTCCTAACATTACAATAACCTAAAAATATTATGTCCAAGTTATGATAGGCCTGGGCTCTTCAGTTTATCAAGCCTCACATGTTCTTGTATCATCCTGTGTTGAATTTGGTGAGAAGGCCGTGAGACTATGTCTTGGACACCTTCCTGCCTCCAAGATCGGCCTACTTAGTCTGGGAGTCCGAAGGTTAGCGTGACGAGGTCGCTAAAATAAGGTAGATTGTGCATCTTACTCGATAATTGACTCCCAGGGTTCTTGTCTACGCGCGATGCCCGCCCAGCGCAATTCAAATACTAACACAGGACCACCACAACATGGCCAGCCACAGGCCGGGGCAGCCCACGCCTATAAAATAGATGAAAGCGTAGGCCTTAGGAATGTGTTGAAAGGTAGGCAACCTCGTGGTTTCAATGGCAAAAAGTAGGCCAAAGATGACTATAATTCCGAAGAAGGTAAGCTCCACAAGACAGATGCTACACGTGGGGCTCGATATGCAGTCTTGGTTGTTGGGTTCGATCCCCAAGAGTTTCGGGATGCGTGACGTGGCCAGTATCCATCGCAGGAGGGCGAGAATGATGTGTGCGGGAAAGTGTGAGATAACGGTGCGTACGAGTAAGATGACAATGCGTGCGAGCGAGATGATGATGTGTGCGAGAAAGGTGTTGAGAAAAGCCAATAGGGGAGTGATGCGTCGCCACAGCCATTCCAAACTAACAATGCGGAAGATCAGCTCGCCGGTAGTCATGTTATCCAAAACATCCATCATGAGGTAGTGCCCATATAGTCTGGTGAGAGATGGAATGGTAATGGGCTAACAGGGTGTTTTTGATTTGAGGTTGGAAATCGACGTTTGTAAGTGTTGAGCCCTTAGGGTTTAGAGTACTGATCCTAAGATTCATGATTTTATAAGCTGCCCCTATGATGTTCCTTTCAAGGGGGGCTGATTCTCTGGCTCCCTCCTTTTATTTAGGCTAGAGTTACCAAGGTTCTCACTACCCTACTGGTCGTGGAGGCTATTTTGCGGGAGATGTGTCGGATATTGGGTCTGACGTGGCTGAGCAAAAGTACACTTTTGCTCTTGCTAATCGTACCTTATGGGATCCAGTGCCCTTGGACGCCACTTTGAGACACCGCTTGCTGCCTATTCCTAAAAGACACACCTTTGCTTGCCTACTAAATACGAAATTTCCTAGGATGGGACAATTGGGTGTTGGCTGCCCATTAGAACGAATCCAAAGACACTAATGGCACCGGAGAGCGCCAATTTACCGGCCTCGTCGACGTCTACAAGAAGACGCTCGCCACGGACGGCATCACCGGCCTCTATCGCGGCTTCGGCCCGTCGGTCCTCGGCATCGTGGCCTACCGCGGGCTGTACTTCGGCATGTACGACTCCCTCAAGCCGGTGTTGCTCGTGGGGTACCTGGACAACAGCTTTGTGGCGTCCTTCCTCCTCGGCTGGGGCGTCACCGTCGGTGCCGGCATCGCATCGTACGCCGTCGATACTGTTCGTCGCCGGATGATGATGACTTCCGGAGAGGTATGCATGATTCCCTTCCAATTTCGGATGATACACTGTCGCTAAAGCGTGTCTCTCATCTCCAGGCTGTCAAGTACAAGTCTTCGCTCGATGCTGCCCGCCAGATTGCCGCGACGGAGGGTTACCGTTCCTTCTTCAAGGGTGCCGGTGCCAATGTGCTCCGTGGTGTTGCCGGCGCAGGCGTGCTGTCCATCTACGATCAAGTTCAGCTGCTGCTATTTGGAAAGAAGTTCAAGGGTGGATCTGGATGAGAGTTCGTCGTGTTGTGTTACCTGAGGGGCAGTGTCAGGAGTGGTCCGAGCTGGAACAACTATCTTCTTGCCACTGGTTGAGAAGACGGACGTGTACACTGTTCATTAGCATAAATCTAGAGATGAGACTACGGCTTGTTTCATATAGGTAATATATAGCAAAGCTGTTTAGCCACCGATTCAACAATGCGACCCCTTGTTCCAGTCCGCTGCTGCTGTTCTCTAAAGACCGGGCGGATAACAAGATACGATCCCGGGCTCCACCCCGCCAAAATGAACCGCCGGCACCGGCCCGTTCTCTCGCTTAACATTCCGGTCTTGGCAGGCGGTGAGAAACCATCCCCCATCGATGCTCCCGGCAGAACCCCGGCCAAGGGACCCACTCCGTTGGCTCAGCACGATCCGAACCTAGCGCCGAACCCGACTCTCCTTCTCGTCCAAACTTCGGTTCTCTTCACGTTGGCGTTTAAACACCTCGGCCCACCGACCAAACCCTCTCAACCGGTCAATTGGTCCTCCCTTTTTCTCTTCCCCTTCCCACCGGGCAGAGAGAGAGAGAGAGAGAGAGAGAGAGAGCGCGTACTAATTCTCGACACCGGGAAAGGGAAAGGAAAAAGAAGGGGAAAAAAAGATGCTTCCCATCGCCAGGCCGGCGTCGCGCCTAGTCCACGCCCGCATCGGCCTGCGCACCACCGCCAACCTCCCGAGATGGCAGTCCCTCTTCGCCTCCGCCCTGCGTCATAACCTCCCGTCGCCGTCCGCCGCCCGTCGACAGCCATACTCCTCCGGGCTCCCTCCTTTTCCCCCTCCTCCGCCGCCCCCGCCGAGCTCCTCCGCCTCGAAGGACGAAGTCGGACAAGCCTCTCCAACAAGCGAGCCTTCCTCCTCCTCCTCCTTCCCGAGCTCAGATGCCACAACTTCGAGCTCCGCTGAGGCTCCCGACTCGAGCGCGACGTCGGCCGCGTCCTCCTCGACTCAAACCACAAACGACGACACCGCTACCACCACTTCCTCGGACCCCAACTCCTCCAAACCCAAACCCGACGACCCCCTCCCCGAAATAGCCACCAAGATCTACACCGCCCTCCCGCCCGCCCTCTCCGAGAGGCTCTCCCACCTCATGGACACCGTCCAGACCCGCCTCCTGACGGCCTCGACGACCCTCAACACCCTCACCGGCTACTCGCCCATCGAGGCCATCAAGGAACAGAACACCCTCCTCGAGACCCGCCTCGCCGAGGCCCAGGCCCTCGTCCGCACCGCCCGCGCCACCTACAAGACCACCAACGCGAAGCGCGCCACCACCCAGCGCGAGGTCACCACCCTCCTCGCCCGCAAGGAGATGTGGTCCCCGACCGACCTCGAGCGCTTCACCCAGCTCTACCGCCAGGACCACTCCCTCGAGCAGGAGGTCTCCGCCGCCGCCGAGGCCCTCACCGACGCCGAGCACGCCGAGCAGGCCCTGGGCCAGCAGCTCAACGCCGGCATCCTGAAGCGCTACCACGAGGAGCAGATCTGGTCCGACCGCATCCGCCGCGCCTCCACCTGGGGCACCTGGGGCCTCATGGGCGTCAACGTCCTACTCTTCATCGTCCTGCAGTTCGTCGCCGAGCCCTGGAAGCGGAGGAGGCTGGTCCTTGGCGTCGTCGAGGAGGAGAAGGCCGTCCTCGAGGGCGTCACGGCCGAGCTGGCCGGGTTGAAGGCCGCCTTGGCGCAGAGGGAGGCAACGGATGCCGCCGCTGATGCCGCCACTGCCGCCGCCGCCGCCGCTGCGGCGACGACGCCCGCGCCACCCGTGGTGATGGAGGAAGAGACGCTTGTCGCGGAGCCCACGGAAGCGGCTGAGGCTGAGGCTGCGGCTGCGGCTGCGGCTGCGGCTGCGACAGCGGAAGCAACAGCGGCCGGAGCGGCCGCAGCAGGAGAGGAAGCGCTGAGCGCCAAGCTCGAGGAGCCGGCCGTTCAGCACGAGATGGAGCGAGAGGTCGCCAGTGCCCTCGAAGCACTGGAGCAAGAGGTCCCGACGCCCAAGTCGTGGCGCGAGTTCCTCACCGACCCTGCGCTTCCGGCATTGCTCAAGGCGAAGTTGGTCGATCTGTACAGTGAGCGTCACATCGACCTGCGCATGCGAGACGCCTCGATCCTCGCTCTCGAGGGCGCTGCTGCCGGAGCTACCTTGGCGGGAGCCATCGCCCTGCTGCTCTTGCGAAGAACATAAGTCACGCCACTCCCTGCCGCGGTTGTAAATATAAGCCTGTACAATACGATACCATATAGAGCTTGAGGACAACCTCTTGAGTTGCTGTCGCCGTCTCCTTTTCAGTCACAACATGTGCCAGTAAAGAGATTTAAACCACTAAAGGTTCCGTCTATTAGATGAAGCTGCGGTAGGGTCACATGGACCCGACCCTGTCGGTTACCTCTAGCTGCGATTCGCCGACATTGCCGCTTTTCCAATGTCCACTAGGTAGTGAACGGCCACAGGGGCCACACGCACTACTTAAGCTTCCTACATCGTGTTTGCCCGTCGCTTCGCCTTCCGCCTGCGGCTCGACGTCACAACCCGACGACGCACAGCGTCTCTATGCAACATAGGCTGACGTCGCCGGGGCCTGGCGCGCGCAGGCGTTGCGCTTCGCCAGCGCCTGTTCCGCTGTTCGCCACATTGGTATTCTTCTTCTCCCCACGTCGGTGGCATCATCCTCGTCAGCTACCCGCGTCAACTGTACACAGGGTTCCCGGGGACGTCTTCTTTTCTGCTTCCGCTTCCTCGCCCATCTTCTAGTCAAAATCGGAAGTGTAAGAGAAGCCGCGGAACTCTTCCTGCATGGCTTGCGAAAGAACTGTGCATCGTTAGCAAATGTCATTTTTAAATTCATGGTGCAAATCCACATACCTGATTGGACAGGGGTCAAGACGGGCGTGACACTCGTGAACTCGGAGTCGAAGTTACTGGTGTCGGTGGCGCTCTTGATCTGCGGCAAAAAGGGCGGCGCAACACGCTTGTGGTAGATGTCATCCCAGTTGATGTTCCTAAAGAACGGCTGGTTCATAATTTCTTGCGCATCCGTGGGACCGCTGCCCAGACGCTGGTCGGGCTCCCTAGTAAGGAGCTTCTGCAGGATTGACACGGAGTCTCTGGGCATGTGGATGGGGTACAAAGGCTCATCGGCCAGAATGGCATCGTAGATTTCGTCCTCGTCTTCACCACGGAAGGGAGACTGCTGGAGGAGCATCTGGTAAATCAGGACACCGAATGCCCACCAGTCAACAGCGCGGCCGTACTTCTTGTCGAGAAGAATCTGCGCAGTTGTCAGCAAGCTCGTACAAAGCACAGTGTGAGACGGGTGGTTGTACCTCTGGTGCCATGAATTCTGGTGTACCGCAGAAGGTGCTGGTAGTAGAGCCAAACCACATGTCTTCCTTGCAGAGACCGTAATCGGCAATCTTGATGTGTCCGTCAAGAGTCAACAAGATGTTGTCGAGCTTCAGATCACGATAGATGACGCCGTTCTCGTGGAAGTACTTGAGTGCCAAGCAGACCTCGGCAGCATAGAATCTGGGACGCATTAGCAGTAGCTCTTGTGAATGTTCATGGAAGGGCGAGGGAAGGGGTGGTGGGGGTGCGCGTACTGGGCTCGCTTGGTGCCAAACTGTCCTCGCTGGATGTGAAGCATGAGATCACCACCGCTAATGTACTCCATGACAAAGTAGACACGGGTCTCGGTCTGGAAACAGGCATGGAGGTTGGTCAAGAATGGATGTCTTTCCCGGTTAGCAATGAGGAACACTCTCTTCTCGGACCGAATGCTCTCCACTTCGTCGTTTTCGATAATGAACTCCTTCTTCAGCACCTTGATGGCGTAGAGCCTCTTGGATCGCTTCGTTTCCGCAAGCATGACCTTTCCGAAATTGCCCTTGCCCAGGACAGCCAAGAAGTTGAAATGGTCCAGCCCGATACGCTGACCAGTGCCTGGGTCGGTGGCCAATGGCAAGGGCTTGCGTCCAGCACTAGGGACACCTCCAGACGATGCGATAGGAGAGATTTGAGGCGGGTCCTGCAACTTGGGCGAGGAGACGGGCTGCTGCTGGTACATCTGCTGTTGAGGTGGTTGCTGGTACTGCTGGGGCGGCTGCTGCTGCTGCTGGTGAAGTTGTTGCTGCTGCTGTTGCTGCTGGACCGGTCGTTGTTGCTGTACGGCAGGTTGCTGAGCATACGGGGCAGCTTGCTGGTTGACTGCCGCATAGTCCGCAGGGTTGTATTTGCGCCCACCATAGGGGTCTTCTTGCTCTGCCTGCGCGGGATAGCCGGGACGTCCACCATACTGTCCGTAGTCCTGCGACTGGGGCTTTGGCTGCGAGGCCATCGTCCCACTCATCGCCGCTGTTGCTGCCGCCGCCGCCGCTGAGCTGGAAGTGCGATCAGGGTGCGAAGGTCGCTGGCCCGGCGGCGACTGTTGCTGATACATGAGCTTCGCGGCCTCGGTCGCTTCCGGAGAGCCCCCAGCATAAGGAGCCTGCCCACCACTATGAGGGGGGGAGCCCATGGTGCTAGTGGGGCTAGTTGGCTTCCTCAGCGTGCGATCGCTCAAGGAAGACGACGTCTTGTTCTTTGTGATCATCCTAGTTGTCTTGATACCCTCCAGGATTTGATTTGCCACGGCCATCGACATGCCGCAGAAGTCAGGAACAAGGTGAACACAAGCGGCGTGAGCGGTGAGACCACATTCTATACAAGATCAGATTTGTATGAACATCTTGGATTGGGAAACGAGACTTACCTGCGCACTTTCTGCAGTTCTTCTTGCCGAAGGGCAGGATGTAACCACAGTGGCAACACCAGTTGGCCGTCATGTTGGAGAAGGCCTGGAATCTGTGGGGGATGCGGTGGTTGATCTTCTCTTCGTCCGGGTCCGTCTCAGCGTTGCTCTTGCTAATGCACTTGGTGACAACGCTCGAGTAACACTTAGTATGGCAAGTGTACTTGCAGTCCTCGCACTGCATGCCGGTCGAGTACTTTAGGAAATCCCCGCAAAGAGCGCAGCGCATGATGTTGTAGAACTGGTGCTGGACAAACTTGTGGCCGTACATCTCGTGCACTTCCTCCTTGCGCTGACGAACGGCACCCACACGACCAAGACCTTGCAGATTGACGGGGCGCCGGGCGTTGTTCTGTTTGAGGAAGCCCAAGGAAAGCTGGATTTGACCGGCGGGCTCGAGGTTGAACCAGCCGTCAATGGGCTGCTGAGCGATTGGGGGATTCGGCATGCCCCCAGGCGCCGGCTGGCCCTGCGCGCCCTGCTGAGCAAGGCCGGGAGAGGGAGGAGGAGCGCCGAAGGACTGTTGCTGCGCAGGAGGGTTCATGGGAAATTGAGCCGGCGGGGCGCCCATCCTGTCGGCCGAGACCCATCCAGAGCTGTTGATCTCGGCCTCGATCCTCTTTCTTCGCATCTCCTCGGCGATGTCGGAAATGCGCACCCACAACATGGCGATGGGGATGGCATGCTCGCCGGGCTTGTCGTAGACGGTAAGCTCGATCTCGTTCGCCTTGTCAACATCGAGGGTGTGGTACTCGGCTTCCCACTTGTCGGTCCTGGTCACTCTCGTGCGGGCGACGACGTTATCCTCGACCTTGACGGCTATGAAGGTCTCGGGCCCCCGACTGAAGCGACTCATGGAAGCGTGGTCGACATCCTTGATTTGACCAACGCGGATGGAGAGCTGACCAGTCAGAGGCTTGCGCAGGTTCGGCATGTTGATCGAATCATCTGCGGCGCACGGTTAGCGGCGATGCGGCGAGTGAAGGTGACATGGCAGTGGCGCAAACTCACCGTCCTGGGCATCAGACGTGTCCATGTCGATGTGCAGCTCCTCGTAGCGCTTCATGGCTTGCTTCAGCAGCAGGATCTTCTGCTTGGACTCAACCCTCCTAGCGGCGGCATCGGCCCTGCTCTTGCGGTCCCCTTCCATGCCGTATAGCTGAACCATCTTCTCGATTCCCTTGAGGTACTGTTCCTCCACGTTGAGCTTGAACTGGATCTGCGACAGCATGAGTTGGATACGAGGACCGAGATACGGGGTGTCATATTTGATCAGGTCTAGGACGAAGCGGTCAGCAACTTCAGCGGGCAACTACGGGACGGGGCGTGAGGAGGATGCGCACCGAGCTTGGTGAAGTTGGGGCGCGACTTGGGGACGGACGAAGACGGGCCAGGGTTGGCATAAGGATGGCGGGGAGGCATCAGGTCGGCGTGGCCGCCAATCTGGCTGTACTGGACGTTGCCGCCGGAGGTTGCGGCGCCGGCGCCGTATCCGCCGCGCTGGTCCCAGCCGGAATCCTTGGGAGGGGGCGGAGGCACGTCGTCCATATCGCCGCTGAGGGGCCTGCCGTCGCCGGAGGGGGAGCCGATAGACATGTTGTCCATACCACGACGTAGCTGGGCCTCGCGAAGCTTCTCCTCAAAGAACTGCAGGTTCCGACGGCCATCGCGCATCTGAGAGTCGAGTCGTGATCGGACGGCCTCGTTGTTGGTCTGCGCTCTCATGGCATTGGCGGCATTGAGGAGGGCCTTTTCGCGCTCAATCTTCTTGAGGATATTCTGAATGGCATCTTCGTCGTTCATGGTGATGGTAAGGGTGCGCGACTCCACGCGCGGGGGGTATGTGGTGGTGGTATGATGTTATGTTGTTGTTGTTTTTGATCGGGAAAGGAAATATGCCCCGAAGCTGTGGAGAGTTGGGCTTGATGTGATGTCTCGGTTTTGCTTCGGTCACATCAAAGATGACGCGGGCAACAAGCGAGTTGCGGGTGTGCGAGGTATGAGATACGGCACAACGCAAGGAGAGAGGGTGGACGTCTGCGATGGGGAGGTATGGCAAGGTGTGTTGTGGTATGGTATGGTGTGGTATGGTCAGGTATGATGGGATGGATACCGGAGGTTCGGCGTCGGAGGGGCTCGGGGCAGGTTGGCACAGCGGAGGGATCGGTCTGTCTGTCGGGGACTGTTACGACAGGAGATCGGTGGGTGCGGCCAGCCCTCGAGGAAGCGGTGTTGTTTTTTTCGCGGGTTGGGTTTGATGGTAAAAGATGTCGTCAGTGGATTTTAGAGCAGGACACAGGACTGGGGGGGGTTCTCGGGAGGGGTCGGTTCTCTCATTCTCTTCGCGCTTTCACCAGTGCCTGTGCGTCGAGTGGAGGTGGGCGGGCAAAGAGGAGGAGGAGAAGGAAGAGGAGGGCCCGAAGAGGAGAGGAGGAGGAGATAATACCTAGTGAGTGAGAGAGTGGGGGTGTCGAGATCGGTACTAAGACTTGATGTACTTGAAGCTAACAGTCATCAGTCGAGGTACTTCTTGCCAAGTACCTGCTCTCACATCATTCTCAATGCCCACCGTCTAATTAGCGTCCTCCTCCTACTCACTATCTATCACCTTCCAGTCCTGCGAGAGACAGGCAGGGCAGGACTTGGAGGAAGATGGAAAATACGTACCTCTTTTGGAGGGGGACGACAACCTGAATGGATGGGATGGAGGGGTGCGTGTTACGAAAGCACCGGGACGGACGAAGCAACTCTGTAACTCGGATGTGATGGCAGGCGAGCTATAAACCGGGACAGAACCGTGAAAAAACACTTGCGATTCAGATGATTGATTCCCCATTCCCGTTTCCTCTGGTTTCGTTGCGTTTGTGTTCGCTTGTTGCTCTTGGCCAAGCGTCCAAAACCACACTCCCCAACATCGATTTGCACCATGGGCACTATGGACACCATGGACACTATTGTTTCGCCGGTCCCACGCCCCCCCCCCCAATCCGCTTCCCATTATCTCCATCCCTTCTGATGCCCAACAACAAACCTGCGGATGCGCGTGCTGGGTTGGTCCCTCTTCTCAGTGGGTTTTCATGCCTGACAAGGCCAGCCAACAACTGAGCAACGAGCTCTCCTCCCCCCTCTCTTCTAACCCCCCAGGCACGGGAACCCTACCAACTCACTTGGCGTGTTGGTAATGAGTAGGTATTCTATACCTGGGTACCTGGTGTCGGGTAGGTAAGGTGTGTACGAATACCTCACTTGCTACTTGCTTGCACCAGGCCAACTGCTCCGGGATGGCTTGTGTTTAATGTCGTATCCCAGGCGGATATAAAGGCCACAATGGCAGGCCAGACGGGGGTGACGGGGCAGCAAGCCAAAGTCTCCCGCTCTCTCGTCGTTGATCGGCCACTGTTCCCTGCCCAGCCGAGTATCAGGCTCTCGGCCAGTGTGTGTTTGGCTAGCAATCAATCGAATCAATCAATTGTGACGACGCCCTGTCTGTCCTGCAGCCAGAACGGAAAGCGAAAGAGAAAGAGAAAGAGAAAGGAAAACAGTGAGAGAGAGAGAGAGAGCGAAAGTCCTAGATCGGATGTGGGGCTCCTAGGACTTTTCTGTTGTTTCACCGCGGTGAAGATTCATTTCTGCTCTGCGCCAATCACTTGCCATTTCGGAGGGCTGCATGTGTACAGAATACGGACAAATAGTATGTACGAACACAAGGTACTTGTCCGCCTCTGGGTAGGAGGCTTTCTGACGTCCACTCAATACCTAAGCCCACCAAGGCAACGCAGGGCAGGGGGCGGAGACACTACCTTCATCACACCTCATCGTCCACACTCACAACTCTCCATGATCTGATATGATGATGCTGCTGCCCTAGATTTCCCGTCTCCTGTCGGTTGAGCTCTGCTCTGCTAGTGCCGTGGGTTCCTTCGCAGATATCGAGTACTTTTACAGTCCACATACGTACATGTATATCCGTACATCACAATAGCTACCCGACTCTCAGCGGCCGCCTCCATGTTTCCGGCACATGTCAACGTCGGATCCCCAACATCCAACTGCTGACCCATTTCCCACCATGCCCAACGCCACGACTACGAGCCACCATCATGCCGCCAATGGGTTGCCGCCAGCCGGCTGGCCCCCGGCAGACACCTACCGATAGTTCCCATCAAAAAGCCTTCTGCCTCGCACCAGATACCGGAAGGCCTTTCAGCTACCTGTTGGTGCTCCGATGCGTCCTGAATCGGATCACCGCCCTAAAAACAAGGATTTGAATGCGAAGCCCGCGTTCTACTGCCTGTCTCCTCCAAACGGACATGAACGAACGCTAACGTCGGAAGCCCGTCACCCAGCTCGTCCGTCCCGTCCCAACACGAGGGCGATCAACCTGCCAACTGTAACGTTCCCTTGAAACAAACCTAGCCCTTCCTACCGCAGGAAAAAGGTCTGCGCCTCGGCCACCTGGTCCCGGCCAGCATGGCTGGTAGAAGCCGGCATTATTTGGCTCCAATGGTTACTGTTGGCCATCGATACAGTGATACTTGCCGAAAACGCCCACATTATCCCCCGTCGGTTTAAAAAGGAGACACCAACGTCGCGGAACCGTTTCGACCCACCCCCTCGCTTCGCGGCCACCGTTCAAACCGGCGATGGCGGTGGCCATCCCTCTACCTCCCTCGGCCCGCGCCATGCGGAAAGCGCCCCGGCGGGATGTCCACTCTCTCTCTCTCTCTCCATCTGCACCTCAAAAGCCTGACGCAAGTCAAAGACTCGCTTCTACCAACGCTGACAGAGGGTTGCGGCCCATGCCGATGCCTGGCCCGTCTGCTCTGTGAAATCAGACTAATAAACTGCCGGTGACCCATCATATCAAACTAGAACGTTTTCCTCTCGTGCTCTTCGCACCCTGCCATCCGGGAGATGCGATGAAGCCAATCGGGAACAGCTCGGGCACTATCGCCGCATAAAGTTTTTGGCTTCCCGACCCTGCCAAGTCCGCCCCAGACTCCAGTATTTGAACACAAAAAGTCCGTGTGTTTGGAGTCCATGTTGCCCTCTCTGGTCTGATGTAAGTCGGACAAGGCGCTTTACCCCAACGCGGCATATGTGCGTCGTCAAGTTCATGCTGGCGACCCGGCGGCACTTGCTTATGGGAATTTGGAATGCCACTTTTAGGACGGACGAGCTGCCATACAGAACATGATTGGTGCAAGCATACGGTGATGCCACTGGCTACGGCACCTTGTCTCCTGCTTTGCCTCAGCGGCACTTCTAACATACAACACTGACTGACACAACTTCAAGCTATCGACCTTGTAGTAAGAGTTAAAACTGTTTGTATTTGGAGAATTACACACGCCATTCCGAGCGGTTGCCATCGACAGAGGAATCTTCCTGGGACTGTATACGAGAAAGCAACGGGTGATGGGATATGTCTACTTTATTTGAGAAACATTAAGAAGCATCAATCACATCATTTTATTGGCGGCCAACTTGAATGGCAACTTCTCAGCTGATTTTGGCGTCGTGCTTTTGGGGGCAAATGTGATTGTGCAGATCACAAACAGCTTCATCAACATGACGATCTCTCTACGTATGCAGGGCGGCAGATGCTGACAGGAATGGACCAGGCCTGGAAGCTCTTGCGTAATTCTCATCAATACCTTGGGGCCGATGAAAACGCTAGGTTCCTTCCCCATCAACTGCTTTGCGTAACCAGAGTATCGTAGTCAATCTGTCCTGTTTGCAACCTGCCACAACCAGGGCATCCTTTCCAACCATCCTTTCCAACCATCCTTTCCAACCTGTCAATAAGTCCATGTAGGTAGGGTAACAACCAGCGGAGAGCCCGCCTGGAGGATGAGATACATGGCTTCTGGTTCGGAAGCTAGCATACGTAGGACTGATGAAGAGCTTACGTTCCATCTACATTGGTCTCGCTTGGGGTCTGGCTATTTCATCGGCCTTCTCTCTTTCAGTCTGGCGATCCAGACCGGTCTTCTACTCACAAGCGCGTATTATCCCGGAACGATCGCCTAGAGCATAACAGTTGGCCACGAAAGAACTGAGCAACTCGAGGAATCGACCCCCTCGGCTGGAGCGGAAGACGAAGGCCGGCAAGCTGGCAAGGATGAGCGCGACAGGGGGGAGTCACGTCATCGGCAGAGGCTCCCGTGCAGCGGCAATGCCGACATCAACTCGGCTAGATCGCGTTCAACGCGATACGCGAGACCTGTTCGGGCAATCACGCGAGTATTCTAGGAGAGCGAGTAAAGTAGCCATGTTTCGAGGCAAGACGCCTCAACACCGAATCGCGTCTCTCTTTTACAAAACTCCGTCTACCAATCTCACGATCCGTCCAATTTCGCCAGTATCCCCCCTCACTCAAACAAAGGGTTATGTCAAGGAAGAAAGCACGGCATTCATGCGGTGTACTCCTTCTGCAGCAGCTTAGCAATGGTGTTGAGCTGAATGTTGCTGGTGCCCTCGTAGATGGCGCCGATCTTGCTGTCGCGCCAGAACTTCTCGGCGGGGCCGTCGCGGACGAAGCCCATGCCGCCCATCCACTCGATGGCGAGGCCACTGACGCGGCCGGCGACCTGGCTGGCGTACAGCTTGGCCATGGCGGCGTCCATGACGAAGTTCTCACCGGCCTCCTTCTTGCGCGCCGCGTTGAAGACGAGAGCCCGCGCGGCCGCGATCTCGGTGTACGACTGCGCGATCTGGTGCTGCATGCCCTGGAATTCGCCGACGAGCTGGCCGAACTGCTTGCGGTCGTTCCAGACGTACCTGAAAGGAGTTAGTGCCGAATGTTCTTCTTCTATGGGTGAGAGTAGCACGCCCGAGGGGCGAGGGGTGGGGATTCAACGTACCTGACGGCGTTCTCCCAGGAGCCGAGGGCAAGACCGGTCATCTGGGCAGCGATGCCGATGCGACCCTCGTTCAGGATACCGATGGCATACTTGTAACCGGAGCCCTCCTCGCCGAGAAGATTTTCCTTGGGGATCTCGACGTCGTCGAAGTTGAGGACGCACGTGCTGCTGGCCTTGATGCCGAGTTTCTTCTCCTTCTTGGCAATGGAGAAGCCCTTGGCATCCTTCTCGACGATGAAGGCGCTGATGCCCTTGTACCCCTTGGAGGGGTCCAGGTTCGCAAAGACAATGAAGAAGCCGGCCTCCTGGGAGTTTGTGATCCACATCTTGGAGCCGCTGATCTTGTACCCGCTCTCCGTCCTGGTCGCCTTGGTCGTCAGCGCGAAGGCGTCGGAGCCGCTGGCGGGCTCGCTCAGACAGAAACTGCCGACGGTGTTGGTGGCGAGCTTGGGCAGGAAGCGCTTCTTGAGCTGGGAGCTACCCCATCTGATGATGGCGGTGTTGACGAGGGTGTTGTGGACGTCGACGAGCACGCTGACGCTGGGGTCCACGCGCGCGAGCTCCTCGATGCCAATGATGGCGCTCGTGAAGTTCATGCCGGCGCCACCGTACTCCTCGGGGATCTCGACGCCCATGAGACCCTGCTCGAAGAGCTGCTCCACAATGGTCGGGTCCATGTTCTCCGCCTCGTCCATCGCGCGCACCTTGGGCGCGATCACGTCGTTGGCGAACTTGCTCACAGTCTCCTGCATAGCGGCCTCCACCTCGGAGAGATGGCTGATGGGCGTAGGAGGGATGTCGGTGATGTCGAGGTGGTCGGCATTGTGGCGACGCTGGGTGGTGGAGAGAGGTCTGGCGGTCCTACACGGTGTCGGTTGGCATGGTAAAGAATACAAACGTGTCGGGATGATGGGCATGTTGGCAACTTACTGCTGGAGTGGCGAGAATGCTCTGCCCGGTGTGCATGTCCTCGCTCTGGCGAGAGCAGAGACACCGCGGCTTCCCCTCATGACAGGGCGCATAGCCCTTGCAATCGACGACATGATGAAAGATGCAAAGTGTAGACAACCACAAGATCGCTCGAAAAGAAGTCAGGGGAAGGGAGAGTGAAAAGCAGGAAAAGTCGCCGGAGGTGTGGGTGATTGCAGATCGTCGGAGCTGACCAGGTACTTATGGCCTCGGCCTGCTGTCTCGGCTGTACGATTCAAACGAAGAGGGTGACGCCCGGGCGAACTTAGTCAATTGGCCTTGGACGGTTTTCCAAAATGAAGGGGTGGACGGACAGGAGATGGGAGGCTACGATCGACTTTAAGAAAGAGTCTAAGAGGAAAACGGGAAAGTATCAAGTCAGAGATGTGGTGCGCCCTAGACCGTGAACCTCAAAGCCCATTCGAAGCCACGGTACCTGGCGGCTAGCGAACAGACACAGCGGGCGCTTCAGCCGAGGATATCCATCCCGCAGCGGGGGCAACCACCCATCCCCAGCTTCGCCGTCTGGGGGAAAGCCGACGGCGCAGCACTGGGAAAGGGACCAGGGGTCTCAGTCACTTACGTCAGGATCTCCCTCAAAAGGCGGGCATGTGATTCCAGCTGGCAAAGAAAAGCCGGTCCCGTCGGCCCAAGGAGCGGTGCCAAGGTGGCCCGAGTGAGTGGGTCCGGGGACGGGAGACACCGGTGCCTCAGGTCCGAACTGAGCACGCATGGGGAGGGTCACGTGTGACGACTTAGCTAAGCAGTCCAAAAAATAATCCAATGTAGGCGCATCGCGCCGAGAGCTTCAGCAGCCGTGACGATAGCAATTGGACGCCGTCGCCCACGATAACCGGTTGCCCGACATGGCCAGCACACTTTTCAGATCCCTCTTCGCTCCGGCGATGAGGCCCGCAACCTTCCCCCGCGCCGCATCTCTCCTCACACCGACTGCCACCCCCCTCATTCGCTCCTTCTCTTCCACTCCCGTCCAGAATGCCACCATCATGCAGGTCTTGAGAGTTCGTCCCCCTTCCCCGTCTGCCTCTCCTCCCCCCCGAAGCTCATGCTGATTCCTCTCAATCTACAGGGCTGCCACAAGAAGGGCAAGCGTGCCCGTCACGCCGTCTCCCCCGCTCTGTCCGATATCAATGCGCCCGCTCTCAAGGGCGTCTGCCTCAAGGTCGGTGTCGTCCGCCCGAAGAAGCCCAACTCCGGCCAGCGCAAGACCGCCCGTGTGCGCCTCTCCAACGGTCGTCACGTCACCGCCTACATCCCCGGTGAGGGCCACAACATCCAGCAGCACAGCGTCGTCCTCGTCCGCGGCGGCCGCAGTCAGGATTGTCCCGGTGTGCGATACCACCTCGTGCGTGGCGCCCTCGATCTCGGCGGTGTGGCGAACCGTGTCTCCTCTCGCTCCAAGTACGGTACGATGAAGCCCAAGAAGGCCACAGTGGGCTAAATATACACGGGGCTCGTTACGCGGCGTACGGAAGATGGAAGCTGGGGGGGGGGGGGGGGGGGAGCTCTTGGGGGAAACGGGTTAAGAGGCGTACGCCTGGAATTGCATGTCCACGGGATGTACGATCTTACTGGACAGCCTTGCGACAAACCAGGACGTGCGGTGTACTACTATCACATTGTACAAAATTTCACAACATTCAAGAAGCAGTTGGACACTGGACAAACACCAGCCGGCACTCCATTTGCTAAAATCTACAGAGCAAAAAAAGTGTCCAGAACCATTGACGCCGCTTCAAATTCCGTTGCCCAAGCTGCCCGATGCCTCTCATCGATGCAGGTAAACTCAATCGACGGCCTTAACCAAGGCCCCATTTGACATTTGTTGATACATGCTCACTTTTACCGCACACCGCGACGAACTTAATCCTGCTGGTTCTCGTACCCTTCGGGCTTGTCCAAACCGTTGATTTCGAAGTAGCGACTCGTGCCTGGAGCGTGTCAGTGGTTTCGTCTTTGGCTTGAAGCGGAGCAGGTCGACTTACAAGAGTAGCCCTTCCAGTCAAAGTTGTCCTTGGGATTGCAGTGGCAGCGCCTGTCAAGTCGGACCTTCTCCCCAGTGGGACAATGAGTGAAGGGAACGTGGTAGTAGGCAATGTCGTTGAAGAAGTGAATCTGGTCCTTGGGCAGCATAAGACTGGCAGCAATCGAGTGCACGGGAGCGTCGCCCCATCGCTCGTAGAAGAAACCGCCATCTTGGTCGAGGGATTCGAAATAGTCGATGTACTGTTGAGAGCGGAGCCAGTTCAGGTCGCCAACTTCGAAGTTGGACCACTGGTGGAGGGTCAGCATACGGCATTCATGGCACATTTCTTGTCAACTTACGAAATGGCAGTGGTTGTAGGTATCACCGCCGTCATCACTCAGGAAGCCCATGGAGTTGCCCTCTGCAATGTGCTCGGGGTGGTTCTTCATGAACTTCTTGGTGCTGTCCCAGAGCGTCGGAATGGTCTCGACGTACTCGTACAAGCTCAGGACGAAGCTGTACTTCTTGTTGTTCTCTTTCATGAAGCGGAAGGGATCGTAGTGAATATCGCAGAAGAGCTCGATGGAGGGCTCGACGCGCCAGTAGTAGTCGTAGTTCATCATGGCGGGCTGGCGGAAGAAGAAGCCAGACTCGAAACGGCACATGTGGCGGTAGCTCACAGAGTCGCCGTAGATGATCTTGCGCTGAGCCATGTCCTCGCGAACCTTGCGAGCCTTTTCCTGGTCAATCCACTCGGGGAAAGACCAATGCTCCTTGGGGATCTCGCCGTAGATTGTCTTGCCTGAGACAAGCGAAGTAGTGACCTTCTTGAAGGTGGCATCAAAAGGCTTGTCGTTCAGGAAAACCCAGTCGTAGTTGTAGCGGCGGTTAAAGCGGTCCTCAACCTGACGAATGGAGCGGGCAATGTCCCAGACGTCAGAGTTGCGGGCGAGGGTGACGAAGGTAGCATTCATGCGCGGGCCGGGTGCGATGCCGGACAGCTCGTTCCAGCCAGGTTCGTTCGGGGTCAAGGGCATAGGCCAGTCCTTCGGGTTGTAGGCCTCGCCGACCTTGGGACGGTTTGCATCGGATTGGGGTGCCTGCTTTGGCTTCTCGGCATCCTTGTTTTCGCCCTGCTGCTGCTGCTGCTGCTGGCCGTTGGCGGGAGCGCCCGGCTTCGTGAATGTGCCATCTTGAAGCCTTACACCCTCGTAGCTGGAATGGGAGATGAAGTAAAATACGGCGAGGCCCTGCGCGATGATAGAAACGTCAGCAAACTGTCGAAGCACGCGACGAAACGAACGATAAAAGGCAATAGGTGTCGCTGGTATGCGAGAGATACAGCACCGCCCACGGGGTCGAAGCTAGCCACGGTGCGCAAACAAGGGGATCGGCGGGATGTCAACTTACGAAGAAGGCGAAAAGAATGTATCGCACATATCGTGCGGAGCCCGTCGCCATCTTGACCGATATCACCAGGCCGACGATGGGAGCTCTAGTCAGGAAGGGAAAGAGGGTTGAAGTAAAGGTGGGAAAGTGTGACGTTGTCCCCCCGAGATGAACGAGGACGGATAGTCAGAAATTCAAAAGAGCGCGAGGGACGCAGGAAGAAATACAGAAAGATGGCTTCGAGGGAAAATGTCCAGAGGTGCTGGACACGCAGCAGGCGCGCTAGCGACTACTGGTTCCGGGAGACCTGATGGACTTTCACAGGGTTGGGGGGGTACGAATGCAGCGAGCGTGGTGCGCCCACCCCCGAGAAAGGGAGGGAGCGCTAGCCAGCAAGTACCGTACCGCGACGTAAGGTAAGAAAGGGGGTGGGGCGAAAGCTGGCCTAAACCCGGAAGCTTTGAGCCCTGCGGCTCAGGACGGCCTCCGGCGAGCCGGAGTATTCTCTGCCATGTGTTTTTCTGGGAAAAGGTACCTTGATCCAACAGGCAAACCACCGCTCAGGTAGGTACCTACCTATAAAGTCGGCAGGTGCTTCGGGGAGTGAACTCAATGCTCCATAGATTATCAGGTAGATTGAGTTCCTTCTCATTTTACGCCAAAACCAAGAGCCGGCTAGACGCAAATCATTCCGATAGCCTTCAGGATATATCTCACTCAGCACGCATACAGAAACCAGTTGGTGGTGGGGGAAAACAGAGCGCCGGTCAGATGCACGATGCCGGCAAGCTTACGACTGAAGAGCACGCAAGCTGGAGAGGCGGAAGCGTCGACATGGATGCGGGCATGGCATTCCTCTGACAACTAAGTATCCTCCACGTACCTCTTGTCGCCGCACATACCTGGGTAGCTGCCGCGTATCCGTTCCCAGTTCTTGGGCTAAGGCCGTCAGTCCCCGGAGAGTTGTGGAGGGAGGCTGGAGCATGATTACTGTGAGAATCTGCTTCGCATCAGGCTGGGCCCTGAGAACAACCAAGGACAAGACACCGACATCGTTGCTTCTGCCTTTCCGTTTCAGCGCAAGCCAACCCCCTGTACATCTTAGTGACCCCTGACAGATATGGCGGTCTCGCATAGATTGGCCAGATGTTCTGTGGCATTTTCGCACCTACGCAGAATCCATGGCAATTGAGGACTGCACTTCTGTCCCGCAAGGAGAAAAGTAGCCTTCAATAGCGTCGAGTCGTCTTGGCAGATGTCCTACTCTTTCCAACGGGACACCTGTCAATAAGGTCAGATTGGCGGTTTCTCTTGGCCTCATGTGGCTTCCAAGCCTTCCACTCGCCGCTCGTATCCCGCCCGAGGGTCCATTATCCCAAGGCACGAAGTACACTGACCCAGTAACAACTGATCGCCGTGGAACTTACCGCAAAGGCTCGTGCGCCGAGAGAGTCAAGTCCAACTCGCCTCGCCCGAAACCGACTTCTCAGTCCGCAAACAATATATGTAAAGTTTTGCGCATATGCTGTCTTAGCAGTCCATGCGTAACCACACTTGATGAGCCCCATCTTTTTCATTCGAGACTTGGCTGTCAAACTGTCCGCTGTCAGAAGTGCGCTGTTACTGTCCGAAAGACCATGACACCCACCGTCTTGGTGCACTGAGCGCTTGGGTCCTCGAGCTCTCGTGTCCGCGGCGCCGATTCCAGAAACAGGTGCCTTATCTGGTACATCGAGCATTCCAAAGCAGCCAGCCACAGCGCTCCCAAGCGGGATGAACCCGTCAGACTGCAGGCGATACAGTAGATCTTGGCCAACTTACTCGGACTGGGTTTGAGGTGAACCCATTTCGATGGACGGTTCTGAACGCTCATGTCCAGGGCAGTCGCGTGCTTTTTAACTTGAGTTTGCTTCAGCCGGTGCGAGGCCACGGAGTCATCGTGAGATGCTTTGCGCAAGCAGTCTTCCGTCGACTTCCGTTTGTCATGCAGCTGTCATCTGAAGTATCGGTTGAGCAGGTGCAACTGAAATTCTGACAATACGATGCAAAGAGGCTCGCACGGAATTGACGCCGTAGTGCTCTCTGCAAGAAACCTCAATGATTTATGATTCTATTTACAAGGTAGGAAGGTGTGCATAGAGAACTCGTCTTGGGGAGAATCGAAAATGAGAAAACAATCAGCAAAACTCCTTTTTCAAGTGATTATGGCTCTGAGAGATAGCGTGTAACCAGACTGAACAGAACAAAAGCTGCACAGTTGGCAGAATATTTGAAAAGGCTTCAATTACATCACCGGAGATGCGTTGCTTGCGACGCAGCGGAAATGGAAACCCTGCAAAACCCCTCTATCCACATTCGGCGGACCAAATTCAGGCCACGATGATGAGAGGGGCTGTCCAAGGGAGCCGCTGTGACTAACCGCATCACGTGACTCAGGTCCAGGTAGCTCGGCCATCTCAGCTAGCCCATTGGTCCGGATATCGCCATGAAGTGGGGTCCCCAAGGCTCTCAAGCCTCAGTCCCTCCCCCAAGCCCAAGGATGCGAATAGTGCATCACCACTTTGGCCATTGCATCCCAACCCCAAGCGACGCGACTCTTTTGTTTCTTTTCGCTGCACCATACCGCACCTGGCGCATTGTGTTCAACCTTGTGCTCCGGTGGAACTGTTTCCCCTGGATGTTGATATACTAAGCAGACTGGCTATAATCTCCTGTTTATGCCTTGTTGCTTTACTCCCACCCTTTGGAAATTGTCTTTGACGACATCATGATAGTTTTGGGAGCTGCTCTACTTAAGGCCACCGATCTCTCATTCTCTTAGTGGTAAGTCGCATCACCCTCACAATCCCATCAGTTCTTAGAGGGGCCTTGGAGAGCAGCCTGTCGTGCCCTGCACTCCACGACAGTTTCCCATCTGCACCCAACATTTAAAGGCGGGAGCCGGCGGGTAGGTTGTTTCCTCGCCACAGTCATTTGCACTAGGCGAGCACCAGGGAATAGGGTCTCTTGCCCTTTCTCTACCTAATCAGGCTGCTCTCGCCATCTTGGACTTTGGTCTTTGGTCTTTCTCTCCCTCACCTGACCTGTCCAGCCTCCTTTGGCCTAGATCTCTTCTCAGCATCTATTTGCCTCATTCTCTGTCAGGTTTTCGACATCAAATGCTGACCACAACCTAGTATACAGCTAACTCCTCCCTCGTCAAACTATAAGACGGACCAAATTACCAACACCATGTCCTTCTTCGGTTTCGACCCCACGCGCCCGAGCCACAACACGGCGGCGCCGGGCTTCTCCCAGGCCCATGACCCGTTCGTCGGCCTTTCTCGCGGCAATATCGAAGACGACGATGCCGTCGAGTTCGACGACACGTACGATGGCCTAGGCGATCAGCTCGAGGAAAGCGGCGATGCCTTCAACGACGACACTTTTGGAGGTGGTGGTAACGAGACTATCTCTTCTGCCCCCGTCGGCAAGGACTTCGACTTCTTCGGCCAAACAGCCAAGGTTTCGGATGCCATCGAAGAGGAACAAGTCCGCTACAGTCGCCAGGTCCCGTCGGCGAAGTCAGCTCCCGCACCTGCGCCGGTCCATCTGCAACAGCACTACCAACAGCAGCCTCAGCAGCCTCAGCCGCAACACCAGCCTCCGCCGAACTACTACTATCAAAGCCAGCAGGCTCCCAGGCCTGTCCGCACCGGCTATGAGAAGTACCAAGAGGCAGAGCCCATTCCCGATCTCCACGTCGACGCATCACTTTGGGGCATGCCTTCCAAGAAGCCCGCCTTTCCCGAGCCTTCCCCGCAGCCGCAAGCCGCCTCTGCTAGCCGCAAGGTGATGAGTCTGGAGGAGGTGGAGAAGGCAATGCGAGAGCAGGCTACTCAACGAACTGCCCAGCCTGCTCTTTCCGAGTCTGTGCCTGGCGTTCAAGGCTACCCGGCCGAGCGACCTGACTACGGCTATGGTCGACCGGAGGCTGTTCAGCAGCAATCCTTCCAGGGTTCCGAGCATCAGCAGCAGCACGCGGGTCAGGCCCCTCAGCACCACGGCCATGCGCACCCTGTCACCATTCTTCAACGACCCCAATCCATCTCCTCCAAACCCACGCCGCCCATTCAAAACACCCCCAGCCCGCTTGCTCAACCTCCCCACCCTCACGCCCCGCCTACGCAGCCGACCCAGATCTTGCAGAATCCCAACAGGCTTTCGGGCGATGCCGCTCGGATCGGTGCTCATAGCCAGCCGCCTCACGGCCATCACCAGGCTCATGGTCATCAAGCGCATCGATCGCAAGGCTCCATGGGCCGTGTTCCTCAGGTCGCTCAGCAGCAGCAGCAGCCGCAGCAGCCGCCGCCGCACCTCGCTCACCTTTCCGAGGACGAGAAGGCTGCCTACCTTGACCAAGAAACCAAGCGTGCCAAGCGCAACCACAAGATTTGGCTCTTGTCCAAGGACAATGGCCTCATGACGCCTCAGGACAAGAACTTTGTGACTCGTATCCAGTTGCAGCAACTGGTTTCGGCCACTGGTAACCCGATCGATCAGACCAATGACGACTCTCTGACCGAGGATTTCTATTACCAGGTGCTAAGCCAGATTCGCGGTGGTCAGCGCCAGAACCCCAATCAGCCCCTGAACAATTTCGCTCAGACCTACCTCTTCCAAACCGGAAGCCGTCAGGGTAACATGAGGAGGCAGGGCCGGGCTGCCGAGAACCATGTCCAGCGAATGGAGCAGCAGGTTCAGCGTGCCGTCGAGGCTGCCAAGAACAAGCCCAAGAACCCTCAGTTGGTCATCGCTGGCAGCCTTGGAAAGATCTCCTTCAGCAACGCCAAGACGCCAAAGCCTCTTCTTAATATCAAGCGAACCGAAAGCAGCGGAGATGCTAACCGGCCTGGTAATGGCAAGCGGCAAGGCGGCTCGAACGGGCTGGACCGTAAGGCCATCCTGCGAAACATTGAGAAGGTCTATAACACCATTATGAAGATGGAAGACCACGCCCGCTTCCTTCCTCCCCCGCCCGCCAATGGCAACGACGAGGAGTTCCATGTGAAGCACCAGGCATGGTTGGAGACGGCCCAGGGGCTCAATGCCCAGCTCTGGAACGACCTAAAGGTTCACGAGCCCATTGGTGCCACCACCATTCACCCTTTTATCGCGTTCCTGTCGTTCCCCAAGGGCAAGAAGGCCATTCCTCGCGTCTTCCGACACATCAGCTTCGAGCAGCGCACCACGATCCTGACCATGATCATTATTCACCTTGACCAGCTGGATGTTGTCTACGGCGCCCAGGCTACTGACGGCGAGGTCAGTCTTAACGCTGCTATGCGCGAGAGCATTGAACTTTTCTCTGCCGCTGTCATGCCAAGCCTGTTTGCCTACTTCAACGAGACGGAGCTTGATATTGTGACGGGTGTCCTTGGTCTTATCAGCACTAAGTTGAACATTGACCTCATTGCCAAGACTCGCGTGGGCTGCTCGATGTTGACTCTGATTCTGAGCCGAGCCGAGCTCCTGAAGCAAGGTGGTGGAGGCTCTCCTCAGCTGTGGGCCGAATGGTAAGCATTGTGCAAACAAGTTCCTTTAGGCACGGGCCTTTACTAATATGTTTCTGTAGGGAACAAACCTTCGACATGTTCTTCAACAAGCTCGAGCCCACTCTTCACCACATCTTCCCCGGCAGCGTCAACACGGGAGAAGACGTTGTCGTTTGGCAGCTTCTCGCGGCCGTTGGTGTTAGTGCCAACCCCGAACAACAGCAGCGCCTGGTCCTTGCTGTCAAGGACCGCGTGCTTGATACCGTCGCTCACGCAAAGACGCTTCCGGGCGCTATGGCCACGACGCGGTTGGCCACTGTCAACCTTTTCATGCACTCGATTGGCCTGGATGTCGATTTGCTTCAGTAAAGGATTTGAAGTTTGCGATGAGGGCGTTCATTGCGCCCAACGTGACGCAGGACGCACCAGAATTGATTTATAGTATGCGTTGGACGCTTGGGATACGACGAACTTGATCGTTTCGCATGGCCCGTGATTTTTTGAGGGCACAGGAGCCGCTGCATAAGCTGTAGTACTGGGGCTGCAGCTTCTATAGAGGTTTCCACTTGCGGAAGGGGGGAACTTGTCCCAGGGGGTGATATGCGCAAAACGACATCTCGTGTACATTGAAGACACGCCTCTTTTTGAGACGGCGCCGCCATGTCAGTATCGGCGGTGCATTGCGACCAAGCTTGCTAGTTAGAGCAACCCAAAAAAAGAAAATCTGCATTTGAAGTTCAAAAGTCGAAAGAAAACTTGAGCCGTACATTCTTGCTTGAATGAATCCAGTTTGTCTATCATGCCGCCGCAAACGCCTAAGCTATGCAAATCAAATACTGATGTTTTAGGGAGACGAATCATCATGTCAGGTCCATGCTGGAAGTAGCTTGCGCAGGCGCCGCTCTGGCCTTGCCTCCGCGCCGTGCAGCCACCGCGCCCCGTGCCTTGGGCTTCATCTTCCGCGCCTCCTCTTCGGCAGCGGCGGCGGCGGCTGCCTCGGCTTCCAACTCTGCCTTGGACATGGGCTTCGGCTTCTTGATGCCACTGACGGCCTCCAGCAGCTCGTCGTCGCCCCATTTGGTCTCCAACCTCGCAACCTGGTCTGCCAAGTCCACCACAGGCTTCGACTCGAGCGCCTCGGCGCCCTCGAGTGCGGCCTTCTTCTTTTCCTCGTCGTCATCGTCGTCGAACTGCTGCGGCTGCGGCCTGGCGACGTCGCCGGGGCCTCGCATGATGAGGCTCTCCTGGTAGATGTCCCAGGCGGCTTCGTCGTTCTCGTCCGTGTACTTGAGCCTGCGCCAGTTCTCCATCTGCACGGCGCGTAGGCGGTCGGCCATGGTCTCGCTCTTGGCGGCTGCGCCGTCGGGCGTCGTCTTGATGGTCATGTGGATGGCGCGCGCGGCCGCCGAGGAGCCCTGCGCCGCGCCACCGGCCGCGCCTCCGGGGCCGGCGCCTGCTGCCGCGGCGGATTCCTTGGCCGCGGCGGCGGAGGCGTTGCGTTCTTGCTGGGCCACGGCGTCGACGTGATGGAGCTGGGGGCGGAGGTGGACGAGGTTCGAGACGGGTGTGAGGTGGAGGTCCTCTGGTAGAAAGAAGATCACTGTTAGCAGGCCGGGGATGGTGGGAGTGGTGAGGGGAGGTGAGAATAGGACATACTGCCTTGGAAGACGCCAATCATGTACTGAACCTCCTTATGGTCAGGACACTGGCCGCCGAGGGTCTGGGTCCTCAAGACCTTGTCCTGGCGCACGGCCTCGGGCCACTCGAGGTACAGCTCGTCGTCGAGGTCGGGGTCGCCGCGCCTCTTGGGCCGGGGCGGGGGCGCGCCGACGCCGAAACCGCCGGACAGGCCGTGTGTGCCGCCGTTCTTGGACTCGAGGCTGGCCTTGAGCTGGCGGCCCCATTTCATGCCCTTCTCGCGGTCGTAGGACTGGGTGTAGTCGAGAGGCACGTCGACCTCGACCATGCCGGAGCGGGCCTTGAGGCGCATCTCGGTTGGGGTGGGCTGGCGCGGGTCGGTGCGGTTGGGCTGCTGGAGGACCCAGAGCTTGCGGCCCTGCGGGAGAGACGGGTTGAAGAAGACGTCGTAGGAGGCGATGACGGGGTCCGGGTCGAAGGACTCGTCGAGGTCCATTGTTGCCATCGGGGCGGACATTTCGTTTGTGTGAGTGCGTAGGAGATTGGACGTGCGTGGTGGGATATGGTGACTCCTCGAGGGTTGGACCGTAACTTTGGATGTATCGTTAAATTTTTGGATGCGCTCGGTGAGTCGAGGTTTACCCCACGGCGGGAAAGACGTCGGTCGGGCTTATCGATAAGGATGATGGAGCTAGCAATCCCGGTCGAGTGGCTGGCTGGTGGGGGACGAGCTTCATTCGAGCTTCCGACCCTCCAACCCCCTCAACTTCACGAGACAAACACACCAGTGACCTTGGCCAAAAGCTGTCTATCGTATCTTTTAATGAGCGTGTCCGTTACTAATCAGCCCTTTTGACTTTGTGTCAAGGACTGCGGTAGAAGGGATCTGGTTACAGGCGAGCTTCTCTAAGCCTTCTCAACTCCATCTCCTCCGTCTTGGTATTGTCGTCTGGGGCTCTGCAACAGCAATTCTTTGCCTCCGGATCGGCCGTATCTTCATTCGCCTTGTTATCAATGTTGCAAGTTTGACTTGGACTGAGTAACACATCATCCAAGGTCTCATGGAACTGTCCAAGGGATAGTCAGATTGATACGCCTCGCATGTAGCATGCTGCTCGCCGACCCCCCTCATTCTCGAGTGACTACGGGTGGAATCCGGACCACCGCATCAATCACAATGGCTGGGTTTATCTACGTCAGTTGGAACGTCTGATTTGCTTGTCTACTACACGCATACACATGCCCAGTGCTTCAAACTACTTCGGCCGCCTCGCTGTGGCGAACAGGTTGTGCTGCGGCGGTTGGATATCGCCTACCGGCCTTGGAGCATTCTTGCATATTATACGAACTAAAGCTCACAGGACGAACCTAAATTGATACCAATTGCACGCTGTATAGCGCTAGTTGTTCCATGGCCCGCGATCCTTGACAACTGGCAGCGCTATACCAGCATCTAAGCTCCTCCAGGCTAACGAGGGTAGCGCTGATGGGAGACGCTAGCTACCATGTGAGGACTTACACGAACCCACAGGCTTGTCCTCTTCATGGAAGCTTAATACCGGAAGAACACCCCTCAGAGACTTTTAAATGACAGTTTACAAGTTGCAAAGGCGCCGTTGATGGTCTTTGTCGTTCCCAATGACCGCCGAAGTTCCGAACTCGCTGAACTGGGTCTCCTTCATCACGGGGATCCTCTCCTTCGGTCTGACAGTCCTCAACTTGATCGCCTTATACGCCAACTTTGTCACCACCATCCGCTCCGCTCCCACCGACATCCGAGACTCATTGGGAAACCTCCGACAGCAGCTATGTGAGGAACGCGAGGCCCTGCGCCACCAGACGAAGGAGATCCGCGCCCAGGGCAAACTCCGCCACCGCATCGTCAACATCGACGGAAAGCTCGCCAACCGCGAGGCCCGCAGAGCGCTTTCCTACGCCGAGCAGACACTTCCCCTTCACTACATCACTCTGCGCGACCTCTGGCGCACCTTCAAGGACATTGAGCGGCCGTTCCTCGTCGCCAGCGGGCACCGCGCCGAGGCCATCCACAACGGCGCGGCCTGGGTCGAGGGCGACCTCGACGAGAAGGTCCGCACTGACTTTGAGAGACACGGCGAGTCGGGCAGCTTTGCGGACTGGAGTGCGCTGTACAAGTGCGACTTTGCGCACCGGTTCATCTGGTGGCAGGTCAAGGACGACGTGAGGAGGTTGTCGGACGAGGTCGGGCGGATCATGGTGCGGCGGACGGAGCGGGAGGTCACTTATATCCGGATCATGGTCAAGCAAATATTCCAGAGCGACGGGCCTCCTCAGATTATCGACGTGCATCCGCGGCGTCCTCCAGGAGGCGGCGGTGGAGGCGGGGCGGCCAGGAGACGGACGAGCTGGGCCCAGGGGCCTGTCCGAAGGAGCCCTGCACCGGCGAGGAGTCCGGTTTCTGTGAGGAAAAGCCCCGTTCCCGTGCAAAGTCCACATTGCGATTGGTGTGCAAGGCACGCAGAGGAAGGCTCGTCTTCCAGCGAGAGCAGCGATACCGACAACCGAAAGGGCCGCAGGGCCATGGACGTGCCCAGACGGAGGGACGGCAGTCCCAGCGAGAGCCAGCACGGCCGTCCGAGGAGCGACGCCGCCACCGTGGGAAAGCAACAGCACCGCCCCCGGCCTCAGCAGCAGACTTCCAGGAACAGGTGGGAGCAGTTCCGGAGTAGGCCCGTGAGGCAGTACGACATCAGAGAGTATTTCGAAGGTCGGGGTCGAGATCATTCGAGGATCGTGGAAGTGATTCCGGGGAGTGAAATTGACTACTTCTCCTCCCATCCGTAGCGTGACGGCGGGGGGGATTGATGGGACGGGTTGTCGTTGCAGCAAAGCAATTGGTAGGTTATTTTTCTGTGAGGAGGGACCAGTCTTCTACAGAAATTTTACCTGAATGTTTTCATCAAGACCGTAACACAAACTGGGATTTACACAAGATCGTCAAGCTCACCCTAGTAACATTGCCTATATACATTGTTGACTCAAACTGTCAATAGTCTTACAAGCCCCCCCCCCCTTACCCCCCGAGTTTTTTTCCTGCTACTGGACAAACAAGAAGAATAATGTGACTTCCTTATGATCTCGTTATGTATCTTTTCATCTGAATGTCATCGGTTGATGTTTTTTCAAGGAATAGCGACCGCACGGAACTTCTTCTGGCAGAAATAACAAAAAAAACATCAACGAACAGCGTTCGTGAGCTCACAGATATCAACAACTGAGCTACCTAGACATTCCACTCGCAGCTCAGCCCAACCGCATGCCCAATACTGACCTTTAGCATCCAAGTGCGATCCCACCACGGCCAGTATCAAATAGATATCTCGTCCAAATTCTTTACTGGGCCCTATCCTGAAACTTCCCTAGCGACGTGATGTCCGGCTCCTCCACTGCAGACTTGACGCCCGCATCTGCGTTATCCGGCTCCTCGGTTGATACATCCTTGACAGCGTTTCTCGCCTTTCTCTTCTCTTCCCACTTGAAGGCAAAGTGGATCCCGACGAACATCACACTAGATACGAGCGCGAACCCCAGGTAGAGCTTGGACCCGATGCGCCAGTTAGGGGCTTCGGACGCCGGGAAGGCGGCGATTGGGATGAAGGCGCTCATGAGATACGCTAGGGTGGTACCGCTCGCGAAGAGCACGGTCCGCACTTCGGGCTCGCCTTGGAGGTGTGCTGATGCCCAAGAGCAGAGCAGCATCATGGAGACACTGAGACTGGTTAGAACAGCCGATCTGGAACACCTCACTGAATAGTGTTGACCTACGCTCCCATGTAGTTCATGTACCAACCGGCCATGTAGGCTTGCTCGTTGCTGGGCCGTATGATGAGGATGATGTGAGAGGTGATATTGATGGCCTGCCCAGCACATTGTCAGTGCTCTGGCATCCGTAATGTTGAGTCGTTTGTGCAAACTTACGGAATGAAGGAGCAGAAACGGCAACCGGACGCCAAAGTAGTCACTGAAACCGCTGAACAGCAGCTCTGCTACAAGCTGGACAGCCTGTCCAACGATGGGCAGGTAGTTGAGCATGGCCACAGAGCTTTCGACACGGTTAGCATCCTGTTTTCCAGCTAGCGACCTGAGATTGTATGAATGAAACTCACTATCTGACTGAACCGTCGGGATTCTTGAGAGACTTGAGCCACAGATTAAAGTAGCTGGCTGGGGTGAAGTTGCCACCGATGGGCCACGCAACTGCGAGGTACTGTCAGAAAACTACCTAGCACATGTTTTTGGATTGTAGGAACTTACTAGCAAACACCCACAGCTGCCAGAAAGTGAAGCATCGCAGGAATGACTTCGGCGTGATGCCAATCTGCGGCTTGCGGCCGACCTGACGTGCACGAGCCAAGGCGATTTCGATGTGCCTAGGCTTCATATAGAACTTGGCGAGAGGGTTTGGTCGTTCAGGCTGTTGTGCTGGGTCAGCTTCGAACTCGAAGAAGTTCAAGGTGTGCACAGAATCAATTAGAGCTTACGTAGCCAGGGAGGATGAAGAAAGCAGCAATCGCGACGGCGATGGTACAGATGCCCTATTGATAGTCGCTTGTCAGTCTCAAATGGCATTGATCCAAGTATGCACGGCTTCTGACTCACGTTGATGATGAAAGCCCATCTCCAGCCAGCCCGACCATGCAGACCCTCGAAGTTGGTTGAAAGAGCACCCTGCATTGCACCGGAAAGCATGGCGCCGGCTGGTTGCGCGATGTTGTAGATGCTCATGCGCAGGGCAACCTCGTGAGGCATGTACCACTGGCTGATGAGAGTGAAGTATCCCGGCCAAGCAGTGCCTTCGAAGAATCCGATCAGGAAGCGGAGGCCGTAGACCTGGTCAGCCGTTAGTAACTGACAACCACCTCGACGCTTCACGAGGAGAATCGGGTTATTATAGAAAGACGTACCTGCTTAGCACTCGTCACGACCGAGAGACAGCAAGTGAGAACGCCCCAGATAAGCTGCTCGCGTTGTCAGTCTACCTTGGAGAAAGCCTGCCTATGGGGATCACTGACCTCGCAGGCCGGCAACCATGTCGAAGGGCCAAAGTGCGAGATGATGATGCATGAAGGATACAGCATGATCATATACCCGATGCTGTTCCACAAGACTTGGTCAGAGACAAGCGCCGGCACCAAAGTGGTGATGAAATGAACATAACTTACTTGAAGAAGGTTGTGAAGTAGTTGAGCTCATTCCCATACAAATCCAGATCCTCTTTCATTCCCGAGACATACGCGTTGTTCTAAGAAAAGTCGTGTTAGTCGCGACGGCATATCGGTGGCGTCATGTCACATACGATGTTGGTCTGGTCGATATACCTGAGATGCACCGTCAGCTTTCCAAACTTTGATCACCAGTTGATGTGCGTCTACATACTTGAACATGTATCCCAAGAATCCAATCGACAAGAAAAACAAGTCGAGCCGCCATAACTACCCATTCGGTCAGACCACCAACTCATACAGCAGACACATTACGATGACCTACGAAAGCTCTCTCTTCCTTCGGATCGATATCATCTTTCGGGTTGCTGATGACAGGGGAGAGCCCGCCGTCGGAACCGGGCAATTTGTCATCAACCGCACCGTCTCGAGTCGCCGAAACAACAGCCGCGACCTGTATGGGATTTGTAGCCGGAACACCCATCCTGCAGCGAATGATGTTGGTACAAGGTTCAATACCACAATGATTGACACAAGTAAAGGGCTATGCTATGCCTGAGACTTCCACGTGGCATTCAGATAATCTAGGCTTGGGGTCGGCCATTTAAAGAGTACTTATATGAGAGTGCTGCATTTGGGCGAGTTTCTCTTCGACATTGGTTCAAGGATCCTATTTAATGGTATCAACGCGGGAGACAAAGACGTGCTCCGCGCGATGGCGCCCGGTGGAGCATGCTAGCAAGCTGAGAGTGACTGAATGAGGGGGTGGAATTCGACGTCTCCTACAACGTGATGTGATACGCGTATGAATCCAATATCTTATCAATGTAAGTCGGAACATGCCCGCCGCTGCAATTTATGCCGGCCTAAGCTTCCCCAACCCGGAGCGGCGATGTTGCGACATTGACCGGGGAGAAGACGTGATACCCCCGCCAACATGAGGTAAAACCACACGAGTACCGGCGATCCTCCGCAGATGCCTCGTGTGCCGGCTTCGGTGACTGAAAAACAAGTGTCGCGAATGAGAGTGCCGTGAATTCGCCGCGGACAAACACTAGATATGGTCGGTGGCGCATACCTGATTGGCGAATACCCGATGGTCGGCAGAATACACAAGAGGAAGAGGAAGCGACAAAACGAATACGTAAAACCTACATCCCCCCCCGGCACCTTCTGCATTCCTACCGAAACGACACAAGGTCTTTCTGTAGTGCAAATCTGCAACAAAGAGTCCAGACAATTAGCCATTTCCTCAATCCTCGTGCCCGGATGCAGTCGTGAGGAGATCTGGCGGGCCAGTGGTATAGGTCCGTTGTGATAGGTCCGTTGTGAACGCAACGATACTGTGCAAACTACTGGCCTTGGACGTTTTCCAAGATTCTGCCGGTACGAATGCTGATTGCCGTGCTCGTAGTAAGGTAAGATAGTCCTCTCAAGCCCGGCCTTTGCCAGAGCTGAACTTTGGCAATCTTTGAGGATTCCTGCGCCTTCAAGAATGAGCAACATGGGCCGAGAGACACACGCAGGGGTACCCGACTAGAATCGGCTTACACTTTTGTTTCTATATCCTCTTCCGTTGTACAATCTCGAGCAGTCATCAGTACCCAGACTAGATTCAAATCATCTGAGGCTGCAAGTTGGCGATGGTTGAGAGCCCTAGACGAGCAGTCCTCGTCTCATTTGCGGGGCGTGCAAACGACATTGACATAAGAGCTTGGGGATCATAGGGTGGTTGATGGTGCCGAAACGATTGCGCGCAAGCTGCACATGTGATTCACGAGAAGTACGAGTCTTGGGTAGAATGAGGCGAGGACGGCGGCTTGCTTTCCTCGATCCAGCATTCGAAGAAGAGAGGGCCGGCCTCGACGGAGCGCAGCGGCGTGGTGGAGGCGCCACCTATGCCCACGCCCGGCACTGGGTTCGTCCTTGAGGCGGGTTGGAGCGAAGGCTCGGAAGGAATCCAAGGTTGCGGGTGCTAAACCATATGTGTCAGCAATCAGTCGAATCCGTGCGCGAATAGAGACGTGATGCCTACCCCTATTGGCGCCGACGCCTCGTCCCTGAGCTCAACGGCCATGGTGAACGTGCATCCCTCTGGCAGAGGTCCCTTCAGTTCCGCAGCGTACGCGAGACGTCTCAGAGCACCACGATACGCCTCGTTCACGTCAACCCAGTTGACAGACCCATCATCGTCGTCTTCCTCCCTTCGCTGGAACCTCTGTCCCATACCGATCTTCTCCTTGCCCTTGCCTGTAGCCCAGGCCGGGAAGTTGGTGACATCGAAAACCCATCTCTCGATGACAGCCATCGTCTCATGGGCGTGAATGACGACGCAGACTTTGGAGGCTGCGCCGATAGCAAGCTGATCTTGAATGGCAGCGACTGCCGAGTTGATCCAATCGCAGAGAACTGGATGGCGGGACTGGGGGACTGGGAGGTTGTGGGCTTTGGTCATAAGAAAGGTCTGCTGCGGATAGAGGCGTCTGTGGTACAGTATGGTGTGTACAGTCAGGGTGAGGAATGATGTGAAGGATGTCAAGATAGTGTTTGCCTGCGGGCGTGGGACTGACACCGGAGGGGCAGAGGGTGCATCTGAAGTGGAAGACATGGTGGGCAGAGTAGCGATGGACGCGTCAAGTTGAAAAAGCGAATCAAACTGGAGGGAACAGACAAGGGCGGCGCTTTTGAACAGCGTATCAGAGCCGTTGCTGTGAGTAAATGGATCTTGAACTGTCGAGCGGCTAGGGAAGAGATGGAGAATGGCCGAGAAAGACACGCGCGACGAACCCGGATGCGACTTCTACGCCAAATCACATGCTTCATCACGTGGTCATAAGCATGGGTCAGCTCGGACGCAGCTGGCTGACAGCCCACGATTGGGCACAGAGAGCGGGGCATATCCACATATAGGGCTGAAGGCAGCCAGTCTGTGACGCCACCATGCGACCCTGTCCACAGCTACCGCCAGCCAGTCCGCAGAGCTTAGCTCGATCCCCCGTTTTTTTCCACATCTCACTTCCAATCCCACTACTTCCATGTCGTCCAGCCCAACCTAACACCAGAGGACGAAGCCCGACACTCTCTAAGCCTCAGTCGCTGCCTACTTAAAGCCTTGCGTCTCTTCACAGGCACATTCTCAAAGACTTCATCTCTTCAACCACACGTCCAACCTCAACTTATCACTCCAACTGAACCTCACGATGGCGAATCCACTCACCCCGCAGTCCATACTGCAGCTGATGGCAGATGCACTGCCGACGCACCCCAAAGGCGATACAACCTCTGACATCAGCAGTGGCTATGAGCTCCCCGCCCTTCTCACTCATGCGTGCATGGCGTCTCTCAAGTTCCGCCTCATCGGCTTCGACGAGGAGAAGAGAATAGGTACGTCTGCAAACACCGTTAACCCCGCCCCCCCATCTAACGCCCGCCGCAGAGGAAGAGGTTCAGAGTCTCGCCCCGCGACTACCCGCCTCGTGGAACGCCGGCTACGGCTCCCTCCGTTTCGTATACGCCCACAAGCAATCCTCCATGACCTCCATCATCCGCACCAGTAAAGTGGGCAGCAAAGTCGAGATTAGCGGGCTCGCCGTTGGCCACGACGTCATCCACAGATTCGAGATCACGACCAAGGACTTTGTCAATAACTCCAAGCTGCCCCTGCGTATCACACTTGCTGAAGACGGCACCGAGGACAGGAGTGACCTCGTCCAGAAGCTCAAGGATGCATTTGTATCCGAGTCCGCCCTTGAAAAGCTCATCGACCAGTTTAAAACCAGCATCGTCCAGAAGCTTATCCCGAAGCTGCAAATCGAAGGTTACGAAGAGTCCCCCGACGACCGGGACGCCGCCGAGGGCGCACAACGTGAAGGACGCGCTCAAGCCGGTCGTCCCGGACGGCCGATGCCTGGCGACCTCCCTGATCCAGCCCGACCGTACCCCATCAACGACCCTCTCGCCCAACCTCCAAGGCGACCCATCCCCGCTGGGGACTTCCCTCCGCCCGATTTCGAGGACGAGTACGAGGTCAACCGACCACCCAGACCTCTGGGCATCCCCGGCCGATCTCCCTACAACATTGGCCACGATGACCTGAACCCGCCCGGTCTGGGACCCCACGACCCCCTTCGGCCTCACTTTATCGGCGGTGGTGGCTTGCCTCGTCCTGGGGGCGGAGGCGGAATGCACCCAACGTTTGACGACCCCCTTTTCGGCGGCCAGGGCGGCCAGGGTGGTGGGTATGATCCACAAGCACCCCCGGGAGCTCGGTGGGACCCTATTGGCCCGGGAGGCCTGCCGCGGCACGGCGGCGGCGGACGAGGAAGAGGAAACCCGTTCGGAGGCCCGGGCGGCTTTGGTGGCGGTTTCGGTGGCGGTTTCGGCGGTGACATTATATGATCGTCGTGACCGTGATGGCCATAGCCGCGCTCCTTCACAGAAGAATGAAGAGGAAGGGAAATTGTTTCCATAGTTGTAATCTCACGCCGTAATGAAGAATGAAACCCCAGTATGAACCAAGAGTCTCATTCCCATGAAATTCATCCATCTTATATAAGTGACAATCTACACCGCACGCAGACACAAGCCAAACATGCTCTATCTAGCTACACAGCCCCAGCGACGCCTCCGGTGCCCCCAGGTACGTCCACCTCAGCTTCTCGACATCGATGCCCTCCACACGCACGACCCTCTCCTCGCCCGGCACGACGTCGAACCCGTTGTCGCTCAGCTTCATCCCCCGCTCCTCCTGGATCACGAACCCCTTCACCGGCTTCTCCGCAGAGACAACCAACCGGCCCTCTCCCGCAGAGCGTACCCTCACCCCGCGGTCCGAGAACTCGAGATACTTCAGCGGCTGCGGCCACGCCGTGTCCTCGGCCACGACCACCCCGTCCACGGCGAGCGTCGCGTGGATGACGAACGGATCGTCCTCCTCCGGACGGAACGGCACGCTCGTGTCCCTCCCCAAAGAATCGCCGCCGCCGCCGACGGTCTGCTTCTCCACGACGTCCGTCGTCGCGTTCGCCCCCGCCACGACCCTCTTCTCGATCCGCCCCCTCACCTCCCTCCCCGTCCCGATGGAGATGATCCGCACCACCAGGTCTCCCTCGACGGCGTCCGCGCGCCCGCTCGCGACCCAGACCTCAAACTCGGCGGCGGGCCCGGCCCCGAGCGTTGGGTCCGCGTGACATTTTGTCCACTCGTCGACGCGCCGCCGCACGCCGACGTCGAGCGTCCTCAGCGCCCTCGCGATGGCGTAGAACGCCGGCTTCGGCACGAGCCAGTAGTCCACGACGGCCCAACTCACCGTCGGCCAGCAGTCGTTGAGCTGCCACACCAGCGCACCGCCGCAACCCCTGGCTGCCCCGCTGCCGCTGCCGCTGCCGCTGCCCCAGTCGCGGCGCCAGGCCTTATAGGTGAAGGACATGGCCTCGGCCTGCATCAGCTGGGTGAGGTGGGTGAATCGGGGCAGGTCGTAGGCGATGGGGAGGTTCTCGGCGATGTAGGTTATCATGCGGCGCTCGTGGTCGTAGGCCTTGTTGCGGAAGTCGAGGGTCATGGAGCCGGGTCGTTGCTGGGACGGGCTTGTGAGCATGGCGGTCGTCGTGGAGAGGTGCGGGTAGCCCTCCATGCCGAACTCGGAGACGAAGCGGCCGGTCAGGAGGTGGGCGTCTTGGTATTTGTTCATGGCGCCGTGCCAGACTGGGATGGACAGCGTCAGCTTCTCCCCCCTTTATCCTCTCGAGACGAACGTGATGAATGGTAGGTAGTAGACTCACTATTCCACTGGTGGATATCGCCGACTGTCGGGTCAGCCGTGGGCTTCCCATCACCCCAGGGGCTACTTGGGTGGTACACCGTGTGCGGGCTCTCCTCCTCAACAATCTTTGGCAGCAGATACTCGTACAGGTACCTCGCTGGGAAGCTCGACTCGAGCCACGACTGCGGGTCCTTATCCTCGTCGAACCTGTACTCGAGCTGGTACTTCTCCTGCACCTGGTAGTCCTCGTTGTTGCCCGCCCAGATGACGATGCTCGGGTGCCCCCTCAGCCGCCTCAGGTTTTGCCGCGCCTCCTGCTCGACGCTCGCCAGGAACGAAGGGTACGCCGGGTAGCTGCCGCAGGCGAAGCAGAAGTCGTGCCACACCATGACGCCCAGCTCGTCGCACGCGTCCATGAGCGCGTCGGCCTCGTACACGCCGCCGCCCCAGACGCGCAGCATATTCTGGTTCGAGGCGGCCATGAGCCCCGCCCAGGCGCGGTAGCGAGCGGGCTCGATGGAGGCGTGGAAGCTGTCGGCGGGGATCCAGCAGGAGCCGCCGGCGAAAACGTCGATGTTGTTGATGCGGAAGTAGAAGGACTTTCCGAGGGCGTCGGGTTCTTGGATTAGCTCGGCGCGGCGGAATCCCGTCCTTTTTGTCTGCGAGGCGAGGGGCGTGCCGGAAGGGTCGTGAAGGGTAGTTGTGATGGTGTAGAGGGTCTGGGGGCCTGTGTTCAGGGGGTACCAGAGCTTGGGGTTCTCGAGACGGAAGTCCGTCTGAGCGGTTCCGTCCTCGGCCACGGCCAGATCTCTTTCGAAGACGACTTCGTCGTCGAGGGCGAACTTCACGGATACCTTCGCCGCGCTGGAGCCCGCAGTCTTTACAATAACATGGCCGGACGCCGACTTCAGATCCGCGCCAACCTCGCTCCTTACCCAGACATCCTCCAGACGAGCGACGTAGTGCTCCAGGAACACAGGCTTCCAGACGCCGGCCGTGACCAAAATTGGGCCCCAGTCCCAACCCCAGTGGTACTGCGCCTTGCGCACGGGAATCCGACCCGGCTCCGTCTGCCGTGCGATGAACCGGTGCTCGTGCGCGTGCTCCTCTAGGAGCTGCCTGCCACGGAGCAGTGCCGAGTCGAAGACGATCTCCAGGACGTTCTCGCCCCCGCCGCCGCCACGCTTCAGGAGCCTCGAGACCCCGACGCGGTGCGAGAGGAACATGTTGTCCGACCTGAGGATCTCGGTCCCGTTGAGGGTGACCTTGGCGAAAGTATCCAGGCCCTCGAAGACGAGGTCCGTCACGCTGCCGGGGGCGTCCGAGAAACCCGCCGGCGTTACGAAGGACGCGCGGTAGACCCATGTCTTTTCCGCGACCCATTGCACGGCGAGTTCGTTCATGTCAAGAAACGGGTCGGGTATCCTTTTACCCCCCCACGGGTTGTTAGTCGTCTCGACGCCTGATGGGTGTATTGCGCGGACTGTGTGGCTCACTTGTCGTTGGCCAGGAGGTCCACGTGGACTTGGCTAGGGATTTTGGGCACGGGGAGCCACGGGTTCCCGGAGGTATCGTCCTCTTGTTTAAATGTCCAGCCGCTGCTGAGCTCATGCCGGAGGAAAGCCATCTTTGGCTAGGTATGTACTGCTCACAAGGTCAGGACTAACATACAAAAGAACCTTTTGAGTGGTGCTTGTTTCGAGCTCATGTAATATCGGTATGGGAGGATGTTTATATACACACACAAGAAGAGGAACCACAAAACACACGATGTGCCCTCTCCGCTCACCGGGCGCCAAGGCAGCGGTTGACCGGGTCGTCGTCTCCCTCCGGACACCCCGCATTTTGAGGAGCTTCCCACGACGACTTGCTATGTAAACAGCCGATCGGCATTGCACGGCAGCTCTCGGGCACAACACTGCCCGCATGGATTCCAGGAGTGGTCGAATCAGAGACCCGTGTATATCCCGGTTTTGGCAGAATGAGGGCACCGGGGTAGCACGGAGGTTTGAAGGTCGGTCCATCATCCATGGATGATGGGGGGGGCATCCACTTTGGAGGGTTGGCACGGGGATTTGAAGGCCCGAACTGATGAAATGGGGTTTCGGGCTTATTTGTTCCCGGATCAAAAGCCATTCACGAGACTACTCCTTAATGAGAAAGGGAACAGACACCAGACGATGTGACTGATTGAATGAGCCCAATTGAATTGTTTCTCGTGGCGTTTGCGTCTCGAAGCCCGCGTCATGTGGTGGGTTGACAAGGCCCGAGTAGATCTGCGATGCTCAAAAGACGGAATAGGCAAGTCATCACTTTTCTATCTCGAAACGAGACATTCAGTCTCTCCTTACAACGGTTGCCTCTCCAGCGTACCTAGCCATCCAGTCAAAGACAGTCTGGTGCCAGAGAATCGAGTTCTCCGGGTTCAGCACCCAGTGACATTCGTCACTAAACGTCAGAAAACGGCTCTTGACCCCCTGGCACTGCAGCGTGTTGAACGCGGCGATGCCCTCCGTTATGGGACACCTGTAGTCCTTCTCGCTGTGGATCACGAGCGTCGGCGGCGCGTGCCTCCAGTTCCGGAGGAGCTCGGGCCGCGCCGGGTTCCACCGCTCGAGCTCCTCGGCGTTTCTCCAGATAAATGGCGGGCCGCCAAAGTCGGGCCCACCGTCAACGAGGTCGCTCTGGATCATGAAGGCGGGGAGGTTGAAGATGCCGTCGTGCCAGATGGCGCAGGAGAAGCGGCGGATCAGGTCGTGACCCATCATCCACGAGATCATGTAACCGCCGTACGAGGCGCCGGCGACGATGGCCCGGGCGTGGTCGAGGTAGGGAACCTGTTGGAGGTGGTCCATCAGTGCGACGAGGTCTTGGTACGGCGCGCCGCCCCAGGACCGGTAGATGCGGGCCGTGAAGTCGGAGCCGTATCCGGTGCTGCCGGCGATGTTGGGGGCGATGAGGACGTAGCCCTTTTGGGCCCAAAGGGCCATGTTCCACTGCGGGAGGCACGAGTCAGTCAGGAGGAGAGCGAGGGGTGGACAATGGACCGGCTTACCCTGGTTGACCACGAGTCCAACCAAGAGGCCTCCGGCCCGCCGTGAGGCAAGAGAACCCAGGGGTACTTCTTCGTCTTGTCAAAGTTGGTTGGTTTGATGATGAAGGAGTGGACGACGGCGTCATCTGCACCTTCGTACCAAAACTCGGAAATCATGCTGTGGGACAATCCGTACTTGGCGCCGTGTCTCGTGGCCGACGAGACCACCCTTGGTGCCGTGTTCAGCGAGACATCTATGACCTGCCACAAGCTGCTATCCACGATGCTGTTGCTCGTCACGAGAACCTTGTCATGACTGCCCTCCTTTAGGGGGTAAACAGCCGTGACAACGCCAGTCTGCACGAGTGGCGACGCCTCGGCGCCGTGCCTCAGCTCAAGATGCGACAACTTGACCCGTCCGCAGTCCTCGGTTAACAAAAAGATGGCGTCCGAGCTTCCCGCAAACTCGAAGCCCCGCGGAGGCAGACGTGGGCCTTTGCCAAAGACCATCTTGTGCACATCGTACGCGCCAAAAGAGGCGGTATACCCGATGTAGAGCCTGGCGTCGGCGAAGGTGCTGTAGGACGCATGCAAAAAGGCGATCTTGGAGCCGTCGGGTGAGCAGCGCACGTTGGTATAGTAAGCCTTTGACTCGGAGATCCCCATGACGATGGGCCGCGGCTTGACGTCGACGGCAGCAGCAAAGGAGCGGAGGGGAACGTAGTAGACGTGCGAGATGCCGACCTGTTCTGGCGAGAGACCTGCGTCCTCGGCGATGAAGGCGATGCCCTTTTCGCTGATGTCGAAGCTGGCGGCCGGATCGGCCACATCGTACATGCCCCAGGGGGCCTCGAGGCGGGTGTCCTTGATGGCGTTCTGCAGTTCCCCTGCGACCCCCCACTTGCCGTGGGCATTGACGAGGGTCGAGTACCAGAGGGCGTGCTTGTGCGACTTATAAAGCGTGTTCCACTGGCACATGGTGTCAGTCAGGTTCCGTCGACCTCCAGGCAAGGGACGAGCAGCGGGTGCAACTTACAATCCTCACGTGGTAGTCGTCAAAGATGCGGCCGGTAGACGTCTTCTCCTCGGCCTCGTCGTTGAACAGCGAGCCATCCGGACCGACCAATCCCGCAACAACAAAGGCAACACTGCCATCGGCGAGTGCTTTGACTTTGAGGGCGCTGAGTGGCGCATCGTACTCGGCGGCGACGTAATGCTCCTCGGCGAGGTCGGCGGCATTGGCGATCCAGATCTGAGTGGTACCTTTGTCGCCCGACTTTAGATAGATAACATGGCTCGCGGTCCCGGGCACCCACAGCGCATCGTGAACGTTTCCGTCGTCGGTGAGCTGGTCGGAGGCGCCGGTCTCGACGTGCATGACGCGGACCTCGTTGAGCGTCTTCTTGTCCTCGAAGCTGTGGGTCGACTGGGTGTAGAGGATGAGGGTGCCGTCCGGGCTCGGGACAGCGGCGCCGCGGCGGGGGGCGCTGAGGAGCACCTCGGGGGTGAATTCCTTGGCCACGCGCATGGTGGCGGGGCGGACGGCGGTCGGACGGGATGTGATGAGAATCAAGTGACAGCAATCGAAACGGCGGTGGCTGAAGGAAAGATGAGAAGAATCCAGATGGATGTCACGATGATTGGATTTCGGAGGAAACAGCCGTGGTAGAAAAGCGTAGTGATCCTCGACTCTCTGGCATAGAGAGGTACGAATCCTGCTGACGTAGGCAGGTCCAGGGGACGCGACAGCGCCTAGAAGCTACCTACTGTGAAATTACCTAGACTACCTTACCTAGGTAGGTAGGTAGGTATGGAGGAAGAAAGGTAGAGACGATAACCTTAGGCCCCTGACCTGCCCCCTTGGGACGCGACAAGCATCCTTCCCAACTCAGGAAAGGGTGGTGCAAACCCGCCCTTACGGTGAGCGCAGGCAGCAGCAGTGAGCTCTGTCCTTCTTATTCGTGTTCCATGTCCTGTCATCCACGCGGCGCTCTGGTTGCCGGATGAGTCAGCATTGTTAGGTGCTCTGATGTACCTAGGTAGGTAGGTGGAGCCGCTCCGCAGTGGACGTACTCTGACGCTTCTAGGCACCTGGCACCTAACATTGCAGTGTAAGTCAAGTTGATTCTTCAACTCCGTGCTATTCTTAGCCGCGGAATTCTGTACTTCAATCATCTTCGTTATGTCGCTTCGCAAGCTAGTGTTGCTTACGGTACTATGGTTCGAGATGGCGAAATCAAAGAAGGACTGCTGGTTACGTATGGGTCTCTACATGCCGACTGCCCCCTCCTGGGACTGGCCACATTGGATCCAGGGTGGACAGTGATGTGTGAGCAAGCTTGACCCGACCACAAAAGAAACCAGAAAATGCGGTTTTAAATGGTTTGCATTGAGACATCTTGTCTAGATATAACTCGGACTGCTCAGATATGCTCTCACACAATGTCCACAGGAATGCGACAGTGGAGTCGGCTTAAACACAGATGGACCGAATCGGAACACCCCCACCAACCCTGTTCCAGAGAAACGCCGCCGTGATCGGCTGCGATACGCCGGCCAGCATGCACGGGAGCGACTGAAGTCTACTTCCTGGTTTGGCGAAGACCGCACGATAAGACGGGGGGGATCACTGTCTCTCACTCGGCCCTTATTAACCCGGCCCTCTGGCCAAGACTCCAACTGCTACTCCGCGCACCTTCATCAAGTCACATCGGGCGTCGACGCAATCGTCAAAGGAAACATAACGATCTAAGTCTCCAGCAGTATGCATGAGTTCCTTTTCATTTGTGATTTAATCAAACAGCTGTAGTTTCCTAGCGCTTTAAAGCCTCGGTCAGGTGGTGCTTCCGTGTTGATAGCTGCCCCGAACCCTGCTCATGCACCGGCGACCCCACACCACACACTACCCTCCGTGCACAGGCCGCCGCCTAACCCGTAGCGCTAGCTACCTTGCACGGGTCCATGTCTCCACTGTATAAGGGGAGATAGAGCGAATTCCGTTCTAGAATCAGACTCACTCCGTTACTGACATAATCGCAAAACGGCCTGCCTCCCTCAATCCGTGTTGACTTTCAATAGGTATCCATGGAGGTGTCGATGCCGGGTGACTGAATGACTGACTGACTTCAGACGGTGCGAAAACAACCAATGTTCGGGTTTGGTTGTCGGCCCCCGAGTAAGTACTGAAGCAGGCCGTAACCCTCCCAGTCACTGTTGCCGGCGCCGTCGCCGTCGCCATCACCGGCATCATCTGCCTTGCGTAGGGAGACAGCTACCCTCCGTCGGCCAAGATGCGCGAATATCTTCATCGCCAAGCTCGTACATTTGCCGATTGGGCCCCTTCGACCTCCCCCTGGTACCTGCATGCAGCGACATGACTTGTGGCTCGTCTTGGGCCATGGCCAATTTCACCATGCATTCTATCTTGTGTGAGGGGAGATTCGGACGGCCAGCTCGGCATGCTCAATGGCCATGCTCGCAGCTCCAAGCGGACATATCACCTCTCTGGTCCCCATCTGTCTCTCCTGCCTCTTTCATCTCCCACCTCTTCTGCTTCATCCGCCTCCATTGTTCCACATCTCCTAGGAAATGCATGCCAACGGTGGTCCCCCGACTGTTCGCTCCGGCATCGTCCGGTCTTCTCGACTTCAGTCCCTGCCAAACGGCCTATTCACCTTGTTCCTGCGCCCTGCCGCCTGGATACGAACAATGTCTCCGTCTTTCCAACTAGGGTCCATGTCCGCCCCGCCCTCCACGAGAGCAGAGTCGTCTGACGATGCAGGCTCCGCCGCTCACTAGCTTAAATCTAATCTAATCTGATCGTCTGATAATCAAAAATGGATCGTTGCAGCCGAAGCAAGCGCGAGGGACCGAGGGCACCCCGTCGTGCGAACCTCCTAACGCGGAAGCCGGGGCTCATGGGTGGTCGTAACGTACCATACCACCCTGGCACCTCTGCTGCTGCATCGCTGCTCCGGTCGCGTAGCAATGCTTCGTTCCGAGGGCCAAGCCGGTCCTCGGTGATGAGGCCACCTCTTCAGGCGCTTTTCCGAGGACTGTGACGCCTCTATAAAGGGGCGCGTCGTGGCCGCCGCAAAGCAAGACACGGGAGAAAGGAAACAAGAGCAGCGATACTATTGCATCACACTCTCTACGCGATGGTCTGCTTCAGCTCTCCCCTGTCGGTGCTCGCTGCGGTCCTGGCCTTGTCTGGCTCGGCACTGGCCCAGCTCGAGGGTACTGGCCTCGACCGGACGAACGTCACCTTCCCCGGCTCAAACACCCGTTATGTGGTTGAATTCTCCGAGGTCGGTTCGGCCAAGTTCAGGAAGCGCGATGGGACGCCTGTAAGTTTCTCACTCCTGGCATACACATTGCCCTTCTATGGCTTTCGTGCTGGGAACGGCTGCCTCTTCCACGGTGCCAAAGCCGCTTTGCACAACCAGCAAGCAGGAGAAGTACTAACACGACGCTTCGCTCCCGCCATGTATAGGATACCGAAGAATTCTACGAGGCTGTCAAGCTCACTAACGTCACGGCCGTGCCTGCGCTGAACTTCACCTCGGAGCTTTTCCACGGCGCATCGTTCGACGTGCTGAACGAGACCGCGCAGTCCATCGAGGAGATCGAGACTCTCGAGGTAGTCAAGAAGGTGTGGCCCGTTGGCATCGTCTACGCGCCCAAGCCTGAAGACACCGGCAAAGGCCCCGACGTGCACAAGTGGGACCCCCACGTCCTCACCCGAGTCAACGATGCCCAGAAGCTTGGCTACGATGGCAGCGATGTCATCATCGCCGTCATCGACAGTGGCATCGACTACACCCATCCCGACCTCGGCGGCCAGTTCGGCGCGGGCTTCAAGGTCGAGTCCGGCTGGGACTTTGTCGGGGACGCCTACAGCGTCGACGAGCCAAACGTGCTGTACCCCGACGACGACCCCAAGGACTGCCTCGGCCACGGCACCCACGTGGCCGGCATCATCGCCAGCGGCAACAAGGACCTGCCCGGCGTCGCGCCCAATGCACGCCTCCGCGCCTACAAGGTCTTTGGCTGCGGCGACGGCGTCACGCTCGACGTCATCGGTCAGGCCTTCCTCAAGGCGTTCGAGGACGGCGCCGACATCATCACCGCCTCGCTCGGCTCCGACAACGGCTTCACCGAAGACATGGTCGCCTCCATCATCACAAAAATCACCGAACAGGGCACCTTCGTTTCGGCCGCCGCTGGCAACTCTGGCATCCGAGGTAGGTCGCGATGGATGGAAATCCAGAACTGAATGAGGGGGAGGGGTTTACTAACGCCAAAACAGGACCGTTCCTGACGAGCAACCTCGCCAACGCCTATGGAAGTCTCACTGTCGGTAGCGTTCAACATACCCAGAAGCCCGTTTACAAGGTTGTGGCCAAGTCTAGCAGCGGCGAGTCACGCGATATCGTGAGGAGCCCCTACCGTGTTCTTCTTATGTTTTGGAATCCCTCTTTAACATGGCTTCCAGTACTATGTCAGTGATAATCAAGTTCAATGGGACAGGAGTGGAACATACAAGGCCTACCTCCCTCCCGTGGGCCGTGATTGGGATGTTTGCTGGGAATGGGACGTCCCCGCGCCGGCCGGCGGTATCCCCGAGAACGATATCTTGGTCCTCCCGTAAGTTGCCCCTGTTCGCAATGAAGACTTGGCGACTGACATTTTCCTACTCAAGTCGAGGAAATTCTTTTGTTTGTCCCGACATGTGGCAGCTCATGGACTCGGTCTTGATCGGACAAGTCAAGTGGGTGTTCTACTACAATTACCCCAACATTAGCTACGAGCACCCGGAGCGTGCCGTATACCGTGATGACCAGCCCATTGGATGTGAGTCTTAAGCATCTTCAACCTGACTGCGATCGCTTTTGCGGATTGCGACGCTAACGACCCGAAGTCGCTGCGATCAACTACGAAGACGGCATCTGGCTCGAGGAGCAGGACGAGGCTGGCCACAGCATCGAGTTTGAGTTCGAGTACAACCCCGCCGCCGCTTTTGCCATCGATGACGGGGCGGCCGCCATCAACGAGTTCAGCTCCTGGGGCTCGACGCTCAACGGTCGTTTGAAGCCCGAGATTTCCGCCCCTGGTCAGACACCTACCCATGATCCGTATTCGGCTACGCATACTGACAAGTTCTTTTTACACCAACAGGCGGTCGTATTTTGTCGACGTACCTGACCAACAGTGGCAGCTGGGCCGTCTTCTCCGGCACCAGTATGGCCACCCCTCACGTGAGTCAACGAGAGCCTCGCACGGAAGAGTGCACCGGTCTAACCATGTCAGATCGCCGGCGTTGCCGCACTTTTCTACCAGTCGGTTGGTGGGCGGTCGCGTATTTGCAGCAACCCGGCCGAGGCCGCCCACCGCCGCATCGTGGCAAGCGGGTCGTCCGTTAACCACTGGAACGGGACGGCAGTCCCAGCGTACGTCTTTGGCACCCTCGCCCCTCCAGTCATATCGTCGGTACTGATCACTGACATCTCACCAGCGCCCTCGCTCAGCAGGGTGCCGGCCTAGTCGACGCCCTCAAGGTCATCACGTTCGACACCTCCATCTCCCCTGCCAACATCAACCTCAACGACACCATGTTCTTCGCGGGGAAGCACACGATCACGGTCAAGAATAGGGGCAATACGTCGGTGACGTACAGCATCGGGCACGAGGCCGCCAGCACCGTACGCTCCCGGGAGTACGGGGACGCGTGGATCTCCTATGACCCCATCCTCAAGACCGACGAAGGCTTGGCGGGCGTCAAGTTCTCCGCCACGGAGCTCCAGGTCCCGGCCGGGGGACGCGCGTCGTTCGACGTCGAGTTCACCGAGCCCGACGACGTCGAGCCGGGCGTGCTTGCCATGTACGGCGGCAGCATCCACATTGTTGGGTCGAACGGCGAGGCCGTGAAGACAACCTACTTCGGTATGTGATTGGTACCACCGTGAGAAAGCTTGGCGAGTGGCAGAGCTGACTGACGACGTACGACGCGACGCGCAGGTATCAAGGGCTCGCTGTACGATGCCGAAATCTGGGAGACTCACCGCGGTGTCCCCGTCTTCTTCGGGCAGGGCGGCTACGGTGACGTGTTCGAGGACGGCAGAGAGTTTGTGTCGCCGGCCATGCCCGACCTGTACTTCAACGCCCTGTGGTCGACCAGAGAGATGAGCTTCGATGTAAGCCTTACCCCCTCGTCGTCGTCATTGTTCTGATCGGATGCTGATACTTTCCCTCCAGATCGTCACCCCGGACTGGCAGCCCTCGGACTGGGTGTACCCACCCGTCGCCGGCAAGAACAAGCACGTCGGCTTCACCATATACTTTGAGCCGTGGTTGCAGTCGTGGATCCCCTTCCCCGTGACATACCTGACGCGCGCCATCGGGACATTCTGGCTCTCCATCAGCAACGAGCTCGTGGGCGGGGCGACGCTGGCCGCCGGCGAGTACCGGATCCTCAGCCGCGCGCTGAGGACGTACGGAAAGCACGAGGAGGCGGAGGACTGGCAGTTTAGGCTGTCGCCCATCTTCAAGGTCGTCGAACCTTCTGCTTAGACGGTGCGCCGGCCGAAACAATGGGGTTCATGCCCCCAAGTCGACTCAGGGCGGAAGCGTTGCGGGCATACGGTGTGTAGAGGAAGTGGCATGTCATGAAATCGAGAAGTTGACAAAATACGCCCCCCTTCCCGGTCCACAGGCCATAGGCCATAGGCCACAAGCATCCTTGGTATGCTGATCTGGTGATTTCCTTGCGCATGATTGTTTGTCACCAAAATCGAGCGGCTTTGCGAAAAGATGCCCATCCCGAGTCCCTCCTGGGCTGATACACGCCGTAATGTCCGCTCTGAATTGTCGTCATTGTGGTCGTGTGCATGCAGCTTATCGGTTGCCTCGGTTCGATTAGTCTCAAGGTACGTAAGTTGTTTAGAATGGGGAGTCCAGAATCGACAAAGAATCGGTGATACATTTGCCAAGCGGTACGTACCTCGACACGCGGGCCCCCGGTCCCTCCCCCGGCAAAAGGCTTAGCTAAGCCAAGACTTTTCTTCTTGCTGCTCGATGGTCTCAAGTGGGTCTGGGTCCCGGAGGGAAACCGGACGGCCAACGGGAGAGTGGCCGACGAGGGAGTGCTCCACCCTTCTTTTTTCCCTACCTTACGGACGGGGGTTTACTCTCCCGTTTGGTTACTTTGAGGCGCATGTCCGAAGAAGTCGACAGTCGGCTGCCAGAACACACTCAAAGTCATGCCATTTCCGGGGATTCGCGTTCCTGCGGTTTCGTTTGATACGGGACACCACCGTGGAGCAACCCCCCCGTGTGACCCCCACTATTCACCAGAACGAGCGTCTCAGTTGCCGTCACTGGTCCAGTGGTCCTCTGCCAGGTCCCGCTCTCCGACTCACAGCCCCGGTTCCAACCCAAAGGACCCCCAATCCCAGGCCCACCCAGGTTTAACAGTGGCACGCGGCTCCTCCAAAAAAAGACAACCCCGGCCAGCCTACGGGAACTCGAGGAACGCTCTCCCGGGCCTCTCGGGGGTTAGATAACACTACAGACAGACAGACAGGTTGGCGACCAACAACCCTTGTATCTGGATCCCAATCCCACGCTTCAAGAGTCAGGCCCCAGAGAGATAGTGAGAGAGAGAGAGGGAGCGAGAGAAAGAGAGACAAAATAAAAGGACACGGTGGAAAGCGACAAAAAAAAACCCAAGGACGATGGACCAAAATGGCTGACGTGCCATTCCTCTCTCGGGCCCCGTCGTACCGACTCTCTCCGACTTCGGTCCCCAGTAAGCTGAAATTTTCGAACGGCGATTCGCCAGAACTTGGCCCGGAGCGCGTGCGACTACCTCTTCGCACTATCCACTTTTTTGTTCCCATCCTTCTCCAGGATTGCAGGGTCGTGTTTTTTCCCCCTTCTATCTGGGCAGCTCGAGGAACTCCCATAACTGGGCGCGTTTCCCTTTCCCCCCCGGGTCTAACCACGATCCCGCTGCGTCTTTTGGGTCTGGTCTATCCGTAGTCCCTCCTTCTTTTGCTCTCGGTATGGATTCATAGCTCCCCCTTCCGCAGCTTGTCCCTTTTCTCTCTCTGTTCCTACCCGCACCCCGTTTGTTGCCGTTGCCGTCTCCGTCCCTACTTGGTAATCGCCGTGCTTTCTCTCCTCGTCCTCCCACCCTCCATCTTCTTCCACGTCGTCTGGTCTTGTCTCCTGTCCGTGTTTGTCGTCATCCCGTCCGTCCTAGCTCCTAGCTCCCGGCGCCGCTTCCAAAGACGTCACCCTCGACCTAACCGTTATTGACATCACCCGTCGCAAACCGACATCGGGGAGAGCTAACGACCAACCAACCACCCACGACGCCGGAGCATTTCCCCTCCCGACCTTCGCGAGAGCTTCACCCCGAGGCTCGAACGAATCTCAGAAAAAGAAGAGCCCCCCCCCCCCAAAAGGCGGAAACAAAACCCCAGTCAAATACACACGGAACACCAGAACGCGCCGCATGGCTGAACGAGATGCAAGAGCAGAAGGACTCGCTCCCATTCCCGTCGCGCCCCCCAACCTCAAGATCAAACCCCCGAGCCCGCTGGCTCTGGCCCAAAAAGTCGATATGGACACCAAGACGGCCGACCCCAAGGCCACCTGGAACTCGAAAAACCTGGGCCTGCGCCTGGGCGCCGACCTGTTCAGCGCCGCCTGCGCCGGCACGCTGGTCGCGCCCCTCGTGTCTATCATTGACCGGTAAGCAAGCCTGCAATACCACCTCTTCCTCTTCTTCCCTCTCCTTTCCCATTCTTGGAAGCTCTTCCACAACAAACAGGCGGCTAACTCATTCACCCCTCCCCTCCTCCAGCTCCATCATGGAAAACGCCTCGGGCCGCCGCGGCCTCGGCGACTGCGTCCGATCCTGCCTTAGGGAGCTCCTCCTCCGGCCCCACCACTTCGTCCTCAGCAAGCCCTTCGCCCTCATATTCGCCCTCTACGGCGGCACCTACCTGACGGCCAACACCCTCGACACCGCCTCCTCCACCGTCCGTAACCGGCCCGCCTCCGAGGTCACCGCCGGTACCGCAAAGTTCGCCGCCTCGAGCGCTGCCAACATCGGCATCTGCATGTACAAAGACCAGGTCTTCGCCCGCATGTTCGGACCCCCCGGCGCCACCGCGCGGCCCGTCTCCGCCGTGACCTACGCCCTCTTCACCCTGCGCGACTGCATGACCATCTTCGCCAGCTTCAACGTCCCGCCCCGCCTCGGCCCCTGGCTCAACTCCCGCATGGGCGACGAGATGGCCAAGAGGGTCAGCGGCCTGACCGTCGTCCAGTTCGCCGCCCCAGCCATGGTCCAGCTCGCAAGCACCCCGCTGCACCTGCTGGGCCTCGACGTCTACAACCGGCCCGGCGCGCCCGGCGCGCCCGTCTCGTGGGCCGATAGGTGGCGCTCCGTCGCCAAGAACTGGGGCATCAGCACCATGGCCCGCATCTGCCGCATCATCCCGGCCTACGGCGTTGGCGGCGTCGTTAACCGCAAGGTGAGGCTGAGCCTCATGGACAAAATGGAGAGGACGCCATGAGCTTGTGTTTCTTTCTCTTCGTGATGCGTCGATGAAAGTGCGATCGGGCGTCGACGTGGTAGTCGTGCGTCGTTTTCTTGTCATTGCTGTGTACAGATCTCACGGGCATTGGGTTCATATGGGCGGCGTTCCTGGGCTATAGGTTATGCTTTTGCTTTCTTTTTCTTTCTTCGTCTTTGGCATCTAGATGGCTAGAAACTGGGGGAGGCGGTCTCATCGCAGCTGCGGATTGGACGAACTGGTCGATCCTTTCATAGATGACAGGCCGGGGAACCCTCGCCCGCAGAATCACACACGAACGAACACACACACACACACATACTTGTAGAATAGTAATGCGCTTAATGTCTGCAGTTGCGCCGGCGAGGGCACAAGAAATAGATATCCAAGTCACCGTGTCAACAACAGCCCTCCTTCACATGAGCCCGCTCTCCCGCAGCGCCTTGACCACCTCGTCCTCTTCGTGATGCCTTCTGCGCCGACGGTGCTTCGCGTCCCCCGTGTCGATGTAGTTCTTCCAGAACTTGAGGCCCTCGATGCCGTCCTCGCGACAAAGCACCCCCCTCTCCTCTGCCATCTCCAGCTCCTCCTCGGCCACGCCGATGCTCCAGCCGAACCGCTCGGCCGCATCCCGCGCCGTGACGCCACGCCCGAACTGTCGCCAGTCCCACGCCAGCTCCTTCTCCGGCGGGAACTCGTGGAGGTCGTCCAGCCACGAGACCAGGGCCTTGATCGTCGTCTCATCAGTGCGCTCGCTGCTTTGCACGACCAGGACGCCGCTCTTGAACTTGCGCAGCCGCACGGGAAGCTTGAGCGACTCCCACATCTGGGCCGCCTTCTCAAAGTCCATAGGGCTCACGAGCTCGACGCCACCCCGCGCCCGGTTGAACATGGCCCAGAGATCCACCAGGTTGATGATCCCTCCCGCTTTCTTCAGAACACCGCGCGCATCGTCCGTTAGAAACTCTGCTAGATTCCTCGACAGCTCAGACAGGTACAGCGTCTCGGAGCTGCTGCCACCCACAATGTCTTTTGTGGTCACAAGTCCGAGCTGACTCGCCGACTCGGCCAGGAGAGCGTTGGCCTCGGCGCCGCTGCCGCCGTTCTGTCGCGCGAATCTTTCTGCGAGGGCCACAATCTCCTTGGCCGATGCCATGAGGGCGTCCAAGTCCTCGAAAGCGCTGCCAATCATCACCTCGTTATTCTTTCGCATGTCGAGGCCGCGCTGTTCCAGCCCGGCGATACCAACGCCCTTGGGACGTTCGGGAGTGGCGGAAGGCGTCCGTACAATGGCACCGTTGTCGTCGATCGTCCGGTTACTCTTCGGAACCGGCGGCGCTCCTTGCAGCAGCCACTTCCTCTGCGTCAGCGCTCCTTTCAGCCGCTCGTAGAATATCTTCTCCCCACCGCCGCGAAAGGAAATCTTGATGTTTTCGGCGGTATCCTGGCCTGGTGTAGCCGAGCTCGAGACCGGCCCTGGCGACTCTGTTCTTTGGGTCTGTTCTTGCGCCTTCGTCTGGGGAAGATCTTGCGATATCAAAGGAGCCCCGCATATCTCGCAGGATAGCAAGGAAGGGTGGTTCAGGAACGTGCACCGAGGGCACTGGAAGGTTGTGCTCGGGTCGGCCGGTTTCTGCGGTGTGCCGTTAATGTTCGAAGCGGCGGGCCAAGGAGGCAGAGACCCCGTGTCGCCTGGCCTGGTGGATGTAGACCACGGGCCCATCGACAGAGGAGAGCTAACCGTGGGGCTTGAAGGCCCCGCCGGGGTGCGGCTCGTCGCGTTGGTGATGGAGGCCTTCAGCACGTGCGCCAGCGTCGGCTTAATGCCACAAGCAAGGCATGGCGGTAACGGCGTGTGGATGTTCGCCGTTGTTGGATCGAAGTTGGACGGGACCGGGTTCGAAAAGGTGCAGATGGTGCAGACCCAGGTCGCAGCACTCGCGGGTTCCGGTGGTGGTCGGTAGGGACTGTCTGATCGGGCAGGAGACCCAGTGCCAGGTCTCCCCGGAGAAGAGATCGCAGACGCTCTCGTTTGTAGCGACGAGCGCTTCAATGGCTTGGGTTTCAGAGTGATCTTCGCGGATGATTTGAGAAACCCGGCATAGAACTCGTATGAATCGATATCTTTGAGGTCGAGGGCGACGGAATGCTTGCGCGGCTCGACCTTGTCGACGTAGCAGACTCGGTGAGACGTCAAGTAGACCTGGCCATTCTGCTGTAGGGGAAGCTTGGCATTTCTGCAGAGCAGCCCATTGCGTCAGCAGCTGATTCAAGATCCGAGATATGTCGAGGTTGTCCTTACCCCTCGTATAGCCCGACATTGTCTTGGACGAACAACAGGACTTCATCCGGTAAGTAGGAAGGCCGGAGAGCGGTCGTGAGGTCGATGTGTTTTAGAAACATCCGTCATATCTGTTCAGAAGCGTATCCGGGATTTCGAGGTTCTCGTGCAAGATGTGGCTGTGATGTTTCTGAAGTAATGGAAGGATATTGAGTTGGCCGCTAGTTGTCGCATTCGTCGGTGACGGTGTGGTCTCGTCGTCTCGGGCAGAATAGGAGGTTGGACGCCAGATACGCAGCTTGTTCAGGGATCGCGCATTATTTGAAGAAGAAATAGAGGGAACCAAGAAGTCTCCTGAAAAAAAAAAGAAGGAAAATAGTTGTAAATCCAGCAGCGTTCGCAAGGCCCGTAGGCAAGTTGTAATAGCCGGCTGGTTCAACGGATCGCGCACTCCGAGTACGTGCTAGGCGCCAGTTTATCTCGCAACCAACATGATGCCCCGCCACTTGGAGGTGGGATGTACCCGACCCACTACAGCGATAGCCCCGATTCGAAATTAGCGCGAACTGTGTTCTTGCTTACCTAAGATACCCATCAGTCCCAGTATGTACCTGTATCTAGGTTCCCACTGATGACAGGCTGCGGGCCACGAGGGCAATCCTTTAAACGCATCTCCGCTATTTTAACCTGAAAACCCACACACGGACCACCATCATTCCCACCGCCTTTGCCGGATTATCCCCAACCTCACTTCATCCATCTCTTTTTTCCTCCCTTCTCACTCCCATCATCCAGACCAACACCAAACAGCCGCTGGCAACGCTTACCACGTAGTCGACCAAGAAATATACTCGTTGTTACCCTACAAACTAATCCCCCATTCAGAAACACCTTACCTTGGAGCCCTCGTCAACCGCCATCATGATGCCCACCAGCTGGCCTCCGGCGCCACCTCCAGGCGCTGCTTACGGCGCTCCTCCTGCCAACTATGCTTACCCTCCCAGTAAGTCTTTTTTCCTGTCCAGACGACCTCGCCCTGTCACGAGTTGCGATGCTAACAAGCTATTGTTAACAGATCCAGCATATACCGCAGTCCAGGCTCGACAAAGTTTCGGCCAGTATCCTCCCCCACCCGCACCTGCCTACACCACTACGCCGTCGCCCATGGTTGCTCCCTTCGATCAGACCGCTCCGGCGCCTCCTGTGCCGCCCACGCGCAAGGTTGAATGGCCTCCTTCCGTGCGAGAATATGTCCAAAAGTCTTTCCTCCCTAGCAATATGGATCCGTCCGTATCTCGCCCCGACATTGAAGCCAAGTTGAAGGAAACCATTTCGCAACACATGGAAAACGGTACTCTCGAGTCCACCAACTGGGAGAATATGCCCTTCCCCGCCGCTCTGATCAAGAACGAGCGTCAATCCCAGCTCAACTCCTCCATGAACATTGCGTCTCCCTTTGCATCGCGATATGACAACACCCCGTCGGCCAACCCAAAGAAGCGGAAGTCGTCTGATTTTACCCCGGATGACAAGTCTTCTCCCGTGCCTTGGCGTACTACTAACAGCAACCGATCCAACGCCTTGGAAGACCGCATCACCTTCGCCTCTCCCGACAAACGCGCCAGCCTCGACGAGCCTCTGCCCAAGTCAAGTAAGTTCCAGAAGCAGATGGAGAAGCGTCAACGTCGCTTCGACGGCGGCTACAAGTCGTCCTATCGCTCGCCCAGCCCTCCGCCCTCGGACGGTCCTGTTGTCGGCACCAGCGAGACGTTGGAGAAGCGCTACCTGCGCCTGACCGCTCCCCCCGTTCCCTCCCAGGTGCGGCCAGAACGCGTTCTCCACAAGACGATGGATCTTCTTAAGAAGAAGTGGAAGAAGGAGGGCAACTACTCTTACATCTGCGATCAGCTGAAGTCCATGCGCCAAGATTTGACTGTCCAACGGATCAAGAACGACTTCACAGTGTCCGTATACGAGCTTCACGCCCGCATCGCCTTGGAGAAAGGGGACCTCGGTGAGTATAATCAGTGCCAAACCCAGCTGCGTACCCTGTACGCCAAGGGACTGAAAGGGAACCCCATCGAGTTCAAGGCCTATCGCATTCTGTATTTCATTCACACCGCCAACCGTACCGGCCTCAATGATGCCTTGGCAGATCTAACCGCAGCAGAGAAGGAGGAGCGGCCCATCAAGCACGCGCTTGAGGTGCGTTCCGCTCTTGCCTTGGGAAACTACCACAAGTTCTTCCAGCTTTACCTCGACACTCCCAACATGGGAGCGTACCTCATGGACATGTTCGTCGTCCGTGAGCGCCTCGCTGCCCTGTGCAACATTTGCAAAGCGTAAGTCCGCTCTTAACCCCTTTTATTGGCAGACCAGTCTCGCTAATATTTCACAGGTACAAGCCGGACGTAAAGTTACGATTCATCACGGAGGAACTCGGCTTCGAGTCCGACGTCGATGCGGCTCAGTTCATTCTCGATTACAACGGCCAGCACCTTCTCGAGGAACGACAAGAGTACATTGCTCTGTTGACCGGCAAAGCCGGAGTGCTGTTCGACTCTGCGAGATCCGAGGCGTTCCGCAAGGTTGACATCAAAGGCCAAATATGAGCTGCTCGTCATCTCTCTTCTCTCGTCACAGCATGCCCTACACCCTCTAACCATTTCCCGCCACCGACTGCAGGCCTCGCGGGTGGCCTCCGTTCCCCTAAATCCTTCACGTCTCATGCCAAGGCCTGCCGGTTTTGGTCGCCCTATTTCTCGTAGACTTTATTTCTCTCTTGTTTTATCCCCCCCCCTTCTCGACGTTGTCACAGCACTTGCGCCCATATTCACCGTGCATTCCCCTCGCCCTTCGAAGACGTTTTAGTACCAGACATGGTTACGAAATCACGAACCATCAAATTGCGCCTCTCCGTCACTTCTGACGGCTTCGGACGCTTACCCATAGCTTCAAATAGCGGGATACTCCTCGGGGGCTCGTGAGAGGCAGTCTTTTCGGACGAGGGCAGTCCGAAATATGGCGGCCATGTTGCTGTCAATGTCCGATATTGCCGGTTTGATGCCGGCCTTGGGCTCTGGGGGCTTGTTCGTCTTGATACCCGTTCGCCTTGTCATCGCACAGGCAACAGGATGGCGTTGGAGCGGGATATCCGTGGGCTCGTTTGTCTTTTTTTAAAAGGATAGAAGGCGACTGGAGTTGAACCTCGGGTCTCTCAATAGACGTTGGCATATGTGTCGTTCATCTTGAAAGGATCTGCTGGCGTCTGCCTTATGCGGCACAACGGTCACTGGTTCGCAATAACCAAATGGAATCTATATGTTTGCTATATTATATCCCTGAGATGGAGATGGAACATCATCAGTCTTGCTGCGCAACTGCCATGCTGGTAGCTCTGATGTGTAAACCGTCCATACGCCGTGTCCCTGCATGGCGTATGCAGTGTCCGAATGCCCGTAATTGATGGAAGCGGGTAACATCTATTACAACCGGATTCTTGGACCGAGTGCAAGCTGTCTACTCCGACGTCCGTTCATTGCGAGCTTGACCATAGACGTAGATGTAGCTCTCGAGCGAACAAGAGTCACTTGGCGGCACGTTCTTCAGTGCCATTGTCTGAAAATGACTATAGAGACTCCATAGAGACCTCGCGCCAGGTCTCGGACCATGATCCTCCTAGCCGCGGCTCGCCACCTGCAGGGACGCAGGTGCGAGGCTCTGGTACGGGCCGGAACACCACGAGCCTCCTCATCCCCCACGAACCCAACATTGAAGCCTCACGAGAGCGGGAGAACAATCCTAGACGAGCGATCGATGAGAGATTCCCAGAAGTCAACACCATGACCGGCAGGGTTCGCTGCCCGACAGGGGCCGAGGAGGGCAGATACCCGTTTTTTTATATCTGTTCTGCAGTGGTCTAGTTTATAGTCTCGCATGAGGAACCTGCAGTGTCGTAGCTGCATACGGAGGAGACTTTGTTCCGGAGACCCGTAGGAACAGAGGCTTTCCGCAGTCCTATGAGTGTGTGTGTGTTTGTTTGTGTCCGCGCGCGCTCGCTTCACCCCCAGCAGAAATTGGTATTGTTCCTGGTCAGTCCGATGTGAGCAGAAACCTTATCCTACCCCGTCAATTCTCGGTCTGCAAAGGATACTCTTTTTTTTCTCTTCTTCTTCTTCTTTTTGTCGGTCTTTTCTCAGGACAGGGCGACCTGGGAGGGAACTTCTTCAGACTACAATACTACCGTGCGCGACTGTGCGCACAGTTGTGTACTTTGCCCGTGCCGTTCTCGCTGGGACTCCGTGGAGCAAAGGAGCATCAACCAGGTTGTAGCTCCGCCGTCGTCCCGCCTCTTGGCAGATGGATCCTTAGGACGAGGGGAAAGGGGACTTTGGTGTCAGTTTTCGTTTTTTGGCAGACTTTGGGCAGAATTTTGGGGAAGCTCGTAAGGCAAGACTATGTGGTGCTCAGCCGAGGCACTGGATAGCATGGTGTTGACGTGAAAAAGCCGTTGCCATTACCCCCCCCCCCCCCCCCCCCCCTTCCTCTTCAACGTGATACAGAAAAAGACCGGCGGCCCATTTACTGGGGGATTTTGGTTGTATGGTTAGACCGGGGCATCGCACTAGCTTGCCATTTCTAGAATTCGTACCTGTGAAGCCAAAGACCCCCTCGAAGGAAGAAGGCCTGTGACGGTCTGCCGAGCTGCCAACTTCGATGCACGAGCTCGAGCCATCGCGACGTGTGGTAACATCGCCTTCCAGGCCTGTCAATAGGTTGATGCTTTTGTCGATCTGTGACGACAGCCCAGGTGGCAACACCAGCGACGTGCAACCCCAAGAGCTCGGCAGCCCCATGCCCAGCTGCCCGTCGTAAGGTGTCCCGCGTCCTATTTCTGGACATGAGGGCATCCGTACATGCAAGTCATAAGCCGCCCGGCCGGCCGGGTACCTGTTGACCCATTTGGCCGGGGCGCTGTATACATATATACAGCGGGAGGAGCCGCCACGGTTTGCGACTTTGAAGCGTTGAACCCGGCAGTGTCGAAAGATGGATGGATGGCTTTCTGAGAGGAGTCGTCACTTGGTGGTGCTGCGTGGCACTTCGAACGGCGGCCGGCACGCAAAAGATCCCCGTCCCCACCTTTGGCCCTTTGCGCCGATTCAGCCATTGGTTGCATCGTCGGCCTCGTCTTGAGAGCAAGGACTGTTTAACCGTGTTCCTTTGGCCTAGCCGGGATGCCATTTGCCCAGCATATGTGTCGACGACCACAAATCGACGCTACGAGATGGTGTGGGCAGCAACTTACATGCCAGTGGGCTACCTGTTAGAGTTTCACCCGGCGCATGGGAACTTGGCCAAAGTTGCCCGTCCTCCAGGTGTTGCTCACATAGAGCTCTATATTCTGCAAAACTTTCTAAGCTGTTTGACTCAAGGTAGAATCGCATTTGTTAAACTATCAGCTCGATGACATCATGTAGTCCACCAACACCGATTCATGATGGTTCGAGGATAGATCAATAGCTGTGTGTGTTGGGATCGACCGTCGGCTCGACCAGGTCGTGTACAAGGACTCTTTGAGCTATCGAGTCAACGAAGCCGAACCCTTGACACGGAACCACACATTTCAAGCTCGGGCAAAGAAACCAACAACTAAACTTCCTTTTCCCCAGCCATCCATGCGTCTTCGCTCAGAATTGGGGCTGACAGGTCTCACACTCGCTAAGGTATCCCGAGATAAGGCGGCCCCAACCTTATGATCAGCAACCACGGACTCAGGGTTCCTCGTCGTTGCGTATGGAATTCGGTGAACAGTTTACCTGTACGTCCCCAAGCGATATGTGCCCATTGCCGATCCCTTATTGGTGATAGGCCTCAACTCTGCCCCCGTTTCAGGCGACATGGGACGTCGAGTTTCAAGTTGCGTCGTGCTCGAGAACGGCAGAGGCTGGATCCGAACAGAGATGAGGCACAAGGGAAAGCTTGAACTATTTCCCACAGATTATCATTAAAGGGACAACAGGTAGATGGGCTTGACCATGTGTTACCTGTATTTGGAATCGAAACTTCGCTGTCGGAATTTGTGCTTTTTCCCCCCCTTGGACAGCGCCCGGTTTTGTTTACAATATGTGGTTAAGATTGGAGGTACGACTCGCTGTTGCAGAAGAGCCCCGAGGACCTCTGGGATCTTGGAGCTTTTGGAAATGTTTGCCAACTAGTCGAGCAGACGATCAGACAGGCAATAGAGAGCTATGTGCCATCCGGAACACATGAGTTGGGTAAACGAGGAGGCTCTACCACTAACGTTCCCGCATGCATCATTCCCACAAAAGGGCTCGCCTCTCCGTAAGCTGATAGCCGTCCTGAGAGACGCGCTAGCTTAGGTACCGTGGGCCTCGTTATCCGATATGATGAGGGAAAGAAGCTGTAAGTCAGCCTGTTGCTACCTATTCTGGCCGCCGTCCGCGTGTTCCGACTGGTGATCGACAGGAACGGCAGAGCGATACAAAGTGTCAAGCTCTTCGCGAGCCATTCCACCTATGACCTTCGTCACTGTGTGAAGGCCAGCAAAGGGTGGGTGTGTGTTACGGGTTCCTGAGCGTCCCGCTGAAATGGGACGCTGGCAGGGTTCTCAGCAGCATGCTTAGCGCATCTCAACGAGCCAAGTGAAAGCTTGGGGGGCGCCATCATGAGGACCAAGGTGGAGAAGGGGATGGAGAGAGTAGTAATCTATTCGAAGCGTCGGAAAGTTGGGATGGCAATGGGAGATGCGCCGGCATCAGTTGTCCCGTAGATGAGGTCATTCTGACTAGGCACATGGAGCAATCCATGCAAGGCACATCGCCGTTGGCCTTGCCAGGCAGTTCGTTGCAAGACGTGGGAGTGAATCCAATCCGGACTGATGGTTTTTTTATCTCTCATTCGTCGATGGCGATTCGATCGTGTCAAGCCAATCGAGATGCTCGGTGTTGTAATTAGTGGATGCGCGCGCCAAGTTGCTGGACCGACGAGTTGGCGCGTAGGCAAGTCCGCCAAAATTGCGCTGGACAACTGGCCATGAACGCATTCTAGCCCAGTCTAGACCTTGTCATCCTCGCAAGCTGGTTTTAGTGTGCACACTAGGGGGGGATCCAAAATCAAACACCAAAGGTGTTGAGCTATCAACGAACGGTTGGGCAAGATCATCATGCCCTTCGAAAGAGAATTCGATCGAGCTTCGAACCGCCGGGGTGATGGGAGGACGTGTGACGGACGAAGGATGCGCATAAGGAATTTGTCGTTGAAGAACAAATACCCTGTTGGTCTGACAATGCTTGCATAACAAGACGCAGGCCACATCAAAAAGATTCGCGAAACTGGCTTGGCGTGGGCCGTACTGGACCCTCGAGACCCTTGTATCGTGGCTCGGAACATTTGCCCTGCTTTCGCTCTCTGGTTCGAGCTCGCTGGGAGCCTAAGGAGGTCAACCCCACGTTCTAGATTTCGTGGGATAAATCGTTAGCGAAGAAAACCTCCGATATCACAGGTTTACTGAGAAGTGCTGTGGCGAAATACGTGCGCCTTCGGCGACTGGGAAAGAATTGAGAGACGCTGGATGCCAATAGGCATGGTATCGGAGCGTTTGCCAGCGGCACGTTCTGATCTCTGGAGGCCAGGCGGTTCCAGCCAGAGGCGGCCGGGGAAAGATTCCGTGTGGCGAGGTTCAACCGTTGTTGGGTTGAGGCCGAAGTGGCACCCGGGCCGTTGCACTCGTCAGGCAGGAACTCAAGGGATCCAAAGAAAAAGTACCGTCCGGGTCCGCCGCATGCAGGGGTCTTTCAAGGAGAGGCATTTCTCGGGATCTGCTGAGCTGTACCTGATTGTGAAGAGGGAACAACTCTGCTAGAGCGTGACCGATAGATGGGGGGTCGACAGGATACCCCTTCTTCCCGCATTGCCCGGAACCAGGAGGGGGCAGAAGACACCTTCGGGTAGTCTTTGCGTCAATCGATAAGATGCCGCCGCCGCTCTGAGTTCCGGGCTCTGGTCCAGTCCCCTGCGTCGCACTGCCATCCGGGCAAGCCTCATGGTGGACCAGCTCACCATAGAAGGGATAGGCTGTTCAGCAGAGCAGTCAGTTTATGCAAAAGCAAGCGTCTTAAAGTGCGAGGTTCTTGCTATTGGCTGCATATCGCCGTTTCGCATCGGGGGCGTGCAAGGTCAGTGTCAGCATAGAGGGGCGTTGATAGAACGAAGAAGGTCTGTGTTTTTTATTAGCGGAGAGGTTTGCCATGTGCGCGCCCAGGAAGATAGCGGCAAAGGCTATGCAACGGTGGGGAGGAAAGACGGGGTATTGTTGTTGGCCATGATGCCACCGGCCGGCGGTCCATTCGCACGGTCTGGTACTATGATAGTGATGATGATGAAGTTGTTGTTGTTGTTGTAGCGTACATATGTCGACATTGAAGGGCTGACTGGTCCGTTTGACAGCTCCTCGAAGAGAGTGACAAGACGGACTATCGAGGAAACTAGTCGCTGCACGCCAATAAGCGGTGTTGGCGTCGCAAAGAAGGGCTGAGCGAAAGCGAAGAGTCTCGTCAACCCAGAGGCATCTCGCGCGCCCACTGGTGGGCCTGACAGGACCCTGTGTCCATTGTGCGAGGCCATCGTGTTGCTTCAAATGCAGTCATGGGGCACTGCGAGAACACTCCTTCACCGGATCTTGCTGAGCTGCAGTTGACTGCTCTGTTGAGTCGCTGTGAGGCCTCGTGGACCCCCTTAGGTCTCTTTGGCTCCGTGGCTCCTCTGGGCGACACCAGTTGCCTCAGCCCAGAGCCGGCTGCAGCCACCGGCGCGAAGCTTGGATGGGCATGAAGACGACACATGCAACCGCAAGAATTTGACTGGCAGTTAACAAGCTGCCCCTGAACTCTAGTGTGTCCACGCTACAAGAGAAACGCGACCAATGCTGCTCGCTGCGTTACACCAAAAAAGCCAGGAGCTGATGCTTCGTGGTCGTATCTACGTATACATCAGACATGGAGTAATAGAGGACGGGATCCCCCTCGGTGGCTTCTGACTCCCTTGGAGCATTTGGCGCTTTTTGGTAATTAAGCTTTCCATCTGAGGGTGCCTGCTGCTAGTCAATACGCCCGCTGTATTCGCGCAATGCCCGGTCCATATGCAGGGTGGTTCAGTCTCCGTCGGTCCAACTGGCAGTGGTCTGTTTTCCAACTCATCAATCAACTGCCTGCCAAAACGCCTCGTTGCTGGCGTCACCTGCTGGGGCGCTGCTGACCCGGCTGCGGTTGTGCAAGTGTCCCGAGTGCCAGCTGGGAGAAGCGGGAGAGTGGGAAGATGCATCCACATGGACCGGTATTCAATCGAAACATGCTTGAGAATTTGAGAAAGATCAATGTTGAAAAAGAAACATTCCCTAGACATAAGAATTAGCACCGAGTCTCGCACAGCCCACCCAAGTACAGATACCACTCACCCACTTGCGCGCCGTAAGACGCATGCCACCCGCCATAGCTATCTGCACATCGACACCCTCCAGGACATCCACCCGTAACCCTAGCGTAAATTACCCACCCACGCCCAGCTAAGCCCAGAAGCTGGACAGGACGGGTACAGACCAGGGTGTCGAACACCCTCGTCGGGCAGTCCCACCAGTCAACCCCCCCTCCCCCCCCTTCGATTCGTCGTCTGGTCTGGCGGGAATTAGGACTGCATCCCGGGCGTTGGAAGCGCGTGTGTGTTTGGTGTGCGTGGTGTATAGTGTACCCCGTCGATAAAGTGGTAGGTAGTAGTCTACGGGGGGACCCAGGTACCTTGGCTGTTTGGGCAGATGCTCGGGCTCGGGCGAAGGAGCCTTTTTACCCTCGCCCATCCGCACCGTCATCTCTTGAGTCGTCTCCCTTGCCTCCCCTCCCCTCACCCCTCCAGGTCGCTCATAGCCCGCCTGCCGCATTCCAGCGCAATCTTTGCACTTCGTCAAGTAGTCGAAAACAACATTTGGACCTTGGACGACAGTCATTGAACCGACCGAGGAGCGACGATAAGTTGTGTGCGCCTTTGCCAACCTCCTTGTCCGACTGCTGCGACCTCCGTTGAGTGTCGTGTAGCCCGAGTCGAATCGCGGGCCATCGTGTTTCGGAGGCCGAGAAGGAGAGAGACCGACCACTCTACCTCCCGAGTCCAAATAAGAAAGTCCAGGAGAGACAGGCCACGGCCAGTCATCAGCCAACTGACACACTTGAGGACGACTAGGGAGTCTTTTTTTGCTCTTCCGGTGCGCGCGCCCTTTGGAAAATCAGGAAACGACGTCGGCTAGGAAATACGTTGCTTGGCTTAGTGCAGGCGTGTTGGATAGGAAGGCAAAAAACGAAGGAGCTGCAAAAGGGAGCCGAGGAAAGGGAATTGTCACCGAGTGTAACAACAAGAACAACAACAACAACAAGACGGTATCCGCACACACGAGAACGAGGAAGGAAGGAACGACCCTTCTTCCACCTGATCTACCTCCTTCCCATACTTCACCCTCCCACGACCCCGCCGCTGCTTCCTTTTCAGAAAGCCCAACGGCCACCACGACTCAGAAAGGAACGCAATCAGAGGGAAAGTGTGACCCAGTAGTCATCACATCGCCCCTCTCTCCGTCCCGTCCGCACTGGCATCAGCCTGGTCCCAGTCGTAATCACTCCTCCCCTTCCCCTCCATCCGCTGGAAAAAAGGGAAAAGGGAAAGAAAAAAACAAGCAACCACCCCTCGACCTTCTGCTCCAATCTGAGCATCTCTTTCATCTTGGTCAGTCAACACTGCCATTGCAAAAACACACCTACTGCAACTGCAGCAGCAACAACGATACAAATCAAGTAGCAACACAAGACAAGACACCTCAGTCTCCAGTTGCGCCAGTCTGCTCCACCTTTGTCTTGCGCCCAATCACGCATTGCCTTTCCTTCCGGAAGGACCATTTCCATACCTACCAATCCTCCCCATCAACACTGTCAACTCTCTGTGGTGTCACAGGGTCCCCGTCCCTCCCTCCATCACCATTACTACTTTCTTTTTGAACCATTGCATCTCACTCTCTTGCAAAAGTCTGCAGCTACCCTCGCCAGAGAGAGTGAACGTCACACAAGATGAAGGTATGTGAACCACCCTTTTTCGTACCTGCTGCTGTGCTTCCCCTTTCCTCCCTCCCTCCCACTCTCTTCCCCTGTATCTCCCTCTTCTTCTCTCCTCTGCAAGAAATAGTTGTGTATGCGCGCACGCGATATCACCCTCACTACCACATGCGCTTGCGACTTTCTCTCTGCAACCATCAAGACCTTCCCCTTAAAGCATTATAACAAACATTGCGCTTTGTCTTCTGCTTTTGCGACATCTTGCTCTGTGTTTCCCCCACCTCCATTGCATGAACGACCCCGCATGCGCCCGCGCCCACAATGAATCGAGACTCAATCTCCAGAAATCGGTTTTCCGACCACCTGCTGACAATGCCTCACCTTCTGCAGGCCCTCCGCCGGTCCATCAAGGGCGAAAAGGACAACGCCAAGATCAACATTGCCCCCAAGTCGGCTGTTGCCATTGTTCCTCCAAAGAAGGTATGTCGACCCCCCCCCACAACATCATGCTTCCTGCCCCATGCATCTATCTACCTATCTATCTACATGACGTGGATGGTGGGGGTGCGGGCTGACAGGACCGAAATCGCGCCTTTGCTGACCACTCACAATCGCCAACCAGGTTATTCGAGCCCTATACGACTATGAAGCGCAATCCAACCAGGAACTGAGCTTCTCCCGAGGCGATTTCTTCCACGTCATCGGCCGAGAAAACGATCCCGACTGGTACGAAGCATGCAATCCTGCTCTGCCTGACGCCCGTGGCCTCGTGCCCGTCGCCTTCTTCCAGGCACTGGGCCGCACCGAGAGAGACAGCGGTCAGTCCGACGGCGGTGCCCTGCCCCGGCCACCGACCATGTCTCCGACAATCTCCAAGAACCCCGATCACGATTCTGGCTACGCCGAGGCTGCGCCGCCTGCTGGTGCTATGCAATCGCCGCCCCCGACCCAACGCATGTCCCGTTCCGGCAGCAGATCTGGCGCCATGGTCTATGGCATCGTCATGTACGATTTTGTGGCAGAACGTGCCGACGAGTTGGAGGCCAAGGCCGGCGAAGCAATCATCGTCATTGCGCAATCCAACCCCGAATGGTTCGTCGCCAAGCCCATCGGTAGACTCGGCGGTCCCGGTCTGATCCCTGTATCTTTCGTCGAAATTCGCGACATGGCTACCGACACCGCTGTTGGCGATGCCTCAAATGCCATAAAAAAGGCGGGCATTCCAAAGGTTGAAGAGTGGAAGAAGATGGCGGCCGATTACAAGAACAGCAGCATTACCCTGGGCAAGTTCGACAACGGTGCTGCACCACCGCAAGGATCTATTGAGCAAGGCATGGAGCGCATGAGCATTCAACAAGGCGGACGCACAAGTTCACAGAACGGCAGTAACTACGTAAGTGGCTTCCGAGCCTTGCATTCAACTATTCTGAGCTAATGTACATCCTCGACCCACAGCAGCAGCAACAGCAGCAACAGCAACAACAGGCTGCCTACCAGCGTAACTCCCAACAGACCTCTCAACCCAGTCCATATGCCAAGCCAGCGTCGCAGCTGTATGCGCCTATTTCGGCACGCATTCCTAGATACTGCTTTGCCGAGGACAAGTATTGGTTCGTCATCGAGGCGGTTCTAGAGGATAGCCGTCACTGGGAACTGTCGAGATACTACGAAGACTTCTACGACTTCCAGATCGCTCTGCTCACGGAGTTTCCGGCCGAGGCAGGCAATACCGGAACTCAGAAGCGCACCCTCCCGTACATGCCTGGCCCTGTCAACTATGTCACAGATGCCATCACCGAGGGCCGCCTGCACAACCTGGATGCCTACGTCAAGAACCTTCTCGCGCAACCACCCTACATCGCAAGATGCGCACTTGTCAAGCAGTTCTTCGCGCCTAGGGAGGGTGACTACGAAATCGACCCCAGCGCGCCCAATGAAGAGTACAGACTTTCTGGCGGTTCACAACCGTCATCAACCGACTCGCCGGCGGATGCGGCATCACGGCAGTCATCCAAGAACAACCTAAACGGCAACGGGTACGGCGGTCTCTCTGCTGCGCCTCAGCAACGAGCCATGGGCCAACCAGGCCCGAACCGACAGCCGTCGTCGTCCCTGTCCCAATCTCAACCCGTTACCACACCCGGCATCGGTCAAGGGCAAATCATGAAGATCAAACTTTACTTCAATGGTGATCTCATCGCCATCCGAGTTCCTACGGAAATACAATTCCAACAACTCTATGACAAGATTGTGGACAGGCTCAAAATCCCTGTCGGCGAAGAGATTCAACTCTTCTACAAGGACGAGGCTACTGGCGACAAGCCCAACTTGATGAGCGACAACGACCTTGACTATGCCTTGCAAAGAAACGAAAAGCTCCTGCTGTATGTGGAGCAAGTCTGAGCCACGGCATGATGCGGCAACGCTCTACATCACCGTTTTCAGATCGTTTCTGTGGACTACCTCGAGGGACAAAAAAGCATACCCCAAATGTCTTTGCATTCTTATTTCATGATTCCCAGCGCATGCGCCAAACCACCCTCCACCCCCGTCCTATCGCACAGGCGATGGGCTGATTTTTCTTCTATACTGTTTTGTCCTAGTAGCTGGACTCGATATACGACCCTGATGCTAGTGGATCGACTCCTCTCCGCAGAAGCGGCTTAGCCCCCCCTTTTTCCCCTCCTACACCATCCTTCTTTGGCCCTTAGTTGGCCCCTACTTACGATTTTCCTTGATGGTTATTAACGTTGATGATGGGAAAAGAATTATCGATACAGCCCTCGGGGGTGTCTATCTGTGAAACAGTTTCTTTCAAAGACGCAAGACGGATCTGTTGCCACCGTGAGGATACGGAGAGGGACATTGGCGGGCGTTTTCTTCTCTCATGCCGAACAGCAGCAGCAGGCTTGACCTGTCGTTTTCTTTTTCTTACTTTGTTTTAAAGCAAAAGACCTTTTCTCGGCAGGGTCTTCATTGCTGACTTGGTCAGTCGTGCGGAATGCGCGAGAAGGAAAGGAAGGTTAAGAGGGTTTATTGATGACGAGCCCAACGACGGTGTGGACGATGTGATGGTCAAGGGATGGGATCAATACCCCGTACTTGAGCAAAAAATCAAGACAAGCTACTTTACCAAAACCCCATGTTCCTATTGCATGATGGTCATTAATTGTGATGGTAATCTGCCTTTCAATTGCGCAAACGGAAAAGTAATGAGCCGGCGGGTTCATTGCGTCTTGCCTCAAGAAGTGTTCGACAAAGCAGGGCGAAATCGAAGGAGGCAAGGCGAGAACCGTTCCAGAAAGGGGCAAGTACGGCATGCGAGTGCCAAGTATCGCAGACAAGCGAAATCAATCCGCTATTTCTGAACGGTGTAATCGTTACAAGCCACTAAACAGCAACCGCCCTCTCTCACTTTTATTAACATACCTACATCCGGTCGACACACGAGACCCGGTCGGTTTTGATAACTCGCTGCAAACAAGCATATAATGATAAGGGTCCCCTTTTTTTTGAAGGGGGAGAGCAGCCATCGGCATGTAATCTCTTGTATAACTCGGCCCTCATCGCCGAGACGCAAAACGCCTGATGTAGGTTGTGGTAGCGCCTGGGTATTCTTTTCTCTGGTTTTCTTGCGATTCTCTCTACTGTCCCTCTCCGCCATTAGGTTCCTTCGTTGCGAACATCTGCGGCATAACAAAAAGTGGTAAAATCAGACGACAACGTGAGTGGACATGTGCTCGACGGCCTCTTTGATGGTCCGGAGCATCCTCTGATTTACGCAAAAGGGGCAGCGCAAGGGGCGCTCGTTGGCTGAGACCGGATCATCGTTCTTGATGGGCGTCAGGTTGAGCTCGGGGGTCGAGGGGATGAAGCGCGAGGCGGTGGACGTGGCCCTCTGGATGGCAGGCGTCGCGAGGGCGGCGGCGGCGGTGCCCTGGGCGCGTTCGCGCTGCTCCCGCTCCTCCCTTGCCGCGGCAGCCGTGGCCTCGGCCTCGGCCTCTTCCTGCTGTAGCTGACGCAGTGCGTTCTGTAGCACAATGTCAGGGTCTTCGTCGCCGTACATGGGTGTGTCTGTCCCTGGGGGCGGGACCATGCTGGTGTCGGCGCTGTGAGGGTCGGGCGTCTGAACGGCAGCGGCAGAGGATGGGGAGATGGGGTTCGTGGGGCCGGTGCCGCTGCTCAGACGGCGAAGAACCTCGTCGCGTACGAGGGCGCAGACCTGGAGGGTCGTCTCAACGCCGATGGAGCGGAGGATGGCCTCGCGGATGGCGGTGGGGCTGGTGTCGGCGGAGAGAGCCATGAGGCGCGGGACGCAGTCGGCGAGGTAACTGATGTCCTCGGCTGGGTTGATGCCACTGTCGCCATGGCGGCGCTGGCGGCGGATGAGCAGACCATAGCGCTTCTTGAAGCGGTGGATCCAGCCGGGGGAGAACTCGGGGGGCGTCTCTTCCTTGTATCGCGGCAGGGCAGTGAAGATGGCCTTGGCCTTCTCGCCGAGCTCCTCGTTGGTGGGGTGGCGGCCGGTGGCCTGGACCTGCTGATACCAGCGCAGGACGAGCTTCTCAACATCAGGCCAGTTGCCGAAGCGCAGACGTGAGCCGCTCAGCTGGGGGTTGTCGCCATCGAGACGGGAGTACTTGGGACTCAGGGAGTGGGAGACGGTGGACTGAGAGATGTGCTGGCCGTACTGGTTGTAGAACCAGTCGATGCAGGCCTTATGGCTCGGCCGGATGGTCTGCGCGTTGGCCCAGCGGCGGAGGGCGCGGCGCTGGTCGAGCGAGAGGGAAGAGCGCTCCTTAGCGGTGGAGGCGGGGCTCTCGGTGCCATCAGGCCCGGGGCCGCCGGGGAGGACGTCGGGCTGGGGCGGCTGGTGGTGGAGTTCGTGGCCGGCGGCGTCGTGGTGTACGTCCTGGGTGTGATCGTGGTCCGACATAGTCGTTTCGAAGGAAGGGGGGCAAAGGGGACGAGGGAACGGACGGGTGCCGGTTTTCGCCGCGCGACCGCGTCGACGCGAAACGGGGTTCTGACTCTCAGAAAGCCGGGTATTAAGGTACTTTGAATACGTGCAAGACGCGGGGGGTGATCTAATCGGATGGAGGGGGAGGGGGCCGAGGCGGTCGAGCTTTGGCGCGTGATGCAAGTCGGGTTTTCGGTTTTGAGCGTAATCGTTGTATCCGGAGTCTGGGGGTTTGGTTAAGGAAGAAGAGGAAAGAAGCCGGTCGGGGGAAGGAGTAAAATGTGGGAAAGCACAAGTGTTTAGCTGCAAGGTGAAGCGAGGACCGTGCTATTTGACAAGTGGGCACGGTACAGCGGATGGTTCAATGGGGGTTGCATGCCATCTGTTTATGCATCCAACGAGCTGCGATTGGCTGTCCACCCCCTCTTACTTTGGGCCCTTGTTGCCTGGCCCAAGCTCCTCGATGGCGCGGGGTTGCATCAACTCACACGATTGGCAAATACGGATAAGTTTCATATCCGTTTTGTAATTGAATTTGAACATGTATTTTGTTTGTTAATGCCAGTAAACGAAGTGCATCGATCCAGCGATAGGACACGAGACAAAGCCGTGTCTGATCCTGTAGCACAGAGAAACTCGGTCACGTCGAGGCTGAATATGAAATCTTTGCTAACAAATGATCAATCGGAAATGAGACAAGTAAAAGACACACCCTACAATAAGTATTTTAATGTCGGCGTGTGCAAGTCTATCTTTCTGATGCCCCCAAGTCATCACTGTCCCAATGCAATGCTCTCTCTTCTCATATTCATGCCATCAGGTTAATGTGTGTGACACCCCATTAATGCAAGTCCAGATCCCAACTCCCAGTGTCTAATGACAACACGATAATATCAGACCAAAAAAGAAAGAAAAAAGTGAATCCCACTCCCTGGCGCATGGACCCTTCATTTCTCACACAGACATCTTCATGGCAATCGTCTTATGCGGGTCGTATCCCTTGACCACAAAGTCTTCAACCTTCCATCCGTCAATGCTACACCCGGCGTCCCTGTTGTTGATCTCCAGCAAGGGGAAATCCCTGGGCTCGCGCTCCAGCTGCACCTTGAGTGCCTCGACGTGGTCGGCGTAGACGTGCGCGTCGCCCATGACGTGCGTCAGGCTGCCGGGGACGAGGTCGCACGCGCGCGCAATCATATGCGTCAGCAAAGCGTAGCTGGCGATGTTGAAGGGCACACCGAGGCCCATATCGCAGGACCGCTGGTACAGCTGGCAGTGCAGGTGGCCCTTAGTCTTCTCTTGCGTACTTGCGCCGCGGGCCCGTGGGTACGAAACATAGAACTGCGCAAACATGTGGCATGGGGGGAGGGCCATCTTCTTCAGGTCGGCGGGGTTCCACGCGCTCAGGAGGATGCGGCGGTCATAGGGGTTTGTCTTGAGCTTGTGGATGACTTCGGCGAGCTGGTCGACACCCTGGCCCGTGTAGTCCGTCTTGGAATCGACGTACTCGGCGCCGAAATGCCTCCATTGGAAGCCGTACACGGGGCCGAGGTCGCCGATCTCGCGGTGCGTGAGGCCGACGCTGTCTAGGAACTCCCGCGAGCCGTTGCCGTCCCAGATCTTGACGCCCGCCTCGCTTAAGGCAAGAGAGGATGTGTTGCCTTCAATGAACCACAGCAGCTCGGCGATGACGGCCCGGAGGAAGACGCGCTTCGTGGTGAGGAGGGGAAGCAGAGGCTCGCCGTCCTTGTTGAGGGAAAATTTGAGAGGAGTTGGTGCGAAGATGGAGTAGGTTCCGGTGCCGGTTCTGGCGTCCTTGTCAATTATACGGCTTCGACTCGGCGGACTTTTGACGCTTCCTCTGCCTACCTGTCTGGCCGGTGTTCGCCCTCCTCGAGGATCTCGCGGACGAGGTCAAGGTATTGATACTCCTCGTGGCGCTTGGTCGGGACAGAGCCGTTCTGCTTCGGGGCGTTCTCGGGGGAGGACATGGTGGCGGATTCGACTGCTGTGGGTGCCATTGTTGCGTTGCGTCCCGGTCTGTGGAAGTCAAGTCTTGGTGGGTTGGAAATGTCTCCTCGAGTTGAGTGGCCTCCCGTGGGAAACGCGACGCGACGCGTTCCCATTAAAGTGTGTGCATTGGTGTGCATTGCTGACTAAGGTCCGACTGCCCGACAAGCGAAGGTCAAGCAGGGGTCTTGCTAGTCGACGACGACTTAATGCATCGAAGCTTGTTCCATGTTGGCTGAACATCCAACGAATAGAACCACACAATCCAGCCATTCCGAGCTGAGCCTGAGTTTCAACGCATCTCAGATCGTCGAATCTTTCTATTTTGCCCCTACCTTTCCTGTGCTAACACTAATGGAGTTCCCCTTTCCCCAACAATCGAATTTGTCTGTGACGATGTGTTCTTCATTCTTCTCATCACTGCCTACAACCTCGAGTGGCCGGCCTATCGTATATCTTGGCCGCCGGGACTACAGAGTTGGTGCATCTCGCTTCGGTCGGTGAACACTGGGAATTCTCAAGCACTAGAGACCCTGTTTGCCAAAACTTGAGCTTCATACGTCTCTTCTGGCAGCATTAGACGTCCCCCGAGCCTCACTGCCTTTACTTAGGGTACACGGAGTCCTGCCAACATCCTACAGCCAGCCTAGCCCCAGGACTCACTACCAGGCGGCTTCCCGCTTAACATTCGATGCCGTTGCAATCGAAAGGCACCACGATACCAGTTGAAGATGAACATCACCATCTCCGTTCCGTCGGGAACCGTCAATCACGGCGACCCAAGACTCATCTGCACCCCGCCAATCTGGACCGACTTCGTCATCTTCTACGCAACGAATTATTTCGTCCACGCCCTGACACTCCCCAGCCGGCCCGGCGAGTCCGTCCTCGAGACCTGCTTCACCGTCATCACGGCACTATTTCTCCCGAGCACCGGCTCCTTGCGAGCCGCCCGCTGGCTTCTTTCTCACGCAGGAACCGTCAGACGCGACGAACTCAGCCGGGCCATCAGGGCTGGCGCACTATGCATGATCGTCGACGAGACTGAGAGGTCCAAGGTCTCGTGGATCGAGGCATCCTTGAGGAGGATGAACTTTCAAAGGGCGCGAAGCTGGTCAGTGTGGGATGATCCGCACAAAGCATGAATGCTTCCGAATCTTGCTTTGCCTAACTTTGGTTATGCTAGGTACGATACTCCCGCCCCCTCCTGGTATCGGTCTCGCTTTCGAGGTGCCGGCCGTTGGGTCCACTCGTCCCGGACCATCCATGGGACTTGTGTCCTACCCAAGGGGTTCATTCTGGTCGAGGTGCCCGTCGGTACGCCACTGATGCCGCCGCCAGGCTCGGGTGCTAGCCACCTTGACCGCTCAAACATTCAGTTGGGCAGCACTTACAACATACCCAAGGCGCTGTTTGCTCTGGGCCAGGCCGCATGGGGTATCACGACTGTCTACCGGACCCAAGGTGACCAGCTTGACAGGTACGGCTACGCGGCTTTCGGCGTGACTGTAGCCCCATATGCCTTTATGTCTCTGGTTAACTTGATTGCGCTTATCGTCACTCCCGAGTACAACTGCATTTACCTGGTTCACACACCAGACCTCGACAAAGCGAGAAGACGAGGCGGCAGGTTCTGCGGCATGATCGCAAGCGTCGACCTCGATAGCATCAAGGAGCCGTTGAGGACGTTCTGGCCCTCTCAAGCAGCCCACACCTCGTACTTTGCCGTCACGACGGTTCTTTTGTTGTTCCCGGCAGTCCTCGTCGCCGCTCTAACCGGCTTCAATCCGGGCCGCAGCACCGTCCACCAGCGGGTGTGGATCTTATGCTGGATCGCCTTTGGCATCGTCATGGGCCCCATCATCAGGATGCTCACCGTGTTTCCTTCTGAGATCCACGGCGTGTACAGGATTCGCGCGAACGACGCGATAGCGTACGCGCTCGACAACGCCACATTCATGCAAAGGGTGATCGACTGGCTGGTTGCGAAATATTTCCGCCTGATCGAGACTTCGTTCTATGTGTATGTCGTTCTTGGGGCCGCGATCTGTTTCACGCCTGCCATTGGAGGCATGGTTGTGGTTGGCGAGATGCTACAGGAGTTTGGTGTATGTAGACGTCTCGACAGGTAGGGCATATCGTACACTCAGGATCGCTGCGTTGCAAGCGGTGGAAAAGTGTGTTGTCCATATAGAAAATCGAGTTCTATGCAATTTATGCACTCCGCGCCGGTGACTGCCAGCCGATACCGCCTCAACCAAGTCGGACAGGGCTGTTTCGGGTTTCAAGAGATCCGGTTCCTCACCTGAATGTCGCCCTAGCTGTTGAGACACGAACCACAAATCTATGAGGGAGACTCCATATATGTCTTTAGTCAAAACGTGCAAGGGATCCAAATCGTATTTGCAAGCCATGTACTTGCGAAGAATGATTGCGCGACAGCGCCGAAACAATGGCCCAAACTCGGTTAAACGACTCGGAATGATTGTTTTGCGACGGCCCACTTGAAGATGAGTAAAATAACGGGAAACACATCAACCGGAGAGAAGAACGAGACACTGTGCTCTCTATCTAACTTTAAAACAGTTATTTATTCACATGAAGCATAAATGGATGGCCTGGTCTGCTAGAAAGACCGGAGAACCCGCAGACGGATTCATTGCTCAATTGCTATTTAGTCTGGCATGGAAAACGTTAACGAGGGCCCAAAGCAACTTTATACCATCTACTGTTAATGTCGAGGCCCTATATACAACTGATTCAGCGACAAACTTTCTCGCAAATGGAACCGCACGATGTAAGACCTGTCACCCAGCTGACGTTGAAGCTGCCAACGCAGCCATGCGGCCTAGCCAATGCGCTCTGAGCCATCTATATAAAAGTTGTTCGCAACTTGTTCCCGTCGCCATCTAAAATAGTTCCGGGCTGGGAGCCGAATAGCCCCCCCGACCTCCGGACAGATAGACTACCCATAAGCTCTGTCCGGCGCATAGGTAGAGGATGTTTTCTGGCCCGCGGCAGAAGCTTATAACACCGCCTAGCAACAAACGTGGATTAGCCAGATGGGCAATAGAGCACTCGAAGGGTTAACGATCAGAAGCTCACCTGGCACTTGGATCACACCCAGCAGTGAGCCACCGCTATTCCAAATCTCAACCCCGTCGCCGCAAGCGGCCCACACATTGCCATCCTCACACATGAGGTGCATGGGAGCACCTCTCCTCGCCAGGGCGAACATCCGTCTGTTGGCCAGAAAGACGGCGCCGTTGCGCTTCACGATGTCAAAGGCGTAGATGCTCCGTGGTCTTGGCCCAATTAGCCGGGGTTCACGACTCCGGAGGATGGTGCGCAAACTCACTGGATCAAGTCGAGACTGCCGTCCACGCGGACGCCCCCAGCGTCCGCGATGTAAATCGTCGAACAGTCTTCGTCAACCGCAATCCCGGTCGGGCGGACGAACCCGTCCGCCATGGCCCTCACCTCCCCGGTCTTCGCGTCGCATCGATAGATCTGCGGCGGCAGCTGCGGCGGACCCCGGAAGTCCTGCTCATGACCGCAACACGGGTCCGTGAACCAGATGCCGCCATCGCGGGACGACACCGCCGCGCTGTGCGGCGAGTTGAAGTCCCGGCCGTGGTACGTCGAGGCCGCGGCGAGTTGAAGTCCCGGCCGTGGTACGTCGAGGCCACGGCCTGCGGCGGCCTGCCTGCAGGCAGGAAGAAGACGCCTCCCGTCCCGGGCGCGATAGTTCCCTGTGAGCACCAGACCATCCTGTCGTCACCGACGGCGCACCCGCTCGCGGGCATCGGCATGGTCGGCGGCGGGCGCAGTTTGGCCCACTCGGCGGTGAGGGTGTCGTCGGCGGGGTTGCGAGTGACGGTCACCTTTGACATGAGGATCGTGGGCGGGCGCGAGGGGTCAGTCGCCGCGAGGGGCGCGGAGGTGGTCCATAACTCGTTGCGGGAGGCGACGTAGATGCATCCGCGGTGGAAGAAGGGTTTGGCGGAAGTTCCGACGGAGGAGAGGACGAGGGCGTGCGTCGGGCTTGGGCCGATGACGGACTCGAGGGCGGGGTCGTACTGAAGGATTGAGATGCTTGGCTTGATGGAAATCGAGTTCTTAGCTACGTATAGCAAAGCTATTGAGGAGGCATGGGGGAGTTTACATTCTCCGGCTTGTCCTGAGGCGGCGGTGTTGGGCCGCGACGGTACCTTATCTGTGTGTGCTGGTTAGTATCGTTCGTGATCAAGACAGCGAATGTACTAGTGAGTGTGGATTGAAGCGGATGGTGATCGACTCACTTCTACCGGCGTCACAATGGATTTGATACCGATCTCCTGGACAGTTGCCATCGTGTTGATGAAGCTGGCCTGTTGCGCATGTTTGCTTCGAACTCATTGTTAGGGGGACGTTCACTTTTATTCGACAAAGGCCACCGATGCACTTGTAACCATGGCGGCGGAAGGGGGGCCGTGGCCATCCAAATTCACTCATGTGCCTGAGGGCTCCTTGCTCGTTCTGCCGTCTTGTTTGTTCGATACGTCGTGTATATGTATCTGTCTAGATATTTATATATGCAATTGACATTACAACTCTTTGTCATGCACAGCTGGATGGGCATTTCATAGAGAACAACTGCCCCAGAATCCAAAGTGCAACGAAAGCGAGCACCTTGCACCTAGCTAGCTCCGCCCAGACTGACACCGGCTTCACTGGGGTCGATGTGGTACCGGCTCACTAGTAGCCTCTCAATTCTGGTCTGTCTGCCAGGTAGAATACCCAAGTCAATGTGCGAATCACTAATGACTGGCTACGGCTTGGTCCCTAGTAGCATAATAGGGCCGCATACTGTCCATGCAAGTACACGAGTTGGTCATCATCCACGTTCTCATTTCAATTAACAAGGATGTCTGCAATCCGTCGTCACAGGTACAAACGGAGAGATTACGGTTGGCGTCGGCCGCTTCCCGGCGCATCCCGGGGTCCATAGTCATCAACGAGTACTCCGAGTCCGGCAACAAGTGATCTCGGCACTGCAAGAGTGACGCTACCGCTCTCGGTTCCGTTTGAACCATGGATGATATGGCAAGATGGGTAGCAAGACCATCCACAGTCTTGTCTTGTCGTCTGCAGACCAAGACGGCGTGAGAAGTTCTGACATTGCCATTCCACCGGCAGAACGGAAAGAGGACGGAAACAGAGCCGGCTTTTGGGCCGCCGATCCTAGGCACTGCGACTTTTTCGTGACACGGGAGAACTCGTCGATGGGAAGTTCGCTGGGCGGCTGCTGGTGTCAGAGAGGTGCCGAGAACTCTGAATAGTGCTGCGAGTTTGAAGTGGGCAAGTTGAGTGGTCCCTTAGTAAACAATATTGCCTTCATCCATCCTGCAGGCACCCATTTCATACAATTGCTGGAACAGAGTTGAGGATTGCGCGAAGATCCCGACTTCCATTCACCTTGGCGGTACATTCCGTCGTCTTGTTTCGCTGGTCAGAAAATGTCTTCATTCCCGTCAACCAAACCCTCTATGAATACACTAGGTCGCAGTGGACCAATGGCTCGCCCGAAAATCGCCTGTCTAGTGTTTCGCCTTCTCGTCCTTGTCCGCACTGTCCAAGAACTTCCTGTTGGCTCATTGTCAGCAAATAGGGACGTCGCGACGACGACGCATAGTCTCTTATTGTCGGGGCAAAATGACGCACTTGATGAAGTCGGCCTCGTCGGAGCTGGAAGCGTTGATGGGAGGGGCGGCGGTGGCCTTGGGCTTGCTGCCGCTGGTGCCGATGTAAGCGCCGCCGAAGATGGTCGCGAGAACGCCCATGGCCAGCTGCGTGGAAGAGGTTAGCCTTGTGATGCTCGGGTGCCGGGTCGTAGGCTGCAGGGAGCAGAACTGGCCTCGGAGGAGCAACATACGTAGTGGGAGCCGACCTGGCGACCGGCGATAGTGTACATCTGAACCATTTTGGCGGGATTAGGGGGTTTGCGAGCCTTCGGAGGTGAATTGGTTCGATGGGGTGGAGGCAATTGGAGTTGGATGAGATTCGTCGAGGGCGTCGATACTCGGAGCTCGAAATTCGTTCGGAAGCTGGAATCGTGGATGCCTGACATGCAAGGCTAGGGTAGGCGCTCCTGTCAGGGTCGGAGAGCGGGGATTTGAGCCACCGATGTCTTCCATGCCGCGCCACATTCGGCATAGCCAGTCATGTCGCGCATGCAGCTGTGGCTTAAGCTACCCGATGCACCTTCCTCAACCAAGCAAAGGCGACGTCACAACCGGTAGCCATAAGATTCATGCCGCGGGCGTTTCCGGCGCGTACGCCGCCCCCCCCCGGCACTGCCGCCATCCATGCGCACATAAAGCTGTCAACACCTCCTTATTTTGAACAGTGTCACATTCAGACGAAGTATATCAACACCCATCCAACATGTGGGGACGAAGTCAAGACAAGACGCCCGAACAACCGAAAGAATCGCCAAAAGAGGATGGCGCCAAGACATTCGACCCGGAAAAGCTTCCGGCACGTGAGAAGCTGCCGAAGGCGCTGCAGAACATAGTCGACAAGTCGGATAGGGACGACAACTTCTTCGACGAGCTGGTGGACGGGTAGTGAGTGCTCATCTTGGGAACAGGACCTCTTGAATGCTGAGTTGACTGGATACAGCGCGCCCGAGTCCACCGAGTCGAATGTCCGTTATGCCGCATATGCAACCCGCATCCGTACGATTTTGATGTCCGCCCACCGTTACGTCGCCTACACCTCTGACATCGGTGAATCATTCCGACCCGTTGCGCATCCCGCCCTCGTCCGCTCCGCATATGGAATCTCGTGGTTGTACATCCTCGGCGACGTCAGCTACGAAGGCTACAAGGCGTACTGGTCCAACCAGCGCATTCTCAACCCGCACCTGCAGCTCACTGCGCGCCAAGCGAAGATTACGGGACTACCGGATGCTGTATCGGACGCTACAACCCCCAGCAGCGAGGTCGTCCCTGGCGGGAAGATTGCGCCCCTGGACGACTACAGGACCGTCATGATCCAGCGAGGCATCTTCCAAAGCATCGCCAGTATGGGTCTCCCGGCCTTTACCATCCACAGCGTGGTGAGGTATTCGGGCAGAGCGCTCAAAGACGTCAAGAACACGAAGGTCAGGACCTGGGGCCCCATCGGCCTTGGCCTAGCCGTCGTGCCGTTTTTGCCAAGTCTCTTTGACGAGCCGGTCGAGAATGCCGTTGAATGGATCTTCCATAAAGGCTTCGAGACCTACGGAGGTAAGGCGTTTGTTGGCGATGCACCGGCCACGGGCCGTGAGGATCTGTTGGCGAAGAGACCGAAAGAGAAGGAACTGTGAATATTCGGCGTTTTTAGAATGATATGGATCGCAACTCAAATCGGACTTGGCTCGGCGCATGGGAAACTCCTCAACTCAAAGGGGGATGGGTGCTAGGGAGGTGAATGCGGCAGCCTAAACAGGCGCGTGGTGTAATTGAGGGTATATACGGAAAATGTCACTATGAACATTCATCAAATCATCATCATCTAGGTCAAACCTCGATCAGGTTGGGCGGGGGCCCCACGCCGCGAAGTAGAACAACCGTGTTGCCGCTGACCAGCGCTTGGCCAACCTTTTCGTTGAACTCCAGTAATCTTCCTCCCTCCACGTGGAACACCCGCAGCTTGTCCCGCTCATCTGACGATCGGTTGTTGAGGTTCTCCACTTGTAGCCGCTTCGCTGCCTCGTCCAGTACTCTTCCGACCACCCAGTCCTTGGAGAAGAAGAACTCGCCCTTGGGGAACTTGGCCTTTGCGGTCTCGGCCTCAGCCTCGACATACAGGTATACCCTCTTCTCCTGAGGCAGCTTGTCGTCACCCTTGGCCGTCTTTTTCAGGTTGTTGACCGCGATCAGTCGCGCGGACGCAGATGTGGGTTTCGGTTTCGGTAGCGCCCTGCCAGCCTGCTCTTTCTTGGCGGATCCCCAGGCCTTCAGCTTGTCGAAGGCGCTCCTAGTTCGCGCTGCGACGTCGATCTGGGACCCAGGGCGGGCACCGAGCGGTATGAGGTTCTTGCAGTCGTGGTCTTCCTTCAGTCGGTGCTTGAGGCAGTAGTCGCGATTGCAGCTTGGGCAGTGCACGCCGGGTACCAGGGAAGTACCAATGGTGGTCTTGCAGGGAAGCGAGGCGCAGGGCTTCTGCGAGACGTGGTCGCGCAGCTGGCGGCCCTGACCGTAGGCGGGCTTCGCGAGCTCGGCTTGCCGACGCCGTTCGGCCCAGGCCCCGGCGTTGGCGCACTTGTGGGAGGTCTCAGACCGGTGGTCGAGGCAGAATGTCTTTTTACAGCTTTGGCAGAAGAAGGGAAGGAAGTCAAGTTGGTTGCAGTAGTCGTACTCGCAGTGCTTGCCGACCAGTTGCGCATCGAAGCCGTCTTTGGTGTCGTCCATTTTGACGTAGCTCGTCTCGTCAGTGTTGGATGAGGACGCCATTGTGATGACGTGTTCGGCTTCCCGGTCTATTTATTTGCGATAATCTTCGGTCGTCCCTTGGGTAAAGAGAGGGCTGGCGTAGACCTTGGCCGGGGCGCATCAGGTGGCACGAGGCTGAGAGGGAGGCGACGATGGCAATGGCAATGTTGCTGAGAAATGGCGGGGAGAAAGGTCTGGAAGAAACCAGCTGGCAGGTTTTCGGCTTGTTGGTCATCCGCTCACAGCGGGGCCTCCCCCTGAGCTCAGGCGCCAAGTATAGCGCGTGCGTGGCCACCGGCAGCCTGGGAGGCGGCTGATCCATACGGGCAACCGAGGCCCGGGGCCATTCGGATGATCAAGACAATTTTGTCTCATCTTTTCAACGGCGGTGCGGACGCAAGTGGTAGTTGTCTCTCGTTGTCGTCTAATTTCCACCTCTTGAAATACCCCGATGCTTCATTGGCATTGGTGATCTAAGCTAGCTCTTCGAGACATATGCAAGTAGCAAACGGCAACAAGCCCCCGCTAACAGCCACCTGTAGGCTGTAGCCAGGGATGGGGCGATCCCCGAACGCAGCAACCCCACAGTTCAATCGGGCCCGATCTAGCGGGCCCCGGACCCCTAAAGTGGACCGCGTACCAACGCGTTTCTCGCGAATCAATGACGTTGCTACTTAAACGTCTGGCCGCACTTACCTATCCTACATGCCTACCCTGCAAAGCCTGAGAAGCTCTAATTCTCGGACGATGGACAACTTTCCGCCTTAACACCACTGAACGCAATGCCTCCACACATCCCGCGCAAACGGCTGCGCGAGGAGTCGCCTGTCAAATCGAGCCCGAAACGCCACCAGGCAGCCAAAGGACAGTCCAACCCCGTCGCGCCGTCGACCCGCAGGAAGCCGACTCTGTATGATGATCTGGATGCTGCCACCACGCCTGACTCGTCCAGGGTCGGCCGCTCTGCTCTGGATGTCGTGAGCGATAGCGACGAGGACAGTTCGTTGAGCGACTTATCCGACGGCGATTTTGAGGATGTCCCCGTCGCAAACGGACGGAAAGCCGAGGAACCATCTGAGGATGACGATGACGAAAACGACGACGTCGAGTTTGAAGACGTTCCTGCTCCAAGAACAACCCTGGCTAAGGCGGCTACGACATCCCAAGACCTCCAGCTTACTCTTGACGCCGGACTTGGAACCGCCACGACCGATCCCTATGGCGACAAGAAGGGACCAACGAAGCGCGAAAAGAAGATCCGAATAGTAACCCATTGTATCCACGTCCAATATCTTCTTTGGCATAACGCGCTTCGAAATGCGTGGATTAGCGATCTCGAAGTCCAAGCAATCATGATGTCCCACGTCCCACCCCGTCTTTGGGAAGACGTCGAGAGGTGGAGGAGAGCTAGCGGACTGGACGCAAAGCCGGAGAAAGCTCCGCCGAAACCGGCCAAGCCGACCAAAAAGACCAGAAGCAAGGCAAAAGGAAAGAAGGTCGAGGACGAAGACTCTCGAGATTGGGGTCCTGCCGCTGAGAGACTGGATGAAGGGGCCGTCGATATGAGCCATGGTGATCCACTCTTCAGACTCATGAAGTCTCTTGTGGCCTGGTGGAGGCAACGCTTTCGAGTCATAGCGCCGGGCATTCGGAAGTGGGGTTACATGCCCCCCGAACGGCTTGGCAGACTGCGAAAGGCTTGGGAGACGGAGGATCATGACCAGGAGCGTTTCGGAGAACAACTCAACGGGCTCGTAGGCTTCCGATTGTGCGCCCAAGAATGTGCAGGGAGTCGAGATGTGGGATCGCAACTATTTACGGCCCTTATGAGGGCTCTGGGGTTGGAGGCACGGATGGTCTCGAATCTGCAGCCTTTAGGCTTCGGATGGACGAAGCTGGAGGAGGCAGACCCCGAAAAGGAGAAGAGCGCATTTCCGGTCACTAGCAATGATGCGAGGAGCGACGATGGCAGGAATGGTGAAAAGACCGCCGGAAAGACGAAGAAAACGGCAAAGACTATCTCAGCGAAGAAGAGCACGACGCCAGCACGAAACGCCAGCACGAGGCGCGCAAGCCAAAAGAAGGTCGTTAATGAGATAGATGGCTCGGATGACGAGCTCGGCTTGGAGCATCCGGATAGCGACGACGAATCGATCGTAGAGCTAGAGGTGACACCGCGGAAGCCCCTGGCGGTGTCCAAGAAGTTCGACAAGGACCTGGAGTTTCCTCATTACTGGACGGAGATTCTGTCACCAGTGACAAAGAAGTATCTACCGGTTGACCCCATCGTCAAGAATGTCATTGGAACCAACCGAGACCTGATTGAATCCTTAGAGCCGCGTGGCGGGAAGGCGGACAAGTCAAAGCAGGTTGTGGCGTACGTCGTCGGCTTCTCACCGGATGGGACAGCCAAGGACGTCACGGTTCGTTATCTCAGGAAACAGTTATGGCCTGGCCGCACGAAAGGCTTTAGGATGCTACCAGAGAAGGTTCCGATTTATAACCGTCACGGCAAAGTGAAACGACACGATCAGTTCGACTGGTTTAAATCGGCTATGAAGGGCTATGCGAGGGGCGACCGAAAGCACCCACTTACAGAAGAGGACGAAGCCGAGGAGTCGACGGACCTGACCCCAGCCCAACCGGAAAAGAAGGAGGTGAAGGAGGGCAGTGAGACTCTGGCGTACTACAAGCAGTCGAAGGAGTTCTGTCTTGAGCGCCACCTCAAGCGAGAGGAGGCTCTTTTGCCCGCGTCCATTCCCGTCAGGACATTCAAGAACAAAGCAAAGGGCGGAGAGATATCCGAAGAGCCAGTGTACTCGAGGAAGAACGTTGTCAACGTCAAGAGTGCAGAGACATGGCACAAGCAAGGTAGAGCACCCAAGCCTGGCGAGCAGCCGCTCAAGAGGGTGCCGTACCGCGCGGCCACGACCAACAGGCGCCGCGAGATCGCCGAAGCCGAGGCCCTCAGCGGCGAAAAGGTCCTTCAGGGATTGTACAGCTTTGACCAGACAGATTGGATCATCCCGCCACCTATCAAAGACGGGATCATTCCAAAAAACGAATACGGGTAAGCTTTCCTGTCCAAGTTGACTGTGTGCTTCGCTGACGCAAATACTCAGCAACATCGACCTATTCGCCGAACACATGTGCCCTGAAGGTAAAGATCCGCTGTTTTGGTTGACAAGATGGACCACTTTGCTGATACGTCAACAGGTGCCGCCCATGTTCCATTCCGAGGGGCTGTCAAGGTCTGCAAACGGCTCAAGATTGACTACGCCGAAGCCGTTGTGGACTTTGAGTTCGGAAACCGAATGGCAGTACCCGTCATTCAAGGTGTTGTCATCGCCGAGGAGTATCATGACCAGGTGATGGAAGAAATCCGCAAAGACGAAGTAGAACGAGCACGCAAGGAGGACGAGAAGCGGCGCAAGGAGGCGCTGAGAGTGTGGAACAAGTTCTTGAAGGGACTCAGAATCGTCGAGCGCATTCGCCAGGACTACGGACAAGTCGACGACAGTGTTCCGGTTTTTCAGAAAGGAGCGGCCAAAGCTGTCCGACACAATCGCGATGCGGACAAAGAGGAAGAGGCAAATCAGATGGACGCAGAAGAGATGCGCATGAGGGAGGAGCAAATGGCTGGTGGTTTTTTCCCAGAAGGCCACGAGGAGGAAGAGGTCGAGCAGACGCAGCGGTTCACTTCTGGGTTCTTCCCAGTGGTCGACGAGGGCGACGAAGACTGCGACATGGAAGACGCATTGGTTGTGGACCACGGCGGCGATGAGAAACTGGACACGACGGAAGATGGAGATGGCGCCGCCGACGCCGAAGAGGCTTCCCCGGAGGCGGAATCCCTGCCTGCGCCGGTGAGGGCCAAACCGAAGCCGAAGAAGAAGGCGGCGACAAGGCGATCGACGAGACGCAGGCGAAGACCTGTTCCCGACAGCGAGGACGAAGATGAGGGGGAGGATGACGACAGTTTTGTGGCCTCGGACGACAATTACGAGTGATCCAGTTGCATCCAGTCGTGGCTGGGCGGATTACGTGCGGGACGGCAGGTGGCGCACGATTGTCGATACTGTACGCTGGGATATGGTCATGTCCAGGAAACCAAGGCTGTTGTGGATGGATGTGCAGCGATGTGTTTGGCCGTAGCTGGTGCATCGCTGAACGTGTCACCATCCTTATTTGTCGAGAGACACATGCGGCGAGATAGTCTCAACCGTCACCACCAATGGGGGATGCGCTGGCGCTGGCTCGAGGCGGAGGATGATTGATATTACGAGAATTAGTGCACTGGATTTAGAGCAGCTGATCACATACCGAAGGGAACACAGAACCCAATGAATTCCACACTCTACCTTCAATCACTCATACCCAGGTCGTCAGTGACATTCATGCTTGATGAAGATTGCCAGAGGCAGTCTCCGATTGGATCGTGAGCGCAAAACCCCGATAGTTCGGGACATCGCAGGGGGCTTCCTTGCAAGCCAAAATGCGCTAAGGAAACTCAGGGTTTGGCCCCAAATCCCGGAGGCCCATGTGACGATCCACCGATCCGTCTATCCGTCTACCCCTTGAGTCCGAGTCCGCAGCTAATTCAACGTCACCTCATGTTCGAACATGTTTGACTGACCGACAGGAAGCAGAGCGCGCCGTCTACCAGCCGCTCTTGGTTCGATCGTCGAGGAGCCGGCGTCGAACAGCGACTCCGCCCCAGGAAGTCAGCGACAGAAGTTGGGTCTTTTAAGAGAGACCACGCAAGGGCGCGGGGTTGAGGGGTAGGGAGACGGTGACCAACACAACAAACAACCAACCTGGCCAAACGATCCATGCGAATTTCTTGGACCAGTGCGCCAGCGGCAATCCAGGAGGAGGAGGAGGGTGGGCTATGTGAGAGCCGCCCGACGACATTCTCAACGACGACGCTGTGTTCCATTACCAGACCAGGGCTGCAAGTTGGCGACAAAGGTGCCAGACAAGACGGTAGAAAGAAAAGAACGAGGTGATTGTTTCGTAACAGTCCAAAAGGGTCATCAGCAGAAAGCATCCAGACAGAGGTAGGTAAGTAGGTACCTCTACCTGCTACGGGGTGCCTGTCTGGCTTCCATTTGCATCTACCTTACCTCAGAGAGGGGCCCACTTCTATCTGGTGCATGCCTTGACTTCACTTCCTGCCGTTTGGTCGGTCGCCTCTGCAATACTCAAGGAGGCAGGAAGAAGCGAGCACCTAACCGCTCGTTCTTTCCTTGTATCGGGGAATTCTCTATATATCTTTTCTCCCTCCATCATTGTTTTGGTCATCTTGCCTACAACCCACGATCCCGTCTCGTCTCGTTGATTCCCTTCATCACATACCGGGTGCCATCTCGACTTCAGACACCCTATTCACCCCGCAGATAACAAAAAACCAACAGCAATTTCTCAAGGCTGCCCAGGCCAGAAAGGTATGCTACACCGTGTTCTTGTTTGCGCCTTCTCTCATCACCTGTTGGAGCTGCTCTCGGCCACTCCGCTTTGCCCGTTTTTGCCGACGATTCCCTCACCTCTTTCCCTGGTCGAACCTGAACCTTCTTCCTCACACAGTGACCCAGTCATTTTCATGCTCGCCGTACTTGGTACCTCTCTACCTAGATAGGGACGCGAGCGCGCCCATCGAAATCCACAAGCGTGGCCAGGAATACCCAAGGTAGGGTGACTCTTGGTTCCCCAGCAGAAGTTTATTGTGCGCCACATTCTGTGTCCATGAGTTGCCCCCAGGTACCCATCGCCCGAACGGGTGCGAGAAAGTAGCCTTGGCCGCTCCCATATTTTCTGCGGTTCGCGGTTGCGCAGACTTGCCTGCCAGCTTCTCCATTTCCGTCGAATGACTGGCTACTTACACACTTCCGCTTGCTTCCTCCTCACTGAACCTTTACCCCGGTGTAGCCAATATGAGGGCTTGGTTGAGAAAATTGCGTCAAGATGGGAATCCGGTTAACCAAGCACAGCGTAGGCATTGCCCAAATTCTGAGTCACTGCTGCTACCTTTGGACACGGTGCAGGACGAGGCTGTGGCCCAGAAAGAGTCTTGTCTTGTGACGAGGCTACGAAAGAGTATCACGACTGGGGTCCATGGCTTTTTGAAAGCCCGCCTGCCATCGATGAGCGCCGACGCAGAAACGGCGGAAATGACGGATGTCGCCGATGAGGTCAAGAGAGCCTGTGCAACAACCGTCCTGGATGTGTTCCCAGGAATCTGTCCCGATTTCCTCGACAAGACGGCTTCCAAATTTCAGTACAACCCAGACAAAACAATCGAAGACATTCTGGGTCTGGTTGAAGATGGCAAGCCTTACCCCAAGAGGTTTTACTTCAAGACTCTGAAGCGCAAGAGGGAAGGGCCAGAGGATCCCGATGACGAGGCCACTATTCTCCATACATACAGCTATCCCGGTCGAATGAAAGAGTCAGCTCGAGAGTACATTGTCATGGCGTAAGCACTTTTTCTTCATTCCGCCTACTCATTCTGTGGATCTTCGGGCATGAATGGCGATTGAAATACTGGCTGCTAGCTCTATGACTGACAACAGATACAGGAAGAAGCTGTTGAAGCAAGAGTTTCCATCTGCAACTATGAGTAGCATTCTGAAGATCTTTGCCAGCAAGGACAACCAGTTGCTGCCAGCCTACATGGCCGTTGACGCTGCTATGAAAGAGAACCAATGGTCGCCAGGGAAGGTCTATGTCAACATTGCGTACAAAAAGTCGCCAACTTCAACAGACCCCCAATATGAGGGCGTTCAACTAGACAACATCATACAGCTCACAAACAACCCAGAGGAGAAAAGGGCTTTGCAGGAACTCCAGGCTGCTCGTAAACTATTACTCAAGCGCAAGGAGGCAACCGAAAAGGAGAATGCAGAACGCTACAACCTTCTGTGGGCTAGAGAACTCGGTGAAGTCAAGGAGTGTGGTTGTTGCTTTGAAGAGTTTGCCCAGAACCGTATGGTGAACTGCCAGAACCCAAACAGCTACCACGCAAGTGCCCTACTTCTGTCTTTTACGTGCCGTGGAGAATACAGCTAACGTCGCAAAGTTCTTTTGTGTCGGCTGCGCCCAACAGGCTGCTGAGACTGCTGTTGGTCAATCAAAGTATGAGCTGGCCTGCATGTCCATGGATATTTGCGAGGCTGGCTTCTCCCACCAGGAGCGCCAGAAGTTCCTTACCGATCAACTCTCATCAGCCCTGGATCGCATTGAAAACGAGGCTGTCCTCCGAATGGCTGGCATAGAGAACCTGGAAAGATGCCCCTTTTGCCCCTACGCTGCCGAATACCCTCCAGCCAACACCAACCGAGAATTCCGATGTGACAACCCAGATTGCCAGAAGGTCAGCTGTCGCCTCTGCAAGGAAGAAACACATGTTCCCAAGACCTGCGAGGAGAACACACGGGATAATGGTATCAAGGCTAAGCATGAAATCGAGGAGGCCATGTCGGCAGCCATGATTCGCAAGTGCAACAAATGTGAGTGCTGCAACCTGCGAACCTATCCTTGATGCATTACTAGTTACTGACACCAAATCTTTAAGGTGGCACCCCTTTTATCAAAGAAGAGGGATGCAACAAGATGGCCTGCGTTGCTGCTAATTGTGCAAACATACAATGCTATGTGTGCTCCCAATCTTGCGACTACAGCCACTTCAATGATCCAGCCAGAGGCGGAAAGCAAGGCAATTGCCCCCTCTTTGACGACGTGAATGCACGTCACAAGGCTGAAGTGCAACGTGCAGAGGAAGAGGCTCGCCAGAAAGTCTTAAAGAGCAACCTCCAGATCAAGAGAGACATGCTTATGTTTGGCAAGCCAGAACGCAAGCGTGCTAAACCAGTCGGCAAGCTAATCCTCGAGCCAATACATGACCTCAAACCATCGCAGGATAAGATAGCAATGCAACGCCCCCGTCCGAGTTATGGTGATTACGAAAATCTGGATGCAGTCCCAAAACTGGGTGCAATCCGAGCTCTGGCGGCTCAAGCACAGGTGGCTGCACAGCCAGGTTATGGACAACAACAAGCTGTTGGCCAACTAGCCCTGCAGAGTAACGTTGGAGAACCTCAACAGCACGGATACGACGTGCCTCCCTTAGGCCCAAGGGATCGTCGACAGTCTCCGAGTCCCCGACAAGCTCCAGCTCCTCGACGCTCTCTGGGCCTTCAAGAAGCTCCAGACCCTCCTCTACAGGCTCCGCAGATCCGAAAGCCATCGACCCATAATGGGCCTCTGGCAGGGCCGCTTGTTGAAAGTCCTCATCAAGTCCACGGCAGTGTCCGACCTTCTCCAGAGAGGGCCGTAGACATGAATCCTTTCGCAGCTACCCGGTATCAACCCCCGCCTCAGGCCCAGCAAGCACAGGCACTTGGACCCAGGCAGCCAGGCGACTTTCGAGGCTTACACAACGTTGACGACCGGAGACAACTTGTGCAAAACCCTGATTCGCCGAAAGTCAACCCGTTCAAGCGGCGAATCGATAACCAACCACGGCGAGCATTGGTTAGACCAGACAATAAAGCCCGACCCGAGAACCCGATGTCGCTGATGGACTTGAGAAAGCCTATGGATCGCGATAAGAGCGTCCAGCGCCTTCCGGATCCCGTTCCAGCGCAGCAAGTCAGTCCACAACAAGAGAGTGCGAATCGTGCGCAAAGACTTCGAGGGCCTCTGCATGACGGTTGGCCAATGGCCACCCATGGTCGCAATCATCAGGGCGCGCAGCAATCCCACAATGGTGAGCGCAGTGTTGTGGCGAATGTGTGTGCGGAATATCTTCGGAAACGGGATGTCCGACAACTCGCCGCAGATGATGAAGCCCCGACGGCGCCGGATTGGACCTCGATTTGGAGACAGGCAATTGCTAAGGGCAATGAACCCGGTCACGCCACAGGAGAGGAGTTCACCAGAGGGACCGAAGTAGGGTACGGCGCAGTGGACGTTCGGTCCCGAGCCCTTGAAGCTGCGGTGCCTGTGGCACACGCTCAGTCGCAGTCCAACGGCTTCAATCTGAACGGTTTGTTGCAACCGCCGGCACCGAATCGCCCCAACTGGTTGGTGGAAGCCAGACGCCGTGGAATGGCACGTGGCATGCTTGAACCCGCCGGTGGAAATTCCAAGGACAAGCCTTTTGTTCTGGACTAAAGGTCTTTTTGGGCTGGTCTCCGCTTCATTCTGCGCCTTTTTCTCTTTCGACAAGATACTAGCATCGCGCCACAGATACTTTGCTCCCCCCCCCAGCCACAGGCCTATCCGAACCAAATCTTGTGGATGTCGTCTGGGAAACGGAATTCGGGCGACCGCGCTGCGTTTTCATACAAGATCGATGCCAGGGTTTCATGTTCTTCGTTTGTGTCTCCCAACCTCTCGCCCTCTTGTCGCGTTGGCATAATCATGGCACACATAGCATCGAGCAGGGCGTCAGGAACCTATCTAATCCAGGTTGTTGCGCAGGATAGCGCGAGGGGTGGGTGGTTTTTTGAGGAAAGACAGGTTATCTTAATTTGGGTTTGACACGAAAAGGCGTTTTTAAATTTGGTCATAGCAACAAGGCTGATTCTACTCGCGTGACCAAACTGGATCCAGTATTCGAGATAAGTAACACGAAAAGAGGAAAGGGAAAACAAAAACAAGAAAAAGCAGAAAGAAGGCCATCAGATATCCATGAATGAAGGCGTGAGTGTGTGTCAAGTCTACCGTCCGCGGCCGAACTTCTCGTGCCACTTGCCCTTGCTGCCCGTGTTCTTGAGGTTCGATATCGTCTGCGGCTCCGCCTGGGCGATGAGCTCAATGGTCTCGTGAACGGTGGTGATGGCGGCGAGACCGGCGGCGGGGACATCCGGGGTGTGGGGGGCGAGAAGGATCAGGGAGTTGGAGGTGTTCTTCTGGAGCAGCTTGTAAGTCTTGTCCTGGGCCTTAAGGAGAGCCGTTGCAGGGGTGGAGGTGAGTGTGAGGCTATGACGTGTGTAAGCTTGTGAATCTCTCCCTCTCTCTCTCTGTGGTGGCCAGAAATGATGAGGAAAGGGCGAGGATGTAGTCCGAGTAAGGACCGGGGTGTCGTGATTGAGGCTGAGAGAGCGATGTGGACTGAGAGACCGGGGGGAGGGGGCAAGGGACACGAGCGGGTGACTTACACCGGGGCATCTTCGGCAGTCAGCAGGGCTTCCAGCTCCGGAGGCAGCTCCATGAGCTTGTAGCCACGAGAGTCCGGGACATGGGTCAAGGGGATGCCGGAGTCATGGGTGGACATTATCGGCGTTGGTTTTTTGTTTTTCTTTGGGAACCTCGAGGGAGAGAGACTATTGGGCGTGCGTGGCTTGGCTTTGGCCGTGTGTTGCAGAAGTTTCGCGCGGACGGCGGCGGCTTTTCACGTGTGAGTCGTCATTACGCCGGAGGGGGGTTTTACTTTGGCAAGTGAACATGGAATCAAGCATGGAGAGGGATGGGTCGTCTAACCAGACGTCGTCCGATTGGTGCCGTGTGAGGCACGGACCCTGAAGATTTAGGATGCAGCGGCGGGAAGAGGGAATGGTTCGAACCGAACTTGGACGCTTCCATTGGCTGATGTCAGCTGTCGCGCCTCGTAACCGGGGTCTAGTGGAGCATCGAGGCAGTGATTGGGCAGAAAGAGGATCCGAGCTTTTGTTATGTAACCTTTTTGAGCGGCTGGTTGCTATTGATAAAGCGGGTCGCGTGGTTGGATTTGTTGATGTTGACCTCAGTCGCCCTTCGGTTATCGGTGAGGGTGGAACACACCAGCACACGTAAGGTAAGGCGAGAGAGAGAGAGAGAGAGAGAGCGTGAGGGCAGACAATGGTCAAGATGCTGCAGGCCGGCAGCGCAGGCGCATCCATCTGTCTGCACTCACCTCGCCCTGCATCTGCACCACGCCAACAACGGCATATGGTGAAAATTCTCCTCCCCTGGCAGACAGACCCCGAAAGGCAAGCGGCATATCCATTGCACACGTCGCGGTGGATGGTTGCTTGGACATCGCCATCGCCTTCATGCACTCGATCGTTTCTTATTCCAAGTAAAATTTTCCCAGCCCCAAGACTTTTTGTTTATTTCCCTAATCCTTGCGCCTGCTCTGCCTGTGTCGTGTGTTGCGTTGTGTGTGTGTTATCTCCTCTTGGAGAAGGGGAAAAGGCCTAGGCCGAGTCCACACCCAGGAGGTTTCTTAAGGCGTTCGTCGCTTAACTCTTCCCCTTGTCGAGTTATCTGACAAGGCTTCAGGCTGTCGTCATTCTTCTCCCACTACCCCATCACTCTCCTCGTCGGTCATCCTGTTTATTCTACTCTCACCATTTCTTGTCTGGACAGGACTTGGGAGCATGGTGGGGAGGGGCAGCAAGAAAAGAAGAGGAAGGAAAAAACCACCCCCAAAATAAAGAGTGAGAACAGCAATGGCTATTTGTCGTTCCCACTGCATTGTTACCAATACCAGGCAGGGACTGCATCGAGATCAACAAAGGGTTCAACAACAAGAGGTAAATTAAATCCCAGGGATCGCCACGGATACCGTTGATTGCACCCTATTTTCTACTCTTTTTCCTCCCCTTCCCCCTGTCCGTCAGACCGACCGTCATACCTTACCAGGGCTCTTTGCCTTACCAGGTTACCTTGGATTGGGCTTCACCTCTTAATTGCCATAAACAACAAACAACAACACAGGGCGGACCCACGGACTACACAGTCCACAGGTGACTGCAGCCCAGCCCAGCCCAGCCCAGCCAGCCTCCCCACCACACCACGCCCACCACCGCCGCTGTCGCAGGACCTACCTAGGTACCCACCTACCCACCAACACTGTGCTTCACTGTCTTTCCTGTTTCCCCCGCCGCTGCTGCGTTGCTGTCGTTGCCTCAACACACGGACTCTCTCGACTCGACTACCCCCCGGCCAAGCTCAACGCCAGCCAACTCACACCGACACAGCAATAAACACACGATAGTTGCTGGCTTGCAATCTTTATCTGTCCAACTCCGGTTACGCTAGCCAGCCTGGCAAATTGCCAACTTTTTTCTCCCTCATCACGCTCTTTTTCCCACCCCTAATTCTCTCTTTACTCTTTTTGTTGTTGTTATTGTTGTTGGTGTTCGTTCCTATTGGAATCGCTCTCCTGCGTATCGTCCCGTCGCATCGCGATCAATCGCCGCTGCCGCTGCCGCTACCACACTCGAATTACCTCGATCGCCACTCGACCTCGACCTCGACCTCGATCAGGGATCGACTTGCGCCTGACGCAATCGATAACTATACGCAAACGCGCACCCACGACTATACATCACATTCTTTTACCAATCTTTGCGAACATCTCCGGCTTCTTTTTGTTCCTGGTGTGATTTATACAGCAGCCAGTCAGTCAGCAATGACCCAGGCCTATTGACGAGACCACGCGACCGACCGACCGACCGAACGAGCGGCCGAAAGACAGACCGACCGACCGTATCGCCGCCAAGCCCCGACAATGGTTCGTGTCACGGAAGAGCTGGCTCTGCCCGCCGAGCACCTTACCCTCTACCACGCCGCCGACCCCCTCCTCGGACACCTGCCCGTCCTCCTCTTCCATGGTCCCTCCACCACGGCAAACTACACCCTCAACAGCTCTCGCGTCCAGATCCACGTCTATAGCCCTGCCGGCTTCCAGTCCTTCCCGCGCCTGACCATCCAGCCCAACTCGCCCTTCTATGCCGTCGTCAACCACCTGCCGCGCGAATGGCAGGGCGATGAGACCTATCGCGGCCTCGCTTTCGGCCTCTACAAGTATTTCCAGGAGCTGCCTGAGGTCGTCAAAAACCACCTGAAGAATACCTATCCGACCACGAGGGGGCGTCGCCCGGGAAGCGGCCCGGCCTTGTTCGGTGAGCAGCACGCCGCCGATCTCGCCAAGAACATGGTTAGGAGCGAAAACACCGCCGAGGTCCTCGAGACACTGCAGATCGCCCTCCAGACTCAGCACCTGAGCAACGTAGACCTCGACTTTGTTATGCCCCCCGGCTCCATTATGCCGCTGCAACCCCAGGACTTGGATGAGGTGCCCGAGGACGAGGACGAGTTCCTTGACCCGACCCTACGCCAATATGGGGGATACACGTCGCTGGTGAAGCTGCTGGGGGAACCCGTCTTCCTGCCTACGTCGAGGTTGCGGAGGGCACCCTCGAAGCCGACATCGTTGAATCGCAGCAAGTCCTTTTCCAAGGATCAGAAGGTGGATTTGAGAATGAAGCTCGGAGAACTGGTCGATACTGAGGGGAGATATGTGTTGAAGCTGAACGAGCTGGTGAAGCACATTGCCGACGACTTTAGACAATCTGCGAGACACCGCGACCCCGCCAGCCTGAGTCCCTCGGAGGAGGAGCTCGAGAGGCTGTTTCCCAGATCCGCGGATAGGATATTGCAAGTGAACTCGGCATTTCTGCAAGAGCTGCGCGATGTCATGGACGAAACCGAGGAGGAGGCCGTCAAAGACATGGAGGTGACGACTGTCGCGTTGACAGGATCGAGAATGGGGTCCCCCTCCAAGTCGAAGGATCCCAGCGGCGCATTGGCAATCGCGAGGGTCTTCCTCGAATGGTTTCCCAAATTCACCGACTGCTACCAAGACTACATCCGCGCGAGCCAGCATTTCCCCACGCTTCTCAACTCGTTCCTGGACCAGCAATCCAGCTTTCGTCAACGCGTCCTCCAGACCGGCGAGCAGACCGTCCGCTCCATCCTCATCGAGCCCGTGCAGCGTCTTCCGCGATACAGTCTACTCATCGACCAAATCGTTACCTGCCTTCCCATGACACATCCGGCGCTGCAGCCGATGCTGAAAGCGCGCGACATTATCACAAACATCTGCTCAATGGACGAGCCCATCCCCGATAAGCCACAAGTGACGAATCGCCTGCGCAACATGGTTGAGAGTTGGCCTCTTGATCTCGAGCCTCGAGGAAGACTCATTCTAGCGGCTGACTTCGTCGAGCTTCCTGCGCCCTACCAAATGTTGGAGCCACCAGAGCTGGCGGACCGTGCGGGCGTCTTTCTGCTATTCTCGGACTGTCTGGTCATTCTGAAGAAGCTGGGTCCAAGGCCGATGACCGGCAAAGACCTTCTGCGTGAAATTGATAAGCCCTCGGCAGCCGGGCTTCTCCTATCCATGACTAATGCTGCCGGTGGTCAGCCTACTTACGAGCTCGCATTCACCGGCTGGCATGGCCTTGCCGATGTGCGCTTCACCGAGTCGACGGACGGCAGGCTTATCTGGATGACTTCGACACAAGAGATGAAGGGAGCGCATGCTGGAGAGTGGGTCACAGGCACTGCGGTCACGTCGAGGTGTTTTCTGCTTGAGGAGTCCTTTACGCGGGCGTCAAAGTGGACGGAAGATATCGTCAAGGCCCGCGTCGAGGGTCGCTTTTCGGAAAAGGAGCGCGAGGACCCCTCTTGGACTCTGCGCTCCATCAGGATGCCGGACAACAACAACTTTGGCATCTTTGCCGCCGTCTTTCAAGAAGGCGCTGACCAACTGATCGAGGGTCGAAGGGAGCCTGCGCCGATCCGCGTCGTCATCGACCACGAGAAGGGCACCAAGGGCGCTCCGATCGGCCATTACGGAGTCGAGATCACTGTCAATGTCAAGTGCGGTGACCTCAAGAAGGTGACGATGGTGACTGCCGGTTTGAACGGAAAGCAATTCTCGGACGATGTGACGTTGGATGACTTTTTGCCAACGCTCACCCGACGAAGTAAGTTGGCTTGGCCCACTTCTTGGATCCAACGCAAAACTAACCGTATACGCAGTTATTCAGCTGCTCAGCATGCAGTTTAGCGTGTCAAACATGCGACTGGCGCCTGCGCTGGTCTCCTACTATACCAAAGTCCTCAAGGGCCTCCCTCTCATGACGAGAGCAGAGAAGACGAGATCCTTTCTCGCCTCATCGCCCGTCAAGGGGCTCTTCTCCAGCATCTGGGGCGGCTCCACCAACACCGAAGCACACAGTCCGCCCAAGCACAGCCGAACGCCAGTGACCAACGTCTTCCCGCCGCCGGTCTCACGACCTACCAGCGAGGCGGGCTCTGTGTTCGGTTCAGCCAAAGGCAGAGACGCCATCAAGGTGGGGGGGGATGACCGCCCAGAAAACCCGCTCGTGCGGTTGGAGCAGACATTTACTGGATACGTTGCTAGTCTGCAGGCACGCAAAGGATGCATCGTTGGCAGAATGCTCTTGAACCGTTCCGTGGCCGATGAGCTTCTGGTCAACGAGCTTTACAACCGGCTGATCGAGAGTCCCTTTGACCTTGACGCTTCCTCCGAGCTGGGCGCAGATGTGATCTTCGTTGCGTTCGAGAAGTTTATCCGCATCGCATGGGGCGAGCAGATGGGCCCCATCATGACCAAGCAAACCCTGGACACGTTACTCGAGCGAATGAACCGGCAGGTTCCCGGCAACTTTGCCGATTTTGTCAATTTCATCTTCAAAGAAATAGCGCCGCAGAACCAGAGAGCGTTCACGGCTCTGATCAAACTGCTCGCCGATCTTCTCGATGGCTGCGGCAACGATGGTGATAGAGGCATCCTGACAGTGTCGTTCGCTGAGCTCCTTGTCTCGGACGGCACGGCGCAGAATTACATCAACCTACTGGACCGCCTCGTAGAAGAATGCGACAGGATCTTTGATGACGCTGGCTTTGGCGTCAACCTCACCGTTCAGCAAGCGTTTGAGTCGATGAATTCTCGTAGCGGGAAGTCGCACAATGGTTCGCTCACATCAAACACATCTTCCATCCGGCGCAAGTTCGGCTTCGACTCTCTGCTCCGGCAGAACAGCAAGAATGACTCTTCGGAGCGTCCGTCCGTCTGGCGCACGCTCAGCAAACACGGTCGTCACCCAGCCTCTGCCGATGCGGCCTCGAGTTCTAGTCTATCGAAGATGACATCATCGCGGGCAAGGTCGATCGACTCGGGCGCGCAACCCGGACCTAACAAGCTGAGGCGGCCTGGTTCCCGAGACAGGCCGCCCATCGCCGGCGCATTCGACGAGGACCCGAGGCCGCCCAGCTCGCAGCGACTCGATATGCGCCTGGAGACCATCGGGGAGCCCGATGTCGAGGCGACGCCCGTCAAGTCTTCCAAGAAGAAGCGCCGAAGCTCGCTGTCGGACCTGAGAGGCCTTCTAGAGGCAGCTATCATCACGGACCCCCGAGAGCAAATCGAGGAAGCCTTGATGCCGTTGCGGATAAACAAACAGACGTCAGAGAAGTTCAACTCGACGCCACGGGTACCGTCGCCCTCTAGGATACCGATAAGTCCGACGTCCCAGAGCCTGCGGTCGCCTCGCATGGTCTCGCCTCGCCAAAAGGAGAACCCAAGCCTGCCAGAGATGTTCTCACCACCTCTGCCCCCGCCCCCCGACCGCGAAAACACGCCCAGTCGCACGCCCAAGGGACATGCTAGAGGTCTGTCTACGTCCAACATTCCAACTCTGAGACCCAGTCGGCCAGTGGGATCCCAATCCTCCGACTCAATTCCGCGGCCTTCTACGAGTCCCGGCAAGCCCCCAGGCAGCGGCAAGCTCCGTCTGCAGTCGCCTCAAAAACTCCGTGAGCGGTTGCAGACGGAGAAGAAAGCGATAGAGGACGTTGACGCGTCGCTGCAATCAGAACTCTCCAAGATCGCGGAGGAAATGTCGCGGGTCAACTCGGGACTCGGCACGCGCACCAACACGTTAGACCTCCGCAAGCTCACGGCGTCGGTCAAGACGCTCGAGGAGCGGATCCCGAGTATGATGGCGGAGCTGACAGATCGCCAATCCATGATCCAGCGGGACATGGAGAGCACGCTCAAGGCGTCAGAGACCAAGGTCAAGAGCATCGACCAACTGTACAGGGAGTCGACAGCGGAGAACGAGCTCATGTACGAAAAGTTCAACAGCGAGCTCGGCAAGATCGTCAAGGCGCTCAAGGGCAAAGGCAGAGAGGACAAGGAGGAGCTCATCCGAAGCCTGCGCGAACACAGCGAGGAGACGGCGCGGGTCAAGAAGGAGAACGCGCGTTTGAAGAGAGAGCTCGTCAGTCTCCGGACGTTAATGAAGGGCGCCGACGCGTGGGCATGAACAGACCAAAAGCCGGCGTAGGGCAGAAGAGGTACAGAATGTGAGTGCGTGTGTGTTGTGTGCGCGCGCCGCCCTCGCGGCCGTGTGTACAATATAGTGGGAATGGACCTGTGGCGTTTTTTCTTTCTTTTCGGGAGGATTATTTTGGGGGAGGATTATGCGATGCGAGCGAGTCCGGGTTTCGGGTGTACAAACTACTCTCACTGTTTACCGGACTGATTTGTTGTCTTTTTGCACATGATACCGGCCCATCAACAGGCTGGGAGAAGGATTGACTGGGCCTGGGCATGCAGGTGGGTAGCAGAGCAGGCAGGTCGATAGATAGTCCAGATGGACATATGGGATAGGATGGTTATTTGGCTTCGACTGCACGGATGGACGGATGGATGGATGGGCAGATGAACAGGAGATGAACGGGATGTGGTATGTTGCACGTAATGACGTGTGGAGAGGATACTCTCGTTGCGGACAGTACGGCGGCTACGGCCTGAACAGCATCTGTCATTGAATGTGTGTATAGTGCCTATCGTACGGACTGGATGAATGGAAGCAAGATGATGCACTCACCTCTCCGACAGTGGTGACATGACAAAATGATGTGAGCAGTCCAAGCTGAGACGTTTTTTTTGGTTCGAGGGACCGATGGGATGCTATTGTGTCCAAGCGAATGATATGGGGCATGGACTGAAGGATAGGCTCTTCTTGGTGCGTTCCAGAGCGGCGGGATCAGGAACAGAATACGGCGGTGAAAAAGGGTGACGGACCCGGGCCACGTGCAAGTGTTTGTCACGTCCCGTCACCGCTTCCATCCAAGGACGCCTCCGTCTCTCTTTTGTAAGTTCGTTGTGTCATGAACGGTGGTCCAATTTAACCAGCGCGTTGGGCTGGGTTGATCGAGGTTCTTGGGACTTGGATGCACTTCCACTTACGTATAGCATAGCTCAGTATCTGTAGAGACTCTGTCTAGGTAGATTGGGTATACCACCAACTGATAGGACATTCACACACCGCCACCCAAACCAGACACAGAGAGGTTCGATGATCCCCTACCGTCATGAGGAATTGGGTTTAGTAATTACCTAAGCAGAACTGGAGGTGGGATAGCAAAAAGCAGGGGGGGGGAGGGGGAGAGAACATGAGCGAGTGATTCAGGGAACGGGCGAGAGGGTTGAGGGGGAGTGAAGGGTACCATTGCTGGAGGCGCCAGGCGGCCCGTGCCCCGATGTTTCTTCGCGCGTGTGCCTGGTCCTGCCACCTGAAAATTGCCGGTCGACCCCTCCTTCCCGGCGGAGGTGCGGCGGCGTCGAGGCGGCTTGGGCGGGCAAGCGTTGGCGGTCGGGATTTGTTTCAACGGGACACTAGTTACCTGGGTATCCAGCAGCCTAGGGAGGTGATAAACGACCGGGAAAAGAGTGGCGCGCGGAGTGAGTGGTGTTCCAAACCCACTGCGTTTGGTACAATTTTCGCGGCTTGTGAGACTCGGAGACAGGAAGTGTGAGTGAGGTCGCAAATCCAATTTACGGATACATACCTATTCCGAGGCAGACAGAGTTCAGACACAGAGATAACTGAGCCCAAAAAGACCGTTGCAAGTTGACTGCAAATACTTGGGTACGTACCTCGTACCTGTTGGAAAGGCCCCACTCCCGCGTCTAAACGGTAAGGGAAACAACCCCGCCAAAAAGAAAGTGAGAAACATCACCAGAGAGAGACTCTCACACCACACACAAACTCGCAAACACACCCACTCTCACACAAAGACGCACACGCACAACCCACCACGGAGAGTCCACACCAAAAGCACTGTTCCGCCGCACCCACCGCTTTCCTTCCTCCGCTCTACCTTTACCCCGAGGTTGAGTCAGTCACAGGCCTCTCTCTACTTCTGTCCTCCTCCTTCTCTCCAATTCTTTCTCCATATCTCGCCTCACTTGGCAACGACTCGCGGAACCAGTTCTCCCACCCGTCTCATTTTCTCCCCTGCCTTCGACACAAAACACGATTGCTAGCGCATCCGGTTTACTGTGACGACCCGGCGGACTTGGCCGACACCACCCACCCACACACACACATAAGCACGCCAAAGATAGCCGATAGCCCGCGGACGGAAATCGCGTGCGAGTCACGGAACACGACTACACACCACCGCTGAACCCGCCCCAAGATGGAGGACCAGCTGGTTTCGCTTCTGGCAAGCACCCAGAGCTCCGAGCAGGGCCCCCGCCAGCAGGCCGAGATCGAGCTCAAGCACGCCCGCGCGAATCCGGCCTTCCCTACCTCGCTGGCCAACATTGCCAACCACAACTCCATCGACACTGCCATCCGCCAGGCCGCCCTGAGCACCCTACGCCTCTTCATCGAGAGGAACTGGAGCCCCGAGGACCGAGACGCCGGTGAGCCCACGGTCGATATCTCCGACGCCGCGCGCGAGCAGCTTCGGAACACCCTGCTCGAGATCGCCCTCAGCAACGAGGACAAGAGGCTTGTGAAGATTTCGGCAAGGTATGGTGGTGCGCTCGTCTCCCTCTCCCCGCCCTGCATCCGCCAAATTCGACGTCTACCAGCGACGCACACGCCACGACCCAAGAGAATAATCCCGTGAAGGAGAACCGCTCTGCTGACTTAACCTCCTCCGCCGTCTCTAGCTACGTGATCGGCAAGATCGCGTCGGCCGACTTTCCCGAACGATGGCCCAGCCTCCTGCCCACCGTCCTGGGCGTCATCTCCACGAGCACCGACGTGCAACTCCATGGCGCCCTCCGAGTTCTGGGCGATATTATCGATGAGAGCTTGAGCGAGGACCAGTTCTTCACTATGGCGCGCGATATTGTTAAGGCTGTCACCGAAGTCGCCCTGAACGAAGGCCGGAAGCCTAACCTGCGCGCCCTCGCCATCTCCGTCTTCCGATCGTGCTTCGACCTCATGGATATTGTCAAGGAGGACCACATGAAGGAGGTCAAGGGCTTCGCCGAGGAAGCTCTCAAGGACTGGAACCCCTTCTTCGCCCAGGTTCTCAAGTCCCGCCTGCCCGAGGCCCCTGCCGAGCTCGCCCACGGCCAGCCCGAGAGCTGGAACTCCATCGTCGCCATGAAGTTGCAAGTCGTCAAGACCCTTCTCAAGGTCAAGGCCGTCTTCCCCCACCTTCTCCTGCCGCACAGCACCAGCCTCTTCACGGCCGTATGGGAAGAACTGTCGTTGCTGCAGAAGCCTCACGAGGACCTCTACATTGGTCACGAGGCCCAGGGCCGCCTCGAAGACGCCGACAACCTGCCTTACACGCTGGATTTCCTGATCCTCGAGGAGCTGGATTTCCTGAACCAATGCTTCCGTGCCCCGCCCGTCCAGGCCGAGCTCGAGGCTCAGCTGGCCGCCCACGCCTCGGCGCAGGAGACTCCCTGGATGGTCGACGTCATGAAGATGGTGGTCGGCTACTCCCGTATCAGCCGCGAAGAGGAGGAGTTGTGGGACATTGACTGCTCCCTCTACCTTGCCGAGGAAACCTCCGTCACCGCCAACTACACCGCCCGCACCGCCTCTGGCGACCTTCTCATCAAGCTAGGCGAATGGTACAGCGAGAAGGCCGTCGAGGGACTCTTTGGCTACACAAAGACCCTCTTCCCGGGCGACGGCTCATCGTGGAGAAGCCAGGAGGCGTCCCTCTACCTATTCAACATGCTCCTGAGCGACTTCCAGGACATGGAGAAGCCCATCCCCGAGGCCCTTTCCGAGGCCTACCTCGGACTTGTCGACTACGCCGTCAACCAGAACGAGCAGCCTCTGCTGAGGGCCCGCGGTTATCTCGTTGGGGGCACCCTGGCCAGAGGTTCTCAGACCCCGCCCGCTCTACTCGACCGCATCATTCAATGCATCACCTCCGAGGAGTCTGAGGTCGTTCAGGTGGCCTGCATCAAGGCCGTCGATGGCTTCATTCGCTCTGGCAGAGTGACGGCAGATCGCCAGGTCCCCATCATTAACGCTATCGCCCAGTACATGCAGAACAAAGATCCTGAGGAGATGGAGGACGCCGACGAGCTTCTCGTCACTCTTGCCGAGTCTTTGCGCGCCGCCATTAACATGGACACCAGAATCGTGCTTTCCCAGGATGTTCCCTCAGTTGACCTCCTTTTCCTGGTCGCCAAGCTCGGCGCGTCCAACTTCCAGGCCACCATGCTTATTTGCGAGGCCTTTGAGGAGATTGTGCGCACCCTGTCCGACACCGCCTCTTACACTGCTCTCTGCGCCAAGATCTTACCCACGTTGACGGCGGCTTTCAACACGGCCAATGTCACCCAGGACGATCCGCTCGTGACTGTCGCCACCGAGCTGCTTACTGCCCTCGTCGAGCACGGCTCGGAACCTTTGCCCGCTGGCTTCGTCGCCGCCACGCTTCCCAAGTTGAACCGCCTCCTGATGGAGTCGAACGAGGGCGAGGTTCTCCGTCCTGGCGCCGAGTCTGTCAAGTACCTCCTGATGCACGACCACCACCAGGTCTTTGGCTGGCATGACGAGAGCGGTCGATCGGGCCTAGAGGTATGCCTCCACATTATCGACCGTCTGCTGGGCCCCTCTGTCGAGGATAACTCTGCTTCTGAAGTCGGTGGTCTTGCGGCAGAGCTCGTCGAGAAGGCTGGTCAAGAGCGTCTCGGCCCTTTCTTGCCCCAGTTGCTGCAGGCTGTTGCCACCAGACTCGCATCCGCCGAGGCTGCCCCGTTCATCCAGTCTCTGATACTCGTCTTTGCCCGGCTGTCTCTGGTTGGCGCCAGCGACGTTGTTGAATTCCTTAGCCAGATTCAGATTCACAACAACACGGGCCTGCAGGTCGTGATGAGCAAGTGGCTCGAGAACTCTGTCAGCTTCGCCGGCTACGACGAGATTCGTCAGAAGTGAGTGGCGTGTCATTGTGCAACGGTATTCGGATGGGACTGACCTTTGCAGCGTCATTGCTCTATCCAAGCTTTACTCTCTCAACGACCCCCGTCTTGCCCAGACCATGGTCAAGGGCGACTTGATCGTCAACAGCAGCAACGATGGCAGAATCATGACGCGCTCACGCGCCAAAGCCAGTGAGTCCCCCATCGGCGGCTTAACTCACTTGGACACTGACCTAACGAACAGGCCCCGACCAATACACTGTCATCCCTGCCTCGCTCAAGATCCTCAAGGTCCTGATCGAAGAGCTCCTCTCGGCCTCGGGTGCTAACGCCGCCGCCAACGCCGCGGCATTGGCGGCCTCGGCTGAGTTCGCCGACGAGGAGAACGAGGACGATGGTTGGGAGGATGAGCCCGATACGCTCGACCTCAGCCTGGGCGGCACCAAAGCGGACCTGATGTCCTTGATTGAGGGATCCGGCGCCCGCCAGCGCGACGACGAAACGCAGGCCTATCTGACAGAGTTCTTCATGCGCGCGGCGCGCGAGAACGTGGCCAACTTTCAGGAGTGGTATGGCATGCTCACCGAGGAGGAGCAGGGCAAACTCAACGAGCTCGCTAGCGCAGCGGGCCAGTAGGAAAGCGCAGCGGCCGAGCCGAGCGGTGAGGAATCTCCGGTGACGCCGTCGATGACGAGTATGGTTCAGCCGCAATTGCCGCCGAACTCTGCGCGGCTGAGGACGTTGAGGAAGCGATATTACTTTTAATGGGCGTGCACAATGGCCCTCTCGTCAGCCTCTTCATGAGGTATATATAGCGTCCCGATGTTTAGCTGGGAATGTTCCCGGCATGGCGATGAAGCCCAAACACACAAAAAGGGGCAAGCACGTTGGAATGGACAAACGAATGGAACGAACCTTGTAGATAGAAACTTTTTAGAATATGATGGGGACAGGAGAGGGTGAGCAGATAGCCTTGGGCTCTTGACTTTGGTTGAGAGGCTGGGCGGCGTGCGGAACGGATGATGTATGGGCATGATTATGCACGCGTGGCGCCAAACAATGCTAGACAATGGTTAAAATACAAATGAGAGGATGCTGTGCTTCAGTTTTTAGGTGTCGTATGGAGTTCTTCAGCATTGGAGGTTTTAGGAGTTAGTTAGGGTGTCAGACTGCGTTAAGTCGAACCCATTGTCTCTCTCTGCTCTGCTGCGTCTTCTCTTCACGGCATTGATACGGTCTCATCATTTGACAAAGACAACAGCCTTCCCTGCCGTGTATATGCGTTGTTAGGGAGACTTTCCATTCCTAGTTAATATAAGCCATTAAGATTAGTGATGATTTTAGTGACTTGGTTCTGTTCCAGCTCACTATCATGCCTTGTCTTGGAAACTTGAGTTAAATATATATCTGTTATGGCTTGTTTGCTTTTATCCTGGCGACATCATCAGTAACCTTGCCCACCCCCCCCCCCCCCCCCCCCCTAATGCTTCAGTTTTCTTTCTCACTCTCTCCCTCCATCCATCCATATTTATCTCATCCCCCCGCTGGAAAGTATCGTGACTTCACGTTATGAAATTGATTAGCAATGCGGTAGATTAGGGGCATATTGTCTGGATGACAGTCTTCTCTTGTGAGCTTCATGGGCGTTTGATTCGTTGTATCGGACGAGGAGCATCGAGAGAGAGCCTGCTTCGGCAGCATCGACAGAAACTTTACCGGTCTTGACTTCTTAAAAGAAAGCAACGGAGAGAGCAGGCATTACTCTGTAATCGCTTGCAAGTAAACGGTTATTTCAGCACCCTTGAGAAATATAATAGAGACGGACTCAAACCGGACGCATCCGACCCCAGACACTCACCCACCCACCCGCGTGGCTGCAAGCTGTCCCCCCCCCCCCATTCCGCGCGTCCCCACCACCCTTGCGCAACATAGTGCACCACCCGTGGTGGATTCTTCAACAATCTTCAGGCAAGATGGCCGAGCGGTCTAAGGCGCTAGCTTCAGGTGCTAGTCAAGTAATTGGCGTGGGTTCGAATCCCACTCTTGTCACAATATCACAGCTGCGAGAGCAGTCGAATCTTTTGCAATTTTGCGGTTTTGGCGAAACTGGGATTGGGGGTTCAGCGACATCCAGTATGAGAATTATCCCCCCTGTTTCCTTCTTTTTTTTTACTGTGTCCGCCATTGGCGTTTCGGTGCGGGGTCAGCGGCCAATGCAACGCGCAACTGGCCGAGCTTCACAGGCGCCTACCGACATCGTTTCCCAATGCCTGTGAACAAACAGAAGGCGAGCGAGAGGGAGTCACGGTGGGGGGAAAGTCTTGCGAGGCCAAATTTGATTCTCGCTACGTACAGTCTGGCGAGCCCGTTCCAACCGCATATCAACATTACCAAGCTGCTTGCTGAGGTGGCGGCAGATCAACTGCCGAAATCCCTCCACCAAAAGTATGATCACGGGAAATGAAAACAGTATCGGAAACGCCCGGCTGATACATCCAATCTCACACTTGTCGTCTCAACCGCATAGGCAGGCATATATGCACACAAAGCCAGAAAAACCGAGACCACATCAAAAGAAAACACTACAGTCGACACCCATTCACACGTCAAATCTCGATCCAGACAGACACGCAAGACGCACATGCACGCCGGGCCCAAAGCCAAACGCGCCGGGCAATGCAGATGAAAAAAAACTGAAAAAAATAGGCCAACCGGAGTTCTCTCAATATCAACACGGACGCGAACACATGGAATGTCCCGACATCAATCCAAAAGATTGAGCCAGGTGTAGCAGGGGTGACCTACCTCTTCGTCTTGAGACTATCATGAGGGAAGGGGGTGGGGGGCTTCAAGAGGAGGAAGAGGGGGAGGGGGAGGAGCCGGGTTGTTGCTGGAGAGCCTCGACAAGCGCGGTGAGCTTGTCGATCTTGTCGTTGAGCTCCGAGATGCGCACCTCGACGACGGAGGGCGCGTCCATGTCGTCGGCCTCAGCGGCGCGGGCGTGGAGATGCGACGAGAGGTGCGAGGCGTGGTGCTCCTCGGGACGAGGGGACCTGCCGGGACGGTAGCCGGACGTCGGGCGGTTGGCCTGGAAAGCACCGCGGGAGCGCTGCTTCGTGACCCCCGTGGCACCGCGCGGCCCCTTGAAGCCGGCGTACTCGTCGGGCATGACGCGGCGGCGGATGTTCTCGTACAGCTGGATGATGCCGACGATGGGCAGGTGGGTGGCCTTGAGGAGGACGATGCGGCTGTGGCGAAACTTGTCGTCCGAGGGGAGGAAGAGGCGCAGGGGCCGGAAGATGACGAGGGCGATGAGGTTGAAGGGCGGGTAGAAGTGCGTGAGCCGGTTGCTAGTCGAGGCCTCGAGCACGTAGACGCTGTAGACGTAGAGATACTCCTCGCGGGCGTGCGTAATGACCCGGGAGAAGGAGTTGGACAGCATACCCGTCAGGGAGCCCATCAGCAGGAAGGACGAGAGGATGATGAAGATAATCATGAGCGGCGGGCCAAAGACCTTGTCGATGTCGTCCATGATCTCGATGCCGACGTACGAGGAGCCGAAGAAGATCTTTGTGAGGATCATGGTCATGTGGCTGAAGGTGTAGGCGTCCTGGCCGATGAGGGAGAAGGTCGTGAGGAAGCCGAGGTAGATGATGACGACGAGGACCATGAACTTGACAAAGTCCTTGCCCATCTCCTTGAGGCACGGGATCAGCGTGCCCCAGTACGGCGACAGGCTGAGGAGGGAGAAGACGCGCGGCACCATGAAGAGGGCCTCGAGCGCGAAGACGTTGAAGGCCGTGTCCGTCATCTTACTGTCGTGGTTCGCGATGCCGATGACCCCTGCGCGGCGTGTCAGTCAGTCAAGACGCCGATGCGGGGGAGGAAGGTCGGGGGGGGGGGGGGGGGGGGGGGCAAAAGGGAAAAGCAGGCGGTCCAACTTACTCAGAACGGCGAACGTGATGCCGATGCCTATCATGATCATATCAAATAGGTTCCACACATCCGTTGCGTAGAAGATGGTCCCGGCATCGGCCCACTCGCTGAGCTCGTCGTACAGGAACGCGGCCAGCCAAACGTAGAGAACCACCTCGTTGTGGGTGATGCGCTCCGTGTTCTGCTCGACGAGGACGGAGTAGTACAGGCACAGGAAGACGAAGAAGAAGAAGGCCTCCCAGGCCTTGAGGTACTTGGGGACCCTCAGGCGCGAGAAGATGTCGGTGGTGTGGGCGTTGTAGAAGCGGGGCTTCTTCTCGGCGTGGACCGAGAGGCTGTCCCAGAAGATGATGTCGCCGTTCCAGATGCCGGTGACGATCTTCTGGACGACGTGCTGGCTGAGGAAGCGCTTGGCATCGGCGACGGCGGCGATCTCGAGGGCGTTGAGGTTAGTGAAGGGCGAGGTCGGGTCGTCCTCGTCATCTTCGTCCTGGTCGGCGTGCATGCTCATGGTCAGCCTCGAGAGGGACGACAAGAGCTGGTAGCGCTTGGCACTGCTCCCGGGGCGGATGGAGGCGCGGCGGCTGCTGCGGTTAGACCAGCTGCCGCCGGACAGCAACGGGGAGTTCTCGTTGCTCTCGATGTCGGCGTTGGGCGGCGGCGTCGGCGGCTCCTTGGGATCAGGGATCTCGTAGAGGCAGTAGTCGACGGCCTCACGCTCCGACAGGCGGGTGAGGAAGCGCCAGGCGACAATCTCGCAGGCGTTGGCGCGGGCCTCGCAGAGACCCTTGTTGGACTCGGACTCGTCCACGGCATAGTGCCATTTGAGGGCGCTGCGAGTTTTGTCAGAAACCTTCCTTGTCTCGTGAGATGACTCGGGCGACGGGAGGCGGCAATCCACCATGGGAAAACTCACAGCAGGGCGTTCACAATGGCGGGATTGGTGCAGGTGGCATTGAGGTGGTCGACCAAGACTCGCAACGGCTCCCCGGCCGCAGTCGTGCGCAGCTGCTCAAAGGTGCTGGGCAGAACGATGACATCGACAAAGTATCTGAATGGGGCCGTCAGTGAAGTGGTCTCGACGCGTACTGCTGGCTCGTCGAGCGGTGAGACAGAGCGGCCGTTTGCGCAACTTACACGGACAGCTTCTTCACGACATCTCGGAAAACATCGTCCGTTTCGATTTCGGGCAGCTCAAACGAGTCGAAGTGCAGAGACACGGGGCTCAGGTCCCGGGACTTGGGCAGCTTTCTGGACTTGACGCGGATGGGCATTTTCGGCGATGCTTGGGTCTATGCAGCAGACTCGTCCGGGATTGGCCAATGGGTCAGGAGCCGACGCAATTGCTCCAAAGGTTTGGGTGGGTGGGTGGTCAGCAAGTCGGCGATGATGACCTGCGTGATGCGATCACTTGCAGACGGTACACAGAAAACACGGTACACGGAACACGCTCCTCTCAGCGACGGGCGGCAGGAAGCTGTAAACAGAAAAGAGGGATGCCGAGCCTGAGGACCCTGAGGACGATGCCGCCGCTGCTGCTGCTGCTGTCGAACAGGGGTAAAGTGGATCCCGTTTTACTGGAAACGGGGACTTCAACGGGGCCGTCGCGGGGTCGGATCAACTGACTGCCATTGGCCCGTGCGTCGTCTCTGTCGGCCGCAGATCCCCTCCAGTCTTATCGTGAATCTCATCGTACTGCGTACGCTGATGACAGGTCCTGCGCGACATCTTAACCGTCATGAATTTGAGAGGACAATACTGGGTTTTTTTTGCTGTCAAAATGAAAACCGGTGTGGTCCAGCTAAAAATCTCAGTGTTCCTATTGCATCTCTCTTTTGCTTTCTGAGAGAGGAGTTACGCTTTTGTGGTATGTGTGATGGACTCACCTCACATTGCCAAAACAAGCATTCCATCATCCAGTCGCAGCTCGCAAAGCGCACCAAGTAGACAAGTAAGCACGTCGATTATCCACATCAAACACTTGTTTTCTTCTTTGAATGCATCGTTCGTGGTCCAGTATGCGAGACCTCAGACACGTCTTGTCCTTATTGTGAACTTCCCATCAGCCCCAGAACCGACGCAGTCCAGGTCGAGACGCGTCACGATGCATCAACGAGCCCCATTCCGCGACATGGCTCTGAACAGTGACCATGGGGCTGACTGGGCTTTTCGAAAGAACTTTGGTGTTCCGCCCGGTTCAATCGGGACTATGGAGACTGGTCCAATGAGTGAGTGGCCTGTCTTGTGCTGGTTCTCGAAGGATTCGGTGGCTAAGTTCGGTGACGCGGCGGGTCCCCTGACTGCCTGCAAGACCACGAATACCACAAGGCCGAGCCTCACTCAGTGTTCGTGATGTTGGACGTATTCTTTGGAAATTGAATAAAATGCTAGCAACTTCAGACGTGAGTTCGGGTGGAACCAGATGATAACCTCAACACCGAACGCCCAAATAGCCATGGCCACTCAACACTCCTCGACGCCAACGTCCAACACAGCCTCAGTCGCAAGCGCGACATCGTCCGGAGCGCGACCGTCGTGCACGACAGCGGTTCCGGGCCAATACGGTAGTGTGCCCATCGATGCGTGCAACTCTTATTATCCCTTTGATCCTAGCTTCGAAGGGAACGTGGTGTTTGCGGTCATCTTTGGGCTGTCGCTAGTCGCACATGTAACACAAGCCGTCATTCATAGAAAGGTCACTGGAAATGATTACTCGGCATACTGAGTCCCGCTGACACCAACCACAGAGGTTTTGCTGGGTGATATCCATGGGCGCTTCATGGGAATGCGCAGCCTTCGTCCTCCGATCTCTTGGCTCCCGAAACCATCAGGAGATTGGATACCAGATTGGTGGACAGCTTTTGTTTCTCCTCGCACCGCTGTGTTTGTTTTCACCACCCGGCCAGATGTTCTTTGAAGCGCAAAGTCGAGCTGACAATACGCCCAACAGGGATCAACGCCTTCGCCTACATGTTGTCGGCCAGGCTCGTCTACTTTGTACTGCCCGATCAAAAGGTGACCGGCATCAAGGCCTCGGCGCTCACCAAGATATTTGTCACGGTAGATGTCGTCTGTTTCCTGGTGCAAGCGGCCGGCGGTGTGATGATGTCTAACACGGACGTCTCTCCGGACGACCCCATCTTGCGGATTGGCAAACATGTGTACATGAGCGGCTGCGGGCTGCAGCTTGGCTTCATCGTCGTCTTCTGCGGGCTGATGGGTCGCTTCTATGTAAAGATGCGGCGGGCGCAGAGGTTCGACCTCGACGTGAGACGGATCAAGGCCATGGTGTGGGTGGTGTACGTGGTCTTGGTTTTCATCATGGTGAGTTGTGATATTTTTTTATACTTCTTCGCAAGTTATTCTGCTCTTCTTTCTTTTCGTACCTGCGTGGCGTGAGAAGCTTGTGACAGGGAGGACTCTGAGGAGAAGAGACGAACGGGACCGAGCTGACGTTTGACGGAGATCCGGATCATCTTTCGGTTGGTCGAGTTCGGGCCCGGAGCGGACATTGACAACCCCATCTTGACCAACGAGAACTACGCGTTCGGGCTCGACGCACTGCCCATGGTGCTTGCGCTCGTGCTCCTCAACGCCGTGCACCCGGGCATTGTGCTGAGGGGGGAGAATAGCGAGTTTCCTCGGCCGTCGAGGGCAGAGAAGAAACAGGCAAAGCTCGATCGGAACGCCGCCAAGCGCGAGTCGAAGCTGGCCAAGAAGGCCGCGAAGAACGAGAAGAAAGCAGGCATGGAGGTTGACGATGGCGAGTATGTCATCATGGAAGAGAGATCGCCGGCGACGGATCAGCATGACAGCGGTGACAGGGCCGGCGCCACCGGGAGGGGGCAAGCGTAGAGGATGGACATGTCGCCGCCGGCGTGGGATCTTCTGTGATGTACCGTCAATCATCATGATGTATTCGTAGAGCGCAGCTTGGGCGTTTTGTCAGTCGAGATGGACCCGTGTAACGTCCGAGGGTAAGACTTTTAGTCTCACCTGCATCGATCCAATCGGGCTATTCGACGACTCATCATGAAACGACATGGCGTTGCTTCCCAGAGACATGCATGCGCTGGGCCCGGCATTCCTATTCCTGTTGTCAAGAAGAGACAAGTGAGTAGTCAGGTAGTGTTGTAGGTTGGGCAATTGCAGCAAAGGGGGGGCCATGTTCATCGCAGGATGGGATGAGAATCCTACACGTACCTTACGCTCCTTGGCAGTCGACTGCCTGGACGGGCCCCTGGGGCATCGCCTCGGGGACCCACCCGGACCGAGAATCCACTGTTAGCGCCGGGTTAAAAAAAGATGCCCGACTGCCGCTAGCGGGTCATAGAAACACACTGTGCTACTGTGTAGAGGCGTTGTCGAAAGCACGTAAAAACAGTGCGAGCTCATCACGCAATGTCCGAAGGATCGGGCTCGGTGGAGGCAGCGCCAACAAGCGAGGACGACCACGCCTCGCCAGTGTCCCCCCCTGTCTCTCTCGCTCTCTCTCTCTTCCTTCCAAACCTATCCCGTTGGGGTCCTAAACCCCTCCAATATCCCCCATCGAACGACTGTCTTCGGGCCCTCCCACATTCGGCCCTTATCCTTGTTGATTCGGACCCGAACCAACGTGCCAGTCATTGGCAGTTCCTGACATGTTGGCCTCCCTAACGAAGTAGAAGCAGAAGCCAAGAGCGTCCCCAAGACAAACAAGCCTACAATCCCCGTGGACCGCGGCGAAAGGGGCGTCGCTTACCAGAACAGCATTCGTACCGAGAACACCAGAAACATGGCTTGGGCGACTTTGGGGCAGAACCTGCATTGTGCCTGTATCAGCTCATGCAGAGGGGGGCGGAAGCCATGCGCAGAAGCCTGCGGCCAACCCAGCCAAGGCAGCAAACAGCTTCATCACTCCTTCTGACCATCACGAGTCCGTTCCCGGCTGGATTCTCATCATGTATCAATCGTGCCATCAGGGTCAGCCTTGGGACTGGTTAGTCGAGGCGTGTGGTCAGCTGGTACATGGGCAGAGAGGATGGAAAAGTTTCCGCAGTGCTGTCTCTCTCGACTGCCCGCTTCTTTTCTTTGACGTAGGCCGTTCACGCTAGGCTCTCATCGACCGGCAACGGCTCCCAAGCTGCTCGCCGTGTGGCTGCCTATTCCCTACTCCCAGGTTCTCAGATCCGCACGGACTGGTCTCGGGCGGGTTTGCCTCATCGCCACGGTCCACGGCAACATGTCTCTAGACTGCAGCGATCCCAGGAGATCTCCAGAACACCCTCCGGAAACGCCCCGAGCGCCGCGAACCTGCAGCCGTGATACGACGGTAGAGCAATGCTTTCCCCTTCTGCATGCTGGGGGCCCTTTCTCTAGAGCTTGCCAAAGAGCGCATGCTTACGATCGAGGGATCTTTGAAACACAGCTCCCCAATCAGCGTCAGCCTTGTTGGCGTCGCCCCCCGGGGGCCCGGAGGATGTGCCCCTCCACATGGTCCCTGTTCCGATCTAAATTACACCCTCATTGCCCAATTCTCTGTCGGGAGCTGTTTCTTCTCCTCCTTCCTTTCCTTTTGCCTATCCTGGTCCATCATTCCGCTCGTCTCCCGCTTCTTTCTCTTGCTGTTTTATTTTCTGTTCTCTGTACCATTCTTGATCTTGTAGATGCCAAGCGAGCAAACTACTCCATCGTAAACAACAACAATCTCATCGACCTGTTAGTCAACAGATCGAAAGCAGACAAGGGGTCGGCCAGGGAGTGAAAGTGGGCAAGCAGCCCCAGCTTCAAAATGTTGTTCAGTCGGCGTTTGTCACCCACATCGGCGATTCTGCTCCTCAGCAATGTCCTCAATTTCGCTGAGGCTGGCGCCTTTCCTCGCCAAACACAAGAACATATCGCCCTACGCACACTAGACGTTAGAAACTGGCCACTGGCCACGCCGGCGCCATGGCTCGGCATGATGAGGAGACAGGACGACGGCAGTACCAACACCGTCTGCGGCTACCTCGGTGGTGACCCGAACCTTCCCGCGACATGCTCCGCCGGATCTCATTGCGCCATGGACGCTTCCGCCTCCGCCGTCGGCTGCTGCCCGAACGGGGCTGCCTGCACGACGGGCGTGTACACCAGCTGCGTTGATAACAACAGCCCCACTCAGACGGTATCGAATCCGTACATCTTCACATGTCAGGGAGACAACGTTTGCTACCGCAATGCCTACGAGGGCGGCGCTTACCAGTATGGATGCGGCACGGCAAGCCAGGGCACCTCTGTGTTCGCCACTGCTTCGGGACTTAGCACGACGGTTGCCATCACTCGCATCTCGGGTCTTGTGACGATTGAAGCGACTTCGTCGTCGACTAGCTCCTCCAGCAGCAGCAGCAGCTCATCCACCTCATCCTCGACGAGTTCCACAACGAGCTCGGCATCATCGACCACCAGATCGCGGTCCTCGACTTCGACGACGAGATCAGCGACGAGTACACAGTCCCAACCACCGACCTCCAGCGCCGCTGCCCCGCCGCCAGGCGCAGCTGAGGCAGCACTGCGACGACATGGAGCCGTCATTGGCGGAGCCATTGCCGGTGCCGCCATTTTCGTTGCCATTGTCTCGGTGGCTCTCTGGATGCTCAAGCGCAAGCGTGGAAACCGGCGCCGCGGTCCTGGCCTTGGCAAGGGAACCTCATACATGTAGGTCTTACCCTCTCCTCTAGTGGTGCACATCATGCGCAACGGATGCTAACTCATAGTCCAGCCCACAGACCAACCCGAAGGACTTCACTCCCGTGCCGGGCGGCGAGGTCATGTTTGATCAGGCAGGCTATGGCCATCCGGCCATGATGCCCGGCGCTCATGGCACGACCACCTCCATCTCGGGAGGCAGGTCAGCCAACTCGCCGCCGTCCTCTACTCCCGGGGGCTACAATCCTGCCAGCGGAGCTTCCGCATCGGGAGCGTCCCGGTCCATTTACGAAGACATGCCGCTGACTCACCAGAGCGAGATGGAAGAGTTCTCACGAGGCTACAACGACGCTGTCACCCCCGTCGGACACGACGATCACCGCGCCGTGAGTTCGGGAGGCAACAGCAGCGCGAATCCCTACGGCGCCGGCGCCGGGGCGTCCTCCGGGCAGCAGTCTGACGTGGCGGACGAGAGGCCACTGTGGCAGCAGAATCGGAGGCAGAGCCGGAACTTGATGTGGATGTAAGAGGCGAATTTTAGATCCGGCATGGTGTTTTGGAGTTGGTAGATTGTCCCCATATTCGCCTAGGTCTCATTGACCTAAACATGGTTGACTCAGGGCGCTGGGAAGCTCCCGACAATGTACACGATCTGTAACCAGTAAATAAGTCTGTTCATTTATACACCCTTTCGACACATTTTCCCGGCATCATCGTCTGTGTCGTTGTCTACGCTGCTTTCTGCCACTCGAAATGAGCTTCTTTGCACACCAATCAACCCTGATCCAGCAGATTTTTGAACCGGCACTTTCGGCAAGCCAACCCGCTGCGACCTAGTTTTGTAACATCATCCTCTTACAAACCGTATATGACTTTCTTGACGACGCCCTGGTCTACATTACCTCCATACAAGAGGATGACGCTCGTTTGGCCTGCCACTTCTCCGGCAACCTTGTCGAAGCCCGCCAGAGCCAGAGCGGCGGAACCTTCCACGATCATGTTCTCCTCGAACGCCATCTTCCTCATAGCGGCGGCAATCTCCTCCTCGTCGCACTCGACGACGCGGTCGACGACGGCGGTCGCCAAGGCAAGGGTGATGGAGTCCTCGTCCATGCCGCCCGCCACGGCCTCGGCCAGCGTGGGCCGGTGCTCCGTCTCGAGGACTTTCCCGGCGACGATGGACTCGGCCAGCGTCTTGGAGTTGGCGGCGGCGACACCGTAGACCCTGGTCCCTGGGCTGAAGGCCTTGAGGACGGCGCCGATGCCACTGATGAGGCCGCCGCCGCCCATGGAGATGAAGACGTTGTCGACGCCGGCGCCGGCGCCGCACTGCTCGAGGATTTCGAGGCCGATGGTGCCCTGCCCGGCGACGATGAGCGGGTCGTTGTAGGGCGAGATGTAGGTATACTCTCCGGAGGCCGCGAGCTGCTGGGCGTACTGCTCGGCCAGTCCGGTCTCGGCGCCGTGGAGGATGGAGGTGGCGCCGTAGGAGTGGATCTTGTCGAGCTTGGCGGGGAAGACGGTCTCGGGTAGCACGACGGTCAGGTCCCGGCCGAGGGCGCGGGCGGCGTGGGCGGCGCCGATGCCGTGGTTGCCCGAGGACGCGGTGATCAGTCTGTGTTTGCTGTCGTCGTCGTTGGCGGTGGGGGTGGCGGGCTGGGCCGAGATCTTGGAGGTGGCGCCGCGGAGCTTGAAGGAGCCGGTCAGCTGGAAGTTCTCGGCCTTGAAGAGAACGGTGGCGTTGTGGTCCCGGCCGGCGTGGCGGGCGGGGATGAGGGGCGTCTGGTAGATGTGGGCGCGGATGCGGGCGCGGGCCTGGACGGCGCTGGCGGCCACTTCGTGGATGGAGAGAGACATTTACGTGGTGGCCTTTTCGGTTTGAGACAGATGGCGACGAGTGAATGAAGTGATTCTTCCCCTTCCCTTTCTGTTTTGGAACGTGCTTGTATTGACTACTACTTCTCTACGCACTCCCTCCAAAAGCCTGCTTAAAAGAGGTTTGTATTATAGTTCAATTGGTGACGGCCTTTAGTCCGGCACCCGTCGGCAACTGGGGGTGTACGCCCTGCCAATGACTTACGGATCCCCTAGCCCCACCAGAAGGGCTTGAAATATGATTGGTCTGGACGGCCTTGCAGTTGCAAATGCCTCAAGTGCATGCGTCCGGCAGCACCGGGGCTCCACTGTCGAATCCCCATATATGCGGCGCCGCAGCTTCCGGCATTGCCGCTGATTAGTGGGCACCTGTCTCGCCGGCACGGATGATCCGGTGCCCACAATTACGGCAGAGACACCCCACCATTGTCCCATAGATTCTCCGAACGGATCGGAGGCACCGTTGTGTATTACACTTTGGTCAAGCTTTCCTGTGACAGCAGCATGTGATGGGCAATTCCACCAGGGTAAGTTCGTTGACAGTCTATTTTAAGACCACGCGATACGTGTATAGGGACGAGGAGCATCAAGGTTGATGGACGGTCTTGCTGGCTCGGAGACAAGCAATCATCACTTGGCTGATTGGCTACTCAGCTTCCTTCATTACCAGTTGCCTACCGAGGGAGCAGCAACCTGAGTAGGTGCCTGGGTAAGATAGGGGGTGATTTTTATTGGACGGCCTGGCGATGCCCACAACCCGAACAGCAAACAGCACAGGCTTGGAGCATCCAGACAATCCCTATCTTGTCAGGCAAGATTGGCAATCTGGGGAAAGGAGAAACCTGGGAGGCGGGCGGTGAAGACTTTTCCCCCTCGTCCCTCTCTGGCGGGAGACTTCGTGGCCTCAACTGACTTGGCGGTGCATCGCCGCAGGGGTGTCTCACCCCGTATCAACCCCATCCAGGGCCTCGCCAGCCAGTCCTGTGCGGCGTGGTCCCCTTTTTTCCATCAGTGGCCCCCCTGCATGAAGCGATAAACCTGTCCACAAAAGCGGGGGATATTTTGCGGTGTCCGAGAAACGCCTGCAATCTGGTTAGACTGACCAGTGACCAGGAGGTGTGGCCGACCACCCCCCCCCAGCCCCGAAACCCACTTCCGTTGGTCGCATTGCAGAGCTTCCCAGCTCTTAAATCTGTCCACACCTCCAAAACTCCAACGTCCCATCCCCAACCAACCCCCGTGGGAAGAAGCAACAGCAACAACAACAGCAATCGAGGAGCCGTGTGATATCGGAAAACTCGTGAGCTTTTTTCTTTCTTTCTCTTTTGCCTTTCCAAGCAACCACCGTGTTCAATCATGGCCTCCGAGAAGCGCCCGCAGGGCGCCGAGCTCGAGAGTGATATCACCTTCATTGCGACCCCTGCCGCCCAGCCGTCCAAGTTCGCGACGAACGAGGACTGCGGCGTCAAGACCACCAACGTGAGTATGAGCATGAGTTTGAACCCTCCGGATGAGGCTCTTACCTTTTCTGACACCATATCGCGTCAATTGGCGCGACTCGGTGTCGATTGACCTCCTCGCAATCCGTCTGAAAATCCCTCCAGTTCAATTGGGTCCAGGCTAACCAACCTCCTCCTCCCACGCAGTACCCTACCATCAACAACCCTCCTCTCCCCGCCGAGGGCCCTGGCAATGAGTCCTTCTCCAACTACCTCCTGGCAGCCGTCCTCTTGGGCGTCCCCCTGTGGATCACGCGCATCTTCGGCGGCGGCCTGAAGACCTTTATCTTCTTCTTCGTCCTCCTCGTCGTCCCGCTGCTCGTCGGCTTCTGGACCGTCTCGACGAGGTTCGCGCCGCGCATCAACGACAAGGCCAAGCTTCCCGGCCGCCCCGTCGAGCACTACATCACCTTCAAGAACCAGGAGGACCGCCAGCGCTGGAGCGGCCGCAACAAGGTCCCCATCCAGACCTTCGCCGAGTTGTACACCGAGGGCCTCGTCGACGTCAACGGCGACCTCCTTGACGCGCTCGAGTACCGCCACGACTGGTCCAACTTCGCCTTCACCTGGTCGCTCTTCTACTTCATCTTCTTCGAGTTCGCTCCCGATGTGCTTTTCCACTCGCGCCAGCAGGATGAGGACCAGATCCGCCCCACCTACGACAAGGGCAACGACCACTACTCTTACTTCCTCGGCCCCCGCATGGTCTACACCAGCGGTATCTTCTCCGACATCACCCGCGAGGAGACGCTCGAGGAGATGCAGGACAACAAGATGGCCATCGTCTGCGAGAAGCTCGGCCTCAAGGAGGGCGAGACCATGCTCGACATCGGCTGCGGATGGGGTACCCTCGCCAAGTTCGCCAGCGTCAACTACGGCGCCCACGTCACCGGAGCCACCATCGCCAGCAACCAGGCCGCCTGGGGCAACGACGCCCTGCGCCGCGCCGGCGTCCCCGAGTCCCAGAGCCGCATCCTCTGCATGGATTACCGCGACATCCCCACCAAGAAGTTCAACAAGATTTCCCAGATCGAGATGGGCGAGCACGTCGGCATCCGCAGACTCACCACCTTCTTCCGCCAGTGCTACGACATGCTCGAGGACGACGGTGCCATGTACGTCCAGCTCTCCGGTCTTCGCAAGGCTTGGCAGTACGAGGACTTCATCTGGGGCCTGTACCTGAACAAGCACATCTTCCCCGGTGCCGACGCCTCCACCCCGCTCGCCAACTACGTCGGCTGCCTCGAGAGTGCCGGCTGGGAGATTAAGAGGTAAGCATCACACACACACAACCAATCGTCCCTCGTCGTGAACCACAAGAAAAAAAACTAATACGCGATATACAGCATCGACACCGTCGGCGTCCACTACTCCGGCACCCTCTGGCGCTGGTACCGTAACTGGCTCGGCAACTCCGAGACTGTCAACGCCAAGTACGGCCAGAAGTGGTACCGCATCTGGGAGCTCTTCCTCGCCTGGTCCGTCATCGCCTCCCGCCAGGGCAGCGCCACCTGCTTCCAGATTGTCGTCGTCAAGAACCTCAACGCCACCCACCGCATCGAGGGCGTCGCCTCCCAGTTTGGCCTCTCCGGCGCGCTCGCCGCCGCCAAGGCCGCCGGCAAGGCTGCGTTCCCCCGGTAAGCGCGGAACGATCGCCTGGCCCTCCTTAACGGGAGGGTGGGGGAGAAGCGGGGAGTGTGAAAGATGGTCAGCTGTATGTGTCCATGAATGGAATGAATGACCCCTTCCCTTCCGCGAGGACTTGTGGAGGACCCTTCTATCTTGGTTCTTTATGGTGGCTTAATTCGGGGAGGGAAGGGAATGGGCCTTTCACGTTTGTCATATTATGAGGTCGGGGCTTCCGAAAAGTTTTGATCGATATAAAAGGCTATAGAGAAGAGCTTGGCAACGGAGGGAGACGTGTTCTCCGTGCCGCATTGCTTAGAGTCCAGTTCATCTCTGGAGAATTATAGAATCAGTGGGGGCGGGCGGATGCGTTGGCACCCGTTGACGCAGTTGTTGGTGTCCAATGATGAAAGAGTTAAACGTTGATGCCAACAAGCTCCTGGCGCGCAGAACCTCTGTGATTCAGTACAGCGTAAACTCTTCCTCCTTCGGCTTGGTTTTGAGAAACTCCCCGTGCATGAGGCCGTCGACGTAGGCGTCTCCCCGGAAGCAGAAACCCCCTCGCGATCGTCTGCGCAAGACGATGGGCGAGCGCGCCCCCCAGATCAAAGTCAACATGTCGCCGGCTTTGATCGAGAAACCAGTCCCGAATGTTACTAGCAAGCAACCAGCCGTGCCCCAGTTCGACACCTCCCATGAACATCGTCCCAGGGTCGTTGCAACACGCTCCAAACAACCAGTCAGCCTACACCTAGATTCAAGTACCCCGTAACCGTTGCAACCAGAGACCACAATGTCGTCCCTATCCCCTCAAACGCTCCGCAGACTCGCCCCAATCCCGATTCGGCCCAACAGACCGAGTCCCGCCCGTGTCCCAACCCCTCAAACGCCAGGCGACCCTAACGCCAAACTAGACGCCGCTTTACTAGACCGAGACTCGCCAGTAGGGCATTTTGCTTATTTCGAAAAGGCTAGGGCATTTGAAAGCAAGATACTGCTTGCAAGGCGCGTCGACAGCGCCGGGACTCGCGATGCAGCCGAAATTATTGTCGACGCCGCCCAGGCCGGCGCTTCCAGTGTCCGAGATGGCAACATAGCTAAGGTCGCACGCTGCCGCCAACATGTTGCCGTCTTGCAGGACCGGCTCTGGAAGACGTTCGATCTCAAGTCCGAATTGACTAGAAAGAACGTCGAGCAAGCTATTTCAAGGGAGACCGGGGCCGTGATGGGGTCCGCGTTGGAAGGCGGACGAAGTCTGACGAGCCTGATTTCTCGACGATCTCGGTTGAGGGGACTGTGCGTGTACATGAGGGGGGGGGGGGGGGGGGGGGGGGGGGGGGGGTGTGAGAGAACGTTGTGAACTGACCAAGTTTGAAGTCTGATTATAAACTTTCACGACAGGATTGCATGATCCAAGACAGAGGGTGTGGTTGTTCTGTTTGTGAAGGGGATAGATATCACGAGGACCGGCGTGAGCTGTTGCCTGCAGGCTGCATGTCACGGACACGGAAAGGACAATCAATAGGTTTGATTGGTTACATGGTAAGACTTGTTAGCTGAACAACTGGATTCAACCAGTGACAACATTGGCAAGTTGCAAAGGATTCCTGATTATACACACACCTGCTTACATTTCGGACCACCGGGCTCAATTGACACACACTCGCATGTTTTCAAGTGGTTTGTTTCTTTTCCACATCCCAAGATGCTCAAATAATTGCCTGCAAGGGCAAATTGCCCACTAGGTTACTAACTAGCATCCATTCCGTCATCACATATGATCAGTCCCAAGCCTAACCGTAGGGCTCTGAGCCCCCTGTTGAGGATCATCCCCGTCGCCGAGGCCGTGTTTCAGCGTGCGGGTGTGCAGTTTGACCTCGAACTCCATCTTCTCGGCCTCCTCCTTGCTCCAGCCCTCGATCGGTATGTGGGCCCGAACCTCCAGGTGGTTTTGGCAATTCCGGCATCCCGCGACGTGCCAACGGCTCAGCACGGCCTCCGTGCCGACCAGCATCTTGTCCCCGTTCTCCTTGGTGGCCCAGGCCGAGACGACAAAGGAGCCTCCGATGGTGGCGCGGTTGATGTTGCCGACGGTCAGCACCGGGGACGGCCGGCTGCGCGGCGGGGCGGCCTTGGGCGGCTCGCCGACGTTGTCGTAGATATAGCCCAGCCTCGCGATGTTGATGACGTCGTTGGACGTGTAGGCAGTCTTCGGGTCACCGGGCTTCTTGAAGGGCTCGAGAGGGCTGTCGAGCGTCAGCCACGTCCCGCCGGCGACCCCCGGCGTGGGGCCCTGGGCGTCGACCGAGTTGGTGCCGGGGTAGCCCTCGATGATCTCCACGCGGTCGCGCTGGTTGTTCTTGATCTGCCAGCGCCAGAACATGAGGTCGACGAAGCAGTGGTGGAAGTAGAAGATGGGGTCGAAGGCCGCCGTGTCGTTCTCGCCCATGTCACCGTTGGCGCCGGCGATCTGGTTGGAGTTGCCCTGCCCGGGCACCTCGAAGCCGCCGACGGCGAGGTGCATCGAATTGTGCGGCGACTCGAGCGGCACGACGGGCCTGTAACCCTTGTCGCTGAGGTGATCATCGTTCCACCGCTGGGCCGAGGTCCCGTTGGAGAAAACGGTGTAGTTGGGCGCGTCGAGGCAGTGGTCGTACTTGGCCTTGATGCCCGCGGGCACCTCCTCCCCGTCGCTGTTGCGGAAACAGGAGTAGTTGAGCCACGTGACGATGTTGTCGTTCAGCATCTGGTTCGTCGCCTCCTCTCCTTGCTCGCGTAGCGCCGCGTTGTGGATGAAGGAACCCTCGGCATTGAGCGGGGTGCCCACGAGTCCGGAGAAGGGGTAGCGGACGGTCTCGTAGCCCACGGGCTTGGTGTAGTTGGCGTCCGGGATGGGCGTGAGCCTGTCCGTGATTCTGGCCTGGAACTTGTACGAGAACAGCGGGTTCGGAATGGAGGATCCATCTGCAAACTTGTAGTCTTTCGTGAGAAAGACCGGGGGGATGCCTCCCGTCAGGGTGGCCTCTTCGGCCTCGTCCCAGTACGGCAGTGCCACGCCAGGCACCTGGCTCTGGAGCGCCTTTTCGAGTCTCAAGAGATAGGCCCGGTGCCAAGTCGGGAAGAGGATGTTGCCGTGGTTGCAGTACCCTCCCCACCACGCAGGGTTGGCGTAGCCCGCACCGCGAAACGGTTCTCCATGGTAGCCGGCAATGACGAAGAAGGAGTTGGGGTCTTCGGCAGGGAGCTTCTGTATGGCGGCGAATGCCCTAACGAGGTTGTCCAGTTCCGCTGTGGACAGGTTGCGGATGTTCTTCCGTATGATGAGCCCGCCCATGATTGTTTCAGGTGGAAGCAGGAATTAGGAAGGATTGGAGGATCAAGGGATGGGGTCAAGTGCGGCAGACAAAAGGGGGTTATTTGGTTGAGATGCCTGATGGAGGTTCGGGATCCATCATCTGCGGCATTACATACTCATATATACTCCAGCACTGGGTCTGCCACTGACCACTGCAAACATGTGCATATCGCAGTCAGCTCATGAAGGCCGAAATATGGCAGCTGTACCCATCTCACATGCATTCATCGTAACCGAATGGAGGTTGAGGGCTGAAACTGCTGCCCGAATGCATTCATAATGAAGTGAATTGAACAGCTATAGTTCGGCTTGATTCATCTTTAGGCATTGCCACTTGGTGTTTAGCGTTCTCAGCCGACGGATTTGGCTGTTCATCTGTATGATGAGAGGCCCGAAAGTCTTGATTGGGAAGTCTGAAGACATGTCTCACCGTTGAAAACCATCCGCTGGGCTGTTCAGCCCGCCGCTAGCTCGGGCCGTTTCCGTTTACGTTTTTGGGAGATATCTTACCGCCAGAGACTTTTAACTGCAACCGTAAGGACAGAATGAGGGGAAACGTGCAGTTATGGATATTGAGTGGGATGAGACATTTCCACATTCCCGTGCAATGAAACATGTGCCATTTTCAGCCTAGTTTCGCGCCAAGGTTGGTGCTAGGGCCGTATCGTCTTCATCTTCATGTCTACCTCGCGTGGAACCTATCGGCAGGTGGCATGTTAACGATAAACAGTCCAAAAGCTCAAACTTGACTCGTTGAGAGATGGCGGAATTGTCTTCCGTGAACAGTGAATAAGCAGGCAGTAAGAGAAGATTATTCTAAAGAAGAGATGAGAATATCGTCGTGAGAGATTGACTGGAAGTCCTGCTGTCTACTATTGCTCTACCCGATCCGAGAAGAATACCATGGCAAAGCCTTGGTGAGCATTCTTTGCAATACTCTTCAATTCCTGGTGTGCCGCGCAGCCATTATCGTAGTAGTCCATGTCTCCCTTGGATGCAAAGTGGACACAGCTGCCACAGTGAAGCCCTGAGCTCTTTGATCCGCAACGGCCAGACCGGCCTTTACAGAGAGTATGTAAGGCTTGCCATCCTGCAATGCGTCAGTTTCGAATAACCAGTCCATAAATGTTACTGTAACCGAAAGTTATGTGGTCGAACAGGAGATGTTGACTTGACTCACTTTCAAGGCTTTTTGAGGCATCTGCCGGTAAAGGGCCAGTATCTTGTTCTGATTCTCCTCGTCGGGAACCTTGAAAAGAGTGATTCTTGTAATTTGCTCAGCCATGTTGGAACGCCCGATTTGCAATAGTTCAATGATGCAATATCACGTCAATGCAATTATGGTTGATGATGAGGCGTCGTAGGAGTGGGATAGGTGTGTTGATGAACACGATTGAGACTTCAGAACCCGGCCTTCTTCACCTCATTTTCTTATCTGGATGGGTGTTCCTAGGGTTCCTTCTCATGAGCAGACCAGGCCACTCAGTGTATCCCTGCGCTTGGGATCTACCGCTGATTGAGGGGATTACCTCCATTCCGACGACTCGGAACCCTTTCTCGGCTTCTCGGAACCACCCAAAGTGACATGGGTTGACCCTTCCTTCGCTTGAGAATATTGACGTGATCAAGAAGCGTTGTTAAATTGACAAGAAGCTATACCCTTACAATTGGATGAAAGTCAAAGAATCAGACGAAGTTTACGTCCGCCGATTTGCCCGTCATGAAGTCCTGGTTGCCCATCCCGCCGCGGTCGCACTTTTCCCTGCTCAACATCCCCTTTGGTGTGATATCCAGCAAAGACAAGCAATTGAACCGGCCCGCTGTCGCCGTCGGCAGTCACGTTCTGGACCTGGATGCTTTCACGACTGGAGGCGGCTTCAGGAAGGCGACGGATCTGCCACCTGAGAGCTTGAAGGTGTTTTCGCAACCTACACTCAACGCTTTTGCCGAACTTGGACGGCCAGTGCATCGCGCAGTCCGTTCGTACTTGCAAGATGTGTTTCTCGAGAACACGCCTCACCCCGAGATTCTAAAGGATAACGAGGCTCTGAGAACGTCTTCTCTGAGACCTATTACAGATATCTCATTGCATCTCCCTCTTGCCATTGGGGATTACACCGATTTCTTCGCCGGACGAAACCACGCCCATAACGTCGGCGTTCTCTTCCGCGGACCGGCCAACGCCCTTCAACCCAACTACAACCACTTGCCAGTCGCCTACCATGGTCGCGCAAGCTCTGTAGTTGTTTCCGGGACACCTCTTCGGAGACCTTGGGGACAAGCGCTTCCCGCACCTGGTGCGACCGAGCCTGTCTTCCGGCCGTGTGCACGCCTCGACATCGAGCTGGAGATGGGCATGTTCATCAGCAAGCCAAACGGGCTGGGCAACCCAGTTTCCGTCAAAGACGCCGAAGACTACATTTTCGGCTATGTTCTCATGAATGACTGGAGTGCAAGGGATATCCAGCAGTGGGAATACGTGCCTCTAGGGCCGTTCAATGCCAAGAACTTTGGGACGACCATCAGCCCCTGGGTCGTGCTTGCGGATGCTCTTGAGCCTTTCAGATCCAAGGGCCTCAAGAATGATGTTCAAGTGCAAAGCTACCTCCGAGACGAACGGTCTGATAATGTTTTAGACATCAAGCTGGAGGTTTCATTGTCTTGTAAGTCTATGTCCCTTTGGCTATTCGACGTCCAGATTACAATCCTTGTACTCGAGATACCCGCCACTAACACTGCCTCTTTCACTCGCATCAGCCTCAGAAGGCGAGGAAACAACCATCACTCGCACTTCTGCCAAAAAACTGCTATGGTCGTGGTCGCAAATGGTGGCCCACCACTCGATTTCTGGCTGCAATCTCCGGCCCGGTGATCTCTTCGGGTCGGGCACCATCTCTGGCAGTGAGCCAGGTACGCAGGGCAGCTTGCTGGAGCAGTCGCAGGGCGGGAAAACGCCAATCAAATTGAGCGGTGGACAAGATCGCAAGTTCATCCAGGACGGAGATACCGTGGTGATTCGGGGTTGGGCTGGCGATCAGGACGGCAAACTTGTTGGCTTTGGGGAATGTACAGGCCAGATTCTGCCTCCTTTGTCGTTGTAGTTGGGAACTGGGAAACCTTTGCGACATCGACATCGGTTGAACTCCACGAAAGTAAGTTCCAAGAGAAATTGCATTCTGAATAAATCGTATATACCAGTGAAATATGCCACTTTTAGAAAATCAAATATTCGGTTGGTCATGAAAGAACAGCTCATGGGAATTTAACCAGCTTGTGCTCCTTGGACTTGCTTGTTGTTGAAACCTGCTGAACATTATCACCAGCAAAAAGACATGCAGTGTCGGAATATTGAATTCACTCGAATTCAAGCCATTACAGCTTTGTACTTATGACATGTTTTGTATTGGACCATAAACTACGTTTGTATAATTGGTCGACAAGTGGTGGCGTGTTGTTATGGCGAGTGTCTGCGGGTGTACCGTCCCGATACACACTCGTGTGAAAGCATCTATCAACCTCGGACAGAGAGCCTTACAGCGTTTGTGTACAGCAACCCTCCCTTCCAAATTCATCCCCTAAAATCGGAAAAAGAAGCCGAAGCTAGACAAAGAAGAGGGACTAAGTGCAAGGCCGCATTAATGGTTGAACCCCGTTAAGGCTGACCGACTCACTCGGAAACGTTTACGTTCCGCCGTTCCGAGAGACCGAGCTGACGGCTGCCGTCTGCTGCAGCACATCCGAACCATGAAACGAAATGGCTATGTTCCGCACACAAAGTCTGTCTAGACTTCGCTGGCGGCGATGCTCGGGATCATGTACCTCGTGCGGGGTCTGACCCTTTAATCGCTGCCGACCCAAGCTTCGATCAGGCCACCCGAGGCAACTCAGACCATGATCATAAACTGTCTTCGATCTCGAATCCTATGCGGCTTGAAGATTCTGTACCCTGCAATCGTTTATGAGCCACAGTCCAAGACAAAATAGCAGTGTCTCGTCACGTTGACAGCCCTCCTGTGAAACTCGTCAAAATCATACTACTCGACCCATATAATCAAGCAAACATGCCGGTGACCAACTTCTCAACCGAGGATAAGTACCAATATCTGAATGGCTTCGGTTCGTTCCATGAGTAAGTATCATCAATATCCCAAGACCAATGTCGATCTTTCGTCCCATTGGTGTTGACCAAAGCCACAACTAGATCAGAAGCCATCAAAGGCGCCTTGCCTATCGGTGCCAACTCGCCACAAAAGGCACCTTTTGGCCTGTACGCAGAGAAGCTTTCCGGCACAGCATTCACAGCACCTCGTCACGAGAACCTCCAGACATGGCTGTACCGCATCATCCCTTCTGCCTCTCACACTTCCTTCGAGCCACTGAAGCACAACAAGCCTGAGTCCGGCGGCAAGCTCCACCAGATCCCCAACCAACTGCGATGGGATCCCTTCGACATCAACCTTGAGACAGACTGGATCAGTGGCCTGCGAAAAGTGGGCGGCGCCGGCGATCCTACGTTAAAGACGGGGCTCGGTATCTTCATCTTTGCAGCAGGCCGGAGTATGGACTCCAATGTGGCCACCTACTCCTCGGACGGCGAAATGTTGGTTGTTCTTCAGCATGGCATACTTGACATCAAAACCGAGATGGGCAACTTGCTCGTTCGCCCGAACGAGATTGTTATTATTCCGCGAGGGATCAAGTACCGAGTCGATCTTCCCTCGGGTCCAGTGCGCGGATACATCCTCGAGCTGTACCAGGGCCACTTCGTCCTGCCCGAGTTGGGCCCCATTGGATCGAACTGCTTGGCGAACCCGCGAGACTTCCAGGTTCCGACTGCCGCATTCGACGAGGACGCGACTGAATGGTCAATTATCAACAAGTTCAACGGCGACTTCTTTATTGCGGAACAGAACCACACCCCCTTTGACGTTGTGGCCTGGCACGGACGGTATTATCCCTACAAGTACGACCTGGGCCGCTTTTCCGTCATTGGGAGCATCTCCTTCGACCACCCAGACCCCTCTATCTACACCGTCCTAACGGGGCCTTCGGACCACCCAGGAACGGCTGTTGCTGACTTCGTCATCTTTCCGCCCCGATGGCTGGTACAGGAAGACACCTTCCGGCCCCCATGGTACCACCGCAATACAATGTCCGAGTTTATGGGCCTCATATGCGGTGATTACGATGCCAAGACTGGGGGTGGCTTCCGCCCTGCTGGTGCCAGTCTGCACAACGTCATGTCCGCCCACGGGCCCGATGCGAGCACGTTCGAGCGCGCGTCCAATGCCGAGCTGAAGCCGCAGAAGATTGGCGAGGGAAGTATGGCGTTCATGTTTGAGAGCTCTCTGATGATTGGCGTGACGGACTGGGGTTTGGAGACATGCCAGAAAGTCCAGAAGGGCTACAGCGAGGATAGTTGGACGGGTCTTGTGTCTCATTTCAAGAGGCCGGAATGAATCTAAAAGCAGTGTAAGAACGTATGCCTCCACAGATTGGATAGTTTACTGCTAAAATATGGCATTTGAACCAATGTTGCAATTTCCAATCCTAGCTGGTGATATTTGATCCCAAAATGATTTTGAGTATTTTTAATTTGGCGGTGTAAATAAAGATGGCAATGGCTGAAATGCAACCCTCTAGAACGGATAAAAATACAAACACTTGCGGTTTGACCTCAACAGAAAGACATTGTCCACTTGATCCTAGCCTTTAAGTCTTAGATTGGCGGATCGTGCACCACGAGTTGTGCGAAGGCTTGAAAAATGAAGCCAAGTCCGGGTTGATAAGCTTCGAGTTAACTGCCATCAAGACGATCAAACTAGGATAGATAATCCTTATTTGCCAAAGCTGCGGAACCCTGTGTGCCTATTCATACTTCTCAGTTGCCTCTCACCCCCTCGACTACATCTGAGGCGACAACCGGAACCTCGAACTTGGCCTTCCCTTTCAAGAAATAGTACAACAGCCCAAAAAGAAGCCACCCTGCCATAACAACAGTAGAGTAATTCGTTTTTTGGGCAGTGATAGGCTGAGAAGAAGGAAATGTGCTGAATATGATGACAACGGTCATCCAAACAAGGCTGATGACGTTGAACAACGGCCCGAGAAAGCCTCCAAGTTTGAAAGGCCCGTACTCCTTCCGCGCGAGTTTCTTCCTCCCCGATAGCAGCATATAAGCGATCGGGATGCTGTACGAAATATGTATTCCAATAATCGCCATAGATAGCACAGCATTGAAGGCGGTACTGTTCCCCAAGTAGAGAAATCCAAGAAGCATCTGAGACGCGGTGACGAAGACTATGGCCGTCAATGGAACCTGTTGCCGCTTATTGACGTAGCTGAAAGATGCGTCAAAAGGCACAGCTTTATCTCTGGCAAAGGCCCAGAGGGTACGGGATGCCGAGGTGATGCCGCCGACAGTTGCAGCTATGGCCACAACGATGAGCAACAGCGATAAGACTGTTGTCCCAGCCCGGGATCTTGTAGCATCCAGGTAGATTTGCATGGAAGGAAAACCAGTAGGAGTAGTCAACAGTGACTCGAGAGAACCCGTCGAAAAAAGAAGGACGGTGCAGTAGGTAAGACCCATCAGGTCATTAACAACCACACTGCCGACCATAGCAAAGGGGAAATTGCGAGGTGCGTCGGGGATTTCTTCCGCCATGTGGCAAGCAGCGTCGTATCTTTTGAACGATCAGTTAGTCGAACTTCTTGTTGATATGTCATACAGGCAGAGAGCATACCCAAGGAAAGGATATTCAGCGCTGATTAGACCCACGAGCCAAGAGACGCTATCATTCCTCCAGACACTGCTGTTGACGAACTCGGTGAACATAAACGACGGGGTGTTTTCAGGGGCCATGACACCAAGGACGATGAGTACAGCCACAAAACACGCGACGTGGATTACACCTTGATCATGTTAGCCATCTCGCCGCAATGCAAAGTTCTGCAAATGGCTACTGAAAGGGCCGATTACCTGAAATCATGTTGGCATGGGGAAGCAGCTTGAAACCCCAAATGTTCATGACACCCGCATAAAGCAAGATGACCCAGTAGAAGAGCAAGCCCTGCCATCTTTGCGGTATATATGAGTCCTCGGTCATGATGATTAGGGATTGGGTCTGCAGGCAGGCTGCGAACGCGGCTGATGCACAGAAGACTATGAGGCCGCCGACGGAGATCCATCCGGTCGTGAACGCCGAGAGGGATCGGCTACGGAGTGGAGAAAGTGCTGCTACCCAGTGATATTGGCCTGGTGGAAATCGTTGATTAGACTCCCCGAGCTTACTTAGATTAGAAAAGGGGTTCGTATACTGGCACGTACCTCCAGCTGTTGGATAGATCGACGCAATTTCGCCAAGCAATGATGCAATGCAAACTGAGCAAAGGAAGGAAAGAAGACTAAGTTGTCCTTGTCAGCTCACAATATAGACGATATAGAATATAATTGTAGCTATCGAAGGCGATCGGTAGCCGGAGATGGGAGCCTACAAGTTGTAAAACAGGCAAGGAGCACCACCACTCAGCAATGCTTGGGCAATAACGGTGGACGTTGCTTCCCATGTTGCCATGAGACACAGACAAAGTGCTCCTAAAGTCGTCAGGGAAAACTGCCGTTTGAGCTCTTGCTGGTGCCCGAGTTGCGCAAAGCGCTCTTCATCGGCGGCTACCACACGGCCGGGGATAGAATCAACTGTGTCCAGAGGCTCGAAGGTCTTCACTTTGTTGGAATCCATGATGGAGTACCTTGGTCTTTCTTTGGAATATGACCTTGAAAGATGTTGGCTTTCTCAGCCTCTTTGTGGAGCTTCGTCGAATCGAGACAAGAACTCTCAAGGGATTCAGATAGCGTGGGAAACCCTTGGATGTTTTGAAGAAAGGGCAGCTGGAAAAACCGTCTGTGCCGGGTTCTGGATGTCTTTTCAAGACAACCGCCAGCACCGCGCCCCTGAGCTGAACGACCACAATGGGAATGGTGAACTGAAGAGGCGCTTTAGTCAACTGATCTAGGGGCCGAGGAGGGCTTTTCCGCATTCCGAAGACCAGAAACCGACGGCTAGGCAGGCCATACACTGGGTGGGATATTCGACGGGAATGACCTGTGGTCAGAATCCGCTGCTTATCTTTCGATATCTGACAGAGATACTGTTGATCTTGATTTCCGTTGTTTCTAATCAAAAGTCAGGTTCGGGGACAATGTGGATATCTATGGCTGAAAGTATCACTAAGATCTCCTCGTTTCCGTCTCAGAAGATAACGCTCCGTGTCAGACGCTATGTCCCTCGTCCGAAAAGTCTCTTGATCGCTGGAACCTGATATGATGTGGCTAGAAGGAGAACGTGACCGAGTAGCCAAGCCGTCTCTGTACCTGGTGGACCAAGGATCTCCTTGTCTTTCTGTTTAGCGGCAAGTGAACACAGGCATAGTGTCTTTGTGGCACGCAGTTAGAAAACAAATTCTTGGTGACAGGAAAACGTCATGTTGCGAGTCGGCCTCAGTCGGAACAAAACTCGTTCCGCTCGGAAACCACCCCGCGTTTTCCCCAAGCCATGCCGATGTTCCGTGCGGGGCGTCCCCCTTTTGCATCTGCAACAAACTCTGGGGTTGGGAGAGGACACGGCAAATGCGTAACGTTAGTAATGTGATTGTTCCGAGGGGTCTGTAGCGAGGCAGCACATGTTGGCCATAGGATTGTACCGACGAGAGCCGATGGGACGACTTCTGATGCTCAGGTCACAGCGGCGAAACCGAATATGGAGGATAAGCTCTGCCGTTCTGGTATATCATACCCATACTAGAGAGATGGAGAATTCATGTCACACAATATCAGATCGAGCTTCAAAACTGATTCCCTTGGTCTAAGAAGCCAACACATCATCGCTATGGCCATCTCAACCATCATTAACGCTTTGAATCAGAAACTCTTTGACCATGCTCTGCAGTCAACAGCCTTTTCACTTCTCCTCATACCCCTCATCTACGTCATTGCAAACGAGTTCGTCCGCTCCAAGGCCAGAATAGCTAAGCTCGATGGCCCTCGAGGCCTGCCCCTTATCGGTAATCTGTTGGACATCCGGGTCAACGCAGCAGAGCAATACCGCAAATGGGCCAAGAAGTTTGGACCTGTCTACCAAATCCAGCTGGGGAATGTCCCCATCGTCGTTGTGAACTCTTCTGCGGCGGCCAAGGTGCTTTTCGGGCAAAACGCCCAGGCGCTCAGCTCACGTCCGGAGTTCTACACGTTCCATAAGGTAGGTGGATTCAGAACTCCCCGAGTCAAAGGAATGGAAAGCAAAGTGCCAGAATTCTAACAGGAGATGCCGGGAAAAACAGGTTCTGTCTGACACCGCCGGCACAACTATCGGTACTTCGCCATACAGTGATTCCCTCAAGCGCCGCCGTAAAGGCGCGGCGTCGGCACTGAACCGACCTTCGGTGGCGACCTATGTGCCTCATCTCGACGTTGAGTCCCGCGACTTCATCAAGGAACTATATGAGTATGGAAATGCCGGGCAGACTCCTGTCGACCCTATGCCCATGATTCAGCGCCTGTCACTGTCCTTGGCCTTGACGCTGAACTGGGGAGTCCGGATGAGCAGCCAAAAGGACGGGCTCTTCAAGGAGATTACCCACGTCGAGGAAGAAATCAGCCGCTTCCGCTCCACCACTGGTAATCTCCAAGACTACATCCCCTTGCTCCGCCTCAACCCGATCAACACGCACTCAGACAAGGCGAGAGATGTGCGAAACCGACGCGACGTCTATCTCACGGCGTTGAACAAGGGCCTCGACGAGCGCATGGCCAACGGCACCCACAAGCCGTGCATCCAGGCGAACGTGATCATGGACAAGGACGCGAAGCTCGATAAGGCGGAGCTGACTTCCATCAGCCTGACGATGCTCTCGGGAGGGCTTGATACCATAACGACGCAGGTGGCTTGGTTCGTGGCTATGCTGGCCCAACGACAGGACATTCAAGAAAAGGCGGTCGAGGCGATTCGCGAGTTCTACGACGAGAAGCAGCCCATGTGCGACGCCGAGGACGATCAGCAGTGCAAGTACATCGTTGCACTGGTTCGCGAGTCACTCCGATACTATACCGTCCTTCGACTCGCCCTCCCCCGAGCTTCCGTGCGCGATGTGCCTTACGGACAGACGATAATCCCCAAAGGCTCCGTCATCTTCCTCAACGCATGGGCGTGCAATATGGGTAGGTCATCCTGCAAAAAAGTGAATGTCTCCCGAATCGAGAAACATGATTGGCTTACCCGTCCTAGACTCTGAAGTTTGGTCCGATCCTGAAGTATTTCGCCCCGAACGCTGGCTGGAACAGCCGGATGCGCCTCTGTTCACGTACGGTGTTGGCTACCGCATGTGCGCCGGGTCCTTGCTGGCCAACCGCGAGCTGTACCTCGTCTACATGAGGTTGCTCAACAGCTTCAAGGTCGAGAAGTACGACGACGTTGACCACCACCCCGTCTCCGGGAACGCCGATCCCACTTCTCTCGTGGCGATGCCGAGACCGTTCCAGGCAAAATTTGTGCCTCGGGATATCAACACGCTGAGCCAGGCTTTGAGGACCACCGAAGAGAAGTCTTAGCCAGTTCGCTTTGTAGCGCGGACCATTGAGGACTGTCGAGCAGGAAAGGAGATAGTCAACCCAAGCCATGAATTGTAGGAAGTTTTGGGGAATGAATAGGGGAACAGTTCAATTAACCATCACCATGTGGGGACAGGAGTACATCGAAATTAACAAAAAGCAAATTGATCTAAAATTACAAGAAAAGTCATGTCAAAACTTCCACACTTGCGGTGTATTTAGTCAGAAAACGTGTGTGGTATGTTACATTTGAGTCACACTGTAGACACATTCGTACTTCTTAGAGCTCAAACAAATTAAAATTGCCTCGCAGCACATTGAAGGTATCTCAGAAGTCAAACTTCAAACGTCCAGATATTTACTGCCCGGGAGCATTTTTACCAGAAGCTCATATAAGTCCCCAAAAATGCCGCGAAATCTCTTCTTCGCCAGACAGGAGAGGCTGTTGCTCGTCTCCTCCGGTGTATTCCTGCATTCCGTTGGCCCAAACGTCATCCGTCTGGCCAAACGCGTCGAACAGGAATATCAGGTCGTTGCTCAAGGCAAAAGCATCTGGAGCCGCAGTCCCGAAGTCCGCAATGAGACTCATTGGCTGGGCTGGAGGCAAGTGGGAGAGGTCTGGCCCCATCACCACCGGCTGCCCAGACTGCCGCTCATCGACCACCGCATCCAAGACATAGGATGAATCAGTAGGATCATGCCGAGGTACTCGGCTCTTCAAATCAACTCCCTGAACGGAGTTCACATCGTCGCGTAGCCCTATACGCTGAGCCAGCGGCAGAAGGCCGCGTATGCTCTTCCACAGCCTCCGGCTTGACGTGCCCTGGCGCGAGAAGCCCTTGACGAGCTCGACTGCAACGAGGAAGCTTTCCCTGCAGGGCTCGGCGAATATTCTGGAGCCGTGGCAGACGGCGAGGAATATGACGGCCAGCGCGCTCAGCAAGAAGTAGTTGAACGCGCTCTGTTGCCGTTCGTATATGTCGCTCGTTTCGCTGAGGTGGACCAAGACGGAGATGCTGTCGATGGCTATATCGACAACCAGCCGAGCCTTTTCGATATCGGCGTCGATGCTCGCCGAGCTGATGACGTGGTGACGGTGTATCATGGTTCGAATGTGGTTTCCTCGCAAGTAAAGCAGAGCACGCAGCCGTCGGACCGCACGAGACTGTGTCGTCGAGATGCCCCCGTGTTGAGGGTGGCGCAGCTGTAGATCCGGCGGTATCGAGTTGAGCCAGCTTTGTGCAGTGAAGTCGAGAAAGGCAACCGTGTCCTTCGGAATTGACTGTGTCGGGGCGCCGAAGGGCGGTAATGCATCCCAGGCCTTGGAGCACAGCCGCCCATAATCGATCAAACAGCGCAGATAGCGGAAGTCTTCGGACTGGGGGTTTGATTTAGCTACAGAGTTCTGATACATGAAGCCAGCATGATGGAGAAAACAGTGTGTTGGGAGATTCGAAGTTGTCGGGGTTGCAGTTGATGCGTGACGTTGTCTGAAAGACTCGCAGATAAACATTGAATCATCACTTACTGGCTCGGGCAAGTTTGGATCGATATCCCTGTCAACAAGGGCAAAAGACAGGCTTGTTCCAAAACTCCAGCGGCGATCCAACACGTAGACACACCAAAATACGCGAACCGCTAAGCCGCGTTTTTCAGGATCCGGAAAGTTGTCGTTCAGACTCATTTTCTGATGCAATCCCATCTCTAAAGCGCCGCGCGCTGCAATACCGATGTTTCTCCACGCAAGGAGCTCCTCGTCTGAGAAGAAGTAGTAAATGCTCTGCCATCACGTCAGTGCTTTGTGCTGGCGTTGCGCTGAGGGCGTATGGCAACTCACAATCATGGCCATGATCTGGACGACTTTGAGGTCAACATCGGCATCGATGGAGAACTGGTAGATGAGTTGCTTTACAGGCTCAACAAGCTTGTTACTTGTAGGGTTCTTGCCGTGTGACTCGACCACCATGCTGATGGCAATGGCAATCCTCGCCAAAATCACGTCCTTGATCTCCACGCCCGTCGATGGAGCGGAGGAAGCGGTTGCGGCCGTGAAATCCGAATTCTCCTCGACATACGCCCGTATGGCAGCCGATTTTGAGATCAGTTCTCGCGTATCGACAAAAGGGTAAACAATCTCGACCTCTTCCTCAAAGACTTCGAGAAGCCGCACGAACTCGTCGAGAGATATTGTGAGGAGAACGTCTGTGCCTTGCACCCACTGAGACGCCTCGGACTGTTCAGGTGTTGGATACCGAGTGGGATCAAGGGACTCGCTCACGGTTTCTGCAGCCGTATCGTTTGCTGAGATGCCCATTTTCGTCAACGACGTCTCGGCGACTTTCAGACTGAAGGCTGATCTAGTCGGCCCGACGAATTGTGGCTGTTTGGGCTCCTTGGCTTCCTGGGAAGACGCGTTTTCGTGAGGCGTCAGATGATGCTGCGATCCCGGAGATGCCGAAGGCGCTTGACACCTTTTGTTCGCCGCCAGTTTTCCAACGGTGTTTGCCAAGCTGGCGACTTGTTCTCGAAGCATTGACAGCTCGCTCCGAATGTCATCCCTCGGCTGACTGGTTGTAATGATTAGCTTTGCTCTATGATTCGCTAGGGCAGCGTGTGTCTCTGACCTGCTATGCCTCGACTTTCTCCTACTCCTTACGTTTTCCCTCACACCGGCGTTGTCCTCTTGCGGGGGCGCCGGACCGAAGAAGCATTGTACACCGCCGGAGATGCATCGCTGACACTCCTCTTCGGTATCCGATTTCACACATTTGAGCTTTCGCTTTTTACACTCAAAACTACCACGGCGAATTCAGGTCATTGCAACTTGGGACTTTATCAACCTTACAACTTACCACGCGGCAGCCGCGTATTTGGCACGCTTGGACCTCTGGCCTCGATTTGAGCTGGCAAGTGATCTCCTCCGTGTCAAGGATTCTTCGTTCGGGGAAAGCGCGTCTTCGTTGGCAGAGAGGCCGAGCTCGTCGTCTTCTCCAGCCATGATTGCGAGTTCATGAGCTGCGAGGAGGGACGAGAATGAGGCTGGGCAGTGATAGAGTTCACAGAAGACGTGTTGTGCCGAGACGCCTGGGGAAGAGTGGGGGTTAAGTATGGCCGACGACTGACTGGGATCCGGGTTACGGCACGTTCCCGGTTTCCCCGCATGGGCTGTCTACGCTCCCCGGCAATAGAGTTGCTGACTTGCTCAATGCAGTTGCGAGTTATCTTTTATGTGGACCATTTTGGTTCAGCATTCTAACTCCAACTATTCCACCATTCATTAATATCCCCAGCATTGATTGCTGTTTGGTCTATTTGGGCAAGCATCTTTCTACGGCCTGTAGAAGGGTCAATGACAATAACCTCTTTTCTCTCTCTCTCTCTCTCTCTCTCTCTCTCTCTCTCTCTCTCTCTCTCTCTCTCTCTCTCTCTCTCTCTCTCTCTCTCTCTCTCTCTCTTTCTCTTTCCAAAATCACTGTTTGATACTTTACTGTTGACTACGGTTGCATTCGACCCCCTATCTGCCGAGTGTCATACACACACCATCAATGCAGCGTTAGATATTGCATAGTTGGGCTAGCGGCTAACTCTATATTGGGATATAGTTAGGGTTGGCCGCAACGAAAGCCGTAACAACATGCGCCAACAAGCCATTCGGATAATTCAAAAGAGCAGTCATCCCAATCGAGTCGCAACTTATGAGCCGGTGCCGGCAGTTGTTCCAAACTGTTCGATGAGTAGTCCGTAGCCCAATCATGCGAAAAGTGTTCGGTTCGTAAGACCGCGACACTGATCACGTTCTGTCGAAAACTGTTTAAGACGATATAGACGTCTGAATGGTACACTACCCATTTGAAGTCGAAGAATGCAGGTGTCCCTGGCTCAGGGTGGGTGTTTGTTGGAGAGTGAGTCTGGGCAAGAGATATGATGAGGGAAGGGGCTTTGCTGATGCAATGACGTTCTTTTATCATTCATTCCTCAGAAGACGTGAGGGTCATCCGAGACATCAAACCGAAGATCCAACGTACACATACGAAAGTATAGGTATCTGGTTTTATCGTGTCTAAGACATATTCCACATGCCATGGACCTATCGATTCTCCACGCAGCATGCACCAATCCTCTTTGTACTCCAATCCTGAATCTCATATAAGCATCGTGCATCCTACATCATCATCGCAAGGCTTGGATGGAGACCTGAGTCACAAAGACAAGGGATGGCCATACTTATACCTGGAAACGCATGGCGTTCTGTCCAGCATCACCCAAAGTCAGACTTTCAGGAGTCACTTGCCAACAGTCACCGGACTCTAATAATAGGAAAGGGGGGCTAACAACAAGCACAAAGCTACAGTTGGAGATTACACATCAGGCACCCGCGACTTGACTCAGCAAAACACCAACCTGGCTAGTAACCCGCAACTTCCGTGGGTTCGAAAAGCTTTTGATCCTGATGCCTGATGTCCCTTGCACCCTTGCAGACGATCTCTCCCTCCCAATCATTGTTCATCCCTGTTGGCGCACGTTCTTCGGACTGGACCGTTCACCGTAGATCTGTATTTGGGGACGCGGAAAGTTATTTGGCCCCATCAATTGCCGCGGAGATGGGGCACAAGGCACACACATGGGCTGCGCCGAAGAGTCGAAAAGCGAAATGGAGGATCATGCTACCTGCCCCCGAGTGACTTGAGCATAGTGCTCTTTTGCAACCCAGCGAATGGAAACTGTTCGTGGTCCTGGTAAAAAATCCCCGTTTCACTAGCCAGGGTGTCATGGAACGATGATCAAGGCAGCCTAGACGGATACGCAGGCGACGGCGCACGAGCACACCGCCGATCAATATATCTAAGTTCGCAGCGCAATCCTTCGAGGACTGCATCGTGTGCTGATGACATTGGAGGAAACCGGGACATCCTGTAGATCTCTTGTGTAGCAACCCAGCCGCAATGGATGCGGTAATCCTCCTCGTCACACACCCTTCTCATGCTTCACCGGCTTGCCTTCTAGCTCCGCTTACTGACGTCTGTCTATTATCGTCATGACCAAGCATAGGCCGAAGTGTATAAATAGGCCCCCTCGAACGCAAAGAAAGCATTCTTCTTTTTCTCATCATCCGCAGCAGCTCCAACACCATTTTCTTTTACCCAAACACTTGAAACCACAAGAACCATCTTAGTCGTACTCTGACACACGCACAACGCCTTTCCACAACCGCCAAAATGCATATTAGCTTCGTCCTCAACACCCTAATCACTCTGGGCGCCGCTACGGCTGTGTCCGCGTCCGCGATAGCTCCTCGGGCTAACCGCAAGGCCAACGAATTCTCAAGCGGCAACTGGTACGTTTCCAAACTCCCACGGCCTGCTCTACGTCATTAGCATCCTTCCCTATCATAAAGGCGAAACGCCCAGTCTTGTGTCTCAACTAACCTTGCGTTCTTCGAAACAGCGCCCAGGGAACTGCCTCGTACGAGCACGAGAGCAACTTCAACGTCGATGTCACGATGGACGACACCAGCCACTCCGTCTACTTTGCCTCCGGGCCGTGGTTCTACTACGGCGGCAAGACCGGGAATGGCGGCTCGTGCACCGGGGACCTGCTCGGAAGCTGGGCGAACGACGAGAAGAACCCGTGTGTGAACCTGGACAGAAGGGGTGACGACGGGCGTCGTATCAAGTGTGTCAGGTGGAACAACGGTAGTTAGGTGCTCAAGCAACCAAGTCAGACACACGAGGATTCTGTGGGAATAGGGATGCGCTCGTTTAAGTTTAGTGTCTGTCAAGTCCCGTTGGACTCGTCACACTCATTTTACACCACTTTGAATTTAAACAAACAAACTTGGCTGGGATTTGTGTTTTGGAAGCTCGAAAGTTTCGTCATTGAATTGACACCAGAGGGACGTTGAACATCTAAAGAGGTCGAAGACGTGCATGCTGACTGGATAGCCACAGTACCTGCGTTCGGCCGGGCTTGGCACTTGAGCCTTTTCTCCGCCCCCATGATCTACGCCATCTCTACCTATTTACCGTGCATGGCGCGCCTTGGCCTTGGCAGCATAAAGGAACAAATTCTGGATGTAGGATCATTGGCTAAGGAACACATGGTGATGCTGAGTTGTCAGAATGAACCGCATGTTGGATAGAAATCCTGTGTCATAGAGACCGATAGGGTACAGTAGTGTCCGAGAGACAGTGTAAAGCATTACACATGGCCCTTCACATACCGCATGTAGTTTCTGGCCTTTTGATGCCATGCTTCTTATCATAGATGTCCCGCAGCTTCATTTCTTCCTCCGTCAATATGCACTTGCTCCCATTCGCGCCGGTGAAGGTGAACAGGAGACACCCGACCTGCGTGCTACCGCCAACACCTCCATTGTTGCCTGCAATTATCTCAGTCAGCCAGCTTGCGGCTCTTGGGCAGGTGACTTGCGGTTTTCACTCGGCGGAGGACGGGCGGGCTTTGGGGGGCTTTTGGTTTTGGGGACTTTTTTTCTTCTTACATTTGAGAAAGTTGTCCCTCATGATGGTGTGGCAAGTGACGCCGCCCTTGCCTAATGGAAGTCCCACGCTCTGGAAGTGGGAGGTGGTCCTGCAGCCCGAGACCCATTCGACGAAGAAGTCGTAGTTGATCCGGTGCGGCCAGTCCCTCCACCTCATGCGGTGCCTGTACGTGATGGGGAACCTGCCGTCGGCCGGATCGTGCAAGGTGGACAGGGTCGTCGCCAGGTGTTTCGTCTTGCAGAAGGCGTCGACCGCCTCCCACTGCATCCCATAGTTGACGTCTGCGTGACCCGGGAAGTCGCTCTCGCTATGGCACTGGACGGGCTGCCTCTCCATGGGTGCCAGAGAGTCCGGTGAACCGCGCGAGCGAAGGTCGAGAAGGGAAGGGTCCGTCATGGAAGACGGGATGAGCAGGCCATTGACGAGGTTTATCATTATGGCGAACGAGGTCAGGCAAAAGTGTGAGAAAAGCATCTTGTTCGACAAGAGTCGACCGAAGTCGCGAAGCAAAAGATGGAGAGACAACGGCTGATTTGCGCGGCTTCAGGAGAACTTCATCGCTCTGACCAGATCCATATATACTGATTTTCGCTTGGCGCCGAGAGTCAGAAATGATGAAGCCTCATTGATCTTCGAACATGTGTGTTCTTTTTTCGCAGTGTGTTTCTCAACGCCTGTAAGGGAAGTCGCCTTCGTTCTCTCCCATTGCATGAATGGTGCCGACCATGATTTTCTAGAGACCAAGAGACAAAGCGTCAATGTGGCCCCGTGTTCCCGTCGTACGGTTGTGGGCTACTTCCCACGGGCGGGCAACAGACTCCCTTGGTTACAATTTGCCCAAGGGTCGATACTGTGTTGTACAAAGGCAAGTAAGAGGTCGGACACAAGCACCAAATGCGACGAGGGCTGGCACGAAGCAAGCAGACACGACGTTGAAAGCGACATCTCACGGGTCAGTCCCTTGGTCGATTACGCAAGGGGAGAGGAGGATCAGATCGGGCCCGAGATACGGATAAAGGCACGGGGAGCCCGCAACAGCGTGGCCCACTCAACAGCCGAGGCACCGTCACGCCGAAGGGCGGACCTCGATCCGGGTTTGGGAGCAATGAGGTACATCAGGAGCATTTTGCGAGTTCCTATGATGGGCCGTTGTTGGTTGTCCCATCACCCCCGGGCCCACACGTCCACCCTGGGATGAGCGTATCGCTGACTACGGCATGGATGGACGGGCAGAGGTCTCGGTCTGGTCCTTTTCTGGTACCTGGAGATCGACACCCATGGAAAACCGAGTCACTGCTACGGTTACATCAGCTTCGGCACGAACGCTGGAGCTGGGAGGCGGCTGAAGCGAAGCAAGCCGGGCGGGACTGGGAACGATGTCCATGTGTTCCCGTCCCGCGTCTCCGCGTCTCCCCATGCGCCGGATGATCGGATGCGGCGACGCGAGATGCAGACTTGCATGGATATGCGACAGAAACGAGCAGGCAGCTGGTGGCGACGTGCGCGCGCGCCGTCAATCAGAAGAGGAAGCTGCGGTGGGATTCCTTGGAACTGTTGGTTGGCAACCTTGCCGCATACTGCTGGTCGAAAAGGGGGGGGGGGGTCTGGAGTTTAGAGCATTTACAGTCTTCCAGGTCTTACAAAGCTTCATTCGCGAGCGCGAGGGAGACGCGGAAATAGAGCACACAGGATGGGCCTCGAGAGGAGGAACAATCTGGGAATGAAAAAGAAAAAAAAATCTAAATCTTTTAGGGCATGATGACATGACGCCTTTCTTCCCTCGTCCATCGTCATCGCCCAGAGCAGTTGGTGGTTCAGGTTCTGGTCTCAACGCACAGGCCGAAATTCACAGGTGGCGGATGAATTGCTCTTTCGGATGCTTACCATTCTCTTGGCTTTCAATATTCGATGCAGGCAAAAGGCCCTGGTTGGGACTGCCTACCTGCCCATGGGGGAAGAAGATTGGGGGTGGGAACTCGGATATCAGATCCAAGAGTCGATGGAAACCTGGATGGGGTGGGCGGGTGCCGTGACAGGATGTGTTTGTCAGGTCCCGAGGCCGGCCATCCATTCAAGAAGACGAAAGCGCGAATCGAGTAAACCCCCGACCAGTTGAGTCAGGGTTACGCTGTGGAGGCGGAGAGGTTGAGCCGGTGGGGGGTGAGGACCAAAGGTCGTCGAGGGCTGGGCCTGAGTTTGGCTGGCTGGCGTTGTTGGCCCGAACTAACTGTTCTGGTCTCCTGCCGAATACAGCCTAGACGAGACCTGGGTGGGCAACAAGCGGGGGAGATAGGACATTCGGATGCCTCTCATTACGAAGGTGCAAACGGGTGCGACAGGTGCGGCTTTTTGTGTGATGTGGCGAGTAATAAGCGGGTGAATGTTGCTTCGACGACGGCGACCGAGTAGGCGAGGAGGGGAGGGGAGGGGATGGGGGGGGGACAGTATCCGTATGTATGAACAGGAATAGGAATGTGATAACAATGCCGAGCCTTTTTTGGTGGATATGATCCACTGGGCGAACTTGACCTGATCCCTGTCTCGTGTACGTGGGCAGCGTACAGCACCTCAAGGGGGAAATAAACTCTTTTAACTTTTAGATAGAGTTCGGTCGAAGGCGCTTATTCCCACCTACTCGATACCAGACAGCGTATGGTCTGGTATAGAGACGGACGGATGCGAATTGCCAGAAACAACTACCGTCCCGCCGGCCGTTGGCAATCCTATACGAGGTGCGGCCATCGGTGAGAGAGGGGATTTGCCGGCGGGCGACGGTATTGGTACGCGCGATAAGTGGCCACCGAGTCATTAGTTTAGTGCTTTGTTGTGCGTGCTGTAAATTGTCTCGTCTCGGAGAATTTGGAAATGGAGATAACCTCTCCTACAGCTCACGGAAGTCGTGAGATAATGGGCCATCTCGAGACCTGAGTGGGAAAAGCAAAGCTGACGAGGCCCGGCTCAACCGCGTTCGCGTCACTCGTTGGCTGGCCACGGCGAGCACCACCTCGTCCCAACTCAAGACGGACCGGCCGCTTGTTGTTGCTTGGCACGCAGCTATCAGCACCTCTCCCCTATTATCCGGCCAATGGCCGCCTGGCGTCGTACTTTATTCAGGCACCACATCGCCCAGTCCCACCCCGGAGCAGCCCCTTGGCACTCGTGCCTGCCGCTGTCCCCAGTCTTTAGAGGAACTTTTTTGGACAGCGATAGACGAGCCTCATCGCTGCTCGGTGACTCGCTTCGCCGTGCATTTTCGGTGTTCACGCGAGGCCTCGTCTTTTTGGAGAAGGGGGGTGAGGGGTTACTTGGTTACATTACAGCAGGTGTTGGCCCGCGGGCAGGCACGCCACGCGGCGGGGACGTTCGTCATTGGCTTGGGGAGGGCATCATGCACGCGGGCGGGCTTCCAGAAGGCCTCCCAGACCGCCGTAGATCCGGAGAGGAAGCTCGACGCCAGACACCGAGACACAAACCAACGGCTTCCATCGCTCTCGTCTCATTGCTGTCTCGCGTAGGGGGGGCAAGGGGATACGGGCCGCCAGTTGGCTAAGCAAACAAAGGTGCTTGCCGGCCACGACTCGGTGCTTTTGCAGCGTGTGGGATCCAGAGACGTGTTGAATTGAACTGTCCCCCTATGAGATCTATGATAGAAAACCCAGACTCTTTAGAGTCATGATGTAAATCTCGAGCTGTGTGTACGGAGAGAGCCACGCCCCCGGTGCATCCCGGAGAAGTGGATCCCCGGTACCCGCTTTTCCTGCGCCGTGGCTGTGAAGCTTCCCCGGACCGTTGTCCGCCAAGTCTCTCCTGATCCCGGGACCTTCCCCTTCGGGACTGCCGCCAAGAGCCACCAAGAGCGCTCGAGCGGGTGGCCAATCGAACCTGGCTGCCTGGCCGTAATTACAACTGACCTGGTTGATTATCGCTCATTGGCAACTGGCTCCCTTTTGTTGTATTCCAATTTCCATGGTTCCTCGTCGTTAACTACGATTTGCGATGCTACGCTGCTGCGGCCTGTAACTGGCCGGCCGCCCGTCTGCTCGCATGCATGATACGGGGCAACACGACCGACCATGTGCGGTGCCGTCACCGTCAGTATTTTCCCCCCCATGCTCCCTGTCTCTGCTCTGCTTTGTCTCTTGGGCCGTATCCGAGGCAGAGACCTCACACCTCCTCTCGTACACGCCCCACGACTTGCGATTGCTGAACCCCCTCCCCCTCCCCCCTAGCACCGCCTAGCAAATGCCCAGATCGACGGGCTCTACGTGCGAGCAGACATCCCGGCAATGTCCACTGCATGTCACGATTCCTTGACAGGTAGCAATGACTAGCATGCAACGCGGTACGCACGGCTTTCTCTCGCTCGCTCGCTTTCTGGCCGACAGCCTCCACGTCGGAGTGTCAGAGGATATAAATCCGGCCTCGCGTCCACTCCAATGGCCATTCCTTTCTAATTTGGAGCTTCAAGGGACTTTCAACCTCCAGTTCACTCACCCTCCCCTCCCTCGCTAGTCTTTGTCCAATCCCTCCCCCCTCCTCAGTCAAGCAGCAAAAACACAATCGTGTTTGCATTGGACATCCGCCATCATGGTTCGCGCTTCTTCCTACCTCGGCTCCCTTGCCATCCTCGCCGCCTCGGCCGTGGCCAAGGAGATCCAGCCTAACGAGGCCATCGCCGCCGAGCTCTACGACTCCGGCAAGATCCACGAGCAGGTCATTGCTAGCAAGAAGGTGAGAGAGCCCAAGCACAAGCAAAAAGAAACACACCCTCGCCGCTTCAGCCTTCGTTACTGACACAACGCTACCCAGGCCGAATTTGCCCGCCAGAGGGCCGCCGGTGCCTACAACAGCGAGTTGTGGCCCGAGCTGGGCTACACTCCCTGCGTGAACGGATGGGCCGAAGCTGTCGTTGGTGACAGGCTCAACACCTTCAGGTGTCACAACGTACGTTTGCCTGCCCCCCCCCCTTCTCCCGTCGCACTCATCAAAAGTAACACCGACTCCAGGCCGACCTGTACTCCTTCCTCAGCCACGCCGCCCTTGGTGGCCCCCTTGCCGAAGGTTCCTCCTCGTGGGGTTGGACCAACGATGATGGCCGTGAGTTCGTCGCCATCGGCCAGTACGAGGGCACTGCCTTCGCCGAGATCCTCTCGGACGGCAAGCTCGTCTACCTCGGCCGCCTGCCGCAGTACTCTTCCCCCTCGGAGTGGCGCGAGATCCGCTCCTACAAGCACTACATGGTCATCGGCTCCGAGGCCGTCGGCCACGGCATCCAGATCTTTGACATGAAGAAGCTCCTGGACATCGACCCGGCCAGCCCCGTCGTCTTCGACGCCAAGCTCGACCTGACCAGTCACTTCAACGCCCTCCTGCCCCTGGGCCGTGCTCACAACGTTGTCATCAACGAGGAGCTCAACTACGGTGTCGCCGTCGGCGCCATGCCCCGCACCGACCCCCTCTGCGCCGCCGGTCTCAACTTCTTCGACCTGACGGACCCCGCGAACCCCGTCTCTCTGGGTTGCGCCAAGGGCGACGGCTACGTCCACGACGCCCAGTGCCTCGTCTACCGCGGCCCGGACAAGCGCTACCAGGGCCGTGACATCTGCTACGGCTACAATGAGGACACCCTCACCATCTACGACGTCACCGACAAGGCCAACGTCACCAACATCATCTCCCGCATCTCCTACGAGGGCGCCTCCTACACCCACCAGGGTTGGGTCCTCGACGTGAACAACCAGGAGTTCCTCGTCCTCGACGACGAGCTCGACGAGGTCCGCGGCAACGGCCCCGGCGGCGACGGCTACCCCGTCACCTTCATCTGGGACATCCGCGACCTCGAGAACCCCAAGCAGACCGGAGGTACGTTTTTACCCCCTTCAAGCATCCCTAACATTGCATAGTCTCTGGCATGATACTGACAGTGCTTTTGCAGTCTTCACCCACCCCACCAAGGCCATCGACCACAACCAGTACGTCATCGACAACTACATCTACCAGTCCCACTACGGCGCCGGTCTCCGTGTCCTCGACGGCCGCTCCATCCCCACTGACCCCACCGGTGCCGGCGTCTGCGAGGCCGCCTGGTTCGACATCTACCCCGAGGACGATGACTTCGAGGGCGGCGGCTACGTCGGCTTCGTCGGCACCTGGTCCTCGTACGCTTACTTCCCCTCGGGCTACATCTTCATCAACACCATCGAGCGCGGCGCCTTCGTCGTGAAGCTGACGGGCAAGGACTGCCCCAAGGCCCCTGTCTGCAACGCCGACAACTGCCTGCGCTCCTTCCGCGCCACCTCCATCCCCGGCCGCCTCGAGGAGTCCCAGGCCTTCTGCAAGACCTTCCTCAGCTCGCCCGTCAAGGACGCCGCCGTCCTCCCCTCGCACGCCGTCCAGAACTGCGCCAAGGAGGACAAGGTCGCCCAGGCTAGCAGCGCCTGCGCCTGCCTGCCCACCGCCACCCCCGCTCCTTAGATGAAGCGTCGAGTGGAGAGGTGCAGGTGGACGAAATGATTCATGTGGGAAGGGGGGGAAAATGACCGAATGCAAAAGAAGTGAAAGACAACATGACATAATTCTTAGTACCTAGTTTAAGCCTCTCGGATGGTTGCCCATGGGAACCCCCATGGTTTCTGAGAGAGAAGTTAGCAACGCTTTGACGAGTTTGTAAATATAATATGACAAGATTCATGTCTCAACTTGGTGCCACTGTTGTTCTTGTTTCCGGTGCGCCGATGACTTGTCCGTTTACGGGCCACCGAGTGGGTCTGGAGCTTCGGGCCCGGCCCCGGAGCTTCTCCGCAGTTGCCGTTGGCGTCGAACATGTCTTGCAGACCATGCGTCAATATTGATCTGGCGTATTTGAACGTCTTGCCTGAGAATAATATGCTTCGGCTTGCTGAGTAATTTTCTATCGCTTCCATCAAGTGCGACTGGGCCCCTGCGAGTGCACCGGCCCGGAGGAGGAAGATTCCCTCAAGAACCATCATCTTGAGAACCGTAACCCCCCTCCCTCCCAACATGCAATAACCAAAGATACAATGCCAGCAGCGATTCTGTTATACCCCAATCCCCACAGGTTCTTCGCCATTTAAGCTGCGCAACAAGCTCCCAACTTGCATGCTTGCCCACGGGCCTCGTCGCGCCGATGATGAAACGCGTCCTTGAAACATCGAGAACGGCCTCGTTGGGGAGTAAAGCTTCCTGTGCAGTACCGTTGCGCTCACACAAACCACAAAAAGACATCGGACTGAACTTCTCTTCTCATCTCACACATTCTTCCGAGGAACTGGAAGAAGAAGAAAGAAGAAGGAGAAATAGAAGCCATCACCATGAGCGTGCGCGTGTTCCTCGCAGCTCTGGCCGTCATCGGCCACGCACAAGGCCTCAAGCCGCAATACCCCATCTTCGAATCATGCGCCGCCAGCCCGCTCCTCCCGGACTCCCAGCGGGCCTGCGGCAAGGGCATGATGCTGACCCCCGAGGCGCCGACCGTCGACAGGCTCGCCGCGAACGGGACGGGCAAGAAGAAGGACATCTGGCGCTGGGATGAGGGCTGGGTGGGCCCTCACTCGTGCGCCGTCCCCTTCTGCGCCTACTCGCGCCCTTCCTTCGCCGGCGGCCGCGGCATCGTGCTCGTGAGCACCGTCCCCAACGCCGAGGAGACGTCCCGTCTCCCGGCCTTCTCCAACGAGTCGATCGCGGGCGAGGGCGACAGCGAGCTGTTCCGCATCGTCGAGGTGCCCGGCAAGGGGCTGGGCCTCGTCGCGAACCAGCCGATCCGGCGAGGGCAGCGCATCATGGCCCACCCGCCCGCCGTGGTCGTCCACCGGAGGTTCGTCGACGTCGTTGACCTTGAGGGCCAATACCGCCTTCTCGACGCCGCCATCGCGCAGCTCCCGGACGAGACCCGGGAGGTCTTCATGGAGCAGGTGGGCCAGTCGGCGGACCACACGTCCTTGGGGCACAAGATCCACGACATTATGCACACCAACTCGTTCGAGCTGAGCCTCGGCATCAGGGACGGTCACCACTTTGGCAACTATCCGGAAGTGTCGCGGTTCAACCACGACTGCCGACCCAAGTATGTCGACGCCCTCTCTCTTTCCCCCTTTCTTCTTTCTCCCCCCCCAAGCGCCAAAATTTTCTCATGACTGACCCGGGAGGTGACAACAGCGTCGCCTTCTACATCGACGACTCGGACATGCGGCACTACACCCACGCCGTCCGGGACATCCAGCCCGGCGAGGAGCTCACCATCTCCTACCTCGACTCGCTCAGGGCGCGCGTCGTGCGCCAGGACCGCGCCCAGCGCAACAGGGGCTTCGGCTGCACCTGCGCGCACTGCAGCCTCCCCGAGGCCTTCGTCCACGCCTCAGACCAGCGCCTCGTCCGGATGTGGGAAATTGAGCAGCAGCTCAGCCACTGGAACGGCGAAAAGGTGGACGAGGAGATGATCGAGACGCTGGTCGCGCTGTACCGGCAGGAGCAGCTGGACCAGTCGCACGGGTCGGACGCGTTCCGGCTGGCCGCGCTGAACTACAACTCGCTGGGGATGGAGGAGGAGGCGATCGGGTACGCGAGGCTCGCCGAGGAGCAGCTGCTGCTGGAGGGCGGGCCGCGTTCGAAGCACGTCGAGGATATGAGGAGCTTGCTGCGGGATCCGAGGGCGCACTACAGCTGGCGGCAGAGAGTCTAGCCGGAATCTTGTCGTCTGCTTCTGTGGCTTTGGAGATGGCTGGAAACAACGGGGAGAGAGGAGCAAGACTGCATGATTCCAGGACGGTTCGGCGTGCTTTCTAGGGTTGCATTTTTCGTAATCATTCAAACGTGTACAGCACAACTCATCCAAGAAACTCCCAACTACCGCTGAAAATATGCTGTCATGTAGGTGCCTTGAGTGTGAATAACAACCTCCTCCGTCCCCCAGCTTGACCCAAGTCTCATGTCGACCGTCCCTCCACTTCTTTCTTCAGCTCTTCGTTAAACTGGTTCCACCCGACAAGCGTCTTTTCTCTGAAGGACCACCCCGGCCTCATGAGAAACGCGAGAAGGCCCGAAAAGTTCTCGATTTGGACGAACCTCGTGCCCCCGGGGTTCACCTGGCTGGGCTGGAAGTAGAACTGGTGCAGGCCGTTGAAGACGACCGGCAGCGAGCCTAGCCAGTGCAGGGCTTCGCTCGTGTTTTCCTGGGGCGAAGTTTCCATGTGAGACTGGACACGTCCCGATGGGTCCGCGGAGGGGGGGTTCATTACACACCTTGATCACCGGCTTAAACTTCATGTCTCCCATGACGACCTGGATTTGGTCTCCGTTCTTCAGGTCCGACGGGCTCTTGCCGGGCTCCGTGGGCTCGAGTTTCCATTTCTCACTCCATTTCTTGTATCCCTGGAAGTCCAGAAACTGCAGTCCGTCAGCGAGCGGCACTAGGCAGCCAGTGGGTGTAAGCACTCACTACCGATCTCACAGCAGCGGGCGGCGCCTGGATTTCAATCTCGGCCGATATGCTCTGAGCAATGCCCATGATTACTGCAGTGTGTCTCACGTACAAGGCCAGGAGGTAAGTTGTCGGGGTTATTTGTTCCGGGGGCTGCGAAATGGAGTTTTGAAGTCCAAATTGGCCGGATATCAGCGTCGAGTGAGTGTCAAATGAGTGGGTTCAAAGTGAGTAAGTGCAGAGTGAGTGAGTGAGCGGGTAATTGAGATGTGAGTGTAAAGTGAGTGAGTGTGGCATGTTTCTCACGGGGGAATTTGATGCTTTTTAAAAAAATGCCTTGGTGCAAACCCCTTCCACTCATCCAGCCGATGAATCCTCTTCATTCAACGTTGAAATGTATCCCAATCCAGGCAGAAGTGCAGCCTGCATGGGTGTCTCCGCCAAATGCAATCTAATCGACTTCAACGTAAACGCCTCCAAGCCCAGATCGGATAGACTGATGCAGCTGAACCCCGAGCCGACGATTCACCGGCGGTGATCCAGTCCGAGGATGACCCCTGGCAGATCAAGCCACAATAAGCGCTAGACGGGATTCGGATCATCCAACCCGGTCGTCACCCCGAAGCCCCTCCTAGACCTTCGATATGTAGCCCACGTCAACTGCTCGGTCGGTCCGATGCAAGAACCCACATGTCGTTGTGAGTGAAGACGCCCGCATGGTTGGATTCCTTCCACGGCGTGTCTGGCCTGGCGAGGCACCAGTCAAAGTTGCGCATGAGCTGCCCGGGGAGGGGGAGAGCGCGTGTTAGCCGATCATTAAATCATTCATTCAGACAGAGCGAACCCCGGGACTGCTCATCTGAGGAACTCGTCCCCTCAACTCACTCACCTCGTAGACCGTCTTCCCAATCTCCATCATCGCAATGGGCCGTCCGAGACACTGATACTTGCCGTACCCGAACAAGAGCTCGTGCACGCGGTGCATCCTCGCCAGCCTCCCCTCGCCCCGCTCGAGCAGCCACCTCTCCGGCCGGAACGCCCGGGCGTCTTCGCCGAAGACATCCTCGTTGATGTGCAGCGGCCACGCGGCGCAGTTGACGTTGGTCCCGCCGGGCAGGAAGACGGTCTTGCCGTCCACGACCACCGTGTCGCCCCCGTCGGGCACCCGTTTCGGGTCCATGTTCGTCACCGGCGGGTGGACGCGCATCCCCTCCTTGATGACGGCCTGCAGGTACGGCAGCCTCCGGCACTGGGCGTCCAAGACGACCCCTCCGGAGGCGTTCCCGCTCGCGGCGGACGCGTCGATCTCGGCCCGCAGCTTCGCGTAGACGCGCGGGTGCGTCATGAGGTAGAGCATGATGGTCCGCAGCGACGCCGCCGTCGTGTCCGAGCCCGCGATCATCTGCAGCGTCGTCTCGGACAGGATCTCCTCCTCCGTGAGCCCGTGCCGGATGAAGGACGCGATCATGTCGGACCGCCCCTGCGCGCCGAGCGCCAGCCGCGCCCGGACGATGGCGCGGCCGTTGGCGAACATGCGGCCCCAGCCCGTCGGGTCCGTCTCCTTGGGCCCGAACAGGCGCGCGAAGAAGGGCCGGTGGAGGATCTTGTAGAGGCCCAGCGCGATGTTGTACGTGAAGATGACGATGCCCGTCTCCGACGACTCGGCGATGCCGAACATGTCCTCGTCGGCGCGCAGGTCGCCAAACGGCTTGCCGAAGCTGATGTCGCTGATGACGTCGAGCGTCAGGTACTGGATCTTCTGGGCAAAGTCCATCGGCCTTGCCGCGGCCTCGGTCGAGATGTACTTCGCCCGGACGAGCTGGACCAGCTCCGAGACGTGCGTGTCGATGGAATTCTCTAGCCCCTCGTTCTCTTTGCCCGAGTACTTTCGCGTCGAAGTCAGCGCACTCCCACGGGACTGAACAGTCCAACAGACGACAACCAACTCACCCCGGACCCCATCTGCTGCCTTAGCCGCCGATGCTTCTCCTCGTCCATCTCGCTAAAGACATGGTCCTTGTCCGGCCGGTGCCGACTGGCGCGGTAATACCACTCCGTCCTCGTGTACTTCGACCGGACGCCGCTCATGTGGACAAGCAACTCGGGCGATGAAGTGACGAGGTCGTTTGGGCCGACGCGAGCAATCGTCCCTGGACAAGCATAATTTAGTGTCAGTCTTCCCCGTCGACTGTGGGTTGTCACGGGCGGTGGCCGTCTGACGCACCGTACTTTCTACAGACAGCATCGTACTGCAGGTGAGACTTGAAGGTCAGGATCGCCCAGGCGTGCCATGCCTCGGTCCAGCCAGAGAGGAACGGCCCATTGAATGCCTTCAAGCGGTTGTAGGTCCGGACCTTTTGGCCCACGAACAAGAGCAGGAGAAACGCTGCGGAGAGCCACCAAAGATTAAGGCTGTGCGGGTCTGGTAGAGACATCATGGTTTCCTATGGCAGAGACAACGTGCCCCGAGAGCGAAGGGACACCTCTCTCGCGGACTCACACGGCCCCAGACGGAGCGTTTATAAAGATAAGGCAAGGCCTTGGCCCCTCGAGGCTTCCTTTTTCGCGTGCTGTCACTTCGCGCTCAGGATGAGGGGGTTCACGCAGGGCGCTTACAGATCCATCAGCCCTGAGGCGTTGAGACGTGCGCCGCTGATCTCACTCCTCTCCAGTTGAAAAGGGATGTCGAGCCGCACCCGGGCAAGACTCAGATGCAGCCAAGGATGGCGACGGCCAGTCGCCGTGGCGCTGCGTAATCTAGGTGCGTTTTTCCCACACTTCTCGGCGAGGTCCAGACCGCCGAGCTCCAATGGCGGGAACGGATCAGGTGCAGCGGCCCGTCGCTTTTGTCACTATGCATAACGTCGGGTTTCCCGGATGGGGAAGAACTAGATTGAGAATGTGTCAGGTCGAAGAAGAAGTACTGCAGCAGGGACGAACGATCCGAATGCTTGTAGTTTGTTTCTGGTTCGACCCCGCAAGTCTCACGTTCCGGTTCGGCAAAAGCGCAAAGGTGAGGAGAGGACTGAGTATCTCCTGAAGCTGACGACGTACATCATGACGGCGTGGGTATGGCCAGTCTATGTTGAGCCATCGTCACACTCATCGCCGCTGAACCAGGGCAGAAACTACGAAGTCGAGGTTCTTCCGTTTTACACATCCTACAATTTTGATGTTGGAAATATCCGCTCTGGATAGTGTGTTTGGGGCAAGATAGGTACTTAAAGAGACTTCCAGGATGGGTATCGTGATACTGTATAAATAGTTGTAGGCCCCTTATACGAACCCCAGACCCCTGCGTTTTTACATTCTCCACCACCTTTGCCCGTCACAGTAGTCAAAGCAGCGTCCTGAGATTCATATCAGACCCGGCCAAGTCTCCAAGAGACAGCATCGAGGACTCGGTTCACCACGCTGTCAGCAATTCCGAGCCCATCAAGTGTCCGCTTCGCCAGTGGTGCCCGGAAGACCCTCTGCATCGAGTGGCCACTTTTCCAGACGCCGCTTCAGAGACCATGCGCAAAACACTGTGGGAGTTTCCGCCGGAGGCTCTGTCAGAGCAAAATTCATGTGGCCTGAAAAACATCCTGATCGCCCTTCCCCTATCGAACAGCTGGTTCCCGGCAGCAAGCCGAGGTGAGAAGCACGAGGAGCAATCTCTGTCACGCCCTCATGCAGGATATGAAACCACATGCACGCTCGGCTGTGGGCAGCCTAAACGTCGGGGACACCAAGCGACGCATGCTCACGTCGGGGGAGAGCGGCCCTGGAGGATGCTTTGGCACAGATCTTTTCATATGCATCATATGCATTAGATTCGTTCTATTTGATAATATGTTTACAAAAGTCATCCGAAGTGAACATGTCTTTCCCCTTGATGCGCCTATGGTGCCTTGTAACTCCGACGCCTCATAATCATGCCAACTGGCTTACTGCTCGACAGGCTCGACGGCCGCCTTGGCAGTACCGTCCTCGTCCCCAACCTCGAGGAGTCTGTTGGCCTTCTTCTTCTTCTTACGGTCCTTACGGCCGGTAGGGGGAGTGATCTGAGGGGGCGGGACCGGCACTGGCATAGGAGCCGCAGGCACGTTGGGAGCAGGCGCAGGAACCGGGGCGGGTGCCACTGCGGGAGGAGCGCCAACGGCCGGCGCCGGCTGAGGTACCGGGGCGGGTATGGGAGCGCCGACTGCTGGGACAGCAGGGGGGACGGGGGCAGCCGCTGGAGGCGCCGGTGCTGCGGCAGGAGGAGCCGGAGAAGCAGCGGGAGGGGCAGGCTGATCGGCAGGGGGAGCCGGAGCGGCCGCAGGAGGAGCAGGAGCGGCGATCGGGATCCCGTTAGGGTTGGCGGGAACGGTGGCAGCGGCCGGTACAGAGTAGGCGGCGATGCCCTGGTCCAGCACAGACTCGAGCTGAAGTCTACCTTCAGCCGCGATTCTCTGGCCGACTCTGGGGACTTTCTCCTCCAGCGCAGCAGTCAATGCCATGCTAGAGATTTTCTGTCTCTGGAGCGACTCCAAGGCGACGCCGCTGACACCAAGGTTGTCGAGGATGGGTTTGCGGGAGACCAGGTCCCCAACTGTGGTAGTCGTCTGATCGATGAGGGCGTCTGTGGTCCGGCGGAGCCTGGCAGCTCTGAAAGCGCCGAGTTCGTCGACGGCCTGGATCTGGACCGTGGCCTGGTCCGTAGCGACCTGGGCTTGTTGGGAGAAAATGAGGAGGTTGTTTGCTGTGACGGGACCGCCATCCAAGGACAGGATTGCGGCATCGACGTTGGCGAGTGACTCGGACACGGGAGCCAGCGCCCTCTCGATTGTGTCGAGGTCACCGATGGCCCTCTCGTCGATCTGAATGACCCTAAGGGGCTGGAGGGGCACAGCGGCGATCATGGCCGCCTGGCCGAAGAGAGCAAGGACCAAATGCAGGGAATACATTCTGATGAAAAGATGAGCAGACGAGGGGGTCTTGAAAGTTCTGAGTGAAGGATGTTGTAGCTATGGGAGTAACCAAGCCGATGTCCTTGAGTTTCCTTGTCTGATGCTCCAAAAGATTATTTTTCTTCAAGGGGAGAGATATCATAGGTTTATAAGCTTTGGTCGACTCGTCCATGGGCACCCAAGCTTGGAATCGTGATCACGGCCAAGATGGAGTGGATGCGGCGTCGTTAGCTCCCGTCTGCACCTCAAGCGTAAGACCGTGAAACACATCTCTACAGGGCAGCATGATGATAGTCTTCCAACTCGCAGCGGCACGCTAGCGGTCTGTCTATTCCAGTCGGAGAACGAGCCTCGCAACTCTGGTCATTGCGTCCCCGACGCAAGAATTCCTATGGAACAGGCCAGCAAGGGTCTGTGCTGACATGTGTGTCCTTGAATCTCGGCCGGAAGGCTCTGAGGGTCTGGTAGGCAGAGTCTGTCCACCTTTGACAGCTTGACAGCAACACACGTAGTTCAACTGTGGTAAAAGGATGGCAGCAAATGAAATAGACTTCTGTATCCGGGGAACCCCTGACCCGTGCGGGCAGCCCTGTGCAGGAAGGGAAGGCAAGGCCCCGACGCAACAAGGACAAGGTCTCGGCGACATGATGACAGATTAGCTGCAGGAGCCATGAAACTGGTGGCCCCGCCTTCGTGGTTGCAGACGAAATGCCGAAGATCAGGAGCTATGTTCGGGGAGGCTCCCATGAACGGCTCCGGACGCACCCGTCATTCGCCAGCGCCCATCGGATGAACGGTGACATGCAGTGTGCTTGGGCAGTCGGGGACGCAGGTCGGATAGATGCTATGCTTAGACGTGTTTCGAGGACGCATGATATCTGGCAAGGCAGTAGGCATACCGGCGCTGCTGCTGTGAGGTGTGTCCTATGAACGTGGACGTCGTGTGAGTGGCAATCTGCAGAGGCGGACGTTGCTGCGCCCCGATGCCCGCGGGCCGCCGCAGGGTCTCCACTTGCTAAACCAACCCGGCGGACCGTGTGCCGTGCGTCCCCAGCACGCAAGCTTTCGAATCCTGCAGCAGGGCGTCTCTGCAGGCCACCGCCATCTTGATGAGGCTCTCCCGACCGTGAGCTTCACTGCATCAACACCTCCTATGGCTGTGGCCAAAGGCGGTAAAGCGACCACTCCGGCTTCTGATTGGATCGGTGATGGTGGCCTTAGCTTCTCGCCTCCTGGGACTGTATCTCCATCGTCACCGACCGATGCGCAACGGCCTTCATGGAGAGTTCGGATCATCGGTGGTGCCCTTGGACTATGAACAAGTTTCGGGCGACAGCTGACGGTCGTCCAACGCCAGGCACCTTGGCCATCGTAGCTCCAGTCTGTTCAGCTCGAAATAGACCCATCATGTTGCATGGGAGAAAGCTTGAGGTTAAATGTGCGGCTGCATATAACCTTGGTGAATCCCCTTTGCTGCCAACATGAATTACAAATTCCAGAAACACACCAGGCAAAGACGAGTTCCTCGTGGCAAGAATCTGCGACGCCAAGAATGCATTAGCCTGCGAGCCTACGGTTCGTGGCCTTTTCTTGACGGATACCACGAAAGCTCCCTCAACAGGCCACCAACTGGAGGCTAGGTGAGCCAGGTGAGCCAGGCAGGGTTTGTCCGGTGATGAGTCAGGCCGAATCGAATGCTCTCCGAATTACGTGGGAAGAGCCCCACTACGAGGTATCTCCGCACCGAATAAGCTCCGCGTTGCATCTTACAACAGGTGGCATGTGGGCGAGTTGGGAAGGGTATACACTCACTATTTGAGCAATACTTGAGCACTCGCCGCCCCGAAACTGAAGACCACAGTCCAATCTGCTCGATCAGTGTACAGTACGCAAGCTCCCAGAGTATTGCTATTGTTGCAAGGCCGAGACGATGCCTATCGAGATTCAGACTGTTGTCGAGGCCGATCTGCGGCGATGTGCCGAGATTGAGCACTTGGCGTTCGCCGAGAGCTCATCCAACAAGTTGCTATTCCCCGGCCCTTTGCCTGAGGATTTCCTGGGGCTTCAAGCCAGTGACTTGGCCAAAAAACTACGAGAGGATCCAAGCGTGCGCATGTTCAAGGCAGTGGACACTGCGCTCTCGGGCGACGAAGCGATCATTGCGTGGAGCAAATTCAACGTGTATCCTGACGGCATGCCGGTGCCAAAACCACGCGTCTGGGGCCCGGGCAGCAACGAGGAGGCGTGCAATCAGCTGTTTGGCGGCATGGACAGGATGCGCGAGCGTTTGATGGCAGGCAAGCCGTCCGTTTGTAAGTGTCAGAGACGGCAGGCGGGAGATTAGTTGACGAGCCGTTGACAACCATCACTAACACTGGATGCAGACCTCCACATCCTGGTGACGGACCCAAAGCACCAGCGGCGCGGGGCGGGACTGCAGCTGCTGACGCCCTTGATGATGCAAGAAGCTGTTCGGCTGGGCGTGCCCGTGTATCTGGAGTCATCGGAGCCCGGGCATCCTCTGTACACCAAGGCTGGGTTCAAGGATATCGAAGAGCATCGGGTCGACTTTAGCAAGTTTGGCGCATCGAAGCCTCACCTGTCGTGGGCCATGATCTGGGAGCTGCCGAACCGACGATGCCCTTAAGCAGGGTTGGCGGGTCATCTGTCGCTGTCGTGCATTGTGCGCATGGTGCGTATCCTCTGCATATTCTGCATTGTATGCATCGAAGAAAGAACGTCACCGGCTCGGGGAACGGGTGCCCGATGGTCATCTGATAATGGGGCACTTCGACCGGCGTTGAGGCCCGAATGGCGACTTTTGATAGGACACGTTGGACGGAAAAGTCATATGCCGCCGCAGTTGATTAGAGGAAACACATGCTGTTTGTTGTTGGGCCAGCTGCATCTCCCCTTCGTGCAGGGTCCTTCGTAGTGTATGCGTGTACCGTGTCGGTCTGCGTGCCTGGGAGCTTGGACTGACTGAATGGTGAAGAGCTGTGTCTGACGCAGTAGTGCAGAATGCACAGTCTCACTCACAGTGACACAGTGCTGTAGTGGCACTGTTGGTAGCTTCCCCGACGCAATGGAGCGGAAGGAGCCGATCAAGCGAAAGGAGACCCATAATTTGACGACTGCCCGATAACGATTACACTTGCACCACCTGTTGGCTGGGCACGCAGTGGCCGCCAAACGGCACCTGGCTCCAGGCACAAGGTGCCAGCCAGTACACGGGCGGCCCCACTGTCGGCGCTGGAAATGATGATGAAATCACTTTGGTTCTTCCTTCCTCACAGTATCTGTACAGGTACAATGGAGGGGCCCCCCCGGACCTGTGACAGCTAAACTCCGAAGCAGAGCACCGACACATCCTGTCCCTCCCATCCATCCCATCCCGCCTTTGCCTGCTTCCCTCTTGCTCAAACCCATGGCCGCTATCTTGTGGGATCAGAGCTCCTACCTCGAATAGCTCACCACTCACGGATCGGCAACATGTCGTACGTCGCGCCCATCCACAGGCCAAGCAGCATACGGCAGGCCTTGAGCATACGCCTGTCGGAGGACGACGAGACCGAGAGCTTGCTGGTAGCGTAAGTTCGCCGCCCTCTCCACTGACCTGCCCCTCCATTGATCCGACCCGGCCCAGACGCTTCGCAATGCCCTCATGCCTCCTCCATGATGCATTGGGCCCTGCTTTCTGACACCCTCCAAGGAGATCCAATAGACTCGAAGTATGGCGCGTCACGCCCTCCGACATGTACATGCTCGGCTCGGCCGCAGTTTACGGCACCATCCTTTTCCTCCAGCGCCTGCGGCCCAAGGACACCAAGGCCGACCTGCTGTTTGTCGGTACCGATCGATTCCAATACTTCACGGCGAGATGGGACCCCGCAACCCAGAGACTGCAAACCGAGCAGGTCATCGAGGATGCCGCCGAACCTCACATGCGCGACGCCCAGAGTCAGGATAGGTGCCTGGTAGACCCGACAGGCAAGTTTATGGCAATGCATCTATGGGAGGGCGTCTTGAACGTCATGCGCCTGGGAACGCGCAAGGGAACCTTTACTCGCCTCGACGATTCATGGGAGCGGGTTCGCCTGTCGGAGCTTTTCGTCAAGGCCAGCACGTTCGTGCCTACCGAGACCGGCCACCCGACGGTTGCCTACTTATATCAGTCCCAGATCGAGAAGGAAGATGCACACCTCGCCATATACAGGCTCATGAGCGATGACAAGAACACAACCGTGTCGAGGTTCGATCCCAGTAGGGATCGGGAGTTCGAGCTGGAGATCAAGGACCCATATGCGCGCATCGTCATACCCGTGCCCATCGTGGAAGACGAGGTCAAGCGTTACCACAAGAGAGACACCACAGGGGCGAAAGCCCAGCTGGGCGGCTTGATTGTCGTCGGAGAGACGTTGTTGGTCTACGTCGACACTCTGACACGTACCGTCGTCGAGAGCGGGCTCAGCAGCCCTGCCATCTTCGTCGCGTGGGCCGCCTACGACGACACGAATTACTTCCTCTCTGACGACTATGGAAACCTTCATCTCCTGACGATTGAAACCGAGGGTGTCGTCGTCATAAACCTCTCACTGAGATTATTAGGCGTGACCTCTCGCGCGTCCTGCTTGGTGCATATGGGAAATGGCTTGCTTTTCCTAGGCTCTCATTACGGCGATTCCCAGCTTCTCCAGATCAACATGGAGAGCCTGAAAACGAGGCTCGTCCAAACCATTCCCAGCATTGCCCCTATCCTCGACTTTTCCATAATGGACCTGGGAAACGCCGGGGATAGCCAGGTCGGCAATGCTTTCTCCTCGGGCCAGGCCCGCATCGTCGCTGGCTGCGGCGTTCATCAAAACGGCAGCCTACGGAGCATTCGAAGCAGTGTAGGTCTCGAAGACATTGGCGTTCTCGAGGACTTGCAGGATGTCCGCGGGCTGTTCAGCCTCCGATCACACGGCTCGCCCAAGGTTGACACTCTAGTTGTTTCCTTCATCACCGAGACCCGAATCTTCAGCTTTGACCCAGAAGGGGGCATCGAGGAGGTGTTTGAATTCCAAGGGCTTGCCTTGGACAGACCAACACTAATTGCGACAACTCTTCCCGACGGCCGCCTGTTGCAGGTCACATCCACCACCGTGACGCTTCTTGAATCTGAGAGGGGCATCACTTTGAACACCTGGGCAGTACCGGATGGTAAGGCTATCGTCAGTGCATCGGCCAATAATAAGTGGGTGCTATTGTCTATCAATGGCACGACCCTGGTGTCTCTAAACCTGTCGACCAATCTGTCGGCTCAAGAGCAAGTCTTGGGTCGCGACATTGGAGGTCATGAGGATCAGATCTCCTGCATCCACGCCGCTAGTGATCTCGACGACGTTGGCGTGGTCGGTTTTTGGGCGACTGGTTCGGTATCCATCATCGACCTCCGCACACTCGATGCCCTCCACGGGGAGACCATCAAGCAAACCGACGACAGCGTGTCTGTTCCAAGAGACCTGGCCCTAGTACAACTTCACCCGCAACACCTTCTGGGCCCTACACTCTTCGTAGCCATGGAAGATGGACAGGTGGTGTCGTTCAACGTTTCAAAGCAGGACTTCTCCTTGTCTAGCCGGAAGAGCGTTACACTGGGTAGCCAACAGGCCGGTCTGCACGTTCTTCCCAGGCCAGGCGGCGAGGGCATCAGCAATATCTTCGCCACCACCGAGCACTCCAGCCTCATCTACAGCTCAGAGGGACGCATCATCTACTCAGCAGCCACCGCCGAGGACGTCACGTACATCGCGCCTTTCGACTCGGAAGCTTTCCCCGACGCCATTTTCCTTGCCACGGACCAAAATATCCGGATCGCCCACATCGACGCCGAAAGGAGAACCCATGTCAACCCATTGCCGCTGCGCGAGACAGTTCGCAGGGTGGCGTACTCGCCGGCATTACGGGCTTTCGGCATCGGAACCATTCGCCGGGAACTCGTCAATAGCGAAGAAGTAGTGACCAGCTCGTTCCGGCTTGTCGACGAGATCGTACTTGGAGTTGTTGGAAACCCGTTCCACCTCGACGGTTCGACGTCAACGGAGATGGTCGAGAGCGTCATCAGAGCAGAACTGCCGGATAGTATGGGCCAGCCCGCCGAGAGATTCATCATTGGTACGAGCTACTTGGCCGATCCGGAAATTGACGAGAACAGCGACGTTAGAGGACGCGTTCTCGTCCTCGGCGTGGATTCCGACAAGAACCCTTACCTGATTGTGAGCCACGAGCTGAAAGGCGCCTGCCGGAGCCTTGGTATCATGGGCGAGAAGCTGGTCGCCGGCCTGAGCAAGACGGTGGTGGTATATGAATATGCTGAGGAGTCGAGCACTTCAGGCGCACTGCGCAAGCTGGCCACATTCCGGCCTTCGACGTTTCCTGTCGACATTGATGTCAACGGAAACATGATTGGCATCGCCGATTTAATGCAGTCAATGACTTTGGTTGAGTTCATTCCAGCCCAAGATGGAAACAAGGCCAAGCTTGTGGAGCGAGCTCGTCACTTCCAGTACATCTGGGCCACCTCGGTGTGCCACCTAGAAGGGCACTCGTGGCTGGAAGCGGATGCGCAGGGCAACCTGATGGTGCTGCGGAGGAATCCCGACGCGCCGACAGAGCACGACCAGAAGCAGATGGAGGTAACGAGCGAGTTCCACCTTGGCGAACAAGTCAACAAGATCCGGCCACTCGACATCACGCCCAACGAGAACGACCCCATCGTACCTAAGGCGTTCCTTGCGACGGTATGACGATTCCAACGTCCGATACTGCGTGCAAGTAAGAAACTAACAGCTCATAGGTTGAGGGGTCGCTTTATGTATTTGCGGATATCAAGCCGGAATACCAAAGTCTCTTGCTTCAATTCCAGGAGAGACTGGCGGATGTGGTCAAAACCCTGGGACAGGCAGGCGGCGACTCTACTTCGGGCCTGTCCTTCATGGCGTGGCGAGGGTTCAGAAATGCCAAACGGGCCGCGGACGGGCCTTTCCGATTCGTCGACGGCGAGTTGATTGAGCGCTTCTTGGACCTGGACGAGGCAAAACAAGAGGCCGTCGTTCAAGGTCTTGGTCCAACAGTCGAAAACATGCGGAACCTGGTCGAGGAGCTGAAGCGCATGCATTAAAGCATTCTATGTACATGACGAGATATTTTTGAAAGAGAGGGGAGTTTGGCGGGAACGGGGCGAGCATTGGTGAAGACCACCGACAGAGTAGATACTGTAATTCTGGGTATCAGGTTCTCAAAAGGCTACAATTGACCTGCGGTAGAAGAACTACAGATGAGTCAATTGGGCCCTGCAACCTGGGTGCATAAGTCAATGGATGATGGCCAAGTTGGGAATGCTAGAATTTGCCGCCGGGATGTGATGCGTTAATGGGGGGCTTGCAGATACACAGTAACGCTGTCATCACTCGTGCCACTCCGGAAAGGGCCGGGTCCCAGCTGTCCCCACCGGCCAATCAAGGGCCGCCAATTTCAGAAACATTGTGCCTGAGGCCATGGGTCAGAAAGCTTTCCGGCAATCCCAATCCTCAAACCACGAGCATCACGAAAAAAGACGCTCTCCTAAACCCCCAAACGTCATCCCTCCCCCAATTGCATCTCGCAACTAGCAGCTTTCGCCGCAAACCGCCTCCTCTCCGCTCTTCCTCCTCCCCGGATATCACGAGATGGCGCCCCTCGCACACGCATCCCGCACCTGCCTGCGGCAGCTGGCGCGAAGCAGCCCTTCCGCGACGACGGCTGCGCGCGCCCTCAGCACCTCGGCCGCCCGGAACGACACGACGGCTGCGAGCTACTCTAGCCCCTTCAAGGGCGCCCAGGCTGGCAACAAGATCCCCGACTTCAGCAAGTACATGAGCAAGGGTTCCGCCAGCAACAACCAGCTCTTCGGATACTTCATGGTCGGCACCATGGGCGCCATCACCGCTGCCGGTGCCAAGTCTACTGTCCAGGGTAGGGAAGCCCTTCCGTTGCCCCGAGAATCGGCATCCGAGAAGCGAAAGACGATGATAGAGGCATTGGGAAGAGCACAGCCATGTTGGAAATTGTAGGCTGACGGATTGTGCCACATTGCAGAGTTCCTCGTCAACATGTCCGCCTCAGCCGACGTTTTGGCCATGGCCAAGGTCGAGGTCGACCTCTCCACCATCCCCGAGGGCAAGAACGTGAGTGGCCTGACAACAGTAGTCCCGAAATGCATTGGTCTTGCAGAACGGCGATACTGACATCTGTGGACAACAGGTTATCATCAAGTGGAGAGGCAAGCCCGTCTTCATCCGCCACCGCACCCAGGCCGAGATCGACGAGGCCAACAAGGTCTCCGTTTCCTCCCTCCGTGACCCCCAGGCCGACGAGGACCGTGTCAAGACCCCCGAGTGGCTCATCATGCTGGGTACGTTTTCTTATTTTTACCTTTCTCGGTGACAATCCTAACAATGACCGATGTGTGTGCCGGGCTGTTGGAGGAGGTGGCTTGCCCCCAGCCGATCAGCCACGGACTCTTGGCATCTGCGTTTTTGGACTTTGTCACTGCTGTGACGAGTCACCTGCTAACATGAGTTTCTCCCTAGGTGTCTGCACGCACTTGGGTTGTGTTCCCATCGGCGAGGCCGGCGACTTCGGCGGTTGGTTCTGCCCCTGCCACGGATCCCACTACGACATTTCCGGCCGCATCAGAAAAGGACCTGCTCCCCTCAACCTCGAGATCCCCGAATACGACTTCCCTGAGGATGGCAAGCTGGTCATTGGTTAAGCAGTATCTCTGTAAGAATATAAAGACGCAACGCGGGGGAAGGGAGAATAGTGAGGAATCGAGGATGGGGAGAGCAAGGCCCGGGTCCCCCTTCGAGGAGACGCTGGCGTTGATGGCAACAACAACGAACTACTAGAACACTTTTTTTTATTCTTTGCATCGGGAACGACGAGCCGTGGGTGCCGGTTTTGGGTCCCCCGTCCCAAAGAGAGAAAGAGGTCAATTTTCTTTTTGTTTTCTTAGACGTGTCCCCCCGGGCAATGATGCCAATGTACAAAAGTCACACGAGCGTCCAGGAACAATGAGTAGCCTCGCAACTTGCTAATAGCCAACCGTCGGCCTGGGTTTGTGATCTTCGCGCGGCGAGTGATGATGGACTGATGACAGCATACAGACAAGCCTGGGATGGATGTTTCCGACAAGGCTTTGGTTTTATTTTATTTTGCAAGAATGGGAAGCGTACATGTGACGGCATCTGACGGTGCTCAACCGGAGGCGACGGGCCTCGGTACCGGGCTTTTCGAACACCGGTCAGGGTCCGAGCTTGGATACGGAAGCCGCCAGAGGTCGAGGCTTTTCGGTCAGGTCTTGTAGGCGGAGGCCGCTACGTTCCTCAAGGCGCGGGACTTGACCGACGTGTTCGGGTCGATCAGACTGAGCCCCGCGGCCATGCGACAGCAGGCTTCGACGCTCAGATGGGTACACGCGCCACACTTTTGAATTCTCTCCGATCCCATGAACTTGTCGGCGCATTGCCTGACAGGTGTGACGCGTTGATGTTTGGGGCGACGGTCTCAGTAGCATGGGGGGCAAGAAGCGGGACGACAGTGATGGAGAAACGGGGGACCGCCTTGATGGGGACCAATTGAGTGCTGGAGAAGACGTCCGAGAGGACGGATGAGGTAGGTGAGAGAGGAGACGGGCCGGAGGAGTGGAGGGAGAGGCATATGGAGGAGGCTAGGGAGTTGAGAGGGTTGTCAATCGTCCCGACGATAGTGAGGGCATTTGTCCTGTTATGAGGTGCGTCCAGAGTGTGGAAACAGACAGACTCACCCCGTCCGCTGTCTTTGACCCATGGCAAGTTCTCGACTCACCATAAGTCCCCCCCTTGGGGTTCGTGAACGGAATGTGCGAGTTGCTGTCGACGATGATTGTATCCATATCCTGTGTTCTCGGCAAAAAGAGATGGGCATTATCGCCGCAGATAATGAGATGACACTCGGAGCATGCATGAACCAGGCAAAACCAGGCAGAACCGTCCAAACTGGTCTACAACATGGCTATGACTGTAGATCCAGACACACATTCCGCCCGCGGAAACAAGCAACAGATGGGACGGCAGATGTTTCAGAGCTCCGCCTTGTCGCAGAGAGTATGGATACAGCATCTAAACAGCAGAAGCACAAGGATCAAACACCTACAGCAACACCAAACACCACAACGTCGACATCGCCAGTGGTGACGGCGGGGACCGGGATCTGTTACCTCTCAGACCCTTGTCTTCCCCTACTCCACATGCAAAAAAAACGGAACCAAGCGAGCCAATAAGATCCTCCAAGGGGGCGGCTGGTGGCGGCTCGGGGGATGGATGAGACGCTGTTCCGCGACAGGTGCCGTCTGATTTGCGTGATCCTCAAACTCTGCTGAACTTCAGTGTCCCTTTCTTTGCGTCAGGGACAGGGGGCCGGAGAGCAATCAGATCACGCTGATGATCTGAGTGATGAGGCTCCTTTTTGAGTTTGATATTGGACGGGCATGGCGGCTGTCAGTGCCGAGAGGAAACATTTTGGAGTTTGTCGAGTGGTGATGAGTTGGAGGAGTGAGACCAAGAGACTATGAGACGGCTCCAAGTCTCTCGGGTCTGATACGTCGAAAGGCTGTGACGACTCGGCTCTCGAGACGTTCTTCTGAATGTTCCGGCAAAGGCAAATGTTAGTCAACGAAGCCGCTCCACCGCTTCCGTCTCATCGATCGAGCTCCGATTATTCTTATCTCACCCTGCCCTGCTATCCCCTCGACGGTCCCGTCACCCTCACCCGGACCAGCTCCCGAAACGAGGGGGGCTTCGACCAGCCCAGACAGGCTCGAGCCGCGCTCTCCAGCCAACGGGACGGGATGAACTCTTGGCTCGCACCGCATCGCGTACCGACTCCTCCTGTCCATGTGGGCTACCACATCCGGAGGACAGTCCAGCCGGATGTCCCTGATTCCACTCCTCCCAAGGGGGCAACGGTCTCCATTTCTGGCTCTAAGTGGCTGCCAAGCCGCTTCAAGAGCCGGTGCAAACAGCGGACATCCTGATGGTCGACGGGCTGGCCTTTCCCAAGCAAGTTGCTCAGGGGGGGGGGGGGGGTTCCGTCCGTCCATGTCGCGGCTGTGAGACGAATCCAACATGCCAGCTGGCTCTGACACGAGCCCCTCCTCTCTCTCTCCTGGCTGATTGATGCTGTGTCAAGTTGCAGTGAGGTCGTATATAAGTCGTCGTCTTCTTCGGTTTAAGTTCTGAGAGGAAATTGTTACTACTTCTCATTAAGCACTCCCGTCGACCACAGCCTTCTCTTTCGTTCAGTTCCTGGGAACTCCCTTTTGTTTTGTATTCCTATCTTTTTTTCATTCTCTATATCAGATCTTTTCAGGCCGGTCCTTCTTTTTATACAACATTGTTTCTACTGTAGTATTCATATAACGACGATTCGACAGAACAAACAGGCCTCATCCCCAACATCTCCCACGATGAAGTTCCAAACCCCCACCGTCCTTGCGGCCCTCGTCGCCCTCGCCACCGCCGAGGTGCCCCAGGAACACTCGCACGAGAAGTACCTCCGGGCCGTCAACGCCCTGCTGAAGCAGGACAACCCCAACAACATCGTCGACGCCGTCTTCGGCCTGCTCGGCAACGCCGCCGCCGCCGACGGCGCGGGCGACGTGACGAACCTCGACTGCCTGCACCAGGTGACGGCCGACTCGGCCTTCAGCGCCGCCAAGGCCGCCGGCGACGTCGACGGCATGGCCAGCGCCCTCGTCTTCCGCGCCGTCGAGCGCAACACGGGCTCCGTCGGCCTCAAGAGCGTACTGTGCGACGAGACGGCCGAGAACCCGGAGATCGCGGCCCTAAGCCAGCACCAGGACCCGGCGTCGGAGAACGCCGCCGAGGAGAACAAGGCCATCACGCTGGAACTGGCGCGGCAGCTCGCGGCCGTCGGGGCCGACCCGCAACTCGCGCTTGACTCGGGCACTTTTGCCCCTGGTGATGTAGGTACCCGGAGGGGTATACTTTCTGTGAGAGCGAGATTGGCTGACACGACGATAGGTCAACGACGCCACTGGGGCTGGGAACACCTGTGACGACGCCGACGATGCCGAAGGGTGCATCTTCACCCAGGGTCTGCTCGTTCAGGATGCCACTCCCGAGGAGATCGACGCCGCCGTGGCCGAAGGCGCCGGCGGTGCGGGCGGGAACGCCGGGAACGCCGGCGGTGATGCTGCTGCCGATGATGGTGCTGCCGGTAAGTTTCTCATGTATCCTTGAGGTTGTATTGTGGATAACCGGAACTGACGATACTTCAGCATGCCCTGCCGGCAACGCAACTGAGAGCGCCGCGAACTCGACGAGCGCCGCGACCAGACTGCGCACCAGGGTCCGCCGCAACACTCCCGTTGCGAGGAGTCCCTTGAGCAAGGCGGTCCTGTCCCAACGCGGCGCCGCGGCCACGGTGCGCCGTCAGAACAACAACGGCACCGCTGACGCCGGCGATGACGCGGACAACACGGACAACAACGCAGGCAACAACGACGCGGCCACCGGGACCACCAACAACGTCCAGACCTTCACGGGCGACCTCGGCGGCCCCGCGCCGCCCGTGTCCTCTTCCGCGTCCTCGGACAAGCCGTTTGAGGTCAACGGCGCGACGTTCCTCAACGCGGGCGCGGCGCTGCAGCGGTCGTGCGCGGTGCAGCACAACGCGTGCGCGGACGCGGCCAACTCGGGCGCCGAGGACGTCAGCGTGGCCGACTGCGACGCGCAGGAGGACTCGTGCCTCGCGGCGGCGTCCCTCAAGAAGCTCCGGCGCGCGTCCGGGCTCAACGCGGGCGGGCGGCGGATGCGCATCGCGGCGTCCGGTCTGGTCCGCGGCCGTCAGGCGTTCGACTTTGGCGAGTGCGCGGACCCGAGCATCCAGTTCGCCGAGGGGCTCGACGGGCGGGCGGAGGCGTCGTTCGGCCCCGCGGGCGACTTCGACCACGGGTCGGCGCAGAACATCAACATCATCAGCGGCTTCATCTGCGGCCAGCTGGGGTCGAGGTGCCAGGCGGACGAGGCCGCCGTGGCGGCTTGCGAGCAGGGCCAAGCTGATGCGCAGGGCCTCGAGGGGCAGGAGGCTGCCGATGCGTTCAACTCGGCATTGGGTCTCTGAGGGAGGTGTTGTTGGTGGTGCGTGATGGATGTGTAGATGCAGTTTCTTGGTGTTAGTCCGTCAGTTCTTGGGTGTGTAAGATGACAAGAGGCCAAGGTGGGTGGGCTGAGGGGCTGGTGGTTTCGGGTCAAATTACTTCATGGCTTGCATGGAACATGAATAACGAAACAACTTTTTGATCCTTCTGTTCCATTGTTGTGTGATGTGAGAGCTGGTTTGCTGAGGCCAAAAACCCGAGTTGAATGAAGTATTCATCATAGAGTTCGTACTGGAACCGGTTGTGAAATCAAAACCATCTTAAACAAGTGGTTACCCAGCATGATTTCAAATTTCCTTGTCAAAAAACTCGTGCATCCTTATATAATCTCCTGTTAGTAACGCGAGCGAACACTATAAAACAAGCAAAATTAATTTATTAAAAAAAAGCCCTTCACTAACTGTGGGATCTTCATGCGGCGCCTTCCTGGATCGCAGCTCCAAATCTCATCTCACTCCACATTCCCAAAACAACACTGGCATCTGAATTTTCTCTCACTCATACACAACCCAACTCACTCACTTACTCGCTCACCTACTCACTCCATACTCCAAACCACAACCACACCCTGAGAAGACGGCCTCCTCAAAGGGTAGACCTTATCACGCCATGGCTGAGTTCTCATACGCCGCCCTTGGCGAGCGGGATTTTCGAATCCTCTCGCTGTCACCAGGAAAATCCGATGAGCCCCTTCGAGGCGAGCTCTTGGTCCGCCCCATCGACACCTACATCGACGAGGCCAGTAAACACGAAGGCGAGTTGCCCGAGTCGGCAGACTCGTACGAGGCCGTCTCCTACGTCTGGGGCTCCGACGACAAGCCCCGGCGCATCGCCTCGCCCGCCGGCGCAGAGATCGCCATCACCGAGAACCTCTACCACTGCCTCAGGCGCGTCCGCCTCGGCGACCGTCCGCGCCTCGTCTGGGTCGACGCCCTGTGCATCAACCAGTCCGACAACCGGGAGAAGGAGTTGCAGATCATGCTCATGCACGACATCTTCGTCAGCGCCCGCCGCGTGCTCGCCTACCTCGGCGAGGAGGCCGACGGCAGCAAGCGGGCCGTCGAGCTGATCCAGAAGTACTGGCGCATCAACATCCCGAACCCCCTCAACGCCGGCGCCCGCGCCTTCGTCGAGAACCTGCTCTCCGAGCCGGTGCCTGACGCGCCTGCCGGAAGCGAGGCAGAGCTGCCCCCGCCGGGCGATGAGGAGTGGATGGCCGTGTCGCGCTTCTGGAACCGCCCGTGGTTCCGCCGCGTCTGGGTCGTGCAGGAGTTCATCCTGGCGCGCGACGTGCTGATGATCTGCGGCGACGAGGCGGTCAACTGGGCGAAGCTGTGGCCCGCCACGGTCGCGCTCGAGGAGCCCGAGAGCCCGCCCTGGCCGCTCGTCAACGCCGCCGGCGAGGAGCTCAAGGGCGCGGCCGACTTGATGGCCAACATGGCGCAGAGGCTGCGCTTCTATCAGCTCGGCTCCATGAGGGGCAACTCGGACGAGCATGGTCACGGAGACGACGACGGACATGAGCACGGGGGTGGATGCTGTGGAGGTCATGGTAGCCACGACCACGGTCACGACCACGAACACGACCACGATGAGGAGGAAGAGGACGACAAAGACGCCAAAGATGGCGAGGAGGGCGATGATGATGGTGATGAAGAGTGGGAGTCAGAAGACGGAGACGATTCCGGCCGGTCGACAGATCTCCTCAGCCTGCTGCTGTCCTTCCGCGAAGTCGAGGCCACCGACCCGCGGGATCTCTACTTTGCGCTCCTCGGCCTCGCCTCCGATGGCGACAGGGAGGAGTTCCGCCCCGACTACTCGGCCACCTTTGAACAGACCGCCCTCCGCTTCGCCCGCACGCTCCTCCACGAGCCCTTCAGCGAGGAGCTGCTCGACCACGCCGGCATCGCCAACAGCCTCAACGGCGCCGACTTCCCCTCCTGGATCCCCGACTTCCGCCGGCCCTGGCGTCGCATGACGGTCGCCGACGCCGCCGAGTCCGAGGCCGCCGGCGAGACGGACTTCGACTTCGGCTTCGACCCCAACGAGGCGGACGACGTGCTCCTCCTCATGGGCGTCAAGGTCGACACCATCTCCCACACGACCGACCTCCCGCGCCCGGCGCACCTGCACGCCGAGCAGCCGTCCCTCTGGGTGAAGCGCGACATGGTGACGCTCTCCAAGCTGCTGGCCGGCATCCCCGGCTTCGAGGACGCGACGTACCCGACGGGCGAGACGGGCGTCGAGGCGGTGCTGCGGACGCTCACGTTCTTCCGCACCGAGGCGGAAGAGGCGGACGGGCACGGCGAGGACGGCAACGAGGTTCCGATGACGACGCTGAAGCTGGCGTACCGCACCTGCACGGCGGTCGAGGACGACGACCTCGACGGCGCGCGGCCCGAGCGGGAGGCGCTGCGCAGGGAGATCATGCTGTCCGGGTGCACGGCCAAGGAGGCGGGCGAGGCGCTCGAGGCGGCGGCGCAGGTGCTCATCAACCGCGTGTTCCCGATGCGCGCGGCGCTGGACCTCGTGCTGGCCCGGGGCGGGCGGTACGTCGGCATGGTGCCGGAGGGGTGCGAGGCGGGTGACGAGGTCTGGGTGCTGAAGGGGTGCAACGCGCCGTTCGTGCTGCGGAGGAGCGCCGAGAGGGAGGGCGCGAGGCGCATCGTCGGCGCGGCCTACGTGCACGGCATCATGAACGGCGAGGCCGTCGAGGAGGGTGTCGATTTCGAGCCCGTGTCGATTCACTAAGGGGGAGGGGGTTTCCTGATGTTCACTGATCTGATGATGGTGTCCGGGTTCGTGGTTTGCAAGTCGGCTCACTTTCGCCCTTTTGATGCTATGACGACAACTAGAATGGGGTAGACAGTCAGCACGCCGACTATAGTTGGTTTATTCATGAAGAAGCAAAAGAATACAAAAGTTGTGATTTCTCAGTTCACAGAGCTGTCTTACACCCAAGTACCTTGATAGTTCGATCCCTCGGGCCGGCGTGCAATGAACCGGCGGCCGGGACGGCGCGGGCTGGTGGTGGGTCTGCCGGCCTGCTAGCGCTGCCGGCGCAACAGGGCGTGTGGCTGGTACTGTGAGCGTCATAGATGATCACCGGCATCATCATCATCAGAAGACGCCCTGTTGCGTGTGGAAGAAGTCATCTTTGTCCCGGCATCGTTGGGTTAGAATGAACACTTTTCGCTCATGACTTTCAACCCTGCTATATACACCACCAAACACTTCATTTTATCTCGTCACTTCTCGACATATTCCAAGTTTACCATTACCATGCCCTCTTCCAAAGGAAAGCCTACCGACCCCGAGCTGAGGGAGGAGCTTAAAGAGGGTGGGATTTCTCTCATTCAAACCTAGCTGGGAATGATGCTAATGACCAAGCTACAGAAATCAAGCAAGAGCCCAACAAGTCCGGCGGCGGCGAGGGACAGTGGGCGGCATGGAAGGTGAGGTCGCAGCCCACGGTTCCCGGATTGTCATTTACGGAGCGGCTTTTGCCTTTTCAGATGCATACACTTTTGAAAACCCCGCTAACGATGACTTCCACAGGGAGCAAAGCTGGCTAAGGAGTACGAGAAGCAGGGCGGCGGCTACGAGAACGAGGCCGGGTCCAAGAACGAGCCGAAGAAGGGCGAGCCCCAGAAGAAGAGCGAGAGCAAGAAAGCATCCGAGACGAGAGAATAGTTAGTTGGTCCGGAAACAGTGACTATTAAAAGAGCATATTGTTGATTGTTCTGCAAAGCCACGTCGGTAGGCTATTGTTGATCCAGTGACCGGCCCGGCGGGAAAGTCGACTACAGAGAGGTGACACAGGCGGGCGGCAACTGTGCCGCACTTCCGTCACCCATGCAGGGAACCTACCCAAGATAGGATTGCATCTTACATCGTATACCGTGGTGGGGGTTTCCCAACCTCTCTCATGTCAAACTCGACGACGCAAGCGGGCAAGATCAGATCAGAAAGGGCTTGGCAAAAAGGCGGAAAAATGCAGTATCCCACCGCGGAAGACGTCAGGAACCATCACTCCCTAGACGAAGAAGACGAAGACGACTGCTGGACCCCGCTCCAACGCGCCTCCCTCGCCGGGGACCTCGCTGCGGTGCACGCCGCCCTTGCGTCAGGGGCCGACGTCAACGCTCCTCCGCGCGAGTACTACGGCCGGACCGCGCTGCAGGCGGCGTGCTCGGCATCCCACCCGGCCGTGGTCTCGGCGCTCCTGGCGGCCGGAGCCGAGGTCGACGACCTCCCCGGCAACAACGAGGCCAAGAACGCGCTGCAGATCGCCGCGGGCCGGCCGGACCTCGACATCGTGCGGACGCTGCTTGACGAGGGCGCCGACGTCAACAGGCCGGCCTCGCGGTACTTTGGCGCGACGGCGCTGCAGAGCGCGTGCGCCGCGGGGTTGGGCGACGTCGTCGACCTGCTGCTGCGGCGGGGGGCGGATGTGAATGCGCCGCCGGCGTCGACGGGCGGGCGGACGGCGTTACAGGCGGCCGCCGAGGGCGGGTTCGAAGACATCGCCAAGACGCTGCTGCTGCAGGCGGCGACAGCGGGGCGGCGGCACCACCACCGCGAGGCCGCCGACGTCAACGCGGCGGCGTGCCGGAGCAGGGGCGTCACGGCGCTGCAGGCGGCGAGCCTCCGGGGGCACGAGGGGATGGTGAGGATGCTCCTGGAAGCTGGGGCGGACGTCCGGGCCGAGGGGAGCCGGTACAAGGGCGCGAGGGCGCTGCACGCGGCGGCCGAGGGGGGACACGTGCGGGTGTGCGAGATGCTACTGGACGCCGGGGCCGAGATCGAAGCCGGGGCTGGGGCCGGTTGGCGCGGGGGGCAGACGGCGTTGCAGAGCGCGGCGGCGAGGGGGCATGGCGAGGTCGTGAGACTGCTGCGGAGGAGGGGCGCGAGGGGGAGGGAGGGCGGAGGGGTGTTTCTGTTAGATTAATTGATCTCGTGCGAGCCCGTGGATAGGGAGGCGACGGTGATGGGCAACATTGGAGATACTCAGCATGGCAGTGGTTTATGGTGTACGGCTGGGCTGTACAACTGATCCATCTCATCGACAAAATGGTTTTAATAATAGCCATCATATCATGATAAAACTGGGCCGCTGAGCAGCCTGCATGATGAAGTGAAAAGAAAACACCTGCATCCGCGCATGCGTGCATCCATCACCCTCAACACACCCGAATACAGCCAAGAGTTCCCACCCACCACGAACTAACACACGTGTATCCCAAGATAGACGCACATCAGCCAAGTCAGCCGACTTCCACGAGACCGGGGAATCCCTCGCCCCACTGGCCACGACTGCTAGCGGTACGACGGTCTCTACCTCTCTCTCTCTCTCTCTCTCTCTCTATCTCGCTCTCTCTGTGGCGCGCCAAAAGAGAATGGGGCCGCGTCCAAGCGGGACCAAGCCCAAATTCCGGCCCCGCCTACCATCGGCTTCCACCGGCCCTCCGCAAACCCCACCGGCGAGACTTGCCCGATACACCCGGCAAAGGCGGGGGAAGTTTGGGGCTTGGGGTAGCAAACAATTACCTAACAAGAAGATTCCCAACAGCTGCTCTTTCGAGACCAAGACTTGCTTTTCCTTTCGTCTGCACTCTTGTTTTAATTCGGCTTCCTTGACCTGTACTTCTCTTGACTGACCTACCTAGAGTCAGGCATCACACTAACACAACAACTTTCCTCCCCTCGTGACGTAAGACAAGCATCGCCTTGGCTCGTTTCCTCCTCTGACCCCGCGATGCGCCGCTTGTGGGCCAGCTGACCTCTCCTTCCTTTCCCAAATGTGAGACGGAGGGGGGTGGCGGACATGGACGTGGAAGAGAGGGGTTCGAGGGTCCTTTTGTACCATGCTCTCCTCCCTCGACTCGTATCAAATCAGCCAGCCTTGACCCCTAACGGCAGCTTGAGCCGCATCATCCTGGAAAGGAAACCTAGTGTTTTTTATTGGGGACCAGGTCTTCCCCGCCAACGCTTCCCATCATCTGGTGGGGCCGCGCGCGCGCGCGCCCGTTAAGACCTGCTGAAGACGTCTGAGGGAAGGGGGGACACATGATAAGGACGTCGCTTTGTCTTATTCCCCAACCCCGGCTTCCAGGGAAAGCTGGTCTCTTTCTTCTTTCTCTTCTTCTTCTTCTTCTTCTTCTCCTCTTCTTCGTTGATTCAACTGTCCAATCTTGTCGTTTGTCAATGCCCGGTGTGATGTGACTCGCCAAAGAGAGAGAGAGAGCGAGAGAAAGATACGACAGAACACAAAGCTTCGCAGATCGAATAATATCAAAACCCCAGAGCTGGACAAAGGGGACGTTGCCGCCGAGATCTCCGTCAATCCATCCACCCAGCCACCCAGCCATCCATCTATCCATCATGGGCTCGACCCTCGAAACGGGCCTCGTCCTCGCCCAGCCGACCCCGGCCGAGCGCCTCCGGACGTACGCCTCGACCTACGCCAACTGGGGCACCGCCCTCGAGCTGCAGGACTACGTCCGCCGCGAGGAGTACATGACCACCGTCCCCGTCAGCCGCAACGGCGGTATCACCCAGTGGATCCTCACCGACCCGTCCCGCCCGCCCGACGACCGGCCCATCCTCTCCTCGTGCGAGAGCATCCGTAAGCGCGTGCTCGTCGCCCGCCCCGAAGGCGGCCCCGTCGTCGACGCCATCACCCACGCCGTCGGCTCCGTCTTCACCGACCCGGCCCACCGCGGCAACGGCTACGCCTCCATCATGATGGCCATGCTCGGCCCCGCCCTCGCCCGCTGGCAGGGCGCCGAGATGGCCCAGGGCGAGTCCTGGCGCGACATCCGCGACGGCGAGGTCGCCTGCTCAGTGCTCTACTCAGACATTGGCAAGACCTTTTACGCCAAGCACGGCTGGCACCCCTACGAGAGCACCCACCTCGACTTCCCGCCGCTGAAGAAGACCGACAACGACGACGACCGCCACCTCCACCACGACCCTCCGCGGCGGCGGGCCGTACCGCTAGGCTACCACGAGCTGGCCGAGCTGTGCGCCGTCGACGAGCGCCTACTCCGCGCCAAGCTGGCCGAGAAGAGCGACAAGACACGCGTGTCGCTGCTGCCGGACATCGACGCCATGCTGTGGCACCTGATGCGCGAGGACTACATGACGAAGCACATCTTCGGCAGGACCCCGACCGTCCGCGGCGGCGTCGTCGGGGACCCCGGCTCCCGCGTCTGGGCCGTCTGGACGAGGGGGTACTACGGCGGGCTGAAGAAGCCCGAGGGCAACACGATGCACATCCTGCGCCTCGTCGTCGAGGACGAGGCCGGCGCCGACGACCGCTTCGTGCAGGAGGCCGTCGAGGCGCTGCTGGCGCTGGCGAGGGCCGAGGCCGCCGAGTGGAGCGTCAACAACGTCGAGATGTGGAACCCGGCGCCCAGGATCAGGAGCCTCATCGAGAAGGCCGGCATCCCGCACGAGTTCGTCGAGAGGGAGACGGACAGCATCGCGAGCTTGATGTGGTACGGCGAGGGGGAAGTCGAGTGGGTGCTCAACGAGAAGTTTGGCTGGTGCTAAACACGTTCCATGGTCCTTTTCTGTTTTTGAGGGGGGGGTTTCCTTCTTGGTTCAACATGGATTTATTTACATGGGAATTTGCATGGCGGCAGCAGGCTCACGCATATATCTGGCTCTTCTTCAAGGGATGGCGGCAACCCACAGGTTAGGGAATTCCCCCGACTGAAGTCCATGTCGGCGGCATGACAAGGTATCATTAGCAAAGTGATCTATGAACCGTCTAAACCCCTTGGAAACACTCCCCACTTTGGCTCATTTTTGTTTTTTAAACTTCTTCACAAGTACTCCCCACCGCCGCTTCAGTGACCGTGTCCGTCATCCTCCTCTCTCTGCTCGGGATCCAGCTTGATCAGGGTATCGATACGCATGATGCTGATGCACGCCTCGACGGCACTCTTCAGCTGCCGGACCTTGCTGATGGTAGGCTCCAGGACGCCAGCCTTGATCTCGTCAATCACCTTGCCGCGCGTCAGGTCCAGCCCGTAGTTCTTGTACGCCTTCTTGCGCGCCACCGTCTTCTCGTCCTCGTTGGCCTCGCCCTCTTGGATGCGCTGCGACAGCGCGTGCCGGGAGCGCAGCTGTGCGACGAGCTCCGAGGCGTCCTTGGCGGCGTTGACGGCGAGCGTCTTGGGGATGACGAGCAGCGACTGCGCGAACTCGCCAATGGCAAGCTGCTCGCGGGAACCGACAGTGCCGGCAAACTCCTCGAGGTAGATGTGGAGGGCCGTCTCGACGGAACCACCGCCGGGGACGATGCTGCCGCTCTCGAGGGTTCTCTTGACAGCGTTGAGAGAGTCGTGGATCGACCGCTCCATCTCGTCCAGCGTGAAGTCGTTGGGTCCGCGAAGGATGATGGAGGCCGAAGAGTGGGACTTGGTGCCCTTGACCAGGATGCACTCGTCGTCGGAGATGCGCTCCTGCACCACCTCCTCGGCGTGTCCCAGGTACGCCGGGTCGAACTTCTCGTCGCCGTTGAGGTCTGACAGTGTGCTGAGCATGGTGGCGCCCGTCGCCTTGGCGATTCTTCGCAGGTCCTCCCTCTTGCATCTGCGCACACCCATGGCACCCTTCTCCACAAACGTCTTCAGCACCATATCATCGATACCCTTGGTGGTAAGGATGACGTTGGCGCCGGCCTTGAGGATCATCTCTACCCGCTCCAGAACCATGCCCGACTCTCTCTGGCGGATCTGCTCCAGCTGCTGGGGGTCGTCCACCGTGATCTGCACACCCAGCTTCATGCGCTCCTTCTGCAGGTTCATGTCCAACACTGCGATCTTGGCATCCTGTATTCTTGTCGGCATGGCCTGCGAGGCGACTGTGCAGTTGAGGGCGTAGCCCTTGATGAGGAGAGACTCCAGCGAGCCCTTGCCGTGGGCCTTGAGGATGTTGACGGCCTTGACGGGGTACTTTGTCTCGTTGCGGTTGTTCGTCGACTTGACGGCCAGCATGGCGTCCACCGCCATGTTGGCGAAAAAGTCCGAGTCGCCTCCGATGATCTTGCTCGACATGGACGTCTTGGCAATGTTGATGAGGGATTCGCGTCCGAGGTTCTCGACCTTGATGCTGATGTTCTCGTTCATGTACTTGACGGCCTCACGGAGGGCAAGTCTGTAACCCGTGATGATGGTGGTGGGGTGTATGCGGTTTCTCATAAGCTCGTTTCCTCTGCGCAGCAACTCGGCGGCGATGAGGACGACGGATGTGGTGCCGTCGCCGACCTCCTTGTCCTGCTGTTGTGCGAGATCGACCAAGATCTTTCCTGCCGGGTGCTCGACATCCAACAAGCTAAGGATGGTTGCGCCGTCGTTCGTGACCGTGACATCCTGCACCGGGGGTAAGCGGGGTCCGGGGGAGAATGGGGGACAGGACCGCCATGATACGTACACCAATATCGTCCACCATCATCTTGTCGAGGCCGCTGGGGCCGAAGGAGCTCTTGACGACATTTGCGATAGCTTGGGTCGCAAGGACTGCGAGTTTGTCAGCAAGATGAAGCTTGGGATGGACCGCACTTGGTCGTGGGAGATGTAGAAGCGTACCGTTCTGGTCTCTGATGTCGGCGCCGGAAATCTTCTGGCCGCCGAGGAAAAGCGTGCCGCTTCCTGATTGCTCAAACATGGAAGCCATTTTTGCGCCTCTCGCTCTCTGTCTCTGCCTGCGGTAGTGGTAGAGTCGCGGGATGGGGAGGTTGGTGGATGGGAGGAGTGGTTTGGCGAGCTTCGTCGGTGTGTGTGTGCCTGGACAGCAATAGAAGCTTCTTTGCTGTGCTTGCCTTGTCTGCCCCCTCGACGCAACTTTTTATCGGAGCCGGGGTTGTTCCAGGAACCGGGGTGTGGCTGGTGTGATTTATCTTATCGGCTGGCATGACACTGCAGCAACGAAGCCAATGTCAACAGTGCATTGCCTCTGTACATATGTGCCTACCCTGCCTAGGTACCTAGGTAGGTGGGACTGATGGAACAAGCCAAGGCTCAACGCCCATTCATTGATTACCGAGTTCAGTGGAAAGCTAATTGAGTCTAGTAGTATCTCAGAAAGTCACTCTCAATTTTCAATCCAATCTTATCTTTGCTTCGTCGTTCTATCTCGTGTCAGACACTTGTCAGGTGAAGTCTCCATTGACACCAGTGTGGCTGAAGCAGCAGCAGATAGGCAGCCCCCGGGAGACCCGCACCTCGATTAAACGCCCCGGCCAGATCCTCCCCCCCCCAGTGGCTGGAGCCCAATTGACCCCTCACTGCTCCCTTTCCCACCCAACAGCTAGACACACGATTCACATTTTAGTGCGGGGCAGTTTTTCCGCTGTATCGCACCGCCTCCTTCTCTCCCCCAGCCCAAATTCTCAAAGTGACTCAGGCCGATCTGGTCACCACGCCGCCAGTTATATCAGTCGACCACTCAACCTCCTTTCCGAGACGATCCTGCGACGTGCAGTCAATACCGCAAACATGGCCGACGCCTCCGCCCCCGCCCCCGTTGCCGAACAGTCCAAGAGCGCCTTGAAGAAGGCCGAGAAGCAGGCCAAGATGGCGGCCGAAAAGGCTGCAAAGGCCGCCAAGCAAGCCTCCCTCCCCGTTGTCGGTGGCAAGAAGAGTGAGGACATCATGGGCATCACCGTCAAGAAGAACGAGGACTTTTCCGCCTGGTACCAGGAGATTGTCCTGAAGGCTGAGATGGTCGAGTACTACAACGAGATCTCCGGCTTCTTCATCCTGCGCCCGGCCTCCATGTACATCTGGACCGTCATTCGCAAGTGGTTCTCGGAGAGAATCGAGGCTATGGGTGTCGACGAGACCAGCTTCCCCATGTTCCTGTCATCCAAGTCGCTCGAGAAGGAGAAGGACCATGTTGAGGGTTTCGCCCCTGAGCTCGCCTGGGTCACCAAGGCGTAAGTTTATCTTGCTTCTTCTCCCTTGACGACCACACTGCACGCGTACTGACGACGTTTTTTCTTCCAGCGGTGACAAGGACCTCGAGGTCCCCGTCGCGGTCCGTCCCACCTCCGAGGCCGTCATGTACCCCTACTACTCCAAGTGGATCCGCAGCCATCGCGACCTCCCCTTCCGCTTGAACCAGTGGAACTCGGTCGTCCGATGGGAGGCCAAGCAGACCACCCCCTTCCTCCGCACAAGGGAGTTCCTGTGGCAGGAGGGCCACACGGCCCATCTCACCGAGGAGCTTGCGGGCAAGGAGGTTCTCGAGATCCTCGAGCTCTACGCCGGTGTCTACGAGCAGCTGCTGGCCGTGCCCGTCGTCCGCGGCACCAAGACGGAGAACGAGAAGTTCGCCGGCGGTTACTACACCACCACCGTCGAGGGCTACATCCCTTCCAACGGCCGTGGTATCCAGGGCGCCACCTCTCACTGCTTGGGCCAGAACTTCTCCAAGATGTTCGACATCACGGTCGAGGACCCCGACAAGAAGGGCGAGAAGCTCCACGTCTGGCAGAACTCGTGGGGTCTGTCCACCCGTGTCATTGGTGTCATGGTCATGATCCACGGTGACGACAAGGGTCTGGTCCTCCCCCCTCGCATCGCCAAGATCCAGGTCGTCCTCATCGCCGTCGGCATCACGGCCAAGACCACGCCCGAGGACCGCAAGAAGCTCGAGGAGAAGGTCGACGACCTCCGCAACGAGCTGCGCAAGGCCGGCGTCCGTGCCGAGGCGGATCTGAGAGACGGTTACACCCCCGCCTGGAAGTTCAACGAGTGGGAGCTGCGTGGTGTCCCCCTGCGGCTCGAGTTCGGCCCCAAGGACGCGGCCAAGGAGGTGGTGGCCTTCGCCCGCCGTGACACTGCCGAGAAGGGCTCCATCCCTCTCGCCGAGCTGTCGACCAAGGTGCACGAGCTGCTCGAGACGATCCAGTCGGACATGTACAACAAGGCCGAGCAGTCGTTCCGCGAGCACCGCCTCGTCCTCACGGAGTGGGAGAAGGTCATCCCCGCCCTCGACACCAAGAACGTCGTCCTCATTCCCTTCTGCTTGGGTGGCAAGTGCGAGGACCGCATCAAGGAGCTCACGACCAGCGAGCCGCCCGAGAACGCGTCGCTCCCCGAGGGCAAGAAGCAGCCCAGCATGGGCATGAAGTCCCTCTGCATTCCCTTTGAGCAGCCCGAGGGCATCGTCCCCGGCGAGACCAAGTGCCTCAACCCCGAGTGCGAGGCCAAGGCCCAGAAGTGGGTCATGTTCGGCCGCAGCTACTAGACACGGACGATGATATTGAGAGGAGTTGCGGGATCAGCATTTTGGGACGGGGTCCGGATAATGAGATGCACGGCGGGTTTGGTTCAATGTCAAGTGTGTTGAGAGGAGCAGAGGGGCATGTCGTTCTGGGATTTCTCCGGACGAGGACGAGAGGCGGTAGATAGCTACGGCTAAAAAGTGATTCGATACCAACTTATGATTCAGCCTCAGATGCCCACGACGAGGAAAAAGAACCGACGACCTTGTTCACACAACGTCTTGCGTCGGGTAAGCTGCCCAAGGGTTTATGTAATGCGTAAAATGCCTAGATCATTTCATCTCATCTGGAGGCCGGACAAGCGGCCGAGTCCGGCATCGGCACCCCTGTCACTCGACCGCCGTTGCGGGGGAACGCCTATGACGGAACATGGCTCATTCAATTGCTGACGCCCACACATCCTGAAGAGGAAGGTCTCGGTGCAGGTTCCGGTATGACTCACGCGTGTTCTCATTCAAATAAGATCTCTGAGAAACCACAGGCTTCAGGCCCACATTCTGACTCACGGTATTTGTCGTCGTGTCGCGGCGTCTGCCGATAGATGTCCTTTCGGCTTGTGCTTTGGATAATGCGTCGCTGATACGCCAATGAAGGTCGAGATGTCGTTGTCGATCGAGGGGTCTCGGCCGTCGCCACAATGGGCTTTATGTTTCTTCCTTGTTGCCCACGTTGGTGCTGATACCAATGCTCGTCGCGTGGCAAGAAACTGCAGTATATATATAAAGCGCATCTCTAGTTCTGTTCAAAAGATGTCATGTGTTTATGAAAAGTCTTAAACCCCCCAACCAAATCTATTCAAGACACAGGCTTTTCAGGACAGAGACTACTGCAAATGCCAGTTATTCATTCAGTCGCAACCACCAACACCAACACTAACATAGCCGTGGCCATGGAACAACCAACCACCTCCCACTTCAAGCTCTCAGCAACGTCCTGCGGCACCTGCGCCGTCCACTTTGACAATGCCGACACGCGCCGCGCCCACTCCAAAAGCCAGTGGCACGTCACGAATCTCAAGCGCCGCATCGCCGACCTCGAGCCCCTGACTGCCAAGCAACATGCCGCGATCCTCGAAACCTCCACCGCGCCGCCCGGGGGACCCACCATATCATCCGGGTCCGACACGGAGCACTCCTCTTCGTCTTCCGTCTCCGACGCCGATCTCAGCGACGCCAAACCAGATGACGACGGCGACGACTTCAGTCCCGAAACCTGCCTGTTTTGCAACGCCGTATCCGTCTCGTTCGACGACAACGTCGCGCACATGGGCCGGGCGCACGGCATGTTCATCCCCAACCGGGAAGGGCTGATTGTTGACCCCGAGACCCTCGTCCGTTACTTGCACCTCGTCGTCTTCGGATACCGCGAGTGCCTCCAGTGCGGCACCCAGCGACGCACCGCTCCCGCCGTGCAGCAGCACATGCTGGGCAAGGGGCACTGCAAGTTTGACATAGCGGCCGAGGACTCCGAGTTCAGAGACTTTTACCAAGCCTCGACCGGGGACGGCGACGACGGGACGCAGAGGCAAGAGACCAGGAAGGCCATCTCCGACGCCACCGAGGAGGGCGGCTCCGTCCGCCTCCCGTCCGGGAAAACGCTCACTCACCGCTCATCCCCAGCCGCGTCCCGCCAGCGGACGAGACTCACCCCCGCCGCCGCCGCCTCCGGCTCCGGTCCCGACACCCTCCTGCCGGGAGTCACGACGACAGACGAGTCCGACGCAAGCCTCCGACTCACGGCGCCCCGCGGCCCGGGGAAGCAGGGCGCCGACGACGCCAAGGCCCTCCTCACCCGCGCCGAGAAGCGCGACGCCGTCTTCGAGACCCAGCTCGCGCGCCTGAGCCTCGATGACCGCGCGGCGCTGGCCCACCTCCCGTCCACCGAGCAGCGCAGCGTGCTGCTGACGCAGAAGAGGCAGCTGGACAGGGCCGAGAAGGCGGCGAGGAGGCTGCGGACGAGGTTGGAGCTGAAGGCGAACAAGACGGGGCAGGGGCACTTTGTGAACGACGTTCCTGGACGGCAGAACGGCTGAGTCGGGTCGTTGCATGCATGCACGTTGGTTGTTTTGATGCCGCATCTGCAGTCTGCATTACGCGGCCGTTTTGTGATTTCAACGTATCGTCCAAGGATGTGTACTATCACTTTTTGTTCTACACTTAGGCTGAAGACTTCGATACTATCATTATACCACCGAAAGCATTACTTCTCAGCAAGATTTGATCGCTTCTGTGACTTTGCTTGAGCTGGCATGAGACTGGACACTGGAGTAAAATCGAAAAGTCAAATAAAATGTCAGTTCTTTCATAAACCGGTCTCAATAAGCTTGCTGTGACCGAGAACGGGTCCGGCAAGTTTGCGTAGGCGTAGAGACTGGACTCGTTGGAGGGCCCCTTATCGGGAACAGGAACGAGAACCTTGACCGTCTCAAGATTGCAGAAAGGTCACGGCTCGACAAGATCAACTGGTTCAGACGGCCCTTGTAAGAATCTCCAGGCTGGCGGGCGAGACGCCACGGATGGTGACGCGTCTTCCTGCGCTTAGATGTGCTGGATTGCACAGCAGTCGGCGCAGATCATCAACGGTCTTGCTAGGCAACGACGAGCTCGCTTAATTGTGGTTGCCTGGTCCCATTCCCAAAGATAAAATAAGAAGGGCGTCGGCAAAGGATAAGCTAGCGGCCGTCACTTGTATCGTGATGATGAGTTAACGGGAAGAGAAGGGATCGGCATGTTTGGTGTTTTTCGGGCATTCGATCATCAGATGCTGTGCCAACTCCCAATACTTGGGCATTTGGCGACTCATCAAGCATAGTTCAGGTCTCGGGGACCTTAAAACACCTCTGACGATTCGCCAACATAGTGCTCATTCAAGACGATTGATAGATCGTCCTGCCAAGAGCGTGCGATGTCAAGCGAGAGAGCCGTCTGTGCGGGACATACAAGCTTAACTGTACTACAACCTTCAATGACTGTCGGCATGTCTTTGCCGCAGTCCACCGGCCGGCGGGTGGAGACGAGCGGCGGGAGAAAGTGGGACTAGCCAAGGACGATGTGAACGGGATCCGAAGCGTGAATTCAACCTCACTTTTAATTCTTTCGTCTCGGACGAGAGGGGTCCACCAATCGTCCAGCTTGTGACATGTTCCTACACTCCTCGAGAACCCACACGCTCATAGATGGAGCATCGGTTCTTCCGAGTCTGAGAGAGAGAGAGAGAGAGAGAGAGAGAGACAACTTCACCGTCATTCGTTTGCAAATAGCTACGAACACGCGTCCCGCGATCCTTCAGCGCCGCTAAAGATGCTGCGCCCAGCAATGAGCAATCAGCCCCAAACGGCGTTCCGGCGGCGTGGTAAAACTCCGCTTCGGCTCCCTTTACGCAACGACAGCCGCGTAACAGTGTTTCGATGATGCATTCATCTCCGCCGGCCATTTCGGTGCTTGCTTGTATATAGCATGGTGGAAGGCCAACAGCAGCCAAGGGTTATTGACCTACCAATATCTCGATACGCCAGCTCCCCCCACCCGCACCGCATACCAATAGCCCATGATGTCCATCATCAAGTCTGAACGAAACCCGCGCGCTGGCGCTGAAGAGTCCGAGTCCTTGTGCGAGACTCCTCCGCCGCATGAGCTGCACTCTTCCGGCGCCCTGCTATCTAGCGAAGCGGCAATATCAGGTTAGACTCCTCGTCGAACGGTGGGGGTGGGGGGTGGGGGTGCTCTTGGACGGCAGAGACTGACCCTTGCGTAGCCGACGGACATGTCACAATCAGCTTCCAGTCGGATTGTCCACAACAACTTGCGGAACAGCTTCCCCCTTTTCCGACAGCCGAGAGGGCCGCAGTACCGAACGACGACACGGAAAACATACCGCCTTTGAATATCGTCATTCAAGTGGTGGGCAGTCGTGGTAAGGGCCAAGTTGTCATTGACAGCCTATATCCATCCCTAAGCCGTTCCCTCCTCCAGATACTCATGACTTACATGCCTTCCATAGGTGATGTTCAGCCCTTCATTGCCCTTGGGACAGCTTTGCGTCGATACGGTCATCGGGTCCGACTCGCGACGCATGACAACTTTGCCTGCTTCGTCACTGACTCTGGCTTGGAATTTTTCCCCATCGGCGGCGATCCTGCAGATCTGATGTCGGTATGTCTGGCGTTCCATGAGCCAGCCACTTTTTGACCTGAGCCGGAAACTAACTGCCGTGGAGTACATGGTCCGCAACCCCGGGCTGATCCCTTCTATGGAATCTTTGAAGGGAGGCGACGTGGGTCGAAAGCGCCGCATGATGCGCGAGATGCTCCACGGATGTTGGCGCTCTTGCATCGACCCGGACCCCGTCAGCAGACGGCCGTTTGTCGCCGATGCCATCATCGCCAACCCCCCGAGCTTCGCTCACGTGCACTGCGCCCAGGCACTCGGCGTCCCAGTCCACATCATGTTCACAATGCCGTGGACCGCGACCCGTGCGTTCCCACATCCGCTGGCCAACATCCTACGCAGCAAAGACCTGGAACCGCAGGTGACGAACTGGCTGTCGTACGGCGTGGTCGAGCTGATGACCTGGCAAGGCCTGGGAGATGTCATCAACAGCTGGCGGCGAAGAGACCTCGAACTTGCACCAATCCCAGCCAGCATGGGCCCGGGCATCACGACCTTTCTCAAGATCCCGCATACCTATTGCTGGTCTCCAGCAGTGGTTTTCAAGCCCGCTGATTGGGGGCCGGAGGTTGATGTGTGTGGTTTCTTCATGCGGGATGAGCCAGCCTACAGTCCGCCCGCCGACCTCGACGCCTTCCTCTCATCGGGACCTCCTCCGGTGTATGTCGGGTTTGGTAGCATCGTAATCGACGATCCGACGCGCTTGACGGAAATCGTTCTGGAAGCCGCCCGCGTCTGCGGTACTCGTCTTCTGATCTCGCGAGGATGGAGCAAGCTCGGCGAGGGCAGGCCGAACACGGGCAATGTGTTTTACCTGGGCGACTGTCCGCACGAGTGGCTATTCAAGCGGGTGTCGGCAGTGGTCCACCACGGAGGCGCCGGGACGACTGCCTGCGGTCTCGTCAACGCGCGCCCGACCGTCATTGTGCCGTTCTTCGGCGACCAACCGTTCTGGGGCCGAGTCGTCGCGAAAGCGGGCGCGGGTCCCGCGCCCATCCCGCAAAAGGAGCTCGACGCGACGAGACTGGCGGAAGCCATTCGTTTCTGTCTGTCGCCCGCGGCAAATCAGGCCGTTCAAGCCGTGGCGGAGAAAATGCGTCAGGAACACGGCGTCGACGCCGCGGTGCGGTCGTTTCACCGCAACATCCCAAGCAGCGCCATGTGCTGCCATCTCTTTCCCGACCAGCCTGCTGCATGGACGTACGAGAAGATCACCAAGACGGGACGGAAAAGCCTGAAGCTTTCGAACCAGGCGGCTGCGTGTCTGCTCGAGTCGGAGAGAGTGAAGATTAATGACTTGAAAGCGCATCGAACGAACGAGTACGATACCGACGTCAAGCGATGGGACCCTTTGACCGGCGGCGCCTCCTCGTTCCTCGGCACCATAACTGACTTCACGTTTGCTCTCGGCGGGACATTTATCGACCCGTGGAAGGCATACAAGCGCACCAGGACCTCCGGCCAGGATGCAGGATGCGCCAGCGGTGCGGCCGCCATGGCCGTCGGCAAGGGGTTCGTCTCCATGACCAAGGCGGTGGTCAAAGGCGGCATCGTTGACCTTCCTTTAGCCTTCGCCGAAGGTTTGCACCACGTGCCTCGGTTATATGGCGACAAGCCCCGGGAGCACGGCAAGGTGGAGGACTGGAAGAGCGGCAGCACCGTGGCTGCCAAGGTGAGTCGGGCCGCCAAGTAAAATCGCATCAACAACATGACCTGACCTGATCTCAGACGTTTGGAACTGGCTTTTACGACGGGCTTACAGGTGTCTTTACCGATCCTTACAAAGGTGCGAAGGAAGGAGGGGCTCTTGGTCTAGCCAAAGGGCTGGGCACGGGGTCTGTCGGGCTCGCCCTCAAGCCGGGAGCAGGTGAGAAAGGCCCCCCCCGTCTTTAGGTTACTGCTCGAACAAGGAAGCCAACTTGATTCGGTGAACCACATCGGGCAAAGCTAACCCGGTGGTGATCTACCTACCCAGCTATTGTCGGGCTTCTTGCCTACCCTGCGCAAGGTATTCATAAATCCCTCAAAGCGAGGACAGGCCGGAGCCGCGCAGTGTGGACGGCAAAATCTGCAGTTCTGGACCACGATCAACGGCAGCGCAACGGGACACCCCGCGGCGGCGGAAGTAAGGCCCTGCAGATGTTTGACGCATACTTTGCGCCATGAAGTCACTTCCGAGGAGCTCATCGGCGCATGCCCGATCGCAGCAGCAGCAGCCACTTGGGCGTCGCTATTACCAAGCGGTTGGGAAGCCCCCCTCCCTCGTGATTCCCCCGATGAATGGTTTGAATCGTTTCTCGGGATCTCCGCGGTGCATGAAAGGTGTCTTGCCCTAGTGGCTGGGGTATGTGGTATTGCCCTCGCCGGGCTGCGCGTGGGACTTATGAGGAACAAACACCTAAAGAACGACAGTCACCCCACGGGACGAAATAAACGCAGCCCAATGAGTGAAGCTGGGAGGAGGGGGGGAGAGAAACGAGGTTGGATCATACTTTCATGGGAACGAAAACACTCAAAACAAAAAGCGGGGCGGTGCCGGACCCCGGTCCGGCCATCAAGGTGCTCCACGCCGAGTCGAGCGGGGCCCGAGGACCCGGATGGCCCGCCGGCTCAGTCTCTAGCCCTTCAAGCTTGTAAAAAGAAAAGTACTTCGGCCTTCCTCCCCCCCCCTCAACGTCACGTAAACCCATAATCCCATAATCCCACGAGCCAACAAGACTTAGCACTTCTTGGCCGTGGAGCCGTGTCTCTCCGGCCGAGCCTCGCCATTCGCCGAACCACTCGATTGGCCAATCGAACATGCCAACACCAAGCTGATCGTGAGCTTGGCGTTGAGCTGCCCGCGCCTTGGCATCACCCGACTAACACCTCTCTTTCGCTCTCTTTCGCTCTCTCGCAGGGTCATGGACTCTCAAGAGTCGCTTCCCGGGAATCCTGTCGTGACCGACATGACGAACTCCACTGGGGCAATATTGGAACTTTTCATCCCCCCCGCCTCTCTCTTCCTCATCAAAGAAGCTTGCTTACACGTCCAAACGAAGAGGGGAACGAGGGTGACCAGGGGAGGGGAGGAAAGGAAAAAGACGAGGGTTAGAGATGGAGGTGATGTTCGGCTGATAGCCGCAGAAGCACGAGGAAAAAGGTCTCCCCAGCCAGTGAGCAGCAGGACCAGCGCGGGATGGGGGGACCATGCCCGATCAACGCACACGACCGAACTAGGATGGAAAGGATGCGCTTGCCTGCGGATGTGAGCAACGAAGAAGGCGACCCAAAAGTGCCCACGCAGGCTCTGCAAGGCATGGCTAGCAGAGTCTTGGCCCGAGCAGCTGGGCTCGACGAGGCTTGTGAAGGGGACCTCCATTGGAGAACCCGAGGAGATGGGACCCCTCGAACCCGATGAGAGAAGAGAGAAAATTGTGGCTACCCGCAGCGGCATCTCGCAGCTATAAAAGGCCATTGCGTGCCCTCGCCATGATGGACATATTGTTTCTAAGCTCCAAGCTCCCCCAGTTCTCCCAGCTCAAGCTCAAACTCGTCCGCAGCAGCAGCATCAAGTTCATCTCAATATCAAGCTTCATTTGGAACCCCTCCCCCCCCCTCAGTCAAGATGATGTACGGCTTCGCCACCGCAGCCCTGCTGCTCTCCGCCCTCACGGACGCGACCCCCCTCGCCCGCCGCCAGGCCTCCGAGACCGTCTCCGTGCCTGCCGCTTCCACCCCGACGCCGCAGGCCCCCTACGACTGGTCCGCCGGCTGGCAAAAGACGTTCCCCATCCACCAGTCCTGCAACGTCACCCTCCGCGCCCAGCTCGAGGTCGCCCTCGCCGAGACCCAGCAGCTCGCCGCGCACGCCCGCGACCACATCCTCCGCTTCGGCAACTCGTCGGAGCACGTCCGCAAGTACTTCGGCAACGCCTCCACCTCCACCCCCGTCGGCTGGTACGACCGCGTCGTCAACGCCGACAAGACCGGCATGACCTTCCGCTGCGACGACCCGGACCGCAACTGCGCCACCCAGGAGGGCTGGGCCGGCCACTGGCGCGGCTCCAACGCCACCCAGGAGACCGTCATCTGCCCGCTCTCCTTCGCCATCCGCCGCCCGCTCTCCTCCGTCTGCGGCCTCGGCTACAATGTCGCCAACTCCAAGCTCAACACCTTCTGGGCTACCGACCTCCTGCACCGCGCCTTCCACGTGCCCCTCATCTCCGAGGGCGTCGTCGAGCACTACGCCGAGGACTACGCCGAGGCCCTCGAGCTCGCCAAGAACAACGCCTCCCTCTCCGTCGTCGACAGCGACGCCCTGCAGTACTTCGCCATCGACGTCTGGGCCTACGACATCGCCGCCCCCGGCGTCGGCTGCTCCGGCGAGCTCGAGGAGGAGGAGGAGGAGCCCACCCCGACCACCACCGCCGCCGGCTCCGCTGCCACTACCGCCGCCGCCACCTCCAGCGCGCCCCAGGAGTGCCACACCCACGCCGACGGTGTTCTTCACTGCGTCTAGGGTTGATGTGATGTCCTCCCCCCTGTTCATGGCGACATGAAACACACGGAACGAGATGGAAAGGAGTGTGGGAGAAGTGAGGAAGGAATGAGAAAAAAAACAACCAATGATTTTTACATGCCGGAACGATACCACAACTGGATTCAAATGATTAGACGGAAACGAGGCTTTTTCATGAGGGGATTTCTGTAATGAACATAGAACTTAGAACAAACACCCTCCTTATTTTTAAGAAACACACCGAGTAATAATAATGACGTTACTTGTCAGAAGAACTTAAAAGCTCCTCTTCGTTTCCCCGTCTCCTATTTTTGAAAGTGTGCCACAGAAGAATTCGACAATCCGACTCCTCTTGCCTCTCCCCTACTCTGGTTGAGTTGTTGATTTTGTTCAACTCCTTCATAAACCAACTCCTCGCGGCTTTGACCCCCGCCCAGACAACGTGTATACTGGTGCGTCTGTTGTTGTATCATGATCATTGTACCAATCATTAAAAATAAAATAAAAAGACCCGAGAGAGAGCTCCTCCAGCAACACTAAGCTATGCAAACATTTTGTTATTCCACAATCAAGCCCTCCAAAACGTTCATGGCTTTGCTTCCCTCGCTCTCAAACTTGCTGACCATGGTCTCGCACTCCTGCCGCAGCTTCGCCTCCGCCTGGTTCGCGTTGTGATGAATCCACTCTTCCACCGTCATCCGTTTCTCCGGGCTGGTCAGCTCTGAGCCCTTATGCAACAGCCTGTCAACGGGGTTTCTCTTGTCGTTCTTTTCAGGGGACCCGAAAATGAGGTCAATGTCGACCGGGTTCCAGGGCGTTGTGCTCTGGAGACTGGCCAGAGCCTTACGCTTGGTCGGGGAGCTTGGCCGCGCTGGGGTGGACGAAGTGGGCGCGTGCGTCACGCGTTTCTGCGAGGTGGAAGGTCTCGAGGAAGGAGGTTGATTCTCAGCATCCGACGACTGAGGCGAAGGCGACGGCGAGACTGCTGCTTGTCGGGCGGACTGGGCAGGAGAAATGCGAGTTGTCCCCTGTTGGTGCCGAAGACTGCGACGAGTAGATGAGGCGACCACGGGTGACGAGGGATGGGCCGGTGAGCTCTCCTTTGGGGCGCTTCTCGGTGTGGGTTCAGGTGCCTCCAACTCTGGCTCGGGGTCATTGTCATCCCCGTTCTCCATTTCCGGCTCAGATTCTTCTTCAGGTTCCTCCTCGACTTCGTCGGCCTCCTCAAAAGCCTTGACGTCTTCGATCTCTTCGACTTCTTCAGGCTCTTCAATCTCCTCAGGCAGCTCAGGATCCTCGAGAGCATCGTGCTCCTCACGCTCCACAGGACTACCTGCCAGTTCATCTTGCTGCTCAGCAGGCGCATGTGTTTGTTGCGCAGAAGCAAACGACTGGCGTGCCGAGGTTTCCGCAGAATCTGTTTCAACCTCAGATTCGGGTTCAGCTTCCACCTCGTTCTCGGGTTCTGGCACAGTCGCAACATGGTCAGGTTCGACGACTTCCACCTTTTCGACCTCGGGAACATCTTCCATGGAAGCACGCGAGGCCAGAGACGCCTTCGAGGGACGACCACGCTTTTTGCCTGTGCTACTACGGGCAGGCTTAGTGACAACTGTGGCGGTGCTGAGCTCGTCTACCTCCATGGCAACAGGCTCCTCCGCCTTGGCAGGCTCGGTGGAGGTTGCGGCTAGTTCATCCTCCTTAACGCCAGCTTTAGTCGCCTTGGCCTTCTGAGCTTTGGTTTGTTTTGATACCTTGCGGGTTCCCGCGGCCTTCCGGCCCTTCTTGGGCACCTCGAGCAATTCGGATTCATTAACGGTCATCTCCGCCTCAAGGCGCTTCAAGTCTTCATCAACGTCGTTCTCGTCTGCCACATATGGCTCGGCATCGAACATCTCGTGGTTTCCCTGGGGTTCGGGGCTGGCGGCGTCCTTGCCAGAGTGGCTCTTTTTCTTTTTGGCCTTCGATGCGGGTTCCCTTTTCCTTTCGGAATCGGAATCTTGCATAATATCCTCATCGTCCGTCAGTGGGCGTTCAAGGTCAGCCTCAAGCTGCCGGGTGATCTCGTCATCGTCATCATCGCCAGGAAAAGCGCCGGGGGCGGCGCGAAGAGACGCTATCGAGGCTGTTGATCTCTGTGACGTGCCCGAGGCTTTACGCGTTCCCTTGGTCCCGGAAGCGCGGGCGGTTTTGCGGCCCTTGGGCGCCTTCGCTGGAGGTGGTGCATCCTCGATGCTGATGTCTTGCTGTGAATGTTCGAGCGTCGAGTTGTCGGTCGTAGTTTTGCCACGACCACGGGCCGTACGTTTCTTGGGAGCGGGCGCCTCCGAGATTGTGAGTGCAGACTCGTCCACCTCCTCACTTGGCCGCTTGCGTCCTCGTGTTGGCTTGGGGGGAGGTGCAGGTGGCATCTCCTCATCCGGCGTCGCTTCGTTCTCAACCACTTCGACAGGCTCGTCTTTCTTGGCCTTGGTCTTCCGGGTCTTCGTGGTTGTTGCGGCCTTCTTGGCGCGAGACCCCTTCTTGCCGGCCATGGTGGAGCTTGTCGTCAGAACGCTGTCGTCGTACTCGGCAGCAATATCTGAAGTTGATGTGATGTCGGAAGCGGCCGTCGCTACGGACTGCACAGAAAGCCTCGCCGTTGTCTTGGAGCCTCTAGCTCCCTTGCCCTTGGTCTTTCTTGTGGCGGCGTGTTGCTGTACTAAGGCGAAGTACGGGCAGTCGGGTGATCGGTTGAAGTGCTCGTCCCTGGTAAGGGTTAGTCTTGTCCACAAACGCAAGCAGTCCGGGATACGCACATGGGCTTGTCATTTTGTTCCCAGCCATCCAAGGCAAGCTCGCAGTAGGTGCATGTGGCCATGTCGTTGTACTCGAGGGAAGGCGTGTACTTCCAGCCTGCCTCGGCGAGCTAGAAACTTGTCAGCAGGGAAAGGCGAAGTCGTGCCGTGGCGACTGACCTGTTTGATCTTATTCTTCCACCCTCTCTTTCCTTCGTGAGGCCACCGCCCATCGAAAGTTGCCTTTCTGGCCGCGATCATTCGGGTGCTGGCAGGATCCTCCGATGCCAAACTGTTAAGGTTGACCTCGATGCCTGCGACAATGGCCCAGCCGCAATCAGGAGAATGCTTCAGGTGCTCCTCAAGGGGCTTGTCGCCTTCTTCCCAGCCATCGAGAGACTTGTTGCACAGGAAGCATGCAACGTTGTCGGGGTTATCGGGGAACGGGCGCCAAACGAAGCCTGCTTTCGCGAGCTGGGATAACGGTCAGCACACGCGATCTTCTCAATTGGATGCTTCGGCTGCGAGACACACCTCCTCCGGCGCGAGATATTTCATGTGCGGCCAGACCAGACTTTTGGATCCGCCTTTGGTAGCGCCAGACTGGCGCCTCTTCGGTGCAGGGTAGACCTGATGGAAAGAGCCCAGACGGCCCTCGTATGTGAAGTATTCGTTGGGAACTAGGCCCTCGAAAGCCAGGTTGTCGGCCATGTCGGGCGGTATCTGCTGTTGCGCTGGCTATGAAGTGTACGTATCGGGTAGATAGAGAAAGAATCTGATCGCGACGGATAGCGCGAAGCGGTTGCGCAAACAAATATGCACAGGACGAACGCGTCGATGGCAGGGAGCAAATATTAGTCGTGGGTAAAATGCATCGGAGCGTGAGAGATCGAGCGAGGGCCGCGTTGGTTCGGTGGCGAGTAGCGATGGTCGGAAAGCAAATATCGAGAGGGAAGAAGGATAGCTAACGGTCGGATGCGGGAGTGCAGCGTATCAGTCGGTGTCGATAAATGCGAGGATGGAGGAGGGTGTGGTCGGCAGAGCCCCAATCGTGTTGACCATCCCCGATCGCGTTTGTTTACATTCAAACTTCTGTTCCCGTTGCTAGCTGGTGGGTCCGGCGGGGTGTGGCTGGAGAATGTCCGCAGCCACGATGTTTTCGTGGCTGAGCCGGCACTGGCTGTAAATGCCCGATTACATAACACACCTCTCGGCATTGGCTTGCAACCCGACGACGACACAACAATGCACCACACCACCAACACCAAAAAGAAGGCCATGCACAGGCACACTCGGTGGAAAACTGATTGAAGAGGTCGTACGTATAAACTGTGCTGCATTGCTCTCTAAGCTTCTATTTATTACCAAGGCACCCATCGATGCCTCGATCAAGCTCTTGATAGCCTTCCATCGCTGTTACTGCCTACCAAAAAGAGTGAGATTACCTACCCCGTCTCGGGTGAATCGCAGTCTATGGTGTGCATTATCAAAGCCTAGTGCAGCGGAAGATGTCAGCTTAGTCTTCATTATCTCGACAAGCCCATGCATGAGTTACCAATTTCTCCATTCTTGTCGGCTTCTAGTCTCGCCAAAATTTGCTCCCATGGCGAGATGCAATTTGAGAAACAGACGCAGAGGACTTTTCCGAGATGTAGTCGATTGTGCTCGACACCTCAAACAGTCGAAGCCAATCAGGAGCTTCTCAAGCGTTCTAAGCCTGCCGCTCCTCCGTCTCCAACCTCCTTCCAGTATGCGTGGGGGATTTCGAGAAGCAAGTCAGCAGCAAAGCCAGGAACGCCTCTTATGACAGGAGCAATCTGTGCGACCCCTCCGTCCCCCATCATCCACTCCATATCGGTGGCGCAGTACTTGACGAGTAGCGAGCGCAGAGGGTTGCCGATGTCCGTGTTGGTGTAAACGACATGTATGGCGTCGAGCACAGAGCTAGCCACTTCATTGGTGCCGGGAGCATGTAGCAACGTCAGACGTATTCTCTCGAGGCAGAGGTCCTTGAGCTCGGTGATTTCGTGCTTATCTGCAAGAAAATAGAGATTCAAGTGCGTCTCCAACACCGCTTGGTAGCCGCTGTCATGCTGCAGTTGATTGCCCTTGAGCCACGCGTCAGTCGGGCCGTTGACTGTGGTGTCGATAGGGAAGTTCTCCAGACAGAACTTGTATTGAGCGCACCAGTGCTGCGGGCTGTTAGGGCTTTTCGAGACCTCCAAAATACACGAATACAAAGAATCCGCCTTCTCGACCCCATCGGTGCCTGTGTCTGGCTTCTTTCCAGCGCTAGCTGTAGTGATAGGCCGAGCAGGCAAATAAGTCTCGTCTTCGGACGAACTCTTGTCATCATCGCTGTCAGTTTCATACTTGACGGAACCAGATTCTCGGAATTCCACGCTGTTTTTTCTCGAGTTTTCCTTCTTGGAGGGATCGGCAATGGTGTAATCCCGGGAGTATGCGTACTCCATCAAGTTTAGAAAAGTTGATGGCTCGACATGCAGCCAGGTAACAGTCTCATAACCTGTGTGACGGCGATTAGGAACAATAAGTTCCTTGAGAGGCTGGGATAAGGCGGTGAGACTGGCCGAGTGCACCGTGTACATGGTTCTCTTTGGCCCGACAATGAAGTTGACGCTTCTTGACTTCAGGATCCTTCAAAGTGTTAGTGAAGCTCTCCTGTCTTACCGGTTCCCGGTCAGATGACTCACTCATCCATATCTCTCTTTCTTTTGAGTGACATTGCGATATATTCTTTTCGGTAATGGTGAACTTTTCGCCGGTTGTCGCTGACTGGAAGGGCGGGGGGCAGTTGGCGATACCTTGCTATTTGTTCAAGAGGAAAAGGTCAAGAGAAGGAGACAAAGTCGAGTTTGTTCAAGACTTTTCGAGGCCGAAATGGAATGAGTGAGAGGAAAAGCCAGAGAGCTCACCTTCGGATCAGAAACTCCAGCCTTCACTTCTTCGGCCTTCCTCGCTGAATCAGTCTTAGCCAGAACTGGAATCGAGAACACCCATGAATACTCACGTCTAAGGACAACAGATAGCAAGATACTGAAACAACCCAGGCCATTTATTCTGATTCAGACAGCGCCAATTTTGGCTTTTTGGAGCCGGCAGGAAGAAAACTCGTCAGATGTAACCGCACTCCATGATTGATCCTTTCTAACAATTATCCTACATAGAATTCAGGCGAATGCATGATGTTGGCTGGCGCTCACAACACTGCCACCTCTAATTAGTGAACTGGCAGGCACCATGTATCTACCAAGTCTGCCGGACGACGACTCAAAGCTTCGACTGCAACCAAGCAACTGCCTCAGCGTCGTAATCCGCGGAATACGCCAGGTGAGCGCTGAGGTCGCTGCCGCGCGCATCGCAGACCCCATCGTGGAAGTTGCAGAAGTCATGGATTCGATCAGCGTATCTGTTCAGGTTCGTAAGCTGTGCAGCGGTGCGAGGGTATTTCTGTTCAGACAAGGTCAGACATTAGCCCTGTTCACTAACCAGGATTCGGAAACAACAACATACGCCCGTAGCATCCGCAGCGGAAACATTTCCGACGTTGTATGTTTGATTCGGCATGTGTCGAGGGTTGCCGTACAGCAGAATCGCCGAAACTGGAGGCCATTGTCAGCACGAGTGTTACCCTCACAAAACCTGACGGGGTCGTACTCTGCTTGCCGGCGCCGCAGGACTTGACCAGTGGCTGCGTCAAGTTTCCCAAGATTGAGTTGTCGCCTCCACCAGCCAAGATGTCCCCCAGAACAAGGGCACCTTGCGAATATCCCATCAGCACAATCTGCGACTCGGGACACGCTTCCGCGTAGGAATTGATTTGCTTGGCGCCGTTTTGTACTCCCTCGAAATAGCTGTCGCTTCCTCGCTCATCCGTAGCTGGATACACGATGTCTTCGTAGTTGCTGTTAGGGAAAGCCCTCATTAGAGGATCAATAACAGTGATCAAGCTACCAGGGTAAGAAAGGGTCGTTCCTCGAGCCTCGAAGTAGTGGATATCGGTGCAGGTTGTGTTGACATTCTGACGGCTGGCAATGCTGCGCTTTCCGGCATGTGCCAGAGGAGTCAAAGCACAGGCGACAGCGATGGTTTTGAGGATAGACATGGTGAATATTGGGCAAAGGTCGCGTATCGTTGGGGAAAAAGCAAGTGGTCACGACTTGGTCGTATTCCCTAAGTACTTAAGTTCGACTCACTAACTATCGTATCCGGATGTTCGGCGCTATTCAGAAGCCATTGTCACAATGCCGCGCGTATACCCACCGCTCTAGATTAACGCTCTTTTGTTCACCGTTTTGATATCTGTGGGGCAGATCCGAGAATTGCAAACCAATCTCTGGCACGGACATTGCCATATGGGGCAACCTGATGATCGACGATCTCGGCCGAGGAGGACGCAACATGTTCTGATAATTGGGAACGACCCGCCTTGCGGCTTTGCGACTTGTGAATTGGAGGGGAAATTAGACCGCGAATTACTAATGGTGTAAGGAGATGGATGCAGCGTTGGTCAAACCACTGGTCCAACCATCTGCGAGAGACCATCCGGCCCTCTCCTGAGTCCTCAATAGGAATCACTTTTGTTTCCTTCTCACAAAAGGTACAAGTGATACAAATAAAACCCGGAGTGAAAACAGTTTATCTATACAGTTTCTTATGAAACATGTCTAAAAAATTGCTTCAACAATGGCTAGGTAAAATTAGGTACGGCCTTGCGTTCGTTGAGACTGATAGGTGGAAAAGGAAGTCCGACATCCCGCGCAACACAACCTGCCGTTTGTTGAATAATCAGCTAGTTAGGTTCCAGAGACAGAAGCTTAAAGAATTTCTTTCAAGAGCGTATTATGCTCAGGCTGGTTTGAGATACATCATTGATGGCGAAGCGAACGAGCTTAGGGGTTTATGACACGTCAAGCTGATTTTTACACAATGTTTCCTCATTTTTCGTTGAAGTTGCAAGCATAATTCAGGCAGTCTTTAAAGTCATGTAAATTATTGTTGTAGATTGATATAAGCCAATTATATTATATTTCCGACCTCAGATGGTGCCCCAGCCCGGTTCTGGAGATAGATGACTGTGCGGCGCCTACCTATCCATATAGTTAATTGCTACGCAGGAAAGTAGATAGTTTGTGCTTTATTTTTCAGTGTGCATATTCACAGTTTGATGGGGGCGTTTCAACTACGGCTCCTCTACTTGACGAGGCCATCTACCTAGATACCTAGGTAGGTAGGTAGGTAGGTTAGGCAGATAAAGGATACGTAGGTAGTCATCCGCAACTTCTCTTAGCCATGCCGAAACCACCTAGGCACCTATCATCCATAGAAGGAACGACCTTGAAGCTTCTGTGAGTCCTGATTGTGGAGAATAGCCATTCGTCTTTATCTATTGCTCTCTTGTCTTCTTTTTTTAGGCCCCCTTGCGCCTTCTCATTTTCTGCCCAGTGTGGTATTATCAAACTTCTCAACCCCGACATTTTCCCTCAGTCCTTCTTCACTACATACCAACAATAATCAACGACCCAGCAGAGACGCCTATGATGTCTGGCAAGGGTGAAGATGTACTCGACATGGAAAAGTGTGTCATACTTAACCTCTCGACAGCTTTTCAGGGAGTAGCCAAAAGGAATTGAAGCTGACAGGTCAAGCGCAGGATCCTCCAGTCGAGAACTGTGAAGTTCATCGTGGGCTGCGATGGAAAAGAGTTTAGCGTTCACGAATTCAGTCTCTGTGCCATCTCCCCTGCTCTACGCGCCCTTCTTACTGGGGGAATGGAAGAGTCTGTTGAAGGCAAAGTTGTTTGGGATGACGTTGAGCCTGCCACTTTCGTTAGGCTTATGGAGTACGCCTACTCCCACGACTATTCCGTTCCGAAAGTCGTGAAAACAACCATATCGAATGACTGCGACAAACCCGATAAGAATGGCAGCAACAAGACCGACGACGAACCCGATTCCTTGAGCTCGTACCTGCAAAATGCTACGTACCAAGGCGCCCAGCACCAATTCGGCAAGAAATGTTTTACTCAGCCTTTTGAACCCGAAATTGGCCAAGGTAGCCAACCGAACAATGGGGCTGCCTATCTGAGAACGGACTGGCTTGAAGACCTCAAATCTTCGAAAACCGGTATTGCAGATGTATTCATGTCACAAGTCAAACTCTACATTCTCGCGGACAAGTACGGCATTGAGGGACTGCGGAATCTCTGTCTCCACAGATTGAAGCAAAGCCTGCTACATTGTTCTGGAACCGTCGAGTTTGAAAGCCTTCTTCTCGACGTCATAGAATTTGTTTTCTCGAATACCAAGCCTCAGGATGCTCTACGAAAGTTGCTTGTTTGCTATTGCATTACTGACCTACAGTGGATCGCAAGTTGTGAGCGTTACGAGGACTTGATTGAGGAGTTGCCTGGATTTGCCTCTGCGATCCTTTCCAATGTGCCTCTTTCATACTGGGACGAGCTGAGCAACGGTACCTCGTCAAGAGCGCTTCCTAGCAAGAGTGTTTGCTTCAAGTCATGACGCGTCAACAGTTTGGTCAAGATGGAATTCCATCTCACTTGGATTATAGCGGAAAGACTGTCTTAAAGCGATATGGCTCAAGAAGAGGGGGGGGAAAATGGGACACAGAGTGGCCTTGAATATAAACCACGGCTTCCAGGTTCTTGGAGACGAATAGGCAGACTGTGAGCCAATAACAGAAGGGGCTGCATGTACCAGAAATCAGAGTCCATCTCACTCAAGCGGCTAAGCCATGTGAAGCCAGTAAACAGCTCTCCAACCCTCACACATTTTCTCGTTATTGTTGCATTATTCCCGGTGACAGACCCCGTCTAAAGCCTCGAGGTCTCTCGACTCATATAAAGGCTTCAGGCCCGGTTGATGGCGAGCATTTTCATTGTGCGGAATTTGGACTTCAAGGACCAGCCGCGTGAATCCTACAGTAGCACCACCCCGGGCCCTACATGCAACGATTTCTGGCACGCCGTCTCAACAAATCAATCCTTGAGCCTCAAAGCAGGTTGATGGTCGTTCGTATCAGCGTTTGGAGAGGTGGCAGAGCGAATGGATTGGGTAACACGCTAGTTCCAATGCCAATAAACGCGTCTTGGGCGAGCTGCCGAACAGATGGGCTTCACGGGTCGGAGGTCAAAAACGAGAAAGAGGAGAAAGATGACGACTGTGAAGAAATGGAAGTGAGACTGATGTGCTGCTGTAGCATTTGAAAGTCTAAACAAGCACTGCTCGTCTGACGAAGAGCTCATCAGGATCCACGTCTATGCCCTGGCGCTACACCTGAAGACAATGGCTTCACGAGAGGACTTTAGAAAACTGGCAATTCATCAGACGATAGGTGATACAAGAAGAGTTAATCTAGTGGTGGATCTTCGCAGCCCGCATCAGCCTGCCGTCGTGGAAGAGAATTGGCTTCAAAAGTACAGGGAGACCTTTCAGTATCGCTGGACACGCGTCTAGAGGAGCTGGGTTGGTTGTATAAGATGATTGTTTCAAGTGACCTCCCTTTGGCTTGCCGAAAACAAAAGCCATGATTAACGTCAGTTCAATCACGGATCTGAAAGCTGAGTGACTTAGCCGAAAAGGTCTGCAGTGTTGTTGCTCACACGAAGTGACCACTCGATAATTGCGAATCTGCCAGGGACCCTGCCACAGGGCGCCAGGGTCACGGAATAAATACATTACAGAAGCTTTTCATTGCGTTGACAGCTCCATCAAATCCATAGAATATCCAACTAGTACCCATAGACACTTACATCCTAGCACGGCACTCGACGCAAGCTACAGAAAAATACTCGGGAATCGCTCAAACATGGCTCTTCTCGCTCTTACCCCGGATGACCCTGCTCAAGTCTCCGACAGGAAGCTCCAGTGGGAAGTCCAAAGACGCCAACAGAATGGCGAAGATAAGCCACCACCCGGCCATACAAGTGACGAATGCGGAAGCACCGGCAGCCTACAAGCAAGGCGTCAATAGACAATCCTTCATCAAACAACCCACAAAGAAGATCGACTCACCTTGAGAAGCGTCGCGGCATAGTTGGCGTTCCCGGTGAAATCCATAGCGAGGAACCAGTACGCCGCGGTGATGAGGGCGAACGTGACCACGAGGGTCAGGAAGATGACAAAGAAGACGACGTTGGTCCGCAGAGAGCAGACGAGGAAGACTAAAGTGATCATGCCCATAGCGAGGGTAATAAAGCCTGTGGTAGGTCCTAGTCAGACGGCGTTCCATCCTGCTGTATGTCTTTAAGGCAAGGGATCACAAGCGTTGACTTACCAAAACTGGCATTGAACCCCCGCGTCGTCAGCCCCGCGGCCCCAGAAGCCGCGCCGGCGGGGGCATAGGAAGAGAAAGCCGCGAAAGAAGGGTTGAGGGTCGCGCCAAAGGTGAGCCAGAAAGCGGAGAAGGTGAGGAAGACGACGGAAGGGAAGGTGTTGCCGAGGACCCATTCGAGGAGGCCGCCGACAAACATGAGGAGACCGCCGAAGAAGAAGTACGCTCCGCTGAATGGGGAGTAATCATCAGTTTTCTGGGAGATGGGGGGACGAGGACGGAGGAGGTTGGGACTTACATGCCTGCCGCGCCGCTGGTGGTTGCTCCGCGCCAGCCCATCAAGTCGCACGACAGAGGCGTCAGCGAGATGAGGAAGCCGACGATGGCACTGTTTCCAACATCAGTTAGCCAGATTCACGGCGTGGGTGTGTGTGTGTGGGTGTATGAAGGGGGTTTCTCACATCGGCGTTGGGTTACCGAACGTCTTGCGTAGGTCCCCCTTGACGTTGTTCTGCGGCGAGAGGTACAGTTTCTCAAACAGCTCCGGCGACATGGAGACGGACCCGGCTGTCTTCATCTTTTGGAGGGTATCGTCGCGGCTCGGCTGCGGGGCGATGTACTCATCTTCCGGGTACTCATAGCCATTGGGCACGCGGGGCCGGTGGTCCTGCCGGTGCTCTTGCCGATAGTCGGATCGATGTTCGGATCGATACTCGGGTCGATACTCGGGTCGATACTCGGGGCGGCGGTGCTCATTGTGGTACGAGTGAGAGCGTATCTCGTGAATCTGGTCCTTGTGGTCCATTGTCGAGGTGTTCCGGAGTCCTAACTAGTGTTGTGTTGTTGTTGGACAAACTTGATACAGATTCGGCTGATAGAATAATGATAATACAGCGTTTCTCGATGAACGATGATAAGAGATGACAGAAGAGGTGGTATAAGATGAGGGCGGGTTCGTGACGGGAGCTGGCTCATATGAGGGTACATGCTGGCCGTGACGGGCCTAGCCCTCCTGCATACGGCAACCACAACATCTCACACGCCCCTTCGAGGTGGTTCCAGGATGCGAGCAGGCAAACTGGGGTAGGCGACCGGGTCCCCTTGGCAAAGGTTCTGCTGGCAGAACAGGTTCAGTCGGATACTGTACGTCTAGTGTAGTGTACGGACCGAGTCGTCGAGACGAGAGGCCACAACCCCCAGGAGACGATCGACCAACGGCAAACACGTCCGTGGGATAAGCTCCCCAGCGAGCCAATCTACGTGTGAGGAATTACCACACTGGGACAACCGGCATACGGCGTCCAGGGGTTCGGCACAAGGGAGGGACCTGCAAAGATGAAGGATGGGGTTGGCATGATGCATGGTCTACGGGACGTGGTGATTCGTCGACTGGGTGGGAAAAGTGTAACTATCGGGACAAAGGCGGAGGAGGCAGGCTCGTTTGGAGTTTGGGCAAGGTTGGGGATGTGTGGAAGGGTGAATGGATGGCACAAGTATTGCGTAGAGAGGGCTGCAAAGCAGAGGCGTGTGTCTCTAGCTGATGGTGTGAAGGATGCGTCTGGGGAAGTTTGCCGTTAGAGTCTCATGTTAGGCCCGGAAGAGGGGGATGGGCTGCCATCCCTCCATCCGTCCATCTATTCGTTCATCCACCTAGGCACGGTCGCTGCCCAAGGATTTGTGGACGTCTCTGTGGGCGGACGAGCCAACAGGACGACGGTTTGCTCCAGTTGATGACTTACTCGGGTGAAAGATAGGAGAGTAGGACGCTCAAGAGATGAAGCAACGGATGTTATTCAGCAACGAGACGTTGACGCCGCTGCTGGCAAGTGGGCCGCTGACTACGGGCATTCGATGGGACGGATATAGCAAGGGAACAAGGAGAACGGGAGGCCTGGGCCCAACGAGAACAACGAGGCGCTCGACTAACGTCTCAGCGGTGCAAGGCTTCATGCAGCCATCTCTACATACTTGTACACGTAATGGATATTGTTAGTCGTTGAATGTGTTCCCTTCAAGCTCGAGCTGGGCTAGATCACTAGGGGCTCTTGGTTGGTTTGCTGCACGTTTGGGATATGAAGCTTCAGCGCCGGGCACCTGAATGCGGGGAAAGCCTGGACGGGGTCACGATGGAGCAAGGGGATGGGGAGTTCGGGGTAGCGGATGAGGCGTGAGCGTCAGAGTACGATGTACACCCACTCCTGCGTCCCGAGTTTCTTGACATGTAGGAAGCCATTGAGGATGAACAGGGGTTGGGACTGGGAGACAGATGTGGGAGGATTGGCTAAAACGACCAGAGGAGGAGATGAACGTAGACACCCTGCGGGGGCAGTTTGCGTCGGTATGCAAGTAGTCGTCGTCGTCGTGTTGTGGGTACAAGATGCAATGAGCCGGTCATGATGGGATCACTTGAGGCTCGGCCATGAACTTGTGAGCCGCGGGTCGACTACGGCGGCAGATGAGCCACCGCTAGACCTTTACCCCAGACTTGGCAGACCCTCTTGACTCGACCACTCGGGGATTTGCGTAGCAACAACAAGATCCCAAGATATGATCGACCCTTTTAACGCATCAAGAGATGTGCGGAGGGAGAGGGGTTGCGTGACCTGATTTGCCCAGCGAAAAGAGCGAGCGCCCGTCGCAACCTTAAAGGCCCGCGGCGGCGGAGCTATCTCGGTGTAGGGTCGCCAATGCGGCATCCCTCATGATTGGGGATCCATGGAGACGAAAAAAAAGGAAGAGAACATTGGGGGGGGAGAGAGGGGAGAGGGGGGAAAGCCATTAGTCGGGCACGGGGTCGTTCACCGGTGACCTGCGCAAAAGGGAAACTAATAGGCATTCATCTCGTAACAGCGTCTCCAGACACTGTCAGGCCTTGTCTTCTAGTAAGTAGACCGCGCTCACATGGCATGGTGGTACAGTACAGCGCACTCCTCATCCACGAGACCGGCTTCTCACAGCTTCCCAGCGGCCTTGAGTGCCCTCTCGCCGTCGACGAGGACGCACCAGCCCTCTCCGCCGCGCGTGCCGCCGCCGAAGCCTTCGACGACGGCCTCGAAGCCGCCCTCGCCGCGAGCGAAGTCGAGGACGGCGTCGTCAAAGGTGCCGGGCTGCAGCCAGACGGCGCGGATGCCCAGCTCCTTGGCCTCGCGCAGGACCTTCAGGGTCGCGGGGGGCGGGGTGATGATGGAGACAGCCGTCTCCTTTGGGTGGGGGAGGGCGGCGAGGTTAGGGATGGCCGGGTAGTCCTTGCCGAGGGCGTTGACGGTGCCAGCGGTCGGGTTCACAGGGATGGCGGGGATGGAGTGGTCGAGGTACCAGGCGAAGACTGCGGGATCGGGTTAGTTGGGGGAGAGGGGATTGACGACGGCGAGTGAGATGAGTGAAGTGAGCGAGTGAAAGTCATATGAGAGTGAGTGACGCGAGTGAATGAGATTCAAGTGAGAGCGAGCGAGATGGAAGCATTGGTGAAGGTGAGAGACAGCCATGACAGGAGTGTACACGCACTCTTGTGGCCGAACTTGGCAGGGTTAGAGCTAGCGCCGACGACGGCGAAGAACTTTGAGGAGAAAAACAGACGGGCCGTGGCTTCGGTCGTCATGTCGGGCACTAGTATCGGCACGGGGCGAGGCTTCAAGATGGGTTCTGGGCGGCGGATACGGAAGGGGATGAAGAGCGAGGGGGAACGGAGATGGAAGGGGGTCCTCGGAGCTGAAAAGGCCTTTGAGGAGCTCCGAGCACGTCAGCGGGGGGCAGGGGCCGAGGTCGCCGAGGCCAGTCAGTGAGGTTACGGCATAGGGCGCGGAAATGGCGTCGGTCGCCGATGATGTGACGATGGGAATTACACGCCGTCGCCTTGCGCCTTAGTCAGGCTTCCTGCTTTTGGTGTGTTGTTTTTGATGAGGGCTCTGTGAGGTTTCGTCTTATGCGTGGGTGGCAATGGCAATGACGGCAACTCGGCTTGGGTCGAGATGCCGTGATCCGTGGGATATCAGAAGGCTGTGATTGTTGGGAATAAAATGAAAACGGCGGCCGCCTCGGCCGCCTGCTTTTTTCCCTGCCGGTACGGGATGCGACGAGACGTATTACACATCATCGAGACCTCATTGGATCAATCGCGGTTCCCAATCATCTTCAGTCCTGCAACTCCAACTACAACCCACTCTGCGGCCGACACTTAGACTTAGACGGCACCTGCAAGACGACGACGATGTCTGTTTTCGCGTAGGTTCATTTCGTTCTCATGGGTATCACATCAGAAGCGTATTGCTGACACGCGCACAACAGACGCTCAACCTTCTCGGCGGCCGGCTACGCCGCCTTCCGGCCTTCCTACCCGGCGTCGCTCTTCAGGACGGTGCTGGCGTACCACAACGCGCCGTCGGCGGACGGCACGGCACTGGACCTAGGATGCGGCCACGGGCTCATCGCGCGGGCGCTCGCGCCGCACTTTGGGCGGGTGACGGCCATCGACCCGAGCGCGGGCATGATCAAGCAGGCGTCCGAGTCGACGCAGGACGCCAAGATCGCGTTCCGGCAAGCGGGCGCCGAGGACCTCTCGTTCGTGGCCGACGGGTCGGTGGACCTCGTCGTGGCGGGCCAGGCGGCTCACTGGTTCGACTACGGCAGGGTGTGGCCGGAGCTCGCGCGCGTGGTGCGGCGCGGCGGCACGCTGGCGTTCTGGGGGTACAAGGACAACATCCTCGTTGGGTTCCCCGAGGTCAACGGCATCTTTGAGCACTTTTGCTACGGCGAGGGGGAGGCGGCGCCCGGGAGCGGCTGGGAGACGATGGGGCCGTACTGGGAGCCCGGGCGGCAGGTCCTGCGGGACGACTTGAAGGCGGTGGTGCCGCCTGCGTCGGAGTGGGAGGCGGTTAGGCGCATCGTGTACGACCCGGACCGGCGGACGGCGCAGGCGCAGAAAGAAGCAGGGGCGGACCCGGAGGCGGCATGGCTGCGCAAGACGCTTAAGCTCGGGGAGTTTGAGCGCTACGTACAGACCTTCAGCGCGTACCGCGGGTGGAGGGACGCGCATCCCGAGGTCAAGAGCCGGGCGGAGGGCGGCGCGGGGGACATTACAGATCTGCTGTTTGACCGGTTGCTCGCGGCGGTGCCGGAGTGGAAGGACAAGGGCGATGGGTGGCGGGATGTCGAGGTCGAGGCGGTTTGGGGCACGACAATCATCCTGGCCAAAAGGAGGTAAGAGACTGTCTGTTTCTGTATCTGGGTTCGTACTGTGCAAGTTGTACAGACAAATACACGATAAGCGGGCAGCTTGTAGACTATGATAAAGCCTTCGAAAGACAGGCCCAGCTGGGTGAGGATGACCCGCAGATGACTCGTAAGGCAGCATCGGGCTCAGAAGAATAGGGACAACCCGCACTGTCCGTCGGGATACTATTTGGTGTAAGGCGCTCACCGTCGATGCACAGTTCGCCGATGAGACCCAATAGTGCTGTGCAAGTTAAGCCATGACAGAATGAATAATGACATGTTGACATTGGGCTAGTGGATAAATGGGTCGCTACGCCAGTCTCCAGGCTGGCAACTCATTCAAGAGCCATGATTGGTTATGGAGCCGATAGCCGAAGACATAGATCCACTCCAGGACCCACCCATGTCATCAGCTTTTGTATGGTTGCCCCGTCAGGTTTCAGGAGGTTTTTGGTGTTTGGCTACGTGTTGAGAATCGATGCGAATGCACTGTGTTTGCAAGTCAGACCGCCTCTCCCAGCCAGCAGGGGGCTTTCCAATAGTGTCCTGGTCGGTGGTAGTGGTGGTGGTGGTGGTGGTGTGTGACCGTATCTATGTGTTTTATGTGTGTGTGCACACCGCCGCCGCATGAACAACGGTGGCCGGGACTGGGGATCCCCATGGCTCTGGACTTGAATAAGTGCACTGGATGCCTTGCATTGTATTGGATAAAATAAAATAAAAATAGAAGAGAAGACGGATAAGGGGGTGCGAGGGAGGAGAGAGGGAGATAGACAGACAGAGGGAGACAGATGCAGCAAGCATAAAGTGTTTCGTCCATCAAACAGCAACCTCCAAGAAACAACATCACGAAACTGCCGTCCCTCTGTCCCAACATTTTTTTCCCAGTGAGAGAGAGAATAGAAGAACAGGTCGTCCATCGTCCGTCTCTTGTTTACATTGCCAACCGTCGCACCGTACCACACCACCCACCATCACATTACACAGACCAAACACAATGGTGAGTTTCCCCCGCGCCGTCCTCCCACCACCTCCCAATTGCCATGCCTTGCTTTTTTGTTTTGTTTTCCCCGCGCGGGCGAGAGAGAAAGAGGAGAGCGAACCCGATCCGAACCACCCCATCCCACCTCCGGAATGTAAACAAAGGGGACGGCCGACGATTCCAGCCATTCAGCGGCTGGCCCCTAGAATCGACGACTGGAAAATCCTGCCTTAGCGCCTGGCCGGTTCAGCGGCGAACCTTGCAGACAAGGAGGGCGACGGCAGGCAGCGGACGCCTTGGAAGCAACAGATACAGCACCTGCAGCGCCAGTGGCAGCACAAGCCCGCCGCCATCCACCAGCCAACAGGAGCAACCCAAACAACGGGAGAGGGGAGAAAAGGGGAAGGGGGGGTAGGCGACGCTTTCCGATCCTGCGCCAGCGCAATCAATTCGCATCATCCTCGACCGACTCCGCGCGCTTTCGCTCCAGCATCGTCACGACATTTCTTTAATCCTTGCAACATTCTCTTCTCCCACTTTACAACCATCCATCGCATCCGAGGAACCATTTCATCTTTTTGCCAGCCTTTTGCGCAACCCATCACAATCACAAAACAAACACACCAACACACATACACACTACACACATACTTCCTTCGCAATGGCTTCTAACCAGTACGACGCTCAGGCTTCGACCAACTACAAGGAGGCCTTTTCCCTCTTCGACAAGCGCGGCAACGGCCGTGTTGCTATCGACAGCTTGGGCGACCTGCTCCGCGCCTGCGGCCAGAACCCCACCCTCACTGAGATCCGCGACCTCGAGAAGAACGTTGGAGGCGACTGTGAGTTCCCCTGCCTTGTTGATGGTCTCGCTTTGTCGCGCGTGCCCACCACAGCAGCTGCGTACAAACGAAGTCGCAACCGCTGACCGGCCGTTCAGTCGACTTTGAGACGTTCCAGCGCATCCTCAACCGCCCCGGCGGCTTCCGCGACCCTGGCGAGCCCGAGGAGTACTGCCGCGGCTTCCAGGTCTTTGATAAGGACATGACGGGCTTCATCGGCGTCGGCCAGCTCAAGTACATCCTGACCAATCTCGGCGAGAAGATGACGGACGAGGAGGTCGACGAGCTTCTCAAGGCCGTCGACACAAGTTCTGGCCAGGTCAACTACACCGGTAAGCATCTTGCATCCTCCATACTCAATCGCGGACATCGACCACTGACCCGGACGTCGCCACAGAGCTTGTCCGTACCATTCTCGCCAACTAGATTTGCCATCTTGGCCGACAATCTTGACACGAGACACGATTCTGAGGGCTAGGATTCGAGCGAGCGTTGTACGACCATTCAAGACGGCGATGGAGTGACGGGACGGACGGGCAGGCTTGCCGACAAAAGAACCAAGACATTTTGCATGGCTGGCACGATGGGAACGGCGTTTGCTTTGCGTTTGCGATTGCGTTGTTCCGCTATTGTAGGGAATTTGGGTATCCTGGAGTTGAGCTCTTCATCAGAGGCTTTTCTCTGGATCATACACACACACAAAGATATACACACTTGTGCCGAGTCCGAAACAAGACCCGACACCAAACGAAATAAACAACATGATACTAAGATGATGACCCCGCGAAAAGGGGGAATAAGTTGATGTGTCTGGGTTCGACGGGGTTCATGCCTCGTGCTTCGGACATTGGGGGTTCTGCGCATGCACACCTACCTCTTTACATATCATCTGCAAGGTCCTCCAAACTGGACGAACTGGCTGGATGCTACCGATGGTTCCTTTTCGTCTCCTATCATTCAATGCGGCAGCCGTCGCGACCCGGCTTTGTTGACCCAACCCATGATGTCGCACCAGGAAAATCGGACTTGGCTGGTCTGCCCGGCAACAAAGAACCCCGCACAAAATGGCGGGTGCACGTGTCTTACGTAAGCTCGCTCCTGGCAGGCGATGTGGCCTGCATCTGGACCTGCAGGCCGCCAAACTGTCCCACACTCCCCCCCCCCTTCAGTGCCAGTCAAGGTGCAACAGTGCAGGCACCCCGCTTGCTTCGCTTCACCGTGGGGCGTCGCAGCCCGGGACGTCGTAGCGCCGGGGAGCTTGAAGCTCTGAGCCTCTAAGCGGAAGGAGGAGGAGAAGGAGGGAACCCCGTGAACCTTCTGCCTTCATCCACTTACACACCCAAACCGCCAACCATTGACATTCCCCAGCCCAGTGCTCCTGCAAGTCCACAACCCCTCATTCCACTCCTTCACTTACACTTTCCATTTGTGCCTACCTAGCCACACCACTACCTTTGTTCCTACGGCATCGAACCTCCTCCACCTGCGTCCATTCGCATCGGCCGTGGTCCTGCAGCCGCTCTTCCTCCCCCTCCCCCGCCCCGACTCCCAACCGACCGACTGATCGAACCGTGTTTCGTCCAGTCGCCCTGGCGTCAACCGCTTCCTCCAAGCGCCGCCTCCCCCTCCTCTCCCTCACCTTCTTTCTCATCTTCCTCGTTGCAGCCCTCATCCTGGCGGCCCCCAGAGCAGTCCCGAGAATCACTTCTCTCTTCGCCCAGCTGCGATTCAAACCAGTCCAGGTTCCCCTCTTCGCCACACCCACTGCTCCGACCTACCGGCCCTTGATGACCAGCACCATGGTCCCCGACAAGTACAAATCACCGCCCCAGGCGCCACCCGTCTTTACCGGCACCAAAGAGTCCATCGTCGGCGACGCCAAGAAGATATGCGATCAGACCAGAGCTCTGCTCGACAAGCTCGTCGCCGACGTCCCCGTCGACAAGGCCACCTTTGATAATGTCATGCGACCTGTTGCCAAGGATGAGAACGAAAGCGGGCTTTCAACCCGCATCCTGGGCTTCTACCAGTACGTTTCGAGCGATGCCGCCTTGCGCGAGGCCTCGACCCAGGCCGACACCATCATGGATGAGTTCTCCATTGAGGTGAACATGCGGGAGGATGTGTACAAGCTGGTCGAGGCCATCCACAACAAGAAGGACTCGGAAGGTCTGGATCCCGAGAGCCTGCGTCTGCTCGAGAAGGACTACAAGAACTACGTCAAGATGGGTCTGGGCCTGCCCGCTGGTCCCCAGCGCGATCGCTTCAAGGAGATCAAGAAGCGTCTCAGCCAGATCCAGATCGAGTTCCAGAAGAACCTCAACGAGGAAAACGGCGGCATCTGGTTCACCCCTGAGGAGCTCGACGGTGTCCCCGAGGACGTCATTGACGGTTTGGAGAAGGGCACCGCCGAGAACGAGGGCAAGCTCAAGCTCTCCTTCAAGTACCCCGATCTTTTCCCGACCCTTAAGTTCGCCAAGAACCCCGAGACGAGGCGCAAGGTCTTTATCCAGAACGAGAACAAGTGCAACCAGAACGTCCCTCTGTTCAAGGAGGCCATCATCCTTCGCGACGAGGCCGCCCGCATGCTCGGTTACCCTGACCACGCCTCCCTCCGCATCGAGGACAAGATGGCCAAGACCACCAAGACCGTCAACGACTTCCTGGGAGATCTCCGCTCTCGTCTGACGGCCGGCGGTGCCAAGGAGGTTGAGCACCTTCTGGAGCTCAAGAAGTCCGATACTGATGCCCGGGGCGTTGCCAACGACGGCAACTACTACCTCTGGGATCACAAGTTCTACGACCGATTGATGATTGAGAAGGAGTACAGTATCGACGAGAACAAGATTGCCGAGTACTTCCCCATCACCTCGACCATTACCGGGATGCTCAAGATCTTCGAGGAACTTCTCGGCTTTGTTTTCGTCGAGCTGAAGCCTGAGGACCGCAAGGCCCTGAGCCCCACGGGCAAGGGCGAGGATATCGCTTGGCACGAGGATGTCATTATCTTTAGCGTTTGGGATGATGCCTCTGAGGGAGAAGGCTTCGTCGGCTACCTCTACCTTGACCTGCACCCCCGTCAGGGCAAGTACGGCCACGCCGCCAACTTCAACTTGCAGCCTGGGTATCTGCAAGCGAACGGTTCGCGTAGATACCCTGCTACGGCATTGGTCTGCAACTTCAGCAAGCCTACGCCCAAGAAACCCTCTCTTCTCAAGCACGACGAGGTTGTCACGCTCTTCCACGAGCTGGGCCACGGGATTCACGACCTCGCCGGTCGCTGCACCTACAGCCGCTTCCACGGTACAAGCACTGTCAGGGACTTTGTCGAGGCGCCTTCGCAAATGCTGGAGAACTGGTGCTGGACCCCCAGCGTCATCAAGGCTCTTTCTCAACACTATCAGACGGGCGAGAAGATCCCCGACGACCTCATCGAGAAGCAAATTTCCACCAAGCATGTCAATGCCGCGCTCTTCAACCTGCGTCAGCTCCACTTTGGCACCTTTGACATGACGGTCCACACTCCCAAGAGCCACGACGAGATCAAGAACATGGACCTGTCGGCCGTCTACAACGAGCTTCGCGGCGAGATTGCCGGCATCAAGGGCCCCGAAGCTCAGGGCGAGAAGAGGTATGACATGTCTCGGCTTGACCCTTTAGACCAACAGAATGCTAACAGTCACAGCACCTGGGGCAACGGACAGGCCTGCTTCGGCCATCTCATTGGAGGCTACGATGCCGGTTACTACGGCTACCTCTCATCCGAGGTTTACTCGACCGATATGTTCTACTCGGTCTTCAAGGCAGACCCTATGAACGGCAAGGAGGGCCGTCGCTACAGACACACCGTCCTTGAGAAGGGCGGCAGCCAGGAAGAGATGTTGACCCTGGAGCAGTTCCTTGGTCGCAAGCCCAGCACCGAATCCTTTTACAAGGAGTTGGGCATCCCTCAGTAAGGGCCCCGATTGGTACCGCGGCGTGTGGAAGCAAGACGGATTCTGAACTGTATATAATAGTACCAGATCACGACTGTGATCAACCTTAAGGGGCTCACCCTTTCAATAGACATTGTCAAAGCCATCTTGCAAGATTGTGGAGTAACGTCGGGCACCCACTTATGGGCACCCCCCACATATGGGCACCCCAAAAATGCCTCAACACCATGACCAGCCCCCTCATTTCTCCTACTTCCAACTATCGCAACAATTACAATATTTATCCAAATAACTTCATTTTTTGGGAATACCTTCTTCTATACCTAATGGTTCTATATACCGAAAATGAAATCCAACAAGCAATCAAAGCCATCAGCAACGGCAAGGCTATAAAGAGGGCAGCCATTGAGTATGGCATTCCAAGATCAACCCTTCAGCATCGACTCAATGGCAAGCAGGCTAGAAAACTTGCATTTTCTGACCTTCAGAGGCTTTCTCCTGATCAGGAGCATAAGCTGGCTGAATGGATTCGCATTCAGCATGCCCTTGGCGTTGCTCCAACCCATCAGCAAGTGAAGCTATTCACAGAAAGGATCCTCTATGCCATGGGAGACACAAAGCCTATAGGAAAAGGCTGGGTTTCTGGCTTTTTAAAGAGGAATCCATCAGTCAAGGTCCAGAGAAGTCGCCCTGTTGATTCTAGGCGTGTTAATGGGGCATCTACTGAGGTCATCAGGGACTGGTTCAAACTCCTCGCCATACCAGAGATCAAGGGCATCAAACCAGCCAACAGATATAACATGGATGAGACTGGTATACTTGAGGGCCAGGGATCTAATGGGCTGGTGCTGGGGATGGCTGAGACGAAGTCTGTCCGCAAGAAACAGCCTGGATCAAGGGCATGGGTGTCTATTATCGAATGCATCTCTGCCATGGGCCATGCCCTGAATCCCCTCATCATATATAAGGGCAAGACAGTCCAGCAGCAGTGGTTTCCTCTAGATCTTGGCCCTTATGAAGGATGGCAGTTTACTGCAACAGAAAATGGATGGACTACAGATGCCACTGCAGTTGAATGGCTGCAGAAGGTCTTCATCCCTCAGACCCTCCCTCAGGGCAAGAAGGAGGCCAGACTGCTGGTTGTTGATGGCCATGGGAGTCACACAACGACAGAATTTATGTGGACATGTTATATTAATAACGTCTATCTCTTATTCTTACCACCACATACCTCCCATGTCCTCCAGCCACTTGACCAGTCAGTCTTTGGCCCTGTGAAGGCAGCCTATAGGAAGGAGCTTGGATACCTCAGTCAGTGGAATGATTCTACTATTGTAGGCAAGAGAAACTTCATAGGCTGTTATCAGAAGGCTCATATGGCAGGCTTGACGATGGATAACATCAAAAGTGGTTGGAAATATACTGGCCTATGGCCTGTCTCTATGGCTAAACCCCTTATGAGCCCTTTAATGCTCCCATCAACACCAGGGCCAGCAGATCAGGCCTGCGAAGGGCAGTCTAGAGGCAAGGAAGTCAGGGAAGCTGAAGGATGGGCATCTGCATCATCTGCAGTGGCATGGTCGACGCCAAGGAGGATGAAGGATCTGGCTGGCCAACTGAAGCTATTCACAGAGCTGGAAAATGATGCCCATACTCAACGCCTTTTATTCAGGAAGGTGAAAAAAGGCTTCAGTGAGCAGGCCTATCAATTGGCAACTGCCCAGCATAAGCTTGAGCTTCTGCAGGCCCAGGTTGCTAATACTGCAGCAAGAAAAAGGAGGGCAGTTCAGATGGATCCAAACACCAAGTTCGCCAACATTAAGGACATCCAGCAGGCACAAATTGAAGCTGGCGAAAAAGAGGATATCACAGGTGAATTCAGCGAGTCTGATTTACCTAGTGAAGCTGAAAGCTGTATTGTAGTGGCATCTAGAAGAGGGCAGTAATTAATTGAAGTCGATGGTGGTAACGGAGATGGCTTCATTTTTGGGGTGCCCATATGTGGGGGGTGCCCACAAGTGGGTGCCCGACGTTAACTGCCTCGGCTTCGATATTTGCGATTCGCCGTCTCAACCTGACTACACTTGTTTACAATGTACACAAAATGTGACTGACACCTTGCACAGAGCAGACATCTAGACATAAGTAGAGTTTTAAGGTAGACGGAGTCGAAGGGATAGGTCTCACCGCGCAATCCTCTTCCAACTTGCGGTTGTCGTTCGTGCTCCAACCGCGTTTGAGGTTACTGCCAACATCAGACGGGAGCCGGGTAGACGACTTCATCACATCAGCACACCATTCGTATCTTGCTTTGAAAGAGATTCGGATCGCAGCCGCCGGGGCCTAACGCTCGCGTTCGTAGAGGCGGGGTGATGCAAGGGGAGCCAGTCACTGAAGCCTGGGGCACTTGAACGAGTTCGAGAAACTTGCTTCGTTTCCTTGCACACGCAGTCCTCGTGCTAACTGCTGGTAAGTTTGTGGATAAAAGGGTGGTTTTTTCGCCGATGACTCAAGCCGTTAGTTGGGCCCCATAAAGATCAAGCGTTGCCCACGTCGAATATCCGAAAGCGAGATCAAGGTACGCAGTCGGCGCAGCCGGGGAGACTCCCCACTCCTCCTCCTACGGTCTGGGGTTGGGTGGAGAAGTTGGGGCCCTGTTCGGGGGTGGTGATGGTGATGGTCGTCGTAGGTTGCCCATTGGGTACTCGGAACCCTCTTCACCGCATTGCTACCAAAAACTTAAATAGAAAGCAGCGGAACCGCAATTAAGCTTGTTCCACTACTCGGCAGCCACGAACTCCTGTATTCATATCTCTCGGCCTGGATGTTCTTGGTGGCCGCCTCGGACCGTCGGCATTCTTCCTAGCCAGCACGCCCAACTTGTAAGCATGTGCTTCGCAGCAGTCCGAGGTGACGTGTTGCAGTTGTCTCCTGAGTTGAGGAGTATTCCGGCCTTTCAAGCTTTTCTCTATCAACAGGCTTGCTGGTTAACTGACCGTAGACAGGTTGTCGGCAACTTCGAAACCTCATATTGGCGGAGATTCATACGCAAGGTTCAAAACGGCTCTGCGTATCCATACAGTAACCTCGTTAATATAAACCACTTAGAATACAATCTAATAAGATTTTGCGAGTATTTGAGGATATCTCCCTGTTGTCGTGTTTGCCCTCATGGTAAGCAGGTCCTCGGATGGCTCGTTTATAACCGACATCCCCCAAACTCCAAGGGGCGTGTTTGTCTCGGTTTCTTCATCATTAGCTCAGGATCAGCACACTGTTCTCTACTTTACGTGACGAAAACACTCAACCTCCATAAAAGAATTCATTTCCACCAAGATGCCTTCTACGTTAAAGATTGCCCTCCTCGCCTTCGTCGCCCTTGTTGCGGCGGTGCCGTCCTCCCCCGAGGCTGACACGGGCGCACTCTTCGCTATCGAAAGTCAGTTGAAGCTCACCATGTGTTCAATCTATAGACATGGGGCTAACCTAACGAAACATAGAGCGATGTGTAGGGCTCTACGCAACATGCAATGACGACTGTTGCGGCCCCTTGACCAGTTGCAACTACATCCCGATATGCAGGAACAACCGTTGCGTGTCATACGATCCCGCCATCACCTACAACCCTACCTGCCTCTAAGGGGGTTTCTAGATCTGTTGAATTGGAGGGCACAGAGCACACGGAGGGCACCGGAGATAGGAGATATCGGCCCGGCTCGGCCGGCCCGCTCGGCGTCAGCGGAGGGACTGTCACGTGCTTAGACTCGGGCAGTGGGCTCCGTGGAGGCCTTAGGCACCCAGGAAAGGGATTCTTAAGGGCTAAGTCGGGTGGCTGGGAGCAGGGCAATTGGCAGAATAGACAACAACACGAATAACACACATAACCACAATACACGCAATTGACCTACCATTACTGCACTGCTCAATTCGACAATTAAGAGTCTCATACGCCCTAAGGCCGACAATAACGAGTTAAGCCTTGGAGAATACTCTTCCCACTGTCCTTTCGCGATAATGGACACTGCGAAAACCACCCTCAACTCGACCACCGATTGGGTCCTTTGGTTCGATCAGCTGAAGACGAAGGCAAGGGTCTATAAGCTGTGGACCGCAATTGACCCATCGATTGCTACGCGCCCAACGCACGAGACGCTTGAGAAATACCTTGAAGAGCCTAAAAAGCCTTCTCCAAGCGACCACCCGCGGGTCGCAACGCGCCCGGCGGGACCAACGCGCTCGGCAACGGTCACCCCGACGGCTTCGGAGGCAGGCATTCTACTGCCGCCCACCGACAACGATACGCCGCGTGCGCACGGAATGGAGGATCTCTCACCCTCCGACCTTGCCCTATACCGTGCCCGACGAGCAGAGTATAACGAAGAGATGAGAGCGCAGGAAAAGCGCCTTCAACGATACGGTGACCTTCAAGACTGGATTCGCCAGACGGTATCCGACGACTTGAAGCTTCACTGCTGTACCTCAGACAAGGAGGTCGACCAATGGATAAAAGCCCTTGAGGAACGCGTTGGCATACGCCCTTTCGAACGCAGAAACAACGCGCAAGTCGCGTACGACGCCGCGTTGACGGCGCCTATGAGAAAACACCTCAACAACCGACGAGACGTCGAAGAATGGATCACGAAGTGGCAAAAGGCGCTCCACGAAGCCTCTGCGAGCGGCCTGCCGCAGGCCCAGACGTCAAGCCTGTGGTTCACGCCCTTCACAACGGCCTTCGCAAGATCGTATATCTCAAGCTGGGTATACGTATACCATGAAACCCACGTCCGCGAAGCTGAAAAGGACATCATCACACCAGGGAGCGTTTTAGCCGACGTCAGACGCTTCCTTCAGACTGCAGACGACGCAGAGCCTATACGAAAGGCTTCGCGAGGTGCCTTTGGCCCAACCAACCTCAGCAACAATGCCTCCCAAGAAGAACGTGGCAACAACAACAAACGGGCCCGCGGAGGCCGAGGCCGTGGCCGCGGAGGCCGTTGGCAAAGCCAACCGCCGAGGGATTTCAGTGTGCCAACGGAAACCTCAACCTCGTCGTCGTCGCCTACGACCTCACGAGAGGCAAGCGTACACGCCAAGCGAGAAAGGTCCAGCACAAGCGCCACTGAGATACCCTTTGCGAAGCGCACCAACAGTTGCCAACTGTGCCTTGGCCCGTGGCACCAAATAGACGAGTGTTTCTACGCGCTCCCTCATCTGCGAAGGGACAACAAGCCACTCAACCGAGCAACTCAAGCCCTCATCGATGAGCGTGTCCGAAGTGACCCGGAGCTCGCGGAGCGCTTGAGACAGGTTAGACAAGCAGCTAACCTACCTAACTGACTGTATGGTAGCTGCCGAGGGAAGCTATGTCCAGCGTCTTTTCACACTGCCCACAGTCAATATCACCTTGCAGGATCAGCCATACTAGACTCAGGCTCTACAGTACACGTTTTCAACAATCCTTTATGGTTCAAGACGCTGAGAGCCGCGCCCCATGGAGACTTCCTATGGGCGGGCGCACAACAACTACCCATCGAAGCATATGGGACCGCGGAAATCAACCTGAGGGCACGTGGCAACAGCGTTACGAAGCTCACTTTGTTTGAAGTCGCCCTTTGCCCTGGGTTGGCCGCAAACCTCGTATCCTTCAGGAAACTCAGGCAACGAGGACTTTGGTGGGATAACAGCCCAGGAAATAACTGCCTACGACGGGCGGATAAGTCCTTCGTTGCGTACGTCGACGAAATCCACAATCAACAAGTGCTTGACCATCGGCCTTTCGGCTCGGAGGCCGCACTCGCGGCAGCCGTGCCGTTGCCGGCCGTTCGGTTAGACGAAGCACCCCCTACGCGCAGAAGACACGCATACACAACGGCTACGCGCCGAAAGCCTATTCTAGGCGACCTCATCACTTGGCACAAACGCCTTGGGCACCCAGGCCCAGAAGCGCTCAAAAGGATCGTCAACGCAGCCCGTGGGGTACGCCTTCAAGGCGTTGAAGGTCAACAGATCACCACAGTGGACTGCGACGCCTGCGCTTAAGGAAAAGCCCATTGAATGGCTACGCAGGATATCGATCCTGCATGCTATTTTCCGACTGAGGCAGTGGTCTTACATGGGACTTTTACCTCCGCCAAAGGACCACAGACGTACTGCTCACGACAATCAAAGACTTCCTTGCGCTCCTTCATACCCAATACGACTGCCGCGTAAAGGTCATCGAGACAGATAACGAGCTCCTTCGCCACCATGAAATCGTCGCGAGCCTCGAAGCGCGCGGTATACGCCTTGAGGCGAGCGCTCCGAATACCCAGGCGCAAAACGGTGCTGCAGAGCGCATTGCTGCCGTTATAAAGCAAAGGGCACGCAGTATGGCGATTGACGCGAGCCTTCCAGACGTACTTTGGCCCGAGGTGTATACTGCGGCCACTTACCTCTATAACCGCACACCGCAGGCGGCCCGCGGCTGGAAAACCCCATACCAACTGTGGCATGAGCACTTCTGGATTGAAGAAAAGGCTCCCTACGCAAGGCCTGACCTTTCACACCTTCGGGTATACGGCTGCAAAGCGTACGCGCTTACTGCGGACGCCCAGCTACACAAACAGCGCAGGCAAAGGCTTGCCCCGCGTGCTTGGATTGGTTACCTTGTTGGCTACAGCTCCAGCAATTCCTTTCGCATATGGAACCCCCTTCGTGGTGAAGTATTTACAACGCGCGACGTCGTCTTCAACGAAGGCGCCGTTTTCAATGGCGATCTCAAAGGCCTTGCTGAAAGCGTGCGAGAATTAGATCTCAACCAAATACAACAGACTATTGACCGCCTCGTGCGCGAAGGAGCGCGCGAGACAAGCTTTACGCACACGGCTGACGAAGAAGCAGACGAGATCATAGAACACGCCGAGCGAGCTGAAGGGGCGACCCAAGGCGGCCCTGACCTCAACGAAGGCCCACGAGAAGGCCGCCCCGATGGGCCCCCCGAGCCGGCACCGCACACTGAAGCAAGATTCCAACTCATAACTCCTCCGACTACGCCTCCGAGAGCGTCTTTCTTCACTGCGCTTACAACTGCGCTAGGCGTGAGGGGGCGAGAAGGAGGATCTCATCTGCCCACAGACGGCAACGATACCATCCCTACACACAAGACGTGGCCGAAGCCGTTACGCGAGTCCTTCAAGGCAGCGTTGCTGGCGGGACGCACGCACCAAAAACACAAGACGTGGCCGAAGCCGTTACGTGAGCCTCTCAAGGCTGCGTTTCTGGCGGGACGCACGCACAAGACCACGCAACGATTGATGGATGGCACTTGTACGCTGCTGAAGCGGGCTGGCCACCCGAACCCAGCGGCAAGTGTAGATCAACCCGTGATTGAATGCTCTAACAGCACGGCGGACGATCTAAAAGCGCATGAGACAGGGCTCCAACAGCCTGCAGTCGCGTGGCCTTCGGGTCGGAAGCAGTTAAAGGCAGACAGTAAGGGGCTTCCTACGTGCTCCGCTGAGCGTGCTCGCAGGCGTAGTAACGACGCAAGGACCGTCACTGAAGCAGCCACTCCGCGTGGCACCCACTGGAAAAACTTGCCCCCTCTTCCCACATCACACTTTCAGCTGGCAAGACACCCACTTGAAAGCGCTTTTCGAGATGCAGAAAGGAGTCACCTACAAGGTCACGAGCTCTCGCGCTCATGGCGAGAGGACTCCAAAGCGTCCGCGCGCGGCAATCAGATTCTTGGTTGCCGTTGGGTATACACATACAAACTTGACAAGCACGGCCGCCTCACGAAGGTGAAGGCAAGGCTCGTGATACGCGGTGACCAACAGGCGAAAGACGCGCGAGATACGTACGCCGCAACGCTTGCAGGTATGTCATTCCGAATACTGATGGCCTTGGCCGCCCGCTTCGACCTTGAGCTACTGCAATACGACGCTGTGAATGCGTTTGTGCACGCAGATATCGATGAGGAGGTATACATGGAGATGCCTCCAGGATACCGCAAACAAGGCACAGTCCTACGCTTACAGAAAGCCCTCTACGGTCTGCGCCGGTCACCTCTGCTGTGGCAAAGGCACCTGGAGAGTGGGCTTCTGGCGCAAGGCTTTCAACGCGTTGCTGGCGAAGACTGCTGCTGGCAGAAAGGCCAAGTTACATTCTTCTTCTACGTCGACGACTGCGTACTGGCGTTTCCAAAGGCCCATGAGCCCGCGGCAATGGCCGAGATACGTGCTCTTCAAGGCAAATACCACCTTGAAGGCGGCGAAAACCTTCAATGGTTTCTAGGCCTTGAGGTCCTTCGCGACCGCGCGCAACGGAGACTCTGGCTCTCACAGGCGGTCTACGCCGAGAAGTGTAAGAAACTGCTTCCCACGCGCGCTAACGTGTTAGAAGACGATTCTCATAAGCACACTCCTATGGCAAAAGAGGAGCTGCTGCCGCGTGAAGACAACGCGCAGCCCAGTGAGATCAATCGATACCAACGCAAAGTCGGCACGATCCTATACGCCGCCGTGATGACGCGGCCGGACGTCGCTTTCGCAGCCAGCAGGCTCGCGAGATTCAACCAAAATCCAAGCGAAGCCCACCAGAAGGCCGCTGACAGAGTCCTTCTATACCTATATAAAACACGATACCTTTGCCTCTGTTTCGGCGCTGACCCAGGCAGCGAAAATGACGCCCTCGAGGTAGCGTCTGACGCGAGCTTCGGCGACAATACGCTTTGCAGAAAGAGCTCACAGGCCTTCGCTATGAAGTTTTTCGGAGGCCTTGTCGCGTGGCGGGCCAACAAGCAAGATACCGTCACAACGTCAACAACCGAAGCAGAGCTCCTGGCACTCACGCAGGCTGCCAAGGAAGCCATTTTCGCGAGCCGTTTGATTTCGCGCCTTCAGGTTCAGCTTCCTGCTGAGCTCGGGGGGCGGGCAACATATGCCACACCATCAACGCCCACGAGAATCCGAATCCAGTGCGACAATCAGCAGACTGTCAACCTTGTGACGAGTGAGCTTTCGAAGCTTCGCACGAAGCTCCGTCACGTCGATATACACAACCACTGGTTACGACAAGAAGTTGCTGAAGGACGGGTTGCAGTCACCTATACCCCGTCAGCAGAGCTGATGGCAGACGGCCTCACGAAGGCCCTCGATATGACAAAACACGACGCCTTCCTCCTTCAGCTGAATATGACCAACGAAAAGGACGTCCTCGAGGCCAACCGCGCAAGAGATCTCGAGGTGGACGAAAGCCGCTTAGAAGCGCAAATGAGACTTGACGACGTATGGGCTGTGGAGGAGGCCCGTGATCTTCCGCAGCACCATGAGCCTCCGCGAGCTCTGTGAGAATACAGGAAAGTCCCTGCCAACGGCGCAGCAAAGGGCACCGCCTTCGCAAGCCTAAAAAGGCCGGTGGTAAGCCCTTCCCTGAGGGGGCGTGTTGAATTGGAGGGCACAGAGCACACGGAGGGCACCGGAGATAGGAGATATCGGCCCGGCTCGGCCGGCCCGCTCGGCGTCAGCGGAGGGACTGTCACGTGCTTAGACTCGGGCAGTGGGCTCCGTGGAGGCCTTAGGCACCCAGGAAAGGGATTCTTAAGGGCTAAGTCGGGTGGCTGGGAGCAGGGCAATTGGCAGAATAGACAACAACACGAATAACACACATAACCACAATACACGCAATTGACCTACCATTACTGCACTGCTCAATTCGACAAGATCTGTTACAACCCCTAAGAGACAACAGGACCAGTCCACGTCCTGCAGGGCGTCTAGTGGCTGCAGGATAGGATATATGCTAGAGACACAGGAAATAAGGGTGACTCCTCTGGTGCTGAAGAAGTACGTAGGAGTTATGTGACAATAAATCAAGGCTGTAAGCAGTTAAATTGTTGGTTTGCAGGCATCGGGGCTGCCGAGTTGGCAGTTTGGAGTTAAGGGGAGGATCAGGGTTAAGGTGGTAAGTAGGCCTACAGCCTACTTGCCTCCTTTAGCAGCCTAGGTGCAGGCACCTCTATTATGTTATTTCCTCCCTTCTCTATAGCAGTTATAATATAGAAAAGTAAAGCTATTACTAACCTATTAATATATTAATTACCTTTATGCTAACGTGGCTGATAAGCGAGTCGATCAGACAAGCGAGTCGATCACCCAACCGCGATCATACCATCTTCCCGCTTTCAACACACGTCCATCGACCATAAAGAATGTCGTCATCAAACAAAGAAGCGCAATTGATCCTAGCGGTTCAAGCGATTAAAAACACTCCAAATCTTAGTATTCGAGCTGCAGCACGGATCTATTCAGTACCCTTCACAACATTACGCGACCGACTTAATGGAAAACCTTCGCGACGCGACATCATGCCGAAATCACGGAATTTGACGCTGCTTGAAGAAGAGAAGCTAGTTAAGTACATTCTTGACCTAGATGCCCGATCGTTTCCTCCCCGGATCAGTCGTGTTGAAGAAATGGCCAATCACCTGCTTGCCGACCGTGGCGCGCGACCGGTTGGGAAGCGCTGGGCGTCGAACTTCATCAAACGACAACCACAGCTTCGGACGCGTTTTTTTCGCAAGTATGACTACAAGAGAGCCCAATGCGAAGATCCACAGGCTATTTGCAGCTGGTTTGCCCTTGTGAAGAACACAATCGTAAAGTACGGTATCCAAGAGTCTGATATCTACAACTTTGATGAGACTGGTTTCATGATGGGCCAGATCGCAGCTGGCATGGTTGTAACGAGTGCTGAAAGGCGATCAAACACGAAAATGGTGCAGCCTGGTAATCGGGAATGGGTTACAGTTATCCAAGCCATAAGTTCGTCAGGCTACAGCGTCCCGCCATACATCATCGTTGCAGGCCATTATCACCTCTCAACCTGGTACACTGAAACAGATCTCCCACACGACTGGGTTATCGCAACATCTGAAAACGGATGGACAACAAACGAGATAGGCCTAAATTGGGTCAAACACTTCGATCGTCATTCAAAGCCACGTGCAAGAGGTCCTCATCGCCTCCTTATCGTTGATGGGCATGAAAGCCACCACTCTGCAGGTTTCGAGCTATATTGTCAGGAAAACAACATCGTCCCACTCTGTATGCCAGCTCATTCATCTCATCTACTTCAGCCCTTAGATGTAGGATGCTTTGGGCCTCTCAAAACGGCGTACGGTCGACAAATTGAGGAAAAGATGCGGCGAGGTGTAACCCATATTACGAAGGAAGACTTCTTTCCAGCGTTTCGTGAGGCCTTTACACAAGCACTTACGGGAAAGAATATCCAGGGAGGTTTCAGAGGCTCCGGGCTTGTCCCTCTGAGTGCAGAAAGTGTATTATCAAAGCTGGACGTCAAGTTACACACTCCAACGCCTCCAGGATCACTTCCAACAACACCGCTCCCTTGGGTTTCCAGGACACCAAACAACCCAACAGAAGCAACTTCTCAGTCAACACTGATCAAGGATCGAATTGCCCGTCATCAAAATAGCTCCCCAACACCTATCAATAACGACGTTGACTATATTCTTAAAGGAACACTAGGAATAATGCATGAGAATGCATTCCTGAGGGCGGAGAACAAAACTCTTCGAGAGGAAAACAGCACACTAAGCCGACGTCGGAGAGCTAAGAAAACGCGTCTCCAGCAAGGAGGAAGTCTTACTGTAGCTGATGCAGAGGATATACAGTCGCAGAGGGACGCAACAGCACAGGTTTATGAGGAAACGCGTCGGAGGAGTGGTCGTAAGCCAAGGACTGAATCGGGTCAACGACGGTGTGGCGTGTGCGGAAACACAGGACACAATGCGCGAACGTGTCAGTTTGATGTAGAAACGACTGAGGAAGAGAATTCTTAGTAGCGTTAATTGATTTAGTGGTGTTGATATTGATGTCTTCTTGGGTTTGTAATGTAGTCGTGGTTGGGTGATCGACTCGCTTGTCTGATCGACTCGCTTATCAGCCACGTTAGTAGATAATAAAGCCTAATTAGGATATAAAAACTATATAGGCTTTAGGGAGATTACTGCTAGGTGTATTTTTAAGCCTTTAATTTAGTTTTCTTACTACCTAAATTATTACTTATATACAACTACTAACTACTTAATTAAGTTACCTTATAGATAACGTACATGCATAGTGAGTCGGCCATCATAGTGAGTCGGCCACCTCCTCCTACCCTCCAGCTATTTATGTAAGTCAATCAAGCAGCATCGTACGAAATCAATTAAAACTACTCATCATCCTCTTCTTCAGAGGTCTCCCATACTACCTGACATGTTCGTACGTTATGTCCAGTCTTTCCGCAATTGCCACATCGCCGACCGCGCAATTCACCCCCCTCCGTACGAGCCCCCTCCTGACGTGTATTTTCGCCTCCAGCATCAACAACCCCCTTCTCTACCCGGATTGCCTCTGCTTCAGCTGCATTAAGGGACCCTCCAAGACGCAGTTGGGTTTTTTTAGCCCTCCGACGCTTGCTTAGTATCTCATTTGCCGTACGAAGCCCACGGCACTCAGCTTCAACAAGAGCTAGTTTGTGTGCTAACTTGCTAATACCTTTGGCCTGCAAGTCAACTACTTCGTACAAATGGGTTGGTGAGCTATCTTGATGACTGGTAATCCTTTTCTTAAGTGATGCAGAGCTTCGTACGGCGTCATGTGCTGTAGTTGGTGTCTTTGGGTCCCAGGAGCCCTGGCTGCTTGGGCGTGAGTTGGATGGTGTTGGCGTCTTTGGCTTGAAATCCAGGCGGGAAATAACTACTTCTGGGTTGAAAGGGATAAGGCCAGCCTGTCTAAAGCCAGCTCGTACGTTTTCTTCACCCATTGAAGTGAAAAAGGCTGCCTTAAAGGCAGGAAAGAAGTCGTCCTTAGTAATGTGCGTAATCTGCATCCGCATCATTTTCTCAATTTCCTTGCCGTACGACGCCTTCAGCGGACTAAAACAGCCAACATCAAGAGGCTGGAGCTCGTGCGATGAATGGGGAGGCATGCAAAGAGCAATAATGCTGTGTTCCTTGCAGTAATCGTCAAACTTGGTAGACTTGTGGCTGTTGTGGCCATCAAGGATTAGGAGCCGCTTAACACCCTTTGTACGAGACTTTGTGCACTTTTCAAAATGCTGTAGCCAATCTAGGCCAATCTCATTTGTAGTCCATCCATTTTCGCTAGGGTGGACGCGCCATTGGGGTGGGAATTGGCTATTGGTATACCACGAGAGGAGGTGATATTTGCCCTTGACGATGACGTACGGAGGCAGCGCCCAGCCATCTGCACATACGCCCTGAATGACAGAAACCCATTCGCGATTGCCAGGCTGCTTCGTACGAGGCCTTCCACGGCGATCAGAGGTTGTAACAACCTTTGCGTGCGACAGCATTCCCATCAAGAAGCCCGTCTCATCAAAATTGTAGATATCGTCATCGTGGATTCCGTACTTCGCAATTGTGTTTCGTACGAGGGCAAACCAGGCCTGCACAATTGCAGGATCCTCAGCTAATGCCCTCTGATAGTCGATTCCACGTCGAAAACGCGTCTTTAGTTGTGGTTGGCGTCGTACGAAGTTCTCTGCCCATCGGGGTCCGACACGCGTCGCGTCGCGTTCGTCAAGGAGGCAATCAGCCATATCTCGTACGTCGTCAAGTCGCGGTGGAAATCCTCGATCGATTAGGTCAATAACTCGTTCAAGAATCACTGTTTCTTCTAGCTCAGTCATCTTCATTGATTTCGATCGCGTTTCTTGTCGTGGTAGTCGTCCGATGCGTCGGTCCTGAAGTGTTGTTCTTGGGATATTGTAGATAGTAGCTGCTTTTCGTACGGAAAGATTTGGGTCTTTATTGATAGCTTGAAGTGCAAGTATAATGCGGCTTTCTTTTAAGGAGGATTCCATAGTCGTACGTAGAGGAAACTTAGTATAAAGAGGAAAGGTGTAGAAGTAAAGAGGAGTGGCCGACTCACTATGATGGCCGACTCACTATGCATGTACGTTAACTAGTTACTAACCCTTAAAAAACATATTTAATAAGGACTACATTCTACCCTACATTTTACACTTTAAAAATACTTCTATTAAATTAAGATAACTTTTATAATACTCTACATCCTATAAACGTATATTAATATATATACACCCTTCTTTCTACCTCTCTAACCCTACTACAATAACTGCACCTAAGTCCTCTTAGTCTACACCTAAACCTCCTAATACTGCTGCCTTCTCCTTAAATCTCTTTACTACTATAAAGGCCTTAGAAATAGTGCTAATAAATCTAAAATCTTATTATTAGTATTATAGTATAATAGTAGTAAAGTTTGCAACGGCTTGCCTGCCTTCGGAAATGGCGGTCCTGGCATTGCCTTTTGCGGTACTTGCCACATCGGGTAATTCTCGGCCATGCTACCTCTCGCTGTTTTTACCCGCCCATAAAATGGCGTCTGCCCCGCCCCAGGCTCAGATGTACCTCGAAGTTCCTTTGGCACCTCGTCTTTGTCCTGCCTGCTGCGCCGCGTCATTCTTTTCTGCTGTTGGCAACGTCCTCGACACCCGCTTCTGCCACGATGTTTTCCCTACCTCGGCCTGCCTTCATTTCATCACAACAAGAACGAAGCAGAGCCTCTGCCGACGCCAACTCAAACTGATGACCAAATGATGCGCATACGTCCTCGCGGTGGCCTGCATCCGCTGTACCAAACCTCGGACCAACGCACCCCCCTGCTGGGTAAGGCTTCAACGTTTTCCTGCTGCGGCAACAGTGTTGGCTAACTTCGTGTGTATTACTAGATATGGCAATTTCACCTCCTCTCCGCCCGCCTCCCTACGCCTCGCCACTTCCGTTACTCGTCGATGTCGAGACTTTGCGAATGTCTAGGCGAAACGCGCTACGGCTCCATTCTCGATGGTCCCCTTTCACACCCGGTCGTGTCGACCTCGGCTTACTGTTACAGCGGAAAATTGCCTGTTCTGGTAATTTGACGGCTTGAAAGAGATGGTGGAATGGGTCGCGGGATCACACAGCGAGTCAGCAACGGTCCTACGCGCGGTGTCAATCATCTCGATGCAGGCGCCCAGGAATGAAGATCATGGTCCAGGGTTTTGCTCATACTACCGGAAGAGGCAAAACCTTGCCTACGAAATTACTATGTCTGGTAATTTCCAAGCCCTCAACCTTGGGTCAGCAATCCGCAAGGATCGATAACACGTCGCATGACACAGAGCAGGGTCTGCCGCGCTGGTCTCTTTCACTGCGGCGTTACAGTCAGGGGCTACGATTACACGCTAGCGAATTGCCTCAATGGGCAATTCACGTCTTGTCTGAACCCTAGACATGGGCTCTGCCTGTTTCTGGCCTGGACTGAGGTAACATCAACGAAGCTGGCCTCGCATATACGAGATGTAGCGCATGGCCAGGCTGTACGCGTATCACGGTCTCGAACGACGTTCCGGGGCTCATCATCCTTGAGATAGCAAGTTCCTCCAGGAGGGATAGCTCTTGCGAGGGTCGTGAAGAAACCCTCCACCCGAGAACCAGCTTGTGTCGGCATCCCCTAACCATCAGTCAATGGGCAGCTTGTGTAAAACGCCGCAACCAAATACGTAGGTTGCCACGACACCGAGCGGCCAGAAATACAAAGCTAGCAACTTCCCCTCTCGCCGACCAAATTCCCTTTTCGGGACGACTCACACCATGTGAGGGGCTGTCGGCTCTTGGACCTTAATGACAGTACGCGGGTCTGCATAGACTTGGCGTGGACCAAGGATGAAAGGAATCCAGGGTGCGTAGGATATCAGCTAAGCCGACTTCCTGAGTAACAAAATTACCTATTCAGGCAATTCACGTCCTGGCCTTCTTGGACATTTGGCCCCCCTGATGTGACTTTTCGACCAGGTAACGCCGACATTGATTACCTTGCTTATACGAGATGGGGAACACAGGATAGCTCGAACTCAGCTCGAGGCACCGGCGCCCTATTCCCGAGACAATCAAAAGTTCCGCCAAATTCTTGCCTAATGTGGTATGGCTTGCGAGGTCGCATCGCTGATGGCCTCATGCTCACCCATGCTCAGGGGGCGGCTTAGTTCTGCTGGCTGAAAGGTCGACCGGGCTCGATAGAGCGTCAGGCTCAACTGGACATGCCCTACTCGGTGTCACAAGAATGCCGAAGTTGTACGGCAAGTGGATGGGTGCCTATCGCAGTCTGACGACCATGGTTCATTCTCCAGGGACGGCCTGGGAGCTGAGACCGTCCGGGCCAAGTTTAAAGCTGGTGACGTGGCTCGCTAGGTCTAGACAGGGGCTCAGGGCTTCGCGATGCTGCGGATATGGCCAACCATTCGACCGGCAAGTCCGCTATCACAGCCGTCGATGAGCGAGGCGGATCGGCAATCACAAACGAGAAGGCGCCCATCAGCGCGTCAGGGGCATCACCAATGCTTGAAGGAGAATATCGCATCATCCTGAGTACCGCATGACGAATGAGTTGCATTTAGCTAGTGGGCCAAGTGATGCTGGCTTCGTATTCCCCTGTAGGTGTGGAAGCAGCAGGGTCTTCTATGGGTTGATGTGCGGATGTTTTGGATGAACAGTCGTGTCCAAGAGAGGAGGGGCTCATTTCAAGACGGATAAGACAAATATATAAAGCCCCCCTTTCGCCATTACCATGCCAGCCAGCTCATGCTAGACCAGTCAAACTCGCCTTTCTTCCTTTCGCCCACGATGGTCCTCTCACAGTTCAGAAAATTGGACGTCAAGTCCATGGAACAGTTGTACGAAAAAAAAGAGCGTAAAAAGAGGCAACGCGCAGAGCAAAAACGTCGACACGAGCGCGAAGAGCAGCAGCAGCAGCAACAGCAGCAGAAACAAGCGCAACTCCCATCAACGGCCCTTGCGACACTACTTGGACAGACCGTTGGAGTTCTGGGTGCGACAGAGGCCCAGACCACAAGCTGTATGTCAACTACATTCTAACCACATCCCGCTGACGTCGACTTACAACCAATAGGGACAAGCGCCGACCCTTTCGCTAGCATTGGCAACCTTGACTTTGATTCCGGTGAGAATCTTGGAATCGGCGAAGCGTACACACAATGCGACTTCGCGTCCTTGGAGTCCACAGAACCATCTTGTGAGATCGGTGGTATTCTATCGACAATGCCAAAGCCTACCTTTGCAGACGATATCAATTCACATTCGCCATTTTGGTTGTCTTGCGCACCCCTACCTGCTCAGCCTTCCACAGAACGAGCCCCTCATGACGAGGCAAATCCATCTTCGGCTGAGGAACTGCCATTGGCTCTTGACCCAGCCAGACGGGCAACGGGGCAACTTCGCCTGGCAAATTCTGTTATCAGCGCCATGAACGCATGTGAGTAGCCAAGATTCGATCCAGGAAGAAACATCGGACTGACACAATTATTGCACAGCTGTAGTTGAAGTTGAAGATAGCAGCGAGAGCAGCGAGAGTTGCAATGCTGATGAAACCGACGACGGCAGGGGTTCTGACGATGAAGAGACCGATGTTGAGAGCTGCCATAAAGAGATGGCAGTCCCAAGATGTGAACTTACGGGAAAAGATCTGTCGGGTAGTCCTGTACTACACGTCCTGTCACAAAGCAAACCCGCAGCGCCCAACTGCCCGATGTGCCCGTCTGTTGCTAGAAACCCATTTCTCAGCGACTCGGCAAAAGCACCAGTTGGTTTCTTGGGTGGGTTGAAAGAGCCTCAAACAGGCGATTTTTCACTCCCTACCCCAGCGTCTGATCACGCCTCCGATTCAGGGCAAGTTGGCCATATTGTTACCTGTCGGAAGAAACGGGGAGGCGAGCCAACCGAAGGCGGCAGCGAGAGCCATGAACTACGCCCGGCTAAACGAATGAGGCCTCGCAAAGTCGACAACGGGACAAAATCACCGGCTCTGCCACCCAGGACTTTACGCGCATTGCCATCTCGGGTCCCGGCAGAAATATCAAGTAAGAGGCTGTCAAACGAAATTGAAACACAGCCTCGTCGCTCGGTCGAAACACCGGAACGGTCTGAAGCGGAGGACCCCATCGGTTTGATACCCTGTGGCAACGACAAGCTGCGCCCTGATACATCATTTATGCTCGACTTGAATGATACCTCCAAAAGAAGCAGGCGCAAGGAAACAAGGCAGGCTCGCTTGCGAAAAATATCGCCTGTTCCCTCACTTCGCCCAAACCACCTTTCTAGGAATCATGATCAGACCGAGAGGTGCGGATTGGTTCCCCCTCCGCCTATCAACACCACGGCGAACCTACCAGTATCCACATGCCATGCTTGCGGCTTTTCTGCGAAACACCTATTACGCATGATCAACACTTTCGAGGCTCTCAATGGGGGTATCGCTAGGTTGCCTGATGGTGAAAGACGAATGGACATGCTTGAGCTGTTCCTTGGGTTCATCAAAAACTATGCTACGGAGAGACTTCCACACAACGAACTAATCACGGGGGAAGACGAACAATTTAACACAACACATCAAGATCATTCAGCGGAGGTTGCTGTCGGACTGTCACACAGTGATACATTCAAACAGGATGATAGCTCGGACGACAACACCGATGACAACGACAGCCAAAGCGACAACCAAAGTGGCAATGATTGTTCTGATCATTACCCCAGCCCAGACAGTCTTGAAGAAAACGTTAAAAGGTCTAAGCGCCGCCGTTGGACGGATTGGGAAGAGGAGCGTCTGCGTGTGTACATTGAAGAGGGGAAGGAGTGGTCATGGATTGCAAAAAGGCTGCATCGAAGCGAGCCAGCTGTGACTCAGCATTGGGTGATAATGGAGAGGCAAGATAAGGAGGCAGCAAAGTGATTCAGGCATATTTGCTACTAAGTTGCCAACGACTTCAGAGGACTGTCATTTGATGTCTTGCGAGAGTAACATCAAACGTATTTAATGGGAGGTGGTAGATATTATCCAAATTGTATGCATCACCAGCACTGAAGTAAATTCATACACACTCCAACAAGACTTATAAGCCATTCTGTTCACTAAGAAAAGGCCGATTTAGTCTCTAATGAAAATTGAAGTAGATACCTCCCGAGAAGTTGGCAACGTCCAAAGTCCTCCAGCGAGTCGAGTCCAGGCTGAAGCGAGTGAAACTTTGCGTGCGTTTGCCACTTTTAGACCCCTAGGTCCGCCAGCCATTGACAGACTAAGAGCTCCCAGGTTCTTATGCCGAAGTTGGTTTGGACCTGGAAACTAGCGATGAGGATGGCGCTTATAGATCTAACGACGACTGCGTCAGAGAGCAAGCCAACGCTGGCAAAAGTCAGCTAGGGCCCCAGGGCTGTGAGAAAAATTCTGCAAGAGACTGTTGGCACCAGCAGGGCTCAGAGACCACGACACACGTCATCACAATCATCATCAGAACCAAGACGAAGGTCAGAGCGGGTTACCAATCGACCAAGGACAAGCGGAATCATGACCCCGCCGGTCTTTCTTGCTTCTACCGATAACGAAATAGACCCCAAACCTTTCTTGGCGCGATATGATGACTGGCCTCTCAAGAATGCAGTTCTGAAGCGCATCACAAATGGATTTTAACGACGTTTCAACTGCAATAGGAGCAGCCGTCCACAGAACGACAACCGCATTGCTATCCCTTGATAAGTCAGACCTCGGGTTCTTCGCTGGAGAGATGAAAGTCTACGAGGCGGTTGGCTAAGTCCAGGGCCCCTTTTCAGAGCATGAGAATAGACTCTTGCTTCGACTGAAAGGACAAAACCTTTCATGGAGGGAGGCTCACAGCTGTTTCTCAATTTCCTTTCCGGGCCGGTCTCTCGGGACGCTACAAGTCCACTTCTCTACTAAGCTAAAGATGACGAGATGAAAGAGCTTGGTAAGGTGCGATACAGACGTGTAAATGGTTAGATGGATTGAGAGAATGGTAATGGCCTTGGGTATGTGAGGAGAGATTTTAGATAGTGTGTCAAATAAATGTGTCAGATAGCGATGTCACACGCACCAATTACTATCTCAGAAAAGGTTTCAGTGTCAAGAAGCTGGTTCTCTAGTCTGTGTTCCCAACCACACTTGCGAAACTCAGGACCGGAATGGCAAGACTAAATGGATATTTACATCGAATTGACGCAGCACCTTAAAACATTTGTGGGTGCGGACAGGCAGCAGAGACGGTTGAGCACTTCCTCTTCCGATGCACACATTGGACAACGTTCAGAAGCGAGATGCTCCGGTGCACAGAGACACAGAGAAGCAATCTATCCTTCTGTCTAGGAGGCAAGAACCCATTGGACGACGACAAATGGACACCAAACATGCAAGCGGTTCGAGCGACGATTCGATTTGCGCTGGCAACATGCCGTGCAGTTTTTGTTGCATTTTATGTTTGCGGGTTGTGCCATCGAGTGGGAATTGGGCCGTTGCTTCCTAATGTGGGCTGCACCAAATCATTTTAAGCTATTCATGGTTTCTCACAAAGAGCGAGGACCAACCCCAATGAAGCGTGCGGCCAGGCTTATGGTATCCGGAGTAAATGAAGTTAAGCAGAACATTTCTTCGAATCAACATAACCACCATATTGACTACAGAAGGGAGATAATATAGCAGTCCGCGTTCAGTACCAAATATTCATGTTTGCCTGGCATTAGGCTGACAACTAACACACGACTCCGTGACAACTAGCACAGCATTTCCATCCAGATGACAAAAAGTGCCTGTCAGGGAAGTCACGATTCATTATTGCCTCTTCATGCTCAGTACTGCTTCATACTGTACTGTGTGCCTTGGGCTATTCATAAGGCTACTCAGGATGCGTAGATGATTTGTCGGGCTAAGCTACACATTGGAGGTTGTTCAGTTGGTGTGGGTGGAAGAACACTCTGGTCGATTTCCAAGCTACGTACTCTTCGACAGGCCTGCAAATACTGGAGGCCATGACAGAAATTAGGGAGAAGATACGGTCCTGCGATGGGAGGTCGAGGGCATAGAGGCGACGTGCGACTGCATGTTAAGGGCGGCCTGACAACGAACCAGTAGCTGTCAACCAACAAAAACACTCAGCAGAGCAGAACGGCTACCGGCTTAGGACAGTGTGGAGCTAATCCTGCAACGCCTGCCTACGACGGGACAGACTAGGGAGAATAAATTAGTGCCTAGGCACACCACCTGTCAGAAAGAGATGATTTATTCTCGTGATCTCTCACCTGTTTGGTATTTCGTCCACCGCCTACCTGATTAGTTACCGCCTAGTTCCTGGACAGAAGGTTACACCGCCTGCCCGTTGTCTCGGAATCTACGTATCCTTCTCCAAGAGCTCCGCTTTTCGAATACCACCTTCCATAAAAGCAGAGTAGGCTCACCGCCCGTATAGACCACCTGCCAAATTTAGAAAAAAGTCATCCACAACGCTCTGACCGCCTTGACACACCACCTGCCTTATGAGATCTTGTCCCCCGTTCTAAGCCCCGTCCTGCTTACCGCTTGCCCAATAAGTCACAGCTTCACAATATGATCTTTTCGCAAACTGTAGATCAGCTTCACCGCCTGTTCCACTTTCTTGGCATTCCCACCGCCTGCCTGAACAGTGAAACCGGGCGGATGCTAACTCACGGCTCTCCGGCACTGCCTTCTAGCAACAACTCGTTGTTTTACTCACTTTGTCCCAGCTTCTACACGACCTGACTTGAATTTACTCAAATTACAGTCCTCTGGATTCCAACACTTTGATCCTCGGTCAATAGCTCGACGTCTCTGCATCTCTCGCCAAAAGCTTGGTTCTGAGCACAGCACCTTCGCCATCTAGTAGGAGCCACTTGGCCTCCCGGCAGACCGACCGCCTGCCAAAACCCTTATCAAACACCCACCGATTCGCGCACTTCCTTTGCACACCACCTGCCTCATAAGACTTTCCTCGCTTACCGCCTGCCAGATATCCGCCAACTCGACATTGAGACCTTCTTCTGCAGTATCTCGGAATCTTTACCGCCTACCTGGAAAAGATACCAAATTCCGTCCATCACAGTTGGTAACTGTGGGCCCGTAAACAAAAGTACAGAAGATGGGATAAGCACGGCGGATTCGTCATTACCGACGCTTTTGCTTTGGGGTGCACTTGCCCTGCCCTGCTCACAACAACCAAGCCTTCGTGCTTTGCACCATTCTCCAACACCGGCTCTAGTTGAATTTTTTGCTCCCTCGCCTTAACTGCTCCTGCCTCCTGTTTAACTCTCCTGCTCAAATTACTCAGGAAGACAGTGCTTTGATACGCCACCCTATCTCGCACTGCCTCTCTGAAGCCTTCTTCTGTGCGTGCATCAGAGCTTTAGCCACACTTTTGCCATTCACAAGCAGCCTGCTCAAATTAGATCTCGCTAACCTCTTTCACTCCCAACTAACAAGGACGAAACAGGATCAAAACGTATGTGCAAGTGATGCTAACTGCTGTTCCAGGGCCAAAGATTTTCATTTAGCACAATGCCAACCTCAAAGTGCAACATCTTGGATGAGTTAGCCTGATACACAGGTTCGTGCGTTAACGTACTCGCATAGCGAGTCGCGGATCATAGCGAGTCGCGCACTCTATGAAAAGTGGGGACATTGTAGGTGGGCTACACGCAAAAGTGCTGTTACAAAATTGTTAAGGAGCTCTAACAATTTCCTATCAGAACTTTCGCGTGCAGCCCACCTACACTGTCCCCACTTTTCATAGAGTGCGCGACTCGCTATGATCCGCGACTCGCTATGCGAGTACGTTACCATTAGTTACATAATATTGCCACTTCGGAGACGCAGGCAGCGGCACGAAGCGCATTGAGCACTCCCAAACAGCCTACCTGCAAGCTGCAAGCAGCACTCACAAGGTTAGCCCGAGTCATTAATCCCCGTCATAAACACTTATTCTTGCGTCATCATGCCGTTCGCGCACGCAACATGATGGCCCCATTTTTCTTCCTCGCGCCAAGTTTAGTGTCTAGGTCCGATCTCATAGTACTGTACAGGTTCACTCTTGGTCATTTAACACTCATTTATATGGGCCTTGACCTCCGCACTCAAGCTGGTTGCGAGAGCCAGAAATGGACGATGTCAAGCTTAGCTATCTTCCTCGTCGGCTTTTTCGCACTGCCATCAGGCTCCACATCAGAGCACGGGTGGTCACAGCCTTTACTGGAAATCTGAGCAGCAGATTCTGCCTGATCCTGGTTGTGGAAATATCGGGAGTCTTTACAGTACTACAGTACAGATATACACAAGAGCCCTTTATGGCTTAGCCGGAGCGTAATAAACTCTGGGCGTGTGTATGTACGGAGATACAGTAGAAAGTTTGCCTCTAAATGTACACATCTGCAAACGCAGCGTCGCCGGAAAAAAGCCGAAATCAACGTCTGCGAAGATGGCATGAGGCGTGCTTGTTACGCGATAGGACGTGGTGGAGCAAGCCAGGATGCTTATTACATAAGTACGAAGACCCTCCACCAAAGGCTTGAACGGAAGTGACCCTCAGGCTCTTGCTGAAGCCAGACCTGGATCTTTTAAAGAAGTGATTTCAGAAAGCAAGCAAGAGCCCTGGTGGGTGGCTAGGAAGACTTCGTCTTACAGTAATACTGTAGTCAGAAACGACTCAAAGCGCTGGCTTGCAGCGCCAACAATTACCGATTTATTATCCATCTCGATTTTCTTACTGAATGTGTATTCAATGTACATATGTACATAGCTATTAGTCTTATCATGCTGCAGTAAAAGTCGTTAAGGGCTGGCTGATCTTACATACAGTTAGAGTCGACGTCTAAATCGGTCGGTTTTCTGTTTTGACTTGTGAGAATCAAGTCACCAAACAGTCGACGTTGAACGCCGCAAAACAAAAGTTTCTGCTACTTGGCAGACAGACTCTTATCCAGAAAGCGAAAATGGGCTCCTGTCAAAATTCATGGCCGTGTTAAAGCCCGATCGCACTTCAATGTCACCCAAAATGAGCCTTTAAGGATCCGAATTTGGCTACTGGGATGCCTTTTATTAAAGCCTGCAACTCGCCTTCTTTACACACATGCCTGCTCAAACAGGTCAGGCCGACTTCACACTCATGGATTCTAAGCGTAAAACCCAGATTGAACTCTCCTTTTCGGGAGATAGCTCTAGTGCCTCTTCAGAGAACCCTACTAGCTCAAAATTACGAGGCTTTGCCCATAGGACTGGCCCAATTGGACGCAACCTGTTTAAGCCATCGGATATATCTCCGGCCGACATACAGGGTACTGGCGAGAAAGTCAACACTTCGGTGGAAAATCTTGGTGATTCGTCTCGAGCTTTGATTTCTTTGGACTCAACATACCCGCTAGATCTCAACTGGTGTTCGCCATGGAAAAGATACGAGGCCAGTTGCAAGCTGTCTGATATGGGCGGAGAATTGTGGACTGCAACGTCATGGGTTAACATAAGACGGTTTCCGCGCGACATCGCCGAACAGACCCTTCGCAACTTTCGACGTATTAAGCACCAGAATATTGTGGCTTTCTACGAGGCTTATATGACAGACGACCATCTCCACGTTGTACTGGAGGACATGGCTTTCAGTTTGCTTCACATTGTCAAAAGCCTGCGCTACCCAAACGAAGCGCAGCTTGGCACTATTCTGAGACAGGTAAACCGCAAAATCGTACATGCGCCGTTGTTTCAGCTCACCATTTTCGTCCCCTTTATTTTTGTAGGTGTTAGATGGCATTTGCTTCTTGGAAGGAGAAGGGTGGGATCATCCTCTTCTCGATTGCGACAACATTCTCATTAGTGAAAGAGGCTTGGTAAAGATAGGTGGGTCAACTGGATCGAAAGTGGTTCAGAGTTATCTGATGATTGAGATAAGCGAACCAGCAACTCTGCCAGCCATCTACTGGCCAGAGTAGTCGTCGGTACCTCGATGCTCTTGGCCATGTCACACAGTTACTCATGCAGAAGTTTTGCAAGGAGAGGCCTGGCATTGATGATATGGATCGCTGGCCGCCCGACTCGGACGGTTTTACGTTCCTTGCCTCCATCGAGTCGGCAGGTTCGATTAAGGAATTGCAGCAGGTTTGTGGTCACTCTGCCCTCCTCATCTTCCCAAACATTCATCCAATTCAAGTCCGCAGCATCCTCTTATGCGATACCGGGATATCAGTTGCCTTCGTACACTCATAAGGCTTACACAAGTGACTGTTTTCCCACGGGTTTATTCATTGGAATTGCCAGAGGCCGAAAACTGCTCTCCCGTCAGAGATACCCGGTAGCATAAGGCTCAGGCGGTGCAGAAATGATATTCGTTATTTCCGGGGTTTGAATATGTTTCTGTTGATGGAAGAATTTGACTTCTTTGAATTTACTGCTTCATGATGTCCATTTTGGGGGTTGTTTTTCCAGGTTCGCACCCGAACTAACGGTCTCTCATCTTTTCAATTCCAAATGGATATGGCAAGTAAGCTGATTGATATAGTTTATGTCAACATCATCGCTCGCACAGTACCAACTAGCTCGTGATGTCTGGGAATCGCGTGCTAGGGTATGTCAAGGGTTTCACAAGCCATGGCTCTGCATCACCACTTTTTCTTACAGTGACGCGCCACCCGCATTGCGCGACCTGTTTTGCTTCTCTTCGCGCTACGTCCTGTAATTATCTGGATCTGACCCTAAGGGTCTTCACAATGGGCTGCTTCTAAGCCTGCTTTATGAAGCTGCAATCGGACGTTATTGTCTCCTCGTCTACCGACTTATTTTTATGGGTCTGCAGATTGGGCAATGACGCTTACTTGAATAACCCTTTATCAATCACATCTTGAACTCATTCAATTCGATTCGCATCCGTATACCACATGGCCTGGAATCAGGAGCTGCGTCAAGGTTGCCTCTGGGTGAGCAGTTGGTATTTCCGTAGATGTCGCTGACATCTGGAAGAATAATATCATGGCACACGTGCCCTGGCATGTATGCCTACTCGACTTGACCCGTGACAGATTTTGACACGAGCGTGCCAAAACCAGGGTGCCAAAACGAGCGTGCCAAAACCAAGGTGCCAAAACGAGCGTGCCAAAACGAGCATGCCAAAACCAGGGTGCCAAAACCAGGGTGCCAAAACCAGGGTGCCAAAACGAGCGTGCCAAAACGAGCGTGCCAAAACCAGGGTGCCAAAACCAGGGTGCCAAAACGAGCGTGCCAAAACGAGCGTGCCAAAACGAGCGAGCCAAAACCAGGGTGCCAAAACGAGCGTGCCAAAACGAGCATGCCAAAACCAGGGTGCCAAAACCAGGGTGCCAAAACCAGGGTGCCAAAACGAGCGTGCCAAAACCAGGGTGCCAAAACCAGGGTGCCAAAACGAGCGTGCCAAAACGAGCGTGCCAAAACCAGGGTGCCAAAACCACGGTGCCAAAACGAGCATGTCACGCTGGCACGTTGGTTTTGGCATAAATAGCTAGTTCATAAGGTTCGTATCTGCTTGGTCTATTTGCATCAACAAAATGCGGTCTTGATTTCTCTCCACCACCTCATTATAACAGTCCGTGACTAATAAGGGTTGCTTCCCTACTGAAACTGGCAGAACTTTCTGGTTCGCCATGATCTCCTGTAGAAGGAGTTGAAAACGAAAGGCTTCGTTTGGGTTATCAGTATCAAGAAAGACATACTCTTCTCTCCTCATCTCCTTTGTGATGAACACAAGAGTGACTTTACGCGCTGATGACTTTTCTGCGTCTGTAGTTCTCTCTTGCCTAGGCGGGATTTCTTGACAGCTTTCATTTGGTGCTTCTTGGAGATCCAAACTCTGTGGTGCGGTGTGATACAATGAGTAGAGTTGGCTATCGCCTATAGTGCTCCCAGACGAAGTAAAATTTACCTTCTGATAGGTTCCACGAGAAAAACAAAAGGCTAAATAGATAGATCTGAGAATTAACAGGTCGGAAATTCTCTCGCCCGTCGTGCTCGGTAACTTATCGATAACGTCGATAAACAGCCATGCTGTGGTGTCGTCATACGACTTCTGATTCAACCATGGCCGGAAGTTCTGTCTCAGATTGTAATTGTCGGTGAAAAAATCAAATGACTTCTGAGCGGAACTGACGCGATGTAAATCAGGAAATTCGTTGGCAATCTTTGTAACTACGGGTTGCAGGTCAACAACGTCGTAATCGTAGTCTTGTGGTGGCCGAGCCAACAACAATGCCTGCCGTGCTATCTCCAAATCTGGAGACATTGACTTGAGAGAACGGATCTTGCTTGAATCAAACCCCAAAGTTGATGCCAGACTTGCGAACTTGAGAAGAAAAGTTGGGTTACTTTCCAGATTTCGGAAATTTCTCATCGCAAAAAGCCACAATTGCCGCAATCCAAGCTGGAAACGGGCTTCCGTTTCAAGAGGCCGGTAGGAAAAGTTCATGTCGGAGTTCTCGACAGGGTATTGGTTTTGTTCTTTTGCCGATTGTTGGAAAGCCTTTGAAAACGCGGTCTGTACAGTGTGGCCCTCATATGGTACGGTAATCAAGCGCTTCATCGGCTTTGCACACAGCTCTAGATACTTGAAATCGCTGCAAAATGTAGACAGCGATGGAATTGTAAAGTCGAAGGAGCAAAGGGTTTCCCAGGTGGCAAGTCTTTCCGATCGATTGAAGCACCTAAATGCAAGGCCGTCCAAAACAATGTTCTGTAGCGCTCGTTCATCCTGTGCTGAAAACTTGGGACACCGGTGCTCTAGAGATTGGACAGTAAACGAATCAATCTTTCCTAGGTTGGACTCGACACCCCCGGCAAGACGCAACCATGTGTCGTAAATGTGTTGGAGATAATTAACGACTTCCTATACACGATTAATTTACGTAAAGCTTGAGTCCAGGACTAGAAGCTCACCTCGTCACATTTGAGGGTGATAAGCCTGTGAAGAGTGCCGATAACTAGACCTGCTCGAATGCCCGGAATCCCAGATAGATTCATAAAAGCACGGTAGAACACCTGGTGTTTCGCAATCTGTCTAACACATCTCCGCTTATGGTCGGACAATGAGGACTCTAGTCGATGCGTGAGCCGTTTATCATTGCACTCCTTGCTTCGAAGTACTTCCCAAAAAGCATTACGGTCCGCGAGGTCGCTCTCAGTTTGCTGCTTTCTGTTGACCATCGAATAAGTTCTATTGCCTGCTGTGATGTGTATATATTTGGGGCCTATTCCTCTTTTTATAATTGATAGACATTTTGGAGAAAGTTGATATCTGCGGATTTTTCCGCAGAATGAGGCTTATTGCTACCAGAAAATAGAGCTATGACTACGGAGAGCGAGTTTGGTATGCACAGAGCCAATTACGCCATGGGTGAGCCATATAGAGCGCTTGCTCCTGGTTGTTGTAGTTACTCCGTACCCTGGTCTTATTTAATCCCACATGTGTCCGCTTGCGTCGGCGCCTTTGCTAACATTCGATTTCTGTGGGTTCTTGTGACGACCTTTGGTGTTCTGTTGGTGCCGACAGAATTTGCTCTAAACTTTGTGTCGCACATAGGGGTCAGGTATACGCGGTCAAAACGGTCCATCTATAGCAAAAGGGGATAGGGCAACTGACGGGCCTATATATACCCGTCTGGAGCACTCAGTCCCACACGTACATACGTACAGGGATACCCTGTACGACACTTTGCTAAACCTACCTCCCGGGACGTCGAACTAGGAAATATGGTCCTTGAGCACGAAAGTATTAATGCAGGGACTCCTGAAGCGTTAGGAGCATATTTTGCACTATTTGCTCTTCATTGCTAAACTGAATACTCAAAAAGTACGGCATCTACAGTACGTACACTTGTGAGTTCAAGCCGGTTCCTCTTTAGATAGACATATTGGAACTTTCGAGATGCTCCACATAGTGTCATGGTTTAGGCACGATAACTATATACACGCATATCAACTGTACTCCGCATGTTGATGGATATTAAACGATGTTGGCCGTCCTCTAGTGCTAAGTTTGGGTATAGCAGGGATATCCTCGAGTATTTTCCCGTTGCTCGCACTGTCGCAAGCTACCGTGACTGTAAGTAACCAAAGCCATTAATGGACATTTGAGGTAAATATCAAGCTTCTGAATTGCCAAACAATGAGGACCTGTGCAGCGAGGGAGCAGCATATACACATGACTGTGTGTATGTATTCGGTCATCTCTCTGCTCAGAAGCCATTGCAGAATCCCCATTACCGACTCGGAATGAGATGCCGGGTTGGGTTGTACATAGCTGACCGCGTAACAGAGATGTCTGTCTCTCCACTGTCGCCCGTTTCGGTGCCCATTTTCTTCCCACACGCCATACGCAATCGCTGGTTTCTGCTACCAGCGAGTATACTTATACATATACACATTTGAATAGCCGTGGAAGCCATAAGCAGGAGCACACATGCCGGTAGTTATCATGAAACCCAACCAAAAGACCCAGGTCGATATCTTTCCGGCCCATAATAGTCTCGCAGATATTATTGCACCGGATCATAGGGCACGCCCTACAGCTACTACGGCAGCAATGAACGATGAATCACATGTCCAATTAAAGCCGAAGAAGAATGAAGACCACGTCACAAACCCGGATATGACCCGGACTGTCGTTCGATCGGGACATAAGCACTTTTCGATCCTCACGCCAGACGTCGAATGGAACTCGCCCTGGAAGCATTACAAAGCAGAATTCGAACTACACGATCTCGAGGGTAGCGTGACGGTGGCGGTGAGACAACGAACGCAACTCCATATCAGAAGACTGGCCGTCTCGGAATCAGAAGACGCTCTATCGAAGTTCAGAAGGCTCCGTCACCAGAACGTTGTCGAATTCATATATGCGTATATTACGAAAACTTACTTTTACGTGGTACTTGAGTGCACAACATTCAGCCTGTACCACTTGGCTAAATGCCCGATATATCCAGATGAAGCCCAGCTGGGTACGATTGTTGGACAGGTAAGCTCCGATGACCATGACGTCAAAGGACCATGGATGACAGATGCTATATGCTAGGTCGTGAGCGGTCTCAGCTTTCTAGAAGCCCACGGTTTTGAGCACCCCTCGCTGGGCAGTAAGGAAATATTGGTGACCGATGAGGGATTGGTAAAAATCGGCAAGTAGACTTCTGGCGGCTGCAGCAGGTTGTTGTTGTTGTTGTTGTTGTTGTTGTATTTAACGCCATGGCGGCAAGGGTGGAGCCCTTGTCGCAGACCTCCCGAGGGGTATGTGGCGTGGAGAGCCGTGGGCTAGGACTATGCACTTCATACATCGCCCTTCCTTTCGTCCTCCAAATCCTGCCTGATGGCTACTATGCCTTCTATCTGTCCCTGGTTCCCGCTGGTTCCCCAGATTCATTGCTTCCCGTCTATTCCCTATGAGGGTTGAGTTGGCTGTCTAGATCCCGTGCCGAAGCCCGTTCCCTAGTAGCGTGGGCAGATCTTCCGGAAGAAGTTTGTCACGCCGAGGAAGGCCTCAAAGCCTTTTGGGTCAGTCATTAGTCCCTTGAAGTATCGTTCAAGGGATCCCATAGGTCCTATGGGGTCGAGCGGACCAGTTGGGTAGAGGGTGGGCCACTGCTGCCTCCTCGCCAAGGTCGCTGGGCAGTAGACCAGATGGTCTACGTCTTTTGCCTCTCCGCAGGAGCAGGTTAGCAAGGCTTCGGTGTGGTTAAAGCGTCGGTGATAGTGTTCAAAGTCCCCGTGACCCGACCGGGCCGCTAAGAGGTGGTGAAGGGTGCTCCGTGGTAGGGCGAGTTCGGGAGGGCAGGAGAAGTGTAGCCTCAGTCCAAGCTGGGTGTACCGTTCGGTCGCCTCTTTACCCCACCACTGTCTGTACTGGTTTCGTAATCTCTCTCTGCCAAGCCGTTTGATCCCGGAGAGCGTAGCTAGTTGGCCTAGAGGGGCCGGCAGCGCTGTGCCCTCCTTGGCTAGCCGGTCCGCCTCTTCATTGCCCTTAATCCCCTGGTGTCCTGGCGCCCAGTGGGTGTGGATGTTGTATATCCTAGCAGCAGCTTGGATCTCGAGCACCGCTGCTTGCGAGGAGTCTGGGGCCTCGCCCCGTATTCCTTGGATGACACTGGTGTTGTCGATGCAGATGTGTATGGGTTGGCCTTGGGAGGTTAAGAGGGCCCGCCGGAGTCCTATCCTCGCCCCTTCAGCCTCAGCGTCGAACACCTCTGCTAGACCGAGTCGGCCGCAGCCCTGGGCCACGCGCCTGTTGCTGCGGTAGATGACAAACCCATATCCTGTGGCTCCGTTCGTCGCTTTGGAGCCATCTGAAAAGACAACCATGTGGCTGTCTGGTACGGTCTTAAGCCAGGCCTGGAAAGCTTTAGCTGCCTCTTTCTTAGTCTGCAGGACTATCAGGTCTTGTGAGCCTGGGAGGTACTGCGGTTGGATGAGTGCTGGTCTCGGGCATTTTGGTGCAAGGTCTGCAGTCCGTTGGAGCTTCGTCTGCTGCCGCCCTCGTTGGGAGAGCCTCGGGACAAGAGGGTGTTGTAGATCAACCTTCTTTAGACGTGCTGCAAAGCGTAGGCGGACTCCTTCTAGAGCCACCTTGCTTGGTGGTAGTCCAGCATCCCTAAGGAGGCTGCGCGTCGGGGTTGTTTTCCAGGCCGGCAGGATAGCCCTTGCTGCCGTTGTGATGGCCCTTTCGAGCTTGATTGCAAGACCCTTCTGGCCTGTACTGACTTCATCTATCGGGAGAGAAACATTGCGGCCGGTATCGATGGCTCTGCCAGGGGCTGGCTTGGTCATGCCTCCATACCAGGTCTCGGCCCCGTACAGGGCGATTGGCAGGACGCAGGAGATCACAGCCTTGCGTACAGCAGCGGCCGGGAGCCCGCCTTTTGTGTTTGTCAGGTGTCTAAGATGTTGGGCCGCCTTCGTCGCCGCAGCCAGCTTTGTTTCAACATGGTGTCGGAAAGAAAGCCTCTTGTCGAACCAGACCCCTAGCCAACGGATGGGCTTCGTTGATGCTACGATTCTAAGGTGTCTCGCCTTAATCTCTGGCAGATCTCTTTGCTGATTATGTTTCCTTGTGAAGTGGATAGCCTCGGACTTCTTTGGGTCAAAAGCGACCTTGTTCTCCGTTCCCCAGTCGAGAATGCGTGTGATCTCCTGGCCGAGGGTCGCAGCATTACTCTCAAGGGAGGGGCCCATAGCCAGAAGGCCGATGTCGTCTGCGTACCCGAACCGGAGCTTCGGGTCTTCTGCTAAGATGTCTGCGATGTAAAGCAGGAAAAGAATAGGAGACAGCGGGGAGCCCTGGGGCAGCCCGCAAGCCAGCGGGAAGTCCTCTGTTGTTGCGTCCTCCAGCCTGACTCTGGCTGTTCGGTTTGAAGCAAAGTGGAATATCAGTTTGGCCAGGCTGTGAGGCCAGCCTTGTTGGCGTAGCCGGACAATCAGCCGGTTCCGAAGGACAGAGTCAAAAGCCCCTTGGACGTCCATCGTCACCAATGTAGCTGTGAGCCCTTTGTCAAGGGCCATTTCGATGTCGTGGGCGAGGCAGGTGGTTAGGTCAACCGCTGACCTGCCAAGTAGAGCCCCTATTTGTTGTGGGCTGGTCACCCCTTCTAGGATGGTAAGGTAGGACATTCTTCTGGCTATCAGCCTCTCGAGACCTTTCCCAAGACAAGATAGTAGGGCTATTGGCCGCCAAGATCCGGCTTTTGAAAAGTCTGTTTTCCCTGCCTTCTGGATCATAGCGACCTCCGCTCTGCGGAAAGGCTGGGGGAAGTAGCCCGTTTGTATGCAAGCTTGGAACAGTTGTCTGACAGGATCAGATATAAGGTCCCAGCAAGCCCGAAGCAGCCGTGTTGTGATCCCGTCGATGCCAGGGGTCGTGGTCTTTGTCAGAGTAGCCTCTCTCAGCTCTTCTCTACTGATGGCATCATGCCAGGGTATCCGTCGTCGAGAGACCGTAGGGACGTCGAACGGGTCTCCTGGCAAGTCATCCTGTGCACTGAACCTCTCTAGGAGGGCTCTTCGGAGTGCTTGGGCTTTACCCTGAGTGTCGTTGATCGTCTGACCCTCCACTACCAGAGGGGGGGCTCTTACCCCTAGGCTAGCCTTTCGCCAGCCCATAATCTTGTAGAGGTCTTGGTCCGAGGTAACTCCTTCGATCTTAGCAGCCCAGTAGGCCCGCTTAGCTTTCCTGACTGTACTCAAGAAGGCCTTCTGCTCTTCGAGGGTAGCAAGGCGTGGGGTCTGCTCTAGTTCTTGGGCTTGTCGGCAGCAGGCCTCGCGGTACGTTCGGTGGGCTTCTGCGCACTCCTCCGTCCACCAAGGGGCCCCTTTCCCATGCTTACCTCGTTTCTTTCCTACAGCCTGGACAGCCGTGGAGAGAAGGTCGGCTAGTCGTTCCGCTTGGGTGTCCAACTCGGCAGGGGTAGGTTCGTCCTGCAGAGTAGGTAAGACTGAGGCTCCTGCTCTGATCAGGTCTCTAAACCGGGGTAGGGCCGAGTCTGCGACTGATAGTGACTGTGGTTGGTCTGTCTGTTGTTGTCGGTGCTTTTGAAGCGGGATCGTTGCGATAATTGCTTGATGATCGGCCCCTGGGTGCAGGTGTGGGCTGACCACTGCGTGTGCGAGGGGAATGTTTGAGAAGGTAAGATCGAGTACATGGCCTTGGGCATGGGTCGCAGTCCCTGTCTCGCCGATGAGTGCCAGGCCGTGGCTATCTGCCCAGTCTGCTATGTCGCCCCCTCTGTTCCTGTTCCTCGATCCAGGCTCCCAGGAGTAATGATGAGCGTTGAGGTCCCCTGCTACAAGGACTCTTTCTGGCGGCCTGTATTCTAGTAGGGTTGTGGTTGTGTGAGATTGTGGGTCTCCTGGTTGTCTGTATACGTTAACCACAGTAGTTGCGTTGTCAACTGTGATCCATAGGATGTCCCTTGTCTGGACGGGCCTCTGCTGCTGGGCCTTCCCCTTCATCCCTTTCCGTATGTAGGTCATGACCCTAGGTCTGGTTTCCCTGTCCTTCCAGAAGTCCACTGGGACGTAGGAGTCAAAACCTGGATGTGTGTTGATTTGCATTTTGTCAACATAGCCTATCCAGGGTTCCTGGACCAGTACAATGTCGATCCGCTCAGCCCAGCAGAGCTCCAGGAAAGCTGTATGTGCTGGCGACTGCTTCCCTACGTTGCACTGAGCTATACGTAGCACCTGCGGAGAGGCCTGCTTCGGCCTACGTCTCCGAGTCGAGTTCCAGGTGGGTGTAGGCATTAGCAACGTTGTAATCCGGTTTCTGAGCTACCCTCTGACTCCTGCTCAAGAGAGGTAGGATAGCGCGGTTAGTCTGGTTAGTCTGGGGAGGACCCTCGGCATCCTCGGGCTCGTCCTCACTCGTGCTGCTACTATCGGTGTCCGTGTCCCCGAGGCACATAATTGAGCTCTCGGAAGGTGTCCTTTTGCGTGGCCGCTTGGAGCCGAGCGGTTGGTCCTGGTCGGAGGGAGGGAGGTCCCCAGGCTGTTGGGTGCTGTTCCGAGAGGCGTTTAGACTGGCCTCATAGAGGGCGTCATAGGCCTTCTGTCCAACCTTGCGGATCCGAGCCCGCTCCTTCCGGTCTGGGAGGGCAGGGATGCCGTTCATCGTCATAGGCCTAGCTGGACAATTCTTGTGGCTAGCCTGGAACGGGCCGCAACAGTTCGCACACTTCGGTTTAGCTGTACAGGGCCCAGTCTCGTGCGAGTCTGAAGGTCTGCTGCAGTTGTTGCAGAGCGGCTGTCGGTTGCAGTAGCTGTTTGAGTGGTAGCCCTGGCAGCCGGGGTCGTGTCTGATGAGCGTCTTCCTCTTCTGAATGAGTTGGGACCTGCTGCTTTGGTTGAACAGTCTGAAGGGCTGTACCTCTGTTAGGAATGAGATCACCCAAGAGACTTCGTTCGTAATGGGGTTCGGCCCAAGGCGGGATTGCCGGGCCCGGGTGGGCTTCAGTCTTGTCTGGGCAAAGACCTCGTCTTCGATCAAGGTGGCTGGGTCCAGGGCGTCCCCATCAACGCTCCACAGTTTGGCTGGGCAGCGCGGGACGACGTAGGTAAACCACTTTATCGGGGTCTCTATCTTGTAAGCCCCTAAGCAGCCCGCTAGTTTTTGCTTGTCCGCGAGGAGGCCTTGCTGGATCTGCTTGTTTGACGGCCTCAGTGAGTATCCGGTCGCAATGTGGTAGATATGAGGGATATCTGCCAGTTGGAGGTCGAAGGTTCGGCAAACTGTCTGGCGGAGGGCAAAGGGAGCGTTCTTTCGGGCAGCCGACAGGCCCTCCTCCGGGATGCGGGCGAAGACCCGGAGGTCCTCTTTCGGTTGAGGTTGGGGCTGGGGTGGGGCCTGGGATCTTGTCTGGGGTCTGGCCTGCGGGCGGGTCGGAGCCCGGTGGGGGTCTGGAGCTGTACCTGGTGCCGAGGCCGTGACGGCGGCCCAGCTCCGGCTCAGTGGCGGAGCATGTTCCTTGTTGATGAGCTTCTTTAGGGCTTGGATCACATAGGCCGTAGCCTCTTTCGCGATCTGCTTCCTGGGGCCCTCAAAGCTGGAGACGACATTATCAACAGACTGCGCGATGGTTAAGAAGACGTCCTTGCGGGCCTCATAGTGCCTGGCCTCCTCGTCCAGGGCGGACAAGACAGAGCCAGTGGCGGTCCTACCAGTGGCTGGAGTTGAGATCGGAGTCCCCTTTGCCGTTGGGGGGGCTGGATTGAAGGTGTTAGGCTGGCTTCCCGCGAGACTGGGCCGGAGTGGCTGAGTCTCGGTATTGCGGCGGCGTTTAGCCCTTGGTGGAGAGGTTGGCTCTGGAGGTGGCCCAGAGCCCCGATCGGGGCCGGCCGGTGAGGCCGGCAGCGGTCCGATGCCCGCCGGAGGCTGTGAGGCCATCGCGGAAGGGCTCCGGAGCAGAGAAGTGAAGAGTTTTCGGCTGTTAAGGATTCTAGTGGTTCATCACCTGATTCACTAACAGCGGATGCCAAGAAAAATTAGGCGAGAGAGAAGTTGGGCTGCAGCAGGTGAAGCTTGACATTTTGGAGTCTAACATCCGAAACCAAGTAGCAAACCAACAGCTTTTTCGGCCTTTTGAAGGTCACAAACAACAGCGAGTCAAAGCCCTCAGCCCCGTGGTTCAGCTTCTCATGCAGAAGTATCGAAAGGAGCCGCCAGGTATCGACAACCTCGACCGCTGGCCTCCCGATTCAGCCGGTTTTACATTCTTAATCGCAATCGAGTCGGCAACGTCATTTAGTGAGTTGCAAAATGTTGGTATCTTCCGCCCGTTGATGTTCGCGTCCTTCGGTAATGACACTTCTCACCTATACCTGCAGCATCCGCTTGCGAGACATCACGACACCAATTGTCTTCTTGGTCTGCTTAGTTTTGCACGCTTTTCGGTTTTCCCAAGAGAGTATGGCTGCAATTTCTAGTCATTAAGGGCGCCAAATAGGCTTCTACTGATTTTTTCCTGCTCTGTAACACGAATACATACATGATCCTGCGTCTCCTTTCATCTTAGACTTGTGAATGTCCAATCGCCGCCACCTTCTGTCACATTCTTTTATGTACTGTAGCACACGCTTAGTCTGTTTTTCTTCTCTTCTCCCATTCTTCTTGCTGTTTCGTCTTGGACTGGGTTACTACCTTCACAGAACGCAATGTGTCTTGTAGGTATAATCATTGGTTTCGAACTGGTGAACGTCTCGTTTCGCACAAGCAAAGCCGGAAGACAACTCGCGCATCTTCTCGAGTACAAGCTGCTCTATTGACCTCGCGTAACTTGTTGCTCTTTGTAGGGTCCTTGAATCGCCGTGTCATTGCTATTTACGGCATTTCACATGGGCGCGGATGCGTTCTGCCTGGCATATCGACCGCCAACCTTCCTCTTCCAATCGCCTTTTGGTGTACACGTACCTTGGTATGATGTCATTGGCAACCTTGTAATAAGGCTGCTTGATAGCGTTTCGTAACAAGATTATGGGATAGGCATTTGGGCCAGCCCACATAGACTACGTTACTGGAAACTTGGAGGCCACGATCAAGCTTTTGAGGCCACATAATTTCAGGCAGGCTAATATCTGTTCTTGTGCATTCCGAAAGTTCGACTGTTTGACTGCTATCCCTTTGTAAGTTGGTGGGCGGAAGCGAAACAAAGTACCGTCGATCTCTCTATTGAACCCTGCGGAAAATTCACTTCAAACGAAAAGAGCACACTGATATTACGGTACTGGTTCCTGTGCTGAAGGCCAACTCCGACCATGGGACGGAGGGGCGAAATGTTGAAAAGGATCGACAGAAGGCCGATTGCTTTACCCTTGTGAAGGCCGGAGATTATGATAGTCTGCTCGAGACCGGGTAGAGAAAGCCATCGTGGTTGATTGACTTCGGTCTCTTCAAGAGCTAACTGAATCAGCCCGGAACAGCACTACAAGACCTGCAAGATCACATATCGTAGCTTTGGCAACGTGCGACGATCGCGAGTCATAGATTGCAACTCGATGCAAAGTCGAACTGATAGTATGCTAAGAAGAAGACATTATGGGGGCATTATTCAGCGAGAATGTGTACGGGGGCACACTCATTGATGGCCAAATCTTTGACTCTAGCTAGGCCTCTGCTAAGAGCCATTCAGACGCCATAACGCAGGCCATGTTTTGCTCGACAAATCACATGTACAACCACAGGAAGTGTTGTTACCAGAATCGCTTGTTTTCTGATTGCGATAATTCCCTGATTCCAAAGAGTATCCGCCCAGATTAACCTAGTAGATGATGACTTTTCGACGTTACGTTCAACATAACTTTGAACCTGCTCATAAGAAAATAGCTGGGCTGACACTATAAAAGTCCATGAGAAATTTGACAGTAGCTAGTATGTTTCTCGGGGCCGACGATAATGAAATCGCCTTTGACGAAAACTGTTTGTTAACGACGAGGATAAACTATCGAAGAAGAATTTCTCTGTCAGTCTGTGGCCTCTTCTCGTAGACCAATCCATTGCTGCAATCACCAAACAAAAGAAGCAGCCTGTATGGCACGCATATGAGACAGATCGCGATCTAGGAAAGGAAGACTCTTGAAAAGGGTCTGCCATGCTAAGAAATCCATCATGGTGTTGGTAATTATATAATGCTTCAGAAAAAAGAGAAAAAGTCGATGTCAAATGTGGTGCACATCGGAGGGGGGACGGCAGGAATGAAGAGATTGGGGAGAGCGAAACACCATAAATGCCATCACTTCGGGCGACCGACTACTTTAAAGGCGGGATCAACATCAATTGCAAGTACGATCCATCTGTCGGTCCGCTGCACTCTTGCACTCAAACGTTAACCACCCAACATTGACCTCCAACTTCACGAGTTCTTCTTTCCCCATAATCCAGTGGCGATGTCCTCACCGGAATCGGGTATGTGTTCTCCTTCGATTATTTAGCTCTGAGGTGTTACTGTGTGATCCGACTTACTAGTTCAGCCCTGGATCTAGGGAAAATATTCTCATTTGAAGACGTGTACTCATAGTACCTCTGCTTGTAGCGGACCTGTAAGTACAAGTCGGCCCCGTATCGCCGTCTTAGCTGCTCACAACGCCACATAATGTTTTTGATAGCTTTGTTGCAATTCTTGTTGGTCCTGTCTCGTTTCTTTGGTGGACACTGTGGAAGTGCCATGTTGATTTGTTGGTTGTTGACCTCAACGAACGTTTTGCCGAGCCTTATGCACGCGTAGACTAGGTGCGTGCGTCCTGTGTTGTGATATGTGTGAGAATAGACGTTCGATTACCAAACTCGGTTTCAAAACTTATCGCTTTTCTCTTACCCGTACATCCATTGAAAGTATGCCTACCATACAGTACATATGTATGACGCATCAGGTGGAAATGCGACTGTATTGTCGCAGCTGTTTGTGGATGATCTTGGTGATGAAGATCAAACGTTGTAACATGCAAACTGCCTTTTACATGATTCATGATATCTTTTTGGGAAGCAGTAATCGGCTTTTGGTAGAATTGCTGGTAAGGCAGGGCGTGGATGTGTCAACCATATACGGATAGACAAAAAGCACTGCAGATGTGTGTGTATCACGGGCCTGATAAGTGAGACGATGAGGATTCTGAAAACCAGACAGAAAGCCGCCTAATGGGATATGAGGTTGCTCAAAGCAGCCACTTTTGAACATAGCCATCTACAGCAGTACCGCCCTAAAATACACATGTCGGCAAACCTAGGTTTCTTGCGAAAAGGTATACATCTCTTTGTACAGACTCGCAGCACAAACCGTCCGCCAAGCGCTCATTTCTGCCTCAATCTTTTGTAGAGCAGATGAACACGTGGATCTGTTAGGAAGGCGTTGTGATAAAAACCAAGAATGCTCTTAGATGGTAGGCGAGTCTGGTCTCGGAATACCGCCCTCGACAGAGCACGTGATTGATTCACTCGTGTTCCAATTAAAAGAACATGTGGTCATTTTACCATCGCTGCTAGTTGTGCCTAGGCGTAGTGACCGCTGTGTGGAGGCTTTCCCATAAACGTAGGCCACTCTGGATAAGGGGCTTGCTTCGCTCGTCTTGGCTGCTGCATCAAGTCGAGCCGCTGCTGAGCAGGCGTCCTTGATTTCGGCCGTCAAATCTTGGGACGCCGTGCTGGTCACGGAGCCGATTCCCTGTAGGTGCTGCCCTCTTACTGGTCTTTTTCTCTGCTTTGTGCTGCCGCTTTCTTCCTCGGAGTCAGAGAGGAGGAAGGTGGACACGCGGTTCTGTGAAACCCTCAGCTGAGATGACTTCTCGCTTACTGGAGTGAGACGCAAAGGGGAGAATACGGAGTGAAGCCTTGAGCACATGATGCTTGTGGACAATTTGTCTGTGACCCAATGATCATTGCGGCATGTTTGAGGGCCACTAGGTTGTGAGCGTGTGTTGCTTCCCGTCCAGAGAAACGCGCCGGATGTGTGAAACTGCTCCATATGGTGATATCATCGAAAGTACCACATTGAATGTATCTTTTGTGAAGCTTGATGGTCCTCAAGCTGGTGAGCAGAGCCGGAAATGGGTGCTTCTAAGTAAGACTACATGGCCTGTCTGCTTGCTCGCACTGCCGTTAAGTGCTGTGGCTTGGCCCATGGCGAAAATGGGCAGATAATACCACAGCTGGGGATTTGGGGAACAAAAATGAAGACATTCTAGCTTCATTTGCTGCTCGCCGTATGCACAGCGACGATGGAAGTGGATTTTCGGGCCTCGGCCTTGAGAAACGTAGACCGAGAGCCGAAGTTGGATTCTGGGGACAGAGCACACAGCGAAGCAAGGTGCTTGCTGCGTGACTGAAGTGGCGACTCCTAAAAGCCAGAACAGACTCTTAGCACGTAATTGCGGCGGCGTCGGAAAGCTAGATATGGATTGTGCAGTTTTAGTCAGTGATGGAGCAAGAAATCTCCGTATTGCTCCACCAAAAACCAGATCCGGCCCCAGACTCTAGTTGCGACGGCGTTGGCAAAGCTCAGTCGCGTGGCTGGGGAGACCCCAACCCAAAGCCGGAACAAAAGTGAGAACTGAATTATAAAAGAGCGACATCTGGATCTAGCAGACAGGGAAGAGACATAGATTAGCAAGCAAGAACCTAGTTGTGTGGTTGGAAACACTCTTCCCCCAGGACCCAGAACCGGCTGCTAAGAAGAGGTGGAAATGGATTTTATGGAGAGTGTGAATAGTTACGCAAAAGAGCGAAATCTACATCTTGCTGAGGGCAAATAGAATAGCCATCAAGAACCTTGGTGTGTGGCTTGGAACACTGGCTCGAGCAAGACCATTAATGGGTGGCTGGGAAGACCTTGCGCTGGTAGTCAGAAGCGGCTCTTAGTACGTGGTGTTAACGTGGCCGATGCTGATTTCTGAGTATCGACGTTCTGATTTGTCATTAACTAGGAGCCAGATATGGATCATGTATTGCTGACAGGGGACATGTTAGAACAATCAAGACCCCCACAACAAAGCCAAGAATGACCACAATCTAGAGCCAGAGTCTTGGAGCTCGATCTGGAGTAACGTAGGCTAGGAGCCGGAACTGGACTCGGCGGACAGGGGGCAAGGCGGAGAAAGTGCTCGCTGCGTGGCTGGGATTGTGGCTCCTAAAATAACAGGCTCTTGTAATGGAATCGCAACGGTGTCGAAAGTCGATTTTTGGGTCACGGCTTTCCAACATGACAGCTGGGATCTAGAAATGGAGTCTGCAGACGGGGGGTTAGCAGAGCAGTAAGAGTCGTTTTCGGATGGTTGAGAACGCTTACAAGAAAGTCAGAACCTGCTCCTCCAGGAGCTGAAAGTGGTCAGTGCAGATAGAAGACATGGTAGCTCCTTGTTACCTGGCCGGGAAGACTGTGACCATAAGCCAGAACCGGCATGCTTCTTATCGTTGCAGGAAAACTGGGTTTCAAAGTCATGGCTTTGTATCAATAGGAGCCGGAAATGGTTTTTGCGGGGACCGTACACTGCACAGCAAGGTGCTTGCTGTGAGGCTTGGATGGCCCATCTTGGGAGCCTAAACTGGCTTCTAGCATGTTCAGGGCTTTCCAATATTGCATTTGGAAGCCAGATATGGATCTTGCAGTCACCGTAAGTGGTAGAGAAAGAAAGCTTCTTGCTGCGTGGCTGGGAAGACCAGCCGGAACCAGCTCCTGGCCAGATTCAGATGTGGAGAGTGTAGACAGGGGAGGTAGTGAGACAAGGAGGACCCTTGTTGCATGGCTGGAGAGAGCCTCCACCAAAGCCAAAACCGGCACCTGCCTTCTTTTTGCGGCGACGTTGGAACTGGATTTTTAGGTCTCGGTATTCCTTTCTACACAATAGGGCAAGATTTTAGTCGCGTGGCTGAGGAGTTCATACAGTATCCAGAATCTGGAATCAAAAAGTAAGAAATGGCTCTACAAAAGGGCCAGATTTGGATCTTGCGAACAGGGGACATGACTCAGCAAGCATGATCTTTATCGTGTGGCTGGGGACAATCTCGCTCCAAACTCAGCCGTTTGAAGGAGCTGGAAATGGATCGCGCTGACATCCTGAATAGCGCCTAACCAGAGCCAAATCCAACTTTTTCGACATGGGAAATGGAATGGTCGGTAAGGTCCTTGGTGTGTGGCTGGGAGGATGGGCCAAAACTGGCTCTGGTAAGAGCCAGATATGGATGCTCAAGACAGGGGATCTAGGTAAGCAAGCGAAATGCTGGCTGGGAGGGCGTTGCCACAGTCGCCAGGACCGACCACCAACAACGTGATTGTAGCGGCATCCAATGCCAACTTCTGGATCTCGACTCTCCGATACAGTGGATAAACCCAGATGCGGATCTTAAGAAAAGGCCACATGTCGGGACAAGCAGGATCCTACGTACAGGCTTGAGAATTCCTACCCCGGGAGTCGAAACCGGCTCTGAGAAGGAGCCTGGTACAAGTCTCGCGGACGGGCGATGTGCAGTTGCACGCAAGCTTCCTATTACTGGCTGGGGGTGCCAACTCCCAAAAGCCAGAAGGGGCAGGCTCTTAGTAGCATGTAATTGCTCTAGCGTCAAAAGCTGATCTCAGGGCTCCCAGCCTTGGAGATCGCAGGATGAACCGGTAGTGAATCCCACAGACAGGGTATGCGGTGGAAAGAACAAGTAGCTCTGAACGAGAGCTAGATCTGGATTTTGCTGATAGGGGAAATGGGGTAACAGGCAAGGTCCTTGTCGAGTGGCAGGGAAGACCTTACCCCAAACAGCCAAAAGCGGCTGTAATGCCGTGGTTCCAATGGCGAGAAATGCCAGCTTCTGGGCCTCGACTTTGCAACATGTTAGATGGAGCCAGATACAGACTCTACGGATAGGGTTCATGTCGGGACAAGCAAGATCTTGGCTGCAGGCTCGAGAATGGCCACCAACAAGAGCCAGAACCGGCTCCTGGCATTTGGCTACAGCTGTGACGGGACGACAGTGCCTGGTTTTGAGTCAGCGCGCCACAATGCTCATTGTTCGGTTAGATAACCGAACCCTACGTTACTACATAGCTGACCCGGGACAGCAGCAGCGCCAGGATGCGGGATCGCAGCCTGAAGAGCCGTTGAACGGGCCGGATATGGATCCCGCGGACAAGTACACAGATGGGATAGAGCCTCGTCGCGTGGCTGAGAATACTCACCATCCAGTCAGAATCGGCTCTTTGAAGTAGCCCCAATGGTATGAAGGGATCGCAATTGGATGCCGGCCTCGCGGACAGTGGGTACAGCCATGCAAGGCCCTTGTTGATTTGCTGGAAAGGCTCCCCCCAAAGCCGAAACTGGTTCCTAGAAAGAGCTAGTTATGGGTCCGACGGACTGGCGATGAGCTGGTCCCTGCAAACTTCTTATGGCTGGCTAGGATGCCCACTCCCAAAAGCCATAAAAGGCTCTCAGTAGCGCGTAATGGCACCGCCGCCAAAGGTCGATTTTTGGTCTCCGGTGTGAGAATCGCAGGATGAGCTGGCATTGGATCTTGCAGACAGTGTATGTTGCGGAACAACCAAGGTAATTGTTGAAAAGTGAAGGATACCCGCCCATAAAGCCAGAAGCGGCTCGTAGCACATGGTTGCAGCGTAAGGCGTCGACATCCAAATTCGACTATAGGAACCCAGAAGTGAAAACCAGACGCCGATTCGAAGACAGGATGTGGTGGAGGAAGCAAGATCCTTGTTGCATGGCTGGGGAAACCCCCTTAGCATGTGTGCAGGACCTCATCTGACCTTGAAGTCATTGCAAAGAGCTCTTTCTGGCTCTGACCCGATCTTGACCCGACTTGTCTGCGGGGCACTCACAAACACCTGCGATAGTTAAGATCAAGCGAAGCGTCCAAACGCGATCTCGAGCGGGGCCGTAAAGTGACAGCCACTTGCACCCAACTCCCATGTCAGTTCTGAGCAGAGCCAAAACAAAGCCTTCGAACAAGCGTACACCATGAAAATCAGCTTTGGCATATTTAGTCTACAGATGCGCCTCGGCGGTATGTATTGTGTGAAAAGCAAACAATACAATTACCTTCGTAGACGACGGCGTCAACCGCGCGTTTGAAGTGGACATTTGATACGTTTTCGACGTCTTGGATTGAGAGAAGAGGCCTAGTTCTCACATCATTGTATGGAACCAACGAGCCTGACTTGAAAATTGTCTTTCGTTCCCCAGTGCCGTGTTGTTTCGATACACAGACCAAGATATCTCCTCAATACTCACAAAACTCATTCCCCATGAAGCCGATCCCCCTAGATGTCGCGTGGCACATCTTCAACCATAGCGAACCCCATGTCCAGTCCCGATTCGCACAATGCTCGCGCGCCTGGCATTCGTTCTTCAATCCCAAGCTTTACCGGCACGATGTCAAGAACGGTCAGTGTTCTGCCGTCTTCAAGACCATTGCCCATTGCACAGAGACGCGGATGGCCCTCGCCACACTAGAGCATACCCACAGAGCCGGCGCTGACTACAACAAACCGACTACCATGTACATGATCGAAGCCCAACAGCCCAGCCCTTTTCTTGTCACGGCCCTGTTTCTGGCCGCCTCGAAAGGCTATCACGATATCGTTTCGTTTCTCCTCGATCACGGTGCAGATATCGACGGGACCCCCGACTGTCGACTGCGCACTCCTGTCTTCATATCTCTTCTCAGTCGGGATGCAGAAACGTCCATGGTCCTCCTTCGGGGTGGCGCACACCTTGAGTCTCCCGAGTTTGGAATCAATGCACTCCACCAAGCAGCTGCTGCGGGACTGGCTGAGGTCATCACCTATCTGATCGAGGAGAAAGGACTGGGAGTGGACCAGGTCGACAGCAACGGGGACACGCCGCTGATCCACTCGCTGTTGTCACCGTCGCCGGAGACGGTCATAGCCCACCTGGCACGATTCGGGGCGGACGTGAACCAGTCGACGACGATTGACACGTGGCGCATGACGCCCCTGAGCATGGCGTGCGAAGACGGCATGTTCTCTGCAGCCCTGTCACTTTTAGAAGCTGGAGCGGACGCCACGGGCGAGTCAGACGGCTTGGTGGAGGGGGCCGACCCCGCGCTCCGCATCTACGAGCAGAAGCCGCTCGAGTTGGCGCTGCTGGCTCGTCCCAGGCAAACGAATGGGAGAACGGCAGCAGTGAAGCAACGGCTCATCAACCGTCTCATCAAGTCCGGCGCCGACCCGGACGCAATGGTTTGCATTTCTGCGCGCTGCAACTGGACGGGGCCTCTCTTGCTGAAGCTCATCCGCGCGAGGCGTCGTTGGGAGGCTGAGATGTTGCTCTCTTCGGGCCAATTGGACATTGATCAACGCGACTCGTACGGTGCGACGAGCCTTGCTTGGACACTCTCCACGTGCCATGGAGACCCCGTTGCGGCGTCGATTTTGTTGCGGCGTGGTGCCAAGATGGACGAGGAAGTGTTGTGCACCGTCATCGACAAGCTGGTGCGGCTGGCAGACGCGCGAGATGATTGGGGTGTGATCAGCCTCCTGACGCGAGAGCCCAAGCTGTTGAAAATATTCCATGTGTTGTATTCGCACTGCTTTTGGGCAGCCTCGAGAAGCGGCGATGCGCTGGCAACGCGATTTCTGCAGGATTCGCCGAGGTCAGTCGTGCGGATGGTTACGGAGATGCTGAAGCATGGGATCAGTCTGACTAAAACGGGGGTTCTCGGCGTGTTTCGGTTCAACAAGAATAAGGGGAGAACGTCAGGGCCGGTCATTGCGAGGATGTTTCCATAATGTTGCCTTGAGGTAGTGTGCGCCATGCAGAAATGCTGCGTTGTATTGGAAAGAAGCATTGCAAACGAATTGTCCACAGCAGCTATAACAGTGAAGCCCATTGAATTATACTGATGTTTGCAGAAGAACCGATAGATTAACGAGGATTTAAAACCAACCTCTGGTCAAACAGTGGGATGATTGTGTGGAATATAAACGTTCATCTCCAATGGCAAGTGACGGACGTTTTGCCCTTTGCAGAGGCCACCGTCCCATATGACATTCTTAGAACGGCAAGATGAAGGGATCCGCAGCTGCGAAAAGGTATAAATTGCAATGCTCTGCACTTGGCATCGAGACGTAGGATCATGTTTTCTTCATCAATATCAAAGGTGCTTTGCCGCAGGTTTCCCGATTGATTTCAGAGACATGGAATCTCCGCTCAACCAAAGCTTTCCCACCTTGGAGGACTCGGCTGCACAGCTCTTCAACTGTTCATTTCTCGACAAAGAAGAGCTCGATAAGCTAGAGAGAGCTGTCCAAAGCAAGCAAAAGGATTCACGAAAAAGGGCACGTGTCGACAGCTGTAAGCAATTCTGCTATCCTTCGTTACCAGCATTTACCAACGTAACACAGCCAATACCAGCCCAGCCGCGTCTGATGACAGATCTACAGCGCCAAACACGCCCAGGATGGACAGAGACTTTGGGTCGGAAACGAGTGCGGAAGTTAGGGTAGCCGCGTCAGTTAGTGTTGTAGCCGCCCTCGTCCAGGATGTTGTGCAGGAGGCTGTGAAGAACAAGTGGCGCGTTACTGTTTCTATGGAATTCAACGGTAGTGACGAGACGGTAACAATTATACGCATCTCGCCCCCGCATGAATCTAAACACTAACCGTTTCTGCAAGTTGTACTTATATATAAAGGGTGTGTATTGTGCGGCCGGAGATAATTAAAATTTCAGTATAAATAATAAGAGGCTTATTTTATAGCGCATGCGCGTTGTCATGTATTGTGATGATGCTTTTAATCTCGTGCGGCAGCAGTGCTGCACTTGCGTGGTCCCGCCGCAGTAGCGACTACTTAGATATGTACTGTTTTGGAGTCAAATTCCAGAAGAAAGCGTCTGTCGACAAAAGAGCATATCTATGCGGCAGCCAAAAAGAAGTTAAGATCGAAAAATGGCTGTGTACTAAGTAAGTGTAGACGAACCTGCTTCTACGTTTGGATAAATCTAGGTTGCCTGCTGAGAGCCGGCAACCTTTTCTTCCCTTCATCAGTCTTCTACCCTAAGCCTCCTTTATTCTCACGAGAAGACCTCGACGGCATTCTTGAGAAGTCGCATCCCTATAAGTCAACATGAGAGTGCAAAAAGGCACGGCGGTCGCTGCGGCATGGTCGTCACGTCTTGAGGTTGCTAAGGTCGTCTGCACCTTTGAGAGTGATGGCCGAGTGTTCTATGGCGTAGTCGCAGAGATTCCTGATCTCCTCATGTGGGATTGGCCTGATGACCGTCAACTTCTATGGGTTTTTGACGACGGAAACTCCGTCAAGGTATGGCAAGAATGTGTCCAGCGACCTCGGCCGAGCAATCCTGCTTGGGCATCATGTCTTCAGTCTATTGTGGGTTGCTATGAACCCGATGGTGGCAATGTTTCGTACGCCGTCAAGTGGGATGGTTACTCGTGTCCTACGTGGGAAGCAGAGGAAGACATGTCAAATTACAGCCATCTGCTGGCAGAGCACGATCAGGCCTGCCAGTGCAGGCAAAGGTCGTAAGTAGTGCGGCCGAACCAGACGACGAACCGAAGGGTCGAGGACACAGCAATAGGGCTTTTCGTCACGAAATACTGTTTACGGCCTACTGACAGTCGCTCTTGGTACATGCTTTCGAAATGGCCCGTTGCCTGCTGCCGTTCTGGGCTTGCCGATATGGTCCTTGCTGGGCAAGGGCGTGCACGTGGATCCAGAAAGAGCTCTCTTTCACACCCCTAGACCAAGGCGTCTCTTCTGGAGGGTAGAGGTATCCACCGACCAAGCAACGGCTTCGCCGCGACCGCTCAACAAGGGTACATAATTCGCACCCAACTATGTCGTAAGGGTTTGTTATTTAGTATTTCAACATGTCACCATGTCCAAAAATGGAAGTCGTCTCACTTCCGGCTGGTCATCGGCCAATCGAAATGTCGCGTCAATCTTTGAATTCTTTCGACGTCGTTAGCGATTGGGTTTCTTCAATGTCGCCTCACACCGTAAGCCCTCGATGTTCCGCAATACTGTCGGACGGCAGACATGCCATTCGCAATTGGCGACAAGAAACAGCGCTCCCCATGCCTAGTTTCGCCAAAATATTTCGTCCTGCGCTTTCCTCGGAGGGAGAGGCGAATCAAAAACGACCCCACATCACCAACAGCGACCAGCATTATCAGTCTTCTGATGGGGCTCGTCAGATTGCGCGCATCGGGATTTACAGCAAGGAACATCAACTAGAGACTCTAGAAAGAGCAGCAAGAGCACAGGTCAAACACTGTGCTTTTGACTACAACTTCAACGGATGCGCCATCAGCGACGCGGACGAAGTGACAGAGTGGGAAGACTCCATAGAAGCTAGTGAGACTCTTGTGGAACGTCTCCAGTTTATCCGCCGTGTGGGTTTGGATAACACGGCAGCCGGTCGTTCTTTAATCACGATCTTGTTGAAGCAGTCTGGAGTTTGTACCAAGCAAGATGCAGCTGCAGGCGCGGCATAGATAGAAGTGTCCTAGAAGCAATTATGTATAGTACCATAACCATTCGAGTTGCATTGGGCCTTGACGTAATTATGTCGTTGGTGTTCACGCTATCAACCTGGGTGATAGGTCCTTTAGATACGATTCCACACGGACGGACTCTGCCTTACGCGAAAAGGGACTACTTTCTTACATCTACGCGCTCGTGCAAACAACGCTCTGGTTTCAATTCTCTCTCGTGCTGGAAACCAAAAACAGTCGCTACATTTTACAGTGTTGACCCATGCGCAACCAAACCAAAGCAGAAAAAAGGAAACAACCTCTCAAGAGTCCAATGAGGTTATCTGTCGGCAAAGAATGGCGCAGAAACCATCTTAATTCCACTTCGCTCCCCAGCAACATCCCAATTGTCGTCGTTTTCAAGTACAAAGACCTGTTGCGGGACAGGCTGACCGTCGAAGCCGTGGGTCCACGGTTGAAACAGCTCGACCGGCGCATCATGGACCGAGACAACACTGCTCAGGAACGCACCAGTAGAGTAGGCCTCGGGGTGCGAACTCTCCATGAAATAGCTGCCCGACGCGCCGTCTTCAAGCGGCTTACACACCCCGATTGCATAATCAGGATGCCATCCACCATAGTAGTTGCAGGCGGGGGAGAGGAAGGCCGGCTCACAGTTGCCCAGGCCAGAAACATCGAGGAGCTGCTGATCGCATAGGGATTTTGAAAACGAAAAACTTGAACTCGTTAGCAGTGATTTCTTGGTTCCTGAAAGGGTGCGGTTTTCTCTCACTTTATGAATGAATTGTAACAACAAGGAGGTAACATCTGAGTTGAGTAGTCGGGGGGACCTAGACTGCCATAACCATCGAACATCTGTTGCTGGAGAGCCATGCTCGAAGACATTACTGCTGACGGTTGCAGCATTTGCACCAATAACTCGTCCTCCAAAGTGGGTTCCCCAAAGGAAGTCAGCTTTGCGGGTGATAGTAATGAGTGAACCGCCGTGGCATGGCTCGTCGTGTCGTGGCACGGCTCGGCGTCGGTTTGATGGTATATGTCGTTTGCTGACAACGACATGACTAGCTGTGGCGGGGTTTGTGGTCTAGACGCATTTTCAGACCGAACTTCAACCTCGGCCGGGACTGACTGTATAGCCAGATCGGGCGTCAGCAAGTTCGGGATTGAGATTCGAGAAGCCATTGCCGTCAGGAGCGTTCGCTGAGTACGTCGTTGATTCTTTGGCGGTAGTGAAGCAAAACGTGAGGTATGCGACTGAGGGGATTGTCGTGGTATATAAATTGGTTTTTCAAGCAGGACATCTGGCGATCTTTGGTAAATTACACAACCGCCGCAGGCGCAGGCGGTGCCGAGTCTTGGTCGCAACGGGGATGGAGGTGCTTGAGGTCTTGTGCCTGAGTTGGCACATGCCCGGTTTTCCGACAAGCATTAGAGTCGGCGAAGTGGGAGGTGATGATAGCCAACGAGCAGCTAACATATTGCGCCGCCATGTGAACGTGAAGATGAACGCAAGATCAGGGGTCGGTCGAGACTTGCGCACGAAACCACGCCAATCGTCGCCTGAGGTGCAGTCACGTACGAAATCGGCTGTGGGGCTTGATATCCGGTTGCTGCATCGCAGCCACTTGGGGATCGGCAGGCCGATTGAACGGGGCACCTCCTGTGCGGTACAGCCCGGCCTGATGCGAATCGGCTTTTGGTGACTTGAGCCAACATGCATTTTATCGCAGCCATTACTGGATCCTGTTCGCGACCAGATACATGCAGGAGCTCGCAACGTATCTGCTGTATTGTTGACAACACGCTTCCCAAAAGCAGTAATTGGCTCTTGGCACACCCGCATCACTTGTTCATGATTTTTGCCATTAGACGCAGAAGACTGGGCCAAATGATGGAACGCAGTCACCCAATCTCTGTTTCTTGTTGCCGAGCTCGAAGCGGCAAACGGGCTCTGGGTCCTAGTTGCAAAGGGATTAGAGCTGTTTATCGCTTCGAAGAACACGGGTTCTCAGCTTCAAGGAAGGCGCAGTCATGTGGACACCATCTATCAACGAACGACTGCAACGAAGAGGGCTGAAGGGTCGAGGATGGAGAACCACGCCTACTGTACTTTCTAATGTACTGTACAAGCTCTTGCTTTCACGAACACTTGATCACCTTTTGCTCAGACTCTAGGTTTATCATGGTTATTCATAGACACTCTACAGATTCAAGATTCACTATGTGATTCATGTTAGATTTTCGTATAATCAAGGCGTACTTCATCGGACTACACCATCCCTTCGCGTGCGGTGCCCTCAAGTACCCATTATACTGCTAATGTAACATGACATACGTGGTCGGTGGGCTGTTAGCGGAGACTTATGCCAACCAGTCTCGCAAAGGTGCATCTCAACATTGAGGTTCCAATTCATGCTCGCATCCTGCGTCACCGCCCATTCGAGCGTCTTCGAGTCATATGTGGACAAAGAGTACTGCAGAGTACTGCAGAGTAATCAAATAAGTTGTTTCCACGGCAGTTGGTGGCCTGCAATGTGAAACTCCTCCAGATGCCCCCGGCCCTTGTGGTAGTAGAGAACACAAGTAGTCAGTTCATGGCCTTCCTGGTTAAACAGACTCCAGAAACATCGAACAGTTGTGTACTCATCGCTTTTATCGTCGTTTTCTTGGGTATTCAAAGTGAAGCGTGAACCCGCGCCCTGAATTCGCGAAAAGACTTCACCCACGAACTTGGGACGTTTCAGCGATTTGGCCAACCCGGGGTTGTCCTAGAGATCCCCGGTCCAGTCTATCGAAGCAGCTTCAAGGTGAAGCTCTCGACAGTCTTCACCATTGGCAAGTCACTTGAGGGCAGAGCCGAAGAAAATGGGATGGTCTCAAATTCTGACGGCAGCTGCACGCCATTTGTTGTTATCCAAAAAAAAATGTTTATAACGTAATCAAGAACCGCCTTCGCTGACCTGGTCATCTAGGGAGAAGCGACGAATGCAGCCAGTCATGGCGGCGAAAGCAAGTGCCAGACTGTTGGCTCCTTGCCTTTGTCATATGCTCCATGGATTTTTCGCGCCTGTTTCTAGCCTCACTTCGAAGTGACTGGGGAATGGGAGAGCTGATTCTAGCTGTTGCCCAGCACGAAACACTTCAGCCACGTTCGGAGTGGGCGACGAGATCTCACCATTTGGGGCCCCTTCCATAGACACTAGGTGTCTTCAAGATTGTTGCTTGCCCCTGCTTCTGCTCATAACTAGTGGACAGTACTATCAGATCGGCCGAAGCCTTTTTTTGACACAACAAGTATCTTGCCCGGAGCGGGACAAGCAAAGAATCAACCCCAATACTAGAACACCGAGCTGATCAAAGATGATCTCCGTGATACCTCATGCTTCACTTAGAACCAGCCTCTAGGATTGTTTGGTACTCGCTTCGGACTCCTCTTCGGATCAACAACTTCAAAGTCATACCCCCCTCGACCCCGTCTGACAGGAGTCAGGAGTAGATTGACGTCGGCTTGCTTCAGCGGCAAGTCTTGTCTACAACCATTCTGTCTCTCTAGTTCGCCGTTTGGATCGGATTCCGACGGATAACCACGAGCCATGCTTTTCTCCGCCACTATAGAATTTGTTTCATCAATGACACTCCTAAATCTGCTGACAATCTCGGCAAGCTGCGCCACAGCTTCGTCGACGTTGGCTATGAAGGTGGACCCCGTCAGGGCGACGCCTTTCCAGTAGTCAAGTTCTTGTCTGAGACGGCCGGAGTCTCTCACAAGTTCTTCCAGACGTTTTTCCCTGCTGACCGGTGCTTTTTGAGACTGTATAGTGTCGTCTTTGAGGTCGATTGCGTGGGTTGTTCCACCTAAAGCCGCGACTTCGTTGTCGATGTCAGTCGGTTGACTCGGCCAACCGGCGGATTGGCGAGGGCGTTTCGAAGGTCTTGATGCCATGCGACTCTTTTATACAGACGGGCTTCACTGCTTTTAGAATGTCAAACCCGGTGTACAAGATCATTATATACTGTTAAATAGGCAAGGAATGTGCGGTTGTAGGGTCCAAGAAAAAAAAGCCAGAAGATGACCAGAAGCGCATTGTGCGAAGCCAAAACACCGACCAGCAAAGCGGACCAGGCCACTGTCGTCTTTCTTTCAACGCGGACATCCACGACCTAAGAGGCGATCCAGCCTCGGCGAATGGAAAACGTCACGAATGGGTGTGCATCGACGTCTCACTTCATAACTGTGTCCAAGCCCCAAGACCATTGCATTCTGCTATTGGAATGAATTGATTACGCCAATTATTGCTCCTGCAAAGCCCAGTGGGCAGGAGACTCGTTTTGGGTCGATGATGTCAGACGTCAATATAAGTCTGCGTGGACGAAGAGCAAGATCTGCTTCAATCCCATTCGGTGCCAGTTTGCAGCCGAGTTGTAGACAATATAAAAGTCGTCGTCGGCGTGAAGCGAACAGAATATACCGAGCAGCCATAGACGTGCTCATATATACCATGGACTCCATGTGGTAAGCCGGGCATCATTGTTCTATCACGGTGGATAGCCTGCTGATGAGATCAGGACAAATCTACTTAGACAGGATGAGCAGTGCTGCCTTGCCATCTGCCTGGCCGTCAACTGTCCCCATAACGGACTGACTGACGACACGTGGTACCCGCCGTTTGACAGAGTAAAAGAAGACATCAACAGTACCTCGGGAGACCGATTCGTTGCCTATGTCATAAGCAGTCTATGTGGGCCACTCCAAGGCAAAGAGTTCGTCGTCAAGGTGGCCGCGCTTCTGGCCTGCCTGAAACTCCGCGACGCGCACGAACAGCCAGACGATGGCCCGTCCGACGACAGATTCAACCTCCTGTTCGAGTTTGATAAGGCGTTGAACTTTGACTTTAGCAACTTACCTGTCATTGTCAAGGTGTTGGAGCAAGTTCTGATGTTCTCTGCGCGGATATTGGAGATCCATGCGCCGGAAGACGCTATCCAGCCGGGGCTGCTGCCCGCAACTCTCAACCTCTGCGACGATTCAGTGTCGAGGAAGATGCTTTATATGTACTGCTGCGTACGGATCTTGTTTCCCGACACCCACGAGTCGTCGATGCACCGCACAAGGGCCGTCTTTCAGTTGAACGCCGCAGACGTGTCCGAGTTGTTTCTCAACACGCTCAGCGACGAAGAGCTAGAGTCGGCAGGCCACTCGATGTGTGGCATGGATGAGGACCTGTCGGATGGTGAGTATGTCAGCACGTCTGATGCCGATTTCAGCTTTGATGGAGGCGTAGATCTGTCAGAGGAAAACTCTGAGTCGAACACGGACGAAGACGAGGATGGTGTAGATTAGTCGAGAAGTCACTTTTGAGAAAACGAGTGATTTTGTCGTGTGCCGTTTGCTCGCGTTGCTGGTTCTCTACAAAACATTGCTTGCCGAATGGTTTCAGATCTCTCGCTTGATGTCTACGCGCTTTGGGTGAACCAGCTCATGCCAGGACGCACTAAGGGTCCTGGGAGTCCCCAGAGCAATCATGACATGTCGAAGGGTTCTTCCCTAACACCACCGGTATCAAAAACTACGATGGGCTGCTTGCAGATCACTGCGTAAGATAATGCGCACGACCGGTGCTAACGGTGGCGAGCAGACAGTCTGATAGCATTCTAAGCCTTGCCTTTCAAGCCCAGCTGCACATCGCCAAATATCAACCACCTTTGTCATCAATTCGTAACTAATGAGCGATACGCAAGAAGAGGCATCCATCAGTAGGCTGGCCACCAGCGCCGTAAATGGCTCTGTAAGCTCTGTTCTTCTCGCTCACGACTACTTGCCATCTCCCCTGCGTGAAAAGTGCAGGAAGCATGTTTCGTCTGCTACGGTCGACGCCAAATATCTCTCCCAGCGCCGCATACAATCCATCCATCATAATGGTACGGAGTACACTGAGGTGTGGTCCCCCATATACGGTATAATGCTCCCGTCAGAGCCGAAACCTCGGTGACATCGTCGCCACCCATGTGTCTCGGCATCCTCATGCTTTCTTGTCACTGTTGTCAGTATGCCTTTAATAGCGTCCCGTCGGTCGTCAGCTCTCGTTCTCCTGATTCTGCAGTTTTCTTTTGCCATCGTGAAGGCAACGTCGGCCGCCGAGGTTCTTTCGCAGGTTCCGACATGTGCTGTGAGTCTTTGCGTCATCATCCAGGTCTCCGTCATGCTGATAAGTCATCCACCTAGTCTGAGTGTATCAGCAGCACATTCTTCATGTCCGCCTGTGATCCAGAAGACGTGACTGCTTGTATCTGTTCTAGCGTTGCCATACAGGCGGAACTATCGGCATGTGTGCAGACACGCTGTCCGTTTGGCGATCAACTAAGTTGGCTTAGTCGTCTCCATTCATAGTGCCATTCTAACCATCTGGTGAAGCTGCAGCGACGGTGGAGGGAGTCCTATGCGAAGCGTATCCCAAGGAATCGCGGAGGCTGGAAGTCCGACGTACGCTCATCATCAGCTGCAGTCTCGTGTTTCTCATCGTGGCACTTCGCCTTTTTACGAGAGTGAAGTACGCCGGTGGCCTGTGGGGGGACGACTATACGACCATCTTCGCGGCGGTAGGTAGCCCAACTCCCCCAGCGAACTAGTCTAATGTCACCCAATAGGTCCTGATGATCACTCTGACTGCGGTCTACCTGCACATCACAAGCATTGGTTTCGGCATGCACTATTGGACGATACCGGTGGGGAATGGCATTGTCATCCGAAAGGTTCGGGAATCCGGGCCCGCCGATGGATTGCGATGGCTTGCCCTAACGTCGATTCAGATGCTTTACGTCGGAAACTTGGTCTACACTGTCCTCCAAGCTGCCGTGAAGCTGTCGATCGTGCTTTTCCTCGGCCGCATCTTCCCGTCACAAACCTTCCGGAGAATCGCTCAGGGCATCGAGATCATACTCCTGCTTCATGGCACGCTCTTCACCATCCCATTTGCGGTGCAGTGCACACCCGTACAATCGATCTGGGATCGCACCATCACCGAACGTCGCTGTCTGAACTTGCGGGCGGTGGGATACAGCAGCGGCGGACTGGCCATGGCAGAAGATATCGCCATCTTACTCCTGCCGATCCCCCACGTTTGGCAGCTGAAGATTTCTCTCCCGCGGCGCCTGGCAGTTATTGCGCTGTTCAGCGTCGGTTCCTTGTGAGGATACCCACCTTATGGCAGAAGGGGAGTAAAAAACAGGCTGACATGGCAGGCAGCGCCTGTGTGACATCGGCCATCCGGATCAAGTATCTGGTGGAGTACAGTACCACGTTCGATGAGACGTGGGACCATGTCGACATTGTGGTATGGTCGTTCATCGAGCAGTCCATGGCGATGCTATGTGCGAGTTTACCCACTCTGCGTCTGCTACTTGTCCACATCGCGTCCCGACGACGTCCCGCATCGTCGGAGAGCTTCTTCCACGGAGAGACTCCGAAACAAATGTGGCGTTGGTCTTTTGACAGACTGAGACGATGCCGAGTGCGGAAGCAAAAAGACAGCGATCCCGCGCCCCGACAAACAGGTGAGGGGGTTCTCGTGACGACGACGGTGGAGGTCGACCGCCAGTCCTACATGGACATTGACGTGCCGCCCTTTCCACCGCCTGCCTACCCTGGGTCGAGGAACAATGCATAACGGTAAGTACCGGCAGAGGAGATCATCTCCTACGAAGTAATTCTTTCAGCGGCGAGTGGCTCTCAATCACTGACGAGGATAAAGCATTGACGCGGATGACGGAAAACTTGAAACTATGAGACGCTCGTTTTGTGACAGAGTCGGAGATTTCACAAGGCAGCGTGATGAGTCATGATGCGCAACTGAAGGACATTGGTTCAAGAAATAACAGATGTAGGGGGTTCCTTGTGAGGATATCATTAAGGGTGTGCGGTATGGCAGCTATATCCTGAAAGTAGATGACATGCTGGTCTTATTGTCTAAGATCGCATTAAATGAAAGACTTCAAAACGTGACGTAACCATTCACTAACTACAATGTCATTTGGTTGATCTGTTTGGTCAGTATCCAGGTGCAAGCAACATCGGCGGTTTCGGCCGTCTATTCCTATCAAGTGGAGTTGCGGCCTCTTGAGCGGGGCTTTGTTAAGCCGTGTTCTGTCTATGGTGGCAGAGAAACAACCGAGATCTCGCAAGAGGCTTAGAAGAGACCTCGCAAGAGATAGTTCGCGCTTTTCTGGGGTCATGGTGCTGATGCTATTGGCGCTTGGGAGCAGAATCACTTGCCGGATGCTACACGGTGAAATGAGCGGCGATCGACAAATCACATCGATTTTTGGCCATGTTCCCACAGCAGTGCCAAGAGAGAAAAGGAAACGGCTTCCTGAGGTGGTCGGCCGTTCTCCAATGCTCCTCCTTAGTGCAAAAATGTGCACCTGGCTGTTCCTGATGATTACGTGCACGATTACAGTACCTGCCTCAAATAGTTGCTTTTGGTTGTTGGCCAGAGCATTCTTTTCGGGCTCCTGCCAACGCATGTGGTGCTGTGGGCGTAGGAAGGTGAAAGGCCCGTGCGCCTCGGTGGAAGGCAGGTAACGAGATAAGGCCACAAACGGCTGCTGCTGCGCCCCAGACGACGACATCCAGTTTCGGCTTTTAAGCAAGCAGTGTCCAGTTCTTGCTGTTCGCCATAAGAGTCTTAATGGCGAGAGACGTTTTTAGTTTAGATCTGCCTATGTAAGAGCCAGAACATGCCCCCTGTATTATATGCTACGCCTAGCACCAACCACCTAGCACCCAGCGGCCGAGACCTCTGTTGCGCCACTTTCGGCTGTTGCTCTCGATATCCCGGCGATGTCCGCAGCGAGCGGAGGGGCGTTGCCAATAGGAACTGGTTTCAATCTGGATACCGTAATAAGTTGTAGCCACTTTTGGATCTTCGTTCTGGCGTCATCGACCACTCCATATTGCAGGTAGAGAAATGGGTACTGTGACAGCCAGAAAATAAGAGCATCGGTCGGAGAAGGGCGTCTCTGGAGAATCGATGCGGCTTCCACGACTTGCGTGTTAGCAAACACTTTGTCTCTAATGCCGGCTTTCATGTGCCGGCACAGCAAACCAGTTTGAATCAATGGATCCCGCCTGTGCATCACCCGTTTCTCCGGAAATCCATTCCCCTACATTTCCTCAAAAATCACAACGTCTCATATCTCATCAAGATGTAGACGCTTACCAGTGGGTCAAGCCACGCCGCATGCCGGCACAAACTTGCATGCCACAGCACAACGTAAGCGGGGAGCCGTCTCCACAGCCGGCCAAGGTAGCCGACGAATCATCGCCGACTACCACCACCAGGGTGGACGAAAGCGGACGGAAGACGACATATGCGGAGCTCATCCACATGGCACTTCTCAGCAGCGAAACGCAGCAGATGAGGCTCAGCGAACTCTACGGTTGGTTTAAACGAAACACCTGGAGAGCCAACAGGGGGAAAAAAGGATGGAAGAACAGCGTTCGCTCCAACCTCTGCCTGAACAAGGTTCGTTGACGTTTTGCAGGAGAGCGATGCGAGGTGGAAGTGGCACCCTGCTAACCTGCGGACAATAGGCCTTCGAACGACTAGACGGTAAAGGCTCCTATTGGAAGCTTGTAGACGCAGCTTTGAAGGAGGTCCAACCAACGCGCAAACCTCGAGCGGATCGCAGAAAAAAGGTCAGTGTGTCTACTGTCAAGAGAAACGGTATGACATCGTCGCCTACGTCGCGTGCACCCGATTCATGCGACGTTCCGCAAGAGACCGTGTCCGACGCTCGCCACGACCACCACGACCACCACAGCCCTTGGAGTCTCGGCTCTTCCACGTCCCCCGAGAAGAGTCAATTCGCGGGCGAGCCTTCTTCCAACTATCCAACGCCGAGTCCTGCTGTTTCAACGGAAAACGGGTTGGGGTACATGCTCAATCCACTATGGGCTTGGAACTTGGACAGCGGACGCTACGTAAACTGGCCCTACTGCAGCTGCATCTGTACCCGACACAAACTTGGTCGGAGAGACATCAGTGGCACGTTGCAGTTGTGTGCTAGCGCTCCAGGTTTTCCTCCATCAGTGGCGAATGCCCGTGTGAGTTCGCGTCCTCGCTCGGAAACGTCTGTTTGTTGAGCGGCGTGATGGTTGGATTGCTTGCGTCTTAGCGTTATGTAGTATTGCAGGTGGTCGCGCAACCGCGAACAGCCGTCGACCGCCCTAGATTTGACTAAATAGCTCGGCCGGAAGTGTCTTCAGAGTGCTGGCCAAGCGGTCGCAGACAATTCTGGATCTCCCCAATACATCGGGCTTCGAGCCCATCTGTCCACAGCTCGTTTTGGCTTCCGAATTGCCCGCCTACCACTACTATAAGACAGACGCGTCGTCTCCCCTGTGGTAAACTGGCGAAAATAACCCCATAGACACCATGACCCGTTGTAAACACACCGGCTGGCTCCGTGTGTCAACCAAAGACCAGGCATATGTTGTCGAAAGTTCGGACCGTGCCCAGAGACTGCTGGAGAGTCTGCCACGTCCGGACAGCCAACACCCAAGTACACTCGTGTTGATAGGAAATGCGACCAAGCGGATCGTTATGCAAAGACTTGGAGTAGACATCACCCGACCCAACACAACCAGGGGTCACGGCGAGATCCATCTTTCCTTGGCCCCGATCGGCGTGTCCGACGGGAGGCCCACTCTGATTGCCGACGCCGATATCCCTCCCCATAAACGGCTCGGGAGGCCGAGAAAATCCACGCTCTGTCATGAACTTGCAACGAGGTCGCTATCGACCTCGCACGGCGTAGCCCGCCCGTCCACAGCCGTGGAATCTGGCGACCATGTCTATAACCGCATGCTTTTCCCGTTTGCAGATGTGGTCTGCCTCTTTGCCGACGATGTCGGCGGTGTAGAGATTGTCGCCCAGCGGCTTGCGTCGTGGTTGAAGTTAGAAACGCCGTCGACATCGTCGGTGCGTCCCTGGCTGGTCGTCGTCACGAACGGCGGCGACGAGAACTCTGCACGCTGCCAGTTGCTAGAGGCCGTCCGCAAGAGGACAAACGTCCATGCATCCGAGCGTTTCCACGGCATCCGCGTCATCAGCCTGGCCGACACGTCTCCCAAGTCCTTGCGACGCCACCTCCGTTCCCTGCGTTGGGACATCCTGAGCAATGAGCTTTCCTACATGACCGAGACGAAAAGGGTCGAGCGCGTCCTCGCCAGTTGCCTTTTCTCGGCCACCCATCTCGCCGGTCTTCTACGCCACGCCACGGAGCAACTCGGTGATACCGACGCTCCGCCCCTCAGCTTTCTCGCCGTCTCTCGGCTGGATAACCCGGTAGCCGCAGATCTACAAGCACACCTCGCGCGGTTTCTCACACATTGCGACTCCGTTGACGCATTGAAAAGATTCGCCGTGCCTGTCGTCGCCTCCAGCTTCCTGCTGGACCATTATCCCCCGGGCATGCACCGTACGTCCGCGGGCTTTGGTCAACCCTGGCTGTTACTGACCATCCACAGTCTTTGATCCGCGAGATGTCTTCCAGGTGTTCTACAACGACGTGTGCCACAACGTGTGTGGCGTCGCCGTTCTGGCGCACGAAGGGTCCACCGACCTCGTCTTGCCGTCTCAATTCTCCAAGATGATCGAGGCCCAGATGGTCCGTATGTTCCGGCAGCTGACGATGGGCCAGTCCGCGGCGTCACTCCACCGACAGCTTGTCGCCGCCTTCGCGGAGGACTGGGGACGGCTTCGGTCTGACAGCACATGCTTTCTTTGTCTCCGGCGTCGCCCGCAGTTCTTCCCCGAGTGCGGTCACGGTCAGTGCATGAATTGTGTCAAGGTCTTTGGTGTCACGAGTGCGGCCGATCCGTGGCTGGTCGATGTCGACGAGTGTCTTCTTTGCGGACGAAATGTTGGCATGAAGATACGAGTGAAGCCAGACACCGCATCGGTCCGTGTGTTGTGTATTGACGGCGGCGGGACCAGGGGAAAATACCCCCTCAAGCTGTTGAAGCAGCTCGAAGACGACATTGGCCTGCCGGACCACCCTGTGCAGGAAAACTTTGACGTCGTCTTCGGGACCAGTTCAGGTTTGTCGTGGAACGTTGCTGTTGCATGTGTGAGTTGATTCTTAGCTGACACGTCGTGGCAGGCGCAATCAGCGCCGGTGCTCTCTGCATCAACGGCTGGACGGTGGATGAGTGCATTGCCCGCTTCGAGTCCCTATCAAACCAGGCGTTCACGCCCCGCGGGGTCCCGTCCATCCCCATCATAGGTTCTCTCATACGACTGATGATGCAGATTCCGTTTTTTGCCACAGTTTTTCGTGCCGCGGCGTTGCTCCTTTTCGATAGCAGGTATCCGTCGCAACACATCGAGCAGGCGTTGCGAGACATGTTCGGCTCGGAAAGGAGCCTCGTCGACTACTCGGCCGCCGACGCGATGGGTGCCATGGTCGGGATGACGGTCGCCACCGTGCAAGATGCAAGCGCCTGCATCTTCACCAACTACAACGGAGTAGGCCAACGGGGCGGTGATCACGGTAGTTTTCCCTTTTCCGATGACGCAGTCCGATGATGCGATTTGATGACGCGATCCAATACCGCGACCAAATAACGCGATCCAAACCCGCAAAACGATGCTGATGGGATTCACAGAGTACGAGGTATTGACGACGACCGACAGCGGCGGGCAGGTATCTTTGTGGGAGATGTGCGTGCTTTCTCGGTGTCCATACGTCACGCCTGCATCTTGCCCGTGTCGTGGCTGATCTGACCTGCAGCATCCGGTGTGCAACCGCCGCTCCGTAGTCAGTACTGGCCAATTCATTGCAGCAACACCGTCGATTGCTACACAGCCGATCGCTGCTAACGGAGTCGCACAGCTATTTCACGCCTTGGTCTATTGACGGCCTCGGCACGTTCCAAGACGGCGGCTTGGTGGCCAACAACCCCTCCTCGATCGCTTTGCAAGAGGTTGCTTCGCTTTTCTCCGAAGCCCCCGACCCAAGCCTCCTGGTCTCGGCGGGTACAGGCTCCTCTCGGGAAGAAAAACAGGTAGCGTGCGAGCCCACCGGGGGGTGGCAGGGCTGCTTCCCCTTCCGCCTGTGGCGGGCCTTTCGGACACTTCGAAGTGACAAGAACGCCTGGCAACGGGTCGTCGCACACAAAAAGGTCGGTCGATCGGGTGAGTTCTTCCGCTTCGACGTCGAATTCGACGACCCCGAGCCGCCGCTGGATAGCCTGTCCAGCTTTGACGATCCTGGATGTGATGACGAGTGCACTTTTCAAGGCCTGCCAGCATTAAAACGGCTGGTGCTGTGCGCAAGAGCAGAGCTGTTCGTCTTTGAGCTGCGTGCTTCACAGCCATATGTGTTCTTGGATGGAGGGTACGAGTGCTGCGGATACATACGTTGTCGGCTGCGTGCCCACTCCGAAAGCTTGAAGGAGTTCATGTCGCAACTCGCCAAAAGCAAGGCTCATTTCCGTGTCGGCGGCCACGAAGTAGCGGGTGACTTTGCGCCATACCCGACGATCTGTCCAGACGGCTATTTCGTATTGGAAGTGAGGTTTCGTGTTGCCAGTCTGCAGGAGTCCCTGGCTGTCTGCCTGTGGGAGACTCCCGACAACGGTCGCAACATCAGCGGCTCACCGTTTACCGTTCAGCAGCTGGTGCGGAGCCAAAAGCTCGAGCAGTGCTTCGGTACCTCTGATCATCGTATGAAACGGTGTCGAGACAAAGACAATGATGAGGCCAGCCGTAAACGACCGAGATTCAGGCCGTAGCGGTTTGCGTCAGTAGAAGCGAAGCAGACATCCAACTCTCTTTCTGCTTTAGTACCAATAGCGCAACAAAGAACAAAGGTTGGTCAAGTTTATTTGATTCGACGTACTCTTGTTTTCTGATTTTGCTTGGTCTTCTCTGTGTGACATATCAACTAAGGACAAAAAGGGCTCTATAAGTGACAGAAGATGGTAACTATTGTCAGACCTAGCCTGGTTCATTCGTCACAACGATCGTCGGAATCAGCAGACGTTACTATCTAATGCAAGGATGACTAAGTCTGCCAAGGACATGCCAGTACAAAGGGTCTTCCACTCACTACATAGATAGTCAGGTTATTCCCCTAGTCTTCGTTCTTCATACTCGTCAGTACCTCTTGTTGACCCCCTACCTATCTATGGGCCTGTCAGGCGCTGTCTGACAGTTATCATCTGGTGTTTCGTTGCCCAGTAAGTAACCATGCATCCACAAATGTTGGCGCTGGCTGGACTGTACAATGTGGAAGTGAGGCTTGGCGTGCACGGGTCACAACACTCTGATGGAAGGGTTGTGACCCGTGCACCAGCATCTCAGTTGGACTTCACCGATTGCACCTGGCGGTTGACCTGGATGAAATTAACCCATCGTGATGCATTGAGAATATGATGCAGGCATAGACAGAGAAGCGTTGTGACAGTAGTAACAGCGCGGAAGCCCAAAATGTTTCGCAAATAGCGCAGGTCCAGGGCGGCAGACGGCTTTTTGGGGTGTCGGTTAAACTATGGTGAAAATGCTACCAATTTACGATGATAATTGATCGATTGTTTGACCCCTCCTTGGTTTCACACGCTGATAGCACGCTGTCATGTGCATTCAGACGCAACAAGACACCTTTTGGTTGAGGTAGCCCTTGAACGAACTACCTGTGGGGTTGTGGTTAGTGGCCAATTCCGGCTCTAGTAGGGGCTAAAGGTGTAACACAAGCCACAGGCCTCACCCCTTGCTAGGTAAGTACGTCATCACGACACGGGCCGCCAATTGATGCTCTACTTTCGACTTTTTTGGCGCACGGTTCCTGGGTTCAATGGCCACAAAAGCCAGACTCCGCCGGAGGAAAATGGGGCCCCACAAGTATTCCGCCATGAAGCACTCGCTCGGGACTGCTTCTGGCTCCAGGAACTTGCAGAGCCCTATGCATTTCCCTTTACTCGATCTCGTGGTCATTCACCAAGAGAATGAATACATGCAAGGAGAGTTTCGTCCCGTTGGATTTAATGTCAGGATTTCCCTCCAGCATGGTGGAAGTATCACCATTGTTTATCTCACATGTCCCTACGTCAAAACCTCGCAGTGAATTTTACTGAGCACTCACTATCCCGACTATGCCTCTCTCCCCGCAGGTTGCACAAGAAATCCGAAGCATCGTCGATGATGCTGTTCTCGACCCTAACCACGTACCCGGAACGACTGTAGTAGTCGTCGACCGCAGCGGCACCGAGCAAATCGCACACTCTGCGGGGAAGCGCGGAATATCATCCAACGAGCCAATGACCATGGAAACTGTATACTGGATGGCGTCCTGCACAAAAATGATCGTGGGAGTCGCATGTATGCAGCTGGTAGAGAGGGATCTCCTCAAGCTGGATGACTCTGACCACCTGGAGAAGTTGTGCCCGGAACTAGCTGACGTCAAGGTCCTGGGTGTAGAGGGGAAGCTTGTGGAGAAGAAACGAGGGATCACACTTCGCATGTTGCTGACGCACACGTCCGGGTTTGGATACGCATTCTTGAACGAGCGATTGCGAAACTGGAGTCTCCCTGCTGGGATAGACGAGTTTTCGGGAAGCATCCAAGACATGAAGCAGCCGTTGGTATTCCAACCAGGAGAATCATGGGAGTATGGTGTAAGTCTGACTAACCCTCTCTTCTTGTGGCCTAACAGCTTCCTGACTGACGTAGATCGGTATCGACTGGGCCGGCATTGCTCTGGAGCGGGCTTCCAACACGAAGCTCAACGATTACATCCAGGTCAACGTTTGTCAGCCGCTCAACTTGCGTAGCGTGAACATGGTTCCGACCCTGGAGATGAAGAAGGGATTGGCTTATATGCACTCCAGAGAGCGTGGAGGCAACATCGTCGCTCGGAAACACCCTCTTCATCTTCCGCTGGTTGTTGAGTCGGAAGTGGAGAATCACGCTTGCTTCAAAAGTGGTGGCGCTGGAATATTCGCAAATCCTCGAGAATACACCCGTAAGTCGTTGTTCAAGCTGACCGGGGTCGGACTACATCGTTGACGGTCCGCAGGCATATTAGCGGTCTTTTTGAACGCCGGCACCTGTCCGCTTACGAAAGCTCGAATCCTGAAGAAAGAAACGGTTGACGAGATGTTCACGGACCAGATTCCGGATGGTCCTGTCTTTGCCAAGAGAGGTGTTCAAGACGCCAAAACCAAGTTGGGCAACATGCTTCCTGAGCTCTCTGGAGTTCTCGGTGGCTCGCCCCGAGGATGGGGCTTGACGTTCATGATCTCAGGCGGCAAGACGGGACGATCCAACAAAACAGCCTGGTGGGTGGGGTTGCCGAACTTATTTTGGTGGTGTGATAGAGAGAACGGTGTTGCTGGGATGATCTGTTCTCACATTTTGCCGTTTGGCGATCGAGGAGTTGTCGAACTTTGGTCTAAAGTAGAAAGTACGGTCTATAGGGCACTTCGTGCTACGGCCAAGGATGGACTCCCGTTGTGAGTCTGGTTCTTGTGTCGGGCGGTGTCGGAGTGTTTGTTGTCTTCAACTGAGCACACTTGTAGTTAAATTGCGGATGATCGATGTTGATATTGAAACGTACTCGAGCATGCTATCTACTACGTAAAGCACTGTGGAAACTATTGCGTATCAGGCTTTCGGTTTGTTTAAACTATAGATGATGCGTCGCAAAGCGCGGGGGACGACGGAGAACAAGATCCGTATGGAGCGGACGCAGGGAGCGCCCGTTGTTACGTCGGATAACCAGTTCGTACAACTGTACGCCGCTTAGAGGCTAAGGTGTGTTGCAGACTGTCAATTTATGAAAGTCGGATTACGCATTTATCTTTACGCTTATGGTGGTGGGAAAAGGGATCTCTGAAGCACTATATAGTACAGAACAGACTGCCTCCTTTACATCTTACGTCCACCGTAGGCAATCCCAAAATGACTTGAGGGCCAGCCCGTACGTTTCCACTGGCCCTACTCCCCAACCTGCCGCTGTTCGACAGGGAGAGGCCGGGGATGAACTGTCTCCGGCGCGATGTCCTCTATGGAGGCTGATCTTGCATTCGGACCAAGCCTGGCGCCACTGTTGGTTTGCCCTGGCGTTATCCCCTTGTTGACGCAGCATTCCGACTCCCACCCGCCTCCTGGCACGGGGGCTTTCACCGAAACAGATGCTAGGTGAGTGGATAAACGCACAAGGATGGCGTAAGTTGTGTGGAGAGAAATCTGACACCTGCAAGTGGATACCACCCCAACAGTCTTTCATGGACCTGGAAAAGAACTGGCCATGTTGAAGTACCCATCGATCTATCAATGGGTGTGAAAGCCGCAAGTGGCGGCCTGCAATTAGACCACCGTAGAGTTGGCGGTTGGCTGAGGTGCTTTCCCTACAGTGCTGGAATAGGCTGAGAGCAATATTGAGTGGGCCAATTTTGGCGGCGGCGACGCTCGTCAGTAAGAGGATCCAAAAACAACTAAGGCTCGAAATCCCCAAGGGAAAACAGCGGAAACCGGCTTAGCTCTCGACTGTAGTACCATTTCTGGACAATGTTGGTTATTGCCAGTGGGGTCGGGATGTTGAAAGTATCAACGGGCGCTTGTATCCACATCGGAGCCTGTTGAGGCTCTGCGGGTCAACAATAGACACCGGATGGCAGTTTCGGCTGGCGCTTCCCTGGGGCGCCGATACGTTAGTGTGGGTATGGATAACAAATGTCGCCATCCTTGGCCTCGGACTAGGGGTCTGGGATCCGTATCTCGTTGCAGTGTGTGGGTTGATTGTTTGCTGACCAGGGACTCCAGACTTATTCCGCAGTCTGTCCGTCGGCTTTTAGAGCCTGTTTTGGCGTCTTCCCTTGGCCCGGCAAAGCACAGCAGAAAAGCAATCTTCAGTACCGCACGACAGAGTATCGAGCATGAGATCCTTCGAAGGTCTCCGAGCTGTCCTCCCGTTCGCCGTCTTGCGGCGTCAGTTATCTCTATGTGGCTTCAAAGCTGTTTCAGGCTCTGCGCGCCATCTCGAACAACGGAAACCCGAAATGGCTCTCACTTCGTTGCTGACCACCCTTGCACTATCAAGTTCACCTCTGCAACCAGCCATGTCCACGGTCAGAATTGGCGCTTGACGGGCGACGGTGGCTTCATGGGCCGCACGTTCGGGAAAGATCAACATCCCTAGCGTCTCCGGAACCGCCGGCATCCGATATGAGTTCGTCAGAGCTTCCGCAACAGCAGCAGTCGTCAGTCTCAAGGCATCCCGCTCCGTTCCAGATTTCTTTGCGTTGAGCAAAGGTCCGGACTTGGAGACTCTCCTAGAGGTTCCTGACGGCATCTCTCATTCAAAGAGGCACAGTCGTCACGTGAGGAGAAGATGGTGCTGACCCCTGCTGTGCCAACTCCGATTGTTGGGCGTTCTGTCCTCTCTCCCTAGGAGAGCAGTTTTGTTTCGCCAGGATGTTTCTGGCTGGGGTGTCCTTCCGGACGATTTTCACAACGGCTGACTGAGTCAGAAACATCAGGGTCTTCCAGCTGAGTTGACGCCGGTCATCAAAGTTGACTGATTTCTTCATTTTTCTGCTCTGGACCGTGCACTAAACCGCGGAACTCACACCCATGCGGCCCCATGTCAGCACCACAACAGCACTTTGTTACGCATGTCCTTCGGAACCCACTCTGACAGTATTCCCATCGCGCTGACCGAGGCTTTTCCGCGACCCCGGGGGTGTCTACTACTTCCGCTTTTGACTAGATTCGGCGCTTTCTGGCGCTTTGCTATCACCTGATTGTATGACCAACTTTCGCGCGACCGATCGCAGTCCTCGCTAGTGCCAACTCGGTGGATACCAATACATATGGATCATGAACACTAGCCATCAACTTAGACACAGCTAAAATCTTGGAAACTATGTATCAACCCTCTCTCTCTCTACTCTATCCTTGCAACAAAGACTGCGAGCGCGCTCAACTGGTGCGATTGTTGGAGACCGAAGAGGTACCGGGAGTTATCTTGCTATCAAGGGAGGCAGTAGTTTCACTGTGACTGGTTGGAAGCTTCTTTTTCGCTGCTTAGAAACTTGGGCAATTATTTTGTCTTGACTGAGACCCGCGTCCGAAACTATTTCGAAAATCCCGGTTTACTCATTCCTGCCTGGCTTGTCTCATTCCTGGTCTGTTTCAGAAAAGGAACCAGCAGCGTAGCCCCTGTACCACGGAGTTCCTCCGCTCTATCTGTATGTTTTAGAGCCTGTTTGGATGGCTGAATGATGTAACGAGCCGCGACACCCAAATGCTTGTCCCTTAGTCTAGTCAAGCTTCTCGTGGTTCGTTTTTATGCTTCCCAAAGCCCTTGATGGTTTTCATCTCCTTCGGACAAGGCGATGAGGTCGCGGAGACTGAGACGGTCGGCAAACAGGCTGAGAAATCGGCGATGAGGCCCGGGCATGTACTCTCGCATTTCGCGAAAGAAACGTTTGGATGACTCCTCACGGGGGTAGTTACCGGACTTGGTCTGCACTGGGGCATGCTGCACTCCCAGGACTATGTCAAGGAACTGAAAGAGAGAACTTTGCCCGTTGCTTCCACCTTTGAACCGAGTCCAGGCTCCTTTCCCATGGCCCTCGTCGTAGAAAATACCTTTTGGCAACGCTGCCGATCCCTGGCCACCCTGTAAGAACGGCCGAAGTTTGTGGAAAAACACAACAGGGCTACACTTCTCTTGTATCTTGCCTAAGATGTCGCTGAGCTTGTCGACCTGGAGCGCGAGACTGTGTAAAAATGCCGCCGCCGCGGCATAGTCCTTTCTATGCATGTGCGAAAGACAGGAGGTAGCAGCAGTGATGATACGCCCCCCTTGTGCTTCCATGGCTACTGATACCAGATAGAACCAGGCTTCATCGTCTGTGCCAGTGAAAGTATGCTCCACCGTAAAGCTCTCGAGCTGTATTTTGTCGGGCTCACTGCTTTTGCAGTTCCACAAAGTCAAGGCAGCGTAAGTGGCCACTGGAGGCACTTCCAGGTAGTCTGATGTTGCGAGTAGTGGGACAGTTATGGTTGGAGGCAAGACCTAGGAAGAAAATGAGCGCTTGAATCTTGTCGGCAATGATAAACAAACCTCCGCAGGTGGATTTGAAGCCCATATATAGCCATGGGCTAGGAAACTCAAGATGACATACGCGCGTCTCCACTCTGCTTCGTCGCGTAGCCCCTTCGTACATATGATTGGAAGTTCCTCGATTTGAGCTTGAATCTCTGCCGATTTGATCAAGGCCGGTAACTGAGCAACCAATTTCTCCCAAGGTTGATACTTTGGGTCAGAAAGCTGCTTGCATGGTGGGTCGGGAGGCAGGAATCCGTGTGTTTGGAATGGAGCTGTCACTAGGGAGCCAGTCGATGGAGCATGGGGATCCGACATGTCCAAGACTATTCGAGTGCTTAGGTCGACGCTGGTGTGGGCGAAATCGAGACAGGAAAGGTACCTTCAAAGAGCAGTCCGATAAAGTTACGCCACAAGACTGATCCCATTAGGAGTCTGTACGCATGCTGTCCATAGGCGTCACGCTATCATTTATGGATAGATTTACGTGTCTCCGGGAGTGGACCATCTGGCTCCAAAAGGGCCCAAAAGTCTTTTGGGATTTGCGTTGTATTCTACATTTCAGCCTGGGGCTTTTCCGACTCCTTAGCTCAGCATCATGACATGATGTGTTTTGTGAGCCATTAGTGGATGTTCTCGATGCGTTCTGGCTGTAGCCTTGCTAAATGATAATAGCACTCGTGTCATCAATTGCCGGCGATCAACTAACCTACAGAAGCTAGAACTTGCTGTTTGTTTCATTTTCCTGAATTGGACACTTTGTCAAAGAGCCACTTTTGGCCTTCATTATGGGTATTGATTTGGGTTTTGCTACGTTCCACATATACGACCATTAAGAGAACTTGAAATCTTCGGACACCGGAAAAGATTTCGAACTCAAATGCGTTTACAAGATGGTCGTTGAGTTTTCCATCCTTATCTCCCAATTACCTCGACATAATGACCACACTGCCTAAGCGTTTTGGAGTTTATGGAGGGCAATACGTACCGGAGGGCTTTATAGCGTTCTTGTCAGCACTTGAAACCGCCTTCATCAGAGAAACCCACGATCAGAGCTTTTGGGACGAGTACCGAAATCATTACGACTACATTGGACGGCCAGGTCGTCTCCATTTGGCCGAGCGGTTGACGGCGTATGCCGGTGGCGCAAACATCTGGCTTGCTCGAGAGGACCTAAATCACACTGGATCTCACAAAATCATCAACGCCTTAGGCCAAATTCTCTTGGCTAGGCGGATGGGAAAACAAAAAATCGTCACAGAGACGGGATCGGGTCAACATGGGGTTGCTACAGCTTCCTTGTGTGCGAAGTTTGGCCTGGAGTGCGTGGTCTATGTTGGATCGGTGGGTGTTTGGAAACGCTTCTTGGCTTGGTTTTATACTAATTGGTATGTGAAGAAAGACGAATCACGGCAATCGACAAATACGTGGAAAATGACAATGCTAGGTGCCAAGGTTATCACAGTCAAGACAGGAAGCCAGACACTGCGGGACGCGATGAACGACGCGTTGCGTGCTTGTGCTGCGGATGACGACAAAACATTTTATCTGGCTGGCACACCAATAGGACCTTATCCAATTCCTCTTATTTTGCGGACCTTCCAGTCAGTCATCGGAGCGGAAACAAAACTGCACGCCTTGAAGAAGATAGGGCAGCTTCCCGATGCGGTTGTCACGTGTGTTGGCACTGGGGCAATTGCGGTGGGTTTTTTTTCACAGTTTCTGGATGATACCGCAGTCAAGCTGGTGGGTGTTGAGGCGGGAGGAGATGGCGTACATACCTCTTCACACAGTGCTGCTTTGTCAAAAGGGAGCAGGGGCGTCTTCCAAGGCACCATGACGTATGTGTTGCAAGACGACCACGGTCAGATCAGACACAGCCATTCTATTGCTGCCGGTCTGGATCACCCTGCCGTCGGGCCTGAACTGAGTTCTTGGAAGGATTCCGGGCGCGTTGACTTCGTTACAGCAACGGATGAAGAAGCATTGAATGCCTTCCGGTTGACAGCTCAACTCGAGGTGATCATCCCGGCATTGGAGGCCGCCCACGCCATTCATGGTGCCGTGGAATTGGCCAGGTCGATGTTACGCAGTGACAACATAATTGTTTGCGTTAGTGGAAGTGGCGACAAGGACGCTCATACAGTTGGCGGTTTAACTGTCTAGGATTAAGCTACGAGGTGCATTCGGTGACCGCAGTCAAGTATTCCTTCAATCAATCAAATGTAATGGTCACTTGCGTTTAATGCCGGACCAGCTCGCCCACTCTAGCAAAGTAGGTACATATTAGACGGAATCCAAGTTGTTGAAAAGTGCGTTCCACTCCGTCTGGCGTTATCATCAGGCGTGCACGGACCACAAGCCAAACAAGGGGTCTTGTGGCCCGTGCATACGAAACCTTACGTTCGAACCGTTGCGGTTCTGCGGAGGGATCTAGCCGCTGAGATGTTTGCCAAATTCGTGCCTCTATGCACAGTACAAGCTCCAGTACTTGTGCCCAGAGCGGGTATAAGTCAAAGGAAGTGAGAGGCCGGGTCGGCTTCCGTCCTTCGGCGATTGACTCATCGGATCCTTCTAGTAAAGGTCTGGCCCAGACTGACAAAAGATGGAGGAAAGACTAAAGAGTTAAGGAATAGAGGCAATGAAAGCTCAAAACAACCTGCTTTCCGGGCTACATTGGTGGAATCTGAGATACCTTGCCGCAGCTGTAGTCTCCCTCTCCACAACACAGCTGACCATCCCAGTTGCCTACAACTTGGCCTAGCGCGTTGTGAGACCAAGGAAAGATTTGAAGTCCACTCGTGAACGTACCTAGGTCAATTGTGCTAGCCATGGCCGGGCTACCGGCCTTTTGACACAGGCATTCGTACTTGGTTGGGAACTCTGCCGATCTATCAAGCGAACATGACGAGCAAGACTTATCAAAGGCACCCCTACAACGAAGTAAGCAGATGGCAGGCTCGCATGTAAATCATTCTCACCCGTTTCCCGGCTTCAACTGTCCACCATCATTCCAGAGACACTGACCAAGGTCCAAAGATGACCAAACAGGTGCCGAGATTGTACTGTTGCAGACTGCTGCTATCGAGTTGGCACTCGGGCCCATTTCGTACCACGAACCACAGGTTTTCTGGAAGTTCGCTGCCTTCCAGCCGGAGCCCGGAAGCTGGGACGAGAGGCTGAAACCAAAGAAGGCGAACTGCACTAAGACGAAGTTCGAATACATCGTAGGGATCGACTGGGAAAACTTTACAGTACCATGCCAGAAACTAAAGACATGACCATTATTTAAAGAATCTCAAGGCCAACAATGGCTTTATATGATTGTACTGTAAGTAGGCCTGCCTTATGAGCTGTAGTCACTTACACTCCTGATGGACTACAGTCCGTTCTGGCCCCTCAAATACTTGGCTGTGTAGTTCCAAGCGAATTTAGCAGCAGAATGTGTTTCTCCAATTCTGGCTTCGCTTCTTACAGCTAACTTCACCCAGGCCTCCACCGGCGACCTTCACACCGCGGCATGTCCACAACGAACGGCTCGCGCTGTTGGGAAGCGTAATCTGGCCTTTCCCGTGTTGGAGTACGTACATAGAACCGTGAAGCCGACTAAGGACACCAACAGCAATGATAAGTATATAAGTTCCTTGTCTCTGAACATCCTCACGTTTGTCGGGTTCTCATCACACCGTGTTACAGTCAAGAGCCAAGAATGGTGGTTTTCTCTCAGATCAAGTTTTTACGTTATCTCTTTCTACTGTCTGACTTAATGTGTGTCGTCTTAGGGCGTCTGGGGCGAGCAGAAAGCGAAGTGTCCAAGAGAGGAGTGCAGACCCGGGCTGATGGATTTCTATCATCATGTGTTGACTGGGGTGCGTTGATGAACGAAAAGTATAAAGTAGCAGCTTATTGCAAGTCAACAACTGGCGGATGGCGGTGGTCCGTGCTCAACCTGAACTCCTGTCTCGTCAACGTCCAGGGTGAACTCAAAGCGCAAGACGAGTAAGTTGCGACGCTGTCGTCTCGATGAATCTAACATTTCTAGCGGGATTTTCTTCCGCACATGTGGCCCGTGCTGGCATGACAATTCAACTTCATCTTGGGCGAATTATGCGTGCAGTTGCGAGATATCGGCGGGAGCGGGACGCCATACCGCGCATGGGATTGACCTCAGTAGAGTGGCCAACTCGTTTGTTCCAAAACACAGCTAACGATTCTCAGATATCCTTGTTGGGAATGATGACGGTGTTCTCTTCTGTGGCAATCAAAGAACCCATGGCGAAGTGGTGGACGAGGGCAGTGTAACTTGGTCAGGGCCTCATATATTCATTACAGGGTCCTAGATCAAGGGTGGATTTTTAGGGCGTCACTTCCGTTGCTACCAATGGCATTTTATTAAGTATAGTATCTGGGAGTGTCTGCGGTCACTGGTGTGACGCGCCTCGACTGGTTCGTGTTGCAAGAGGCGTTACTAGATTTCTCAAGTACGGTTAGCGTCAGCCAGAGCTTGTCAGCAAGAAGGTCCACAAACGTCTGCAACGAGTTGATTTTCAAAAGTCAAGAACCGGGAGCCGATTCAGGTCGCGGCTGCACCGCATCGCTTCTTTTGGCACCTTGCCACCCGAAAGAACCGCAAATGGCTGTATTGAAACGATCTCAATAGTTGAGATCCGGAAACGGATCTCGATAGCTAGCGTACAACAAGAGCCAACTGCTGATTTATGCGAAAGGAATCGTTATTAATGTAGCCGGTGCGTAGTATTCAAGCTTCCGCGTGTCCCTCAGCCGTGAAGGATCCACAAATGGCTGTGATGAGGGGGGTGGGGGGTTGGATCCGATAACCAGATATTGATTTTGAATGCGGCTATGCTGTTCCGTTGTAGGCCATTGAATGAATGATCTTCTTGGGTTCGGGGTTGTGTAATCTGGCCGCTGCCTTTCGCCACAAGCAGCCGACACCAAGTCGTATCCTGTCCATCGGTCCTAGTCCCATCGGTTAGTCGTCAGGCGTCTTTGAAATCGGACGTAGGGAATGGCAAGATGCCGCTGAAGACTCGTCTTCCAAAATGAGGCTCACAGTTGATGCCTAGTTGTGAGCCACTTAGTGTCGAACGTCGGCTGGATTCGCAAACACGAGGAGAAGCCGTTTTCAGCTGTTTGGCTTGCGGTTGGCAGAGCACAAATCGGCTCAACGTCGAAAAAGCGCTGTGAAATACGAGCCGCGAGGGGGAAAATTGTTGATGAGAGCTCAAACCGGTCACATCACACCGTACCACAGAGCTCGTAATGGCTTTCGTCCGAGAGAAGTAATATTTGAGGGCGATGCAGTCACATCACGGTTTGCAGTCTCGGCCGACATCGCGATGGATCAGATCACATTCGTACTGTAACTAGATTCTTTCAGAATTACTCAAAGTCACGAAGCCATGGCCCCTGTGGTGTCGGACGAGATCGTCTTTATACACGACAAAAAGGCTAAGGAGAAGGTCCGAAAATGTGGGGGAAGCGCGAAACGCAAAGCCGTGCAGCTGGGCAAGGGGGCCCGAGTGTTTTCGGCCGTTATTCATTTCAATCCGACCCATGGGAAACTAGACGGGGCTGTGTACGTCCCCCAGGGCCAAAGTATGCCCGACGTGAACCAGTTTGTAAGTCTGGGCAACAGATCAGATGGTTGGGGGTTTCGAACGTTTTGAACTGACGTTGGTCTGGACCAGCTAGCGGAACTCGTCAACGGTATGCACGGAACTGGAGGCCAACGTCGGGTCACACGGCGGCGACGGGGGGAGACCACCCCCGAGCTTAGTCAAGCTACGGTGGAGGCGAGCAACAACAAAGTGGGGGAACTCACAGGCAGTGCAACGGGAGAGGGCGATGCCAGCGCAGCCGAAGACGCAGAAGCGAATGAAGTCGCGAATGAACATTCGGATGCTCCTCACGAGATCGAGGTCAATGACAATGGTGTTGCTAATGACTGCGGCATCGCGTCGGACGCTCAACAAGACGACGCCCGTTCCAACGAAGACCCCATAAGACCAGCACAACATGAAGTATCCACAGAAACCGCACTGTTCAACGAAGATCTCAACAACATGATGGAGGACTTCGCCATGGTTGACACCGACACGACGGCGGAGACCAGCGCGGGCGAGGAGGCCTCTTTCATCGGTCTGCTTGAGGTTGGCATGCATGGTCTGTTTGAGATGGAGGCCGAGACGATCAGTCGCCTTGATCTCACGGACGGTGTGTGCCTGCCGACTTCTGGACCAGTCGACAAGAGCGGGCAGGAAGAACAGCCGAACGCCACGATGCCTGGTGGGGAAAGTGGGGAGGTGAAGAACACAAGAGGCGAGGCAGCGATGGAAAATACAGCGGAAAGCAACGAGGAAGCCCCTGGTCATGGGACGAAAACCCAGAAGACGCCAACTGCTGCTGTTGCGCGCGATCTGCGGACTGCAAGGAACACACAAAAGATCCACCGCTTCTTTTGGCAAGTGTCGAAGCAGATTCGACTTGCAAGACGGCGGGAAGACTTTGACAGCGGGCATATCCGCCAGATCCGGCTAGGTGTCAGAGCCGGTAGGGAAGTCCGAGCAACGGTTCAGAGCCGAGGAAACCGAAGTGTGAGGCCGAAATGTGAGGCCGATTTGTGACGCCATCAAACCACTGCGACTATGAGTTTGTAGAATAACAAGTAATCATTAAGAAAAGACCAGCAGTTCGTACATACAGTAATCGCTTTCACTGGTTCAACATTGACCTGGTGTCAGAGCGAGAAGAAGCTGACATCCCTAATTGAGCAACAAGAACAACAAGGCAAAAGTGAGTGTGACAGCGGCAAGCGACAGAGGATCTTTCAAGTCTTCCAGCAAGTATTAGTCCTGCAACTGTGGCTTACTAGGTATGATCGCCAGTGTTGCCGCCGCGTCAAATGTAGTCTTCGCATCGGGGCGGTCGGCGCTCTGGGCACCGGTTACAGCACTCCTACGCGTACCGCGTGCCGCCTTTGAGGACTAATTGCAACAAAGAAAAGACGTTATAGGGCTGCTTGAGGCTATTGAATTACGGTATCGCTCGGAACTAACTCTGTTTTTTAAATATTGCAGAAGAAATAGTCGACAAGAACTCTTCATTTACTACCCCTAAGCATGCATGCATACAACAGCGGGTCAAGACACCCCGAGAAGTAAGCTACGCAATACTTCACCTGCTACTTTATGTATCCGAGTGGAGAGCAGCTTTCAGATCTGCCTTCGAAATAAGAGGCCTAGTAACTTTCGAGATTGCCGGCCATTCTGTTATCTCAGTAGGTGCGCCTTGAGAGCAAGGGGCTGTTCGTTTTATATCGACTACCTTGCCAAGCCTCTTGACCGGGCAGAACCAGTACGGTCGTAAATATACTCTTTGCAGGCTTGAAAATCGCTGAAAAATCTCCAAGGCGTTGACGCATGGTTTCTCATTGAGTATGTGATCGTCAATCCGCTCTAGGTAGTCCGCAATGTCTTGGCCTTGTAAAGGATGCTGGTAGGGCACATATTGCTCGTTTGTAAGGGCAAGTCTCTGAAGCTTGGTGAGCTGCTGAATGGTAGAGACAAGATCCTGTGTTCGAGCAGTATTAGCGAATGTGGTTTCTAGACGTCGAAGGGAAGAATTCATTACCGATACTCTTACTCCATTGAGTCCACCTCTTAGTAGGAGGTACTGAACGTTTGGAAAACGGTCCACCACCTCTTGCACATCTCTCAAGGACCAGTCTCTTTTTTTTAGTTCCAATGTATCTAGCTTCGGGTGCAAAGAAAGTTCCTGAAGAACGGATGCTGATTCCGGCGGAACGCGAAAGCGGAAACTCAGTCTACTGGCGTTGGGAAACACTGTCGGAAAAGATTCAGGGGTTGTTTTTCCACAATACAAGACCGTCTTTACTGAAAGCAAAGCTCTTTTGCGGAGAACAGCGTAGAAAGGATCGATTAGAAACTCTCCACCGTAATTGAAGTCAAGCAAGAGTTCTTTGAGACCGCTCATGCGGCAAAGGACTTCGGCAAAGAGGGCTGATGCCGCTACGTTGGAGGGGCCATCGGTAGCCTCGGGAGACTTTCGGATACGGATAGCAAGGAGTCTAGAGTATGGCTTAGTACTAATACTCGAAGGTCCCTGTTTCTAATGATAGGGACTGTCTACGTTACCTGACTTCCGAAAGAATTTGTTTGTTCCGGTTAATAGACTGTAAGAAGTCATAGAATTGGCCCCTTTGAATGTAAACGCTGATCGATTTGAATATGTACGGGATACACATGGATCGAGCAGGTTTGCTTGAAGCGGAGAAGTTTACTAGGCTCTCAAGGTCGTACTGCTCCCATAAGTCGATGATGTTGAGGTTCAGCTCGAACGGTAGGTTTAGAATAGGGAACGACTTCGAAGCAGTAGGAGTGACGGGATTTGTCGGTGCAGGAGTCGAATCAGAGTTAAGCGCAGTCCGATTCGAAAGAATGATGGCATCGGCAGCATTGTGCGTGAAAGGCTTCATTTTGAGTCTGGGGGCTAAAGCAACGGAATGAGCAGGAAAAGTGTGTAGTTCATCAGCTTTTGCGTCAACATGACCTAGAGAATTAGGTAGCACGTCCTCATAGCAATAGAGGCAGTCTATATATACTTGAAAGGTTGTTAAATGGAAGGAGGCAGAAGCGGGGCCAAGGTTTCCAAATCTAGAATTATTCAACATTGATAACATAATTTTGTGCAGATAGTAGTGATCCTGACACCAATAGTGGCTCTGATGCACGGTCTGTTTCCTGAATCTGGACGCCAGCCAAGTAACGAACCAGCATGCGGCAGCAAATATACGTAAACTGGAATTAGAAGTGATGTTCACTATCTCGACAGCGTAGATGTCGTCCATTGGGACCCCGGTTGGCTACGCAGCATAGTAGAGGGGAAGCGAAATGGCGGTGAGGCCATTTGGAAGGTGCGGATTTTTTTGCAATTACCAGGATGGAAACCGTATCACGCATCTAAATTAAGGGTGGTCATTGTTGAGAACAACCTCAAAGCGTCAGAAGGAAAGACAGATCAGGCGAGTTGGTCGCTAGGCAATTACACGAGCGTCGCCGCCGCCAAAATTGGCACAACTAGTATTGCTTCCAGCCTATGGCGGCCTGGGTGCAGGTCGTCAGTTGCGGCTTTCACACCAACTCGTGCAGAGATGTCCGAGAGTGAAAACTTCGTCTGTGGTGTATGTGCAGTATACAACAACTCCTGTCCGAGAAACTCATGATAATATCCTTCTCATCGCCACACTGTTACAATGGGCACTTCTTACTCAAGACCTTCATTTTTAATTCCCATTGCTATGTCAACTCGCTTATGTCACTCCTCTGATGACCCTTATCAGCCTCATCGGCAGCGAATAGGGCCTCAAAAGTTTGAGCTTGATGTTACCGAAGGTATGTCGAGGAAGCTTGTACACAAAGAACGTAGAACTTGCACAACTCAGGAACGACACAGACCCATAGGAAACTCTGCCATGATGAAGTTGCAAGATTCTCGGCATAACAGACGATGGTACCAGAATACCTGAAAGGTGTGCTTTTCGGAGGGCACAATACGACCATTACATCACTTAAAACAACGTTTTAGAAGCTCAAGGAGAGAGGGAACCTCGGTTGGGAGAACAGGCCCTGCATCTACGGTACAACCGATGGTCGTCATATCCCCTCAGCAAGAGCTAAGTTGAGGACTTACGTAAGCCAGAACGCGAGTGTTCACAGGCCTGGCGTCAGCGACCCTGATGTCCTCCCTCTCTCTCTTGTCATTAAGACACTGAAGACTGACGTGAACAAGTTTCAATGACATGAAAGTAGAGTAGCGATGACAAGAAAGAGGATGGTGAAGAAGATGCTCGGCTTTAGCTGACATCATTCGCTTGCCCCGTTTCCTGAGGCGCCCATTGTTGCATGGCGTGAATAATGGAAGTATGTACCGTGGGAAAGTTGCCCTGTTGCAAGAGCTTTGCTTGAGAATCAAGTTACTGAGGATAGTACCTCCCTGTCTCGGGGATCCGAGATTCCCCGTAATTTCAACCTAGCCAAGGCCTTAGTACATGGCCGGGAACCTGTCAAGACCTTTCGTCAACCCCCACTTGAGGCAAAGCTGATTCGTTGAGAGAACAACCAGAAGCTTCAAGCGGTAAACCAGACGACTGTGGCACTAATAAACATCATACTTCTGAAATATGTGGTAGCTGTAGAACCGAGCTCTTCAGCGCTCCGAAGTACGGGAAGAACACTTGAAATCGTTCCAGAGCATCACGCCTGCCTGTCGAAGCGTTGTGCATGCTGCTCCATCTGATATACGATATCATTGGTACGGAAGGATCTTGATCAGCATGAAACCACTTAGGGGTAAAGGCGATTGACCAAAAGATTGACAAATCAGGAGTTTGCATTGGAGGTTCTGGTATCAGCATTATGAGATCCTGTTACAGGGATTTAGCCTGTTCCGCACGGTTTCCATTATAACGTAACTTGTCATTTTGCGCAGAATAGGGGAACAGAAAACATATATAAAGCCTACGAGCCGGTCGACGTAAGGCCTCGCAGAACGTTTATCAGCACCAACAGCGGAACGGAGCATCACCCTAATAAGAAACATGTCTATTGCCGGTATTGATATTGAGAGCAAAGACGAAGGGCGCGGGGCATATGATACCACTGGCGTTCCAGAGCCACCGCCCCATCCAAAGCCGAGACAACGGATGCCGAGGTTAGTCCAGTCGAAAACGTTACAACGTGTTTAGTCTAACACCGCGCGGTGGAAGACAGGCAAATCTATAAAAGCACAGAGACCAAGGGAACATCAATACCAGCGTTCGTGGACCAACCCACGGTACAAGAAGCTGCGAGAGGGAAGGAGCTTCCAATCAAAATGTTGATAGCAATTCTTTCTAGGATATTGTAATCATCAATCATTCAATTCTTCAACACACATGCAAATAGGCTGGTAACATCTCTGAAGACCGCTTTTTCGTACTGCGTTTGACATGTGTCATCTGGTTGGTCTGTGTTTATGTTTGGTTGGCGGGTTACATTGTCTCTTATCCACGTATAGCTTGTTGTGTTCTTGTTCATGGTACCTTTTCAGCGTCGACTGATTTCTGTAAGCATAAAATCCAACAGTGGACATGAACCAAATCTCACCTTTGCTATCATCTCTCATCAGCGCCACTCCCAAATCAGCCGATCGTCGTTTCTCTGTCACCAGGAAGAGCAAGGGTGGTCTAACGAAGACGGTCCCAAAGTGATATGGTCAGAGAGAAAGCAATGATGATTGCAAAGCGACTGCAGCTAGTGCCACGTGAAGCGGTTGCGCTCACGGGGACAGTCGCTGTGGTGTGCACTGTTGGTTTGTGGTATGTCCATGACGGTTTAACGTTGCCGCCAGATGCCGGTGTCGTAATACTGGTAATTGTGCCAATGCTCGATGTTTCGTGGTCGAAACTAGAGTTCCAGAACTGAGGACTTGATATCGAGGTGTTAGGTAGTGCGGTTGTATGAACTGCCGTCGGCGTGAACGCGTCGCCCTCGGTGGCCCACGTGCATATTCGAGGAACCTCGGTCACTGTGTCTAACGGCGATTGGACGGTACTGACTCTCGGAGTGGCAGCAGTGTATACGTTGGCAAACGCCCAGATCTCCATTGCAATAGAATCCGATTTGGTCCAACAAACAAGTGAGTCTGCGAATTAATCCTTCAATCAGGCTATTATTTATGGCATTCACTTCGCAAAGCCGAAAATGGCTCTGAAAATTGTGGCTGTTTCTATGGTACACAGAAGCACGCGTCTGTTTGTGTCGAAAACCGAAGGTGATGAGAATGCTGCCAGATATGGCTCACCTTGGCATGCTGTTATATACAGTCCTGATGTCGTGAGACGTTAGCCCCTTCGTCATCGCGAGCTTGAAGCATCAAATTATGACTCCACTATTTCCGCGAGACCTACTCTCTGTCCATTTCGAGCGATCAATGGCGGATGTTTATGAGGACCTTTTGTTCTCTCCTAATGCGACAAGCCATTCTTCCTCGGCAACACAATCACGAAGCCTGCCCAGTACCGCTCTATTCCAACTCAGGCTGAACGAAGCGAACAGCTTTGTGACTAGCAGCGCCAGAAGCATTCCGAGGTCGCCGTTTCGCCCGGAGAGCACGTTTTCTTCAGTAACTACATCGTCGGCGTCAGGCCTCACAGTATGCCTTAGAGACTTGGAGGTGATGAAGGGATCTGGGTCTATTTTTTTGGGGACATCATACACGCAGAATTGGCGAAGCAAGTAAAACATCGCGGAAGCTCCCGGCCATGCTTTCGATCAACTTCATCGCTATCACGGATTCGTAGTGTCATTCATTCGACAAGACAAGGGACATGATGGAGCCGATTTAGTCCCCTCCAGAACCATTTGCGCAGAGCGACGTCTCTTTCTCTGAAGCCTGAGACCTGGAAGTATGAGATACCATACATCAGCGGAGCTTGCGCACTAAAGTTTTGCCGAGCGGGTGGTGGTTGGAAGACGGACACCTTCGGCTATTGTATTTTGTCTATAACTGTTGAATGGACTTTGTACGTGCACGCAGGTACTGAATTGTAGGGTGAACCAAAGATTGGATATCTGTGACTGTCCTCTCTCACTAGAAGATTGGGGTCGTACGAGACAGATATACTGTCTCATCCGGCCTTGAGTCATTCGGGCCGAGCCAAGAGGTGATTCTCCTGTGAACGACAAAGTGCTGCACAATCCAGTCTGTACACTTTGTTCCCTGAGTCGTAGGTGTCGTACGGTCATGTGATAGTGTTATTCCGACAATAACCATGTTCTTCTTTTGTCTCGAAATGCTGCTTAAATAGCGGGACATGATTATGCTTCTGACACAAGTGACATCATAAAACTTTGGTCTGTGATAGGGTCTAAAACAGTGGCTCGCGGACCTTCAATTCTGCGACCACTGAAACACAGGTGGACAACTCCAAACGCCAGGATAGACACCTATCACACGACCATCTTCGGCCACGAAATAGTACGCCATCATACCATTGACAAACTCCATGACAAGTTTGCCATTAGAAGCCCAGCTGAACGTAGCGCCGGGTGTGATTGATTCACAATGAATGATGTTGCGACGGTCACGCTTCCTCCGGCTCTGACGGCTGGGAAGCAGTCAGCCCTCATTACATGGAAACTAAGCTGGAGGCACGTACCGTGAACTATGTAACTCTGAGGGTGTTTCTTTCTCATCTCGGGCGGAAGACGGCGGTTTCAGACTAGCTGATCTGTCGCATGGGTCCAGTTCGGCTTGGGGGGTTATTGTCATGACATGAACCTGGTGGGGTATCGGGCTGCGATCAAAACTCACGCTTTGGCGAAGAGTCTTGCATCTTTAATTAGGTCATACGCTTCTTAAGTAGCGATGTTTAATTCACACCACGTAATGGTGACGTTGGCGTCAAAGGTCGTCACTGGTGTTTTGTCTCGGAGCGTTTCGAGATGTTCAATGTATGACTTGCCATGATGAGTTGTGATTTGGAATGGATGTACTTATGACGTTACTGTACAGTACCAGAAGTCTGAATTCGATCCCTATCACTGCATGGTTGCATTTTTGCCAATCTGGATGGGTGCGCCAAACATGGCCAAAACAAGCTCCTAGGGTACGCAAGAGAGCCGGTTTAGGATAGGTCTCGTTTAGGTCGCAAAGTCCGTTGCTGGAAGCGAAGTGCGTTGTAGCGCTTTCGGATGGCGGCTGATGGGGTGACAGAGCCACATTGAGAGACTTCCTGGATATGAGAGACGTTTGATGCTTTTTGAATCAACGCTTCGACGACGGACGTACTTTAACGTATCATTCTGCAATAATGAGACGCTCCCCCGCTCTGCTTCAACATGTACCTGATTGACAGGTTCTCTTGTTATGACCATTCGTCTAACCCGTAGCTGGACAAAAGCCCCGCCTCACGCAATAGAGCGTCTGAACTAGCACTCATCGGACCTATTCAGCGATTCCAATTCGTATTCTTTGGAGTTTGCAGAGACTACTGCCTCATCTGATTCATGGTCGTACACCGTAGTCACTTCACCTTCCAGTGGTAGCAGTCTCGTCGAACGAGGTGTCACATCAACACAGAATGTGTCAATGGACGAGTTATCTTACCTGGAATACGGGTGTTCATATCCACCCGAAACTCCCTCGGCCTGGAGAGCCTCCAACGGAAGCAGTGAGACTACCGGCTTGGCACTTGCCTCATTGGGAGATTGGCATGGGGATCAAAAACGACAAGAAGCCAAGAGGAAAGACTGAGTACCACTTGCAAAGAACCATTATTGAATGTACTCTGATATGCCTGATAGAACGCCTCAATCTCCATGTTCTCGTGCGTACGCCACAGCGCTTGTTCAGACGGGAGGTGTCAACAAATGCTTGGCATCAGCATCAACTCCAGTGTGGGCGGAAAGCTCAAGCCTTACACCATCTCCTCGGAAGCTCTACGAACCCGTTTCTACGAGACCCGATCGGAGACACGATGCTGCATACCCTGGCAGGCTATTTTGGATTGACAAACTTGTCGGCGGAAACCGAGGGGTATGGCTTCCTCCAGCGGCTCTTCGACACTGGGCCAGGCGGTTTCGGGCCGTCAGTTAAGTTCTTCTGTCCATCCATGATTAATTCGCAAAATACCGAGTGCTACATGTTTGACGGCGCCCGGCGGAACCATTCATGCACACGCCTCTTGGGGTCGCAATTCTATACAACAACCTCGTCTGCGCTGAGCTTCTGCTTCAACACGGGGCTGATCCAAACATCCCATGAGAGTGGGACAGCGTCCGCTGTTATTTGCCTACGGAACAACAGCGAAGAAGCAGTCAAACTAATGACCGCCTACGGAGCTTGCCTTTGACGAAACCCCGGTTTTTGGCCAGATACAACGCCTACTACAAAGAACGTCAGTGTCACGCAACTGATCGACGAGGATCACTGTTTGTTGCATGGAAGCCTATTGTGATCTGTTGTGACAAGCCAGGCAGATCGACCGCCGGCATCAGAGTCAAATTGCAATGCATGTTACGCCAACAAGGTGCCGACGATGCTGAACCATAGACGCATGGCACGCACTTCGCAAAGCTGCAGAGTCATATTTCGTGAGTGTCTGTCTGCTTTTCCGTATTGACGATCGCAGCAATAGAAACGGAGCTTTAGAATGTCACGCATTCACTGCTGGTGATGTCGACCGGACGGTCTAGCCATGTCGAGGTTCTGCTTGTTCAGCGGTTTCTAGTCGAAACTGGCTCTCAGATGGTCCGTTACGGCAGCCTGCAAGGCGCACTGGTTCAAAAATCGACTGGTTACTACACATACGCCCTTGGCACAGATTGCCACATGCGATATGACTGTAAACTAATGTTACGTAATAGAGCAATTCTGTACGTGATTTAACGATATCACGTGCTGCTGCTGCGCGACTGCCTGCCTGCTACACGTGACGCTGCTGCCTGCCACACTTGTGCCCTATTTTTTCATTGGTTGATTTAATATAGTGATCTGTAATAGTGGGTACTACTGATCTGGGCCCCTTGCCCTTAGTATAAACATATTTCCCCCCACTTTCAAACCTCTTCCTCTTTCCACCACGCCAAATTCAGAGTACGTAACCCCCCCTACCTGCACGGTTCAGTGCAGTTCAATACAGTTCAGCCTGCACAGTTCAGTGCAATTCAGTACATTTTCCTTTCCCCCCTCAACTAACCATTCCTGTACAGTTCCATACAACATCCACAGGTGCCCGGCGTCATCTGTACACAACCTACAACCTCGTACAACTTCGTGCATCTATTGCACACTCACCTACAACTCACAACAGCCTCGTACAGCTTCGCGCAGAGCAGTACACGATGTCGGAGCTCATCCCCGATGTGGTCGGAGAGTACAGATCCCTACGGGAAGAAACGCTCCCAAGAGCATCGACAACAAGTCTTCAGATGCTGACATTCTCGGTTACTACATGCCACGTATGTATACATCTGTACGCAATTGAACAATCAATACTGATCTGTACATAGGTGCGATCGAGCATGCATCCCAATCGCTCGTAAATCAGCTCCTTAACATGGAGGATACTGATGTATGTACATTTCCATACAGTTCTACTAACCTCTGCTGATATCTGTACACAGCCGACCATGCTCAACATCCGCACTCAGATGTCGCGCGGAGTCAAGGGAAAGCGTACACTTGAGTACAAGCGCCCGCAGAATAGCAACTCGATTCTGATGCAGGTGTACGGAACTGAGCAAGCTGGTGCAAAGTCGTGCGCCAACTGCTTGAAGGGTAACGGTCCGTACACTTCCTGCAAGGTCTTGCCGGGTCATACCTCCTGCGCCAACTGCACCTACAATTCTGGAGCAAGCAACTGCAGCTTTGGTAAGTTGTGTACACTTCTGTATTCTACACCTGCTTACATCTGTACAGTCCCGGGCGGAACCAAGCGCGCTAGCAGCGAGCTGTCCACTCCTGTGAAGAAGAAGGCAATGTTCAAGGCCACCCGTCTTGAACATGACTTTCTTGTACTGATCCGTGGCGTTAAGCCCAAACATGTACGTCGCATTAGCAATGCGCTCGTATCCGTCGCGGACAAGCTCGAGAAAAACGGATATCGTAAGTATCTGTACACAATCCAATTTCTTTTCCTTACGCTAATGTTTATTTCTGTACAGGTCCTGACGAAATCATCGATGTTCCGGCCCATTCCGATAGCGAGAGTGAATTGTCCAGTGCTGGCGAAGAGTGATCGGTTCCGTACACATCCATACATACAGGTATTACAGAACTAGTCAGGATAGGGCAGGACTTGGCAGATGGATAACGATATGGGCAACACGGTACAAGCCCGGCCGGTTTTTTACAGATACGCAGCATGGCGTTCGGAAGGGTTCGTTTTTTTGCGGGCTAGGGCACTCTTGTACATATCCGTACAATGGTTTGGACCGCCCTGGCTCCTGCGTTTTTTAGGTTTTTAGATACCCAATCCTCACATTTCTGCGCAAAAAAATTTTCATCTGTGCAACTGTAGCCAAAACACTACATTTACGCACAGAAATGCCTCAGCGAGGTCGGCCATCGCACAATCTTGCCCAGCACCATACAATTATTCAAGAAAAGTTGGATGCTGGGTGGTCATATGCTGCAACTATTACATTTCTTTCAAATTCTTTACAAGTAAAGGTGTCTCTATCAACCTTTAAACGATACCTTCAATCAATTAACTTTCGCCGCGAAATCCGAACCGAATTTTCAGTTCCCTTACTTACACGTATTTATACGCTCTTTTTCGACCACCGACTTACCGATCACAATATTCTTGCTGCATTACGTACAGAAGGCTTCCAGATCTCGCAGCGTGGCCTAGAAGATATCCGAAGATGCCACTCTCTATGGAGACGTCAAACACCCCAACAGCTCCAAGCTGCATACAATAATGCAGTCCAGTACTTTCAGTCAAACAACAGCGAAGCCTATATGGTGCAGGATCTTGGCCGCGAATTCCTGTACACATACATGCGTCAACGTGGCCATGTTATTAGTCGGGATATCCTCTATAAGGCATACCGTCAAGCCTTTCCCGAACGTGTACAGGCACGTCTACATGATATCAGATACCGACGAAGAGGTTGGACTACGCCCGGTCCTAACTTTATATGGTCAATTGATGCCTACGACAAGCTTCTGCCATTTGGATTCGAGATTTATGCTGCAATTGATGCATACTCCCGATATATTGTGTGGTTTTATGTTGGGTTCTCTGCACATACTGCCCGATCAATTCTAACCCAATACCTCTCTGTTATTCTTGAACGGAAATGTATGCCTCGAACTATTCGTTCAGATCGAGGTACAGAAACTGCCCTTACTGCAGGAGGACATTGGTATTTGTCACAAGAGCGTACAAAACAGACACCATCTCAGCCAGGTGTTGAAGTCCCTATTACCTTTCATGACTGTTGGGTATTTAGTAAGAGTATCCATAATGTTAAGATTGAAAGCTGGTGGAATCAGCTTTGCCAGGCACAGTCTTCACGATGGAAGGTAGGCTTTCTCTTTTACGTACAGATTAAAATAATAAAATACTAATATTTACAGGCATTCTTTTACCAACTTCAAGCCTTACAACTCTTTTCTCCAAACTCCCTTTCCGATCAGATTGCACTCCTTTTTATCTATATGCCTCTTATCCGCAAAGATTTCTCAAATTTCGTACGCCTCTGGAATAACCATCGCATCCGCACACAAAACAACCGGCCCCATGGCGTTTTTGGCCAGCCTTGGCAGCTTTTCCACCAACCCAACCAAGATTCTGCAATTAATTTTGCCCAGCCAATCAACCTTGTACGAGTCCAAGAGATTGTACATATCCTTCAACAGGATAGTATAAATCTAGATCTATACTTACCTTTACAAACAATACAGATTTGTCAGGATATTATAGATTCTACTTCAATATTTCCAGCTGTTACAGACTTTAATGGCTCTAAATTCCCTCGGATTGAAGCATACGACTTCTTACGACAGCGCTTAGAAAGGCACATTTTATTAAAAGTACAACCAGAAGTTAGCCTACTTGAAAAGCAGGGTGGAGGAATTGGATGGATAAAGGTGCAATTTGCTGAACTTGGAATTAATTTAGATAAAATAGGTGTAGATACTGCTGAGACTGTAAATAGTAATTTAGAGTAGAGATATATTGTATTAACTTATACAATAAAATGCAGAAGATATATAAAACCTACAGACCTCCATCTATCTTTACAAAAAGGTCGCTTTCACTACTATCACTAGTATCTTCAAGCTCCTCCTGCTGTAGCTGTACAATAACTTCCTCCTTTACGTCCTCCTTTACCTCCTTCTTTACCTCCTTATGATCCTGTGCACTAACCTTTGAGTATGTACGTTTCCGAGACTTTTGCTGAATATTTGCCTCCTTCTTTGCCTCAAGTGCCTTAAGTGTTGGCTTCCGTTCAGCCCTAGTCTGGATCCGACTAGGTTGTACAGTTTCTGCCTTTTCTGCTGTAGCTGCAGCAGCAATAGGCTGATATTGTTTGAATCGTTGCTTTTTTGACACTTGGGGGTCAGGAGTAGCCTGCTCTACCTGGGTCTCTGAGAGAAGGGAGATAGTATAGCCCTCTTTCTCACAGGTAGGTGCAGCTTCGTGAAGAAAGGTCTGAAGATCAAGTGCTTCGTACGCTGCACTACGGAACTCAGACATATCTAACGGATGCTTGACGTTAATTGGCATTGCTTTCCAATCCCGTTCAAGAAAGCTCTTATTAGAAGTAAACTTCATAACAAGAGACTTCATCATATCAGTATGTGAGGTAAATAGTGCAGTTACTAAGAACTGTGATTTTCCGTTAAACTTCTTAAGGCATTGGACCCGAGTGTATGTTCGATAGGCAAGACCATCAACTTCTTCTTCATAAAATGAAGCAACCCAAAGGTTAATATTGATGTGTACAGTTGGGTTCGGAGTAGGTTGGCTTTTGGTTCGTTTGATGCTTGCTTCACGCTCCTGTGAGCCTTTGAGAATTGCTGTAAGGAGGCTTGCAGTTGGTTTGGTATCAGGAACGTAGAGGGCAGATTCGGTAGGGTTGGCGTTATTCTCAAGGAGTTGTACTTGGGTTTGTACAGAGGGTGGCAGGATTGTAGGATTCTTGTCGTCGTCGCTATCGGAGGTAAGGTCGATTGGGTAAGGGTTTGTAATAGGTAATAGATTAGTTGCACAATGAGGGCAAAACTTCCAGATGCCAATTGAAGCTGCAGTGTAATGATCAAACCCATCCTTTTCAGGACAGTTTTGCGTCATTGTGGGCGTATGAGTAGGAAGGTAGGATTTTCTGTAAAGTTGTGTGCAGAAATCTTACATATGTAAATTCTCGTAATGAATTTGTTTTAGTTAGGGCTAGGGGATTATGCACATATCTAGTCTATCAATTAAAGAAAAAATCTTATCTGCACAGGAGTGGTGTCTGTAGTACAGGATTTCATCCCGATTAGGAAATTTTTGATTTTTGAACCAGTGCGCCTTGCAGGCTGCCGTAGCTTGGCAGATTACGCTTGTAGTGAGCAGGTACTCATGGGACAACTGCTAACAGAGTCAGAATTGGCCGCTATCCACTCTGCCCCACTGATAATCCATTTAGGGTCCGCCTTGACCAAACGGTGTCTTGCACCCATTTGTGCTTTCTATCGTTCCGACCGCCTCTTCTTTCATGTTTTGGTTATTATCGTGGGATTTGCAGATCGGTCAGCCCAGTTGGCTTATTCGAGGTTTCACTTGTCAACGTTCCAGTTAAGCTCTCATTGTCTACATAAATCGTGCTTAAAGCTTATTCGCTTCTTCCACTTCGGAACCTTAAAGATGATTCGCTTCTCCGCAACTGGAACCTTTTCCCACTCCTCAAGACTCGAAAAGGAGGACCTGGTGTCGGGATGATTGACTCCAAGAAGGCGTTGCTGGAGCCCAAGGCAGTCGCGCATCAACTGGATTGCGTCGACCCGCCTGCCCTGGTTCCAGTACGTCGACGCCAGGTTGGCCATGCTCGTCAGCGTAGAGGGATGATCGGCCCCGAGCTTCGTCTTCCTCGTCTCCATCACTTGAACAAATAGCTTCTCGGCCTCCTCCCACCGGCCCTGGTTCCAGTACGTCGACGCCAGGTTGGCCATGCTCGTCAGCGTGGAGGGATGCCCCTGACCTAGACTTTCTGTTCGAATTCTAACAGCCTGAAGTACAGTAGCCTCGGCCCTGTAATAGTCGCCCAGAATTAAGAAGTAATGAGACATGTTCGTCACTAACTCGCTCCATTCTAACCGATCGCTTTCTACTGCCGGCTCTTCGTTCAGTAGTTGCTCTACATGGGGCATTAAAGCTTGACACTTCTCCCACGTTTCGTAGACACCCGATGGAAAGTGATGTGAGGCGGACCGGAGGAAGAGTCTCTTCCATCGCTCTGGGCAACCAAATTCCGAAATCCAGACCTGTGTACAAAATTGTACCAGTGAGTGCATCTCATAGAACCCTGATGTGGCTGTCGTTGTGATGAGGGAGTAGCCTTGAAGCACATCCAAGTCGTCCTCCAAGTCCCCGTCGTCATTGTCGTCGTTATCGTCGTCGTCGCTCTCGTTATCACTTACTAAGCCACTGTTGTAGCTGCGTAGCATATACTCGGGAATGTTTTGCGCGTGGAAGTAGCTCATCAGCGACAGAAGTTTAGCCGCCCGCGGCTGCTCCCGTTTGATCTGCTCAAATGTCAACTGCCACGTCAGAACGACAGAGTTCGATACACCGTCGTATCGTCGGACATCCCCTCTGTCGCTACGCAGCAAAGTGCCCATCCGCTTTTCACTCTTTTGGAGTTCATCCAAGTATGATTGGATAGTCACCCGGCTTCTTTTATGGATGTACGCCGCTGCTTGGTTGACGGCGAGCGGGATGTGGCCCAAAGTGTGTACCAAGCGCAACGCGTCGTCCTCGTCGACATCTTGGTCAAGTTTCTTTTGGAGAAGCTGCAGCGCCTGTGCTTCCTCCATTGTTGGGACTCTGAAAATCATCTTGCCGTTACCCGTCAGCTTCTCTGCGGCGTCCCAGCTGCGCGATGTTACCAGGATCTTGCCATGATCTGTCTTCGGGATATACGATGCTATAGGTATCGACGCATCCGTTTGACTATTAATCTTGGAGAATAACATCTCGATGTCGTCGGCATTATCGACAATCATCAGCCACGGGCTCACGTCCTCCTTCTGCAGCCAGTCACGGAGCAGCGCTAAGACATTGACCCCAGGGTCGTGGCGACGGGGGAGCGCTAGGACTTCTGCGATGGAACGGTATGAGTCTTCGAATGTCGCTTTCGTTCTGGCGTTGACCCAGAAAATGCTGGTGTTGGGGGAGGTGACGCGGACTTGATGAGCGAATTGGATGGCTACCTGGGACTTGCTATGGCTTTGTCAGTACAGACCTCGAATAGCAGCCGGTGCGATATACCCAAACCCGCCAAGACCCACGAGAGCAAAGCGCCTCTCAGATTCAGCGTATCGCGTTTCGGTCCATGCCCAGATATCGGGTCTATTCACGAAATCGGGGTCGGAAGGGAACGGTACAACGAAATGAGGCTTGCGGGCAATGGAAAGATCCTCAGCTTTGCCGAGCTTGAGATCCTGTACACCTTGTTGTAGGCCGAAAAGAAGAATCCTAAAGAAGTCAGGCTGTGGCTCTATTGGGCAGGAGAGGATTTGCTCGCACGTGTGGTCAGAGTGCATAGTCTCGACTGCCATTTTCGTTTCATCCGCCGTCTGCTTTAAGCCGTGCAGACCTTCCTGAACTAATGGAGATTAGATGGTATTAGATGAACTATATTTGCAATACTTACTGGTATTGAGGACTTCGCGGACAGGCTTCTCTGCCTCGACACTGTTTAGCGGAATTTGGAGTAAAAGATCTTTTGCGTACGCCGCCGCCACCATGGCCGCGAAGCCTTGCCACTCCTTGTTCTTATGCGAGTCGGAGTAGTCGCATATTCCCCGGATGACCAGGCACGGAAAGTGGTTCATCAAGCCGGCGGCTTCCATCTCGAAGCAGAGGACGCCCTTTTCCGCCGAAAGTTGGTCTCGTATCTCGGCATTCTTCATCACCCGGTTTGCAGAAGCAATGAGTCCGTAGTGAATGGCAGGGTTGTCTTCATCTTCGCTCCGCTCGTCTCGAGACACTACATTGGCGGTGTTGGCGTCACATGCTTGGGAGCAAGTTGCATCAGAGTTGAGTGGGTGGATGAAATTGGATTTGTAGAGCCGATCGGTACTTGCATCTACCGGGCGTGAGTGAGTCTTTTGGAGTCGTTTCCATGGAATCAAGGCCTTTTGCACCTTGGAATCGAGTTCAGGCCCCTGCATCATGTACTCGGTCTCGAGTCCGGCAACTGCGTTCAACAGGACTGGTGGCGGTTGGTTCAAGCTCCCAGTTTCAACAAACCCTTGATTTTGCATCATTTTGCCATAGTCGTACTGTACGACGCCGCCTTTTCCAGCATCGCGACTTCCAACAACTATGTCACCGAGGCGTATATCGTTTTGTTGACTTGGCGCGCCACCTCCAACACCGACCATCAATCCGATGCGGACGTTGGGGAAGCTGTGGACCAGGTCTTTCGCCACTGTAGCGGCAGCTGCGATTCCGTACTCCCTCTTGGGCATAACTGCAATGACAACGTTGTGCTTCCCTATTGTCCCGAGAGTATAAGTGTTGCAATCATTCCGTTGAACCGCTTTAGGGGCGGGATGTTGTTCATCGAGAAAGGTGCGGGCAGCGGCCAACTCTGTTGGAAGGGCACAGATCCAGCCAACAGTGTAGGCATGGGGGTCAGACATGGCTGGATCTTGTTCACCTAATTGAAAACACGCGGATGCTTAGGTGAGAAAGGTAATAGAGACATGAAAGATGAGGCGTCAAGGTAAATCGGACACGCAGGCATGGCGGGTGTCCACCTCATTTTGTTTGCTGGACACAAGATCAGGCTGGCGCTGGTCACACCCGGATGCGACCGAGGGATTTGGGGCAAGCAGCGGGTTGGGCCAGGGGATTGGTGAAGAGCTTACGGTCGCTGGGTCAGTGCCTTTCGAATAAATCACGAGAACCAACCGGGGCGCCCCATTGATATGTAGGCCAGCGGCGGTGCATGTCGGCGCAGGGCATGGCGAGGTTGTTGATTGGTGAGGCAAGGGCGATTGGAGATGGGCGGAAGCGGGTTTAAAGCGGGTGTTGCGTCCAGAAATGTCATCAGACGGTACTGCCCCTCAAGAATAGCGATGTTGGAAAGACGGATTTGAGGGGAGATCAGCTTTTGCCCTGTGCGTCGGCATCATCTCCATAGTGCTTCACTGGGCCGTCCCGTTCATCCCATCGGTTTTCTGACGATCAGATTAACCTTGTTTTGACGGAGCGGAGCGTGCAAGGGCATGGTTAAAGGTGGCGCGTCGGATGGTCTTGGTGACTAGGCTCCCGTCAACGAGCATGGCGACCCGCAGAAACCCGTGGAAATCCATGGAGACTTTTCAGAAGGGGCCACGTGTTTTCCCCCGCAGCTACCGGCGAGCGGCGATGCAATGTGGCAACCATCCCGCCTCAACCTAGCTCAATTCATTCACAAGGCACGCCATCATGGAAGGCTTGACTTTTGACTGGCTCGACGAGGACTGTGCTATCAGTTATGAGACCCCCGCATTTCCGACATCCGACAGTCCCAGAGATGGACCGGCCGCTGAACCCAGCTTGACCCCCGAATGAGCCGGCTCCGTTCCCGAACAGACCGGTCAGCCAAGTGGTGATCGTGCGCTACCTCTTCTCCGACAGAGTAACTGGAACAGCACCAAACAGTACGGCAAAAACAACCCCGAGTGCATTCACTACGATTTTCGGTGGAAGGTCTCCCAACGTGAGAAGATCCGAGCAAGGCAAGTTTGTTCAGACACAGACCTCGATCTAGTCCTGGCTCCAAGCGATTTCTGGACGATCGACTTTGAGCCACGGCTTGCAATGCTGTTGAAAGATGAGAATAAGTTTCCAGGAGATACGTATACGTGTGAAGAAACGATTGTCGACATATCCATCGAGCGAAGCCGTCAGCGCGGCCTGAAGAAACGATTCACGGGCCTTGAGATCGATTGGGATATGCTCGACAGCCATGTGGAAGGCCTTAGTGCCTTGTTCAGCAAGAAGAAGAAGATTACATTTGGCGTTGAGTTTGTTTACAAGGAAGTCACGGGCGACCCCACGGCGACAAAAGGCAAGAAGAAAGGGCAGAGCGCTACCGAGGCTCAAAAGCTACAGAGAGCCGCCGATGCCGGTCTTTGGACCCGAGTGTACAAGCATCATCGCTGCCGAGGCAAATATTGCAAGCAAGGACCGCACTGCTGGCTTGACGAACGAGGAAACCACCATAGGTTGCTGCCGAGGCACTTGGAAGAGATTTTCCACCACATCAAAGGGAGTATGAAGGGGAGAAAGAGGAGGAGGTTGACATCGACATCGAGATTCCATCCAAAATCCTTGGGGACATATTGAACGATAGCCGCAAGCGTAAGGCAGAGGACTCCGTCGACTGTCGTGGCTGTAAAGTCCATGCGTCGTCTAACGGCCGGCTTCGCGATACGGGCGAGACGAGCTTTGTTGAAGACTCTGGGGAGGTTGAGGGTGACAGGATGGACAGACTCGAGGAGTATTGCAACTGGTCTCTGCAACAAGTTAAGAGCGACAAGTGGAAAGAAGCTCTGCAGGCCACGAATCAGTTTACGATTGATCAGTTTCTTGAACTGAACCCGATTATGAAGCACCCAAAGGTGGCTGCTGATTTGATGGTGAAGGGCGGAGTGAAGCCGGGCATTGCACTGCAGTTCGTGAGCAACATCAACAAGTTTCGACAGGAAACGAAGTAGCCTTGAAGTGTGACGGAGTTCTATGTTTTAGCCTATTTTTTACTGCCAAATATGATTTGTTCAGATGGTTGTGTGATAGTATCCCCGCATGTTGGAAGTGATGCTCAGTAATGCCGGCGTCGTCCCCAACCACGTCGACGCACCACTCTAGAAACATCTTGAAGTCTCTGGCAATGAAGTCTTCATTCTCATGCCACTTTTTCTTGATGAACTTTTTGAGAACTCCGAAATGCTCCTCGATCGGGTTGAAGTCGGGCGAGTACGGTGAAAGGAATTCTAGTATTAACCCCGCATCTCGGCACATTTGCATGATCTTCTCCGAACGATGCCACGAAGCGTTGTCCATAACGATGACGGATTTTGGCTCTGGATACCTACCGCAGTGATGCAGTAGCTGAGCTATAAAGTCCTCAAACAAATCACTGTCTGTTGATCCTTGGTATACTCGCCTCAGCATGATACCATCTTGCCACGTTCCACGCCAATTTTCCATCGTCTGCGCTGGTTAATGTCTGTCATCATGGCTACATGCGATTGGCTGTATGAGATCACCAGCGACGACGAACCCAGGCATCTCCGATCCCGGCAGTGAACTAGATCATGACGCTCTTTCTCTGCGCAGCCAGCTTTCCCCAATCCCAGGGACGCTACCGTTCCTGAACTACCACGAGCGGGCTCCTGGCCAGTCATACGATGAACAGCCCCCGTTATAGACATACAGAAGGGTTATATTGTTCGTCTTATATTATAATACAAGATGTATACTACAACTATCTATTATATAGTGTATTTTAGTTTAGTTTTAGGATTTTCTTTTAGAAATGCAACAAAAGTAATAAAAAAAGAGACAATTGTAGCGCTTTGTTTGCATTTCCATAAAAACAGAAAGAAGGAGAGGGATTAGTTTGCATTTCTATAGAGGATCGCACACAGCAGGTTAGCAGCCTATAAAACCCAGGGCCCAAGGCCAAGATAATCCTGCAGACTTAACCCCAGCAGGCTCTTGGTAGTGTACTCGACACTGGCCACCGACTAGAACCCGAAGGCCTGGGCCGGGCGAGATCAACAAGGCCGCCAGACCTGCCGAGCCAACCAGAGATCGGACTGCAGAGCCCATAGTTAGGGCTAGGCTGCCTCAGATCAGGCCAGGGTCCGGACTGCCTCCCTAGGCCGCTCTGAGGCTGGTACTCGTGAAGCCATCGTTCAAAGTCGGCAGCGCATCGATCTCTCTCTGAAAATGCGGGTCCGTCACCTTCAAGGTCGATAGCGTCTTGGGGACAGCGCACCATCCTCGGCCTCATACAAAGGCCAGCCCAAGCCAACCCCAAGGATCAGACTAAAGTCCGGACAGCCTGCCCAGGCTGCTCCAAGGCTGGTACTCGTGAACCCGACGTTCAAAGTCGGCAGCGCATCGATCTCTCTCTGAAAACGCGGGCCTGTGACGTTCAAGGTCATTATGGGGACATTGAACAGAGCTTCAATCTCTGTTGTTGGGACATGATCTTGCGGAAAGACGAGCGGGTTGCCCGGCTGGCTTTCAAGCAGCTCAAGGACGTCGTCAAATTCCAGCAAGCTGTTACTGGGTTCAAGGCTTTTAACAACTACATCCAGTAAGAGAGGGTTCCTTTCTAATGGAGCCTCATAATTGTATGTTGACTAATGTTGTTGTTAGGTACAAGTTATTGTTACAGGTAAGGGAGAACTAATTGTTGACGACGCCTATATATAGCTATAGATTCCTAAGCAGCTTAATAGGCAGCTCGTTACTAATAATAAATCTCTAATTAAGAAAACTACGTTAGAAAGGTCTGGATTTATTCTAATATTAATAATTAGTACACCATTAAGATAGAGTACTCTCTGTGGGCTCTGGGGTACTGCTAGCCCCTCCAAGACTATCCTGACTGAAAAGGTGTTAATGGGGAATGGGATGGGTTCGCTAACTGGATCTGCAGTGCGGAGCCCGTCGATTCTATCACTATTAGCAATAAGTAATCCAGTAGGGGCTCAGTCTCTGATGGCTATCCCAAATTAGCCAGTGGGATTGGGAAGCAGGCACACGGCGGCGTTGCCACCCAGTGGTAATAAGCAAGCGACCATGTCAACATCGCCAGCCAGTCCTTGGTAGTCGAGCTTTTTTCCGGGATCACGGCTATCGAGATCGCTATCTGTATCAACAATCAACACGCGCGCCGATAGGACATTCAGCATGTCGAGCGACATGTCACCAACCACGTAGCCATCTAACAACAGTTCAAGTGGCCATGAAGTGCGTACTCTAAGGCTACCCTCTTTATAGACTTGCCGTTGCTGATGGCCTCAATTGCTTGATGGACTTCATCTTCAGTGAATTGAATCATAAGGTAAGGAAGAAGATGTGTACAAAAAATGAAGCTGTTCGGATAAGTATTGTAATTGTTGTGGTGGTTTGAAGGATTTGAAGGAGGAGAAAAAGGAGGCTGGTCATGGTGTTAAGGCATTTTTGGGGTGCCAGGAAGTGGGTATGCTGACTTATATTGTTGTAGGTAAGTTAATCTTAAGCCACAGGGGTAATAGGGGCACGCTGGTTAGATAACCCTAATCAGTCAGTTGCTGATTGCTTAGACGCAACTTTAGCCACAAGAAAATCACTGATGTCATCCATCTCGTCTGGCACCCTGAACCAATGCCCCTCCTCCTCCGCCCCTTCGTACTCCTTCCATTCAACCTTTCCCCCCCCTTGCTCCAGGACACGTGCTGCCTGTCGACCTAATTCCACGTCCACGTATGCGTCGTCAACGCCGTGGCCCATGAAGATTGAAGTTTGTTCCAAAATACCTAGACGGAGACGTCCAGCCACGGTTGGCATCATGCTAAGTAACACATCCTTGGGTGCCATATTTTCCGCATCAGGACCCTTTTTTGGCAGCGGCTTCTGACCAGCCAGGATTTCTTCTACATCAGCCGCAAATGGGAGCCAAGTACTAGCGGCAAAGAATCCCCCCAATCCTGTTGTTTGATCTCGCTGGCAGAGCAGAACCCACATCCCAACCGCAGCCCCCTGGCTGATTCCGCCAAGGACTAATCTTTTTTGATTGCCGCCAAGTCGCTTGGCCTCCCCCTCCATAACTTGAGAGATATAGTCTATCGACTCACAAAGCCCTTCGACTTGCAAGTCTTGTCGCGCGGTAGGGTCTGTTAGAGAGTGTGCTTCAAACCAAGCAGGCATGTATTCTTGGAAGGCATTGCTCCATAGTTTCTTCGAGGAAGGGAATACCCATCGCCAACCGGGCAATTTGTCTATGAGGGTGCAGTCATCGGAAAGCGTTGATTCAACAAGTTCCTGAAGAAACTCCTCGCCGCAACTGCCGCGTCCGTGTAAAATTATTGCAGTGTGGGTGTGCTCGGACTTGGGTTGTATGACGTGACTGGGCCCAAAAGACCCGTTGTTGTCTTCGGCGATCAACCCCGGGGATCGACTGTAGTCGAGGCCTTCCATGCCGTCTGGAATCAATAAACAAATCTTCCTGGGTTAAGCGTTTGTGTAGTTTAGGGGGAATGGAATTGTTAAGAACAGTGCCAGTAAGGAGAAGCGATGTTTGAGTGTAAAGATAGGTTTAGGAAAGGAGCTGCAGGGGTAACGGAATGTCATGGGAATTCGCAGTAATATAGTTGATTTGTTGACCCACCTTAGTTAACATTAAGGCCAATTAGAAGGCCAGATTTAAGTCAGAATTACCTAAGCATGTTTGCTTAGAAATAGGGGCAAGTAACAAAACCTCTTACACAAGATCTACAGACATACAAAAGCATATTAGACTATTACACTATTTTTCCATATTGTTATAAATTAATAGCTCATTTAGGTATAGTATAGGGAGTTAAAACTCTCTGCACAGCGAATTTGTCTAGAAGCTGTGGGTTCAATTCCTTAAGTTAAAGGGAAAGCGTGTATAATTAACACGCAATTAGAGAACAGTGTATGTTCACGGCAATTCTAGCGCCTAGCCTAACAGAACAGCCATCAGGCTAGGCGACGAGGGATCTGCCGAGGGATCTTCCGAGGGATCTGCCAAGGGATCTGCCGAGGGAGCTGCCGAGGGAGCTACCAAGGAAGCTAGCTACCAAGGGATTTGCTTAAGAGTCTGTTGAAGGTTCTGCGAAAGCCTGCTAAATTAGGCTAGCAGCAGTGTGAACTGCTAATTGCATGAATCTATGTAGCCCTTGTATAGGGAAGACGCCGGGTCTAGCTAGGACCTTGCTTATGCAAAAGTCCCTATGATTATAAGAGACGGCAATGCCGGTGATAGCACCCTTGCTTAGGGAGGAACATGTCGCCCCTAGGATAAAGGTGGCGGCAGCGGCAGTAAAATAAGTCGCTTACAGGCTGCGATCTGTTAAATTGGAGGGCATAACGCACGCACAGAGCACTTTAGAGATAGGACTTATCAGACAGCTTGAATAGCCGCTTAGCAGCACTAAAGGGCCTACTGCAGGCTTTATCCGATGTAGTAGGCTATGCAATAGCCTAAAGCAACTAGAAAAGAGGTGTCACGAGCAGGTCAAGGCAACCAACTGCGCCACAAAGCAAAAGCTTTAGTAACAATGCACCTGCATCATTATCCCCTGTTCTGCATTATATAGTTACGCCGGCCAGCACCCAACTGGTTGGGCCGTAACAAGAGGCTGCTAAAGGCCTAGCCTGCAGCCAGCGCGTGCATATTAAATATTTATGCAGACAATGCAATTTATACAAGCATAATGAACCTGTTACTAATACTTTTATTAGTCTAATGAAATCCCCTCTAATATAACTTATTTCTTGTAGAGTTTAGGATCAATATATATTGCTAGCAGGGGATAAAAGTATAGATACTACTAACGTACAACTTTTTAAACAGGGATTAATACTAAGACATACTTTCTAGCTCTATATTATAGTAGATTACTGTTTGTAACATCAACTATATACTGAAAATTAAAAGGCTTATAGATAAGGGTGACATGCGTTTGGTATTAGATAAACATCTATAAATAAAATGTTAACCTGCCTTAAATTTGTATAAGTATCTGTTCAACATTACCGTCTTGATTATTAGCAGCAAAGCCTGCTATTTGGTCCTATTCCTACAATGATGTTTTATAAGTCTCTATTCTTACAACTCTTATTTTTCCCCCTGCTGATTAACGCAGCAGTCATCACGGTGTACATTGCTATCTATGATGTACTTGACTCGCGAGATCCCAACCACTGGGCCATCTACTTGGATGGAGAACGCGACGTTATTCTGCAAGTAGGCGATGATATCGGCGGGGTTGGATACTTCGTTAAGCAGCCAATCTACAACAAGAAACCGCAGAGGTCTAGTCGCCACAAAGAATCGATTGCTGTTGGCAGTATCAGCTCTAACAAATTTAACGATGCCATTGCTGCCATTCAAAACACGCCTGTCGACAACAACAGCAACACGTGGAATTGTCAAGCCTGGGCAATCGAAGCCTTGGACGAGTTGAGCGATGCGGGTCTATTCAACTGGCAGCGAGGCAAGAAACAGACTCTTCAGGCGAAGAGACAAAACTGGCAGAAGTAACGTCGTGAACGAGATCAACCAGCACGAATACACGGTGCCCATCAAGGGCCTGATAGGATGGTTTACTTCCGCTTGACGAGGGGAAACAAGGTGTCCATCAAGGACCCTCCTACCCTTACAACACAACTAAGAGCTTTGACTCTATTTATAATTCGACGGACCTGTGACGGACGGGCCCAATAGACATGTTAGCGAGCACTGCTTGTTACTATTTCGATTCCGACTTGAGCCGGGTGACCTAGCGGCGCATGCATTAGATAGACATAACAAAACTTCCCTCTCGCCTAATTTCTCTTGGCATCCGCTGTCAGTGAGCTAGGTGGTGAACAATTAGAATCCTTAACAGCTGAAAACTCTTCACCTCTCTGCTCCGGAGCCCTTCTGCGATGGCCTCACAGCCTCCGGCGGGCATCGGACTGCTGCCGGCCTCACCGGCCGGCCCCGAATGGGGCTCTGGGCCACCTCCAGAGCCAATCTCTCCATCAAGGGCTAAACGCCGCCGCAATACCAAGACTCAGCCACTCCGGCCCAGCCTCGCGGGAAGCCAGCCCAACGCCTTCAGTCCAGCTCCCCTAACAGCAAAGGGGCCGTCAATCTCAACTCTAACTACTAGCAGGACCGCCACTAGGTCTGTCTTGTCCGCCCTTGACGAGGAGGCCAGGCACTATAAGGCCCGCAAGGATGTCTTTGTAGCTATCGCGCAGTCTGTTAATAATGTCGTCTCCAGCTTTGAGGGCCCCAGGAAGCAGATCGCAAAAGAGGCTACAGCCTATGTAATCCAAGCCCTTAAGAAACTCATTAACAAGGAACATGCTCCAACACTGACCCAGAGCTGGGCCGCCGTCACGGCCTCGGCACCAGCCACAGCTCCAGACCCCCACCGGGCTCCGACCCGCCAGCAGGCCAAACCCCAGCCTCAACCCCAGCCGAAAGAGAACCTCCAGGTCTTCGCCTGCATCCCAGAGGAGGGCCTGTTAGCTGCCTAAAAGAACGCTCCTTTTGCCCTGCAACAGACAGTTTGCCAGACCTTTAACCTCCAACTGGCAGATATCCCTCACATCTACTACATTGCGACCGGATACTCACTAAGGCCATCAAACAAGCAGATTCAGCAAGGCCTCCTAGCAGAAGAGCGAAAACTAGCGGCCTGTCTAGAAGCTTACAAGATAGAGACCCCTATAAAGTAGTTTACCTACGTCGTCCTGCGCTGCCTAGCCAAGCTGTGGAGCGTTTATAGGGACGCCATAGACCTAGCCACCTTAATTGAAGACGAGGTCTTTTGTCACGAGTTAGAGCACACAGTAAGGCATAGGAGAATAGGGGAGAAAGATGCTTATTCTATATAATGTAAAGAGAGTGAAATGTGGTCTAGTTATATAAGTCTGACCACGTGAGACGGCACGTGAGAAGACTGATTTAGTGAGCTCTGATATACGAGGGTATTCCTGTGACACACCCCCCAATTGTTCAAGCAATTGAGCAATTGTTTCCCTTGTGCTGATGTATAATAGCCCTTTGAAAGTGATCCCTTAGGTGCTTGTGTAATAGACAAATGAAAGAAATCGAGAATGAGTGATGATGATGATGATGATGATGATGATATTTAACGTCCGGAGTATCGATGGACGTGCCGGGCGCAGTGCCGACATGGTCTATGCTAATCTAAGCTATGTTACAGGCCACCGTCTTCACCTAACGTTCCTGTTCGAAAGTCGGGCAGATTTCGGAAAAGAAATTGGTTGCCTCCATCCATTCGCACAGAAGAGAAGCTCCCTGCGTAGAGCCTAGCAGAACATCTATGCTTGCTTTCGCCATGCGTTGGCGGAGATGGCGAGGCGTGGCCTTCCGGCCGCGCTTACAGAAGTAAAAGTGTACTGGGCTTTTGCGCCGTCCGCAACTGCAGTTGAGCAGTGCGTTTTGGTGGTCAAATCTCTCGTGGTACGCTGCAAAGTCTCCGTGATGGGACCTTGCTGCATATAGCCTTCCCAGCAGATGCCGAGGAAGGTGAAGTTCGGGGGGCTTGGGATGAGGAACTATCCCAAGGTCGGCATACTGCCGAGGGCAGATTGACGGCCATCTCCTAGCGAAAGCTTGGAAAGCGACTGCTTTAGACTGCCGTTTCAAGTGCGCGAGTGTAGGCTGAGGCTGTGATTCTGGCATCTGTTTGCAGGCCTCCTTGGCTAGAGCGTCTGCTTCCTCGTTTCCCGGTATACCCGTGTGCCCGGGGCACCACCAAATGTACACCCTGCCAGAGATCGTCCAGCTTGCCCGTTCTCTCTGTGCCCAAGAGGCGCAGAGCCCACTAAAGGCCCTAAACCTGGCCTGGCTGCTTCCAGCGCTCTGGGAATAGAGTCCGGCTGCGACTGCGAGGTTGTCGAGGCAGATGTGAACATTGTCTGCCATCCGCGCCGTGGGAGACCTCATGGCTTCCAGTAGGCCCCGAAAAGCGGCTTGCGCTTCTGCGTCAGAGACCTCCGTCTGGTGACCGAGCGGTTCGGATCCTCGGAAGATCTGCCGTGTGGCCTGGTACCCTACCCAGCCTGCTCCGGCGGAGGTTCTGCTACCGTCCGTCGTTTGGGAACCGTCGGTATAGACTACAATGTCCCGCTTTGAAAACGTTCCCAGTCTGTCTGTGAACTCAAGTGCCAGTTCTTCCTTGGTCTTCCTAGGCTTGTGACCGACCATGCTGAGGGCCGTTTGCCAGTCCGTTAAGCGCTCCCAAGGTGGTAGTTCAAGCGGGTCGATGTATTCAGCGTTGTTATCTACGAGATTTGCCATTCGTCGGAGCCTTGAGTCTGGTCCTGGCTTTCCTCTGAGTCTCTTTCGGAGGGGGTGTCGCTCGTCAAGGCGATGGATCCTTGCGGAGGCTTTGTGAAGCTTTGCATCTAGCATCACCTCTGCTGGGGGCAGGGCAGCTTCGCGCTGCAGGATCGGTGCAGGCGTCGTCTTGTACACAGGAAGTGCAGCTCTAATAGCTTTGGCTTGCGTGGTGTCAAGTTGGCGGAGTAGATCGTTGACTCCGTTCGAGGTGACGTGTCCATTCTTGATCCGGTTCCTGCCGGGCCACCATGCCTCGGAAGCATAGTACTGGATGGGCAATACGCAAGAGATCGTAGCGTGGCAAAGCAGGTGTGCCGGCGCACCCCAGACAGTGGTTCCTAGTCCCCGTAGTCCATTAACCACTCGGCGGGCTTTGGCGCAGAGGTCTCTCACATGGTTCTTGAATGTGAGCCTTCGGTCGAAGTGGACGCCAAGCCATCGTAGGGAGGCCCCTTGGTTAGCGGCATGGACTGTATGTTGTCTTCCATCCAACAAGGTGACTGTGATTGGCGGGTTTCCGTCTTTGTGCCTCCTGGTGCAGTGGATGAGCTCGGACTTGTCGGTGTCGAAAGTGACTCCCTCTGACGCTCCCCATGCTTGAGCTTCTTCCCATTCTTTGGCTAGCAGGACACAGTTGTCCTCCAGTGAAGTTGAGCTCGCCAGGATAGCAATGTCGTCGGCATAGCCAAATCGGGACCGCTTCCTTCCTGGACGGGAAGTGCCCAGCTTAAATAGGGGTTCGATGTGGAGCATGAAGAGGATGGGGGACACAGGCGAGCCCTGTGGTAACCCACACTCGAGGTCGAAGACGTCTCCCATCTCCCCGTCTAGCCTTATTCTTGCTCTTCTCCCAAGGACAAAGCTCGAGACCCACTGCACGAGGTTCTCCGGCCATCCTTGGCATCGGAGGCGTCGGATCAGCCTCCCTGGCAGCACAGCGTCGAAGGCCCCTTTCACGTCGAGTGTGAGCATAGAGGTGACAAGACCTCTTTGCCAGGCGCACTCGATATCGTGAATGGCGGCGGCGGTGAGGTCGCTACACGAGCGAAGGGGGAGGGCGCCGAACTGTTGGTCGTGCAGTACTCGGTGTTTCACTGTGATCCAGGCAAGCCTTCTTGCGACAAGCCTCTCCAAGCCTTTTCCAAGTACAGACAAGAGCGCGATTGGTCTATAAGAGCGTGGGAGCGCCCTATCTCTCTTGCCCGGCTTAGGCAGGATGACTAGGATGGCTTCTTTGAAACAGGTGGGATGCCAGCCCTCGCGTATGCATCCACTATAGAGCGAGAAAACGGTGTCCTTAATAACGGGCCACGCTGTCTTGAGAGCGGCCGTAGTGATTCCATCAGACCCAGGGGTAGTGTTTCCCGCAGAGAGAACTGCAGTTTGTACCTCATCTTTCGTAACCTGTGGGAAAGGGAGTTTGGCCTGCAGCTGAGGTGCTGGGGTCTCTGCTGATATGTCTGCGGAGATAGCAGATCTTCTGAGGAGAACGCGGGCAAACAGATCGCGCTTCTCTTTCGTTTGTGAGACGAGCGTGGCTGGGTTATTTTCGTCTCGGAGGGGTGGGATCTGGAAGGACCCTGTGGCCTTATGCCACCCGACCATTTCGAATACGTCTTTGCCTGTGGAGGCTGAGGCGATCTTCCCTCTCCAGTAAGTGTCCTTCGAGCGGCGTAGCTCATGGAGAAAGTCCAGTCTGAGAGCATCCTCCTCATCTAGCTCCCATCGACAGTCTATCCCCAAGGCGCGAAGTCTCTTTACAGTTGCTCTCTTCGTCGTGTAGGCTTGGTGTTTGCGCGCACAGCTCTCGTTCCAGTATGGCCTCCCAGGCCCTCTGCCCAATGTGCGCTTTGTAGAAGCCGTGAGCGCTTCTACGAGGGAGTCCGTGAGCCGCTGTGCTAGGAGGTCTAGTGCCTGTGGGCCCCTTGTGTCGCTTGCAATATGTCGTATAGGTTGTAGGTTTCGCTTCAGCATGTCGAGGAAAAGCTTCTCATCCATCGTGTCGAGCCGGAACTTTCCCGCGGTTGGACTGGGTAAATCGGTTGGGGCCAAGGGGACCCGGGTAAGCAGGGATTCGTGGTCTGATGTCGTGTGTAGGGACGTTTCTATGCTGGTGGATGCCCCATGGAGGTTGCTGGACCCCCAGCATAAGTCTAGCGTGTTGCCGTCTATGTGCGTAGGCTCACCTATCGGCGACAGCAGGACAAGTCTGGCGTCTTCTGCCCATTCTACCAGGTTGTCCGCGTCAAAGGAGCTTGTTGCCTCGGGCTGCCATGTCCAATGGTGTAAGTTAAAGTCCCCCGCGATCAGTACTCGATCCTCGGGTTTGGGTTGCCAGGCCGCTATGATGTCCATGACAGCCTGGCCGTGTCGCAATGAGCCACGAGGGGCGTTGTACACGTTGATGACTGTGAGGACTTCCTGCGTTCCTGAGAGGAGTCGTAGGAAAAGCAGGTCTGTGGATGGAACGGGTAGAGGCCGTATTTGTACGCCTCGTAGCCCAACTCCTCTGCGGAGATAAGTAAGCACCCTGGGCCGGTCTTCGGTCCAGTTATCCACCGGGGTGAAAGTCTCAAAAGCTGGGTGGAATCTTGTGAGCCTCCTCTCCTCCGAGCGGATAGAGGGCTCTTGTAGTAGGAGTATATCAATCTGGGCTGCGTACGCCAGGTTCAGTGCTGTTTCGTGGGCAGATGGCCGCCTGCCCACGTTCGCTTGCATGATTTGCAGGGTTTTAGATGGCCGCGTTCTCCTCCTGTGTCTCATTTGCTGGGGTACAGTCCATCGCTTGTCGTTCATCGCGGGAGTGTCGGTGCGACTGCTGGGTTGCAGTTCTCCACGATCTTTCTCCCTCGGCTCGGATGGCCCGTAGCTGTGCCTTGTTCCTCCTCTGGACTACGCCCTTCACCACTTTGGGTTTGATAGGGCACATCGCATCAAAGGCGGCGTGGGGTCCGTTACACGACGGGCATTTAAAGGGGCAGTCACAGCCATCGTGACCCTCAGTGCCGCCGCAAGGTGCCCGATGTTGGTCGGTCGTGTGGGAAGGAGAGCTGCACTTGAGGCATCTCTTCCTTCTGGTACACGTTCGTTCGTTGTGAAAGCCGCCGCAGCGGTGGCATTGGGGAGACCTCTTCTCCTTCGGGAACTGCAGGTTCACAAACACGCTGGCCCCCATCAAACGGAGGCGTCTTGGTAGTTGCCTTACGGCTTCCGCCTTGAACCAGGCTGTCACCGTGCCTAGCCTTTCGGCTTCGTCTTTTCTGGAAAAGTATGCTTTTTCGGGCTTGAGTTTCGTCGTGGCCTGGATCTCTTCAAGGAGCTCCTCGGTCGTGATTTCCAGCTCAGTATTGGTGAGCAGGCAGTGTCTGGTGTAAGGGACGTTTGCGATATAGGCCCGGATCCAGGTGTCGCGCTGCTCGACCGCCTGTGCCTGGAGAAGGGCACCAATCTGTTCTCTGTTCTCTAGCAGGACTTTTGCCCCGTCTGCTGACGATGGTAGGAGTGCTAATCCTGTCTTGACATGGTCGATCCCCTTGAGGGCTTCTCGAGCTTGGGGACTTAGCTTTTCTCGAACGAAGATGTATATGTCGTAGGCTCTCTCGTTGCGGAGCGGGCTTTCAGGTGGCAGACGTGCGAAGATGCGAAGGTCTTTTGAAGCCGCCCGGTTTGCGGCTTGTTTTGCTGGCGTTGTTTCATGCAGTTGTCTGGTAAGCGGCTGGCTCGCCACCATCGCGTAGGACCGAACTTGGGGCGGCTGGTTCTGGGCTGTGTGTAAGGGATGCCCTTGGAAACTCAGGGCGGACTAGCTGGGTCCGGTGCTAACAGCATGCATGGACCTTGCTAGACCACGTTGGTGCCGGTCTGAACGCTGCTTCTCTTCCTGAAGCTCTTTCTCCAAGGATTCGATCTTCATCAAACAGTCTTTCAGGAACTGTTCCCTTTCGGCGTCCCGTCGTAGGAGATCCTGGACGAGGTTTGAGAGCTTGTTGATCTCGTCTTTAAGCTCCGCATTGTCTTGGTAGCTGACTTGCTCAACCACTCTGACCTTTGCGGTCGGTTTTCGGACACGTCCAGACCGTCGAGATGTACTGGCGTCCCCGTGAACCGTGATCGATGGCCCTGCGTCTAGAGAGACGGCCATGATGGTGAATTTCAGCTCGCGTGGGCTGAAGATGGGAAACGATAGTGTGGTGGGCCGGAGCCCTCTATGATCTTAACAGCTACTAACAGTGGGTACCTTGTAAAGAGAAGGTTCGCGAAAAGGTTGTCGAGAATGAGTGTGTTGTGGCACGTCGCGTTGCCTTTGTTGATGGCCTCACTTTGCTCACGTGACCCTTTCCGAAATAGGTAAATGAGATGCCCCTGAGATGACCGCCTTGTTAATGGGTCGTCTGCGAAGCTTGCGTCTCCAGCAATGAGAAGGGCTTGGGCCTTTGGGTCACAGCCGTAGGTTAGCGAAACGAATCTTGTGTGGTATAGGTATCGAATGCAGTGGTTGATGGCCGCGATGTGCTGTGCTCCCGGGTTGGTGAGAAAGCGTGAGAGCTGTGCGCATGCGAATGCAACGTCCGGTCTGGTCATTACTGCTAAATACAGCACTGATCCGACCTTCTCCTGATAGCGTTTTACCTCCTGAGGCGTTGCCTGCCCGTCGTTTGGAACAAGGGTGACAAACGGCAATGGTGTCGAAGGAGGAAGGCCGTCTGTAAGGTCGAAGCGCTTTGCTGTTCTTTCGGCATAGGCATCTTGAAGGAGATAAATCTTCCTTCGTTGTCTGTCTCGGATGATGCGCACGCCTAGATAGTATTTCGGTGGGCTCTCCTTGAGTTCAAACCTTTCCTTAATGCCGTCGACAATCCTGTTGGCCTCCTTCTCGTGGCTCTTGTGGTATATGACTTTAAAGTCATCAACATAGAACACGAGAATGACCTTCTTGTCGGTGGATTGGTAGATACATTGGTCTTCGTCGCAGGCAACCATTGAAAGGTCTTTGAGGGCGCCTGTGAAAGTGAGAAACCAAAGTAGAGGCGCATCGCGAAGACCGTATAGAGCGCGCTTTAACCTTGCGATTTTACCCGGTATCTTGTATCCCTCTGGAAGCTCTACGTAGACTACGTTATCGCTACTGAGTACTGAGTTAAGGAATGCGTTAACGACATCGAATTGTCGGATCTCAAGGTCGAACTGTGCTGCTAGAGCCATCACAATCCGGAAGGCCTTTGCCGCAAGCGTTGACGCGTAGGTGCTCTGCAAAGGGTCGAGAGGCTGAAGATCTCCTCGAACGCAAATCCGCGCTTTGCAGCGGTCGAGGTTCCCGTCCTTGTCGAACTTGTAGGTGAAGACCCATTTAAGTGGTAGAGTTCGAAAAGAAGGATCACGAGCAAGGATCTCCCATGTGTCTTTATCCCGGATCTTGCCCATCTCGATTACAGTTGCTTCTATAAACATGGATTTGACCACGGGAGGGAGATTGTCAAGATCCTTCCACTTCGTCGGTGGGTTGACTAGGTAGTCCTTGTGAAGCTTGAGGTCCTTGCCAGTCGAAGGGCGCTTGAGATAGGCTCTGTCGACTGCTCCTCTCAGTACCTCATGTAGTGTTTTGTGCCCTAGGTTGCCTTCCTCAACCACCTTTTGCTGATCAGGCAGAAAGGTGCTGAAAAGGCATTCCCAGGAGTGTTGTCCGTGTGCGGTCTTCTGAAAGACCTGAAGGGTTGCATAGATGTGCCCGCTTCGCGTCGCCTTTGGTGAGGGTGGTGTCGTTGGCCTCACCAGACGAGCAATTGCGCGACGCATTCGTCTATTCGGAATCTGTGGCACCGTATCGATAGGTGGTTGATCTCCGCCGTTGGCGTCTAGCCCGCCAGGCGCGGTTGCGCCGGTTGAAGGTGATAATGGTTCTGCAGAGAAAAGAGAGGACTCCGAGCTATTTCCGCTATTGACCGTCGATGACCCGGTTGCGGAAGTAGGAGACTCCGTCTCACCCCCGAGTGTAGTGTGACTCACAGGGGTATCAGGGAGCGTAACCGACGCTGCCTTCGCCTCTCCCGTGTGCTCAACGTCTTGAGCGGGGTCGGCTTGTTGGTGATCCTCGACCACAGGTTGCAACGCAGTTGGCGTAGGAGTAGTATTGTCTTCAGAAGCGATTATGCCAAGTGACCTAAGGAGGTCGTCTGAGACTGTGATAGACTCCTCGATGACCTCGGTCACTTGTCGTGCCTCAGGGCCTCGGATCGCGTCCTTCTCCTGAGCTTCGCTGTAGAAAGCGCTTTCGTCAAACCGTACGTTGCATGTTGTTATAACCTGCTCGAGCGCAGGTACCCAGATCCTGTATAGGTTGTGCGTTCGTGGCACGTAACCAACAAGGTATCCGATATGACCGCGGGGAAGCACTTTGAAATCCCTTCTCCGTATGCCTTTCTCTCGGTCCCTCTGCAATAGATATGCCTTACATCCATATGCGTAGAGGCCTCCCCAGTGTGGTTGTAGTGACTTGTATTGTGGCACTGGAGAGTCTGCTTGCCACCAGCGGAAGTATCGCTGGTACCATTTGAGTTCCTTTTCGATAGGAGACTCCCAGCCGTTCGATTCTCGTGGGCTGATATTGTGAATGTGGACTGCTGCAAAGACTGCCTCGTCATACAGCCCCTCAGGAAGATTCGCTGCAGTGCGCATCTTGATGGACTTGACGATAACTAGATGACCTGCTCTTTCAGCAGCTCCGACAGGCTCCTTGGTATGCGGAGGTGGTGTCTCTATTTCAATTCCGATCGAGGAAGTCCACGTCTCGTATGCCCTTGTGACTTCAGGGCTGAGGAGTGCTGCCTCGTTGTCGTGCCGGAACTTGCATATGTTGAGACCCTTTTCGCGTCGCACCCAGGCCTCGATTGTCTGAAGAGCGCCGAGCACGAGAGACTCAGTCTTACGTGCGAGTGGGTAGGCTATAATGAAACCTGAGTACTCGTCGTAAGCTATGAGGATCCATCTTGTCCCTGACAGTGACTCTGTTGTTGTTGTTGTTGTTGTATTTAACGCCATGGCGGCAAGGGTGGAGCCCTTGTCGCAGACCTCCCGAGGGGTATGTGGCGTGGAGAGCCGTGGGCTAGGACTATGCACTTCATACATCGCCCTTCCTTTCGTCCTCCAAATCCTGCCTGATGGCTACTATGCCTTCTATCTGTCCCTGGTTCCCGCTGGTTCCCCAGATTCATTGCTTCCCGTCTATTCCCTATGAGGGTTGAGTTGGCTGTCTAGATCCCGTGCCGAAGCCCGTTCCCTAGTAGCGTGGGCAGATCTTCCGGAAGAAGTTTGTCACGCCGAGGAAGGCCTCAAAGCCTTTTGGGTCAGTCATTAGTCCCTTGAAGTATCGTTCAAGGGATCCCATAGGTCCTATGGGGTCGAGCGGACCAGTTGGGTAGAGGGTGGGCCACTGCTGCCTCCTCGCCAAGGTCGCTGGGCAGTAGACCAGATGGTCTACGTCTTTTGCCTCTCCGCAGGAGCAGGTTAGCAAGGCTTCGGTGTGGTTAAAGCGTCGGTGATAGTGTTCAAAGTCCCCGTGACCCGACCGGGCCGCTAAGAGGTGGTGAAGGGTGCTCCGTGGTAGGGCGAGTTCGGGAGGGCAGGAGAAGTGTAGCCTCAGTCCAAGCTGGGTGTACCGTTCGGTCGCCTCTTTACCCCACCACTGTCTGTACTGGTTTCGTAATCTCTCTCTGCCAAGCCGTTTGATCCCGGAGAGCGTAGCTAGTTGGCCTAGAGGGGCCGGCAGCGCTGTGCCCTCCTTGGCTAGCCGGTCCGCCTCTTCATTGCCCTTAATCCCCTGGTGTCCTGGCGCCCAGTGGGTGTGGATGTTGTATATCCTAGCAGCAGCTTGGATCTCGAGCACCGCTGCTTGCGAGGAGTCTGGGGCCTCGCCCCGTATTCCTTGGATGACACTGGTGTTGTCGATGCAGATGTGTATGGGTTGGCCTTGGGAGGTTAAGAGGGCCCGCCGGAGTCCTATCCTCGCCCCTTCAGCCTCAGCGTCGAACACCTCTGCTAGACCGAGTCGGCCGCAGCCCTGGGCCACGCGCCTGTTGCTGCGGTAGATGACAAACCCATATCCTGTGGCTCCGTTCGTCGCTTTGGAGCCATCTGAAAAGACAACCATGTGGCTGTCTGGTACGGTCTTAAGCCAGGCCTGGAAAGCTTTAGCTGCCTCTTTCTTAGTCTGCAGGACTATCAGGTCTTGTGAGCCTGGGAGGTACTGCGGTTGGATGAGTGCTGGTCTCGGGCATTTTGGTGCAAGGTCTGCAGTCCGTTGGAGCTTCGTCTGCTGCCGCCCTCGTTGGGAGAGCCTCGGGACAAGAGGGTGTTGTAGATCAACCTTCTTTAGACGTGCTGCAAAGCGTAGGCGGACTCCTTCTAGAGCCACCTTGCTTGGTGGTAGTCCAGCATCCCTAAGGAGGCTGCGCGTCGGGGTTGTTTTCCAGGCCGGCAGGATAGCCCTTGCTGCCGTTGTGATGGCCCTTTCGAGCTTGATTGCAAGACCCTTCTGGCCTGTACTGACTTCATCTATCGGGAGAGAAACATTGCGGCCGGTATCGATGGCTCTGCCAGGGGCTGGCTTGGTCATGCCTCCATACCAGGTCTCGGCCCCGTACAGGGCGATTGGCAGGACGCAGGAGATCACAGCCTTGCGTACAGCAGCGGCCGGGAGCCCGCCTTTTGTGTTTGTCAGGTGTCTAAGATGTTGGGCCGCCTTCGTCGCCGCAGCCAGCTTTGTTTCAACATGGTGTCGGAAAGAAAGCCTCTTGTCGAACCAGACCCCTAGCCAACGGATGGGCTTCGTTGATGCTACGATTCTAAGGTGTCTCGCCTTAATCTCTGGCAGATCTCTTTGCTGATTATGTTTCCTTGTGAAGTGGATAGCCTCGGACTTCTTTGGGTCAAAAGCGACCTTGTTCTCCGTTCCCCAGTCGAGAATGCGTGTGATCTCCTGGCCGAGGGTCGCAGCATTACTCTCAAGGGAGGGGCCCATAGCCAGAAGGCCGATGTCGTCTGCGTACCCGAACCGGAGCTTCGGGTCTTCTGCTAAGATGTCTGCGATGTAAAGCAGGAAAAGAATAGGAGACAGCGGGGAGCCCTGGGGCAGCCCGCAAGCCAGCGGGAAGTCCTCTGTTGTTGCGTCCTCCAGCCTGACTCTGGCTGTTCGGTTTGAAGCAAAGTGGAATATCAGTTTGGCCAGGCTGTGAGGCCAGCCTTGTTGGCGTAGCCGGACAATCAGCCGGTTCCGAAGGACAGAGTCAAAAGCCCCTTGGACGTCCATCGTCACCAATGTAGCTGTGAGCCCTTTGTCAAGGGCCATTTCGATGTCGTGGGCGAGGCAGGTGGTTAGGTCAACCGCTGACCTGCCAAGTAGAGCCCCTATTTGTTGTGGGCTGGTCACCCCTTCTAGGATGGTAAGGTAGGACATTCTTCTGGCTATCAGCCTCTCGAGACCTTTCCCAAGACAAGATAGTAGGGCTATTGGCCGCCAAGATCCGGCTTTTGAAAAGTCTGTTTTCCCTGCCTTCTGGATCATAGCGACCTCCGCTCTGCGGAAAGGCTGGGGGAAGTAGCCCGTTTGTATGCAAGCTTGGAACAGTTGTCTGACAGGATCAGATATAAGGTCCCAGCAAGCCCGAAGCAGCCGTGTTGTGATCCCGTCGATGCCAGGGGTCGTGGTCTTTGTCAGAGTAGCCTCTCTCAGCTCTTCTCTACTGATGGCATCATGCCAGGGTATCCGTCGTCGAGAGACCGTAGGGACGTCGAACGGGTCTCCTGGCAAGTCATCCTGTGCACTGAACCTCTCTAGGAGGGCTCTTCGGAGTGCTTGGGCTTTACCCTGAGTGTCGTTGATCGTCTGACCCTCCACTACCAGAGGGGGGCTCTTACCCCTAGGCTAGCCTTTCGCCAGCCCATAATCTTGTAGAGGTCTTGGTCCGAGGTAACTCCTTCGATCTTAGCAGCCCAGTAGGCCCGCTTAGCTTTCCTGACTGTACTCAAGAAGGCCTTCTGCTCTTCGAGGGTAGCAAGGCGTGGGGTCTGCTCTAGTTCTTGGGCTTGTCGGCAGCAGGCCTCGCGGTACGTTCGGTGGGCTTCTGCGCACTCCTCCGTCCACCAAGGGGCCCCTTTCCCATGCTTACCTCGTTTCTTTCCTACAGCCTGGACAGCCGTGGAGAGAAGGTCGGCTAGTCGTTCCGCTTGGGTGTCCAACTCGGCAGGGGTAGGTTCGTCCTGCAGAGTAGGTAAGACTGAGGCTCCTGCTCTGATCAGGTCTCTAAACCGGGGTAGGGCCGAGTCTGCGACTGATAGTGACTGTGGTTGGTCTGTCTGTTGTTGTCGGTGCTTTTGAAGCGGGATCGTTGCGATAATTGCTTGATGATCGGCCCCTGGGTGCAGGTGTGGGCTGACCACTGCGTGTGCGAGGGGAATGTTTGAGAAGGTAAGATCGAGTACATGGCCTTGGGCATGGGTCGCAGTCCCTGTCTCGCCGATGAGTGCCAGGCCGTGGCTATCTGCCCAGTCTGCTATGTCGCCCCCTCTGTTCCTGTTCCTCGATCCAGGCTCCCAGGAGTAATGATGAGCGTTGAGGTCCCCTGCTACAAGGACTCTTTCTGGCGGCCTGTATTCTAGTAGGGTTGTGGTTGTGTGAGATTGTGGGTCTCCTGGTTGTCTGTATACGTTAACCACAGTAGTTGCGTTGTCAACTGTGATCCATAGGATGTCCCTTGTCTGGACGGGCCTCTGCTGCTGGGCCTTCCCCTTCATCCCTTTCCGTATGTAGGTCATGACCCTAGGTCTGGTTTCCCTGTCCTTCCAGAAGTCCACTGGGACGTAGGAGTCAAAACCTGGATGTGTGTTGATTTGCATTTTGTCAACATAGCCTATCCAGGGTTCCTGGACCAGTACAATGTCGATCCGCTCAGCCCAGCAGAGCTCCAGGAAAGCTGTATGTGCTGGCGACTGCTTCCCTACGTTGCACTGAGCTATACGTAGCACCTGCGGAGAGGCCTGCTTCGGCCTACGTCTCCGAGTCGAGTTCCAGGTGGGTGTAGGCATTAGCAACGTTGTAATCCGGTTTCTGAGCTACCCTCTGACTCCTGCTCAAGAGAGGTAGGATAGCGCGGTTAGTCTGGTTAGTCTGGGGAGGACCCTCGGCATCCTCGGGCTCGTCCTCACTCGTGCTGCTACTATCGGTGTCCGTGTCCCCGAGGCACATAATTGAGCTCTCGGAAGGTGTCCTTTTGCGTGGCCGCTTGGAGCCGAGCGGTTGGTCCTGGTCGGAGGGAGGGAGGTCCCCAGGCTGTTGGGTGCTGTTCCGAGAGGCGTTTAGACTGGCCTCATAGAGGGCGTCATAGGCCTTCTGTCCAACCTTGCGGATCCGAGCCCGCTCCTTCCGGTCTGGGAGGGCAGGGATGCCGTTCATCGTCATAGGCCTAGCTGGACAATTCTTGTGGCTAGCCTGGAACGGGCCGCAACAGTTCGCACACTTCGGTTTAGCTGTACAGGGCCCAGTCTCGTGCGAGTCTGAAGGTCTGCTGCAGTTGTTGCAGAGCGGCTGTCGGTTGCAGTAGCTGTTTGAGTGGTAGCCCTGGCAGCCGGGGTCGTGTCTGATGAGCGTCTTCCTCTTCTGAATGAGTTGGGACCTGCTGCTTTGGTTGAACAGTCTGAAGGGCTGTACCTCTGTTAGGAATGAGATCACCCAAGAGACTTCGTTCGTAATGGGGTTCGGCCCAAGGCGGGATTGCCGGGCCCGGGTGGGCTTCAGTCTTGTCTGGGCAAAGACCTCGTCTTCGATCAAGGTGGCTGGGTCCAGGGCGTCCCCATCAACGCTCCACAGTTTGGCTGGGCAGCGCGGGACGACGTAGGTAAACCACTTTATCGGGGTCTCTATCTTGTAAGCCCCTAAGCAGCCCGCTAGTTTTTGCTTGTCCGCGAGGAGGCCTTGCTGGATCTGCTTGTTTGACGGCCTCAGTGAGTATCCGGTCGCAATGTGGTAGATATGAGGGATATCTGCCAGTTGGAGGTCGAAGGTTCGGCAAACTGTCTGGCGGAGGGCAAAGGGAGCGTTCTTTCGGGCAGCCGACAGGCCCTCCTCCGGGATGCGGGCGAAGACCCGGAGGTCCTCTTTCGGTTGAGGTTGGGGCTGGGGTGGGGCCTGGGATCTTGTCTGGGGTCTGGCCTGCGGGCGGGTCGGAGCCCGGTGGGGGTCTGGAGCTGTACCTGGTGCCGAGGCCGTGACGGCGGCCCAGCTCCGGCTCAGTGGCGGAGCATGTTCCTTGTTGATGAGCTTCTTTAGGGCTTGGATCACATAGGCCGTAGCCTCTTTCGCGATCTGCTTCCTGGGGCCCTCAAAGCTGGAGACGACATTATCAACAGACTGCGCGATGGTTAAGAAGACGTCCTTGCGGGCCTCATAGTGCCTGGCCTCCTCGTCCAGGGCGGACAAGACAGAGCCAGTGGCGGTCCTACCAGTGGCTGGAGTTGAGATCGGAGTCCCCTTTGCCGTTGGGGGGGCTGGATTGAAGGTGTTAGGCTGGCTTCCCGCGAGACTGGGCCGGAGTGGCTGAGTCTCGGTATTGCGGCGGCGTTTAGCCCTTGGTGGAGAGGTTGGCTCTGGAGGTGGCCCAGAGCCCCGATCGGGGCCGGCCGGTGAGGCCGGCAGCGGTCCGATGCCCGCCGGAGGCTGTGAGGCCATCGCGGAAGGGCTCCGGAGCAGAGAAGTGAAGAGTTTTCGGCTGTTAAGGATTCTAGTGGTTCATCACCTGATTCACTAACAGCGGATGCCAAGAAAAATTAGGCGAGAGAGAAGTTGAGAGCTCGATTGTGTGCCTCAGGGACAGGGACACTGATAGCAGCAGCATGAGTGAAGACGAACCCGAGGACGCAGAGGGCACTGCCTAGACCAACCGCGCTATCCTACCCCTCTTAAACAGGAGCCAGAGGGTAGCCCAGAAACCAGATTACAACGTTGCTAATGCCTACACCTACCTAGAGCTTGACCTGGAGACGTAAGCTGAAGCAGGGCTCTCCACAGGTGTTGTGCGTAGCCTAGTGCAACGTAGGGAAGCAGTCGCCAGCACATACAGCTTTCCTAGAGCTCTGCTAGGCTCAGCAGATTGACATTGTACTGGTCTAGGAACCCTAGATAGGCTATGTTAACAAAATGCAAATCAACACACACCTAGGTTTCGATTCCTACGTCTTAGTGGACTTTTAGAAGGATAGGGAAACCAGACCTAGGGTTATGACCTACGTACGGAAAGGGATGAAGTGGAAGGCCTAGCAGCAGAGGCCTGTACAGACAAGGGACATCTTATAGATTACAGTTAATAACGCAATTACTGTAGTTAACGTATACAGGCAACTAGGAGATCCTCACAATCACACAACCACAACCCTTCTAGGATACAGGCCGCCAGAAAAAGTCCTTGTAGCAGGAGACCTTAACGCTTATCACTACTCCTAGGAGCCCGGATCGAGGAACAGGAATAGGGGGGACGTCATAGCAGACTAGGCAGATGGCTACGGCCTGTCTTTTATAGGTAAGACAGAGACTGCAACCTATACCTAAGGTCATGTACTCGACCTTACCTTCTCGAACATCCCCCTGGCACACGCAGTGATCATCCTACACCTGCACCTAGGGGCTGATCATTAAGCAATTGTCTTAAGAATCCTGCTTTATAAGCAACAACAACAACAGACGGATCAACTACAGTCACTATCAGTCCCAGACTCGGCCCTACCCTGGTTTAGAGACCTGATTAGAGCAGGAGCCTCGGTCTTACCTACTCTCCAGGACGAACCTACCCCTGCCGAGTTGGACACCCAAGCTGGGAGAATAGCCGACCTTCTCTCCACGGCTGTCCAGGCTGTAGGGAAGAAACAAGGAAAGCATGGGAAGGGGGCCCCTTAGTGGACAGAGGAGTGCGCAGTAGCCTACCGATTGTACCGCAAGGCCTGCTGCCAGCAAGCCCAAGAGCTAGAGCAGACCCTACGCCTTCTTACCCTACGCCTTGCTATCCTTAAAGAGCAGAAGGTCTTCTTAAGGACAGTCAGGAAAGCGAAGCGGGCCTACTGGGCTGATAAGATCGAAGGAGTTTCCTCGGACCAAGATCTCTACAAGATTATGGGCTGGCGAAAGGCTAGCCTAGGGGTCAAAGCACCCCCTTTGATAGTAGAGGGTCAGACGATCGACGACACTTAGGGTAAGGCCTAGGCACTCCGAAGAGCCCTCCTAGAGAGGTTTAGTGCACAGGATGACTTGCCAGGAGACCTGTTCGACGTCCCTGCGGTCTCTCGACGACGGATACCCTGGCATGATGCCATTAGTAGAGAAGAGCTGAGAGAGGCAACTCTGACAAAGACTACGACCCCTGGCATCGACGGGATCACAACACGGCTGCTTTAGGCCTGCTAGGACCTTATATCTGATCCTGTCAGACAACTGTTCCAAGCTTGCATACAGACGGGCTACTTCCCCCAGCCTTTCCGCAGAGCGGAGGTCGCTATGATCCAGAAGGCAGGGAAAACAGACTTTTCTAAAGCCGGATCCTGGCGGCCAATAGCCCTACTATCTTGTCTTGGGAAAGGTCTCGAGAGGCTGATAGCCAGAAGAATGTCCTACCTTACCATCCTAGAAGGGGTGACCAGCCCACAACAAATAGGGGCTCTACTTGGCAGGTCAGCGGTTGACCTAACCACCTGCCTCGCCCACGACATCGAAATGGCCCTTGACAAAGGGCTCACAGCTACATTGGTGACGATGGACGTCCAAGGGGCTTTTGACTCTGTCCTTCGGAACCGGCTGATTGTCCGGCTACGCCAACAAGGCTGGCCTCACAGCCTGGCCAAACTGATATTCCACTTTGCTTCGAACAGAAGTGCCAGAGTCAGGCTGGAGGACGCAACAACAGAGGACTTCCCCCTGGCTTGCGGGCTGCCCCAGGGCTCTCCGCTGTCTCCTATTATCTTTCTTCTCTATATCGCAGATATCCTAGCAGATAACCCAAAGCAACGGTTTAGGTATGCAGACGACATTAGCCTTCTGGCTGTAAGCCCCTTGCTTGAGAGTAACGCTACAATCCTAGGCCAGGAGATCACACGCATCCTCGGCTGGGGAGCTGAGAACAAGGTCGCTTTCGACCACAACAAGTCCGAAGCTATCCACTTCACAAGAAAACACAAGCAACAAAGAGACCTGCCAGGGATCAAGGCGGGAGAACTGGAAATTCAAGCATCCATTGTGCCTATCCGCTGGTTAGGGGTTTGGTTCGACAAGAAGCTCTCCTTCCGACATCATGTTGAAACAAAGCTGGCTGCAGCGAAGAAGGCGGCTCAACATCTTAGACACCTAACAAACACAAAAGGCAGGCTCCCGGCCGCTGCTGTACGCAAGGCTGTAATTTCCTGCGTCCTGCCAATCGCCCTCTACAGGGCCGAGACCTGGTATAGAGGCATAACCAAGCCAGCCCCTAGCAGAACCACTGATACTGGCTGCAACCTTATCCTCTAGACAGGCTTAGTTAGTACAGGCTAGAAGAGCCTTGCGCACAAGGTCGAAAGCGTCATTACGACAGCAGCAAGAGCAATCCTGCCGGCCTGGAAAACAACTCCAACACGCAGCCTTCTTAGGGATGCTAGACTACTACCAAGCAAGGTGGCTCTAGAAGCAGTCCGCCTCCGCTTCGCAGCACGTCTAAAGAAGGTTGACCTACAACACCCTCTTGTTGCAAGGCTCTCCCAACGAGGGCGGCAGCAGAAGAGGCTCTAACGGACTGCAGACCTTGCACTGAAATGCCTGAGACCCGCACTCATCCAACCGCAGTACCTCCCAGGCTCACAGAACCTTATAGTCCTGTAGAGTAAGAAAGAGGCAGCCAAAGCTTTCCAGGCCTAGCTAAAGACCGTACCAGACAGCCACATGGTTGTCTTTTCAGATGGCTCCAAAGCGACAAACGGAGCCACAGGATATGGGTTCGTTATCTACTGCAGCAACAGGCGCGTGGCCCAGGGCTGCGGCCGACTCGGTCTAGCAGAGGTGTTTGACGCCAAGGCTGAAGGGGCGAGGATAGGACTCCGGCAGGCCCTCTTAACCTCCTAAGGCCAGCCAATACACATCTGCATCAACAACACCAGTGTCATCTAAGGAATACAGGGCAAGGCACCAGACTCCTTGCAAGCAGCGGTGCTCAAGATCCAAGCTGCTGCTAGGATACACAACATCTACACCTACTGGGCGCCAGGGCACCAGGGGATTAAGGGCAACGAAGAGGCGGACCGGCTAGCCAGGGAGGGCACAGCGCTGCCGGTCCCTCTAGGCCAACTGGCTACGCTCTCTAGGATTAAACGGCTTGGTAGAGAGAGATTGCGAAACCAGTACAGACAGTGGTAGGATAAAGAGGCGACAGAACGGTACACCTAGCTTAGACTAAGGCTACACTTCTCCTGCCCTCCCGAACTCACCCGACCACAGAGCACCCTCCACCACCTTTTAGCGGCCTGGTCGGGTCATAGGGACTTTGAACACTATCACCGACGCTTTAACTACACTGAGGCCTTGTTAACCTGCTCCTGCAGGGAGGCAAAGGAGGTAGATCATCTAGTCTACTGCCTAGTGACCTTGGCGAGGAGGCAGCAGTGGCCTACCCTCTACCTAACTGGTCCGCTCGACCCCATCTGACCTATAGGATCTCTGGAACAATACTTCAAGGGACTAATAACTGACCCAAAAGGCTTTAAGGCCTTCCTGCGCGTGACACACTTCTTCCAGAAGATCTGTCTACGCTACTAGGGAACATGCTCCGGCACGGGACCTGGACAGCCAATTTAACCCCTGAAGGGAAATAGACGGGAAGAAATGAAACTAGGGAACCAGCGGGAACCAGGGACAGATTGAACGCATAGTAGCAATCAGGCAGGATTTGGAGGACGAAAGGAAGGGCGATGTATGAAGTACGTAGTCCTAGCCCACGGCTCTCCACGCCACATACCCTTCGGGAGGTCTGCGACAAGGGTTCCACCCTTGTCGCCATGGCGTTAAATACAACAACAACAACAACAACAACAACAATAGCTGGAACATCCTGTCTTATCAGTTATTGTTGTGTTACCTTTTTTCTGATGGCTAGATTACCTTCTATCTATCTGGGCTCGACGTACCTAATGCCTCGTTCTAATGAGCTCATCGGGTGACTGTGTTGACGGAAATTCCGGTGTCAGTACTTTTCTGTCAGAAATTTGAAATACAGTCATGACTGAAGCCTCAGTACTGGAACTCAATGCGGAAACTCGTCTCAGCTGCTTCAACCCTTGAATTAGGGATGCTTTGGGCCTCTCAAAACAGCATACGGTCGACAAATCGAGGATAAGATGCGGCGAGATGTAATCCACATTACAAAGACTTCTTCCCGACGATTCACAAGGCCTTTACTCAAGAACTTACAGAAAAGAACATTCAGAGAGGGCTAAGAGACTCTGGGATTGTCCCTCTAAGTGTAGAAAGTGTGCTATTAAGCCAGACGTCAAGATACACACTCCAACGCCTCCTGGATTACTTCCGACAACACTACTCCCTTGGGTTTCCAAGACACCAAGCAACCCAACAGAAGCAACTCTCCAGTCAACACTAAATAAAACTCGAATTACTTATCATTGGAATAGCTCCCCAGCACCTAATAATCACGCCATTGACCATATTCTTAGAGGAACACTTGGAATAACGCATGAGAATGCGTTACTGAAGGCTGAGATTAAGACCTTTCGGGATCAGAACAACCTGTTTAGCCGACGTCGAAGAGCTAAGAAAGAATGTCTCTAGTATGGAGGAATTCTCACTGCAGCTGAAGATATGCAGTCACAGAGGGCCGCAACTGCACAGGTTCAGGAGGAAACACGTCAGAGTAGTGGTCGCAAACCAAAAACTGAATCAGGTCAGCGACGGTGTGGCATCTGTGAATACATAAAGAAAAAGGTCTGTTATGCCAGGATCCACAACTTAAAACGTGTTCAGCCTGCGTTGTAGTTGTTAGAGGAGAGTATCACGTTTGTCGACTGGGAACAACAAACACATATAACTCGGGAGAAGAAACTCTCAAGTCCCGGTTTAAGCACGTGTCTCAGGGTTGTTGATTACTGTGTTTTACTGCAGAAACGGTTTCAGTAGCTAGATACGTCACATAGAAACAGCGGTCCTAGCTAAAAGATACTCGCCTAGCTGACCATGACGGTCACCAAGCGACGGAGAGTTTCGATCCACCGACGTTAATACATCCTAAGAAGGGAAAATGAAAGCTTAATCGGGATATCCTGTTCTGTCACGAGAGCTTACTTGCAGGACTTCGACATGCAGAAAGTGGAGAGCATCGTGTCCCTCAGTCTAGATCCAAGTTCAACATAAAGCCGAATGCACCAGCCACCAACACGACGGTGATACAAATCACTGACCGAGAGACATCATCAAGTGTATGAGAAAGCACAGCAGACCCGCTCCGTCACTCGAATGTGCTGAATGGAACGGCTTCTTGACTCTCAAGGACAACCATGTGATGGAAGATGAGATTTGGCTTGTATCAACGCCGATAACACGGTTAAAGATTGGTTGGTTGGTTGGTAAATTTAACGTCTCGAGCGACAAGAGACGTGCCGGGCGCAATGCCGACATGGTCTATGCTAATCTAAACTATGTTACAGGGCTACGTCTTCACCTAACGCTCCTGTTCAAACCGCTCCAAGTTGAAGCGGATCTTCTCACCTGACCAGAATTCTCTTATCCGTCATCCTTTTCCCGGGTCGCTTCATCCACAAGGAAAGTAGTTCGGATAGTGCTAGGAAAAACCACAAGGGGGAAAAACCTAGCACGGCCGGTCGTAATGTGGTTCCACGCCTTTCTCCTCTCCACTTTGATTGGAGCGAAGCAAAGAAGGCATACAGCAAGTCGGCTCCCAGCCGATGGCGATACAGGAGCCCGCAACAATCGCTCTCCGTTACTGCCTGAACTAGTCAGGCTCTGGCAGGAGCGAAAGTGTTCAAGACCTTCCAGACAGAAGGTCTGGCACGGAGACAGAAAATGTCCTGACTTTTGTGCCGGGGCTTTGGTGTGTGGACAAGGGCAATTCGAGCCCTTGTTGGAGTGGTGGCCCGCACGCGGCGGGCACAGCGCGCCGCAGGCTAGCGGACGCGCGGATCGGCGAGGGCGAGAGTGACCTTCAAAGCTTCTGAACTCTCGCCCTACTTCACTTTCGGGGGAGGTCTCGTCGTGTTTGGTGTTGTGAGAGGATTGAAGGGGAGGGGTGCTGTGGTGGTGTTGAGAGACGAGTCCGAAAGTGAAGACGGGGATGATAAGACCCGTTAGGGGTACGGGCCGAAGCCCTGCAAAAACCTAAAAATTCTTAACACTGGGTGCCAAGAAAAAGTTTTTACAGGAGAAGGTGACACGGTTAAAGAACTCTAATACAGCTTACGAAGTACCTGCAAATGAACCTTGAAAGTCAGCTGAACATAAAGTGGGTCAATCGCTAGAAAGTAATAACTGGACTGGTGTTGAAGATGGTCTCCAACCAGAAAAGTCCCATCTCGCCATTGGACGCGTTTTTCACCATGGTTACCATATGCTACGGCGGCCTGAAAAAGTAGTTTAACACCAGGGGATTATTGTAGTTGGAGCTTATGCGTCGTGTTATAAATTGAAACTACTTGGAGTGATTGACCGTGTCATTTTGCATGAAGGTCTCTTGACGATGCTGGAATGCACTGCCGGTAAGCTTTTGCTGATCTCTTAAATCCAATAACGTGGCTGATAAGCGAGTCGATCAGACAAGCGAGTCGATCACCCAACCGCGATCATACCATCTTCCCGCTTTCAACACACGTCCATCGACCATAAAGAATGTCGTCATCAAACAAAGAAGCGCAATTGATCCTAGCGGTTCAAGCGATTAAAAACACTCCAAATCTTAGTATTCGAGCTGCAGCACGGATCTATTCAGTACCCTTCACAACATTACGCGACCGACTTAATGGAAAACCTTCGCGACGCGACATCATGCCGAAATCACGGAATTTGACGCTGCTTGAAGAAGAGAAGCTAGTTAAGTACATTCTTGACCTAGATGCCCGATCGTTTCCTCCCCGGATCAGTGGTGTTGAAGAAATGGCCAATCACCTGCTTGCCGACCGTGGCGCGCGACCGGTTGGGAAGCGCTGGGCGTCGAACTTCATCAAACGACAACCACAGCTTCGGACGCGTTTTTTTCGCAAGTATGACTATAAGAGAGCCCAATGCGAAGATCCAGAGGTTATTCGCGGTTGGTTCGACCTTGTGAAGAACACAATCGCGAAATACGGCATCGACGCGTCTGATATCTACAACTTTGACGAGACTGGCTTTATGATGGGCCAGATTGCATCCGGAATGGTTGTAACGAGTGCCGAAAGGCGTTCAAACACGAAAATGGTGCAGCCTGGTAATCGGGAATGGGTTACAGTTATCCAAGCCATAAGTTCGTCAGGCTACAGCGTCCCGCCATACATCATCGTTGCAGGCCATTATCACCTCTCAACCTGGTACACTGAAACAGATCTCCCACACGACTGGGTTATCGCAACATCTGAAAACGGATGGACAACAAACGAGATAGGCCTAAATTGGGTCAAACACTTCGATCGTCATTCAAAGCCACGTGCAAGAGGTCCTCATCGCCTCCTTATCGTTGATGGGCATGAAAGCCACCACTCTGCAGGTTTCGAGCTATATTGTCAGGAAAACAACATCGTCCCACTCTGTATGCCAGCTCATTCATCTCATCTACTTCAGCCCTTAGATGTAGGATGCTTTGGGCCTCTCAAAACGGCGTACGGTCGACAAATTGAGGAAAAGATGCGGCGAGGTGTAACCCATATTACGAAGGAAGACTTCTTTCCAGCGTTTCGTGAGGCCTTTACACAAGCACTTACGGGAAAGAATATCCAGGGAGGTTTCAGAGGCTCCGGGCTTGTCCCTCTGAGTGCAGAAAGTGTATTATCAAAGCTGGACGTCAAGTTACACACTCCAACGCCTCCAGGATCACTTCCAACAACACCGCTCCCTTGGGTTTCCAGGACACCAAACAACCCAACAGAAGCAACTTCTCAGTCAACACTGATCAAGGATCGAATTGCCCGTCATCAAAATAGCTCCCCAACACCTATCAATAACGACGTTGACTATATTCTTAAAGGAACACTAGGAATAATGCATGAGAATGCATTCCTGAGGGCGGAGAACAAAACTCTTCGAGAGGAAAACAGCACACTAAGCCGACGTCGGAGAGCTAAGAAAACGCGTCTCCAGCAAGGAGGAAGTCTTACTGTAGCTGATGCAGAGGATATACAGTCGCAGAGGGACGCAACAGCACAGGTTTATGAGGAAACGCGTCGGAGGAGTGGTCGTAAGCCAAGGACTGAATCGGGTCAACGACGGTGTGGCGTGTGCGGAAACACAGGACACAATGCGCGAACGTGTCAGTTTGATGTAGAAACGACTGAGGAAGAGAATTCTTAGTAGCGTTAATTGATTTAGTGGTGTTGATATTGATGTCTTCTTGGGTTTGTAATGTAGTCGTGGTTGGGTGATCGACTCGCTTGTCTGATCGACTCGCTTATCAGCCACGTTACTGTAGGAGTCATTATAACGTCGGGCACCCACTTATGGGCACCCCCCACATTTGGGCACCCCAAAAATGCCTCAACACTATGACCAGCCTCCTCATTCCTCCTACCTCCAACCATCACAACAATTACAATACCTATCCAAACAACTTCATTTTTTGGGAATACCTTCTTCTATACCTTATGGTCCAATATACCGAAGATGAGGTCCAGCAAGCGATTGAAGCTATTAGCAACGGCATAGCTATAAAGAGGGCAGCCATCGAGTATGGCATTCCAAGATCAACCCTTCAGCATCGACTCAATGGCAAGCAGGCTAGAAAACTTGCATTTTCTGACCTTCAGAGGCTTTCTCCTGATCAGGAGCATAAGCCGGCTGAATGGATTCGCATTCAGCATGCCCTTGGCGTTGCTCCAACCCATCAGCAAGTGAAGCTATTCACAGAAAGGATCCTCTATGCCATGGGAGACACAAAGCCTATAGGAAAAGGCTGGGTTTCTAGCTTTTTGAAGAGGAATCCATCAGTCAAGGTCCAGAGAAGTCGCCCTGTTGATTCTAGGCGTGTTAATGGGGCATCTACTGAGGTCATCAGGGACTGGTTCAAACTCCTCGCCATACCAGAGATCAAGGGCATTAAACCAGCCAACAGATATAACATGGATGAGACTGGTATCCTTGAGGGCCAGGGATCTAATGGGCTGGTGCTGGGGATGGCTGAGACGAAGTCTGTCCGCAAGAAACAGCCTGGATCAAGGGCATGGGTGTCTATTATCGAATGCATCTCTGCCATAGGCTATGCCCTAAATCCCCTCATCATATATAAGGGCAAGACAGTCCAGCAGCAGTGGTTTCCTCTGGATCTTGGCCCTTATGAAAGATGGCAGTTCACTGCAACAGAAAATGGATGGACTACAGATGCTACTGCAGTTGAATGGCTGCAGAAGGTCTTTATCCCTCAGACCCTCCCTCAGGGCAAGAAGGAGGCTAGACTGCTAGTTGTTGATGGCCATGGGAGTCACACAACGACTGAATTCATGTGGACATGTTATATTAATAACGTCTACCTCTTATTCTTACCGCCACATACCTCCCATGTCCTCCAGCCACTTGACCAGTCAGTCTTTGGCCCTGTAAAGGCAGCCTATAGGAAGGAGCTTGGATACCTTAGTCAGTGGAATAATTCGACTATTGTAGGCAAGAGGAACTTTATAGGCTGTTATCAGAAGGCTCGTACTGCAGGTATGACGATGCAGAACATCAGAAGTGGTTGGAAATGGACAGGGTTATGGCCTGTCTCTATGGCGAAGCCTCTGATGAGCTCCCTCCTACTCCCAACAACACAAAAGCCATCAGCATCGTCAGATCACGTCAGCAAAGGGCATTCTGGAGGCAAGGAAGGGGAAGGATGGGCATCTGCGTCGTCTGCAGTGGCATGGTCGACGCCAAGGAAGATGAAGGATCTGGCTGGCCAACTGAAGCTATTCACAGAGCTGGATAATGATGCCTCTACTCAACGCCTTCTATTCCGGAAGGTCAAAAAAGGCTTCAGTGAGCAGTCCTATGAGCTGGCTACTGCCCAGCATAAGCTGGAGCTTCTGCAGGCCCAAGTCAACAATACTGCAGTAAGGAAAAGAAGGGCAGTCCAGATCGACCCAAACACTAAGTTCGCCAATATCAAGGACATCCAGAAGGCTCAAATCGAGGCTGGCGAAAAAGAGGATATCACAGATGAATCCAGCGAGTCTGATTTACCTAGTGAAGCTGAAAGCTGTATTGTCGTGGCATCTAGAAGAGTGCAATAATTAATTGAAGTCGATGGTTATGATGGAGATGGCTTCATTTTTGGGGTGCCCAAATGTGGGGGGTGCCCATAAGTGGGTGCCCGACGTTAACCAAGAGATTGTCTGGTTGTCGTTTGATATCATTTAAACCTTTCTCCAGGTTACATGATGAAAGTTTATGGTGTAATGTAATTAATGTAGGTGCGACAAAGCTATCGCACCCTGGAAAGACTTACTTCCCTGGGATTTATTTTCAAAGTCTGAGTTACATATTGATACCTTTAGTGGTTGACTATAAAGAATGTGTCTCCTATAACCGAATTTACTTGCCTAGGCAGAGTCACCAAACCCTAGTCTCGATATCAGTGTGGGCTAGAAACAGCTACGAATGAGCCAGTAACTAACGTCGCATACCCACTTCTGGCCCCCCCCTCATTTGGCCCCCCTACTTGCCACCTATTTACACTAAAAGTGCAACTTTATACTTTACCTTTAAACTAACGTGGTTGATAAGCGAGCGGATCACGCGACCGCGACCATGCCATCTTCCTACTTTCAACACACATTTATCCCCAAAACACTATGCAGTCGTTCAAAAAAGAAGCTCAATTAGTCCTAGCAGTCCAGGCTATCAAAAACACCCAAAATGTGAGCATCCGGGCTGCAGCCAAGATCTACGCAGTACCTTTTACAACGCTACGCGCCCGCGTGAATGGAAGAGCCTCACGACGCGACACCACACCGAACTCTCGAAATTTAACGTTACTTGAAGAAAGAACGTTAGTTGAGTATATTCTCGACCTGGACTCCCGATCGTTTCCTCCCCGGATCAGTGGTGTTGAAGAAATGGCCAATCGACTGCTTGCCGACCGCGACGCGTCTCCGGTTGGGAAGCGTTGGGCCTCGAACTTTGTGAAGCGACAACCACAGCTTCGGACGCGTTTTTTTCGTAAGTATGACTAACTTTATAGTTCTTTGCGTTTTCACGGAAACGGAAAGAATCCCTATAGTTCTTTGCGTTTTCATGGAAACGGAAAGAATCCCTATAGTTCTTTGCGTTTTCACGGAAACGGAAGGAATCCAAAAAAGGCCCTATTCCTAAACCGAAAACAACCATATGATAGCTTTTCTGTCCATTGCATCTTCCTTGTCGTCTTAAGATGCCATTGTTGAAACTTCTTTTGTGTGCCGTTAAACTTCATTAAGTTACATGTCTAATGCCTCGGTCAGATTCAGGCCGTCGTCTAGCACTAATTAAGCCGGGCAATAGACGCGCTTATTGATAAGATTAGTGTTTTATAAGAGTGGTTGTCGGTTGCTTTGCATCTGCAAGGGATTGTTGCAGTTAACGTGACGTATCAGCGCTATCTTAGATTTCTAGTCTACGGCATGTTTAGCTTTCATTTTGTCTTGACTGACTTGTATCTTATGCAGCTGCATCAGGATTCAACTGATCATGTTAAGCAGCTGTTGCAGGTTTGCAGACGCACTTGCGTTAGTGTTCGCGTACATTATAATAGCACTGTTAATACTCTATCTTCCTTAGGACTCTTTCTTTTTAATCTCCTAGGCCTTAACCGCAAATCATTTCTATTTCCTAGCTACAGGTGATATCTTAATCAGATTGATCGGGACTGGCCAAGCCGACCCCTGAATATCTTCTCTGAAAGATTGAATGCCCGATATTTTCCTCTTGAGCTCAACTAGCGCCTCTGAACCCTTAGATCTTTCTGTAACTGTATGTACCTTACTGCGCTACCCTGGAACTCACTTGAGGAGCGTACAGCCACCCCTTGTAGGTTAGTCCAGCCAGATCCCTAATGGGGCGCAGGCACGTGGCATAGAGGGTTACAGAGTGGATTTGATCTTCAGGATAATGCTACAGTCCACAGGCAGTATATTTATTACTAGCTGTGGTAACTACTTTGAGTATCCATAAGAGAGACAAGAAAACAGGTAAAGCCTGTTGCCGCCGGCCTGATTAGGCTTTTTGGAGATCAGGTTATCCTTATACCGCCGCATAGGTCTTTGGCCTGAGAGTAGGTCTTAGCTCAGCTGCGAGACCTGAAAGGTTACTACGGGCTCAGCCGGTCACACTAGGGGCTGTTGGTGTTAGAACTTGCCCTTTTCATTTACATAAAACTGGTACTCTACCTGGACAGTTCCTCAGTTTCTGCAGGTTTAAACTTCTTGTTCTTTGTACATTTGCCTTTATCAGGACACTCCTATGTGATTTTGATTAATCCACCCTGTTCTTCTAAGTGAGAAAGAGAAACTTACATTTATAAAAGTGCCTTTTTCATCTGCATTCACGTAGCAATACCCTTTCTCATAAACACCATTAACACCTCGACGCGCCCTTTTCTGACACGCTATCGATGTGTCTTCGATGTTTCTTTGGGAGCCATGGCTGGTGCAGCTTAAGAGGTGTGAGCATGGGTGAATAACAGTGGTGTAAGAAGTTAGGTTAACATACTGGCACTTCAATTCCTTATTAGTAACCTCAGCAGCTGCAAGCGTGGTAATGGCTAACAGAGTAAGGAACTTCATTTTGCCTGATAGAGTTGGGTCATGAAAAGAGTAAAGGATTAGGTTGTGTCTATAGTAGTAGAGAGTGGAATGCTTTAAATAAACGGCTGTGACGTTTTTAAATGTTAAATTGCAGTTGAATACGAAATATGGAGGCAGCCACAAATCGGTGTTATCGAGGTCAAAGTTTTCAGATTCTAACTCAATAGGGAACGAGTATGCAGGGGGGTGTTACGGTCAGATATCCGACAGTGGTGTTTGTGTTAGTAGATAGCTGAGGTCAGTACTTGATGAACAGTGCTGGGGTCTTGCTGGCTTGCTGGTAATCTTGTTGGTGAGGATGCAGTAATCAGTCGTATACTCAAGGCGTAGATAACTTGTCTTCACAACAGAAGGATAATCTAAGAGTCACTTGGGGTAGAGTGAATTACGAAGTTGATTGCTGAAGAGCTATGGAAGGTAACTATGTTGTGTAGAATAAATGTCCTTATATCCTAGTGTCCTATTGTTGGATCACTTCCTGCTGTTAGTGATCCTTAGTATTAGATCAGTTCAGTAGCTCACTGATCCTTAGTGCAGGATTATGCTGGATCACTAGTGATCCAAACTGATCCATCACGTAACCTTCCCTAGTTCTTCCGTTCCGTTGTTCGGCCTGTGCCGTGCGCCTGCATACATGAATGTCTCTCTGCCCTGTTGTTTGCGCCAGGGGTCGTTCCAGGCTGCATCAGTCACCAACCGAATTCGGGTCGTAACAGGGGGCTACGAAGCGAAGTAGACGAGAATGCCACACTAGAGTAAAACAAGTTTAACCTAAGATCATTTAACTATTCTGGACTGCGTCAGAAGCATTCCATAAGGTTTAATGCATCTCAAAGCTTTTCACTTTAGACTAGCTAGTATTATTAATAACAAATAGTGATTTAGTAATCTTAATTTGTAGTACAAATGACATTAAACCTTAAGCTACAGAACTACATTAATAAAAAAAGTAATCTATTAATAGAATCAAATACGTAGTAAGCATTAAACCTTTTCTAAAGTATTTGAAAGGATTTAACGTAATTAACAGCGAAAATTCCCTAGCTAGCCTACTAGTGTTACGACCCGACAAGCTACAGGCAGTGAGAGCCCCACCCGACCAACAGGACGCGGGCGGCACAGCCTTTGTAAGGACAAGAAACAGGGACGGACGGATGACTCCCCCGGAATGGAAGAACTATGGTACAAGTCACGTGAAGATATGATAAGATTAGATCCGTACATTTGAGATACGGATCCCGTATGCCAAGGATACGGCACCCGTACGACATACATACGGACGCCCTGAGGAACAGGGAAACCAGACTTGTATATAGGATGGACTGGAACGGACTCAAGGACAGACTTCCATAGCTCTTCAGCAATCAACTTTGTGATTATCCCCTCGGATACTCTCGGCACCCTTCACTAGTGACCAACGTTACAACCCCTTGTTGAGTATACGACTGATCACCGTATCCTCTGAAGACCTGAACCTTTCAGCACGACTTACAGCACTGTTCCCCAGCTTCGTTGCCTCAGCTTCTGCTAATAGACACTACCACGGAAAGCCGACCGTAACAACTAGGTTAAGGCGCTAAGTTAAGGAAGTTGTAAGTAGATTCTATATATACCAACATCTACAAACGTTTTCTAAGTTCGTGATCTGTGCCACCGTTCTATCATCTAATAGCAGTCCTCAACCTGTTGCGACTATACGGTACCGGTGCAGATTATAATGAAGTCCTTTAATCTCTTATCTATTCTCTCTATCTCCTTGCTCTTTTGCCCTGCGCTTTCTGCGGTATGTAATCCCTCCTATCATTAAAATAGCTACTAATCTATCTTAGCTTGCTGTAAGAACTACTGGTTTCTGCTGTTATACTTAATACTAAGTACTCCTTAGGGACACAACAGTTATAGAGTTGTTAAAGAGGGGTAGTGAGACATTGGTTTATACGAATGGCTACAAAAATGGCCAAGATGCTGTCACTATGGTGGCTATCAGCAGCAACAAAATTCTGGTCAAGACAGCATTTAACGCTTACGACAATACCAACAATCGACTCTACCTAAGCCAGATCTTGATGGCACTGTGGAGCAATGCAGGAAAATCAAAGTCGAACTTGCGCTACCTTGCCTGGGAGAACGTCAACAATGACCCAGTTACTGACGCACATGAGGGCGCAAGGGACTTCTTAGGTTTGGGGGAGAACGATGACTTTGTTCTGGATGTCAGCAGCGCGGATGCGGACATCTGGGAGACTTTTGAGCTTACAGCTTTTGGAAGAGTGGCGACGAGAATTTGTACAGAGAGCAGGAAATCAGTCAAGAAAATTCATGTAGATAACAACAGAGGCGAGGAAACAGTTACTTGGGAGATGAGATAGCTGCTTTGCCATCTCTTTTTTTGGACTGAGTACGGTTTGATAACTAGGATTACAGACACACGCTTATTAATAATTGTTGGTTGGATAGTACAAAGTCCTCACAACACATTTGGATAACGATTCTGCGTAAGGTTTAGGTCAAAAGAAGTTACAAGTCATCTGTGCTGTTTAGTTCATTAGCAGCACATTTATCCAGGATGGTGATGTGGACTCTCGGAACAACATAGCGCCGAATAGCCACTGCCTGATAATCATTGGCGAGACAGGGACTGCGACCCATGCCCAAGGCCATGTACTTGACCTTACCTTCTCGAAACTTCCCCTGACACACGCAGTGATCAGCCCACACCTGCAACCAGGGGCCGATCATCAGGCAATTATTTCACCAATCCCGCTTCAGAAGCAATGACACAACAACGGACAGATCAACCACAGTCATCATCAGTCCCAGACTCGGCTCTACCCCAGTTCAGAGACCTGATCAGAGCAGGAGCCTCAGCCTTGCCCACTCTCCAGGACGAACCTGCCCCTGCAGAGTTGGACACCCAAGCTGGAAGAATAGTCGACCTTCTCTCCAGGACTATCAAAGCTGTAGGGGAGAAACGAGGAAAGTGTGGGAGGGGGGCCCCTTGGTGGACACAGGAGTGCGCAGTGGCCCACCGAACGTACCGCAAGGCCTGCTGTCGTTAAGCCCAAGCCCAAGACCTAGAGCAGACCCCACGCCTTCCGGGCCTTCCTACTCCACGCAATGCTATCCTCGAAGAGAAGAAGGCCTTCTTGAGTACAGTCAGGAAAGCTAAGCGGGCCTACTGGGCTGCCAAGATTGAAGGAGTGACCTCGGACCAAGAACTCTACAAGAGTATAGGCTGGCAAAAGGGTAGCCTACTGGCTAAAGCCCCCCCTTTGATAGTGAAGGGTCAGACGATCGACGACACTCAGGGTAAGGCCGAGGCACTCCTAAGGGCCCTCCTAGAGAGGTCCAGTGCCCAGGATGACCTGCCAGGAGACCCGTTCGACGCCCCAACTGTCTTCCCAGTTGCGGAGCACCGGGGCCCACTAGCGCCTCAACAAAACGGCATTGGATGATTGTTGGCCCGCGAGGGGGAGGGTCTAATAGAAAAGGAGACACAACTGCCACCTATAAAAGGGAGGCAGGTCGAAATAACACAACCAACTGACCCCTACCTGACCGTCAGCGACTCTACCACTCTGTGCGAACCCAGCCTGTGACACTACCCCAATCAAGGCTTTTAAAGCATTAGAAGCAGCTCTGTGGCGCGTTTCTTATTCTCTTCATGTTGAAATCTCCTGCACTTCGCCGATATTCCCTTCCCAATTGTGAAGGGTTGAACTGATTAGTTAAGTCATGCTGATACAAAGATACGCCGTTCTCACTCTCCTTGAAGCTTTGGTGCGGGCTAATCCCCTAGCACTGTCATCACGCTCGCATCCGTCAGAAGCTACATTTACTCGCTGGTTTGCAAAGAGAGGCACCCTGGAACGAATAGTAGTAGTCGGCGGAAATACCGGCGCAGACAGCAAATACTATTGCAGCAAGTCTGAGGTGTCAAGGATCGACAATGACCTTTCTTGGATGCGGAAACTTTCAGCCTCTGCATACAATTTTTTACTGGAGAAAGACTCTGAAACAACTGCAGCGTATATTGCATGGTTTGGAGGTAACGTCACATACCCACATTTCGGCCACCCCCCCATTTCGGCCACCCAAAAAGAGGGCATTCCCACCAACACCAGTATGTTCAATTAACTACTAACTGCACCTAGATGCCACTACAATACAGCTTTCTGCTTCACTAGGTAAATCAGACTCGCTGGATTCATCTGTGATATCCTCCTTTTCACCAGCTTCAACCTGCGCCTTCTGTACGTCTAAGATAGTAGCAAACTTGGTGTTAGGATCTAGTTGGACTGCCCTTCTTTTCCTTGCTGCGTTGTTGGTAACTTGGGCCTGTAGAAGCTCCAGCTTTTGCTGGGCAGCTGCCAGCTCATAGGCCTTTTCGCTGAAGCCTTTTTTCACCTTCATGAAAAGGAGACGTTGAGTCCTAGCGTCATTATCCAGGTCTGTGAATAGCTTCAGTTGGCCAGCCAGATCCTTCATCTTCCTTGGCGTCGACCATGCCACTGCAGATGAAGCAGAAACCCATTCCTCATCTCTAACGCCTTTATTTTGCCCTTTGCAGGCCTGATCTGATGGCCCTGGTGTTGATGGGAGCATTAAAGGGCTCATAAGGGGCTTAGCCATAGAGACAGGCCATAGGCCAGTATATTTCCAACCACTTTTAATGTTATCCATCGTCAAGCCTGCCAGACGAGCCTTCTGATAACAGCCTATAAAGTTCCTCTTGCCTACAATAGTAGAATCATTCCACTGACTGAGGTATCCAAGCTCCTTCCTATAGGCTGCCTTCACAGGGCCAAAGACTGACTGGTCAAGTGGCTGGAGGACATGGGAGGTATGTGGTGGTAGGAATAAGAGATGGACGTTATTAATATAACATGTCCACATGAATTCTGTCGTAGTGTGACTCCCATGGCCATCAACAACCAGCAGTCTAGCCTCCTCCTTGCCCTGGGAGGCAGTCTGGGGGATAGTCTGAGGGATGAAGACCTTCTGCAGCCATTCAACTGCAGTGTCGTCTGTTGTCCATCCATTTTCTGTTGCAGTGAACTGCCATCCTTCATAAGGGCCAAGATCCAGAGGAAACCACTGCTGCTGGACTGTCTTGCCCTTGTATATGATGAGGGGATTCAGGGTATAGCCTATGGCAGAGATGCATTCGATGATAGACACCCATGCCCTTGATCCAGGCTGTTTCTTGCGGACAGACTTCGTCTCAGCCATGCCCAGGACCAGCCCATTAGATCCCTGGCCCTCAAGGATACCAGTCTCATCCATGTTATATCTGTTGGCTGGTTTGATACCCTTGATCTCTGGTATGGCGAGGAGTTTGAACCAGTCCCTGATGACCTCAGTAGATGCTCCATTAACACGTCTAGAGTCAACAGGGCGACTTCTCTGGACCTTGATTGATGGGTTTCTTCTTTTGAAGCCTTGGATCCAAGTCTTTCCTAGAGGATCTGTATCCCCCAAAGCATGAAGGATCCTTTCTGCGAATACCTTCACTTGCTGATGGGTTGGAGCAAGCCCAAGGGCATGCTGGATTCGCACCCATTCAGCCAGCTTAGCCTCCTGATCAGGGGAAAGCCTCTGAAGGTCAGCAAAGGCAGCTGCCCTGCCCTGGGTTCCATGGAGTCGATACTGAAGGGTTGTCCTTGGGATCCCATATTGATGTGCTGCCTTCCTTAGGCTCATACCGTTGCTAACAGCTTGGATTGCCTGATTGATTTCATCTTCGGTATATTCGACCATTAGGTATAGAGGAAGGTATGTGCAAAAAATGAAGTCATTCAGATAAGGTATGTAAATGTTGTGATAGTTAGAAGTTGGAGGGTAGTCATGGTGTTGAGGGGAAATGAGGCATTTTTGGGTGGCCGAAATGGGGGGGTGGCCGAAATGTGGGTATGTGACGTTATAGACACCGAGATAGGTATCGGGCTCACCAGCGAAAAATTCAACCGTTAGGTTTATATGTTTTGGTTGGCGCCTACGGTTATCATCATATTCACACATCTTATTTCTTATTTTCACTCTGGTAAAACCTACAGGATTGCATAACACGGTTATGTTTTAACCCTTTAGATGCACAGCAGTCCTGATTTTAAGAGGCATAGCTACGAATACCACAGACATCAGACTAGATTGGTTGACAAGAAGGCATGTCCGGCCGATCGAGACGACGGTAAGCCGGTTGTATCCCAGTGAATTGCTTAGCTAATCTGAGGCCGGATCTCCCAGCCGTCAAGCGGCGTCCGCTACTGTCAGACAATGGATGCGGTAACTGGTTCGATCCATTATCGCACTAAGAGCTTATGCTACAGTCCAACAAAAGACAGAGGATATGACCTTTTTTCAGTAGACCGGTAGACTGCATACAGGTAGGTAGCTGCGAGGTCCTGAGCAGTAGCCGCTGACCTGGTGGCTTAAATGCGCGGCTGTCTGGCTTGCCTGTAGGTTGTCTAAAGCCAGGTGTTTGCAGGAGACTTCTAACGAACAATCTTCCGCCCAGGAAACTGGAATCGCGAGAGAAGGGGGGCCAAACACAGCTTGGTCGGCAAAGTGGACTTGGTTTTCCCCCTTCTCTTTCTCCCTTGCCGCCTCTCTCACCTGCAGCTGCCTCGTCCCCACTCAATTCAGACCACTAAGATCTGTTCGTTCACCCCGACAAGACCATCTTCCAAATAGCGTTTAATTCACTTGAACTTAGATGGCACCTCGCCGTGAACACCGGCATGTGAGTCTTCGTCCATGCTTGTCAAAGTTTGAACAGCACTACCGGTGGTCATGATGCCGCAATCAAGTGCTTGGAAAAAGTCTACCTGTCAGAACAGCGCTTGCACTTAACCACACTGCGACCCACGAGAATCCCACGACTCAGGGACTGAAGACAAAGTTCACAAGATTGGACCCTTAGACTTCGAGTATAAACTATGAAACGTGGGTCTCTTTGGTTCACCCTACATTTACAGTACCTGCGTGCACGTACACAGCCCATTCGACACCCCCCCATAGCTCGTGGTGAGTGCATGAGTTGCAACTGCGCCAATGCGGCGAAGGCCGTCTTACAAAGCTCATATATTCCACAGGGTAATGGAAACGGCTCTGCACAGCTTCACAGGCACTTATGCGCAGCTGTTCAGGAAAGTGCGATGGCACCGGGGGGCTGTACGCCGACAAATACTTTCAACGTACTAGTAGCGTCTTTGACGTTGACAGGCAGTTGTCTTTCGTTCCTAACGACGTTAGGTGCTTTGATCTTCATTAGCTTCCACCGTATTCGACGCCGGTCTTTGCGTCACATCCTCGTCCTCAACCTCATAGTAGCCGGTAATGTGGTTTCCGTTAGATTGTCCAGAGAGAACGAAAGGGCTGACGGCTTCTGAATGGAAAGAATTGGTCAACTCAGCCAACAACACCGTCTCGGGGATTGTCTACGTCAGAGACCAAGAGTTACGACGCGGAACAGCATGTGTCTTAAACGGCGTGATTGGTCAACTCTCAGTGCAAGCATCCGACTTTTCTATTCTCGCCATCGCCATAGCCACTCTCCTAGTAGTAAAACAAAAAACGTCCATGAAGGAGGGTACGTTCCTTAAGAAGGTCTTCATCTGCTTCTGCGTGTGGCTTGTTCCTATTGCTACCGGCGCCGCGGCGGCTGGGATTGGCGTTATGGAGCCCGTCAGCGGGAACTGGTGCTGGATAACGCGAGACCGACCCGACCTTAGATTCTCTCTTACCTACGTCTGGCGTCTATTGATCATGTTCGCCACGATTTTCATCTACGCTTACATCTGGTGGTATCTCGGCCGACGTCTTCGCCCCAGCGCCAAGACGCCTGATCTCTTGCAGAGGACCGACGCCTCGGTCGACACGTCGGCTGCCGTGCCACCACGTCAGACAACAGAATACAGTTCGTTCAGGGCCTCAAGAGGGTCGCAATCGGCAAGTTGTACCAACGCCGTCGCTCAGCAACAACATCAGTGGACTAGAGCCTCCGCTGCTCGCACGTCGTCCTTGGCTAGCATAGACCCGTGTGGGAAGGCACGCCTAACGGCGTGCTCGGAGGCGTTACAATATGGCGAAAATGAAGACGAAGAAGAGCGAGACGTAGATGATGTTGTGGGAGCGAAATGCATGGTTGGTGATCGATTGGAAAGGGAGGGGCCACGACCGGCAACTGCGGCTGTAGATGGACTTCACTTTCCAAGGACTATGCAACCGCTGGCAACGAACCTCCCTTGGCTGGTGACGAACGGCACAGTGTATCCTGTCACGCAGTGCGCGGCAGAATACAGAAGCAGAAGCAGAAGGGCGATCCAGCGATGCAAGCCTCCGACATGGAGAGATGCGTACCTGGCAGATTCCCGAACGTCGAGTTCCAGCCGAGAAACCACCACAAGTGACGGCTTATCGTCGAACGCCACCGCCGCGACGATGGCTGGCCGTTTGATTGAAGAGCAGTCTCGGAAGCTGGAACGGCGCGTCAAACGCATGATGCTTCTCAATTCTTTTCCCGTCTTGTACATCATTCTCTGGATCCCTGGCCTTGTGAACCGAACAATGGAAGCGTATGGGATCAAATCGCATAGTTCGCTATTGGCAGCTCTACAGAGCTCAAGTCAGTTCATCGGCTTTTTCAATACGGTGACTTACTGCTTCCACTGGCGCATAGAGCATAGACGGAAAGAGAGTGTCGCTTGTAGGCTACGTCAAACATCATAAGCCTGTACCTAGGATTAAGGCATTCAAACTGCTGAATACCCTAGTCCCTAATCCTATAAACAAAACATTCTGTTGCGTGCTTTCTCATACCTACTGTATTGCAGATAACAACCATTATGTTTGCGTCATTCAGGCCATCCGCCTCCCAAAATAAATAGTATACTTAACGAGATGGAAGTAGTTAATTAATTAACTATCAGCAGAAAACCATTATGTAGTATTAGTCATTGAAAGGTTGAATGCTCTTGCTGTTGCTATTGCTGTTGCTATTTATGCCGCCGCTTAACAGTCTGCATTCGTAAACATATATCAGGGTACATTTCAATGAGAGCGTTGATATGGGCTTCCCTTGTTATTGCTGATCAAGAAGGCATGAAAGCGCCGCTATGATCCCATACGCGTTCGTTCTTACGGGGCCGCATCTGCTACAGCGTTACATTTGAATACGACCGCGAGGACGGTTCGCCATTCTTTCATACCTGCTTTGCACGTCTCGACAGTGTTATGACAGGTCGACGGTGTGGACTGTAAGCAACCGAAACGCATGAGTGAATAGCATAAAAAGCCTCGACTCTATCTTCAGACGACTTTCATACCACCACTATCATGTTCACGAGCACTCATGTTCCAGACATTTTAGGGCAATCTTTTCCACTGCAAGAATGTAAATCGGCAATGGCCTATTGGCTGTCGCCAGAACAGTCCTTAGCAACACGCTGTCTTGCAGCCTCTCTGGCCTGGCATTAAAAGTGGTTCGTTGGGAGATGTGGCCGTGCGAAAAAGATGTTCGCCTCCTAGATCTTGGCACATATACGCGGGGTTGACACAGGTGTCCGGGAAAAACAAGAGAGCTTTACACGAGAACTGATTAGGCCAGAACAAGATGTCTCTGCTGCCGTATCACAGCAGAGATAGGGATCTACTCAGCCTAAGGAGATTTTAGTTACTGTTGGTATAACTTTGTCACAGGTGGCAAGGTCGAAACGTGAAGCTATTCCCAATAATCTCGTGATAATTCGGGATGTGGGTGGTGATGGCTTGCTTCTCTAAGGAAAGTGTGAGACTGCCCCTCAGGCCTGAAATTGGCCCGTGCGCAGCGGTCAGTAGGGTGGACCGGTTATTCCGCCGGGCCCGCCCTTGACCGCCCACGCGTGCAAGTGCGGCAGGTTCGAATCCTGACAGGTACATTACGGGGCATCTAATGATGAAAAGAACTAACAATCGCTACGCGTCCCCAAATGGTGCGCCGACAACGCCGCGGCGGCTCATCGTGAGGAGCGGGCGGGGGAAGACGATCATGGGATAACATAACTGTCTGTAGACCTATTAAGCGTGGAAACGGCCTCAGGAACGCTGTCAGCTCACCGTCTTCGTATTTGGACGTTTCTCGGTGGTTCTGCGACGTATCGCCATGGCCCTTGAAGACCTGGGTGGATGGTATATTCACGGCCCTGCAGTACTTGGTCTCGTGTCTGATTGAAGATGGGCATCCATACTGGATACGGGTTCGCAGCCTCCGTGCAGGTAGACATTTGTCAAGAGTGAATGCTGGAGGGCTGAAGAAACATAATTTTGAGCTACGCACGAATCTCCCGTCCTCCTGCTATTCTGTTTGTACTACAGTCATCCTGTTCCTTAAGAACATTTGCTAATGTTTTCAACCGGCCGTGCCAGTACCTTGGAGCCTTTATGTGCTGTTTTAGGGCGCCGGTAAGCAGCCCTATCACTTGCAAGAAGCCATGACCTTCAGCTGCGTCTGTGTCTATGTGGCCCTCGGCACGTGCGATGATAGTCTGAAAGACGACTGAGCACATAAGAGAGCGAGCCCTATTCAACCGCTAGGCATCATGATTCAACACAGCATTCTTCACAGTTGTTCCGTCGATTACTTCTTCAGCCCCCTCATTCGAACATTCCATTCCTTTTGCACCATATCAGGTTCACACGGCTCGTTACATTCGGTAGTCCTCCTCGCGCCAGCCCCATCCTCCAGACTGTAACCCTTATCCAGCCTATCTCCGTAATACGCTACTGATGTTCTGCGCTCTCTTAAATCACAATGATACACCTTGAAGAATCTATCGTCTTATTTCTCCTTTTAAGGAGGCTCTTTGATTTTTCTATCTCTTTAACAGCTCAACTACCTCCGTTTGGCTTCAATGCCACAGAGCTTCGCCTGGTCCGCACCTTCCTAGAACTTGGAACCGGTCGTCCAGAGGCGGTGAGCAGTTGACACTCCTTACCTGGGGTTCTTCGTTGGGACATAGGACAGCGACAGCGTCCGCCGGCAATCTCATGAGCCCCGCTTCGAATGATTCCCTGTTCCATGGGACTGGGGGGGGGGGGGGGGGGGGGGGGGCGTTCGTAAGTTGCCGGCCGTTTCGGAAACACGCGAACGAGAGCGTAGGTTAAGCGAAACCCAAACTGGACTCGCGGAGGTCTAGGGGGTTCCACACAACAAATGAAAGGCAACAAGCTGGTCTTAGACTAGCATCCAGCTTCCAGCATATTTTCAAATTTTCGGTGGGTTGAAAGAATCTTCTGGGATGTGTCGATAATTAGGCGTAGTCCGCCACCCATATCGTTGGTTTTGAGTTTCGGCTTCGTGGGTCCACTGTCCGACCCAGGCGCCGCCGCAGTGGCGCCCGCAGATCTGATCGAGCACGAAAAGCATCCGTGGACGAATAGGTTTGAGAACAAACATGAAGACCCGCAATAGCCTCAGGAGCTATGATTGGCTTGCGTGCACCAGGGTCAGTTGCTGCTCCCACCAGCTTCGTCCGGCGGCAGAATCCGGAAAGGCTAGACTTGTTTAGCCGCTTTGAATTCTTAAGCCTTGTGCTGTTGCCTATCTTCAACCGGCTAGCCACCTTGGTGGTTTGCGTGGCACGAACTCGATTGCGTCAACATTGCCATTAAGGGGAAACGGTTTCATTTTGGAGCCGCAAGACCCACTTCTCGCGGCACGGACAATAAATAGACATCTAATCTGCAGCTGTCGACGAGGATTTACCCGAGATCGTCAAAGCAATTCCCTAATTAAGATCTACTCGTAACGCTATTAACTGTCGTAACGCTGGTGACTAAAGACTGCTTTGAAAAGCAAGATTAGTAAACAATGATTTGTGAAACACTACTAGACGCTAGAAAAAAAGTCTTTGGGAGGAAATCGTCCTTACCTAGCGGCGGAGAGCTAAGAAAACTTTAGACAGGAAGGAACTTTTCTCGGCGGCGTGATTTAAGACTCCACAACTACGGGCCTCTGGCTTAATGTAACTGTAGGAAAACTGGGACGAGGGTTACCTGGGACAAGTTGTTATGACCCGAATTCGGTTGGTGACTGATGCAGCCTGGAACAACGCCTAGCGCGAACAACAGGGCAGAGAGACATTTATGTATGCAGGCCACTGCGCAGACCGAAAGACGGAAGGGGAGAACTAAGGGAAGGTCACGTGATGGGTCAGTTTGGATCAGTGGTGATCAAACATGATCCTGCACTGAGGATCAAAAAACATCAATAACCCGACCCCGTCGGGCCCGTAGGGGGCCCTACTTCAGGACCATTTATACCGTACATCAGATTTGACCAGCATGCACAACGGAATCGTGGACTCGAGAATTGTCTTTGCGTGTTGGGAACGAGAAAGCTTATTTGCGTTATACCTTCTAATTCAATAATCACACTAGCACTAACGTAAGTGTCGGGTCAGTCGTGCATGTGGGTCAGTCGTGCACTTACGGTGTGGCGGGGCTGCATATTATCAAAACAGGTGACGTGTCAATGCCAAGTCAAGTTTGTGACTCTATCCGGAGCTAGACATGTCTTGGAACGCTTCCTAGATGCAACGAGCGACACTGTTGACCGCTCCTGCAGCTCTTATCGGCCCGCATGCTGCACGATTGCGACCGTTGAGGGCTTGTTCAGGCTGAATCAGTGACCGTATTGTATCTACTCTCCGTCGGCTGTACTTTCACTCCGCGCTCCCTGGAAGCAGGCAGCATCCCCATGTTCATACAGCCTCCGGCCATTGCGAGTAATGAATATATGAAGTGTTTGCCTCTCACGCACACTCTTCACGATCCCCAGTGTTGCATTTGCTTACCTTGCCATCTCAGATAAGATTCCAAGAACAATAAATACCCGACTTCCTGCAATGGAGCTCCCCGAGTCCATTTCCGACATTCAGCAACGGAAGAGAACCGCGGAAGAAGATTCGCCCACGCCAAAGAAACGACCGCTCCTTATAACCCTACCGAGGCGAGTGTTACTCTCTGCGACCGTTGCCGTGGCATTCGATGGGCTCATCTGGTTGCGAATCTACCAGCGCAAAAAAAGGGCGGGAGAGAGGCAGATTTGCCCAACATAGACATCACTGCTCTTCGCCAGTCACCTTGTCCTATCTGTAATCTCCTCGCTCAAGTCCTACCCAAGAGTCTCAACGGCAAGCATTGTCGCCTCATTGCATTATCGTCGTCAGCTGCAATCCTTGGCCGAGAAGTACGAAAGGGCGACCTAATACAACACTCTGACTGCACAGTGCTGTTCCCCATGCTCGAGGCCAAGTTTGCCGATCCATCGGCTTGGAGAGATAACAAAGAAGCTTGGTATGACGCAGGCTGCTTGGCCCTTGTGAAGGCTGGTGGCAAGAATCAACTGCCTGTGACAGGGCCCAGACGAACTTCGCCAAATGTGGATTTCGGACTGGTCAAAGACTGGTTGAAGCAATGCATAATGCAACACCATGGTATTTGCACGAGCGTCGGTGGCGATGGCAACAGCGTACAAGGACTCCGGGTCATTGACTGCCAGTCGGGGATGACAGTGAGGGCGCCTGCGAGTTGCGAATACTTTACTCTATCGTACGTTTGGGGCGATGACCCACAGCTCCAATTGCAGGAAGTAATCGACGATTCCTCAAAAATCGGAATCGACTCTCCTCCAGTGGTCGTCGACGCTATCAACGTCACCTTGAAACTTGGTGGCCGGTATTTATGGGTGGACCGGTTGGTAAGGAATAACATAACCCTCAGTCCCGTGGTATTCATCAAACTCTAACCACTATTACGGAAAAGTGGATAGACCAGAAAGACGGCCCTGCGAAGACGTCACAAATTGCTCAAATGTATGAGATTTACTCGCAAGCGCATCTGACGCTTGTCGCTGCAGCTGGGAAAGATTCCTTTTATGGATTGCCAGGGGTTGGAACGAGGCAGCGCCATCCCCAGGGACAGCTGTCTATCGACAATGTCGCCATTATCCAGATTTTCCCGCACACTTCAGCTGAACTTCGCTCGTCGAAATGGGCTGAACGTGGTTGGACCTATCAGGAAGGATATCTGTCTCCTAGGCGACTTATATTCACCGACTACCAGGTCTCTTACCTGTGCAACGGCATGCACTGCATGGAGACAACAAAAAGGCCTTCGAGTCTTTCTGCGGAGGATACGGATTCTAGCTTCCTAGACATAATACCTGGCACAACTGCTTCACACAAAACCTCCATGCAATACAAGCCCGACGAGTGGGAACAACTAAAGAAAAAGCAGCTGGTAAACTATACCAAACGAGACTTAAAAAACCATTCAGACTCTCTCAACGCGGTACTCGGGCTGTTTCGCGCGTTACAGACAGCTCGGGTCCGGCATCTCTATGGCATACCTGTCCGCAAACCCTCTCCATCGGCATCGTCTGGTTTCGAGTTCGCCCTGGCGTGGCATCACGAAGAGGTTTCTTCACAGCGTCGAACAGAATTTCCCAGTTGGAGCTGGTCTGGATGGAAAGGTGGCATTCGTATGAACGCGCCCGACATCAGGGATTCGGACGACTGTGAGATCCAGCTGGTGCAAGAAGATGGTCTTGTGATATCGTTTCAAAATTGGTTACAGAAAGAGATACGAAGTCCGAACTTGACAAGCACTCATGCGCCTCGGATGCTGCGCATTACCGCCATGACTATTCAGGTCAACCTGCAAGAAAAGAGCTGGAACTACTTGAACAAAGGACGCAGCTCAAAAAGCTGGCTCGCAGGAATGGCCTTCAAAAACGGAATTCATGCGGTTCTTCCGATCCGCAAAAATGTTACGGCTATGGCTTATGCTTATATGGACGAGCGAGTTTCGCTAGATGCTGTGCTATCGGGGCTCGTCTTGCAGCCAAAGTACCAGCATTCTTACGAGTCACAGGCGTGTACCATTCTTCTTTTGAGACAACATGAGCAACACCATGAACGAGTCGGTCTTGTCAGGGTTCCTGGCTTGGGTCAAACGCGCCCTGCAGCGGTAGGCGGCCTTGACCCGCAGATCATTTATGTTGACAACCAAGGTGTACCGCTGGACATAGTGAAAGAGGACATCAAACACCCTCTTTGGTTGCAGGGCGCTCTCAAGAGGACGATCACGATATCATAAATGTAATGAAGTCAGGATCTGCTTACTGGGGTGGGGCCGGTCCTATGTAGTTCACTAGCACAACATAAGCATCTTCTAGACATTTCGGTCCTACTTCACTATTCTAGCTATGTGATTCGCTAAATTTTGGCGGCCTGGTTTGCAATCGGCTTCTCCCTTAAAAACTTGGTGTTGAGCAGCGATCGTCAGGTAGGGGGTCAATGGAGTGTATTGATAAGAATGAAGAACGAAAGATAATAGGGATAATCTGACTACCTATGGAGTGAGTGGAAGACCCCTTATACTGGCATACATATCCTCGGCAAACTTATGCAAGACCAAATTGTCCCATAAGCATAGTCTGAGACTCGTTATAACGAGTGTACTGGAATGGGCCTGACAAAAGCCATCGTACAAAAAGCCGATATTTCGCGATTGCAGCAATGGACGCAGCGGCATCCGACTTCCGAACTGGCATGGGTCCTATTTCAGAGTATGCATGCATCCAGACGCTGCAGCTTGCAGCTGGTGAAGGATATGGGTTTCCACTGGTTCGCCGATGAAGAGACAGGCCAAGTCGCGGCCAGCGACGGAAAAGGTCTCGATGGCAGCAGCGTTACGACCATGTAAAAGTCCAAAGAACATACTGATGCCGATATCGGTCAATCAAAAGCTGAAAGAAGTCACGGAACAAATCCAGAAAGTTGACCCACTGTGCAGAATTCCTTCTATTGACGCAAAGCCGCTGAGTCTTGAGGTGTTCAAACTGGCCGCGGTAATCTGCAATCGATGAACCATTGGCTGTTTCTGCTCCGTCATTCGCAGCAGAATGGACCTGAGTAACCAAACCAATTTCTCCAAAGGCCTTGTACACGCGTTGGCTAACGACTCAGCAACATCATCCAATCCGAGCGAGGTGTTATCTTGAGCTCCTCCGCGTTCGACTGGGGTTGTTCTGTTCTGCGCATGATATCGAAGATTCAAAATAAGGCCACAGCAGGGCTGACCCGGATTTCACCAAAAAGATCTTGAAGCAGGCCAAACTTAAACAAAGACGCGCTTGAAAGACTACGTATTAAGGGGAACAGGAGGATTCGCCTCTGTATGCAATTCCAAGGACTGTTATGCCTTAGTATCCTTGACGGGGAAAGCCTTTTCGACATAAACCTACAAATATATCTCGATCTGCCGGCAGAAGAGGTGCCGATCTTCACACCAGATCACTTTGCTCGGCAGCAAACACCTTCAACAGTCTCTGGATAGCACGTCTCACGACTTTGAGTTCTGTTGGGAGTCCGAAAACCGAACCGTAGAGAAACTCCCGGAAAAAGAGATGCTCACAATTCCACAGCCATTACCTTTGGCCCTGGAAAACAATTTCGACAAAGAAACAAATGACTTGACTTGCCCTCCGTGATGACCAGAGGAGTGGCCATGGCCGGTTGATCCAACAGCAGTCCTTGGTGAGGACGAAAGGAAATGCGATTTCTGCGACGAGGAGAGTGGCAACTGCATCATACGTAAGGGTTCTGAACACAAACCTCGTACCAAGTATTATGGTCAGAAGGGACGGAGGCTACAAGCAGTTGCGTACAGTCCGGGAAAAGCGGCATATTGTAGAGGCGATGATCTCGTTGGTTTAATTGCAGGGACTATCGTTCCGCCAGGCACATACGACAACGGTGGGACAGTGGATTATGTCCGGCCAGACCTACCTGATGAGCCTGCGGTCTGTCAGATACGTTGCGCGGAAGCAGTTAACTATTTGCGGTTGCTGAACCACCTTTATTACATATCTCTCTTAGCCCTTAAATAAGCTCAAAGTTGAATTCAACCTCACTCTTGTCTTTGTTGTATGCTGTGATCTCGTGGGGTTAGTAGCAAGTCATCCGTGAAGGCGTTTTCTCCAGGTGCCCAGCTTCCTATCTTCAGCCGCAAGCGCGAACCTGCTGTCGGGCACGAGTTGGATGATTAGCAGGTGCCGTAGGGTTGTCGATGGTGGCCTAGGCCCTTTCGTCAAGCCGTCTTGTTGCCAGTGCGTATTGGATTGTCGCCTGAACTGCTTCCATGCAAGGTTTCTAGTCATCCAAATCTGTACGCCACTTTTCATCGAGATGGAAGGGAAGATTGCCTGTTCGTTGTCCTGTCCTCTGTTTCATTTCCTTCGCTGCTGGTCCCATCTCGTGCACTGAAATAGGATATGTTCCACTGTCTCCTTTGCCTGCCCGCAAGGCCGTATTACTGATGGCACTGCCCTGATCTTGTGCAGGTGCCCGTTCAGCCGCGTCGTTCCTGTTCTCAACTGGGCCAGCATCTTCACCTGTGCCGCCGTCAGCGGATCGTACAGTTCTCGTGTGTGTTTGCCTGGCAGTGCTGCGTCGGTTCTCTTGCTGTACTTTCCGACTCCTGCTGGGATCTTCCAGGTGTACTTTTGGTTTCTCATTGCTAAGGCGAGTGTTGTTGATGCCGCTCGGCGCAGACGTTTTATCGGTCACGAGTTCGGGTTCGCGCTTTTCTGCGCGGTCCTTTTGGTCGCTTGGATCAATTCTGCATCTGTATCGCGCGTGATCCATCCGATCGAGACGGTGTTTTCTGCCTTCCTAAGCTTGCTAGCTTTCTCGTAGATGCGTTGCATATCTGCTTGTCCCGACTGCTGGTGTGGTTTGCTGGTTGCTAGTGTGACTGCATTGTTCTGCTTAGTACCGCGATGTTGGTATTTAAGATTCTCCAGAAGAGCCTCCAGCGCTCTGTGGATGTCTGCGAGCTCGGCTGTAAACAGGTTCTGTTTCTCCCTGTCGCCGAGCGCCGCCGCAACGGTCACCAACTTTCCTACCGATGGCCGGATGATGGCGCCGATAACGACTGTCCATTTCTTGACCGACGCACTGGTAATAACCACCGTTTTATTTCACCAACTTCTCTTCTCTACGGTCTATGCTGCCTTTCATCGTCTATCAATTCGAAAGCTTACGGTTTCCTGCGGGGGGTGCATCAGAAGTGAGGATTCGCATGCACGGTCCACAAGTCTCCTCACACGGCTTTGTGGCCCGTGCAGGTCCGACAACAACGCCGGACAAAGTGGACGAGAAAGAAATGATCTTATTGCACAATAGCAATGTCTTCTGGAGTTTTGCATCAGTGGTTTCTTGTTAAAAGCTTCACGTTTATATATCTGTATATATATATATATATATATATATATATTTAAGAACTTATTACAGGCCAGGAGCGTAGGGAAAGGGCTCTTATATTGAGAAGTGCTTTTCTAAGGCTAAGAATTGCTGCAGTGACAGGCTTGCAGATAAAAGCAGTGGAGGGCGCTTTCTAAGGCCTCTGGTAAACGCTTTGCGGCCACCAGCCACATTTACTCCAGCCACAGAGGCTGCGCAGGACTTCATGCAACAGAACTTGAACTCGATGCTGCCATGGGCTTCATCATCTTCCCATCTTCTTATCCTTGTGCATCTTCGGTGCTCCACCTGTCATCAATATTGATTAACTCTGCGAAGTTCTCTGGGTTTGTGAACAAAGACACCTTCCAAAGCACACTCAAGTTTTGACCTTGCGGATCGGGTTCATTCGGACCATCACGTAGTTACGTGCAATCAACAGACTGGCGAAGATTCAATGTTTTCAGTGCCTTTCAAACAAAGGCGGAGTAAAAGCCGGGCTTGGATAGCACAATAGGCAAAGAGAGATCTTGTAACTGAGTGGCACGCTCAAAGAAGAGCCATCGGAGTCCCTTCACAGCATGGACGAAAATCTCAAGACCTGCGATTGGCAACATCCCATATCAAAGAAGAGCAGCGTCTGCTAGGCCCCGCCCTGTCCGTAATTAGAAGAGGCAGTTGTCGTGCGAGTGAAAGATGGTTGCTGGCTGCGGTAGGAATCCAAGAGCCGGAACCCTTCACCTGCACGACACAATCGAGCAGGCCGACGACCTCAACCTGACTGCCAATCGCCGTCGGCAACCTCACGGCTCTTATGTCCTCGGAGGCTGGTCCTCGGGATGCGTCTTCGTGTACGAGGCTGCCTGCCTACCCCTCGAGGCTGGCGAGGAGGTCCTCGGTCTCGCTGTCATCGAAACGCACTGCCCGTGGCCGCTGCTCAAATGAATTGATACAACACGCGGACTATGGGAATACTGGTGCGAGATGACCGGTCTCAACAACGTCTTCGCGCCGCTGCCGGACGGCGCGGGCCTGGAGGCGTACCTTATCAGCAACTTCCGCGCTCCCAACTGGTACCAAGCAAAGCCTATGCAGCCGGGCAGGCGGCCAAGATACGGTAATTTGATAGCGAGGGCCAAAAATGGCACGGGAAACGGGTTTAAGAGGGAGTACTACGACTACTTCCCTGACCCACTTGGGCTAGGAACCTGGTTCTGCTTCGACTGTACCGACTTTGGTCCCCAATGGCTGTGAAGAACTTGTCGGTGATCAGACTGATTGTGTAGCTATTGGCGGTCATCATCCTTCAATCATGGTGCCTCCAGATGTAAGTCACCCGCTAGTTTTCAATGTGCTTGCTGCATATCAAGGTCAAAGTTGTCTTCCACAGAGGCTCATTCTCTTATGAATGACATCGACGACGCTTTGAGGATATTTCTTCTGTGAAGGCCACCTCAGCGCCTGCATATTATCCAGACTGTAGTAGTTCTTGTCTCGATCTACTGCCTTTGCTGTGTTACTTATCACATTAAAACAGCTCAGGACATTAATGATCCACTGCTCTGCCTACGCCTGCTGCTTGCTACGCTTAGCAGCAGCATTATGTTGGTAACAGCCTTCCAGTGTCTCCTTCAACTAGTTTAAAAGCTCATAATCTTGTGAAGATGTGTATTAGAGAGTTTGGCTGCTAGGACAGCTACTTATCAGTGCGCTGGTATTGTCTTATGGGTTCGATATTTCGGCAATTGAGCCCCGAGTTTCCTCCTTTGTTGGATCGACACATGCCGATCGTCATTGGCCGTCAGGTCCCCAAGCTTGGGCAGAAAATTCTGCTGAATTGCCTTGGCATGAACTGCCAAGGGGATGAGGATCGTCGCGCCCTCGTATACAACAACTGGCCTGTTTCGTAACCCGACACTCGCCGTATGTAGCCCCCTGGTCTTCAGTACGGATTCCGGGGATATGAGTCCATCAACCCAAGTTGAGTGCCATTGCTGCGACTGGTCATCTCATCAAGAAAGGTTTCGCGAAGGGGTCGGGACCCTGCCATCTGGTTGAAGAATGACAATTGCGATGAGTCGTAGATTGCCCAATCTCGTTGTTCGAAATCAGTCGAGAGGTGGTTAGATTTATTCAAAGGAAGCCGTATGCAGTCTATCGTTGGCTAGGAAAACTATGGCGAGAGGGAAGTTCTTCTGAACTACTCCTGGAGGACTGAAATCATTATCGTGTCCTCCGATCTTCATCCCATTCATTTCATCGCCTGCAGCCTGTGGATAAGGTTGACATTTGCAGGGGCAAATATGCAGACAGCTTTGTTTCCTACAGTCAATCCACGAGAAGCCTCATCCCATCTCCTATGAACTAGATATACAAGTACCCAAACGCCGCAAAACCAATCTTACTTCATCTTCAATATTGAAATGTCGGCTTTGATTGCCCAAGCTCTCTGCGAGCTCCAACAACTTCCCATTCTCCCGTGCCCGCCAAACTTGTAGCAAGCTGCACCGCCCAAGGAGATGGTGATAGAACTCGGTCAACAAGATCTTGGTCCTAGGGTCCATTTCCGCATCAAAGCCATATTCGACAAGAGCCTCCTTCATGCCTTGAAAGTTGTCCATCGCTATAGTTGTGTCGGTCAATGAAATCAATCTGAGGTAGTGATTTAGTCGCCAGATAGAGGGCCGGGACTCGTCGTCTTTTCGGTACGAGAGGAATTCAGGGAGGGATGTCAAGAGCGATTCTATGACCGGATGCTTTTTTTCGTCGATGATGCCGTGCTTTTCCATCAGCCCTACCAAGTTGCCGTGGAGCCACGCGTGCCAGAACTCTCCAAAAGAGCAGGTAGGTAGCTCTGGGCCTCTCCGTTCAAGCGGCAGACCCAACTCCTCGTCGTATTCCTCTCGGATCTTGCCACCTCCAACAAGTTTGGAGTACATACCAGCGAGAAGACCATCTTCAAAATCGTCACGGCAGGTACAGAAGCCGAAATCGTACCAGATATCCAGCCCGTCCGCTGGATGTGGATAATAGGCCTGCAATGCTCGGGCATAGAATATGAAGCAAACATACTTATCCGGCGGCTGTAATTCCCTTGGGTCTTGAAATCCACAGTCCTCAGGCGACATATGTGGTCTCGCTGCTTCGATGGCTCGGTGCATCGCATCTTCGTGTCTTGTTGGAGAGTATGAAGGATCCAGCACATGTTGATTTCGCTGGAACCACACATAATACGACCCTCTCTGGCCCACTGGCCTCTGGGTGAAACGTTCGTGGATCTTAGCCGTTAGTTTGCCTTCCCTTCTCCATGCATATAGTTTCCGAGCCGTGACTCTGAAGTCTTCGGTCTTGATCAGGCCTTGGTATAGCCCAAGTAGGAAAGACTCCTCGTGCTGAGTTCTGCAGCGATTGAAACCAAAATCGCCCCTGAGGTCCACAAACTCGTGCTGTGGAATAAGGTCCTCAAACACACAATCCATGAGTTGATCTGCCGTTGTCATCTTGCGACCGCAGCATTTCGCGAGATGCCTAGATGACATGTCATCTTGGCATTCCTGACTGCAAAACCGGCCAAGCCCACACAAAGAGCACCAGCGCCTCGTGAAGCGTCCACAGACTTCGCATTCTTCTTCATCTGTGGTAGAATGTCCAAATATGGCAGGTCCTGGACTTGTCGGTCGGTTTCCAGCCTCTGGCGGCTCAATGATATCCTTGCTCATCAGCCCACCGTCATGAACTTCGTTGTGGGAGTTGTCTGCGTAGCTGCTCGCTTTCCGATCGTTATGTAGGTGATGGTGAACGAGTTTCGCCATATGGAGACTGCTGAATTTTCTTACCAATGTAGAAACTAGTGTGTCTCCTATTGTAGATTCTCTCGCAAGTTCTAACGGTCCAGTAGAAGGGGTACAGAGCAAGCTCCTCATATCATCTTCCACTCGCTGGAGGGACGTGGCAATCTTGAGCGCCTCCTTTCTTGGGATTTTTGGGACTTCTGGCATAGTCCAGAGGTTGTACATCTTGCCATGGTATCCCCTGGTCGTAAGCCCGCCGTACGCCTTGACGAATTTCCCGCATAGAAAACAACTCCGCTTGCTGCAGCCAATGTATCCAAACACACGGCCCCCTGTGCAGTTTTGCTTTGTCGCCGCCAGAATCAACTGCGTCTCGACGTGGACCTGAGAAATTGGAGTCTTCAGCTCTGAAAATTTGGCTTCTAGCTTGGCTTTCGTCCATTGAGGGCCCATGATGGACTTGACTGTCTCGTCATTGAAACAGAGACAAAGGGATGATATGACCTTTTCGGTAGACCAGTGGTCCAAGTCTTGAGGCGGCCCACTAGAGGCGGCGATAGGCGCCTCTAGGGGTACAATTCGCATGTCTTTGAAGTTGGATAGCGCATCCGAGGCCATCGTGATTGTATCAAAGCACCTGCGTACGCGAGCGAGGAAGCCCAAATGGCGTCGAAGTTGTTGTCTCTTGTCAAGATTGCCCAAGGCGTTGAGGAACTCGATCTCGTCGTATGATTCCAAAATATGAATGGCTGTACGAATCGCTAGTTCGTGTCTTTCTAGGTTCGTGCGTATTTCGTTGTCGTCCTCCAGGATTGTCGAAAAGTGCCGCAGTTCTTTTGCTAGAGGGGGGTCATCTCCATCGACTTTGCTGTCATTACTAAGACAACATTGTCTGAGGAGTTTCTCGAGGCAATTCCTGTAGTATTGAAGTCGCGGCTCGTAAATCCTCAGGATCGCCTTCCACAATTCTTTCACCGTGTTTTCTCTGCCGCGACTAGAATCCACTGATCTTCATTGTTAACGCCGTGCCACGCTACGCCAATGGGATAATGGTAGGACAGTCCACAAACCTGACATGCTCAACTGTCGAATTGTAGCCTCCAAATTTTGCAAGAAAAGAAAAAGAGGAGAGCTCTTGTCAATTCCCATGTTCTTCGCCACCAATACGTCAACTCTGTCGGGCCATTCGATCATCAGCGTCCCGGAAATGTGTCGTTTGTCTTTGACGTTCGCGACCAGCTCAGCCAACCGATCCAGGAAAGCCCTCTTCATTCTGTCCTCATTCCCATCAAAGAGCTTGGCGGGAACTATAGAGTCATCGTCTTCTCCAGTATCTTCGTCGCTTTGCTCGTCGTCCACTAGAAACTGTGTTGAATCCTCAGGTTTCTCGGCTTGTCCGCCATGCCTGAGCCAGAGTAAATTTGCGTAAGCCTGGAATCGTGCTCTGTTGGGCCCTTGGGAGACGTAGTGAACGGATTCAGACATTGTGAACGGCTTTCACAGCAAGAGAGTAAAGGTTGCTTTGTGATATGCTCAGCTCGGCTTTTCGTTCTGTCGGCCGGCCATTCTGTCATCACGGAGGAGAGACATGGAACATTGGTAACCCGCTCAAAGTATCTCGGGTTAAACAATCCCCTCTGATTGTAACGTGGCAGCCTTGTGCCCGATCGTCTCAAGGTCCGGCCGACTACTCCCAGCCCGGGACCAATGCAGCCAGACTTGTGCCCATTCGTTAATTATGCCGCTGGTGACCATACTGTGTACCTGTTGCCTACCTAGCATATCTCCTGCATGTGTGCCGCAATTCGCCTCCCTTTCCTGTTATCTGCACACAGTAGCTGCTGCCATGTTGCACGCATAAGTATGTGATTGGCCAGGTACTGGGCATCGAGTCTGTCGAATCAGCCAATGGTTGATCCTTGCCTAATGTTACACTGATAACAAGGTTGATGCGAGAGGACAGTTGGTACTCTAAGTACAACCTGACTGGGGCCCGCGGCCCCAGTGCCAGCCAGACCTACAGCATGGTGCTAGCGCTAAATTTGCTGCGGGGGGAGGGGGGAGAATCCGCTTCATGTTGTGGGTCTCCCCGCGCTAAGTCTGGCGAGTGGATTCCGTGAGAAGCTGCTTCTTGCGCCGAAGCTGTAGTTTCTCCCTCACTCTTTACGAGCACGCACGCCCGCATTTGGCGAAAAGCCGTTTCCCACAAGGCAACACCAGATGGTACGGCGTTGATTCAGCGATCAGCCAGAGGGGTTTTGAGATGCAGTGGGCTGATACTAGCCCCTTATGTCGGTCAGAGAGGCACTGTACGCCTTGTGTTACTGTACGCCGGAGGTCTAGTGCACGACGCTGCCTTCTTCGGTGGCGCTGAGCTGCGTGTCAGACTGCTGCGAATAGGGATGATGTACCAATCCTTTCATGCTCAGGCAGCATGCCCCAAGAACTGCAGGCTGCCCTCCGGATGCAGGCGCTGGGCCAATCTGCGGATAATCGAGAGTGCTCGCTCCCAACGTCCCACTGGACCTCAGGGTGCGGAATGATCGGTCGTTGGGAGGAAGTGCTGGTCGAGGGGGCTACGCCAACCGCAGACCGATGTGGGTACTGCTGCGAGGCGGTATCCTCTTGTGGGGTTTCCTGCTAGCTGCACAACTAGCGGCGCTGCAGCCAACCACGTCTGTGCATGGTTGAATGGCTATGGCATGGAGATAAGAATGCCAGCTCCGAGCAACTCTTTCAGGAGCCCCGTACTCAGCACCTTTCTAAACCCTTAACCACATAAGTAGCAAAATAGAAAGTAAACAAGTAAATTAGAGTCCCATAGTTAACTCAAACAACTAGTTATTGTGTGATAGAAGGGCGATCCTCATACCTGAGTAGTAAGTCAAAACGCTGAGGAGGATAAGCCCTGGGGCGTCAAGGTGGCCCCCTGCAGGCTGTTTTCAGATTTGAGGGTCGCGACTAAACGTACGTTGCAGCGGCAGGTCGACGTGCTTTGCCGCCTCCAGGAGTGCTCAGCATGGGTCTCCCCACCGTGACAGGTCAAGGAATCCAGCTCCACCTCACAGAGCGGCCAACGGCGGGCGGTGCCACTCATAACGCTACGTGCCTTGCCATGTAGTTTCACCATACAACAGAATCTCAGAAGTACTCGTGAATGTTGACTGGAGGAGGTACTTCCCATGGTACCTTGGCTGCCGACAAGCTACTACTCGAGCGTAGTCTCTTCCCGATTCCGCTTGGGCTGCACTCCCATGCAGTAAATCTGTGGCCGGTGGATGCGGCTTGCCCGAGACTAAAATATTGGTTAAGCGCCCTCCACGTCGCTGCAGCAACAACACTCGCCTCGCATCCAAAATGTTGGTGCAGCTACGGCTTGGCAACAGAAGCTATCGACTGGGAGCAAGTGGCGCCCCACCGAGCATCGACGTTGATGGCTTCGAGACGAGGTTTATCAATCTCTGCCAACTGACGGTGCCTGCGATCCGACCCTTCTCCAAAACACCATTCTCCTTGAGACATTCACTTATCTTCAAGCCCTCTAAACTCTGATTCCAAGCATGGCCACACTTCCATACGAAACGTGAGGGCTGCATCAACCGCGTTGCGGCATTGTACTGACTTTGTTAGCATCCTTTCGTCTGGCGTATTTACACTTCTCGTCGGTCCGGAAAAGCGGGAATTCCTTGCCCACAGCGCAGTTCTGGCAGCCCAGTCTCCGTCACTCAACAAGCTCATCAACGGAGGCTTCAAAGAGGCCAAAGAGCGGTGTGCAGACTGTCATGGAATTCGCCTATACAGGGAATTATGCAGGAGCCGAAAGCCCAAGGCGCCAAAGACGGGTTTCTCTCGCCTCGGTCTACACCATGGGAACAGACGATGAGGCAACAGCAGTTACACGCACGCACCCGGTCTTGGTCTCCTATTTACATCGACGAATCGCTTTGGACCAGGTTCACGAAGCTCCATCCAGACCCAGCAACAGAACCCAGCTTGCAAACGAGCATGTCAGATCGCGACCACACAGACACTTTCCTTTCTCATGCAAAGTTGTACACCTTTGCGGACTGTCATGGAATCGCCGGTCTCCAATCTCTTTCCCTTCGAAAGCTGCACCGGGCATTACTACAGTTTCAGTTGAGCAAAGAGGGTATTGAAGATGTCGTGTTGCTGGTACGGTACTGCTATGATAACACTATGGATAGAGAGGTTAACGCCGATGCCCTTAGGGGCCTTGTCAGCCTCTACACAGCTTGTAAAATTGAAGATCTCTGGCAAGGGCAATCATTCCGGTCCTTGGTTGGGACGAACGGCGAATTTCCGAGGGCTTAGTAGGAGCAATGCTATGGCGGTTGAAGCCACAATGACCCGTAGCCTAGCATTGGCAGGTTTCTGAACAAACACGAATTTGCATGACGTTATCGTCAAAATCGCCAAAATCGCCAAGCCTGAATGCGGGGAATTGGCGAATGTGGGTTGAGAATGGTTCTACATGTAGAAACTGGTGACTGAAATGCCTCCCCGACTGATGGGATAAAAGTCCCTGTCGTTTTAAAAGAGACACCGGGCTAGTAGCCAATGGGCCATTAACTACGAAGTCCAACATCCTCCGTCTTCCTTCTGCTACACACTTCTGCTACACACCACCAAAACCAAAAGTCTCTGAACGTCAACTCTGCCAAAGCCACTTTGACACAAAAGTGCCCGGCCGGCATGGAAAGGGAACTCGGCTGCAGCCATGATGCTAGCAACGGCTTCCGGAGATGAGGACAGTAGACAGGACGTTGAAAATTTGGAAACTAGGCTCCAAAATTGGCGTGCTAATAATACAATCAAACGACAGGTGTCTGAGACGAGACGGCAGATATGGAGGAGTAATCAGGAAGTGGAGAAAATAAAAGTATGGGCTTCAAGGAGAAAGAGGCATAAGCTTAGGAACGTACATACAAGTAATCAGTGGTAGCTTCCCTTTCGGCTTAACGCCGGGCGTACTAAATTGTGTATGTGTGCGCGCGCGCATCCGGGCTCCTGTATTGTTTAAAAATCAAGGGTGCCTGAGTCTTTGCTCGCCGTGCATCCGCGAGGTATAGCTACCTTATACAGAGCGGATCCACAATGCTAATTCTCTTTGCTTTGCTGCAGATCATATCCAGAACGAGGTACCCAGCGATAATGCGTCGGTGGTGCATACAAGTTGCATGCAGGCCTGCGATAGAGTGGCTTGAGTGGTTGGATATTTGTCCTGCGGGCAGAAGTGCGGTGATCTGAACTAGAACGATGTCATACTGTCGCGGACGAATGGTGTGGGTAACATTGGACGCTGGTATCCCCTTCTTGTGCACTCATTGAATTTCGTCATAAGTACCCATAGTTGAGAGCATTACTACATCATATCAGCACAGGCACCATGTTACTCGAGACTGGTCCAATTGTCTTACCCGCCTAGTAGAATGTAATACATGGTGAAGACGGTTTGCAATGTAATATCGCCGGGCCTACTAACTTTGGCTGCAGTCAAGCCGGCAGCTTGGGCCCAACGCGCTTCTGAGCAAATCAATTGAAATTCGACTTTGAAATGAGAGACAGTGTGTTGTGTTGCTGAGGTTCAACAGCGCCTCAACGTGGAAGTGAATGTACTGGAATGTCGACAACTGCTTATACTCATCGACCTGGTACTTACGTCTGGTAGCGCTTGACGCCACCAGGCGCTCGCCCATTTCACCTGGGCTCGATAAACAGACATATTATCTTATTCTCTGGATGTCTTGATAGTTCATTCTGCTCATAGGAAAACTCTACCAGTACACAGCTGAGCTTTTCCCTCCGTCCACTCTTACACACTTACCCAAACCTCTTTATCTGTCTTCTCACAGGGCGGATTGCCTGAACCTTACCCTCTGTGCCAGGAATGTCTGTCCCAGACGAAGAAACAATCGCGGCTTTACGAGAGTGGAAGAAGAGTCTGAATCCTCTGCGAGTCGACATCGTTGGTGACTTTGCCGGAAAGGAGCTGTTCGCCATCCATGGCGAATCTCTGGTAGCTCACTGCATTGCCCGGGACAACGTCGATTACCTCGGTGAGTACCCTCATGGCCGCCATCTCTATGAGCTTATTAGCTAACTACAGTCTGATGCAACAGGTGGCTACCAATTGCTTCATGCAGTTCATGCGGTCGAGGTCTTCTTGAGCAAACTCAAGGACCGCGGATGCAACTTCCACATCATCTGGTTCGACAGCCACCGAGACCTTGCCGTGCCACCGGACGCTCTGGCCAAGAATGCCCACAAATATATGCTCACACGCGCCGTTCTCGTTGAGCATCTCCGACACCTCCAGCCAGCCTCTGATACCAACCCCGTCAATGATGACTTGGTCGCTCCGATGAGCTTCGTGTTTCCCTCCATCGCGAGCGATGAGTTCCGTCAGTACACTAGTCAGTACTATCTACACTTTGTTATGTTGTCGCACGGCAGGTCCTCTGAGTCGAGGAGTACTCTTGAGACCCAACTTTTAGTTATTATGCACTTGCTCGCCCAGCACGGGTACAGCTTGGCGTTCATCAATGGTGTCGAGTTCCGGAGCTCCAAGGTAACTCTCACTTACCTCCACCATATTATCACCCTTGGCTAACCCCCCACGACAAGGCATACGTACACATTTCCACGCCGTCGAGTTTCCAGACCTCTAATCCCTTACACGAGCCCTCCACAGTCTCAAGGCTTGACCTAGGTTGTCGCTACATTTCAGAGCAGTTGAAATCTCAATCCCACCCGCAGAAGGGTCAGCGACAGGGCAGAGCCATCGGCTTTCGAGATGAAGTGGCAATCGTGGCTTGCGCATCAATCTTGTCCGCAAAGCCAACGGTTGTCAATGAACAACGAGTCGCCGCCTTCCTTGCGCACATCGCCATTCTCAAGCACACTAGGCTCTCAGAACGGTCTTGCGCCAGCCGAAGTCAACAAGTCGAGCCCTCGGAATACGACGAATTCCTGGAAGACTTCTCCAACATTGCGGCAACCCTTGTCGAGCTACGGACCACGTCTGAGCCGGGCCGCCACACCAATTGGCAAGTCTGTGATCTAGTTGATGGCCGGCTCTACCGCCAGGTTCTGGACAACATCGAGTCACTCCAACTTGCTATCGACATCCGTTCGTACACCCAAGCCATCAAGGATCTGGTTGGAGTAGATGTGCAGCGGTATTTGCAGCATTCTTTGATTCCTTCGGGGTCTGACTCTGCACTCAGGGTAGCTGCAACCCGAGCAGCAATGCCTGCATCTGTTCTCGCATTCAGCCACCCCGTGCTAGATAAGTACCTAGCAGAGATCAACCTGGAGACGTCCTCTCCACTCCCTACTAGTACCGACTTGGGATCCAAAATCTTCCAGGAACTTACCCATTGGCACAACTCCAAAAAACACCTTGACCCGAAGCATACTAGTCGGAGACCCCTGGGCTATTACGCCAGGAAGAAGAACCAGAGTTACATGGCTGACACCATTGCATACTCGGCCAGTCTGACCAGTGCATCCGGGAAGAACATCAACCCGGAGTCCATTGTTGTCAAGCTGGATCAAGCGCCCGTGATGACCAGGACGACTGTGAGGATGCAACAGCGGAATAGGCAGCGGGCGGCAAAGAGCGGCAAAGAGAAGGCGCTCGAGGAAGTGCAGAAGTTGAAGAAAGAGAAGAACGATACCAGGTCCGCTGCCATCGTAAAGAACTGGGACGAGAAATGTCGTAACTTTGAGAAAGCGCAGTCCATCAACCAATATTCAAGGGTAGTCGGGTACTTGGCCAATCTTTCTGAAGCAGACAAGCAAGCCATCGGAGGCGAGGTACACTTGTACGTTTGCAAAGTCCTCAGTCTCGAGCTCATTTGCAGGACGCCCGGCAAGCCTTTCAGTGATGCAGGTACGTGCGATATTCACACAAGGCCCCGCAATATACATAATAAACAACTAACAATCTTTGCCTGCAGAACTCAGCATCTTGGCCATGGTTTGGGCTCAAGTTATGGATATGCGCACCTTGCCACTGACGACACGAACTCGAGAACAGCTGAAGCATCTGGTTACTGCCCTGAAGGTGCCGCACTCAGTTCTGAGCGACATCTCGTCCTCACTCAATCGTCCATTACCGTTCGTTTCCGCTTACGACATCTCCACGAGCCATGTGAAGGTCCAGACGAGCGGTCGCGAGTTCCAACTGAGTCACTGTGGCCCGTACTTGGAGCGAAGCTTCGATTCAGCTTCCGACCCTCGCGTGCCTTTCAGCCCTGACTCTTGGCAGCGCAAGGTCCTTGACGCTATCGACGCAGACAAGAGCCTCTTTGTTGTTGCGCCCACGTCCGCCGGCAAGACTTTCATATCATTCTACGCCATGAAGAAGATCCTCCAGGCCAACGATGATGATGTCCTCGTCTACGTTGCACCAACCAAAGCTCTCGTAAATCAGATCGCAGCAGAAGTTCAGGCCCGCTTTTCCAAGAGTTATCATCATGAGGGTCGCTCTGTCTGGGCCATCCACACCCGAGACTACCGTGTCAACAACCCAATAGGCTGCCAGGTTCTGGTGACAGTTCCTCATGTTCTCCAAATCATGCTGATGGCCCCGTCCAACGCCCAGAACCCAAACTCTTGGGCGCGAAGAGTCAAAAGAATCATATTTGACGAAGTACATTGCATCGGGCAAGCCGAAGACGGCATCATTGGGAGCAGCTGCTGCTCCTAGCCCCCTGCCCTATCATCGCCCTCTCTGCCACTGTTGGTAATCCACTCGAGTTCAAGCAATGGCTTGCTGGCACCCAAAAGGCAAAAGGCTTCGATCTGGAGATGATTGTTCATTCCACAAGGTATTCTGACTTGCGGAAATTTTTATATCAGCCTCCAATACAGCAGGAGTTCAAGGGTCTCGATCCCGTGGAGCGCCTGCCTATCCCAGGCCTGGACGCCGAGACCGGTGATAACGTCTGCTTCGCATTTGTGCATCCAATTGGAAGCATCGTGAACAAGTAAGCTCTCATCTTTCACATAGAGTGCTGTAAAATTCACGCATACCGGAAACCTCCAGTCGTTCATGGCCACGATAACCTTGTGTACTAATCAGCCATTCCCGTGTCAGGACCAAAGATACCTTGAATGATGCCAGCCTCGAGCCCCGCGACTGTCTTCGACTCTGGAAAGCCATGACCAACAACCAGACAGAGACACATAAAGTGGAAGAAAACCTCAATCTCGAGCTTTCTCTGCCGAACCTGATCAAGAAATCGGACATCGTTGAGTGGGAGTCTGCGCTCAAGAAGCAACTCTGGCAATGGACGACGAGCCCTAAGTCACCCATCCTCAACGTATACGATGAACTGAAGACCCAGACCAGGAGCCGAAACATCGTGAACATTCCATCTGAATCGACGGAATCGGCTAAAACTGCGGGCGTTATCAGTTCTGACACCCTCTCGTTACTTGTAGACCTCCGCTCTAGAGGCGCTTTACCCGCCATTCTTTTCAACTATGACAGAGTCGGATGCGAGAAGATCTTGTTCAAGCTTCTACAGCTGCTCGAAGATGCAGAGCAGAAATACCGCGATAATAATCCGAAATGGGCGAAAACAATGGTCGCATACATCAAATGGAAGGAGGCGCAAGATTCCAAGGCGGCGAAGAAGGGAGCCAAAGCATCCAAGATCAGTGGTGGTACCACGAATTCTGGGGAGAATGTAAATGCGGCCAAAGACTCCGGAGCGGCTATGACTCATGCTGATATCGCACGCGACGACGCAAATCGGGAGATCAGTCTTTGGGAAAGCTTCGATCCAGAAGCACCCCTGCCCCGGTTCAGCTTCGCGGACACTGCCAAGATCACGCAGAAGGAGTTGGAGGAAAGAATCCGTTCCCTCGGTGATCAGGGCATTCACCCAACTTTCATCCATGCTCTCCGCAGAGGCTTGGCTGTGCATCATGCTGGCATGAACCGACAGTATCGTCAGGTGTGAGTGAAGGTCGTGAATCTTCTGTTTGGATTTTGTGCGACTGCTGACTGTTTTCATTTTAGGGTGGAGATGCTGTTCCGCAAGGGTTACTTGACTGCCGTAACTGCAACCGGCACATTGGCTCTTGGCCTGAATATGCCTTGCAAGACTGTGGTCTTTGCAGGAGACTCAGTCTTTTTAACAGCACTCAACTATCGACAGGCGTCGGGTCGTGCTGGCCGTCGTGGCTTCGATCTTCTCGGCAATGTCGTGTTCCACGGCATCCCTGAAGACCGCGCCATGGAAATCATCTCGTCACGCCTACCAGATCTGAGAGGACAGTTCCCCATATCGGTGACGTTGATTCTTCGACTCTTCGGTTTACTTCACGGCACCAAAGACTCCGAGTACGCCATCAAAGCAGTCGAGTCTCTGCTCATGCAGACGCGTCTTTTTCTAGGGGGGCCGGCCTCGCAGATGACTGTCAAGCATCACGTGCGATTCTCGATTGAGTATCTACGACGCCAACACCTGCTCTCTTCAAATGGGGTGCCCCTTAACTTTTCGGGCTTGGTCAGCCATCTTTACTTTACTGAGAATGCCGTCTTTGCCCTGCATTCCCTTCTCATGAAGGGTTATTTGCATGAGCTCTGCAAAAACATCGACCGAGCAGAACAACAGAGGACGCTGCTGCTCACACTGATGACTGTACTGTGCCACCTCTTCTGTCGTATTCCCTGCACGAAGTACAGAAATCAAGAGTGGCTCGAGAAGGCTGTTCATCGATCGCCCTCAATCGTCCTTCTCCCTGCGCTCCCTCCGAAAGCTGCTCATATCCTCAAGGCCCACAACGAAGAGACCCTCAAGATATTCAGGACGTACGTGCACACTTTTGTCGACCAGCATCTGAGCCATACTCCGGACGACGAGCTGCCCTTCACCAAAACACGAGTCGGTCCCACCGAGAGCGAGTTCGTTGATACCGCTGCTGCGAACATTTCCCTCTTACCCCCCACAGTCATTCGCTCCCCTTTTGCTGCACTCTCAGGCTTCACGGACAACTTCAAAACGATCCACGAGTTATGTGAGACAGTTCGGGCCGGCGTCTTCCTCGACGAGTCGGCTATTCCGTACATCCCCGTCTACCCTCACGAGACAAATAACGTGCCGTGGAACGCCTACGTTTACGACTTCTTCAAGCACGGCGACCTGGAAGCCCTAGTGAGAGATAACGGAATCAAACGCGGAGATGTGTGGTTCCGCCTCAAAGACTTTTCACTCATCTTGGCAACCATTGTGACGAGCTTAGAGAACTTTTTAGGCAGCAATGATGTAGACGATGCCGACATGGTCGATGTTCAAGATGTGGTGGACATCCTTGAAGAAGAGAGGTTCGATGACAATGTTGTGCAGCAGTCATCGGGAGCTCCTAGGCCCACCCCAGAAACTTCGGGTCTCGAATCAAAGGCTAATTCGAGAAAGGGGAGGCAGAGGGTAGCTGATTCTTGGGAGGATGAGAGCGATTCGGACGAAGCAACCGAAGAAAGTCCTGATCAGGAGCACTATCCTTCTAGCACTGATGAAGGATCTGTTCCCTTCGCGGCAAGCTGGGTTGGAGATGATGGCAAGAGTCTTGTTAAAGTTTACAAGGCATTCAAGCTCCTGCAGCAGGGGTTTGATGAGAGGTTCAGAAAAGTCTGGGCTTGAGCTCTCACGCAAGGCGTTCATATGACTGAAGTGGCAAAGCGGTGACACCCGCTGATACCCATAGTGTACATGCTCAAGTAGACCTACTATGATAAGGATGTACACAGATGTACTCTACTGTACCCTTTGCGCACAAATCGAGCGCTTAAGCTCTCTTTTCCAATACCTCTTATCAACACACTCGGCGTATCGTTGTAAACTGCAGTTAGTACATGGGCTGCTGGCTCGTTTGTGGCCCGTCCCCTACCACCGACATCGGTACCTTGCCTAGCCTACCGCGCCTGTCCTTTCATCCTTCCTTTCAACCAAAGAAAGCGACAAGGTCCTAGCCTTGAAGGTCCTCAACGAATGAATCATCAAATCACCTGGAAAGCCCTTTGAAGCATTCAAGAAAATCGAGATCGACAGCCTCATCGGCCGCAGCGTCTTCGAGGTCACAACCTTCGACCCTGCGGAGCACAGGGGCGTGCACATTTTAAATTCCTGCATCGTCAACGAGGTCAAAACAAGACCATAGATGACCCTTGTGAGAAGTCTCTTCTCGTCGTTCACTTCTCGTCAACGAATTCCAAGTCGTGTGACACGCAGCGTACTTGCTTCATAAGTTTACGGCATGGTCGCCGGCGTGGATATGGCAAATACGATCGCCTCAACCCTCGCGATGATCGCCAAGAATCTCCAACTGCCGAAAATTCCCACGGTCGCATGCACAGACTCGAATATATCCTGTACGGGTGCTTGGTGGAGAAGTTTGAGCATCGCTTCTTAGGGGAGGGTGTATAACACCAGTGAAGGCAGCGAGAGCCATTTCCGACGGCGCAGTAAGCACCATTCACTATGGTATAATATGGACTGTGTTGGAATAATCAATTTGCGTACGTGGAGGCACAGAAAGGTAGGGGTTGGAGTCGCATGTAGGTGTTTCTCGTCAATCTAGAGCTCTAGAGAAGGCTGCCTAATTGCCCTTATATAGGCGGGAATCTGCTGACTCCTACACATGTAGTTGGATCCGTACGAATGCGTAGGAATGCTATTCCAACAGACTGGGTTATTGAGATAGATTGGAATGATTTCGACCTCCTTAATGGCCTTTTCTCTCCTGTGACCGTGCCACTCAGTTGCAAGTTATCGCTGTGCCTGGTGTTACCCAACCCCGCTTTATAGTTTGGCTTTAGCTCAAAGGCACTGAAAAATCAGATACTCGCCGGTCTGTCGATTGCACTTAACTACGCGATCAGATTGAATCCGGATTACAAGATTAAGACTCGAGTTTGCTTTGGAAGATGTCTGTGTTCACAAGTCCAGGGAACTTCATACGGTTAGTCAATATTCAACACAGATGGATCACCGGCAGTACACAATGATAAACAGGATAGCAGGACAAGCAGTCCCATGACAGCGTCAATTTTATACATAAGAATTGGCTTCCGAGAAGAAAGCACTGATGCCAAATTACAAATCACAAGGCCGTTGTACAACAAGATCAGATCTTTCTCGTCCACAACGCCCAGCGTTGTCGTCAGACGTGCACGGGCCATAAGACCGTGGAAGGGGCCTTGTGGCCCGTGCATGCGAAACCTCATTTCTGATGCACCTCGCAGAGACAGTGTTCACCAGCCCATTTGCTCCCGTAGGAAACCGTAATCTCCTCGCCGTCGGAAATATTCCTTGAGGCCTTCACTGCGGTCGAATACCTCCCGCTCGCCCTCATCTGCACAAAGCGCGCAGATGGATTGCAGGAGTGGTTCAACAATCGGAAACAGTTACCTACGTCCGCAAAGCGAATCTGACACACCACGGGCTCATCCGCTAGATCTGGTCGCACAAAATCCAGTGTCCAGGAGTCGTGATAGGTGTCTGGCGGGACGATTCTCCCAGTAATAAAGCCGACAATATCGCCTTTCCGATATGCCATACGTCCCTGCTTGCACGCAACTGCCTGTAGTCCTCGTCCTTTATTGCCATAGTGCTTTATACGCGGTTTATGTTGAGTGGACTTGTGTATACATTCGCATTCTTCTTCATCGCAGAAGTCGCATTTCTTATCGTCCACGCCTAGGATTGCTGTCGGATCGGCCGGCCATGGCCACTCCTCTAGCCAGCTCGGGGGACGTGGCCAGTCTTGATACTTGTCTGGGTCGAAAATATTCTCAAGGGCCGAAGGTAGTGGTTGTAGAAGTGTGAGCATGTGGGTTTCCGGTAGTTTCTCGAAGGGCTGTTTTTCAGCTTCCCAGCGGAACTCGACATCGTGTGATGTACTGTCCAAGGGCCATTTTCCAGCTTCCCAGCAGAACTCGACATCGTACGATGTACTGTCCAAAGACCGTTGAAAGGTTTTTGCAACCGAACAAAGCGTTCTGATATAGGAGCTGTCGAGGAGATCGTGGAACATACGGACGTCTTCTTCTCCCAGGCTTGTGTAGCTGTCGGGGCTTATGCCGAAGGGGTTTCCTCCGTCGAGGAAAATGAGGCAAAGCAGCCCTTCGTAGCCATCGCAAAGGTGTCTCCATTTGTTCCCCTGGCTGCGATACCTTTCAAACGTTCTCTTTGAGCAATTGGCCTGCTTCAGGATCTTTTCGATCACGGCTGGGTCAGCCCTGATGCGACCGTCCTTCGAATTATCTATATCCTGCGCAAGGTAGAACATCTCAAGTCGGGTGCAGAGGCGCCCAAGAAGAGACTTCCGCTGAAAGACGTCGATTCTGTCAAGGCGTTGTCCGACACGTGCGGGAATGTCCTGCGATAAGTTCATTTGGAAGCTTCCCGTATTCCGATCTCTTCTACTGCGAACGAGGGAGCAGAACTCCTTAATGGCTAACCGACTGTAGATGACTGTGGCTAGTTTGAAGACCACGTAGCTTGGAGGCTGTCCGCTGAAAGAAGGAATTCTGCACTTCGGGTCGACTTTTTTGATCTGTTTATCAACCTCGATCAGCTCAGGGTCAACTGAAGACGGCATTAGAGCGCTCTTTTGTTTTTTGCCTGGCCGTAGTGGGCCCGCCGCTTGTCGCAACACAGGCCTTTTCTTGGGCTGTAACTTTTCGTATTCTGGATTGCTGCTGACCGGCAGCCTCTCTGTTTCGTCGTCAGTCAGCGGGCAGGAGACTGCTCGAAATCCTTTGTGGGCAAGAGGGAACAGCCCGCATTGTTCACAGACGGCAAGATCCTCTGGAATGACTTTTTCCCCAGGAAGCAAGAAGTTGATTGACATGGCGAAGCAATCGGTGAAGTTCGCGACCATATGGTACTGGCCCGGGTTCGTGACGATCATATCGCCGGGCCCAGCGCAGTGAATGCTGAACTCGATGTCTGCCTCCTTGAGAGTCGTAGGGCCGATGAATAGCGAAAGGTGACGCACAAACTGCGCGCAATTGTTCGTCCTCCAGTGCTGCTTAACAAACTCCTCGAAGCGGGCAGCATAGTGCGCCGGAACGACGACCCATAGCTTCAAGCCGGAACAGACCTTGTTGACCGACCGCCAGTTCGCATCTTCTTTATGCCAAGGCGTGCCTGATAATCGACTGCCAGCATGCCAGTAGTCCGAGTTTCCACCTGGAATGGCCGCGAACTGTGAGAATTCCTCTCCCGGGTGGAGCAGCGAGATAAAGTCGGAAGCTAGCGGGGGCCCGACATAGTAGGGAATCTTTCCTTCTGGGGGATTGCTGGCTAGCCTATCCAGAAATTTCCAGACCTCATCGATAGGAGGTTTGGGTGGTGTCGTTGACAATTTTGGGAACCGAAATTTCGTCGACGATGCTAGCCTTAGCCGCGAGCATCCCTTCATTGTCGAGTCAGGAGAATACTCGACTGCGAGCTGTTCCCGATACTCTGGCTTATGGAGTCTGTTTGCTAGGGCATCCCAATCGACCGGTTCCATGTCTGTAACCCTGATGTGGCCGTTGAAGTCTTTCTCTGCCAGCATTCTCCGGATGTTTGGTATGAGTCTCGGCCCCATCTCATTAGTCGCCAGGCTGAACTTTGTCCTGACTGGAGGCGATGAGGCTTCGACTGTAGAGGTTTTCCTCGAGGCCGTTGCAGAGGCTGCCCCAGAACCTTCAGGGGCGGGTGAAGATGGCCCTTTGAAGTTGGACGTGGGGTCTGTAAGCGACGTCGACGTCGTGTCTGTGACACTTTCCACCGGGCTTGGGTCGTCTTCCGCCTGTTCGCCCTGAGCGGCAGACTGAGATTGGTGATCTGGACACTGGGCCTGCGATTGGTCTGCGGAGGCTGGATCGTTGGATCGTTGTTTATGGATGGCTAAGGAGGAGTCTGGCAGCGAGGAAGGGACAATCGCAGAGGTGACGACTGAAGGTGATCTGTGTGCTAGCTGGGCGCTCACTGAAGATGAGCGGGAAACCTTTCTTTTGACCTCTTGCAGATCGGCAGACATCTGAGCTAGCAAGCTCTTCATCTCAGCCCTCAGGGCAGAGCCTCCCGCATGCTGCCGATGTCGAGTTCCTTCGTTGGTGGGCACCGAAACTTGCGATGCGATCTCGGTGACTCGCCTGAGCTTTGCGTCCAGGTCGGATATTATTGACTCCAGATCCGACATTGCGCAGTTGAAAGATGGGTTTTGCGAAGTTCGCTACAAGGTATCGTGCCGAAGGACGGAAAGTTGCACCCAAATAAAGATTGAGGTTCGCGCCGCCAGGGAAGCAGTCGCTTGCAGTGGGGACCCAAAAATATCAGATGACCCTGTGACGTGATTCCCTACTCCTATTTAGTCCGCAGCTGTTCCCGGCTAGCAGCGCCGCAAATAGCCGAAGCGCCGACGATGACCCGAGACACCATCTGTTCCAAAATAGAAGCCAGTCTCCATATTCTGTGTAATGCGCCCTCTGTTGAAGAAAAATGATTCATCATCAGCTCTCCTCCTTCTACTGTAACTTTTCTGATAGATTCTTCTCTTGTGATCTTGTATAAGGCTCTGTTGATGCCAGGCACTATATCTGGTTCGGCATACCTCCAGTCTCCCCCCGCGCACGGCTCCATTTGTTCGTCTGTCCGTATCCCCCCAGACTCGCGTGTACTCTGAACCGTGCCTCTGTGTTATGGTTTCCTGCTGGGTTATGTTGCTGTGTTTCTCCTGTCTTTTGACTAATATCATGGGCCCCATTTTATTAAAATCCGAAGAGCATCGCGACCTAATCGACAACATCGACAAGCTGCGCTCTCAAGGCATCAGCAGATACGTTGATTTGCCGGAGATTGTTGTCTGTGGCGAGCAGTCTGCCGGAAAGAGCTCGGTATTAGAGGCCATTTCGAGCATACCTTTTCCCACCAGAGACAACCTTTGCACACGTTTCGCGACAGAATTGGTCCTTCGCCGGGACGCCGACACGGGAATCAGGAGTTCAATGATACCTGCGCCCGAAAGAACAGCAGCAGAGATCGAGCAGATCTCCAATTTCAGACCCTGGGTTGATATCAACGAATAATTCCTTGGCCAAGTCGTCGAGGATGCGAAGTCTACCATGGGATTGTCGGACAAAAAGGTCTTCACCACCGACATCCTCCACATTGAGATACGCGGACCCTCTCAGCCTCATCTTACGACGATCGACCTTCCAGGACTCTTCAGGGCCGGCGCTCAGGGCCAATCTCTCGAAGACGCTACAATCGTCAGGGAAATGGTATGCAGATACATGGCGAGACCAAGAAGCATCATTCTGGCTGTCATGTCGGCGAAGAGGACTTTACGCTACAAGCGGTCACCGAGTTCGCCCGCAAGATTGATCCCCGAAGAAATCGCATATCGGATCTTGTCACCAAGCCGGACACCATAGACGCTGGCTGGATCAGACAGCTTCGACAAAAACACAGGAGTTCATCGTTCTGTAAGCTACCTGTGGATTTTTTCCTCCGGAATTCGATTGTGGTGAGTTTCGGTTCGCAGTATCCCACGCGCGCACACTGGAAATATCACTCGCCCAGGCTCACACCAACCGCATGGCGTAAAACACATTACCACTTAATTGGAGCGCGAACATACCAGGCTCCGTGGAAGGGAACACCCAACCGTTGGTCAGTGCTTGCACAAAGCTTTCTCGACGTGTCCGCCATTCTGTCAGGCTCGGCGTGTCTGGCAAATCCCGTGCTGACTCGTTATCTGTTGGTTTCACAGGCCACTTAAGTGATAACGAGAGGTTTCAATAGATGAGGGTATTCGTGGATTCGCAGGTGTGTAGAAGAGAGGATCTAACGTGAAGGGCAGCAATCGACGAAGGCCGTGATATGGCTGGCCAGACGGACCCACCCTGACGGAGATGGATCCATGTGATCTGATTGGCCCATCTAGGTCAACGTCCCCACTTTCCCATCGATAATCCGATCGGCATTCCAACATTATCGGATGATGCTCCTGGCTCCCTTTGTGCCTGGTTCTTCACGGGCACGTCGCCATTTCTTCCCTTGGAGAAGGCACGGAGATCGATTGACACCCTTGTACGCTTCCGGCTGGTGCCTGGGTGAACTCTTTGGCACGTGTTGTTTGTCCTTTAGAATTGATTGTAGCGTCGTCTTGAAACTTCTATCTACGTCTTTAATTAGTAGCTTGGCAGCGCTCTACTTGCCTACGCAACTGTCGCTCACCTGGCAGACCTAGCGCCATGATACCCAAGGCCAGATACTGACCTACTGCTGTGCACAAGTGAAAATGATTAGGATGGGCTAAAACTTCGGCATCTGGCTCTGCCAAGTGATAGAAAAGCGTCTCAGGCTCCTGCCAGTCGATCTTGAGAAATACGATTGCCTCGCCCGTCTTCAATTAACTATACTCGAGGCCCCCCTCGATCATGTAGGCCAAGATACCCACTTTCTCGCATTGTATGATTTGGTGGAATGATCCGAGTTCCTGCAAGAAGCCGCGTACGATTTTGGGGCGTCCTTTCACAAGCGTGAATGTCTTTTTGGGATCGGAAATTGACCCACGGAGGGAGTAGAGGAGAAGGTCTTCCATCATGTAAGAAGTTGTTCCCAAAAGCAAGGCGATAGACTTCTCTGCTATACGCCGAGCCTGCTTTTGTATCTGAGGGTCGTCAGCGAGTCCCCCGAGTGACGCTGTCCTGTCAGGCAGAGATGGATGCGCCCGCTCGGTGCCGGCTCCCTAGACATCAAATCAGCACTTTGTATGAACTTTTGCTCTCGTTAGCGCCGGCGTCACTCTTCCCCGTGACGCAGTTGAGGGTGGCTGCCAGACCTACCGTTGAGCAGCTCGGCCTACACGACAGCGGGCTGTGTGACAAAATCCTTGCATGCTTCTATGCGAGTCATGGACATAACCCATCCAGAATGGTCTGACTGTACTTAAACAGGCCAGCCTGTCATTTCCACCTGGCCCTAGCTCTGGAACAGTTATTAGGATAGCATTAGGCCCACAAGCCTGTGGTGATCCCATCCACTCTTTAGTACGAATAGACACTCTTTTCTGCTCACTCATATATGCATATCCCGCTAGCCACCCTGACTAACCGTCACTGTGCATCTGCAGGCAACGTTGGCGGCCCTGTTAGCCAGTGCTACGTTGCATGCACAAGCATGCAATTGGCCGGCCACCGACCGTTAGGCCTGTCAGAATCAGCCAATGGCCAATCCTCGCCCACTGTCACACCTGTAAACAAGGGTGGCATGCAACAGTCGGCCTTCTTAACAGTTTGCGACTGAAAAGCCTCAGCGGAGTCTATTTACGTTTCTTCTTGGACTGGCGATGGATGCCTGACGCGGAATGTCCTTCCGACGCCCCCGTCGGCAAGCGCATGGCCCAACAGGCGCCTGTTGGTGCAGACTCCCGCGATACAACTCCCTCCGATTAGGCACCAGGCCGATGCCGGTGGGCATGGCAGCCCCATGCAAGCCAGCAGCCATGCACTAACGTGCAGCTCACATCGATACACCGACCGGTGGTATCGGGGGCCGGGAGAGCCCTGTTTGAACGGGACTGACACGCTTGCTTTACGCTCAAGGTGTACTCTGTATGAAGTGCAGCTATGTGCAAAATTTAGTGTCCTCTTCGTACTCTTCGAGATCTCAGTGCACGAGACATCGGTACTAGAAGCGACTTTGAAACACAGCACAGAGCAGGAAATGGCTGACGGGTCGCACTGAGAACGGCTAATTAGGTCAGTTCTGGCTGGTACTCTAAAGCAGCGTAAAGTAGCTCGATACTAACGAGTAATCACTAAAGAACCACTCTCATTCCCACTCATTATGTCGCTGGTGGCCCCTTGGCCTTTCTGGCCATGTGCCTGGTGGGCGCCAAGACGGAGTAGTCTGTGCTCATAGGGAACATTGATGGACGGGAGGAAGCATCACGTGCACACAATCCGCGAACCAAATGCGCGGTGCATCGCTTACCTAAGTACGATGACCCGTTATCTGTCGCTGGGCAACCCCATCACTTCATGTTTCACACAGTTCGAACCATTCGCTCGAGCCCAGATAACAATATCCTCGTCAAACCGCCACCATCGCCTGCATTAGAATCTACGACAAGTCGTTAAGGAAGCTCTACGAATACTTATACTTCCTGCATTCAACGAGCACCCGCTTTTGCCAATCTGTCCTCTCGAAGCCCCAGCATCGTCCATGTATGCGACCAGCAACAGTTCCAACCATTCCATACAGGATTGGCTCTCTAGCCTGCCCGGCGTCGACCCATCCGCGTCTCCTCCGTTTGAGTTTCCCGACTCGACCTGTCGCCGCTCCACGAAACGCAGACGCGCCCCCGAAAATTGCCGCAACAGTGCCCGCCTCTCTCGAGAAGCACCGGAGGTGCTGACGCCGCCGTCGTCTTCTCCGTCACGCGACTCCAACGATACCGTAGACATCTATTTTGGCCCCGACCGCCCCCAGGAGTCCTATTCGGACGCGTGCGTTAACAACGAGAAAAACCTCTTGTTCTCTGCGATGCCTGCAGACTCCGAATCTCTCCCTGTAACCCCGTCTAAATGACGTCGGCTACGCGGTGGCCTGATCGATCCCAATGCCACCCCCCGAGCCATCTTACCCACTGACTCGGCATCGCAATCCGGCAGCACAGTTTCGTCTTCCCTTCAATCCGCGTCCAGAACTTCATCGCCAGCCAAACAGATGATGCCTTTGCAACTCAACGAATACCCGCTCGATATTGCGTCCATTGACTCGCTCGAGACTGCACCACAGCTGGCGCGCGAGCTCGTCTCCGTTCTTGCGGCGATAGATGGTTTTGCAAACGGCCACAACGTCATCCCTGATAGCCATCGTGACCAGCTTTCCGGTCTGTCTATTTTCGGCATTTCAGACAATAGCTTCTTCGACCCCAGCGGCAGCAGCCAAACTCGACACGGGCCAGTTCCAGAGCATCGAGGCGTGGAGCACATTGTTCGGTGCTCGCAATTGTGCATTCGGGAGCAGCTCGACGAAGATGGCTGGAATGTCGAAGTCCATCATCCAGCATTGTGCACTGCCTTGCGCCGACCTTATGCCCCCATCAAGGACGGGCTTGTCAATTTCACCAGCACGTAAGTCCTGACCCGATCTTGGTTTATCTTGAAACCATCATCGGTACTCATCTTTGATTGCTCTCCCAGGTGCATCCGTCCGTCGTCTTGTGTGAATTATTTTGTATTAACTGGACTATTGTTCTGCAGAAAAACCGCTCCTCTCCATGCAAGCCTCCTCAAGCGAACACGAACACCTGGTCGAATGGTGGACTACTGCATGTACATCGACACCGACATTTCGGGTACTACCGATGCCGCAGTACCCGATGCAGTCAGGCACCTCTGCGGTCAGTCCGGATACAACACCGTCAATCACACGTCCTACTTTCATCTACGCGATAACCCGGTTTCAGTAAGCGTCGAGTCTAAGCGCCCTGGCGGCAGTGTAGATGATGCGCAGCTCCAGATGGGCATTTGGCACGCTGTTCAATGGGCTTTTCTGGACGAAGCCACGGCCAGGATAGGCTCGACCCTTCAGGATCTGCCGTTTCTCCCCGGGTTGATCGTGCAGGGAGAGCACTGGTACTTCGTTGCGACAACGCGGGACGGGAAGAAGACGGTAAGCATGCCTGCTATTATTGATTGTGTCTATTTGTCAAACGATCCTAGATGTCACTTTGATTAAACTAACATTTCCTCTTTTCTTAGACTCTATGGACGAAACAAGCAATCGGAACCACCTCGCATGCTCGAGGCGTATATAAGGTCATCCGGACGCTCCAGTATCTTGCCTGGTGGACAGAAACGTTTTACTGGCCTTGGTTCGTGTCCAACGTTCTCGGTTTGCGGGAAGACGGGTCAGCTCCGGCGTCTGAGGAAATGTGAGGCGCATCGTCTATCTCAGGCGCCAGCCGACGCTCGTTAGCACTCCTTCGGTGACGGGGTAGACTCGGCCACCTTGATCAGCCTTGCCTGTACCTAGCTTGGCGCGCCTCGCTTCCGGTTATGGCAGCTTCGGGCACAATGCTGGAGATTTCCTGGTCATCGCGCCATTATATGAAAGAGCGTCACGATTGCAATGCATCCTTTACCACCAAAATTCTCCTCGCCAATCAGGCAGTCCCACCATCGCACACATCGAACAAAACTCTAGCCACAACGGTCAGACGGCGGAGGGACCTTCTCGTCGCAAACTGCTTAGATAGTTCTCCCGTTGCAACCTACCTCTCTTGTATCACTGTCGTCTTAGCAGTCGGCCGTCTCCACCATAACGACGCCTTTCGCGCGTGTACCTTCCTGTCGTCCAAGTTGATTACAACACACATTTCACGAAGCATAGTAGATACGGGAGCGAAGTTTGGAAGCTTTTCAAGTGTCAGGGAGGATCTTGCCCAGGGAGGGCCACTTCTGAGCACACTACTTAGCTGTTCGGGAAATCGCCAGATGGAAGGCTCGTCGTTGAGAAGTTCAACCCGCAGTACCTTGTTCTAGGACGCGTGCACACTCTATCTACATACTTAGCCTGGACCCTGCAGCTAATATTAGGGCTTATGGCCCTTCACTTACTTAACATTGGGCACTGCGACCTGCGCATCGCAACCTAGTGTTCTGTTGCAGGAGGTCCTGTACAGCCCCTGTGGCTGGTGCAATAGTGGCTGGTGACCGCAGTGCGCTTACCAAAGCTATTAGTAAGCCCTCTCTACCGCACTTGTTTGCAGGCCGGCTGCTGCAGTAACTCTTGGCCTTAGTTAAGCACTTCTCAATATAAGAGTCTAATTCCTACGCTCGTGGCCTGCAACATGTTCCTAAGTGACAATTGCAAGATTGTCATTATCGATGTGGGAAGTTACTGGTGGATTCGCCAGGCTCCTGAGCTGTTACGCGGCCCTAATGTGGATGCTGACTGGACTGAGAAGTCGGACATCTATGATATAGGCGACATCATCAAGCACATGGTACTTGGGAACGCTCCGATCACAGACTGAGTTGAGATACCCGTTCCTTCACCTTTGAATTGCATTGTGGAGGTTCGTATAAACCCTTCGCCAGAGTAACTACCTAATCTAGACGAACTACATCGACCGGCTTCAGAGATGAGGCTACACGCCTGCAAGTAAAGATGATTTCCGAGGCAAAGAGGACACATCGCAACCTTAGAGTGTTATACACGATTTTTAACACCCTGGCTTTTCTCTTCTTCTTTTTTTTTTTTTTTTGCAATTTTCTTTCTTGCAACTATACGAAGTCGATCATGGTACTGTTGTTGTTATAGGTTTTGGTAGGTCCCGAGCAAGTAGATGCGCAGAGATAAAAGGCTTTAGTAGATTTGGACTCATGAAGCTTGTGTGATTGTGCGTGTGATGCTCAATAAGAACAATATGGAACCCGTAATATCCGGTGTTAGATCAGACACGCCGCACGGTAAAGCAATAAACAGACAAGCACGGTTACAATCCATGTCGAGGCCCCTCTTCTGCGAGCATCAGATTGCCGCATCTGTATCCACTGCCTAGGGACTTTCGGTATATTTGGAGGGCTGCTGGCTCTGCGAACATGTGGCCTGTGGAGCTGCCTATGGACAGGTCCAGTGGCGACAGTGAACCTGTTGGCGTCAAATCGGACAGCGACGACGAGCGAGCCATTTTCGGCTTGCATTGTCCGGGTCGAAGTGTTTCCACAAGGAGTATGGTGCCAAAAGCTGCTTTGCAATACTGTAAAGATAGTCAATGAAACCATGGTTGGCTAGATGGTGAATTTGACGCACCATGTGGGCGGCATGGGCCAAGTGGGTGTTTTGGGGCACAGAGCAGCCCACCCGGGGCTCCGTATGGGGCGCCATCTTTCCCGATGCTACCTTTCCCGTCACAGTTTTCTCGGCAAGGCTCTGAGCTTTCTGGGAGAGGCCGTGGACCCAAGGGATATGCTTCGGCGCTGACAATCTGTCACCAAAGCTGTTGCGCGAATCTTCCGTTGATTGAACCTCAGATATGATTTCTTCAAGACATCTGGCTTCGTAAAGCAATACGGGCGCCTGTGCGATGGGCTGATGACACACGTATTGTCTTTTGCGATAATGTTACGTCTACACCGTGCACCAAGTCATAGCCAATAATCGCACCCGGGCGAACGGCTTCAGCGCCAAAGGCTATTCAGAAGGCCTCTGACCCCTGCTATGATTGATTCGTGGTGCATTTAAGCAAACCTTTCGGTTTTCAACATTGGAGTTTGACCTTTCTTTGACCCATGGGGGTATGCTGAGGTTAAGGCGACCGGGCACGGGATGTAGATGCAAATGGGAATATTTGATAGGCAAGTGCCAATGCCAATGACGACTTGATATGTGGTTAGTTCGGTATGTGATTCCTATCGGCACAGCAACGCTGCTTGGCGGACTGTTAAGCCGTTGACGACCATCGGACGCCATCTATGTCAAGGTCTCCCAGGCAGTGACACTAAGTATGCCATGTTACAGTAATGGCAGAGCAACAAATAGAAGAGGCAAAAAAAGGACAGACGCTGAGCAATAATTGCCTGCGCAAACGCCACCTGAAATACTTTTCTCAGATCCTTCTATCAATCGCCGATCTAAGCAGCGTTGGACATGACGGCACCGGCAAGCCACGCAATTCGTGCTGTGTCCCAGTGGGAATCTGCAGGCCAAGAAGCAGATACTTCGCTTCAATGGGCCACACTAGAGCTGATGCGGATGCAGACAATGAACAATAATCATGTCCTCCAAGTACTCCGCAAACATATACTTGTTAAACCCGCCATTTAGGCTAAGGGCAGACGCCTGGACAGCCTGCCTTCATAGAATCTGTCTCGAAAGGTTCCCTTGCTGCGACTGACACTGCAAAAATAGAAACAATAAGGTCGATAAGTAGGGGCTGCAAAAATAAAAGCCTGAGGAACCGCAACAGATGCAACTACAGATCAATTAGAAGCAGAAATCCAGATTGCCTGAAATGGTTGACGTATAACACAACAGAGGATTCTCATCAACTGATATGATGTGTGGTGGAGAGAAGTTGGTGCTCTATGGAACAAATTCTAGGCACGGAAGCCATTGGGCGTTTTTTGGTTGCCTTATGTGCTCAAAATCGAGTCGCAAAATGAGCCGCGAACCGCTTAATAGGTTGTCCATCATCACGGTTCCTCCCTTTCCACTGTCCACATTCGCATCCTCCTGTGCCAATCCTCTGCTTCACTTTCTTACACCTTCTCAATGATGCGTCGAGTTTCTTCTCAGTTGTGTGGCGACTCTCATATGGACGTAAGATGCTGAGAGCTGGCAGATGAAAAGGATCAATATTGGAATTTTGGTGCTTCTGGGATAACCAAGATGAGCACCATCGCCGCCGGTACAGAACAGCTATCGCCACGGGCGCTCACCTACCTACCCTCAAAATCCACTAAGCAGCTGCACGACGAAAATCTACCTGCCCCAAGACATTCTCTTTCCACAGGAGTCGGGCACGGCCTACCGCACTCTGTGCCGTAAGCCCCTGTTCCCAAACAAGTGGCGACACGGCCCTAGCTACGTGTACCAAGTACCCTGCTACTAGCCGCCTTGCACTCACAGAGGCCAACCATGATACTCTGTACACCGTCAGCTTTCCCAGCCTGCTGAATTGTTAAGTGGACCGGGGATACTTGTCCCTGTTTCGACATGTCATTTGCGACCGCCCGATTTGGCGCTCCCAGCACAGCGAGACAGCTCACCGATACACTAGGCCGGCCCCGTGGTCACAAACCCCAGGCCTCTGTACTATGTACTTGGCTTTTGGCACGTCAACGGCGCTCCGGAGCCAGTCTCCGCACGGGCCATGCTTAAAAGCGCGATTGGTCACCATCTCACCGGCCCTGCACGGCTGAACACCCTGTCCTTCCAACCCAAATGGAGGGCAGTATCAATACACCCACGCCGTCTGAACATCATCCGTCACCCACCCCACGAAGAGGTACCTTGTTCGACACCATAGCCCAACTCCAAGACAGCATTTCCCACTACAATCAGGCGAGAGCAATTGAATGCGGCTCGGCGGGTCCAGACAAAGGATGTGAGCCAAACAGCGTTCATCTTGCCCATTGCGCGTCGGGTACGCTGAAGCCCTCGTACTCGATCCAAGACCACCACCCTGATTGCGGTGCGCCCAGAGTCATGGATGGGCCGCCATCTAAACTGATGGTCCGTCGGATAGGGGCTTGTCCATTCAGGGAAGTGCGAACCAAAGCTGTCAACCACCATCCGTAAAAGGAAACTCAAGGCTGTATTGACTGGAATCATGGCCTGTGCAGGGTAGAGATGGACTGTCGTGTCCTTAGCCAATCGCGGGATACCCGGTGACTTAGAAATGAATGCGCCCCACTAGAATGCCTGGGAGCTCATTCATCGTTCGACACAGAATGGTGTTCTATTGGCAGGATGGTTCAACAAGGCCGAATGGCTCCGAGGGCTTGGCGGGCACGATCAGCGCACCAACTAACCGGCTAATGCGGGCTCATCTTGCTGCTGTCATAGGGGGGAACTCTTTGCGAGCTTCTGCGCCATCAGTTGTCCCTTGTGAGTTGTGTTCTTTGCTTTCATCAAGCCTCTTCCTGTGGCTTGCTTGGAATTCCAAACGCCGCCAGCAACCAGTGTTCACTCGTGCGATGAGTGCCTCTTCTTATAACAGTCAGGGTGGGACCTGGCAAGAACGTCTGGAAGGTATACATCTTGCCGCAACACAGCCACTGGCTACGATCTGACGACTCTTCGTAGATGCATGCCGTGAGGCTAATATTTTGCCTCCCGTTTTCCAAATTGTCTCAGACAGGCGTGGTATGCTGTTTGCCTAGTCTCTCCGTGTGTTCTCGGGTTGACGTTACCTCAACAGGGGGCCGCACCGCTTGATCCAGCCGAGTAACCGTTCATGGACGCACACTCTCGGCGCGATTCTGGTATGATGGAAAGAACCTGAACAACGCGAAGGAGGATGCCGCAGAGATGGCGCTCAACTACTTGACCGGCTCAAACCCCAGCTCGCCGGCAAATAGCAGAGGTAGTTGGTAGCTAGACGATGCAGATAGAAATTTGTTATGGTAGGGGAGGCACCCGCGCCCTCTCATCACCGATTTAGTTTGCTCTTCGTCCCTACATCCTGTTTTATCTCATGATGGTAGAAATGAAAGCAATCTCTCCTTGGATAAATCTTGAGCAACTTGATGATGACATACGGGAAGCGTTGTAGGAGCAGGTATTTTCGTCTTTCCGCCTTGCCTACGGCGCCAACAAAACCATCTCCTTCAAGCAACTAGAATTCCCACCACGCCTGGTCATAGGATCACTAGGCTTAAGGCCAGAATCTGAACCCAATGAGCCTGGAATGACGGGGACGCGAAGCACCTTCATCCAATTCATACCATGTTCTTCATGTATTTAGCATGACGATCCGCGTTGTCCCCCTAAGTCATTGACTGGCTTCCTAGCTTTTGCCTTCTTCTTAATCCCGTTCAATGAGTTGCGCTCTAGGTAGAAAGAAAATATGTTTCTCAAGTTGTCCATAAATCTACGCTTCAGGAATGATCTATCCTCGGCCTTGCTCACTCATCTTTTCCTGACGGCAAGGTACTCTAGCTACGTGATGCAATCCAGGACTGCGTCAAGTCAAGGACGAATCTGAAACCCACGATCCTGGGTCATCTTCTGCCTCACGTTCGACACAAGTACCCCAAGGGCACCATAATAGCCACCATGAAGTCGTCGTAGAGCATCTTCGAGACGGGTATCAACTGGTGAGCAAAGTGCAGCAGGTTACAGAGAGAAGATGTACTACCCTGGTCACCTGGTTTCTGCTGTGACAACCTATTCTTTACCTGGGTTGGAATTCAAACGGACGACAAACTCGGCCTCTCCGACGAGCCTTCCTTGCGCAAATAGGATGAACAGCTGAATAAGGCGGCCTTCAACGGCGGTATTCTGTACTTTTCCATAAGGGCCAAGGCCAGGAGTTCCGACACGGTGTCGCCGACAACAAGACGTCAAGGAATGATATGTCGATAACACGCCCGAGATGCGCATATCGCCTCCTTAATCGTCGCATCCAATGGAGATGGACTTTCTCGATCGTAGCCTCATTTCCTGTCGTTGGACCTTCCTATGGCAAGGCTCTGTGGCTTCGTCGACGGCCCCTTCGCCTTCAACAATTTCGCCTCGCATCAACTAGCTGGTGGTTCCAAGGATGACCAGTCAGGCGATGAATTGCAGATACGACGCGAGTCCCACTGTAGTATGAATGAATTGCAGCAAGGAGAATATCATTGGCTTGATGCGGTGAAGAACCCCCCTCCCCCCTCGTGAGGCTTGACGGAAATCACCGGTACCTTAGGCTGTTCTCGTTCTAGTGTGTGAAATGCACATCAAAACAGGGTGAGAGTGCGACATGTGTCAGCGCGAGACTCACTCGAAAGCTGACGGGCTTCCACTGTCCCACAGAAAAGCACGCAGTCAACATTCACCCTATGTCCTGCCTATTCAAGCGGCCGAGGTTGGAAGACATGTCGTTGAACAAGTATGACTTGATTGGCTCCCGAGATCACGTCCAATGGCAACGGTCTGGCAAAACCTCGGCAGGCTGTGGCGCCAATTTCATCCTTGGCAGGGTAAATGGGGTAGCGCTAACATATGTAAGGGTGAATGCAACCATTGCAGCACTTGCCAGCAGCTCCATATCCACTATTCGCTCCCCGGGGTAAGTATATCATTTTGCACCCCACCCCCTGCGACACAGCGGCAGGCCCGGAAGGAGAGGCATCTTGGCAATGCCCAAATCCGCTTTTGGACTCGCCGGGGTCTGAGGGATAGCAGAGCAGTCGGGACCCTGTGGGACGACTAGAGCTCGTTAGTTTCTTCAAGCACCGGTAGCTGCAGCGTGTTGTCCCTTCCTCACGATGATTTAGGCATTCTAGTGTAGGGAGTCCATTCGACGAAAGTCGGCGCATATGACATACGTCGCGTCACGTTTGTTACTGGCTGGATTGCTTTCTTGCGATTACAGCGAATCGTCCTTTATCATATCAGGAGACCCAACCCGCTGCTCTGGGGAAGCCAAGGTGTGTATGAAACATTGCACTTTTGCAGGTATGCTACCCAGAAAATCGATATGCATAACATCAGTTCTGGCCGTGGAACTTGGTTGAGTAGCTCTGGACGTAAAAGTGAGTCGAGCGCCACCAGAACACGCCGTAGTGCCTCGTCTATCTTCTCATCCGCAACTCGATGGCTCTGTCCAGCCATCTGGCTGCGCTTGAAAGACCAAAAACGATTAGGCATATCCACAATGAACTGGCAATCGAAAGAGCAGCGTGGCCATGATATAGGAGCAGAAAGACGAGCATAGACCTTCAGTGGTGTGCTGATATGGTGAGCCAACCCAGCATGACAACGCCTAGGCAATTCACATCCCTGAATTCATTTCACGGCGCATGGTGGAGTGGGTCGGAAGAGCATGGTCTGCCAATTCGGAACCCCTCCACCGCTAGGTGAGCCTGGACCCATGAGCTACCCAGGCTGCAGAGACAGGGCGCTGTGGTGAAATATTGAAGTCACAGGTTCCGTCGATTTTGATAACGTCGGGCACCCACTTATGGGCAACCCCCACATATGGGCACCCCAAAAATGCCTCAACACCATGACCAGCCCCCTCATTTCTCCTACTTCCAACTATCGCAACAATTACAATATTTATCCAAATAACTTCATTTTTTGGGAATACCTTCTTCTATACCTAATGGTTCTATATACCGAAAATGAAATCCAACAAGCAATCAAAGCCATCAGCAACGGCAAGGCTATAAAGAGGGCAGCCATTGAGTATGGCATTCCAAGATCAACCCTTCAGCATCGACTCAATGGCAAGCAGGCTAGAAAACTTGCATTTTCTGACCTTCAGAGGCTTTCTCCTGATCAGGAGCATAAGCTGGCTGAATGGATTCGCATTCAGCATGCCCTTGGCGTTGCTCCAACCCATCAGCAAGTGAAGCTATTCACAGAAAGGATCCTCTATGCCATGGGAGACACAAAGCCTATAGGAAAAGGCTGGGTTTCTGGCTTTTTAAAGAGGAATCCATCAGTCAAGGTCCAGAGAAGTCGCCCTGTTGATTCTAGGCGTGTTAATGGGGCATCTACTGAGGTCATCAGGGACTGGTTCAAACTCCTCGCCATACCAGAGATCAAGGGCATCAAACCAGCCAACAGATATAACATGGATGAGACTGGTATACTTGAGGGCCAGGGATCTAATGGGCTGGTGCTGGGGATGGCTGAGACGAAGTCTGTCCGCAAGAAACAGCCTGGATCAAGGGCATGGGTGTCTATTATCGAATGCATCTCTGCCATGGGCCATGCCCTGAATCCCCTCATCATATATAAGGGCAAGACAGTCCAGCAGCAGTGGTTTCCTCTAGATCTTGGCCCTTATGAAGGATGGCAGTTTACTGCAACAGAAAATGGATGGACTACAGATGCCACTGCAGTTGAATGGCTGCAGAAGGTCTTCATCCCTCAGACCCTCCCTCAGGGCAAGAAGGAGGCCAGACTGCTGGTTGTTGATGGCCATGGGAGTCACACAACGACAGAATTTATGTGGACATGTTATATTAACAACGTCTATCTCTTATTCTTACCACCACATACCTCCCATGTCCTCCAGCCACTTGACCAGTCAGTCTTTGGCCCTGTGAAGGCAGCCTATAGGAAGGAGCTTGGATACCTCAGTCAGTGGAATGATTCTACTATTGTAGGCAAGAGAAACTTCATAGGCTGTTATCAGAAGGCTCATATGGCAGGCTTGACGATGGATAACATCAAAAGTGGTTGGAAATATACTGGCCTATGGCCTGTCTCTATGGCTAAACCCCTTATGAGCCCTTTAATGCTCCCATCAACACCAGGGCCAGCAGATCAGGCCTGCGAAGGGCAGTCTAGAGGCAAGGAAGTCAGGGAAGCTGAAGGATGGGCATCTGCATCATCTGCAGTGGCATGGTCGACGCCAAGGAGGATGAAGGATCTGGCTGGCCAACTGAAGCTATTCACAGAGCTGGAAAATGATGCCCATACTCAACGCCTTTTATTCAGGAAGGTGAAAAAAGGCTTCAGTGAGCAGGCCTATCAATTGGCAACTGCCCAGCATAAGCTTGAGCTTCTGCAGGCCCAGGTTGCTAATACTGCAGCAAGAAAAAGGAGGGCAGTTCAGATGGATCCAAACACCAAGTTCGCCAACATTAAGGACATCCAGCAGGCACAAATTGAAGCTGGCGAAAAAGAGGATATCACAGGTGAATTCAGCGAGTCTGATTTACCTAGTGAAGCTGAAAGCTGTATTGTAGTGGCATCTAGAAGAGGGCAGTAATTAATTGAAGTCGATGGTGGTAACGGAGATGGCTTCATTTTTGGGGTGCCCATATGTGGGGGGTGCCCACAAGTGGGTGCCCGACGTTATCTGTTACGGAGCAAGAAGTGGCTGATAGAAGCTCGATCTGGCGCCGGCGTCGGCTAGGTCTTACACTCATACTCTCTTGTGAAAGCTGACACACGTGCCAAGCTGAGCAGACCAAGGTGACAGTGGGTGTCGCGATGTCTCGTGAGCGGATGCTGCAGGTACCAGTGAGAAACGTGACCACGGGGATGCAAACACCAAACGGCGGGTATACCAACATTTCGCAACTTGTGGATTGACGACGCAGAGTCGATTGCGACTAGGAAGGTAAACCAGTCTGATTCGGGAGGCCAGCGGTCAAGATCGTCGATACCTGGCGTCTTCTTGCAATACTTTTGCATGAGAAGCTGAACAACACGGCTTTCGGTCTCGATGTGGTGCTGGCTGTGACCCTTGAGCGGCCGGCAAAGCTCTTAGTTGGCTGCTCCATGCTAGACGTTGGATCAACAGCCCAACAACATCAAGCTTCTGTCGCTCTATCGCTAGAAATGAACTTGCCTATCTTCACTACTCCCGCATCGGTCACCAATATGTTGCTGCTGTCGAGCGTGGGCTGTTCAAAGCCTTCGGCTTCTAGATAGCTGAGGCCGTCTACGACCTACATCGCAGCACACGTCACTCTCGATCCTCGTATGCTTGCACTCCGTCGCTTACCTGGCTAACGATGGCACCTATCTGGGCTTCGTCAGGGTATTTCGGGCATTTCGCCAGGTGATAAAGCTGAACGTTGTGGGCTCGAACACGGCGTGCATACAGGGGTCTGTCATGTACGCGTGGATATACTCGACAACGTTCTGGTGGCGGAGCCTTCTGAACTTTGACAAAGCGTCATCTGACTTCAACAGAGCTAGCTTTCTGATGTGAAATGGCGTTCCCTGTCTTACCGCCTCTGAGAGGCTGCCCCCGAGATCGTGCAGTTGGGATTCCTCCCGGTGATGTTTCCAGGGCGAGTTTCATTCGATGTCTGACGTGTGGGCCGGGAAAGGGTTTTTTTCGAGCGAACGATACCCTGTGCTGAGTCCGCAAACGTGGCGTGATTTTTTCCCTCTCTGGTTGTAATGCGACGTGCAAATTATCCTTCGTTGCGGGCATATCGGTCGCCGGGTATGCCCTATGACCTGATGCAGCAGCATTTTCAACCTCAGGATGAGCTGGATTGATAGCGATCTGGGTCTTTCGGTTGGGTTTCATGATGGTTATTCAAATATCTCCTCCTGCTCATGTGGTAATTTCATGGCTATTCGATTGTGTATAAGTAAGCTCGCTGGAAGCAGACTTAGGCGATTGCCCAAGGTATGCGGCTAGAATATCAGCTCCAAAACTGGCGACGGGAGATATCTCTGTCTTGCACAATCGGCTACTCAACTAGACATAGCTGGTGATTTTACCATGGCGTCTGCGTAGGCGCAACACGTTACACACCGGTGAATGTCTGCATTCCACTTTCTGAGGCTATTCCCATAGCCACAGCCAACGGTTGGTTCTTGATCGCGTGGTACGATTAGAAAGTGGAGTTCTTGCTGCTAGTATACCTTGGTTGTCTTGCAGAAAGCAGAAAAATCGGGAACTATCTTTATTTATCCAATAGAAGCATGATCGGATATAATACATGACAAGGCGATGCGCGTCCTAGTTGCCGATTGATTTATCGAATGCAGTATACGAATCTCATTTGTGTGCTTGCACCAATCCCAATTGCAACGAGCCATCAGCCCGGAGCCCGAATCAATTACGAAGGAAGTGTCAGCAAACAAGATCCCCGCCGATGCATCATTCCATCCTGCGACGTAGACCGTTCAGTAGATATTGATACACCACGCATAAAACGCCCGAGACGACAAGCCACCAGCCCGTCACTGTCGTAGTAGCTATCGACGTTGCCGACCATTGGCCTCCGTGAACCGTGTAGATGTTCAGAATGGTGGACAAGAATCCAATCAGCGAGTTCACCAACGTAGGACTGCGTTTTTGTGAGCGACGACACCGACGGAACCCGATCAAACAGAGCCTCCTACACAATGATGTGCTGATGCACCCAGACGTAGTTTGCGCGCCACTTGAACCACAACCATGCCAGACCGATGGATGCCACGCCTGAAAGTATAGACGCAAGAGCGATCAGACAGTCGGTGACCCAGTATGAAACTGTCTGCCCGACCCTACCCATGCTTTCAAGAACTTGTGACCGCCTCAGTGACGCGAACGTGGACGGGAAGACGATGTAGCCGGCCAGCAATAGCCACGAAAAGACTTTCGCTAGGAGGGACCACCACCACTCTATCTCCTTGTCGTTTTCCAGCAACATCTCGTCATATCTAGAGACCGGATAGGTTTTGGCCTGATCATTGACATCGTACCGGGGAGGGGGGGAGTCGTCGCCCTTCATCGTCAGCAGCTACGCGGATGATACCCCGAGAGAATAGAAGAACGGAAAACAACAACAGCGAAGCGGATGATTGACCACTTAAACAGGAGCGAAAGCCGGCCCAGAAGCAAACGCCGAATCTATTAAACTTTTCAGAAGCATGAAGAAGCTCTGGTCTATTCTGGTGGGTTTCCCCCCGTGGCTGCCTACTTCAGCATGGCTCGAACTGCTGTCTGCATGCCACGTAGGAAAAACTAGGTTTTTCAGGGCGCGCAACTCTATCTCAGAGAGTTGGTCATAATCGCGTCTAGGAAAACATACATCGGCGCGGGTCAGACCGGCTAAACGGTTTACAGTCCTTTGGTAACTTAGAATGCGGTGCAATTTGCCAGATAGCCCATTCTTTCCTTCTCCAATCTCGACCTTGTCATTCTTAGCAACGCATGTAACTGATCTGCCAACTCGGAAAGGCCCTGCGCGAGGCCAAGTACGGTCCTCCACAGCCGACGCGTCGCCGTAAGCTCGCGGTAGAGAGTCATGTTCTCCTGAAGTAAGAGGGGTATGGCCGTATCATACTGCTCATCGGCCTGCTTCGTGAGCCGCAGCAGCAGGTCATCTAGCTCGAAGGTATCGGGATAAACGCTTGATGTGCGACGGGGCTCCATCGTTGCTGCAGCACTTGGCTAGTCATAGTCGTTTAAGTACTCGGGAGGGATCTACTTCTGGCTTCACTGCCAGCATTAAGTAGGGTCAATCGCCCAACGAATTACTGTCATAGCCCTTGCTCCTGTAATTGCGAACATTTGACAGCCACTGTGCATGCAGAACACTAATGCATCGTTCCGCGATACTTTCTTGCCAATCATGGCTGCAGTCGGGTGTTTAGCCGGCCGTTGACCGTCACCAAGCAGCTGTTTCCTCCCCGACCCCGACCACACCGGCGGGCGCCGATCGATTCGAACGATTCTGTCGGCATCCCCTTCCCCACGTATTATTCATAGTGTGATCGAGCGCTTCCTTTCAAGGATTCTGCCCGTCAGCGCTGATGAATGGAACTTCCCCTCGGGTTTGGAAGCCTTTTTGCGCCATCGGCTGTTATGGGCCGACATAAGCGGATCTGTATTCTGCGGTAGTCTGATCTACTTAGAACGGGCTGCACGCCGGGGACAAAAGACTCCGTTAACGGAGATGGGCCGACGTCTTCGGGCCTTGGCGGCAATCATCCTTGCTCGGAGCTATCTTGAGGACGACGCATACGAAACGCGGTTCTGGATCGGCCTGACGGCTGGGATGTGGTCGTCGTGTTGCACAAGCGACGACATTAATGATGCTGAAATGACCCTTTTGGAAGATATCATGTGGGATCGAGAATGCACTGCCAGGAAATGTACGCAATGATTACGCTGGTCCGCGATCTGGACACTATCTCTGTGCCAGACCACAGAGCGCTCTAACGTTACATATGTAGCCAAAGACCGTCTTTTTCGGTTTTGGCGTACCCACAATACGCGTTATGAACGAGTGATACATACAGTACACGTCAACTGCAATCTCTTTCATTGAGATACAATACCACTGCCGTCGAATGAGGAAGAAACGGTGCGACAGTCTCGTCGCAGTAGCTCCAATCAGGGCTGTACGCGTCGGCGCGGCGAAGGACCGCAAACGTGGAGGACCCATTTCAAACGACGGCATGAAAGCTAGGGTCCAAAAGACGCTCCCCCGATCTGGCGCCACCAGATGCTAGCGCCAGATTTGGCCACGAGTCAGCCGGGCTGCATCGGCACCCGCTCTTGCCACTTTCTTTTCCTCCTTCTAACGAACGAACTTGTCGCCTGGTCTAGACCTGGTCCATCTAGAGCCAAATGCGGCTGTCTGCTCATTCGGTAACACTAGGTTTGATGTTTTGCATCCCGCCCCATTACTGCGCTGCTTTTGGCCAGGATGCAGGAATGTTTGTTTACGCAAGGACTGCCAGTAGTTTGGTGACGTCAATTTTACAAGGGGTCGGCCAGGTTCCTCACATCGAAGCCTCGCAAGCGACTGAAGAAAGAGGAGTGTAATAGAACTATAAGTAGGGACGTCTTGTCCGGGTTGGACTGAGGAATTTTTTTGTCCGGCTGGGCCTCCAGCCCCGATTTCCTTTGTTTCCCGCTGATGCATTTCCAGCGATGCCGCCGCAACGGTTCTGCATGATTTCCTTTGTTTCCCGCTGATGCTATTCCAGCGATGCCGCCGCAACGGTTCTGCATGAGATTCCGTTGAAGTTATTCCAACGATGCCGCCGCAACGGTTCTGCATGATTTCCCGCTGATGCATTTCCAGCGATGCCGCCGCAACGGTTCTGCATGATTTCCTTTGTTTCCCGCTGATGCTTTTCCAGCGATGCCACTATGTGATGGGGCGGCGAAATTCGGACTCTGCAACCTCCCCGTGGTGCCGCCTGGGAACCTATCTTTAATAGAGATAGAGCCAGTGCAGAGACGTGATGGTGTGCGAGTGTGGACTGCTGGCGAGCGATACGCAGAACGTTTTGCAGGTGTGGAAGTATGGGATCGGATTTGGGGTGAGGAATTTTTGGAGTTGGACAAATTTCTACAAGTAGTCTGGCCCAGGAAGTCGCGCCTGGGACAACCAGCGGACTGTTACAGACGCGTTCGAGCAGCAGAATTTTCCAATTCTTCTCTCGCTGAAAGGACCAATTTACAATACAAGATTCGATCTAGGCCTATAAACCACCAAGCTGTTTTGCAGACGACTCATGTTCATTATATGGTATGTGAACGTGCTTCTGTTGGTTGAGGACCTTTGGAGTCGACAACATCAAATAGAGGTGTTGGACAAAGTTTTCCGAAGGGTTTCAATCGATGGATGGTGATCATGCGCAGGGACATGGAAATGACAGGTCCTAGATGTATATTTTGCCGCGAGAGACGTTGTCTGCGATGCGTGGTGGTGAGTGTCTGCCGGGTCTCGCTTGAAGTTACAGGAGCTCTTTTATAAGAAGAATACATCAAACGAGTTGGCTCCTTCACCCGAATATTTGTGATTGGGCCAAAGCCCAGCCAGCCAATGCGCATGCCTCAGATGTCTAGTAGTGGTGGTGGCCGCTCACATACACTGCGAACATTTCGTTGCCGAAAATCCCATGATAACTTGTTGACGGAGTTATTCGGCTTGGGCGTGGCACTACGTCTTGTCTTCTCTTCAGACTGCTCACGGAATTTCTAAACATGCTCCGCATAGTGTCTGTTGTCAGTGAAGATCAACCGTGTGCGCCGATCTGTGGGGTTTGGTTTCATCCATAGAACCACGACTAATTGGCTTGCCCACTTCGAGCATTCTAGCTTTGTCAGCCATCCAAAAACCAAGGATCGCCGCCACTGGATGATTGGGGAAACACATCGCGGCTGTTTCTAGATTTGGACACTGAGGATCTGCTATGAAGGAAGCCAAACTTGCTCCGAGAGGCACGTCCTACTGACTGGTCACTTGCAATGCCTAGGTACGTTCTAGATGGCTGCTGTTATGCTCAGAGCTGATTCTGGCTTTCAGCAGGGGCTACTCTCAGCCGCACAGCAAAAGAGCTTGCTTGCTCCACCGCGTACCCTAACCGTAAGGCTCATGTCTGGTTCGCAGCTTGTTTCCCAAAGCAAGATCCACAGGCGCTTCCATGGCAATCGAAGAGTCGCGTTCGGGTCGTTCTTGTACGTATGGTACGTATGCAGATCTCCACGTTGGATACCACAAATTTGAAGCAGTACCCGGATCCTCTTGTTACTCTTCCCTCCTTGCGAACGTTCTGTTCTGAGAACAGAACTTGACCCTGTTCTCACAACAAAACTTGGCTCTTGCCATCGCCCAATTTGTACACCGTGTGGAACCACATTCTGCATGTTGAATTGGCCTTTTACAGAAGCTGAAATTTGGACCCAATGTGCAAAGCTTCCGGATAGATTCACCAAGTCTCTGGTCATGCTCCGCACAGTCTCATGGTTCGAGAAACGACTGCGTACGCCGACTGTTGCTGTATCCCGGGTTCAAGCTGGTGGCCGGAGCCGAAAATGGACGTTGTCAAGTATGGCAACTCTCCCTGCCGGCTTGTCCGTACTGTCATCATGCTTCACGTCAGGATCATGGGTGGCCGCTCCCGGGGATTTGAGCTTTAGATTATGGCTGTTTCTGGCTGTGAAAAGATTGACAGTCGGTACAAAAGAGGAAGCTCCATGAGTTCCCAATTGTAGTTACATCTCCTCATCAAAGAACTCATCACCCCACAGACATGCATTCACTAGTCTCCTTTATGACTACGATCATCAAGCTTCGTTGCATGCACTGTCGCAAGCTGGCCGAGCTCACCTCAACTGACGACCTCGAAGACGCGAACATGGTCCAGGTTGGATACAACTTGTTTTATTGCTTTGATTGCGCAAAAGCAACTGGGTACACAAGGGTGCACGGCCGCCAACGCGCATCAGCTTAGGAACAGGCTGCCGCCCCCGCATCAATCTTGTCCTCGACCTCGGAGAATGGCACAGCCAAATTGAAAGAATCAACAACGATTACTCAATGTACCCTACTCTCAAGTCGCTATCTAGTGATGTTGCTTTATTTTAAGGGTAACACGTCGTGCAATGGATTTTCTTGGAAAGGGCTCATCCGCTTGGTCTGCCGCCTCGCGGCACGCACTTGGACGATGTCCCATGGGAAAGAAAAATGTAAGTACATGGGTGTGGGCCTGGCTGATCTCCCATGCCAAAATGACAATATCCATTCAACTACCAAGCTTGACGATTCGCCCAGCAAACTGTGCGATAGGTTTCCGCGCCCTCAGATAAGCTGCGACATACTTCTCCATCTGTCTTGATGAGCGACCTGGAGTAGCGGTAGCCGTTCCCGTCGTGTTGCAAGCCGCATGCGTAGAGACACTTGCCTCCAAAACCGTTGCGCTGTACGCGCTTGGGTTCTGGCGGAGCCAGCACGAGCCACTTGTGTAGTCGGGACATTCGCATTTCGTGCATCCACCACTTGCCAATCAGAGTTGTCTTTGGATCGTCCGGTCTGCGCTTTGTTTCCAGCCTCCTCCATCTCAAAGACGTCCTGACTGCCGATGTCAAACATGCGAATTGATGTATCGTGTCCACTCACACCATCAGCGACGGCGCCATCGGGCATTTCCTGGTTCTCAGCATCCCGGCTCGCACCAAAGAAGGCCAAATCGTTTCCCATACCCCTGTGACGTTGCGTCTCATCGTCGGGGTCTGTTGTTGCTGTGGGAGTATCGTCATGACCGGCTCTCGGATTGCCGATCCAGTCAGCACTGTTCTTGTCGGCAGCGATGTTGTGGGAAATGTCTGCGTCCGCATCGACTGTCCCTTCCGCATTGGCGTCGATCTCAATGCTGCCAGTCTCCGCCGTGACCTCGTCGTGTAGAGCGGCGCTGCCTCCTTGTCTGTCCTGTGCGGGCTGGTGTCGCGTCTGGGCCCGCTGTGGGTCGCGTCTTCGACTCATGCTGTGCGAGCCGTTCAGAAGTTCCGCCAACTAGGTCAGATTCGTATCAGCTTTTGCTATCTCCGAGGGTTGGTTTCTGCTAGAGCTTACAAATCTGTTCACATCTGGAACGCTCTGGCCTTCGGGGACATGTACGGCCCCGTCTAGCCGTCTATGTGTTGGGTTGAAGTGGACGACAGCCGAAAATACACAAGCCTCCTCGCCTAACTGGATTGCTTTCCTTTTAGCGCTGTCACCGGATTTTCGGACCTTATCCTTGGCCCTCTTGCCGTAGATGTGGATCGTTTTCCCTGATGATGCACCGGCCATGGTTTTGTTCATCTGAAATCGTCTCACGGTGAATGTGTCTATCACGCTTCCTTGGAGCTTCAAACTGACTCCTTACTCCACGATGCCATCGCGTTGCTCTCATAGGAGGCGCTAATCTAGGATAAAGTCATCTTCAGTTTCGCCACATCCAAAAGTTGATCCAGTGTGTTTCTGCGGCATCTTCAGCATCTCCAGCGGATGGTGTTTCTTGCGTGATGTTCTGGACCTGCTTCCTTTTACCCGTCTTCCGTCACTTGGCATAGGGTGGCATGGTGACCTAGAGCCAGATTTGGCTCATGTTGGCGTGCAGATCCGGCCGAAAGTGGCTCTCTACGATACGAATCATAGCCGGCTTGATGTCCTTCAAAGTCATACAGACCCACACTGGTCTCGATTGCAGACCACGGACCAAGCCAAGCCGCCCTGTGGCCGAGAACATGGTCCATTGCTGTCTGTGGAGACCATAGTTAGGGCCTGACTCAATCGTCCGGACCTCAGTCCGCAAGGTGTTTTCGCCGGGGTTACGTTCTTTAGCCATAGTCTAGATGTGCCCGATAGGCCGTTTGTCACAGTCTCCGTGCTTCCCAACAATCTTAGCCATCTGCCAGCCACCCAATCCATCTCTTCTGTTCCCTAACCGTCTGATCAGGTCGACAAATGTGTCACAAGAGGCATTGCATCTGCTCCAGAGTCTTCATCCCATACATCTGTACCTAAACCCTCATCTGCATCATGGCCGCGTTTTGGTTCATTATTTCCCTCTGTAACATCGTCAATCTTTTCCATCTCGCCATACGCATCCTATGGAAAGTCCGACACACTCAACAATTTCGATCGGGGCAGTACAGCTACGCTGAATGAAGCGATAGACGGGAATGCTTGTAGGCCTAGCCAGGTGCTTACCATCAGGCGTGCTACAGACCGTGACTGGACGACCCCGTGGTTGAGATAGACTATGACACAATTGATTCTATTCAACGCGGTGTTAAGGACTACTACATTGACTCAACGAAGCGACGACACTGCTAGGTGTATCGATTCATGCAGTCGGCCTTCATCGCGAGGCGCTCCAGATTTTGGTAGTGATGTTGACACGAAGGGAAGATTTCCGGCAGCGAAGAGAAAGGCACAGGAGTTTAGACATCGAAAGACTTCTGATATGTACGTGCTTATGTCTCTTTGCGTGGCCCTACGTCCGCGTTGACGACCTCTCTCAACCATGTTCCCATTAGGCAATCCATTTGACAGTTGCCAGACATAATAAACCATGCTTAGCCTGACCTTTAAGGGTGCTGCAAGAGCACAGAGCGATGTGCGATTTTCTTGTCGGGAAGTAAATGATTTGGGCCAGGTGCTGTCGGTCAAAGAGTGAACGTTGGCACACAACGAGGGTAGTTTGCATACCGTTTAAAGTTCCAAGCACAACCGTGGCTCAGACACATGTCACTGTTTGGTGGTAAGTCGTGCGCTGGACTAAACCAACAGACCTTTCAGTCGAGGGGTCTGGGAAGAGCCGAGACGCGATTGGTCTCTTAGACGAGGTCGATCGGATACCCCTATAGCCTGCATTTTGAAAGCAGCCGGCGCCAGAACGCAAGGGGAGACTTTCCTGTATTAGCAGGATCGTCCGGAGCTAGTGGAGCCCTCGTTGGTCTTTCATACCGCGGGATCCGAATTCGGTCATAGAAATAGCATAGATCGACTTGGTACCCTTGGCGTTGGTCGGCGCAAAGGGTGCCGATGTTCAGGGACCTGCCCATTTGACATGCTGTCTGTTGGTATAACTTTCGGATCACAGGGGCAGGGTATTAATCGATGAAGCTATTCACAGATATCGTGATGATTGCTTCGGTGATTCGGTGGGTGGTTGCTTAACTAGGTGAAAGTGGAAGGTGGGCTTGGCGCCTGCCCAGGCGAAGGATATGGGCCTGCCGCCCCACTTAATCGCCCGGGCCACTTATTGCCCGTACCTTCCCTCGGCCGGATTAATCCCATGCCGAGGTCGCCGGTTCGATTCCGACACTGTCAAAACAGCCTTGCTTGTTGGGGGTGACCCAACTTGACCATCGACGCAAGCAAGACCTTGTGTGTCTTGTTGTCAGCTGCCTTTTCGGGGGATGACGACCCCTAATAAAGTACTGACTTGATGGGGTCCTACGTCATCCGTGAGAACTGATTCCATTAAACTCCTGACCCTGCAAGGCTGGAGTTCTCGGTCAAAAGCCGCTGACCTTCATTTGAGACCGAGTAGACGCGCTCGGCTTGAGGCACACGCCGTCATGTCTGGAGTTGAAAGACAGGGCTGTTCCCCGCCTTTGATATGACATTGTCGTGTGTAGGTACGCTAGACCCTTTGAGACCCCTTGGGAAACCCAAGTGCGACCGACCCACCTCGCTTGCGGCCGAGATTTCTCTTTCGGCACAAGAGGCAGGAAAGGCTCTTGCGCAAGCCCCTGGTTCGACCCGACAGTATGGTAACGGCGTAAACCTTATTATCCACAAGTTTCAGGGCTCCAATGGGGATGCGTGAACGTTCAAAATGCGGGGACACTTGATTAATTAGGCCCATCAAAAAGACCAGGATCTGTCAGCTTGGCAAAGAGTGGACTGGCAGAAAACGGTTGGAAGTCGACATGTGCCCTGCTTGCTTGTTTACACGGAGTCCCGGCCTCACAAATCGCCATGCGAATCGATGTTTCTTTGTTGGACAGGTTTTATTTCGTAATTCTTTGGCGTTGGGAATTCCTCAACGAACCCTTGTAGACGCAACGCAATACCACGTCCCACATGCTTTACGTTCATTACGCCTACTGGTCCCATTCAGTCATTTCATCCCAAATTGAAGGCAGCGCCGTGGCTTCTTCGATGGCAATAGCAAGTGTGGTCAACTTGGATTCCAACTCGTCAAGTCTGCGCAGAATGTCAGGCCACGTCATTCCGGTGATGTGATCGCTCAACTTACAGCAATGCAGTGGCTTCGAAATGCTTCTCGTTCTCCTTTTCCATGTCGGCAACAGCACTTTCAACAGCCATGATGTGGCAAAACCAAACGCTGGGAGGCTCCTGGAACACCGGAGACATTGCCATGGAGCTAGAAATGTCAGCCTGCTTTTGGCGTCTAGTAAGAATGGAGATTCTAACGCGGGCGCATACTCGAAATTCTGATATTCGCGGTAGCCTTGGTCTTGTGGGCCATTGGAATCGCGCAGGCGTTCTGATGTGGAGGATATCAGTGGTTTCTGGATGGTAGTCTCCGGCCAGTCGACTCTCTCGCGGGAAGGGCTTTCGCGCCATTGGAGAGCTTGGACCAGTTGTGTTGTAGGAATGGCACCACAATGCCGGATCTGATTTGGGGATATTTGGTGCCGGCGCTGTGATTTGCCAGGCCGTCGAGAACGTTGCTGAGATTGATGCATGATGTCACTCTTGAAACTTTAAGACAGATCGACGGTGTCAAAAAAGGATGGATCATAGTCCGCCGCTAAAAACGATAAAAGTTGGCGTGCACGGTCTTATCATTTTTCACGCGACCAGGACGATGCTTTTACTCTTTTATACGGCACGAAACTTAGGCGGCACGATGTCGTGCCATGATTCAGGAAGCAGAAGCAGATCTTAAGCGTACCAATTGCATATGATACCAGTTGGCTGGAACAATGCTGGTCGGGGTTTTTGGGAGGGTTTTCTTAGAAAGGAAACGATACTCCGGCTTTGTAGACAACTGTGCCTGTTGGAATGAAATGCTGCATCTTACCAACCGCTCAGCACTCAGTCAGCAATAACGTCCCCACACGATTGACTGGGGGCCAATGGGTTGGGCGACAGACTGATAAACGGTCCAACCTCGGAGTTGGTACCTGTGCAGGTTCCCGTCAGCCCGTGCACCCTGTCAAGATGTTCAAGCCTACGGGCACAAGGGCACAGCGGAAAGACGCAAGACGACGCGCGAGCGAGTCAGGAGGCTTCGCTGGCAGGTTCAACAAGAAGCGGTGCCTCAAACACCAGCGCAATTCAAAGTGCTGAGGTTGTTTAATTACCTGAAGTCTACTCCCTGGTGCCAACGACACCTGTCTTCGGAAATATGGACTGCATACAGGTACATCGTGGCACTCGTGTCAGGGGATGACCCTTGATTGTTTGGTTCGTAATGCTACTTCACAGCCCCGGGGAAGTGCAAGCTGATCGCCGGAGCCGGTGGTGCCGTTACCTTACTCGTAATAGCACGCGCGTTTTTGAATGAGAGAGCAACGGCTGTTGGTGCTGTGCAGTCGGAACTGCTACCTCCAAGAGAACGGTTAGAACAAGTGTATCCAGCTCAAGAGTCTCCCATGCTCCGCCTCACCTCCTGCGCCGGAGAGACATCCCCACCGTCGCATTCTGAACTACTGGCCTTAGCAGTCTCCGACTAAACTGGGATGGCCCTGTTTACCGCGGGGAAAGACGGATCGAAGCCAACTTAGATGAGAAGCTGGATCCAGTGTTTTCGGGGTCTGTGATTTGATCTAACGGAGCGGCGCTCGGCACAATTAACTTTCGAACTGCGCCCAACCAAACCTTCCACCCAGCCTAGATGACGTGATCAAGGCAGGTGGTGGCAGGTTCGAACAAGAAACGGGATTACACTGTTTGCCCGCATAACGGGATCTAGTCTCCTCGCCGCGCGCTTGAACAAGCAATAACCCTATCTACGTAGTGGTCAATTTGGGAGAGGGAACGTTCAGATTCGATTAAGGTATGCATATGGTAATGTTCAATGCTTTAAAGCAAACAAACAGCGATTTTTTGACGCAAGGACATGGATAGCAATAGAGCTAGTCACGGCTGTTGCTCGGGTATTGCTTGCATGTCTTCTGATGGGCCGTTGCTTCATGCTGCCATTTTCTTGCACGGCCTGCGTCCTCGTTGTCATCAGCATCTGTCCTGTTGTGGTTAATCAAGGGTATAAGACTCATACCAACGCTCTCGCATTGTCTCTTGTGATCATGGATGGACATCAGCCTGTTTTTGCGGTAATATACGCCTTGGAGACCTTGGGCTCCACGTTTATGTCCTTTCTCGGCGTCCCCAGGGAAGATGGAAGCGTACTGTTCCGCAACTTCTCTCCAAGATAGACCGCAGTCATCGCGGAGGTAGTCAATACACCCTACTTGTTCCGGGGTATACTTCACGTTGCAGTGAGGGCGGCTCGTTGAGCGGCGGGGCCGGCGCGAGGTCGTTGCGCCAGTGTGGAGGCTTACGGGAAGCCAGTCAGGAAGACAGCTTCCGACGACCAAGGACAAGTCTTGGGGCCCATGCTGGTATTGCGGGGTCGCCTTAGGGAGAGGAAGACCGTGATAGTATCCGTACGTCGTCAGTGGCATGGATCTTCGGGTCTCAGAGGAGAGCGTGGCGGATCTGGGAAAGCTTTCACAAGATCCGATGGGATAAAGTGAGTAGGTTGTTGGGGTTGGCCATGCAGCTGGAGGGAAAATGTCCAGTTCGCGCAGGCGTGGGAGATTGACTTGGAAACCCTTGAGCGAGAAGGACAGGGGGCGCGAAGACATGTCCGAACGGAAGCCTTGATGCGTGAGTCGTTTCGTCGTTTCCTACCGTTGAGAGGAGAGGCTCCCTTACCTCCTAGCTTGCCGGTGACAATGTCAGTCGCACAAGGCAGAGAGAGTGGTTTGCTACTTGAGTAGTCTGTCAAAAAAAGGTAGGCACTGTTTTTGAGCCGTGACGCTGTTCCATCGAAGGTGTTAAATCCCTCCTCGATCGCTTTGCAAGAGGTTGCTTCGCTTTTCTCCGAAGCCCCCGACCCAAGCCTCCTGGTCTCGGCGGGTACAGGCTCCTCTCGGGAAGAAAAACAGGTAGCGTGCGAGCCCACCGGGTGGTGGCAGGGCTGCTTCCCCTTCCGCCTGTGGCGGGCCTTTCGGACCCTTCGAAGTGACAAGAACGCCTGGCAACGGGTCGTCGCACACAAAAAGGTCGGTCGATCGGGTGAGTTCTTCCGCTTCGACGTCGAATTCGACGACCCCGAGCCGCCGCTGGATAGCCTGTCCAGCTTTGACGATCCTGGATGTGATGACGAGTGCACTTTTCAAGGCCTGCCAGCATTAAAACGGCTGGTGCTGTGCGCAAGAGCAGAGCTGTTCGTCTTTGAGCTGCGTGCTTCACAGCCATATGTGTTCTTGGATGGAGGGTACGAGTGCTGCGGATACATACGTTGTCGGCTGCGTGCCCACTCCGAAAGCTTGAAGGAGTTCATGTCGCAACTCGCCAAAAGCAAGGCTCATTTCCGTGTCGGCGGCCACGAAGTAGCGGGTGACTTTGCGCCATACCCGACGATCTGTCCAGACGGCCATTTCGTATTGGAAGTGAGGTTTCGTGTTGCCAGTCTGCAGGAGTCCCTGGCTGTCTGCCTGTGGGAGACTCCCGACGACGGTCGCAACATCAGCGGCTCACCGTTTACCGTTCAGCAGCTGGTGCGGAGCCAAAAGCTCGAGCAGTGCTTCGGTACCTCTGATCATCGTAAGAAACGGTGTCGAGACAAAGACAATGATGAGGCCAGCCGCAAACGACCGAGATTCAGGCCGTAGCGGTTTGCCGTCAGTAGAAGCGAAGCAGACATCCAATGCTGTTTCTGCTTTAGTACCAATAGCGCAACAAAGAACAAAGGTTGGTCAAGTTTATGTGATTCGACGTACTCTTGTTTTCTGATTTTGCTTGATCTTCTCTGTGTGATATATCAACTAAGGACAAAAAGGGCTCTATAAGTGACTAAGATGGTAACAATTGTCAGACCTAGCCTGGTTCATTCGTCACAACGATGGTCGGAATCCGCAGACGTTACTATCGAATGCAAGCATGACTAAGTCTGCCAAGGACATGCCAGTACAAAGGGTCTTCCACTCACTATATAGATAGTCAGGTTATTCCCCTAGTCTTCGTTCTTCATACTAATCAGTACCTCTTGTTGACCACCTACCTATCTATGGGCCTGTCAGTCGTTGGTTGGTTGGTTGGTAAATTTAACGTCTCGAGCGACAAGAGACGTGCCGGGCGCAATGCCGACATGGTCTATGCTAATCTAAACTATGTTACAGGGCTACGTCTTCACCTAACGCTCCTGTTCAAACCGCTCCAAGTTGAAGCGGATCTTCTCACCTGACCAGAATTCTCTTATCCGTCATCCTTTTCCCGGGTCGCTTCATCCACAAGGAAAGTAGTTCGGATAGTGCTAGGAAAAACCACAAGGGGGAAAAACCTAGCACGGCCGGTCGTAATGTGGTTCCACGCCTTTCTCCTCTCCACTTTGATTGGAGCGAAGCAAAGAAGGCATACAGCAAGTCGGCTCCCAGCCGATGGCGATACAGGAGCCCGCAACAATCGCTCTCCGTTACTGCCTGAACTAGTCAGGCTCTGGCAGGAGCGAAAGTGTTCAAGACCTTCCAGACAGAAGGTCTGGCACGGAGACAGAAAATGTCCTGACTTTTGTGCCGGGGCTTTGGTGTGTGGACAAGGGCAATTCGAGCCCTTGTTGGAGTGGTGGCCCGCACGCGGCGGGCACAGCGCGCCGCAGGCTAGCGGACGCGCGGATCGGCGAGGGCGAGAGTGACCTTCAAAGCTTCTGAACTCTCGCCCTACTTCACTTTCGGGGGAGGTCTCGTCGTGTTTGGTGTTGTGAGAGGATTGAAGGGGAGGGGTGCTGTGGTGGTGTTGAGAGACGAGTCCGAAAGTGAAGACGGGGATGATAAGACCCGTTAGGGGTACGGGCCGAAGCCCTGCAAAAACCTAAAAATTCTTAACACTGGGTGCCAAGAAAAAGTTTTTACAGGAGAAGGTCTCGGGCCTGTCAGTCGCTGTCTGACAGATATCATCTGGTGTTTCGTTGCCCAGTAAGTAACCACGTGACAGAACCTGGGATACCCTCGCTTTAGTAAAACCGACCCGATACATTCATTACTCGCCAAACGGCATAGTCGGGCCAGGATTGCCCTACAAGGGATAGATACCACTCGTTTATATAGCTCTCCTGCAGGCCCAGCAGATCACTCTAAGCAATACAACCACATTTTTATCCCCAAATGTTGGCGCTGGCTGGACTGTACAATGTGGAAGTGAGGCTTGGCGTGCACGGGTCACAACACTCCGATGGAAGGGTTGTGGCCTGTGCACCGGCATCTCAGTTGGACCTCACCGATTGCACCTGGCGGTTGACCTGGATGAAATTAACCCATCGTGATGCATCGAGAATAGGATGCAGGCAGAGACAGAGAAGCGTTGTGACAGTAAGAACAGCGCGGAAGCCCAAAATGCTTCGCAAATAGCGCAGGTCCAGGGCGCCGGACCCGCTGAGAACGGGTGGGCCACCCGCCCGGTGGCAGAGCCTTGGCTATCAGACCGCTTCGTGTGCCATAAGCCCGCCACAATCACAACGGCATCAATCGTTCGCGCTGACTGGGAGTGCCACCTGCCCTCGCAATTTAAGCATCCCTCGCACAGGTGCCAACATTCGTTCGGCAGGGAGACGTGTGTTTTGATGAAGCTGGTGAGAACATCGCTTTCGTCCGATTGTTTCTCAAAGTTGGTGTACCATTCAGCGCTCGAATCCAGTGAACATGCATGTCTGTGGAAAGTAAAGTAGTAATTATCCGTCTCTGATATGAACCATTTGGGCTAGACCGTATGCGCACCTGTGTTGGTCATGACACTTATGCTGGGTTTTTTTCTTGATTTATTTTCCTTTTTTTCAAACGTGTTTCCATCGGTATTGTGTATTCGTACTTGTGCGGCCTTCAGAGCGGCGGCCTTGGCTACTTGTAGTTATCGAGTTGCTCTGTTGGATCGCCAAACCATCTATCCGCTCAACAACCAAACGCAATAAACCTGCACCTGGTTTCTGAAAATATCGCCTAATTGAGAGCATAACCGACCGCTGAAGTTATCTACGAGAACGCTGCGCACAAGAAACAGGGGGCAATGGTCAAAATGTTGATCCAAAATGTCCACGTGTTCGATAGCGACGCCATTCTTAAACCTGGCAATGTTGTCTTTACGCGATCCGCTGGCAACATTCAAAACTACATGGCTGACGACTCCGAAGACGAGACTTCCGACTTTGTCATTGATGGCCGAGGCTGCTCACTCATACCCGGTCTCATCGACGTCTATACCAATATCAAAGGCGCCAACGCAGCCCTTAGCACGTATGCAAGCCAGGGTGTCACAACCGTCCTCAACATGAGCAGCACCACCCAACAATGTCAGGCCATGCGCGTTTACGCCGCCGGCAGAACAGGACTCTCAACTTTCCTCACCAGCAGTACCAAAGCATCTCCTGCCCGAGGCTACCAGTCGCAGCTGTACAACAGCCCAGACAGCTACGTTATCCGGACGCGCGAGGATGCCGATGCCTTTGTCTCGTCAAGGTCTAGCGGCCCGGACCGCTCAGACTTCATCAAGGTCCCGGTCGACCCTGACTCGTTTGACGACAACATCCTCAAGACCCACGCCGACGCTGCCCACGCCCACAGGAAGCTGATCATCGCCCGCACCGCTGGCAAGGCGTCCTATGAGCGCGCCCTGCTCGCCGGCTTCGACGTCTTTGCCCACGCGCCCCTGGATGCGCCCATTAACACCGCGCTGGCGCTCAAAATGGCGGCCAGGAACGTAATATTCGTGACGACGCTCACCATGATGCGACGGCGCGCGTCGGCCATTGGCTCCAACGCAAACAATACTACTGCCATCTCCTTCCCAGGCTCCAACAAGACCACGGCAAATCAGGGCCCTGTTGAGCACTCCCGCACCGACTTCGTTCCCGGCGGCAGCTATGATAACGCGACGCAGAGCGTCCGCACACTCCACGACGCCGGCGTCACTATCTGCGCCGGCACGACGGCGAACCCGGTCCCGGGGTCCCGGATCCCTTTTGGCGAGAGCCTGCACGAGGAGCTGCGCCTGCTGGTCGAGGCCGGCATGCCCGTGCTCCATGTACTCCGCTCGGCGACCTGCGTGGCGGCCACGGCCTTCCGGCTCAGCGACCGCGGCATGGTCCGGGGTGGCCTCCGGGCCGACCTGGTGCTCGTCGAGGGAAACCCGCTCGAGGACATCACCGCCACGAGGAAAATCAGGAAGATATGGATCCGCGGGGAGGAAATCGAGCCGTCCGCCGCGGCGGCTGAGATATGATGGACTGGATCGTATGGGTTGTCTTCCAGGCGTCAAGGCGAATGAGATGAGGGAAGTGATTGGAACTTTACGGAAAAGATCACATTTATGATCATACGCTTATCTCTTGTCAAACTTTGGAACGAGTTGAAAGGCCCCCCTTGGCATACTTGTCACTGTGATCAAGTCCCCATCCGTCGTACACTATACATACTCCTGCGGGCAAACTCTCTCCCATCGTCCCGTGTAAACCCAGTCATTTCCATGGAAGCCATGATAATCGTTGCCATAAGCAACCGTTGCGAAATCCCCAAGCAAGAAACGGTCAAAGCATTAACTAAACTATCTGATGTTGCAGATCTGGAATGACCATTACAGGAACTTAATGACATGTTCACAGACAACGCTCGAAACCGGCGTACATACGCATCTCCTACCCTACCGGTCACTGATAAAAAACTATGGGCCGAGGTGCCACACCACAATGACAGTTGTTGTTGTTGTTGTTGTTGTTGTTGTTGTATTTAACGCCATGGGGGCAGGGGCACGGAACCCCTGCCACGACCTCCCGAGGGGTATGAGGCGTGGAGAGCCGTAGCTCAAGCTATATACCATACAGTACATGTACCTATGCTAGCGTCCTCCAAGTCATGCCTTAATGGCTATTTAACTGTCCTGCTATGTCGCTAGGCCCCGCTGGGTCACCCGGCTCAAGCTTGAATCGAAATGGCAACGAGCAGAGCTAGCTAATCTGTCTGTTGAACCCGTCCGTCACGGGTCCGTCGAATTGTAGATAGGGTCAAAGCCCTCGATTGTTTGTGGGGGTAGGAGGGTCCTTCATGGACACCTTATTCCCGCTTGTCGGGCGGATATTTGATCATCCTATCGGGCCCTTGGTTGGCACCGTTTCTTCGTGCTGGTGGTTGGTGGCCCCGGGCCACCTATTGGTCTGGTTGGTCTCGTTGACGACGTACCTGGCCGCCGGTCCCGCATTGTTCTGGCTGAGGGAGACCGGAAGGCCCGCATACAGCGGGCCCAACCTTTGCCTGGGTGAAGCGCGACCAAAACGCTTGTGCCCGGAGCTGGAATCGAACCAGGCCCCTTAGAAAAGGGGTTGCCAGACGCACGCCACTGCGCCATGCGGGCATTCGGGCAGTTGAGGACATGAGGCTTAATGGTTCCAAACTCCGACTCAATGAGGCCCTAGTTGAGTATGTCCATATTAGTAAGTGCACCTAGGTATTAGAAGAATTATTACATGAGGTCTATAGAGGGGGGTACTACTTACTGAAGTATATTCTACTGCTAATAGTTATTTATAAGTAGTAACGTACATGATAAGCGAGCGCGCCAGACAAGCGAGCGCGCCACCCAACCAGCCAGACGCGTCTGTCTGACTGTTTCCTTTCATTTCTCCACGAACAACAATGCAATCCACTAGCAACGAAGCTCAGGTACAGCTGGCTGTCCAAGCTTACAAAAAAGACCTAAAACTCAGCATTCGCGCTGCAGCAAAGATGTACAACGTCAGCCGCGACATTGTGACGCGTCGACTAAAGGGAACAGCATCACGACGCGACACCATGCCGAACTCACGGAATTTGACGGAGCTTGAAGAGCAGAAGCTAGTCGAGTACATTCTCGACCTAGATGCCCGATCGTTTCCTCCCCGGCTTACTGGTGTTGAAGAAATGGCCAATCGACTGCTTGCCGACCGCGACAAGCCACCAGTCGGCAAGCGCTGGGCCTCAAACTTTGTCAAACGACAACCACAGCTCCGAACGCGTTTTTTTCGAAGATACGACTATAAGAGAGCTAAATGCGAAGATCCTGAGGCAATAAACGCGTGGTTTCGCCTTGTGGCGAACACAATCGCGAAATATGGCATCGTGGAGTCAGATATCTACAACTTTGACGAGACTGGCTTTATGATGGGCCAGATTGCATCCGGCATGGTTGTTACAAGCGCTGAAAGACATTCAAACACAAAAATGGCTCAGCCTGGCAATCGAGAATGGGTTACAGTCATTCAGGCCATCAGTTCGTCTGGCTATAGCGTCCCGCCATACATCATTGTTGCAGGCAAAAATCTCCTCTCCACATGGTACACCGAATCTGGTCTCCCACCCGACTGGGTTATCGCAACATCTGAAAATGGATGGACAACAAATGAAAGAGGCCTAGATTGGCTCCAGCACTTTGATCAGCATTCAAAGTCGCGTGCGAAGGGGAAATATCGCCTCCTTATTGTCGATGGACACGAAAGTCACCACTCCACAGACTTTGAGCTGTTTTGCAAGGAAAACAACATCGTCACCCTCTGTATGCCGCCTCATTCTTCTCATCTACTTCAGCCCTTAGATGTAGGGTGTTTTGGGCCTTTGAAGTTGGCGTACGGTCGAGAAATTGAGGATAAGATGCGACGGGGTAATACCCATATTACGAAGGACGATTTCTTTCCAGCATTTCACAACGCCTTTAAGCGAGCTCTCACAGAAAAAAACATCCAAGGGGGTTTTAGAGGGGCAGGACTTGTCCCTCTAAGTGCAGAAAGTGTGATATCTAAGCTGGATGTCAAGTTCCACACTCCTTCACCTCCAGGATCCCTCCCAACAACACCACTACCTTGGACTTCCCAGACACCAAAGAACGCAACAGAGTTAAGTTCTCAAGGAACTCTACTTAAGGATCGGTTCCTTAATCATCCAGGCAGCTCTCCAACACATGGATGTACAGATGTTGAGCATATTCTGAAAGGAGCACTGGGATTTGCCCATGAGAATGCATTCTTAAGAGCTGAGAATAAAGCCCTTCGGGAGGAAAACAGCCTACTTAACCGACGCAAAAGGACTAAGAAAACTCATCTTAGGCAAGGAGGAAGTCTTACTGTAGCTGATGCACAGGATATTCAGTCGCAGAGAGAGGCGACAGCCCAGGTACAAGAGGAAATACGTCGGAGTAGTGGTCGGAAGCCGAGGACAGAAACAGGCCAAAGGAGGTGTGGCATCTGCGGAAACACCGGACACAATGCGCGAACATGTGATTTTAATGAAGATATGTCTGGAGAAGAGGATTCTGAGTAGTTTGAATTGATTTGATCTTTTTGTTGTTGCTTGGGGGTTATATTTGTGATGTGGTTGCGGTTAGGTGGCGCGCTCGCTTGTCTGGCGCGCTCGCTTATCATGTACGTTAATTAGTTTTATTATTAGAATATAATAGTAGTTAGGTTAATAAGTAAGGCAATTAAGTTAATATTAAATTTAGTAAAGCCTATTAAGAAGCTATATAGTAATATAGTTATTAAGTTATTGTAGCTACTAAAGATAGCCTTACAATAGTTAGCCCTAAAGTTAGAGTAGTTAATCTTAGAGGAGCTAGTATAGTCTAATTATTTGCAACTAGAGGTTAATTTAGCCTTAATTTTTATTATAACGTAGTTCACAAGTGAGTGAGCCACACAAGTGAGTGAGCCACTTTTCTAGAATTTCGCACAACCTACCTTTCCCTTTATTTTTCTCCACCTACAACTATGGTACAACATTCAAATGAAAGCGATTTAGTCCTAGCACTAAATGCGCTCAGATCCGACCCAAAATTAAGCGTGCGAAAGGCTGCATCTCACTACAAAGTATCTCGTGCAACCCTCCAACGACGATACCATGGCCAACCTGCTAGACGCGATATCCGACCACCCTGCCAGAATTTAACCTCGTACGAAGAGGAGACCATTGTACGATACATCGTTGACCTGGATTCGCGAGCATTTTCGCCACGCCTTAGTGCTGTTCGAGAAATGGCTGATCGACTGCTTCGCGACCGCGGCGCGCGACGCGTCGGAACAAACTGGGCCTCAAACTTCGTACGACGACGACCTGAGCTCCAGACGCGTTTTAATCGAAGAATCGACTATCAGAGAGTCCTCTGCGAAGATCCGGACGCGTATCGCGCGTGGTTTTCCCTCGTACGAAACACAATTGCGAAGTACGGGATAGACGATACCGATATCTATAACTTTGATGAGACTGGGTTTGCGATGGGCAAGATGTCCTCTGAAATGGTTGTTACAGCCTCTGAACGACGTGGCAAGCCAAGAGGAGTACAACAAGGGAATCAGGAATGGGTTACAGTAATCCAGGGCATTGGGTCGTGCGGCTATTCTATCCCGCCGTACATCATCTTTGCAGGCAAGGTCCATCTTGACTCCTGGACGTGCGACAGCCCCCTCCCACCCGACTGGGTAATTACACTTACAGAAAATGGTTGGACGACAAATGAGAAAGGCCTAGAATGGGTACAGCACTTTGATTTCCATACAAGGAGTCGTACGAAGGGTGCTTACCGCCTCCTCATCCTTGATGGCCACGAAAGCCACCATTCTGTCGATTTTGAGCTATACTGCAAGGAGCAGAACATTATCACGCTCTGTATGCCCCCTCATTCATCGCACAAGCTCCAGCCGCTTGATGTCGGGTGCTTTAGTCCCTTAAAACGGGCGTACGGCCAAGAAATCGAGGTCCTTATGCGGGTGCACATTACGCATATTGCAAAGGAAGACTTCCTCCCAGCCTTTTATAAGGCGTACAACAAGGCAATGACAACATCAAACATTCAAGCAGGCTTCAGAGCAACTGGCCTTGTCCCGTACGATCCGGAATATGTGATTTCACAGCTAGATGTGAAGCTTCATACGCCATCACCTCCAGGTTCTTCTGCTGGCTTACCAGCAGCTTGGGTCCCAAAGACGCCAAACAACCCAATTGAATTCGATTCACATTCTGATTTTATTACGAATCGCATCGTACGACATCAGAATAGCTCCCCAACGTCAATTATTGGGTATATGCAGCAGCTGAAGAAAGGAATTATGGTGGTAGCCCATAACCAGGTTTTAATGCAGGCACAAATGACTGAGTATCAAGAGGCAAATGAGCGTATGAGCCGCCGTCGCCGTACGAAAAAAAAACAGCTTCAGAAAGGTGGAACACTTACAATCAATCAGGCAAAGGATATAAAGTCTCAGATTGATGTAACGGAGCAGTTACAGGTAGAAACAGGTCAGGGTAGTAGTCGTGCGAGGAGGACAGAAACGCGCGCACGACGATGTGGCATATGTGGAGAGACTGGCCATAATGCTCGCACGTGTCAAAAAGTTGAATCTACCTCTGAAGAAGAGGATTCAGAATAGTTTAAATTAATTTAAGGCGTTGTGGTTGATTTCTCTTATACATTGTTGTACGGGTAGTAGAAAAGTGGCTCACTCACTTGTGTGGCTCACTCACTTGTGAACTACGTTATTCTTAATATTGCATTCCTTTTTTGCTCCTCTAATTAATATACTAACTTAGTTAGGCTAGTTTTATCCTTAGGGAAGACTAAGTAACGTGGTTGATAAGCTCGGCGATCAGACAAGCTCGGCGATCACGCAACCGCAACCACAGCACATTTCCAACTAATAAGCAACACCCAGGAAATCAATTGAATTCAAACTAATGAAGGTCCTCTTCCTCAGATATTTCTTCGACAAATTGACATGTTCGCGCATTATGACCGGTGTTCCCACAGACGCCACACCGCCGTTGGCCCGTCTCAGTCCTCGGTCGGCGACCACTACTCCGCCGCGTTTCCTCCTCAATCTGAGCTGTCGCCTCTCTCTGTGATTGAAGGTCCTCTGCCTCAGCTATAGTAAGACTTCCTCCTTGTTTGAGACGGGTTTTCTTAGCCCTCCTGCGTCGGCTAAGCAGGTTATTCTCCTCTCGAAGGATCTGGACCTCCGACCTTAATAAGGCAATCTGGTGCATAAATCCTCGCGCTCCCTTTGATAAATGCTCTACAGCTTCAATAATTGAAGTTGGGGAGCTATTCTGATGGCGGGAGATCCTCCTTTTAATGAGTTCAGACTGAGAAGATGCTTCTGTTGGGTTGTTTGGCGTCTGAGAAGTCCACGCAGGGGGTGTTGTTGGGAGGGACCCTGGAGGTGTTGGAGTGTGTAACTTGACATCAAGCTTTGAAAGCACACTTTCTGCGCTTAGAGGGACAAGCCCTGCTCCTCTGAATCCTCCCTGAATGTTATTTTCCGTGATAGCTTGCGTGAAAGCCTTACGAAACGCAGGGAAGAAGTCTTCTTTCGCAATATGCGTATTACCCCGGCGTATCTTATCCTCAATTTGTCGACCGTATGCCGTCTTTAGTGGCCCAAAACACCCAACGTCCAAGGGCTGAAGCAAGTGAGACGAATGAGCCGGCATGCAGAGTGTGACGATATTGTTTTCCTTGCAATATATCTCAAAGTCGGCGGCGTGGTGACTTTCGTGCCCATCGACGATAAGGAGGCGATAACTACCACTTGCACGCAGTTTTGAATGCCGATCAAAGTGCCGTAGCCAATCTAGGCCTCTTTCGTTTGTTGTCCACCCATTTTCAGACGTTGCAATGACCCAGTCGCGTGGGAGACCGGTTTCAGTATACCAGGTGGAGAGGTGATATTGGCCTGCAACGATGATGTACGGCGGAACGCTGTAGCCTGACGAACTAATGGCCTGAACGACTGTAACCCATTCACGATTGCCAGGCTGCATCATTCTCGTATTTGACCGCCTTTCGGCACTAGTGACGACCATTCCGGATGCAATCTGGCCCATCATAAAACCAGTCTCGTCAAAGTTGTAGATGTCGGAGTCCACGATGCCGTATTTCGCGATTGTGTTCGCCACAAGGCGAAACCACGCGTTTATCGCGCCTGGATCCTCGCATTGGGCCCTCTTATAGTCGTACTTACGAAAAAAGCGCGTCCGAAGCTGTGGTTGTCGCTTGACGAAGTTTGAAGCCCAGCGCTTCCCAACTGGGGGTGCGTCGCGGTCGGCAAGCAGTCGATTAGCCATATCTTCCACACCACTGAGGCGAGGAGGAAACGATCGGGAATCCAGGTCTAGAATGTACTCAACTAGCTTCTCCTCTTCAAGCGCAGTCAAATTTCGTAGGCTAGGCAATACGTCGCGTCGTGACAGCTTTCCCTTAATTCGGTCGCGTAACGTTGAGTAGGGTACTGAGTAGATCCGGCATGCGGCTCTTATACTAAGATTTTTAGTTTGTTTGATTGCCTGGATAGCTAAGTTCAATTGAGCTTCTTTATTCATGAGGGACATTGCTGAGTATGGTGTGATGTGTATGTAAAGGTGAGAGGTTAGTTTGTCCGGTCGGGTGATCGCCGAGCTTGTCTGATCGCCGAGCTTATCAACCACGTTATACTAATAGATTAATATTACTATTAGGGTGAATACATTTAAGTTTCTAAGTAATGTTATAAATAATAAGTTGCCCTCTATTATTAAGCTCTAGTTTGCCTAAGTCCTATTATTATTAATTCCTAGCTATAGAGTAGAGATTATAGATGGTTGCAATAAGGGCAAACTGGGTGTACTCTAGGACTTTAGTGTATCCCCTAGGGAGCTACTTATATTCCGTCTTCTTACAGACACTAGTGGTGCAGACGAGGCTATCATCCTTACACCTCTTATAGGGGAACTCTCCATAGCATTTTGTCTTCTTTATTCGACATCTTTCACAGGCCTTCTGTACTCTTTTGTGGCGGCCATCAGCAGACATGCCTTGCGAGGTATGGTTGTGATGCTGTGAGGGCTGGCGCGCTTGGCGGTGTGGGGGTTAGGCTTGATGGACTTGGAGCTGGATGAGCTCTTCCTAGACTTTTGGTCCTCCAATGGAGGGGTGGGCAGGCTGCTTCCTATTGTGAATGATTAACAGTTGTGGTTGGTATGTGGACAGGGAGAGGAAGAAGGGGAGATAGGTTTGTAGTAATGTGGAAAGCGTTATTGGTGATGTAGATGGAGGGGCACACTGCGTATAAGAGTGAGAAATGCAGATGGGTGCTGTGTAAGTGAAGTCCCAGTCAAGGAAAGATAACTACAAAGGTAGAAAGGTCAGGATTACACAGCCCACAGTCCGCAGCGCTGGGGTCAACAGGGCGGGAAAGTCAGTACAACAAGGCACTAGGGGTGAGAGGGCGTTAGCAAATTATTAATGTCGAGCAGCAATGGGACCCAATGGGGAGTAGATGGGGTGCGTCTATTGTGCGCGCGCGAGATTATGTGATGCACAAATCAAAAGGGCCTCAGGAAGCTTTTTTGGGGGGGGTTGATAGAGTTCGGGCGCTCGCAATGCTCCCAGTATGGCAGGGCGTGTGCGCTGCGGTACGTGAGTACGTACAGGCAGGTAGGTAGGTTGTGGGAGGAGACTGCGCGGGTGCGGGTGCGGATACTGGCGCTGGTGCAGTGGTGCTAGGCTCTGGCTGCTTCTGGTGTGGATTCGCTGGCCAAGTCTGGCATTAACGGTCGGCGACGTCTTTGTGTCCGAGGTGCGCGGACGGACCCAGTGAGTGAGTGAGTGAGTCGTGGTGGTTATGGAATGGGACGGACCTGAATAGGGATCCTGACGGAACTACACAGTACATAGAATAGCCTCATGCAAATGAGGGGTCCTCTCTTTTGTACATATGGCTTAAGGGTACATGTTCCAAGTTCTGACATCAGACAGATCGTTGGTATGGTCAGCAGTGGCATAATGAATGGGGATAAGTGTGTTAGATAATCGATGTCGATTCGATGCAATACCCCTGGGTTCATTGATCAAAGAGTGGTTGTTGTGCTTGATTGAGGGATTATTCCCATCCTGGTCGAAGCGGGGTTCTGTATTGTATCTACCCGTTCTCACCGGTTCTTGTTAGATTGACACCTGTGTCCGGATAGATGCGGTCGAAACTTGCGTATCTGCATTTATGTAATATGCAAGAACCAGGAAGGACGAGTAGATACAAGACAGAACCCCACTTCAACTGGAATAGGGAGAATCCCTCAATCAAGCACAACAATTACTCTTTGATCAATGAACCCCAGGTGTATTGCATCGAATCAATATCGTCTATCTAACAGTTCTTGCATATTACATTTATGCGAGTATTGTAGTTTTGACAGCCTTTAATCCAGACACAGGCGTCAATTTAACAATATAACCCATTCAGAATAGTCTAACTGGACTAAAACAAGCCAGCCTGTCATTTCCACCTAGCCCTAGCTCTATAACACTTATTAGGATAGTATTAAGTCCACAAGCCTATAGTAATCCCATCCACTCTTTAGTACAAATAAGACACTCTTTTCTGCTCACTCATATATGCATATTCCACTGGCCACCCTGACTAACCATCACTAAGCCTAATTCAACCGCATGAAACGGGAAACGTCTGTCAATAATAGCGTGATTGTGCTCGTCAGTCAATAATCAACACACAATAATCGGAGGCAACTTCTCTCTCGCCTAATTTTTCTTGGCATCCGCTGTTAGTGAATCAGGTGATGAACCACTAGAATCCTTAACAGCCGAAAACTCTTCACTTCTCTGCTCCGGAGCCCTTCCGCGATGGCCTCACAGCCTCCGGCGGGCATCGGACCGCTGCCGGCCTCACCGGCCGGCCCCGATCGGGGCTCTGGGCCACCTCCAGAGCCAACCTCTCCACCAAGGGCTAAACGCCGCCGCAATACCGAGACTCAGCCACTCCGGCCCAGTCTCGCGGGAAGCCAGCCTAACACCTTCAATCCAGCCCCCCCAACGGCAAAGGGGACTCCGATCTCAACTCCAGCCACTGGTAGGACCGCCACTGGCTCTGTCTTGTCCGCCCTGGACGAGGAGGCCAGGCACTATGAGGCCCGCAAGGACGTCTTCTTAACCATCGCGCAGTCTGTTGATAATGTCGTCTCCAGCTTTGAGGGCCCCAGGAAGCAGATCGCGAAAGAGGCTACGGCCTATGTGATCCAAGCCCTAAAGAAGCTCATCAACAAGGAACATGCTCCGCCACTGAGCCGGAGCTGGGCCGCCGTCACGGCCTCGGCACCAGGTACAGCTCCAGACCCCCACCGGGCTCCGACCCGCCCGCAGGCCAGACCCCAGACAAGATCCCAGGCCCCACCCCAGCCCCAACCTCAACCGAAAGAGGACCTCCGGGTCTTCGCCCGCATCCCGGAGGAGGGCCTGTCGGCTGCCCGAAAGAACGCTCCCTTTGCCCTCCGCCAGACAGTTTGCCGAACCTTCGACCTCCAACTGGCAGATATCCCTCATATCTACCACATTGCGACCGGATACTCACTGAGGCCGTCAAACAAGCAGATCCAGCAAGGCCTCCTCGCGGACAAGCAAAAACTAGCGGGCTGCTTAGGGGCTTACAAGATAGAGACCCCGATAAAGTGGTTTACCTACGTCGTCCCGCGCTGCCCAGCCAAACTGTGGAGCGTTGATGGGGACGCCCTGGACCCAGCCACCTTGATCGAAGACGAGGTCTTTGCCCAGACAAGACTGAAGCCCACCCGGGCCCGGCAATCCCGCCTTGGGCCGAACCCCATTACGAACGAAGTCTCTTGGGTGATCTCATTCCTAACAGAGGTACAGCCCTTCAGACTGTTCAACCAAAGCAGCAGGTCCCAACTCATTCAGAAGAGGAAGACGTTGATCAGACACGACCCCGGCTGCCAGGGCTACCACTCAAACAGCTACTGCAACCGACGGCCGCTCTGCAACAACTGCAGCAGACCTTCAGACTCGCACGAGACTGGGCCCTGTACAGCTAAACCGAAGTGTGCGAACTGTTGCGGCCCGTTCCAGGCTAGCCACAAGAATTGTCCAGCTAGGCCTATGACGATGAACGGCATCCCTGCCCTCCCAGACCGGAAGGAGCGGGCTCGGATCCGCAAGGTTGGACAGAAGGCCTATGACGCCCTCTATGAGGCCAGTCTAAACGCCTCTCGGAACAGCACCCAACAGCCTGGGGACCTCCCTCCCTCCGACCAGGACCAACCGCTCGGCTCCAAGCGGCCACGCAAAAGGACACCTTCCGAGAGCTCAATTATGTGCCTCGGGGACACGGACACCGATAGTAGCAGCACGAGTGAGGACGAGCCCGAGGATGCCGAGGGTCCTCCCCAGACTAACCAGACTAACCGCGCTATCCTACCTCTCTTGAGCAGGAGTCAGAGGGTAGCTCAGAAACCGGATTACAACGTTGCTAATGCCTACACCCACCTGGAACTCGACTCGGAGACGTAGGCCGAAGCAGGCCTCTCCGCAGGTGCTACGTATAGCTCAGTGCAACGTAGGGAAGCAGTCGCCAGCACATACAGCTTTCCTGGAGCTCTGCTGGGCTGAGCGGATCGACATTGTACTGGTCCAGGAACCCTGGATAGGCTATGTTGACAAAATGCAAATCAACACACATCCAGGTTTTGACTCCTACGTCCCAGTGGACTTCTGGAAGGACAGGGAAACCAGACCTAGGGTCATGACCTACATACGGAAAGGGATGAAGGGGAAGGCCCAGCAGCAGAGGCCCGTCCAGACAAGGGACATCCTATGGATCACAGTTGACAACGCAACTACTGTGGTTAACGTATACAGACAACCAGGAGACCCACAATCTCACACAACCACAACCCTACTAGAATACAGGCCGCCAGAAAGAGTCCTTGTAGCAGGGGACCTCAACGCTCATCATTACTCCTGGGAGCCTGGATCGAGGAACAGGAACAGAGGGGGCGACATAGCAGACTGGGCAGATAGCCACGGCCTGGCACTCATCGGCGAGACAGGGACTGCGACCCATGCCCAAGGCCATGTACTCGATCTTACCTTCTCAAACATTCCCCTCGCACACGCAGTGGTCAGCCCACACCTGCACCCAGGGGCCGATCATCAAGCAATTATCGCAACGATCCCGCTTCAAAAGCACCGACAACAACAGACAGACCAACCACAGTCACTATCAGTCGCAGACTCGGCCCTACCCCGGTTTAGAGACCTGATCAGAGCAGGAGCCTCAGTCTTACCTACTCTGCAGGACGAACCTACCCCTGCCGAGTTGGACACCCAAGCGGAACGACTAGCCGACCTTCTCTCCACGGCTGTCCAGGCTGTAGGAAAGAAACGAGGTAAGCATGGGAAAGGGGCCCCTTGGTGGACGGAGGAGTGCGCAGAAGCCCACCGAACGTACCGCGAGGCCTGCTGCCGACAAGCCCAAGAACTAGAGCAGACCCCACGCCTTGCTACCCTCGAAGAGCAGAAGGCCTTCTTGGGTACAGTCAGGAAAGCTAAGCGGGCCTACTGGGCTGCTAAGATCGAAGGAGTTACCTCGGACCAAGACCTCTACAAGATTATGGGCTGGCGGAAGGCTAGCCTAGGGGTAAGAGCCCCCCCTCTGGTAGTGGAGGGTCAGACGATCAACGACACTCAGGGTAAAGCCCAAGCACTCCGAAGAGCCCTCCTAGAGAGGTTCAGTGCACAGGATGACTTGCCAGGAGACCCGTTCGACGTCCCTACGGTCTCTCGACGACGGATACCCTGGCATGATGCCATCAGTAGAGAAGAGCTGAGAGAGGCTACTCTGACAAAGACCACGACCCCTGGCATCGACGGGATCACAACACGGCTGCTTCGGGCTTGCTGGGACCTTATATCTGATCCTGTCAGACAACTGTTCCAAGCTTGCATACAAACGGGCTACTTCCCCCAGCCTTTCCGCAGAGCGGAGGTCGCTATGATCCAGAAGGCAGGGAAAACAGACTTTTCAAAAGCCGGATCTTGGCGGCCAATAGCCCTACTATCTTGTCTTGGGAAAGGTCTCGAGAGGCTGATAGCCAGAAGAATGTCCTACCTTACCATCCTAGAAGGGGTGACCAGCCCACAACAAATAGGGGCTCTACTTGGCAGGTCAGCGGTTGACCTAACCACCTGCCTCGCCCACGACATCGAAATGGCCCTTGACAAAGGGCTCACAGCTACATTGGTGACGATGGACGTCCAAGGGGCTTTTGACTCTGTCCTTCGGAACCGGCTGATTGTCCGGCTACGCCAACAAGGCTGGCCTCACAGCCTGGCCAAACTGATATTCCACTTTGCTTCAAACCGAACAGCCAGAGTCAGGCTGGAGGACGCAACAACAGAGGACTTCCCGCTGGCTTGCGGGCTGCCCCAGGGCTCCCCGCTGTCTCCTATTCTTTTCCTGCTTTACATCGCAGACATCTTAGCAGAAGACCCGAAGCTCCGGTTCGGGTACGCAGACGACATCGGCCTTCTGGCTATGGGCCCCTCCCTTGAGAGTAATGCTGCGACCCTCGGCCAGGAGATCACACGCATTCTCGACTGGGGAACGGAGAACAAGGTCGCTTTTGACCCAAAGAAGTCCGAGGCTATCCACTTCACAAGGAAACATAATCAGCAAAGAGATCTGCCAGAGATTAAGGCGAGACACCTTAGAATCGTAGCATCAACGAAGCCCATCCGTTGGCTAGGGGTCTGGTTCGACAAGAGGCTTTCTTTCCGACACCATGTTGAAACAAAGCTGGCTGCGGCGACGAAGGCGGCCCAACATCTTAGACACCTGACAAACACAAAAGGCGGGCTCCCGGCCGCTGCTGTACGCAAGGCTGTGATCTCCTGCGTCCTGCCAATCGCCCTGTACGGGGCCGAGACCTGGTATGGAGGCATGACCAAGCCAGCCCCTGGCAGAGCCATCGATACCGGCCGCAATGTTTCTCTCCCGATAGATGAAGTCAGTACAGGCCAGAAGGGTCTTGCAATCAAGCTCGAAAGGGCCATCACAACGGCAGCAAGGGCTATCCTGCCGGCCTGGAAAACAACCCCGACGCGCAGCCTCCTTAGGGATGCTGGACTACCACCAAGCAAGGTGGCTCTAGAAGGAGTCCGCCTACGCTTTGCAGCACGTCTAAAGAAGGTTGATCTACAACACCCTCTTGTCCCGAGGCTCTCCCAACGAGGGCGGCAGCAGACGAAGCTCCAACGGACTGCAGACCTTGCACCAAAATGCCCGAGACCAGCACTCATCCAACCGCAGTACCTCCCAGGCTCACAAGACCTGATAGTCCTGCAGACTAAGAAAGAGGCAGCTAAAGCTTTCCAGGCCTGGCTTAAGACCGTACCAGACAGCCACATGGTTGTCTTTTCAGATGGCTCCAAAGCGACGAACGGAGCCACAGGATATGGGTTTGTCATCTACCGCAGCAACAGGCGCGTGGCCCAGGGCTGCGGCCGACTCGGTCTAGCAGAGGTGTTCGACGCTGAGGCTGAAGGGGCGAGGATAGGACTCCGGCGGGCCCTCTTAACCTCCCAAGGCCAACCCATACACATCTGCATCGACAACACCAGTGTCATCCAAGGAATACGGGGCGAGGCCCCAGACTCCTCGCAAGCAGCGGTGCTCGAGATCCAAGCTGCTGCTAGGATATACAACATCCACACCCACTGGGCGCCAGGACACCAGGGGATTAAGGGCAATGAAGAGGCGGACCGGCTAGCCAAGGAGGGCACAGCGCTGCCGGTCCCTCTAGGCCAACTAGCTACGCTCTCCGGGATCAAACGGCTTGGCAGAGAGAGATTACGAAACCAGTACAGACAGTGGTGGGGTAAAGAGGCGACCGAACGGTACACCCAGCTTGGACTGAGGCTACACTTCTCCTGCCCTCCCGAACTCGCCCTACCACGGAGCACCCTTCACCACCTCTTAGCGGCCCGGTCGGGTCACGGGGACTTTGAACACTATCACCGACGCTTTAACCACACCGAAGCCTTGCTAACCTGCTCCTGCGGAGAGGCAAAAGACGTAGACCATCTGGTCTACTGCCCAGCGACCTTGGCGAGGAGGCAGCAGTGGCCCACCCTCTACCCAACTGGTCCGCTCGACCCCATAGGACCTATGGGATCCCTTGAACGATACTTCAAGGGACTAATGACTGACCCAAAAGGCTTTGAGGCCTTCCTCGGCGTGACAAACTTCTTCCGGAAGATCTGCCCACGCTACTAGGGAACGGGCTTCGGCACGGGATCTAGACAGCCAACTCAACCCTCATAGGGAATAGACGGGAAGCAATGAATCTGGGGAACCAGCGGGAACCAGGGACAGATAGAAGGCATAGTAGCCATCAGGCAGGATTTGGAGGACGAAAGGAAGGGCGATGTATGAAGTGCATAGTCCTAGCCCACGGCTCTCCACGCCACATACCCCTCGGGAGGTCTGCGACAAGGGCTCCACCCTTGCCGCCATGGCGTTAAATACAACAACAACAACAACAACAATAATCGGAGGAGGTCCTCCGGTGCCACGTCGCTTTTTGCTTGGCTGACAAAAGTATCACGTCCTTCCTATCCCATCGACAAGCTTTCGGGGAACCGTCCACAAGTGCGGAATCAAAAGCGGAAGATTAGTGACGTTGTTAGCGCAGGTTCATGATTTAATTGCGTGATTGGCCACCTGATCTGGCAGTAGTACAATCGAATAGTACTGTGATGCGGTCAGGATGACGGTTGTTGCGCACACTTGTATTACCTGTTATCTCGGACGCGATTGTTAAGGTTCATCGCGAGCTAGAGCAGTACTACAACGAGATAGTCAACAGCAACGATGATGGTCATCAGGAGAAGTTTGGTACTCAGTTCACCTGGGAGTTGGCAGCACAGCCGACTTCAAGATCTTCCGGAAGCAGCTCAACAACGACAAATCTCTGTGCGGAGGTGCCGGAGGCCGCGGAGGCGTCGGAAGCATCAGAATCATCAGTGGACATAGCGGCATTGAATTAAGATGATATTTTAGTAATTACAGCAGGTAGAAGAACATAGGGGCAAATGATGTTTCGCCAGGTACCAATTGAAAAGAGGAGTACAAATGAGTCTAATGTGGATAATTTAGGCCTTGGTGAAAATCGGGCTCTATTTCAAGGCTTTACACGTCAAGCCCGTAAGCGAATTGGCTTAATTGCGGCGGCCCGATCTCGATGCAGCGCGAGCCCATACAAGTTGCATGTCTAGGAGTGACGGTCGCAGGGGTTGTGGTCGCCTCAACTTAGGAATACTGCCGGTACGAAACACGATAACTACACCACGTGTTATAATAAACACTTGGGCATCTTGTCAGGAGCAGTGTGTTAGAGACTGCATTGCCACGGCTAGCTAAGCTAAATATGAAACTCGTCGATATCTGGAATGTGATCAAGGCATGAGCCTAACCACCACTAAAACATGAAACTACGGAAACTTCGTAGGTGTAAGTTGTAACAAAACCTCATATTAGTCCTCGAAGTATGCCACCCATTGCATTGTTCCATCGACTGCCAGCTTATGTCAAAAACCCGAACCACTTTAATACCCATGTTTATTCTAAAAACTAAAACACTGTTTCCTGAATTTTTGATCGAGTTAAATCACCAGGCCATGAATTTGTCAAATTCTTGACGTGAGTTGGCGGTCGATCTTGAGCATCTACACTCGACAACAGCATTATTATCTGGTCCCCATAATGGGGTTCATATCTTTGATGGAATTCTCTTTGGCCGACAGCAAATGTGTGATCAGTTGTGAAGGAGGTCCTCTGACAGGCGAAGGATTGCTCCGTGTTGGTGCTAGAAACATCGTACGTCGGAACTGTTCCGCCAAATCCTCGGACTCGGTGATACTGAGACACTCCTCGAGACGAGCTACGTCTTGATGGTCAGTGTCGTGGATGTGTGGTGCCAGATCTACCCAAAGGGCCTTCAACTCTGACTCGAGGTTTGGGTCGGTGACGTGTATAACTTTGAGCCGACATATCTTTTCTTTCAACTGTCTCGAGTCAGCGTTAATGTTAAGGACAGATAGCACAGCCACTTACACTATGTCGGTCGGTGCAATTCTTCGTAATCCGAAATTCGCTATCTGCCAATCTGTCTCTCAGAATCGGTAGCAGTACTTGCTCTTCGCTGATGCAGTGGCGGGCAAGTTCAAGAGCGAGCTCATCTCTCCAGTGAGCCCTATCTTCCGGTGTTGTAGATATTAGCGTGTATCGGTAGGCTTGCTCGATTTTTCGGTGATCGTCTTTAATAACATCACAAAGTCTCGGCATTGTGCTAGAGGGTAGTTAAGAGAGTATATATGGTTGAGTGCTTGGGAACGGGAAAGCCAAAGCTCTCTACGGTTTTGATGCAAATGAATAAACCGGAAAATTTCGTGTTTCAGTGAATTTGGTGTAATGTATTGCAAGTTCTTATACTTGAAGCCAGGAAGATGATTATGGTAAGGAAGGTTCTGGAAGAAGAGCTTGAGCGAGCTGGAGCTACGGATCTTAATACAAGTTAAACCCCATGTGACGTCTTAGTTAGTTCATTCCGTAGTGTCGGAACATTAGCTGTCCGGCCGCCGGCCGGATGACTCGTGTGCCCGAAAGGCTACATATCGGCCTCCAACGGCCGTGGCAATAACCCCCCTTTTTACTCCACACATTAAGCAACATCATAAGTAGACCAATACCACGAGTCTTCGTTGCTTCACCTCGCCGTATATACGGATACCTGGTATAGTTACCAACAATCCATATTCGTACGTAGAGGAAAGTTGTTGTAAAGGTGAAGAGTGTAGAAGTAGGTGGACGTGTGTCGCTCACTATGATGTGTGGCTCGGTATGCATGTACTTTATATTCAAGTCTTACCGAGGCATAAATAATGAAGCTGCATTGATTTAAGATTCATATTGGATTTTTAAAATAGTTAAATGTCCTTCAAGGTACGATAAGGATATGGACCGTTCACTTGTGAACTTCGTTACACCTAAAGGGAAACAATATGAAACGAAGCAGAATCAGCGTCTTAAGTCGTACACTGCCATGATCACGTCATCTCAAAACATTTAATGAGAGTTTTTCTTGGCCTTCTTCCTAGGCCGCATTTCGTCGGAGTACAACTTGAAGAAAGAATCCGGCTCCGTAGGATGCCCGCCGATAACATCGTGGAAAGCATTTGTCGAGATGTAATTGGTCTTGCCCTCCCTAACCAAGCTGTAGTACTCGAGGAGATACTCCTGCTCAGAAGGATCAATACCGGATTGAGTCTCGATGACTTTCTTGGCTTCCGGCCTGGGCGAGTCATTAGCATGTTCGAGAGTCTGGAAGGTGTGGGCAACCTACTCCGAGATATTCTCAAACTCCAGCTCTGTGCCAAAAGCCTTGCTCGCTGCGGCAGCCAATTCCTTTCCTGCACAAAGCTGGGGGCCTAAGGATTTGTAAGTACTTCTCTGTCAAAGAAGAAGAGATGAAGATGAACCTGTCACAGTTATCATCTGGCCACGATGCTTGTCATCAAACCCATGTTTTCCTTTTCCGGTCAAGACATGGGCTGCAACTTGAACCACGTCCTGAAATGTTGTCAGAAAAGCCATACACCGGCTCGGGAGACGGGCTTACTCCGAGAGCCACTGGGGCAAATTTATGGTTTTTGCCGATAGGTAGAGGCAGAACGCCTTCTTCCTGAGCTTGCGGAGCATAGAGCAGCAGGTTCTCGGCATAAAATCCAGCTCTGTCCCGACTATTTAGACATTGTTCTTTTCGATGAAGTAAATCCATGGTAACCTACCGAATAATACATGGCGAGTGACCGGTCGATACACCGGGGTCGCCCTTAGCCTCCAATACCAAGCTTTCGATGTCGATGAACTCCCTCAGGCGCGGCTGCTTTTTCGCATCAGCATAGTCGCATCCGACAGAGCTGATAAGCAGGACGTCCTGGATATTTGCCTTCTTAGCCGCATTTGCCAGCTCCATAGAGATGTCGTACTTCTCTTTGTGAGCGGGAGGAACAAGACAAAGAGTGTCGCAGCCAGTATCCTTCAGCGTCTTTACCACGAAGCGTTCGCGGCCAGGGACATGGCGAACGATGGTTGCACCGAGGCCCTGAAGCTCTTTGGCATGATCTGACTGAGGATGTAGCGACAATCCAACGAGTAAGTCGACCTTGCTGGAGAAGTCGCGGTGTCTAAGTATCAGTTCAGCGATGAGGAAGCCGGTTTGGCCGTCGACGGCCGTGATGCAAATCTTTCGAGACATGGCAAACCACACTGCGAGACGATCGCGCGATTCACCCACTGGTCCCGAGAAAGAAGATGTTGAGTTAATGCCTAATTTGGAGAAGCAAGAGCCACGAAACGCGATCATATGTTGGTCTGTTGAAGTCACAAGCGTCCATGCGAGAAAATTTCTTTAAGTCAGAGCTTCGTCATTTTGTCGGGGTTTCATGCTTGTTTGCTTTGATCCTACCCAGTTATGCGCAAGCCAGTACTCATTTCATCCAACAAATGAGAACACGTCACTGGTGACACTTACTACCCTGTCACTGACGCAGATGACGCTCATATTGCGCAGTAAACGCACCCATGGAACGCAATATCAATGGAGCACATCCAGAGCAGACGGACCGAAAGGAGCCGGTGAACCAAGATTCTCGTTCTTTACTACGTAGAAGTGACTTGAGAGTTGCGAGAATGCCTCAAGGATCTAGAAAATTATCTGAATTCAGTATCAAACCATACGACACGGGCACGCATTCCTTTCCACACAACACACCCGAAATCTCATGGTTATGTAAGATGAGAAACATGAAGGCAAAAAACTTTCTTTTTGGTCATCCTTAGCACCTGGCTAGGTATCAGGCATCAGCTTGGCAGCCAGCAATACTGGGCATATTGGTAAATTGTCTACTAAGCTAATGTTGTGTTGGTGACACGTCTGGCCGACCTAAGACAAGAAAAGGAAAGGTGTTAGACCTGGACATTGCATATCTGGGCATGCATTCAATCTGTTAGATAGATGATATCAATCCGATGTAATACACCTGGGGTTCATTGATCATAGAGTGATTGTTGTGCTTGATTGAGGGATTATTCCCATCCTGGTTGAAGCGGGGTTCTGTATTGCATCTACCCGTTCTCCCCGGTCCTTGCATGTTAAATGTATGCGAGTATTGTCGTTTTGACAGCCTTGAATCCGGACCCAGGCGTCAATCTAACCCAACCCATGCTCGATTTTCCATTGCAATAAGGGATATAGGCATTGTAGCCATGAAACCTTGTCCTGTTTCTTGTTTTAGGTCAGAAAGGTGTCAACAGCACATCACTGGCTTAGTAGGCAATAGACCAACATGTCCAATATTGTTGGCTGCCAAGCTGTCGCCAACAGTCAACCTGATGGCCGCTGACATGGTTCCTTGTCACCCGGATAAGCTGACTGCTCAGATACTTGTCCCCCCCGCAACAGAAGCAGTCGCCTTCATGCCGGGCTGTGCCAGGTTTTTGGCTGCGCTGTAGATGTACTCGGTAATGTACGAGCACTCACACTCACTGTGCTGTAGAATCATGTTTTTGAGCTCGAAAACCTCTCCGCGCAGTATTGCAGCCTCGCTATGGAGGTCCGCATTGGTTCTTTCCATCTCGGTCGCCTGCGACTGCAGATCGTCTGTTTTTGATTTTTTTTTCTGCCGGCACTTGTACGCAGCCTTTCGGTTCCGTGCGCGTGTAAGGTCCGTCTTACCATTAACGTCGTCACTTTTGTTTCTCAAGTCGTCAGTGTCGCGCACCGAGGCTGTTGGAGTACGGTGCGAGGACTTCGGTTTCCGCCTGGACATTGTGGATACCGCTGTTCGTTTGGTGCGGGTGACCGTCTCCGAGAGTTTCGGCCGGCCTCGGCGGCGCTTGGGGGGCTCCGCTACCTCTGTCGGTATGCATTCCGTATCCTTGGTCGGGCTTAGGTTGGAAGGATCGGTCGTTGACTGAGTGCCGCACCAACCTGGCGATAAGACGAAGCTTCTGGGCGATGAGAGCGTTCTTGTGTGGTTGCTGATAGGGGAACCCAATGGTAACTGATAATTCTGCGTCGATGTCGATGACTCCTGATCCGCTACTAACGAAGGTACGTCCGACACTGAGCTCAGTGCCGAGGGCGAAACGAACTTTGGACTGGCGTTGCTTATGTCAAAGCTTGTCGGTGACTGCTGGCATAAAAACTCTGCCCATTCTTGTCGGTGGTACAAGCTTTGTTCATCGATGGATGCGTCGACGGCCTCGATGTGGTCGAAAAATGGGCCATCCGCCAGTATAAGCGGCTGAAGCGCTAAGTCCATGACAGCTGTGCACTCTCCTGGCCGAGGCTTTGCCGAGCAAGACGACTGTTCGGTGTGCTAATGGACGTTGGACCTATCGAGGCCTTGATCCTCGAACAGAGTAAGGTGGTATGTTGTGGTAGCAGTCCGTCAAAAGTCAGTGGAAATGGCCCATTTAGGCGAACGGGCAGCTCTCGGCTTCGGCATAAGCCTCAATTGAACGGTAGAAAGTAGATGGCATCTAGCTGATGCCCAAGGCAAGCGGTGGAGGACAGGCACGTTGCACAACAAAACAAAAAGTTTGTCGAATTGGGCAGATGCCTTTATTCTTTACTCATCCCCAACTCTACACTAGAACGTGTGCTCGGCGCGGGGGAGCTGCAAACTCTTACCCATTCCCAGCCTGCTTCTGAGACCCACCAGAACATTAGAGCGCCGACTGGAAACAGGGATCATTCATGCAGTCTACAGAGAGCGAACAAGGGTGTTACTCGAAAGTCCAATTATCGAGATCTCGAGTGAGAGAAGGCGTCCGGCAGCCCTCTTTGAGTGCGTAAGAACGAAGCCTTTCCGACGTAATGGGATGAGCTACCTGCATCGGCCAATGCTACGCAGAGAGGCACCGGAGATTCGCCTCCGGGCAGTGTGACAGAATTCTTGCATGCTTCAATGTGGGCATGGACATAACCCATCCAGAATGGTCTGACTGTACTAAAACAGGCCAGCCTGTCATTTCCACCTGGCCCTAGCTCTGTAACACTTATTAGGATAGCATTAGGCCCACAAGCCTGTGGTGATCCCATCCACTCTTTAGTACGAATAGACACTCTTTTCATATATGCATAATCCGCTGGCCACCCTGACTAACCGTCATAGTGCATACAGGTGATTGGCTGTGGGTGCCAGAACGTTATCAGCAAGATTTCGGTCATCCCATTCCACCTTGCCATGCACACTCCCTATTTCCACAGCATCCCCGCGAAAACTCAGCTCTTCCATTGTGCCATTGTGTCCAGGACATGCAGGGCAGCTGGCTTCCTCTGACCCTTTCGGCCCCTGTCGGATTCCCAACAATCAGCAGTGGAGCACTTACATAATTGGGTTGGTCCTCCACCGGATCCCACCTCTTGTTCCTCACGTCCACACCCTCGTTTTGAGATGACTGAGCTTCCAACCGTGGCGCTTTTGCAGTTGGATATTCAGATCGTCTCAATGCGAGTTGCACTATGCAGCTGATTTGACGTGATTGCGGGTTTATCGGCAAGAGGAGAATGCTGTCGCGGATAGTACGTACAACCCGAATGCTGTGGTTGTTCAAGTTACGCAATCACAACGTAGGCCTCACCTTTTTGAACGTGGATTGGCCAGGGTACCATGACATACCCCCTGACGGAAACTACATGTACCAAAAGCTACCTCAATGCAGCAGAAGGATCTCTCTTTTGTATATGGCGCAATGGTATAATTCCGAATTCTGTCACCCCCCCTGTGCAATTAACTGACCGGACCGGACCGCTTCCGCGTTCTCGCCCACATTAAACCGCCGCCGATTGGGAGCGCACTCCGCGGCGCGGTAAGTTCTACAGATACGATCCACGGTATTGCCACGCGAGGTTTCATCATTCTGACATAAGGGCCGTAGGTGGAGCGCCGCCTCGGCCCTTGTCGGACTCTTTAGCGCCTGATTTTGTGACATGGCAAGTAGCTGCTACTCGTCTTCAGCGCGTATCCACCTCGGGCTTTTTGTGCAGACACTTACGTGCAGTGGTGAACCGAACTTCCTTCCCAGGAAATGATCATTTTCCAGCCACTCAGCAAACGCACTTAACCCAAGCAGAGCATCCGGACAGCCTTCTAGCCATCTCACCAGCCGTCACAAAATGTCAGATTGTAGCCCTTTTCATTCTTACGCTCTCTTTTCCCCTCATCACATCAATACATCAAAGCAACCTCAACCAAACAACTACTACTCTTAGCGTGCGCTGTTAGTGCAATGCTAAGGGTAGGCCCTAGTCCCCACAGTTTGCTGCCGCACGCTAGGGTAGATTAGCTATATGCTAATTAAACCTTTAACAACGCAAATTTTCCCTACAAATTAAGCTAACAATTATTTAACCTAACAAACTGCTATTAACTTAATATTGCCTTCTGCAGGCTATATAAAGTCTTTAATTAATAAAGTAGAGGTTTTATCTAGCCTCCTAAAGGAGGTAAGTTCTTTCTTAGTAAAGTAGTACTTTTAAGCCTTATTTTACTACTATCTACTAACTCTTTAACTTTACTTTTTTAGCATAATCCCCTATATAAATAAAGAATTCCCTTTAAAAAGTTATAGCTATATCTTTATCTATTATAAAGCCTAGCAGACTGAGATAAAGAGAAATAAGCTATACCTCCTCTTACTAGTTATTAGATAGCTACCTAATGCTAATAAAATACTGTAACTACAAAGAGTGCTCTAAAGCGCTATACTTATTTTTAGAAGAAGGAGCTATATGTTACGACCCGACAAGCTACAGGCAGTGAGAGCCCCACCCGACCAACAGGACGCGGGCGGCACAGCCTTTGTAAGGACAAGAAACAGGGACGGACGGATGACTCCCCCGGAATGGAAGAACTATGGTACAAGTCACGTGAAGATATGATAAGATTAGATCCGTACATTTGAGATACGGATCCCGTATGCCAAGGATACGGCACCCGTACGACATACATACGGACGCCCTGAGGAACAGGGAAACCAGACTTGTATATAGGATGGACTGGAACGGACTCAAGGACAGACTTCCATAGCTCTTCAGCAATCAACTTTGTGATTATCCCCTCGGATACTCTCGGCACCCTTCACTAGTGACCAACGTTACAACCCCTTGTTGAGTATACGACTGATCACCGTATCCTCTGAAGACCTGAACCTTTCAGCACGACTTACAGCACTGTTCCCCAGCTTCGTTGCCTCAGCTTCTGCTAATAGACACTACCACGGAAAGCCGACCGTAACACTATAAGAAGGACTACTAAAGTTAAGCTTATAAGGTTAAGTAAGAATATATAAAATATAGGATATATTGTTGGAAGGCTGTATATGAAGACTTATACGTACGTACGTGTGTTGTAAAAGGCTCGAATTGTCTAAGTCTAAGTGACGAAAATGCATCCGTTAAATAGTCTTTCCGGCTGCTGACTCATTCGTACGAAATGTGTCAGAATGCTGTTCCAACACTCACAGTCTTTACTTTCGTACGACTGAGTCAGTAGGAGCTAAATACACTTTTTCTACCCCTCTTCCTGTGTTTCATCTTCCTGCCACGTCTCCTCTTCCTGCTGCTGCAAGGTAGGCAAAAAGGGTGATTGTTGGTGTATGGTCATCTCGTACGATTTTGTGCTGGCGAAGGAATTTCCGGATTCGCCGAAGAATTGTTCGATCAATTCGTACAAATTGGTCTCGCTTGTGACTGACGAAATCCATTAACCAGTCCTTATATACGTCTCCGTACATAGGCTTGAATTCTGGTTGAAGTACGTCTTGGAGGTATCTGGTCGCTAGGAGGGTCTCGTACGTGATTGGGCGTGGGATTCGGAATTGGAGGTCGAAGGGTTCGTGATCCATTGTCTCGTACGGGAGCAGTTGGCGACAACGTCGTGAGCTGGTTCAAGATCTCGTACGTGTTGGTGCAATGCGTATTCGAAGGAGGATAGTCGAGTAACACCGTTACAGATATGTATAGGTCCTTGTAATAAGCGCGTAATTGACGCCTAGAAATAGAAAAGAAATCCAGGTCCGACAACGTCGTGAGGATAAAAGATCTCTTTCTAGAAGCTGTTAGAAGACACTCGTCAACAGCAACGCTGTAGCTGCAGAGTCTCTATTCAGCTTGTTCTTAGCACATTCGTACGAGCTAGGCTCGTACGAATACCTCTTCTTCCTTGTCCATATATGCCATCTGGCATTCATGAATGTTGGAAGGCTGTATATGAAGACTTATACGTACGTACGTGTGTTGTAAAAGGCTCGAATTGTCTAAGTCTAAGTGACGAAAATGCATCCGTTAAATAGTCTTTCCGGCTGCTGACTCATTCGTACGAAATGTGTCAGAATGCTGTTCCAACATATATAGAATATATAAAGGTTTATAAAGATAAGAAATAAAGTAATTAATAGTAGTAATTTATTAAATAAAGGAATATACCTCTAATGCTGCAGCTAAAGAGAAATATGTTACGGTCGGCTTTCCGTGGTAGTGTCTATTAGCAGAAGCTGAGGCAACGAAGCTGGAGAACAGTGCTGTGTAAGGGTTTAGCCGAGCGACCCGTCGGAGAAGCCTCGGCTAAGGTGCACGGACCACAACCACTCTCCCACATCATGAAGGGAAGATTCGACACGTAGTTAGAATCTTCAAGCAAAAGTACACGCAATAGACCAGACCTACCTCTCCACAGAGAACCCTACCTAGTTAAGTGCCTACAGCCATACTCTTACAATTCTTTTGCTTCCACCTCTTCGGAGTAACTAGCACAGGTTCAAAATGGAGAGGAACAACGAATTTTCCTCAAGCTCACGTAGACGTCTGACGGGCGCTCGCCGAAGGGCCGCCAGCGTCGACGAGCTGCAACTCCCGACATTCACGGAACCTGGGCGTTCCCACTATCGAGCGAGATACGAGGCATCGCCAACTCCCAGCCGAATAAGGAGGGACTCGATCGACTCGGCGGAAGGGCCCCTAGGACGGGTTCCCTCCGAGGGAATAGCGACCCCGGGTACGCAGCAGGAGGATATGGACCATGCGTTCCTTGGCGAAGGCTCGCCGGCACTCTACCGTCGAGACGGAGGTGCAGACGAGGCGCCGGAACCCGAGAATGGGACAGTTATGTCCATAATACAGTCTATGCAGACTACTATGAAGTTCATTATTGAACAAAGCGCCGCAGAGCGTGAACAGCGGCGGCTCGACCGTGAAACTCAAGAGCTGTTGCTCCGAGAGCTTGTCGACCGTTCGGCGCAAAGACCGTCCCGACGGGACTATGAAAAGCCTCCAGTGTATAACTGCAAAGTTATTGGAGAAGAGGCCACCAGCGCCCAAGTAGCTGACTGGATTGTTGCCATTGAGGCCGGAAATCGCCTTCGTACAGGCAGTACGGCGGAGCACCATATAGAATGGGCTCTTTCTAAGTTATCCCCGTCGTTGCAGACGCAGTGGAGAAATCACGAGCGAAGTCTCGAAGAACCTCCCACATGGGAATTGTTTTTGACGTTCATTCGTCGACAGCACCTCGACCAGGATGCCCAAGAAAGGGATTACCGGAGGGAGCTGCGACGAAAGCGTCAGCAGGATGGACAGACGCCTAGCCAGTTCTTCTCCGAATGGTTGGCGATCCATCAGAACTTGGGTACAGAGAATCTGTACGAATCCAAGTCGGAAGCTTATAACTTCTTTTTTGGCCTCCCTGGTTACCTTCAAGACGAGATGATCCGTCAGAAGGTCCCAGTTGAGAAGGTCCGACATGTGGCCCAAGAGGCAGAACGCCTGTGGTCAGTCCGTGACAGGAGGGGCGCCGAGGCGTCGCGGAAAGGATGGCCGGAAGAGGGGAGCAACCACAACGGAACCGCCCCCCAGGCCACATCCATTCCAAAGATCCCAGTCACGTGACAGTAGGAAGGATTCAAAGGAACCTTCACAACCTCGCCGGGAATTTACCCCGCGTCCCCGCTTAGGCACAACGCCTATGGAGCCTATGAAATGCTTCCATTGTGGGAAGATGGGCCACACCAAAGACAGGTGTTTTCAGCTTCAGAATCTGAAGAAGTCGGACGTCAATAGTACGCCGACGGGTCAGCGAAACAGCTACCCTCGAGCCAAGGTCCAAGCGACCCAGGCGCACCCCAAGGAGGAAGTCGACTCGTCGGAAAACGAGTAGGCGCAGTGGGGAAGCCCTCCCCTACTGTGCCCACAGACAGAGTCCCTATTGGGACTACTACCACGGGCAAGGCGATTGTTCTCCGCGGGCTCCACGAGCAGCTAGTGCAAGTGGATATGGACACATGCTCACAGGTCGATCTCATTAGTTCGCGCCTAGTGCAACGTCTAGGATTGAAACCTGCGGAGGCAAAGGCTCCAGTCCTGGAGTCCTTCTCTGGCAAGACGTCGAAGCCAGGAAGGGCATACTGGCTGACCTTCTTTCTTATTGATTCCCGAGGACATCCTCGGAAGATCCGGCGATTGTTCGCCGAGGCCCCGAGGCCAAAAGAGGCAGCAGATCTACTGCTAGCACGACACTCAATGGGCCAAGAAGGCATCATTATTGACACAGCGTCAAACTCGTGGAGTTATGAACGCATTTCTATCGCTGAACCTGCGGCGTTTGCACAGGAGGTGATTGAGAATGGCCAGAAGGCCTACGTACTCTACATTTCTGGAAACGGGAAGTTGACAGCTGCGGCTGCACTACCGTCTAAGGATGCTGAGGTGGTCATACCACCAGAACTTTTGGACTTAGCCGACGTCTTCGACGAAGAAGCGGCGAAGAGTCTGAATGAGCTCGACGGCGCAGAACATGCCATCGACTTGATGCCGGGGACAAAACCCCCTTTCGGCGCCTTATACCCACTGGGGGAAAGGCAGCTAGAGGAACTTCGCAAGTACCTTGAGGAAATGAGATCCCAAGGGCGAATCCAGCCGTCAGTGAGCGAGGCAGGGGCACCGGTCTTGTTCGTACCTAAGAAGGACGGGTCACTACGCCTCTGCGTGGACTACCGTGGCCTTAATAAGGTGACCATTAAGAACCGTTACCCTCTCCCACTGATCGGCGAGCTGCTGGACAGGCTCAGTGGAGCCAAGTTCATATCAAAAATAGACCTCAAGGAGGCGTACCACCGAATTCGTATCAAGAAGGAAGACAGGTGGAAAACAGCCTTCCGGACCAGATATGGTCACTTTGAGTATACAGTGATGCCGTTTGGGCTCACTAATGCACCAGCCACATTTCAGGCGTATATTCACCGAGCGCTCGCCGAGCTACTCGATTCATGTTGCATCGCCTATTTGGACGATATCATGATTTACTCGCAAACGCGCGAGCAACACACAGAGGATCTCCGCAAGGTTCTCCAAAGGCTAAGACAATTTGGGCTATATGCCAAGCTGTCGAAGTGCGAATTTTATAAGGAAGAAATCGAATTCCTAGGGTATGTGATTACTCGGGATGGGGTGAAGATGGAGCAGTCCCGCGTCCAGGCCATCGCCGAGTGGTCGACACCCACATCCATTAAGGACCTCCAAGTCTTCCTTGGGTTCTGTAATTTCTATCGGAAATTCATCGCCAAGTACTCGGCGATTGTAGCCCCGATGACAGAGCTACTGAAAGGCACTGACAAGAAGTCATCCTTTATTTGGTCTGAGGCAGCAGGAGAGGCCTTCAACCACCTGAAGCAAGCTTTCTGCTCTGCAACTATATTGACGCACTGGAACCCTCTCCGACCATCAAAGGTCGAGACGGACGCGTCAACCAGGGCAGTCGGCGCCATCCTGTCCCAGATGACGGAAGGACAATGGAGGCCTGTCGCCTACTGGTCGCGGAAGCTATCAGATACAGAACAGCGATGGCACACTGGGCAACAAGAATTGCTTGCCATTGTAGAGGGACTGGAGCATTGGGCCCACTACCTACAAGGACTGTCGGACAAGTTCCTCGTCCTTACAGATCACCAGGCGCTGAAAGGTGTCGTCGACGCCCCAGCGAGAGATCTCCGAGGGAGACTCGCCCGATGGGTGTACAAGCTCTCAGCGTTCGATTTCGACCTGGAGCACCGGCCGGGAAAGACCAACCCAGCGGACGGTCTGTCCAGGAGGCCAGACTACATGGAGGGGGATGTGCCCTACGCGGACGTCCTCCCAACTTTAGCCCAGAAGCTGAATCTCGTCGACGAGCTTCCGGAGGAGATGCGTCGACAGATCGCGCAGATGGAGAGCAACAACAAGGTCGTACAGGCGTATGTTAACGCTGTGCGAGTGTCTCTCAGAGTCCCTGACGGCAAGATGAAGGCCAAGTCAGAAGACAAGGGTTCCTCACCCTTGTATTGGTGGCGTGCTACAAGGCGCACCAATGAACGTGCAAGTATTGCAGTCGTTAATACCCGAGGCCAAAGAGCAAGGGAAAGCACGACAAACGCTCGCCGACAGCAGTCCGAGGACGCTGGGGAGTCGGACGGAGCTGGGGTTGTTGTTCCGGAGCAGCACATCCCACGTCTAGTCATGAGACAACTCGTGACTGGCGAAACGGCATTCAGCAACCAACCACTCGACGCTCTGGAGGACACAGTTCGCGGACTGCAGGCCAAAGACGAGTTCTGCCAGACACAAGCGGCGAGGGTTCGGAGTGCAGCCGGAAGCGGAAAGAGTTACGCCCTTGACAGAAGGGGTACTCTCTTCTTCAAAGGAAGATTAGTCATTCCGCAGGTACCAACGTTGCAAACGGAGATCCTCCGGCGACACCATGACGACCCTAGATCGGGACACATGGGTACTGCAAAAACATTGGAGCTGTTAACAAGAAAGTTCCACTGGGAAAACATCGGGAAGTCAGTACAGGACTACGTGCGGAGTTGCCAAGCGTGCCAGGGCGTCAGGACCCCGCGGCACAAGCCGTACGGCCAACTGCAACCGCTCCCGATGCCATCACATCCATTCCAGGAGATCTCGATGGATTTCATTACAGGTCTGCCGCCGAGCTTTCGCGGAGACGGCGTCGAATATGACTGCATCTTGGTCATCGTGTGCAGGATGACTAAGTTCGCAATGTTCATACCGACAGTGAAGACGCTGAATGCAGCGCAGTTGGCACATCTCATCTACGAAAAGATAGAGTGTCGTTTTGGTACGCCAGAAGGCATCATAAGTGACAGGGACAAACTGTTCACAAGCAAGTTCTGGGAAGAATTCACCCGAGAACGGGCGATCAAACGCCGACTGTCAACGGCACATCACCCGCAAACAGACGGACAAACAGAGAGAGTCCACCAGACACTGGAGAAGTATCTCCGCATCTACGCCGACGGCTCGTCGGGAAGATGGGCAGTGCAGCTGGACGAGGCAGAGTTTGCCTACAACAATAGTCGCCACGCTACTATTGGAACTTCGCCAATGATGGCACTCTACGGGTATCATCCCCGGTGTGTAGAGTATGTCCCGGCGAGCAATCGCATTACTGTCGCTGGTGTGGAAGAAAGGATCAGACACACCAAAGCAGTAAGGGATAGGGCAGTGCAGCAATGGCACGTTGCCACAGAATCCCAGGCCAAGTACTACAACCAGAGGCATCAGCCTAAGGAGTACCGCCGCGGAGAGATCGTAGGACTGTCAACGAGAAACTTCCGGTTCAAGAACAGGAAATTGGCACCTAGATTCATTCGAGTTGCAATCGCAGAAAGGATTGGCACTCAAGCCTACCGGGTACATCTGCCAGGGCAGTACCGGAGGATGCATGACGTCTTCTCAGTAAGCCTCATTGAGCCATGGACAGGTCGCCGAAAGGACGACGAGAGTCCGGCAAACCTCCCCGAGTTGGAGGAGGACCCTGATGAATGGGAAGTTGAGGAGATTGTATCTCATCAAGGGCAGGGCGACGACCAGAGGTACTTGGTCAAGTGGGCAGGGTGGCCGGTGGAATACAACACCTGGGAACCACTCCACCACTTGGAAAACGCCCAAGACAAAGTCCAAAGCTACCACAGCGGAAAGAACTCACGTTGATCAGAGCCAGGAGGCTCAGATGCTCGCGATTGGAGGCAAGTTCCTGGACCGTCATCTGACCGATGTTGACGCCACGGAGACCACCCTGCGACGGGTCGGCAATGTACTGGGCCACCTTGACCCAGGCAGCGGAAAGACGCTCGAGAGCATTCACGAAAGTATTCCAGGTCTTCTGGGCAGCACCCCAGAGCTCGCGAGGAACCTGGAAGAGAGTCAGTATCGACGAACGATCGTCGAGGGCAAGGAGAGGAGACCTACCGCGGAGCACTTCTTGCGATCGACGACACACGCAACACAACGAGCCGTATGGTTACCCTGGCAGCAGCGAAGCTCGGTAACGTCACGATGGAGCCGACCGAGACAATTGATGCAGGGCGGACCGTCGCCGTTGACCTCGGCGAAACCCTCATCGGGATTGTACTCGGCCTTGACCACGTTCGCGATTCGCAGAATGACGCTCATGATGGGCGGAAGCTCGTCGAAAGCAGGACGATGACGGGAATATGGAATTGATGGAAGAAAAGGGGCGGAAAAGCCGGAAGAAATTGTCGTTCGACGAACCGTTGACGAGAGCACGCAGGATGAGCGTGAAGAAAGGAGAAAATTTTTCAAAACGTCAACAGAACGGGGGGCCTATTGAGGCAGACACGCGAAGGGAGCGTATTCATCTCAACTACCTCCACGTGACGACCGCTCGGAGGACCGTCGCGGGCAGAGAGGGAGGCAACCATCACGGCAACAAAGGCACCCACCCACAGGGAGCGCAAGGCAACACGAGAACAGCGATAACAAGGGCGTCAATGGACACATTGCAATCGCAAGGGGACAGGACGACAAAGGCAACATAGCAGAACCGTCAGCGACGCGTAGGCGACGCAAACCACCCCTAACAGACGCATCACGACGTCGGAATACCTCGACGACGTTGGCACAGCAACACGACGCCGGAGGAACTTTATTCCGGACCCTACAGCCTTGGGGACCAAGGCCTGGGAGAGGGAGGCAATTGTAAGGGTTTAGCCGAGCGACCCGTCGGAGAAGCCTCGGCTAAGGCGCACGGAGGCCCTCGGCTAAGGTGCACGGACCACAACCACTCTCCCACATCATGAAGGGAAGATTCGACACGTAGTTAGAATCTTCAAGCAAAAGTACACGCAATAGACCAGACCTACCTCTCCACAGAGAACCCTACCTAGTTAAGTGCCTACAGCCATACTCTTACATGCTGTAAGTCGTGCTGAAAGGATCAGGTCTTCAGAGGATACGGTGATCAGTCGTATACTCAACAAGGGGTTGTAACGTTGGTCACTAGTGAAGGGTGCCGAGAGTATCCGAGGGGATAATCACAAAGTTGATTGCTGAAGAGCTATGGAAGTCTGTCCTTGAGTTCGTCCAAGTCCATCCTATATACAAGTCCCGTGTGTCTGTTGCTGAGATCTGGCTTACACCTGATTACCAGTAATCCAGGTGTTGTATGGAGTGATCACTCGAAGTGGGGCGCGTGAGCGCTCACGTCGTGATCAATCGTGCTCACGCATAATCAGTTGCTCACTCCCTTATCACCACGTGACCTTGCACCATAGTTCTTCCGTTCCGGAGGAGTCACCCTTGTTTCCCGTGTCTGCCTGCTTATAACTTGTCCGTAACCGCCAGGCGCCCTGTGGGGGCGTCCCCTGGTCCTGTTATGTTTGACGGGTCGTAACAAAATACCCCTAATTATAATATTATAAGACTATATTACTTTATATAACGTACATGCATAGTGAGTCGGCCATCATAGTGAGTCGGCCACCTCCTCCTACCCTCCAGCTATTTATGTAAGTCAATCAAGCAGCATCGTACGAAATCAATTAAAACTACTCATCATCCTCTTCTTCAGAGGTCTCCCATACTACCTGACATGTTCGTACGTTATGTCCAGTCTTTCCGCAATTGCCACATCGCCGACCGCGCAATTCACCCCCCTCCGTACGAGCCCCCTCCTGACGTGTATTTTCGCCTCCAGCATCAACAACCCCCTTCTCTACCCGGATTGCCTCTGCTTCAGCTGCATTAAGGGACCCTCCAAGACGCAGTTGGGTTTTTTTAGCCCTCCGACGCTTGCTTAGTATCTCATTTGCCGTACGAAGCCCACGGCACTCAGCTTCAACAAGAGCTAGTTTGTGTGCTAACTTGCTAATACCTTTGGCCTGCAAGTCAACTACTTCGTACAAATGGGTTGGTGAGCTATCTTGATGACTGGTAATCCTTTTCTTAAGTGATGCAGAGCTTCGTACGGCGTCATGTGCTGTAGTTGGTGTCTTTGGGTCCCAGGAGCCCTGGCTGCTTGGGCGTGAGTTGGATGGTGTTGGCGTCTTTGGCTTGAAATCCAGGCGGGAAATAACTACTTCTGGGTTGAAAGGGATAAGGCCAGCCTGTCTAAAGCCAGCTCGTACGTTTTCTTCACCCATTGAAGTGAAAAAGGCTGCCTTAAAGGCAGGAAAGAAGTCGTCCTTAGTAATGTGCGTAATCTGCATCCGCATCATTTTCTCAATTTCCTTGCCGTACGACGCCTTCAGCGGACTAAAACAGCCAACATCAAGAGGCTGGAGCTCGTGCGATGAATGGGGAGGCATGCAAAGAGCAATAATGCTGTGTTCCTTGCAGTAATCGTCAAACTTGGTAGACTTGTGGCTGTTGTGGCCATCAAGGATTAGGAGCCGCTTAACACCCTTTGTACGAGACTTTGTGCACTTTTCAAAATGCTGTAGCCAATCTAGGCCAATCTCATTTGTAGTCCATCCATTTTCGCTAGGGTGGACGCGCCATTGGGGTGGGAATTGGCTATTGGTATACCACGAGAGGAGGTGATATTTGCCCTTGACGATGACGTACGGAGGCAGCGCCCAGCCATCTGCACATACGCCCTGAATGACAGAAACCCATTCGAGATTGCCAGGCTGCTTCGTACGAGGCCTTCCACGGCGATCAGAGGTTGTAACAACCTTTGCGTGCGACAGCATTCCCATCAAGAAGCCCGTCTCATCAAAATTGTAGATATCGTCATCGTGGATTCCGTACTTCGCAATTGTGTTTCGTACGAGGGCAAACCAGGCCTGCACAATTGCAGGATCCTCAGCTAATGCCCTCTGATAGTCGATTCCACGTCGAAAACGCGTCTTTAGTTGTGGTTGGCGTCGTACGAAGTTCTCTGCCCATCGGGGTCCGACACGCGTCGCGTCGCGTTCGTCAAGGAGGCAATCAGCCATATCTCGTACGTCGTCAAGTCGCGGTGGAAATCCTCGATCGATTAGGTCAATAACTCGTTCAAGAATCACTGTTTCTTCTAGCTCAGTCATCTTCATTGATTTCGATCGCGTTTCTTGTCGTGGTAGTCGTCCGATGCGTCGGTCCTGAAGTGTTGTTCTTGGGATATTGTAGATAGTAGCTGCTTTTCGTACGGAAAGATTTGGGTCTTTATTGATAGCTTGAAGTGCAAGTATAATGCGGCTTTCTTTTAAGGAGGATTCCATAGTCGTACGTAGAGGAAACTTAGTATAAAGAGGAAAGGTGTAGAAGTAAAGAGGAGTGGCCGACTCACTATGATGGCCGACTCACTATGCATGTACGTTAAAGGAAATAGGAGGAGAAATATATTATATAAAAAGACTATATAACCTATAAAAGTATTATACTTTATTTTATTGCATTTTTAGAGGAATTAGCTAATCCTATAAAAAGCATAAAAAAGGGTACTTTTTTGCTATAAGAAAAAGTTGCTAGTATTAGTTTGCAGGCATTAGGGCTGCTAAATTAGTAGTTTAGAGTTAAGGGGAGGATTAGGGTTAAGGCAGTAAGTAGGCCTACAGCCTACTTACCTCCTTTAGCAGCCTAGATGCAGGCACCCCTGTTATATTATTTCCTCCCTTCTTGTTACGGCCAGCTAGTCGTGGTGAGTATGTTTGCAGAAGTTTAGGCTGCGAGTACTAAGTAAACAGTGTCGTAGTCGTGGATAGCTTCCCCGAAGCTATGTCTGTAAGTCGTAAGATAGGTAAGGCTTCGGTGATCAATCGTAGTCTTATCAGAAGGGGTTCTCAGTGAAAGTAGCTGGAAGCGATCGTAAGATCTGATACGAAGTTGATTGCTGAAGAAGCTATGGAAGTCTGTCCTTGAGCCCGGCTCAAGTCCATACTATATACAAGTCTCGTTCCTGAACATATCCTTTGTGATGTCCCTGTTCACTATTGTCCGACTGTTCACCGAACGGTCGTTCGTCCCACTTATTCACGATCATGCGTCCCACTTATTCACGGGCGTCCGTTCCTTATCTTATCGTGTGATCGTGGTCACGTGACTTGTCCATAGTTTTTTCCGTCCCGAGAGGAGTCATCCTAAGTCCGTTGCTTCTGCATATATGGTGTGGTAGCCGCCGTAGGTCCTGTGGGGCAGGCCCTGGCCTTGTCATGCGTGTTGGGTCGTAACACTTCTCTATAGCAGTTACAATACAGAAAAGTAAAGCTATTACCAACCCATCAATATATTAATTACCTTTGTGCTAACATAAATAAAGGCTGTAAGCGCTTATACATGCCTCCTTATCTAGTTAAAGAAAAGTGCCCTCTTGTCTAATGTAGCAGCCAACTGGGACAAAGTCTGCAGTAGTCCTCGTACACAGCTTAACAGCCAGGCAAGCCAGTTATCGCTTTCCTTCGCCAAGGGCCCTTCGTGTTTGTTACGCCCTCCAATTTGACACCGAGACTTAACACGGAACATCTCTCTGAAGCAAAAGATGGCCTTGGGTAGACGCGCTTACTAAGTATCAAGGCCAAAAGCTTCGTCACCCCTCAGCCCATTTGAAAGGGCCAAGCTTGTTCTCGTCTGCTCCAGATTATCATTTTCTTCGGAAGTCCTCTTTCTTTTCTCGACATGCCGATTTTGCCACAGACTTTTCCTTCTCGTTGTCAAGTACGATTCGTGCATAACCTGCTCCCCTGGCTTACATCTCCTGTCTTGTTCTCATGCTCTCCTGGCCGCTCAAGCCCTGCAACTTCGGTCCGATCCGGTGCAAATTCCTTGGCAGACGCAGACCACAGCGAAATAGCCTCGTAGCCCTCACATATCGGGATTATCGCTTGGTATGAATCGAAAACCGTTCTTCTGGAAGTCCGCTTCCATGTTCCTCTGCAGTTCGGCTATGAGCTCTTGGCTTAAGAGGCTTCTCCAGGTGAAGACTTGGTCGCTTGAACTTGTTGGCAGCTTACTGCCTCTGGAGGCATACGGCTTGTACGATAGTTCTAGCGCCTCTAGCTTGTCTTCATCCCAGATAGCTAGTCCTAGCTGACGGTATGGCCAGAATGGAACTCCACGGATGGGTGAAAACGGATTCCTCAAGAGCCTGACTATGTAGAACGTCCAGCACGGTGGCCGTCCCTTTGATATTTCCTCTCGTGACCATCTGGGGTCTACCACCCCTGGCAAAGCCGGGTCTTGCCACTTCTTTGCGGACTTGCAGTCTGGAGGAGGGGCCGGGAGAAGCCGAGAGCCTTGCGTCAGAATAGGACCGCCCTGGACACAGTCAACGAAGTCTACAACTGTGAGAAACTCCTCCTTCTGCCAGGTCCAGCCCGCAAAGAGAATCTCGGGAGACATCTCTCGTTGGCTGTCCTCCAGGGCCCAGTCCACGCGGTCTTCGGAAGCTGCAAGCTTCAGGTCGATCAGCAGCTGCAACCTCCAGAATCCGCGCATAACGCGTTGCTCCTCCATCCAGCAGGGTGGACCAACAGGCTGTACCCTGTACGGCTTCCCAGGAGGGGGCTTCTGGCGCCATGGCTTCTCACCACCAACGCCCCAAGCGAAGCCGCGTTCGAGGTGGGCTGGGGTGACAGAGGACCATTGCCCGCGGTAGTGTTCGAGACAGGCCCACGCCAGGCAGCAGATGCGTCGCGCGGTCAAGAGGATGCCCCGAACGAGCCGAGGAGGTTGGCCGCGGAGCGAGCACGTGAGGCTCAGGGCAGCCAAGTCGAGGGACGAGTCCTTGCCGCCTTGGCACTGGGTGTACCTCTCGGCAAAGTCCCGGAGCGACGATGCCAATGAATTTTCCGGGGTTGCGGTGCGGACCATGCCGACGCGGCGGACCAGCTCGACCACACGGGGGGACATCGACTCGGCAAGGGCATGATCGAGAGCTTTGGGTCCCACTTCGGAGGACTCAAAGACGCGAGATGCAGTCGGGCTAGCCGTGACGAGATGGTAAATCGATCGGAGATCAGCAATGGAGAAAAGAATCTGTTCGAGGATCTCGGTCGGTAGGTGGTCGAAATTGGCGGTTGATCGAGATGCCATGGCGAGGCAAAGCTAACATTTCAAGACTCAGAAAAAGTCGTGCGTCGAAGAAGCCAGGGACACAGGCTAGAGGTGGTAACGTCACATACCCACATTTCGGCCACCCCCCCATTTCGGCCACCCAAAAATGCCTCATTTCCCCTCAACACCATGACTACTCTGCGTTGCGTTGGCAGCGTTCGTAATTAAATAATGCGTCTGTGCGTAGTCAGCAAGATCGCCAGATTTCACACACCACCCCTGGCCAGGGCCAGCCAGGGGGGGGGTAACCTCGCGAAAAGGCCGCACTTTGCGTATATTCGAATGTCTGAATAGCTTCAATTGAATAGTGACAACGACGGGATGCCGCCGAAACGACGGCCTAATACCTCTGCGGCCGCGGCTGGCGACGCGGAGGGACCATCTCCAGCGCCGCCGGCCAACAGCACCCGGGCACGCAAGGCTGCGCGTACTGCAGTTATTATCGCAACACCATCAAGAAATCCATCCGCCAGCGAGCCATCAAGCAGTCGAACAAGGATCGTTATTAAGCGGCCGTTGCCGCAGGTGAAGCCGAAGTCGATTATATTAACGACGAAGGGGCCAATTGCGGCAAGTAAGGTGACGAAGAAGGTTGTAGAAAGGGGCGCAAAGCAGCGAAAGTATCGAGGCCGCAAAGTTGACGCAGATGACGAAAGCCGCAAAGTTGACGCAATTGACGAAGGCCGCGAAAACGACGCAATTGACGAAAGCCGCAAAGTTGACGCAATTGACGAAGGCCGCGAAAACGACGCAATTGACGAAGGCCGCGAAAAGGGCGCAAAGCAGCGAAAGCAGCGAAAGTCTCAAGGCCGCGAAAACGACGCAATTGACGAAGGCCGCGCCCGCAGCCGCCTCGAGCCGCAATTTGAAGTTATCGAAGACCCTGCCGATCGCGAAATAACCGTACGATTCGATACCCTCAACGACCCATTCGAAACTCCATTCGAGACTCCATCGCGGGCTCCGCGGTCGCGTACCTCATTACCCTCGCAGCGACGACAAAACACAACTGCGCCCTTGCCCCTCAAGCCTCACGAGGCAAATATACACTTCTCGATTGAGCCTCGGTTTCTTGGCGTAGCGTCAGTGCCGATCGTCCGCCCTTTTCAAGTCGTATGGCGGCTGAAGACGTCGTTAGCTGGCAATATCATAGCCATGCGGTGGGATAAGCAATTGTTGAAGGAGACAAGGGATCGTATTCGAAGCCAACTTCAAGGGCAATACCACTTGACGAAGAGATGGATATCGATTGAGTTTGGCGAAAGGAAGGCAACTGCAAAGACGTCAGTTACGTACTTTCGCAACGACTTTAGCGCTGTGGATGGCAAATGGCCAGTCTTACCATGGGCCGCTATTGCTGAGCAACTTGAGTCGATTGATCGACGCCTTTCAGACGTATTTTTCACTGTCGAAATCGTATATACGGCTGGGATAATTGCGTCAGTCTTGAGTACTCCAGTACAGTCAAAAACAGTGGCAGCTGTGAATGAGCCAACTGGAGCAGCTGAAATACCGTCGCAAAAGCCTCGCGGCCGACCGGTCGGTCGCCCTCCGCGCTTTGAGCCGAAGAAGGCCGCGTCGAATGAGATGATCGATGAGGTTGTTGAACAGGCGAAGTTGAAAGAGAGGTTATTTCAGCAGCTGACGAAGCATCATCAATGTGCTGATCAGGCAAGCTGTCGCAACAGCAGCGGGCAAAGCCCCGATACCAATTGGTGCTTTGTTATCGAAAGGGAGCACTTTCAGCTTACGCCACGCGACTTTGAGTTGTGGCAAGAGGCAATACTGAAGCGGCAGCCGAATACCTCTATTGACAACCCTCCGCCGAGTGTAGTGGTGGCCTTCACTCAACGGCACGCTGCAAAGGGTATGGCGAAAGGCAGAGTGAAGAGTATGGCGAAGCAGAGTGTAGATGACGAGACTGCCGCGGGCTGGCCAATTGGGTCAACTGCAACGTATCCAACAGGTAACAATACCGCAGGAAACGCAGTAGTTAACCTATCCTTCGGCAGCGGCGGAGAGCTGGGCCAATCGAGATGGCCTCAATACCTCCAGTCCCCTCCTCCTTGGCAGTATCAACCAATTGACCCAACGCTGCTTGGGCCGCCGCCGCAGACGCCGTCGAGAGGGGCCGATCCGATACCGTCGTCGTCGCCGCCGCGATACGAAGAGAAGTCGCCGTCGAGTAGGCAGATCGAAGTGAGCGAATTTATCGAGTGGTTTGTCGATCGAGAAGGTGATCGATGGGCGAGCAAAGGCGGCACGAATGAGGCCCTCAAGCAATTCGGATCGGTCACGTCCAGCCTTGCGATCGTCTGGCAATTGCCGATCGTATACTTTTCGGAGTTGGGTATACCTATTGGCCTCATTAGACTGCTGAAGCGGTCGATCAAGGATTTTCTCACCATACAGGGCTTTCGCAAGCGGTCGCGACAATCGTCAATTGCAGCCGACGCGCCCAGGCGACCGAGTAAATTGTCGCGCGTCGGCAGCCCAATTGTTGAAGAGGACGAAGTTGCTGAAGGAGTCGAAGTTGATGAAGGGACTATTCAAAGTCACCTAGTTGAAAATGGGAGATTCGGTAAGTACGTATACCCTCAATTGACAACCTACTAATTGACCACCTTCACAGACGCACTATTCGTATCCTCACCTCCAGGGCCAAGCCCGATCTCGTCGCCGAGCCTCCGACCGAGTCAATTACTCCCTGATACCCTTCAAGGTCAATACTTCGACGTTGATGACGATAACGACCGCGAAAACAATACTGTTGACCTGCCGGGCGCAAAGGCCGCCGATCCGATCCAAGTTGAAGACGGCACTTCGTCGACGGAGTCGTATTCGGGCGGCGAATAGGTGAAGAGGTGGGCAAATAACGGGAGCAATGGAGAGGTTGGCAAGTGGCAGATGTGCTGCAATGGAGATTTTACTTCAACACAAAGGGCCTATGAGGCCATTTTCGATGCGTTATTTTCGTCATTTATCTCAACTGTGGCCTATTTCAACAATGGCAATTGCGTTGCCTCAGAGGCACTCTCAACACTGCCCTGGCCAAAATACACCTCTATGTCCTGCGCAACAATAAGGTCATCAAATATCCTTTCTGTGCCCTCGAAGTTGATGAAGGAGTGCCGAAAGTGGCCTTCTATTTGCCTCGTCCCTCGTCCAACCTCTGCCACGCAGTCTGCCAATAGGTCTTTGAAATCTCGCTCGTCGGCCTCGTCTCGATTCCATATAGGATATTGCTGTCGGAATAGCCTCTTTAGATCGCCGAAAAACGCCTCGATCGGGTTAAAGTCTGGTGAGTACGGAGGAAGAAACTCAAGGATGACTCCAGCAGCATCACAGGCTTCTTTGATATCTCGTCGGCGATGGAAGCTTGCGTTGTCCATAACGATAACTGACTTTGGCGCAGGAAACGCGGCACACTTTGGCAATAGGCCCTGCGAGATCCACGCGAAGAAGCCATCACCATTCGTCGTCCCTGGGTATATTACGACGTCGACGATACCGTCAAGGGCAAGGGCCGGCAAGATCTGATACCGTTGCCCTCGCTCAAGTACGGTCGATCGATGGGCCTTGAGACCTTTCGGCGCCCATCCCGTCCTTCGCGCGCCGGTACGCTTATCGACGCCAGACTCATCGACGAATATAAGCTGCTGCGGGCTATACCTTCGTATACGATATAACCAGGCGCGCCGAAGATCTTCGTCTCGTTGGGCAGCAATTGGATGGGTCTTTTTTGACGTCCAACCAACAGCTTTAAGTTGCCTGCTGAGATTTGACTTGTGAAGGGTTATACTAAACTGTTCGAATAGGAAATCATTCATCTCGTCGAAAGTGAGGTCGTTGCGATACGCTAGAAGCTCCAATAGCTCGTGGAGTTGCCAGATCTCCAGCTTCGTCCGGCTATACCTTATAACAGGGTATCTCTTCGCCTGCCCAGTCACTTGGTATCGACGTCGCCACCGTCTTACGGTCTGAATAGAGCATCCCATCCAAGCGGCCACCTCCTCATTCGTCTTCTCCATTGACGTCAATACCCAGGCCATCTTCCTCTGCCCATCCTTATCCAGCGTCGGCGCCATTATCTGTATTGTATTCGATCGATCCGATATTTGGTCTGATCAGCTAGCAGCAGCGACAGAGACGACGGAGACGACGAGGACGAGGGTATCGCGAGTATCGCAGGCTTCGTAGGCTTCGCAGGCTTCGCAGGCCGATCGTCCCTCTCCTCTGTGAGAGGGCGTCGAGTCGTACACAGTGACGATGGGGGAGAAACCCCTGCGGCAATCGAATTGGCAATCGGCACTGGAGGGTGGTTTATATAGGGTCTGAATAGCTTCACTTTGAGCAGCGGGCGACGGCGACGTCGACGGCGACGTGAGGGTATTTCGATGTTGACGGTTCCGTAATTCGTAATTCTGCCAGCGAAAAAGTGGCTAATTCGTAACAGCACGCATTTTACCCTTACGCACAGACGCGTTATTTAATTACGAACGCTGCCAACGCAACGCAGAGTACCCTCCAACTTCTAACTATCACAACATTTACATACCTTATCTGAATGACTTCATTTTTTGCACATACCTTCCTCTATACCTAATGGTCGAATATACCGAAGATGAAATCAATCAGGCAATCCAAGCTGTTAGCAACGGTATGAGCCTAAGGAAGGCAGCACATCAATATGGGATCCCAAGGACAACCCTTCAGTATCGACTCCATGGAACCCAGGGCAGGGCAGCTGCCTTTGCTGACCTTCAGAGGCTTTCCCCTGATCAGGAGGCTAAGCTGGCTGAATGGGTGCGAATCCAGCATGCCCTTGGGCTTGCTCCAACCCATCAGCAAGTGAAGGTATTCGCAGAAAGGATCCTTCATGCTTTGGGGGATACAGATCCTCTAGGAAAGACTTGGATCCAAGGCTTCAAAAGAAGAAACCCATCAATCAAGGTCCAGAGAAGTCGCCCTGTTGACTCTAGACGTGTTAATGGAGCATCTACTGAGGTCATCAGGGACTGGTTCAAACTCCTCGCCATACCAGAGATCAAGGGTATCAAACCAGCCAACAGATATAACATGGATGAGACTGGTATCCTTGAGGGCCAGGGATCTAATGGGCTGGTCCTGGGCATGGCTGAGACGAAGTCTGTCCGCAAGAAACAGCCTGGATCAAGGGCATGGGTGTCTATTATCGAATGCATCTCTGCCATAGGCTATACCCTGAATCCCCTCATCATATACAAGGGCAAGACAGTCCAGCAGCAGTGGTTTCCTCTGGATCTTGGCCCTTATGAAGGATGGCAGTTCACTGCAACAGAAAATGGATGGACAACAGACGACACTGCAGTTGAATGGCTGCAGAAGGTCTTCATCCCTCAGACTATCCCCCAGACTGCCTCCCAGGGCAAGGAGGAGGCTAGACTGCTGGTTGTTGATGGCCATGGGAGTCACACTACGACAGAATTCATGTGGACATGTTATATTAATAACGTCCATCTCTTATTCCTACCACCACATACCTCCCATGTCCTCCAGCCACTTGACCAGTCAGTCTTTGGCCCTGTGAAGGCAGCCTATAGGAAGGAGCTTGGATACCTCAGTCAGTGGAATGATTCTACTATTGTAGGCAAGAGGAACTTTATAGGCTGTTATCAGAAGGCTCGTTTGGCAGGCTTGACGATGGATAACATTAAAAGTGGTTGGAAATATACGGGCCTATGGCCTGTCTCTATGGCTAAGGCCCGCATGGCGCAGTGGCGTGCGTCTGGCAACCCCTTTTTTAAGGGGGCTGGTTCGATTCCAGCTGCGGGCACAAGCGTTTGGGTCGCGCTTCGCCAAGGCAATGGTTGGGCCCGCTATATGCGGGCCTTCCGGTCTCCCCCAGCCAGAACAATGCGGGACCGGCGGCCAGGTACGTCGTCAACGAGACCAACCAGACCAATCGGTGGCCCGGGGCCACCAACCACCAGCACGAAGAGACGGTGCCCATCAAGGGCCCGATAGGATGATTAACATCCGCCCGACAAGCGGGAACAAGGTGTCCATGAAGGACCCTCCTACCCCCACAAAACAATCAAGGGCTTTGACCCTATCTACAATTCGACGGACCTGTGACGGACGGGTCCAACAGACAGTTTAGCGAGCTCTGCTCGTTGCCATTTCGATTCAAGCTTGAGCCGGGTGACCCAGCGGGGCCTAGCGACATAGCAGGACAGTTAAATAGCCATTAAGGCATGACTTGGAGGACGTTAGCATGGGTTCATGTACTGTATGGTATATAGCTTGAGCTACGGCTCTCCACGCCTCATACCCTTCGGGAGGTCGTGGCAGAGGTTCCGTGCCCCTGCCCCTATGGCGTTAAAAAAAATACAACAACAACAACAACAACTCTATGGCTAAGCCCCTTATGAGCCCTTTAATGCTCCCATCAACACCAGGGCCATCAGATCAGGCCTGCAAAGGGCAAAATAAAGGCGTTAGAGATGAGGAATGGGTTTCTGCTTCATCTGCAGTGGCATGGTCGACGCCAAGAAAGATGAAGGATCTGGCTGGCCAACTGAAGCTATTCACAGACCTGGATAATGACGCTAGGACTCAACGTCTCCTTTTCATGAAGGTGAAAAAAGGCTTCAGCGAAAAGGCCTATGAGCTGGCAGCTGCCCAGCAAAAGCTGGAGCTTCTACAGGCCCAAGTTACCAACAACGCAGCAAGGAAAAGAAGGGCAGTCCAACTAGATCCTAACACCAAGTTTGCTACTATCTTAGACGTACAGAAGGCGCAGGTTGAAGCTGGTGAAAAGGAGGATATCACAGATGAATCCAGCGAGTCTGATTTACCTAGTGAAGCAGAAAGCTGTATTGTAGTGGCATCTAGGTGCAGTTAGTAGTTAATTGAACATACTGGTGTTGGTGGGAATGCCCTCTTTTTGGGTGGCCGAAATGGGGGGGTGGCCGAAATGTGGGTATGTGACGTTATAAATTTCATTCCAAGGATGCTGCTGATTTTTGAACCAACGTGAGATAAACAGTCTTGGCAGAGATGTAATACACCCTCCGCATGTCAGCACCTGATAGGGTCTAACTCTCCCACCTGCGGCACAGCGGCGCTTGACTCACCCCGAGATAGCGCTCCAGACTGGTGCTCTCGAGTCGAAGGACGCCCAGGATTGGGTGGTTTAAGAACTCGGCGCATCGCCATCCATACGCCATTCTCGATTCTCACCAATAGTCGGTCTTGTGGTGCCAAGGATACATTGATAGTCTCTGGATACACTAACCGCGAGGCTTGAATGCGTTGAAGTCCAAGGGCACGTGGAGCTCCAAGAACTTTCCAGCGACCGTCAAAGCACCCCTAAACAGTCTCCACCCCCTGCCATGGTCGAGATAAAGCAACAAAGGCTTGAGGATTCGTCCAGGATCTGCTTCAGGGGACCTGCAAGGTTGATTGATCTTTGAGAAGACAATATATTCCATTCGAGTAAGGATGCCCGAAACAGCCGGTTTGAAGAGTAGGGGGGGGAGCTGGCGGGCGCTCCCGCCTGCTGGGTGAGCACTTCCAGGCTTCGGCTGACGATTGACTACTGAAGTACACGGAAGACCTGAACACAAGGTCGCCGACTGCCACGGCGCCGAGACGGCCTTGCTGGCCGTGAACGGCGGCGTAGCCAGCAGCGCCGTCTTCCTGGTCATTCAGCACGCGTGCGACGGGCTCATCTTCGGCGAGTTCATCCACGCAAGTGTGCACGACGGTGAAGCACAACCTGGTCTCATGTCAGAAGTCGTTCCGCTACAACAATATCGGATGAACCCGAAAGCCGTTGGAAGGGACTCGGAGTTTTTAGCAGCTCATTAGCGGCGGCATGCGGTGCATCACCTCGCCGCCGAAGGCATCTACAACGTGTACGACCATAGTGTAGTAATCGTATCGGACACACAACACACTGCCCTATGAAGTCCTGGGTCTTCGTGAATGCCCCCTGACTACAATAAAGGTTGCCGTATCAAGCCTCTTGTTATGCCCGTTGGCCAGAATCGTTCTTGCTCCTCAGCAAGTCTCCACTAGTCTAGCCCATACCACATAGCCGTGATCAGTTCACTAGCGCAGGTCGTGGCGAAGATGGCGAAGATAGCGAAGATAGCGAAGATGACGGGCGTGGAGATAGTGTTGGCCGTGTAGTACGAGGCAAAGCTCACTCAGCAAGTAATATAGTGTAGGTGTTGAGGCCAAAGCCATGGTGTCGCACTGCGTATTCAGCTACCCGCTGCGGCGTCGGTCACCGTTGCTTACACTAGAGTCCACCTGTGATTCCAAAAGCAAGGTTGGCCGCTTGGTCTTTCTACCAGATCAATGGAGACTTCATTGAGGAAACATTTTCTGTACAAAAACAAAAACAAGAATAAGAAGGAAAAAGGAAAAATATCATAACATACGAGGAGAGTCGTGCTTTCCAGAAGCAGGCGTGCCGGGTGATGAGCTGTCCTAGATCTGCACTACTATTGGTCAGACCAGTTGGGACCGCATATCTCCACCTATCCCGTTCCTGGCCCGGGCATGCGAAATCAAGGCTCAAGATGCAATTGATGTACCGTTCAGATAATCTGACTTAAAAATCAATTTCTCGGGAGCCATGCAGCCTTCCATTATCTCATCCTGGAGCTTGCGGGCATTTTTTGTTGTCTTGATCATCGAGACGAAGATGTTGTCGGCAGGTTGGGAGAGAGATTGCTGCGTGCTCCCATTGTGACCTCACCCAAAGATTGTGACAGCAGGTTCAGTTTCGTTGATCTCAAAACCAAGATACTCCTGTAGGTATCACGCGTAAATCTGCGCCTTCCTAGTCAAAAACCGTCACTTTCTCATACCCATGCTGAGAGTTGGGCAAGGAGCTTTGCACTGACAGTTCATTCTCTCACCATTACCTGCCTGCTTGGTAGGCACCATACTATATTCGCCCCTGCCTCCACGACCGACGAGCTCTATTGCAATTTTGCACGCCCTCCTTACTTACGCTACTATAAAACAAAAATTCTTCTGCAACCAGTGACGGCCCTTTTCTCCCACAACAACTCGGCAGCAAATTGACTGTTCAGTTGATTTCGCCGCTCTTACGGCATACCTGCATCCTCTGCCGCGGCTCATCACACCTTCCGAGTCGAAGAATACCTCAATATTTCCAGAACTCCAACAACACCTTCCTATACCAATCACACCTTCCACGATGTCTCTCAAACGAAAGAGAAGCCTGGGAAAGTAAGTTTGACCCATACCCATTGCGAGACTGTGGGAAATCAATTACTCAAGCCCTAGCAGCATCGTCCAGTCCGAAACCATAAAGTTCATCATCGGCGAGGCAGGAGTGGCATGCTACATTCATGAGACCGCCATCACAAATCTCTCCGACTCGATCCAAGCACTTGTCAGGAGCCAGAAAAACGAGTCCACCGAGGGAAGTGTGGTGTGGAAGCATGTTGAGATGGACATCTTTACTATGTTCATGGAATACGCTTATACTCAGGACTTTACAATCGTCGATCCTGACGAATGGGAGATGGATACTCAGGGGTCGCTCATGAATTTCATCTCAAGGAAGGTCCCGGACGTGGCAATCAAGTATGCCGAAGATTACTTTGACGAGGAAAACGACACTCGAAAATCCATCCAGCATTCTCTTGAATACTACATGTCGATTGCCCGTCTCTACAACCTTGCGAACGGGTGCAAGCTTTCAGAGCTCATGGAACTCTGCATCGAGAAAGTTCGACTTAGCTTGGCCAATAGTACGTTCGACGAAAATGATGCCTCCTCTGTTTGGACGCTCTTGGAGTTCATCTGGCCAAAAACCAAGGTCGAGGACAAGTTCAGAGAGGTGCTCCTTCGATTTATCTTGATCGATTTGCGAACTGCAATGGAGTCGGCAGAAGCCGTTCGTGTTCTGAAGAATGCTCCTGAGATATCCACCGCTCTTCTGTTAATGGCCCCGCACTCATACTGGGAGGAACTGACCTCTTACTATTGAGGCTAAAAAGCCTGGGATTGGAATTCATGGGATGCTTTGGGAGGTTGGAAAGGAAGGGGAAGACATGGCTGAAGTTGAAACCAACTTCCAAGACAAAGTGTGAGGACACACTCCTTTAGAAAACTTGTCCTTGGCTTATTTTCTATTGGGTCGGGGGACTAGCTTTAAAACACAGCCATAAGACACCTGTCGCTAAAGATACCAATCCTCAAAACCAGTTCCGCTGTGCCTGTATGATCTTCAAAAGATGCTGTGCCCTCTAATCGGTCGAATTCTCCTTGCCTGGTGTGTCACTCTCCCTGCTATCGATCCCTACTCAGCTGAGGTTTTCGTTCTCGCGATCTGCTTCCATGCCTGGTCACCAATCGACACCGTTTCTCTTCTGCCCCCCCTTCTTCGTATGGAAATGGTACATGTCAAAAGAGATCCTGGACATCTCGAGTTGCCAAAGATAAAACAAAAGATGAGCCACGGAGATGATGACTTGGTCTGTTCAAATCGCCTCCCAGTAGGTCGTGGGGATCATTGTAAGCAACTCCTGGGACATTTCGGGAAGGTCCTTCAGATTCTGGGCGAACCTCTTTGACGACATCATCCATCGGATTTCAGTGATGGCGTAACGGAGCAGCAATGTGCGAAACGCGTCGTTTGGCATTGTTCGGGGCCAGACATAGCGAAACATGTCGGTCAGTGTCGATACCAGATACCCCTCTCTGGGATTGTCAACTAGGCTTTGCCACACCTTCTCAACGCAGAGTTCTCTCAGTCCGTCTATGCCGTATTTTTCCGCAAGGATGTAGAGGCGCGCATGTGCCAAGAAGTATGCTATTGAGTGCCGAGTGCTTTGTGCGATGGTTCTCGACGAATTTGCCTTCGACGTTGCTTCGGTAATAGCAGAGCTGGCTGACGAAGCATTGCAATGCTCGAAATAGTCCACGGCGTATATATAACGAGGCCGAAGCGTCCTCGTCCTTAATTGGTTGCTCATTATCTTTTCCCGTAAGGAAAGCCGTTTTTCTTTTGTCGGCTGGATTTCCTCGTCCGGCATGGTGAAGCTGCCGCTGTAGGCATACTCCAAGAACTTGATAAAAGTACCTGGCTCGACATCGTCCCAAACCACCCGTGCCTCGATGGATTCTTGCATGCCACTCGTAAGTAAGGCGTTGAGTGGCCGAGAAAGCCAAGTGACGGACGCTTCGTGGACGTTGAATTCGACTTTCTCGGGCCCGACGACAAACTTGATGACGCGGGATCGCGCGATCCTGCTCGAAGTTAGAACTCCCTAAAATGCGGATCTGTAAGTGAGAGGATATTGTCGTACTCATCCATATCTCTTTTGCGTTTGAGAGACATCTTGAACAGGCAGTACTGAACGTTAAGCGGGGTGGCTGTTGAGGTGGAAGTTGAAGTTGTGGTGTGGATTGGAGGAAGACTTTCAGGGCCCTGACGAAAACGGCGATGGCTTAAATACTCGTTTGTGGATTGAATCTTGCCTTGCCTTTATTTCTTGTTTCAAGGAGGGGGAAGACCCTGGATACTTTCTGTGGTCAGAAGAAGGTGATGGCGACTTCCCGCCTTTTCTGGACGAGACGTGAGCGAAAAGCGGACGAATTTTCCTTACGTGTTTCATTTACGGCGATTTGTAGCTTTTTGTTTCGGTCCCAGCCTAGATTCACTTGCCGAATTGTGCGTCACATATATCCTTGAGGTGGGTTCAACCTCATTCGTAATGCCATGATCATGCCGTCGTGGAAAGAGGTTGTCTTCGGCGAGTGTGGGGTTCCTTTAAAGCAGCAAGCACAAGGCTCAAGTGTGGAAAGATAGCCATTATCTCCTTGTCTCATAAGCTGATCTATCCTACCGAAGCAACCGCCATGTATCTGTAACACCCTTTCTCCTGCGTCAGACTCTCGCTTGTTGACCTCAGTCCGCTTCCGCCAAGTCTCAGCTAAAGCGCATCCTCCCAAATCTGCTGAGGGATCTCGAGCAGCAGCTCGGACGCGATGTATGGCAAGTCTTCAACGAGGCGACTGAGAACACCGTGGCGCTTCAGCTGGTTCATCTGGACGATACAGTAACGAATAAGCATCATCCGGAGGGTGTCAAACTGTCCCGTGTTCGAGTAGGCGAACTTGAGCATCTCGATCAGCGTCTCGCGAAACTCCTCTTGGAGGTTAACGGCGAAAAGGCTCGCGCGAACCCTCTGGAGACATAATGCCGTGAGCGTGTCGAAGTTGTAACGATCAGCAAGAACGTAGAGCTTGACATGCAGCATGAAGACAGTTGAGTATCCAGTACGATTCCAACCTCGGAGGTCATTGAACCAGTGATGCTCAGGAGAAAGCGGCATCAGGGTCGCGAAGTGTTCGCGGCAGTAGCTCCATTTTCCGGGTCTGTCGCCTCCCTTGTCGCCTCCGTTGTCGCCTCCCTCGTAATCCATCATCCAAGAGTTGATATTGCGGGAGTTAAGGTACTCGTTGTGTTCGGATTCGTCAAAATCGTTGCCGCCACGCCATCTTGCCCTGGGTCCAGGGAGAGGGTTCGAGGAGTCTTTCTCGAGAAGGTGAGGGACCGAATAATCCTCGTAGTATGCAAACTCCATGAGCCTGGTAAAGATTGAAGGCTCGATATCGTCCCAGACCACATTAGCCTCCAGAGTTTCTCTCATGCCTCCGGCAAGCATGATCCGGAGGGGCTCCGACAGGCGCGTGAAGGCATGCTCGTGGACGGCGAACTTGACTTTGTCCGGGCCAACGAGAAAAGTGATCTGTCTCGACTTGAAAATTCTGTTGGGAGTTAGCTTGCACGCGATAAGCCTGAGGTCAAAGTCTTTCTCACTCCTCAATCGTTCGAATTCTCTCGGGAGAATCGCCTTCGGCTGTCGACGCCATCCCGAACTTTCAGCGCTGGCTTCTTGGTGGAGGCTTGGGGCCAAGGTCGGAAGAAGACCAATTGATGCTGGAGAAATTTTTATGAACAGGAATGGAAGACTAAAAGGCTGCTTGGGTGTTGAGAGGGGGGAGGGTGGCTCGATGGGACGGGCCTGATGGTGTGTGTTGCTGTTTGTTGAAAGGGGGGCTGGGGCATCGCAGACAGCATAGACCTGTTTACTTTGTCTCACGCTGCCTGTTTGAGTATTTCTGAATGCAAACGGTCAATCTTGCAGCAAGAAAGTGTGGTGCATATATATGGAGGCGTGGTCTGGATTTGGGCTTTCCCTTCGATACGAGCTGGCAGAAACCATTATGGAGTCCGCCAGGTCTTGAAGGTGAACCTACCAGGCCAAAATATCAAGCTGTTCAGAGTCATAAACAATAGAACTTTTTAGGTAGAATGGTTCCTAAGCTCATTTGAGAATGGCAAAGGAATTAGCCGTATGGATTTCGATTAAGGGTTTAGAGCATTGCACTGAGTTTGGTGGCTAGAATCCTCATTTATCTGAATGACTGCCATTTTCCGTCTTTTTTCATACAGACCAGTCAGGAGGTTTCTTGTTTTCTTTGAGAAAATCAAGTAATTGAGAAGAGGGGGGGGGTCCCATCTGACCGAAACCCTTAAAAGACCGAACATCCAACTAAGAAAGGATAGAAGAAGGCTGCCCCTTCAGGCAGACAGGCTCTAAGATCAGAATTTTAGGAAGACCCTGCCTGGTCAACTCCCTAAGAACATTCTTCCTAAAATGTTCCTGTTCTTTCTTGCTAGTCTTTTACAGTAAAAACTAGCTCTTGTGTAGAGGACTATCCCGATCTTTTGCTTTTGCAACAATTCTATAAGGAAGCTTACCACCACCCAACATAGTCACTGTACCTGCTAGACCAGCCATGTGTTTGAGCTCCTTTGCCCACAGCCGTGCCTTCTTTATCTGCTCTTTAAACCAATTACTTTTCTGAGAGAGATGCTGACGCCTAATTTGTTTACCATTCTAAGCTTCTCTCAGAACAAACCTGGCTTGAATAACTTGAACAGCTAAGGGGACTCTTCGTTCTTGTTCACATAGGTGCAATGCGGCAAAGGGAAAATTATGCAAATTCTGGTCAATTCATAGACATAGAACCAATTTCTGCAATGCTGCAGCAATCAAAGGATTCAAGATGAATGCTTGAGCTCTTTACTTTCGAGTATTCTGCACCATCACAACTCTTTTTCGATAACCTGGCAGACCACACAGCTTCTTTGAGACTTATACAACAGCCAATGCCCTATTTTGTTCCAGCTCCTGAGCTGCTCACAGGGCCCCGTAGTCCCTCCTGGAGACAGTGATGTTGGAGCATGTAGTCCCGCCCCTGGTCGAGCTGGGAACCCGGAAGCACTCGTTAGGACACGGGGCGCTTGCGTTGTACTGCCACGAGAACAAGGGATCCGTCTCGTTTGTCAGGATCTGTCCGACCATGACGGTCTGGTATCCTGGCAGCTGACGAGACTGCTGAAAGACGTCATACTTTCCAGGCCCCAAAGTCAGCATGGACTCAGCAGGTACAGGCACAGGCACCAATTACTCACACTACTAAGAGTCATGACGCCCCAACCGACGTTGTAATTATGTTGGATCGTGGTTCCGTATACGTATTCTGATAGGATTTAGGTTATTAGTGCCGAAGAGTAGCTCGTTGACATCCAAAGTCCCACCTTTGAAACCAGCCCAACGAATGGCGCTCGCACACTACAGCACGTCAGTCGGAATTTCAACCTTTAAGTCTCCGGTAGTGATACCAATCATACCATTGGGCACGATTCCGCGTTCGTGTAGATGGAGAGGTCTCCCCATGCCGCGTAGATCTCGCTATCAACATGTCAGTCCGAGTAAGGAAGCACAGAGGAAACGATGTAGAACCCACGAAGGAGTCATGCCCTGATGAGCAAACCTGGCCGTGCATGCGTTGATGGCTGAAATCTCTCCGTGAACTGGGATTGTGTTAGACAAAACCGCACTCTCATTGCGCAATACGTACTGGTCGGATCCCCGGTTCTGAAGTTTGCGCCTTCGCAGACGACTTCGTCGCTCGTGTGGTTAACAATGATAGTGCCAAATGCAGCAAAGGGGCAGCTGGATAACCATGTCAGTCCACAGAGACGGGAGGAGGAGAGGACGAAACTGGGAAAGAAACATACGGCCCGCTTTGTCTGAATAGGGCCTCGTTCGCCTGAATATCCGTTAGTTGCCAGAGAAGTAGACGTATCTAAGGAAACAAGACCGCCATTGCATATATACAACCAAAGTTTGCGTATCAATGACAGCCAATTGTCATGAAACAACGCTACCGACCTTTCGCATGTACTCGACCCTCTTCGCAGCAGCAATCGAGTTGACGGTGAGACCGGACATGTCTTGGTCATCATTGGGAATCACAAAGTGGGCCGAGCTAGCGGTCACAGCACTCAGAACCAGGAGAATAATCGAACGAAGCATGTTGCTGATGTGGGGGTTTTTTTTCTTCGAATAGGGGAGTTTTCAATGAAAGCCCACAGCTCGATTTGACGTGCTCCAGCTTGGGGCTCGCATTATACTCATTGCCATCCAGCAGCGGGGTCTTTCGTGTTCTCGGATAGCTGGATTACATCGCGCCGGAAACTGAAGCCATCACCATGCCATGCGCATCTCCACAGAGGCCCGCAATGGTGGAGACAGGTGTCTGTTAGCGCCGCTTCTTATCTTTTTTCAATCTTCGGGGACGGACTGTCCAGCTTCGGATGGAGGAGAGATTAGATAGAGATTTGATAGGGACTACGGAGAAGATGTGAAGTTCACAGTCCCGGTATCGGACGACCTAGACCAGGAGTAGTTTGAGTCAAACTGTTTTGCCGGAGAGTCTTGTTGCTCTGAAAATATTTCCTATTGGTTTGGAAGAACACGGAAAGTACAACTGTGAAAGCTGGATGTGGGGCTTCATCGCCCTCAATCACCCGGCTCCCTTCGCAGTCACGAAGGCGGGAGAACATCGACTGGAGCCAGGAACCAGAGACCACGCTGACATGGCCCAACGGCCTCGGTTTTTTAGGTTCAATCTTCAGAAATGAATACATCACCGTCTCAAGCCAAAACATGTTGGTCAAATAGACCAAATTTCCAACCCGCCTATTCCTTTGCTACAGACTTGCCCAACTCTCTTGAAACGCGTTCGTCACTGGGAGACCAACCCATTTTTGGCAGAGTATCGACCTCCAGTATCAAATTGTCATCATCAAACGCCCCCCTTACATGTCTTGTGCCCGGTGTACTCGTGAAAAGAATCTTCACGGCTGCACGCAGGTTCCCGTCAACAACTAGCTTCAACAAGGACGACAAGGCAAGGTCGGCCTCCATCTCCTCACGCTCATAGAAAATGACGTTATCGACAAGAAACACGGGAGTGATGGCCTCAGGGACATGACAAATGAGAACATACAGCAACCTCAGGGTCTCCTTCTCGTCGCCGGCCTGCAGACGGCTGAGGTCGATGGCGCCGGCTGTCATGACAGAACGCACGTCAAACTCGTGTTGCCGAAGCAGTTGGTCGGCCAAGCTGGCCAGCATAGAGCGGCCTCCACTGAACCGATCACCCGGGGAAATATGACGTCCGCAGAGCCAGAGAAGGGGGATGAATCGCTGGTGTCCGTAGAGCATCTCGGCCATAGAGACGCAAAAGAGCGATAAGGGCGAGAGATTGGCTACCTGCCTTGGAGGCTTCCGGTCCCAATGAATGAGCAACTTGGCCGAGTGTGGGGACATCATCCAAGAGCGGAAGAGTTGATTGCCGAAGATTTGTTGGGCATGGGCACGTTCCCTGGAGGGGAACTCCGGAGTTCTGGAGGCTGCAAAGGACGCGTCTACGAGGTCGATATCTCCGCTACTGAGTATCTGACGCAATCTGCCTTGTGTCACCGGCCAGTCCAATACGGGTTGCGAAGGCTGCGGTGGTGGCATGTATGGCCCCCATGGGTTCCTTAGACCTGGAGATATACTTCGCAGAGAAACGATCTCGACTCTGAGGAATTCGACTTCTTCTATTTAAGATGTTAGAAAGGGACAGAGATGAAAATCCAGGACCTTTTGAAGTGTTCTGCCTTGACTTACGCCGGTGCCTTTCGTTTGCCATGGCGAGCTCTTTCGCAACTGTACTGCGATCAGTCTTGTCCAGATTACCAGCTAGCGTCTTGGGTCAGAGGACTTACGGTCTCTTTCCTTGTGATGGTCGTCAAGCAAGTTCTTGATGTCAGTAAGCAACGAAATTTCCCTGGCCTGCTCCGCCGACATCTGCTTCTGTACTTCTAATGACTTTTGCTGTGCATCCGCCGCTCGATGTAGCATTCTGATTGTTTCTTGAGAGTCTGGAATGGATCAGCTATTCAGTCTCCTGTCAGAAAATTTCGGCGCCACCTACACTTTCGGCCTTCGAACATGTCGGACTTGGTTGCTTCTTGCATGAGCCTTTGTGCCTTGTTGTTGATTGACTCAAGACTTTGCACCAATTTATGTTCATAGAAGCTACCGAGGCCAAAGGCTTTCACCCCACGAACAACTATCCAACGAGTCAACTATTCAGTTCTATGACGAGAGGAAGGGTTGAAACTCACTCTCCTTGCTTGTGAAGAACCCCATTGCTCTTTCAATCGCTTCTATTACTGCGACAGCCAAATCTACTGCCGCCTTTCGTATATTTTCATCGCCTCTGAAGGTTGACAAGAAGAGCTCCACATCGGAAAAGATGGGGATGAGATCATCTAGACTGTCAGACACTTGATCGCGCACTTCTGCGCCTTTTTTGACGGCCTGTGAAGAACCGAGATCAGATTTCCATCTCCTGTAAGTCACTCGAGTGGTTAAAGCTCACATCCAAAATGACTTGTATAACGCCCAGAATTGGAGTAGAGAACACGCTGTCTGGGAAGACTTTCGCAGCGTTCCCCACAACTTCGGCCACAAAAGGCGCTTGATCGGCCGCGTCCCTTCATTTCTTTCTAAACCACCCTACTCGGCCGCCTTCATCTTGGTAGTATCTCTGAGCTTTTTCGAGTTTCGTATAAACAGACTCCCAGTCGCCCTCAGCCCGGATACTGGTTCCGGACTTCCACCGGTCTTTGGGCTCCGTTGTCGCATCCTTGAATTGGTTCATGGCTTCTTGAAAGATACCATTCCAAAGAGTCATGGATCCTATGGTATCCCATGCTGGCCTCAGAGGGACAGTTCCATGCGATGTGTTCTCAGGACCTTGCAAAGTGCTGTGAGAGGACGACTCTGCGTCAGTGGGCGAGTCGAATGCGCACGTGTTTCCAGCCGCTGTTGCCAGAGCCTGATTTTTGGGTACGTATCTCCCAAGAGAATAGTCATAGTGGACCATGAGGCCAGAGAAAGCTTTATGATGTCGAGGTAGGCGATGATATATGAAATCGACTGAGGGTGGTTGAAGACTCGGCCTGGCTATTCCAGACTCCAAGCCTGACATGTTGATTCTGGCAAACAAGCCACAGTGAGGAAAGATGAAAACGTATCACCAAGTAGAAGTGCGATTATCAGGATCGCGGAAGAAGCTGTTTACCTGAATCCGAGTGTGTCAGAAGCCAGAAAAGCAAACCAGTCCCATTTAAGAATCAGGCTGTGCGGGCCTGCATTGGATTCCTGCAGGTTGCAGCCGGCTTGGTCCCTTTTGAGGTTTGTACGACACTGCCAACCCATCGCACCGGCCATCCATAACCGAAGCAGGTCCAATCCTCGGTCGTACAACCGCACACGCTCAGGATAACCGCCGAGAAAAAACGATTGTGGTTTGCTCTTGTCCGAAGGGGGCGGAGGCTGACTTCTTGTGCATTAAATTGAATGCATGATGTTCTGCCGCTGGAAGGACTAGCCAATACCCAGGCTGCGGTTAAGCTCAGCATAACATCGCTGCTGACATAGATGAGGCATTTTCAGCATAGATTCCTGCAATATCTCTTAGCGAGGATGACTTGATGACTATCCTCATATCAGTACGCATTCATCAAGACGAGCAATAATACTTTCCCTTGCGAGACGACTTCCTCTATATTTGCTCTGCTGCTTATGTCACAATTGATTTTGCTCAATTTTCTCTTTGAACCTTCTGAAGCAATCTATCCTGGACCTTTAATCACTTCCTCGTCACTACCCAAGTCTCGGCGAGGCCAGCCATATCAACTTTGTCTCTCGTCCAGCAACCTTGTTCTCACAGCCATCCTTGCTCCTTGTGTCGCTTGTACTTGATCTTTCGTTCTGAACCCAATCTTCCCTCTTGTCTCTCACGTCATTGGACGACACTGATCTATCAATGGAACCATCTATATTTCCCGGCTTGGGTCCAGGCGAGGGGCACAATGTGTCAAAAGATGAGCAACTCGGTCAGGGGCATACTGATGTCCCGCCTGAACAGAGACAACAATTCCTCTCTGCGAGCGATTCAGTCATAAACGCGGAGCTTCATGCATTGAAAGCAAAGATAAAAGAGCTCGAAGATCGAAGCAAGTGCAACCCTTCAAATTCGGAACAGGCCTCAAAGCTCCAAGACCAAATGGAAGCCGAGGAACAATTTCGACGAATGGAGAAATGCCTGTATACTCACCGGAAAGAGTGGGAGACCAAGAACGGAAAGCAAGATCCTGATCTGTTAACAGTCGGTTTCGATGACGAAGACACGAGTAGGCCTTGGGGGCCATGGCGATACAAATGGCGTCTTTACCATCCAGGCGAGAGTTACGTTCGACCCAATCCCTTCGACCCTTCCCACCAATGCCACGGTGCAGAAAGGTCATGCATCGGGGACGCCGCCAAAGATGAATTCGATTACACGATTGACTTCGGTGGTCGGCGAGATCGCTTACGCAAGGTTTTCGAATGGGAGATGGACCGTCTCTACTTGACAGAAGAGACAGACAGACGCAGACGGCTTAAGGTCGAACTAGCGACCAAGGTCGCAGGACGGGCGGAGGGTGACAAGAGGGATCATGCTGATTCTAATCTTGATCAATCGGTATTAATGACAGTGGACGTCACCTGGGACGAGTTCCAACGCCTGGGTCGATCCCCGAAAAGGAATGGGTGTGAAGTTCACATACTCAATGGCGATCCCATGGTCTGGGACAACGGAGACCTTGAAGGGACTTGGGTCGGCCTACTGGAGCGCCGTGCCCGGAAAACAAGCCATCGGACACCGACTGTTTCCAAGAAGTCGCAGTTCCCGGAACGAATCCGAATATATTCCGAGGTCGTCTTCACCATCCTCGACAAGATTCTTCAATCTACAGGGTCGGTCACGGAGTTTGCGAAGGGTGCCGCACCAGTGGTATTTACCCGCCCATTCAAAGCACTTACTCACTGTGAGCGAGGTCTAGAAAGTTGGTGCCAGGCTCTTGAGAACGAGATAAAGAGTTATCCCACAAATGCATGCAATCAGGCACAATCGAGTCTGGAAAAAGGCGACATTGAAGAAAACAAGGAAGGAAGCACTAGGACTTTGTTGAAAGGTCCGCCATCCGCAGCCGAGGGGGATACTCTGTTTCAAATTCAAGCCCCAGGTGGAACAGACCCTCAAGATACCATGCTTAGCTCTCCCACGGCCATGAGCAGGGATCAGGTTGAGGTGGACGTCGATGCCGATGACAAGGTCTATCAAAGGAAAGACGAGCAAAAGAACGACAACGATGACAGCCATTCCGAGCCAGAATCCCTCGAGGATGTTTTGAAATCGCCAGCGGCGTCCAAAGAACTCGCCTTTTTTCTCAATACTCTACGATCTCAAATTCTGCATAGACGAGAATACCTGAACGGTGAAAACTGCAGCAAGGTCTTCTTCTCCGACTTGTGGCATCTGTTCTCGCCAGGAACTGAGATTATCCGGAGCGATGGGAAACAAGCCTACCGTGTTGTTCATGTCACAAGCATAAAACATCGCATGGTGTCAGCTTTTGAAAAATGGGGCGGTCATATGGGTTTCCATATCGACGATGACGATGAAAAGCCGAAAACGCCGAGGCCGGACTTCCGCATTACATGCGTCTATATCGACTTTGATGGTAAGGTGTTTGGGCCGGTAGCAACCACTTTCGACGTCAAATCATTTGAGGGACAGCGAGAGATTAACGTCGGGCACCCACTTGTGGGCACCCCCCACATATGGGCACCCCAAAAATGAAGCCATCTCCGTTACCACCATCGACTTCAATTAATTACTGCCCTCTTCTAGATGCCACTACAATACAGCTTTCAGCTTCACTAGGTAAATCAGACTCGCTGAATTCACCTGTGATATCCTCTTTTTCGCCAGCTTCAATTTGTGCCTGCTGGATGTCCTTAATGTTGGCGAACTTGGTGTTTGGATCCATCTGAACTGCCCTCCTTTTTCTTGCTGCAGTATTAGCAACCTGGGCCTGCAGAAGCTCAAGCTTATGCTGGGCAGTTGCCAATTGATAGGCCTGCTCACTGAAGCCTTTTTTCACCTTCCTGAATAAAAGGCGTTGAGTATGGGCATCATTTTCCAGCTCTGTGAATAGCTTCAGTTGGCCAGCCAGATCCTTCATCCTCCTTGGCGTCGACCATGCCACTGCAGATGATGCAGATGCCCAGCTTTCAGCTTCCCTGACTTCCTTGCCTCCAGACTGCCCTTCGCAGGCCTGATCTGCTGGCCCTGGTGTTGATGGGAGCATTAAAGGGCTCATAAGGGGTTTAGCCATAGACACAGGCCATAGGCCAGTATATTTCCAACCACTTTTGATGTTATCCATCGTTAAGCCTGCCATATGAGCCTTCTGATAACAGCCTATGAAGTTTCTCTTGCCTACAATAGTAGAATCATTCCACTGACTGAGGTATCCAAGCTCCTTCCTATAGGCTGCCTTCACAGGGCCAAAGACTGACTGGTCAAGTGGCTGGAGGACATGGGAGGTATGTGGTGGTAAGAATAAGAGATAGACGTTATTAATATAACATGTCCACATAAATTCTGTCGTTGTGTGACTCCCATGGCCATCAACAACCAGCAGTCTGGCCTCCTTCTTGCCCTGAGGGAGGGTCTGAGGGATGAAGACCTTCTGCAGCCATTCAACTGCAGTGGCATCTGTAGTCCATCCATTTTCTGTTGCAGTAAACTGCCATCCTTCATAAGGGCCAAGATCTAGAGGAAACCACTGCTGCTGGACTGTCTTGCCCTTGTATATGATGAGGGGATTCAGGGCATGGCCCATGGCAGAGATGCATTCGATAATAGACACCCATGCCCTTGATCCAGGCTGTTTCTTGCGGACAGACTTCGTCTCAGCCATCCCCAGCACCAGCCCATTAGATCCCTGGCCCTCAAGTATACCAGTCTCATCCATGTTATATCTGTTGGCTGGTTTGATGCCCTTGATCTCTGGTATGGCGAGGAGTTTGAACCAGTCCCTGATGACCTCAGTAGATGCCCCATTAACACGCCTAGAATCAACAGGGCGACTTCTCTGGACCTTGACTGATGGATTCCTCTTTAAAAAGCCAGAAACCCAGCCTTTTCCTATAGGCTTTGTGTCTCCCATGGCATAGAGGATCCTTTCTGTGAATAGCTTCACTTGCTGATGGGTTGGAGCAACGCCAAGGGCATGCTGAATGCGAATCCATTCAGCCAGCTTATGCTCCTGATCAGGAGAAAGCCTCTGAAGGTCAGAAAATGCAAGTTTTCTAGCCTGCTTGCCATTGAGTCGATGCTGAAGGGTTGATCTTGGAATGCCATACTCAATGGCTGCCCTCTTTATAGCCTTGCCGTTGCTGATGGCTTTGATTGCTTGTTGGATTTCATTTTCGGTATATAGAACCATTAGGTATAGAAGAAGGTATTCCCAAAAAATGAAGTTATTTGGATAAATATTGTAATTGTTGCGATAGTTGGAAGTAGGAGAAATGAGGGGGCTGGTCATGGTGTTGAGGCATTTTTGGGGTGCCCATATGTGGGGGGTGCCCATAAGTGGGTGCCCGACGTTACCTCTTTCGAAGTTTTCCCACTACGACTGTTTTCCATGCTCAAGGACGGGTTTGACGATGCTAAATGGGACGCGCTGTCCAACCACCAACCAGCCGCCCGCTTCAGACAAAGGCTTATCAATCGTGGCAGCAGGTTTCTTGAAGCCATCGCGAAGAAGCATATGTACTACGCGGGCCCAACCTTGGACAGTCGCGAAGACGTCGAGGGACAAGTTGTTGTGGATTTCGAAGCTGCCTTCCCCATTGAAGAAGATCCAGACCTGCCCTCCGAACGACCGTTAATCAGAGCCTTGCCCAATCTCAACTTGGAAGATTATGGTGAAGAAGGGCATTGCCAAGCTAGTTGCTGCATTGATGACCGTGTTTACGATGACACGGCGATCGACCTAAGACGAGGAATAGAGTACATCAACAGCCTGCTACCCAAACCAGGTGGTCAAGATCCCGCATCAGTTCTCATTCTCCCCCAGACACTAGAAGAGCTACAGACACGCGCAAGTCTCGACAACATTCTCCTTCCGGATAACGACCAACTCATCTTGTCCTATAGGGTCTTTGGATTTCTGCTCCGCAATCGAAGATTCGGTAAGTCACCCTTTCACTGATCATGCGAACGATGTAGCAAATCTCACTTACTTAATATCCGTACTGGGACATCGCAGCTCAGTTGGACTTGGATTTTCTGTCAGAGATTCAACTGCGAGGTTTAGACTCGTTCCCTGACAAAAAGCATGATGCAAACCACGTGCAAGAGAGCAACAGCACTGGATCTGCCGCAGCTTTTGACCGCCTTGTCTTGGAGAGGGGGCATAGGTCCATGATCGAATCGCTTATTGCACAGCATTTCAGAGACAAAGAGTCCAAAGGGGATCCAAATGATCAATTTGACGCAGTTAGAGGGAAAGGTACGAGTCCAAGAGCGCTTCTGCATGTTTCTATCTCGTTAACTGAGACGCGACTGCCTTAGGCAAAGGCTTGATATTGTTGCTTCACGGAGCACCCGGGGTGGGAAAGACATCGACTGCAGGTGAGAAATTCCATGTGGTTTCAAGAGACTATCAATTCTGACCAATAAAAGAGGGAGCAGCAGAGCTTTTCGGCAAGCCGCTATTCCAAATCACCTGTGGTAAGTGATCAAAAAGCCTGCACCGGAGACGATTTCACCAACTTAAACCAACCATCTTCCAGGCGACTTAGGCACGACAGCGAAAGAAGTCGAACATGCTCTCGAGAAAAACTTCGCCCTCGCAAATCGGTGGGATTGTATCCTGTTGCTCGATGAGGCCGATGTCTTTCTTGCGGAGAGGACCAGAGAAGATTTCAAGAGAAACGGGCTTGTGGCAGGTGAGCAACTACTTTCCCAAGACAAGCTTTAGACACATGTTTTGACAACATTTAAGTATTCCTTCGGGTGCTCGAGTACTACACCGGAATTCTCTTCTTGACGACCAATCGTGTCGGCGATTTTGACGAGGCTTTCACGTCTCGGATCCACATGAGCCTGTATTATCCCGACCTCAGCCAGGATAAGACCCTCCAGATCTTCGAGATCAACTTGAAGATGATTGCCGAGCGCTTCGCGCGCAAGGAGAGGAAGATTGTAATCGATCAACTGGGCATTGGCGACTTCGCTTCTCAGCACTTCATCGACAAGCCCGACGCGCGTTGGAACGGAAGACAGATCCGTAACGCCTGTCAGACGGCTTTGGCGCTTGCTGAGTTCGAGGCCCAGGGCAACAGCCACAGGAAGATTCTCAAGCCGGACGCCGTTGTCCAGCTCACTGTCGAGCACTTCAGGACTGTACGCAACGCGTATCTCGAGTTCACCGACTACATGAAACTGGTCTACGGCACCACCTCGGCTAGAAAGGCCGGAGAGGGCAAGGTCCGCGCTATCTTGGTTGACGAGAACAACAATTTCGTCGGGAACGTTGGCGGAGTCGGCCGTCTTGACAGAAAAGCGGCTTACGCACAGCAATCCAAGACCCCTCTCTACGCTGATGAGCACCAGCCGCAGGAGAATGCCCAATTCCACCAGCAACAGGCATACCATACAGGGGGCTACCACCAGCCTGGGCACTACCAAATGCCGCCGCACGGCTATCATCAACCACAGGTCTACCCAAGGCCAGAGTCGTTCGGCACCCCCTCGCAACCGCAATCAACCCAATACCCAAGCACCCCTCCAAGTCAGACCTCTCGTGGCATTCCGTTTCCATCTCATATGCAAGAATCCCAGGGGCCTGGTGAAATTGGTCGTAATCAACGTCCTGTGAGCTCCGCTAGCTCCTTCAGAGAGTCACAAGGACAATTTGACGACCAACAGAGCCAGTATGCTCCGCAGCATCGACCCAATCCTCAATGGCCCAGCCGAAATGTCCAAGATGCGTATGACCTGTCAGGTGGACCGCGCCAGGGACTACCAAACCATTTGACCCCGTCAAGAGGATCTGGGACATCGGAGTTGTATGGCCCGGGCCCCGAGCAGCAGCAAGAACGTCCGCCTGGTGTTTAGAAATAACTAAGTCCACGGCTGAACATCATCTATGAGAGCTTATTGAAGGGAAATTGGGCTCGAAGTGGTTCATAGTGATAGGATCTCCTTATTCATTGTTCGGTGTCAAGTAGTCCCCTTGCTTTCAAATTTTTACGTATCGAAATATAACTATGCACTTATGCATTTCGAATCTAAACTTTAAGTGATGGAACTCAGACATAGAGATTGTCCTTCCACAGCATAGCGTCAATCTTCTAAATATTACACTCTGAGTCATTCGCAAAGAAGTCTATACAACCAGTCACGCTTGTCAACGGCAGCTGAATCAGATCAACTATGCTGCGTTTCGGATGTAAAATACTGAAAGTGCAACATTAATGTAACTCCCTACTGCTTTTGTTTGCAGATTGTGTTGGTACTAATTAATTCTCGTAGGTTAACTTAGATCGATAAACATGTGTGCCACGCTGGCAGTTCTACTTCAAGTCAACGCTGTATGTATTTTCCGTTCATTTTAGCACAAGTCCTGTGTGCATTGAGTCAAGATTCATCTAAGTGTTTCGTAACAAAAAGCTGTTCTGTTTAATGATAGTTGGAACACTCTAATCGAGACCTTTATTGAAGCCTGTACCTACAACGCTTGTCCTGTCTGAAGCTTTTCCCTCTGTCGTGACCCTGCGTTCCACTTTTACAGGTCGAGTCCCTTTTCGCAATTGCTGTCCATGAACGAATGGCGAGAAGGCTAAGTTTCTAAAAAAGATTCTCCTCTAGATAGACAGCAAATCCATTTCCGCCGTAGCGAAATTGCGAATCAAGTCACCTTGCAACGCTGTAAACAGTCCCAAGTTCTCCGTCTACAAGGCAAAGACCTCGCAACTTCGCACTGACAATGATGAACCGTCTGGCGACGATTGGACCAAAAGTCAGTACGTGCGTACGAATATTTCGGCTGTGCAACACCGCCTGCCATATTAATGCACAGCACTAGCTGCATCACGAGAAGGGAATCAGCGACAGGGGTTGTATCGTGATGTCACCTAACAACCCGCACGAAAACCGAGCCTGGATGGCACCGACAAGGCTTCCAGCCGGTGATTCAGCTCTGGAAAGCCCCCAATCTCTACACAGCCAGACGAATGTTTCCATTCAACGAGACCTCCCGCCTCTCTTCCTCGAGAAGTCCCCAACATGACGTCTTCAACAGTTACCATCGTACGGCCCGTGAAGGATAGTTTCGTATTTGTTTCGTACTCGGCTTGAAGCCTGCCGCGGGGCCCGTTTGCGAAACCGAGGTGCATATGAGTACAACTACCGAGCGCTTCCCGCATCCCCGTCTCAACCCCCGCCCGCTTTTACACTGCAACATCCTGCAGCAGCGGCACACGAGCGCTGCATACTGCATCCAAGCAACTCAACTCAAGTCAGTCATCGCCCTCAGCAATGGCCGAAGATCAGAATAACATCACGGACGATGCGTACCGCGTCCAAGAGCTGCCGCTCCTGTCAAAGGTCAGGCACGGCGCCACGGCTTTTGCGATCCAAAATCTCTTGGTTAAGCCCGCGCTCTTCGTCCGCGATGTCAAAGCACGCATCGTCCCGCCCGAGAACCGGCCAGAGATCGTGAAGACTTACGAGTGCCGACCGTATCTCCCTGTCAGGTGAGTCCTATCGGACCGTTCGCGCAACCTGGCGCTGGGATTGACGCTTTCTTTCAGGATCTTCTTTCCCAAATGCCATGACAAAACGTCCAAAGACCAACTGCCAGTCCTTTTCACCATCCATGGCGGCGGGTTTGTGGTCGGAACTCCCAATGACACTGACGACTGGAATCAGACGTACGCGTCTGTTCATCACTCCATTGTCATTGGACTCAACTATGGCAAAGCTCCGGCCAACCCATTCCCCAAGCCGATCTACGACTGCGAGGCACTGTTCCTCGCCGCTTTGAACGATGAGTCTCTCCCCTTGGATCGGACTAGGGTTGCTCTCCTTGGGTGGTCCGCGGGAGGCAACTTGACACTTGCAATCGCACAGCTTGAGAGTGTCAAGAAGCACCTGACTTGCATCGTCCCTTTGTATCCTGCGATCGACCTCTCCATTACAGGTGAAATGAAGGCTAAGTCGCGGCGGTACAAGCCCGAACTAGGTGGCTTCCGCGCAAAGGAAGCCGACTACCTGCTCGGTATGGCCCCGACGTTTGACTGGGCTTACAAGACCCTCGGAGAGAACTGCCGCAATCCTCTCATGAGCCCGTGTTACGCCACAAAAGATGCCCTGCCGAAGCGTGTCTTCGTCATCGGCTGCGAGCTTGACATGCTCGCTCACGAGGGCCAGAGGCTCATTCATCGGCTGGCGGATCGTCCACCGCCGCCCGCTGTGGTCGGGAAACAGGAGACTGTGGGGAAGGGGGAGCTCATTTTCGACGACGAGAAGTTCCATTTCGAGGTGTCGAACGCCGACGGGAGTCTCTACAGGTGGCTTCTGGTACCCGACACCGTCCACGGATTTGACCAGCACCTGTCTGGGATGGTTCGCGATCCCGTGCTCATCGAAGATGCCGAGATCAAGACGCAGAAGACCATTAAAATCATCGGGGAATGGGCTCTGCAAGCACCTCCCGTCATCGCAACCTGAGGTGGTGGCGCTTCGATTGTTGAGTTGTTGGTGTGCGACGGCACTGCAGCCACTTGCTTCAAGGGAAATATTTCTGTAAGACGGATTCGTCTTCACATCTATACCATTTCTGTCTGTTTGTTTTCCATTGTCAGGAAGTCATAAACAATGTTCCATTTACAGTCTCATTGTGTACAAAGAACCTGGCTTTGATGAGAATTATAAGAACAGTAAGGGAGCTAGAGCGCCTTGCCAAAGTGGCCAAGCGTTTTTTCGTAGACTGTCCGTAACTTCACGCTTGTGTCATAGTCTAGTGGAATGACAGCTGTTTCCATATGGCTGGCTTTCTTCCAATGAAGCATATTTTCAATAAACCATTTACAAGATCTAAAGAGTAAAGCATATTGAGTAGGCTTGCAGCCAATGAACTCGGGTACCACCATCTTTTGTCCTCTTCAAAAAGTGGCACAGAGACAACCGTATCTCTGCTCTGACGCCAGACCTCTTAGCTCTGAACCACTGTTCCCCGCGGCGGGATCTTCAAGTTGATCAAGTAATCATCCACCAGGCGCGATGCGTCGCCCTCCAATAGATAGCTCGTGTGACCCGACCCGTCTCTGAGAACCAGCGTTGCGTCTTGGAACTCCTCTGTCATACCAGCCGCATATACAAAGCTAGTCGCGGGGTCAAACCTCGAGTGGACCAGCAGCACCGGATTCTGCGTGTTCTTGATACTCAGCGCCGTCCGCGGGTTTGTGACGTTGACCGGGTAACCGGTGCAGTCGATGACTCTACGCCAAAACTCCGCCATGCCCGGCGTGCCCGTGAAGGTCCGAGTCATCTCGGCTATCCGCTGTACTTCGAAATGGTCTTTTGCGGCGAGGAAGTGCCCGTCTTGACACTGCACGGTCGTGATCGACAACGATCGGGAGTCTGAATAGACGTCTCCGGATAGCAGACGAGAGGTGAAGGAAGACCCGTTGCCGGCAGCCGCACTTTTGAGGGATTCCGCAAAACTCCCGCGATCTTTCGAGAACTGCAGAGTAGATCTGGCGGCGCCGATGATGTTGTTTGGGGTGGCTACCGGGAGGCACCGGGTCTTGATTGTCCCGTCACACTCAGCGGCCTTGAGGTTTCCCGCGGCGGCAACTTCGAGGGCCTTGTCCCAGGTCTGCCTGATATTCCGGCCATCCTCTCCACAGTTCTTTTCGTTGGCCTCGCAGAACCGGAAGAACTCCTGTATAGTCGCGTCCAGCGAAGTTGCCTGTGTCATGATGTTTGATGCGTACGATCCGGTGTGCTGCAGCATCCCGTCAAGCGCCATGGCACGTATTGTGCCCGGGAATAACGCAGCGAATTGGGCACCCAGTTGAGTTCCATATGACACCCCAAAGTAGTTCATTGGCTCGTTTCCAATCGCTGGAGAGACGTCAGCTCATGTGAAGAAAGAGAAGACCATAACCTGCTGAAGCAACTTACCAACGCGCACAGCCTCCATGTCTTTGGCTACAGAGATGGTGTCCATGTTATCGAAAAGGGGGCCCGTCAACGCTCGACAAGATTCGCCGACAGCCTTGTTGTAGTCAACCAGCTTCTGAAACCCTTCGGGCGTGGTCGCATCGAACTCACTCGGCTGGTTGGCCAGGTTCGTGTCGCATCTCTGCGGTGTGCTCAAGCCAACGCCCCGAGGGTCCATGCCGATGATATCGAAGTTTTGACGGACTGCATCGCTGATGTAAAGTCGCTTAGAGGCTACTCCGACAAGCATGCTCGACGCTGCCCCCCCTGGTCCGCCGGGATTCACAAAAAGGTTCCCGATGCGCTTGCCTTGAGCTGGCAGCTTCACAATTCCTAGTTGGACTTGAGGGCCACCGAGGTCATTGTGATTCAGTGGAACCGAGAAGTTCGTGCATTGAAGAGCCAAGGAGTTGTTGTTGCCTCTGAACGGTCGAATGTCGCCGGGGCAAGCAGTCCATACTATGGGCCCCTGAATATCTTGATGAATCGGTCCAACGGGCTGAGGTATCTTGACGGCGGCCACGGAGATGACGAAGACCGCAAAGCCCAGGACCAAACGGAGGACTGATGACTCTTTCATTTCGATTCAATTTCCGCGAACAACACTTGAGACAGGAGGAACCACCGTCACGTCGTCGCCAGAGATGGACAAAAAGGCCAAAACTGAGGGAGGGGTGGATTGTAAGCAGGCTGCGGTAATTCTCTTAAAGAGCCGGGATTTAAGCTCATCTGATCCAGTTGAATAAGCTCATTTTCAGGTCAACATTTGAGTCAAGGTAGTCAATGAAGGCAGTTCTCCCGCAAAGACAAAACAAACGCATCTTTGGCTTTCTGACTTTGGTACAGGAGTGTCTCGTGCTTGTGTCGCATCCCTGACTAGTCTGCGAGGCTCTGCGGTCAAGTTGAAACATGGAGAAGTTGAGGGGGACGAATAGAGTTTTCAGGCATTGTTCTATCTGTCAAGAAGCATGATCCCCCCCAACCAATCGATTGAGGGAAACCAGTTGCCTGATAAATGACGGAAAAGGGTTGGATAGCGGAGAAAGAGGCGGGCTGGCGGAAGAGACGGGATGATAACTACCAAATCTTGTCCAACCCGAGCTTCGTAAACATCGGGTTTCTCAAGCTTTAGCCATGGACAGGCGTTCAAAATGCGGGAGGCTTTCTCAGTATTGCCTGGTGTGGGCAGTCAGTCTTAGTTTCTTCCAGCGTTAATCTGATCTCGTGAAATTATGTCAAGCTTTGTGACAATGTTTCCCAAACTTTTCTTTTTTAGAAACTCCGACAAGGATAGGGCGCCTCCGGTAGATTCTAGATGCAGCAATCCTACTTTTTAAGATCAATCGGGAATACAAACCCGCCAACACGAAGACCTGAAACTTCGTGGTAAACAGCCGGGTCACGTAGTGTGGTAGGAGGCAAGAAGTTCCATTCCTACCTGTACCAAGTAGGAACTGTATAGATGCAGTCATACATCGTACTTGGAGCAACGGCGGCATCTATCCACGCAATCATTTTTGCTTCGCCAATCCGTCTGACAAGGGCAGGGTTAGTTGGTTGGGCCAATCCTGCGAAATAATTGACCCAGGGGTAAAACTTACTCCATACCATAGTACTCTTGCGTCGCGAAAACTTGGTTCGTTGCAACTTCATGCATACCATGCACAGTAGCGAGTATTTACTGCCTGTCCACAGCCTCGGAGTTGTGGAACCGACAAAATGTTTGTTGGTTTGGCGTTTGACGAGTTTCCCCTACTACATCATAGACCATCTGGGTTTCAATTACCTGGAAACGATCCAATTCAGACTTCATAGCGCAAGTGTCCACGAGCCGATTGCATCTTTGCAGGCGGTCCTGTGACAACGGCTCCTGACACAGTTACACAACACCGTCTTGACATCAACGCAACACTTGGCATCTTGGAAAGCGGTCAAGTGACAGGAAATTGATGGGTTCTATGTTAGGGCTTCGTTCATGACACTATCCAGCTGCCAGAGCCCTACGCCAAGCGACAAGTTCCTCGCGTCAGAGGTTGCATTCTTATCGTCATCTCTACAAATTGCGGCAGAGTCTAACTCAGACAGTTCGGCGGATCGGCACGCCTTAGGCAAGCGGGGCCGGGTGGGGCCGCTGGTCCATCCATCCTTCGACAACATGACGTTTCGACCTTTTTTGATTCGGATTCCCCCCGTTCGGAAGTTTTCCGCCTCGGTGATCGATGTCCACTATTGGTGTAGCCTTACGGGGCTTATCGGCAGATGCGCGGTCATCCCGATGAGGTTCCATCGCCGCGCTTGCTTGGCCACGAGCAATCAGGCTTAGGACGGGTTAAGAGTTGAAAGGAACCGAAACCGAGGACAACCATGAACCACGCCTCCCGCCTCCCTCCCACTACCAAGAACCGGATTTCTGAATACCATCAACGATCTTGCTACCTTCCCCTTGCTGCTCTGCTTGTCTGCCGAGCTGTTACCCTTGCTACACTTGTCCTCTACAGATTTATGTGAAACATTGTGATGTCAGATGAGTTAGGAAAACAATCAATTGCGGGTTTGAAGACCATTGGAGGGATTCCTTTTCCTGGTCCTTGGCGGCTGGACCGCGGCTGTGGCTTAGAGACTTGGATAGAGGCCTTCCAGTATCATGGAAACGGCTGCGGGGTGAAGTTGGTTTATTGAGAGATGCTCTAGAGTATTTAAGCGTAGGTCTCCGGCTTCTCCAGGCCAGCTGAACTTGACTGTCAGTTCTTGATTACTTACGTCTCCGAGGTCATTTGAAGTCATCCCAGATTGTAAGAATGTTTTGCACCACACTTGTCGCTGTGGCCATCGCTGCTAGCCAAGTCGCCCTAGCCGCTCCGGCGTCTACGCCTAGCCTCCTGGTCTTTTCCAAGACAGAAGGATACCGTCATGCGAGGCAAGTCTACTAGTTCATGTCGCCAGCATTCTTGCTGAAGTAATTCTATTGACACTGCACGCTTCCTCAAGCATTCCCCATGGCATCCGTCTCCTCAATTCCATTGCCGGCGAAAAGGGGTGGCCGGTCGCGGCCACGGAAGATTCCACAATCTTCACCAACGGGAGCCTGAGCGACTACACGACCCTAGTCTTCCTCTCGACGACTGGCAACTTTCTCTCCGCCGACGAAGCGGACGCCCTAGATGCGTTCCTGCTCGAAGGAGGTTCTTGGCTTGGTATTCATGCGGGTGAGTCAGTTCCGCTGTGGCGCTGGACCTGTTGTTTACTTGCGGGCTGACACTTTTCCCCCCCGTAACCAGCTGGCGACTTCGGGGACAACATGCCCTCTTGGTACAACACACTCGTTGGCGGCCAGGTAGGTGACGAAGCATGGACACCAATGTTTCCCTGGTTCTGATGATATAATCCTAGTTCCGCTCTCATCCATGCGTGGACGACACCGTTTGCAGCGATGCTCAGCTTGCGAGATATCCCCCTGGTGAGATAAAACTCCTCAAGACCCCTCTCAACACACTGAAAAATGTCTCTGAGACTGGTCGTCGTAGGAGGAAACATTCGACCCGACACCATCACGATCCAGAACCGTGACCACCCGTCCACGGCCGATCTCCCCGAGAGCCACAACCGCACCGACGAGTGGTATGCGTACAAGACCAACCCCGTCGACGACCCGTACTACACGGTACTGGCCTCGCTCGAGGAGACCTACATCGATGAGCTTACCCCTCCGGAGCCCGAGCACATGGCCCCGCTGCATCCGATCTCGTGGTACTCCATCTACAAGGACGTGGCCAGGGCGTTCTACACGGGCATGGGACACACCAACGAGTCTTACTACGAAGAATACTTCATAAAGCATGTCACCGGAGGGTTGGAGTGGGTGACAAGTGCTTAACGTGACCACGAATGTCACAAACAGCTGAAAAAGAGACAAGTTCGCCATGATCTGCTTGTAGGTGATGATGATGGGAAGTTGGTAGGCATACTAGAGAGTGGAAAATGTACGAGCAGGTTCGCAATGTAAGGTAGATGTTTTCACCCTAGACAACGTTCTAATGAGGGCAAAGTTCACGATGTGGGCAAGTTTGAGGTCATACACGTATGACTTGCTCTGCCTTGAAACAGGGATCACAATATCCTTGCCTTTATTATACTTAACAAGCATGATGTAAATAGAAGTACCCTTACCTCCTCGTGGTATCAACAGCACCTAAGCATATCTGCATGGAAATCACTATACAGCCGCGCCAAGGTTCTATCCTCACTTCTTCACTTCCGCGGATCCCTGCGCTGTCGTCCCGCTCGCGGTATCAGGAGAGCTCAGCAATTCTGGGCCAGGGTCCTGTCTGTTCAGGCTACTAGTAGCCTCACCCACCTCCTTCTCAATTTTCTTGACATCGACGTCATCAGCGTCCAATTTCTCCTCGCCAAAAGGACCGCTTGTCTTGACACCCTCGAGGGAATCCGTATCGTTTCCGTCCTTGATGTCTGCGTCCTTGACGCTGCTCGCCCGGCTCACATCCGCGCTCTCGGGGTTCTCGGTCCTCAGTCCTAGATGTTTCTCAGCGATCGGGTCCTCCTTGTTGTTGCCCTTCCAGTCGGCGGGCCTCATCTGCGGTACAGGCGAGTTGGTCGAGGGTTCCGTAATAATCTCACCATCCGTCGGCGCGACCTCGTCGCCGCCGTCCTCGGCTCGTTGGGAGTCGGCGACACGCCACACTACAGCGATCTTGTCGAAAGCGCGAGACCCTTTCCTACTGGAGCCCTTGATGCCGTCCATGGCCTCCCAGTCGATCTCGAACACGCCGCTGGCGTCGGCTTTGCCGTCTTGCTCCGGACCGTTGCCCTCGAAGAAGACGTTGAACCAGACGTGGGCGACAGCGGTCACCATTGTGAGGCCCATTGATGAGGAAGTGCGGTTCCGGCGCTCCACGGAAATGTTAACGTCGCTATTGGGAATTCGAATCGTCTCCTTCGGCTTGAGAATAACAGCCATGCCGCCTGGTTCGCTGTCCTCGCCCTCGCTGGGTTTCCCGGCAGACTGCGTGTTGGAGTGAGTTGTCGTTGGGATTTCAGTCTCGCTTCTCGTCTGGTTCGCACCATGGTCCAACCCAGGGTCTCGGATGAGGGAAGTTGTCTTTGCGTTACGAAGTTTCATTGTCTCGCTTGACGATGTGGAACCATCGTTCTTAGCAGTATCGTCCTCGGCGGCCTTCACCTCAGAGCTGGGTTTTCGGACATTGTTCGTGTTGGTAGGTTCAGAAAGCGGGGCCGCCTTGGGAGCTTTCTCGGTAGGCTTAACACCAACGGTCGCCATGTCAGTCATCATGCGGCCAACGCCTCCTCCGCTCGGCGCATCGCCTTGGACAACGATTCTCTCGCTCTTCTTGAAAGTGTGGAAGACCTCAATCTTCTTTCCTTCTTCTGTAAAGCCTTCGACGTCGAACTTGACGCCGCTCCGGAGACCCCACACGTGTATCTCAACAATCTCGATGGCCCGGTCGATGTACTTCTTCCCGCCCTTCGTCCACCTGTCGACATAGGTAATGGTCCGCAGCTGGCTGGGGATGGAGACGCCGGCACCGAACTTGGGTCGCATCCTCCGTTCGGTGAATCTCGTGAGAGCCTCTTCAGGCTTCCACCCACACTCGGAGATGAGGTAGCTGCATGACACGGTGCCGCTTCTGCCCTTGCCGGCCTTGCAGTGGACAACCACGACTCTCTCCGTGTTAGCCTCGGCCGCCTTGTCTACAGCGCCTATGGCGACGTCGCCCTTTTCGAGGTTGCCCCCGTGTAGCCAGTTCCGCATACTGGCCATGATCATGGGAATCAGACGGAACGGCGGTGGGTGGTGGTCGGGCCATGGGTAATGCCGTACGCGACCGTAGACCTCGTCGTCCGGGTATCCTGTTCCTTCGGCGCGGAACTCCCAAATCGCCCAGTTATCCTTGTGTTTCGAGTCGAGAAAGGTCACTAACCGGTCGAGGGGGTTTCGGTAGGCTCGTTGGGGGTAAGTGCCAGACGGCCCGGAGCTGCGTAGAGATCAGTTCAACAATACGAGACTCGAGTTTCTGGGAAAGCAACGTACGTTGCGATAATGTTGGACGTAACATAGCAAAGATCTAGATCCGACTCGGCGTGTCGTGCTCGAGGCCCGGCGACAATCTGTCGCAATATGGAGGCCATGGTGCAAATGCTCTGGAACTGCGACGTGACAGCGGAGCAAGGTTCAGTACAGGGACGCGCGCCAAGAAAAAGAGGGATCGTTGTTGCAGTGCGCTGATATAAATGGGTGGATGCCGGAGAACTCTAGTCGTGGCGCCCTCCCTCATGACGGTTCATCGTGTCGTAGCTGCTGCGCCTTGATCGCGTGCAGCAGCGAGCCTTGATGTTTGCCGACAGACAGGGGAGGGGCGACGTCATTCCTAGTGGGGTGGGCGAACGGTGAACCTGAACGGGGGGGGGGGCCGAGCTACGCCACTTGCGGGTGTGGCTAGTACTACCTATTGTCCCTTTCTAGCCTCCTTGGCAGCATGTGCTCAGCCCTCGTGTGCTGTACGCTCTGGTGCTAACGAACCTAAGGTACCTTAGATATGTAGTAGTCAATGTGTGCCAATATCACTATGCGGTTGTGTGTAGTCATGCGAATTTGGATTTACTGCTCAAACAAAACTAACAGGGGCCGGAGCCATAGTAAAACGGGAAACCTGAAATCATCGTGCGATGCAGAGAGCAACCTGGGGGTGCCCAGATCCCAAACTCGCCTACACTCCAATAACCTGAATGAATTGCGCAAAGGCCGTGTGAACTTTGGCCGGCCATGAACCACTTCTCCCTCTCATTGCTTTTTCGTTACGACCGTGTATTCTCGTCATAAACCATTCCGTGTAGGCATCTCCCGCCCAAAGATATCCTTGTCGTGGCTGGAGATGCCAGCCTGACCCGTCGCATCGGCGGAGTCAAGTTACGTGCGGCATCGCACAGCCGAGACTTTTATTGCGCACCCAGAAATCTGGCCGACCCAGGGGCGCCGTCTGCAGTGCGATGGAGCTTTACGAGGTCTTCTTAGGGACAGAAGCACCACCAATGTACCGGTTGGGGTCGGTGTAGGCGTAGAACTGGCGCGCGCCTCCCTTGACCGTCTCCCAGGCCTGGCGAGCAGCGGGAGGGGTTCCCTGGTTGCCGACGGCCGAGTCAACGCGGGACTCGAAGACAGCAAGCGAGTTTTGAACGTGGGTGCTCTGGGAGAAGCGCGCACGAAGGAATGCCGTGTAGATGGCAATCAGGATCCAGGAGCGGCGCTGGAAGGTGATGGCGGAGACCAAGAGGCGAACCCAAAGAGAGATCTCGAGCGAAGACACCACAGACATGGAGGCGTCGTAGTACTCCTTGACGAAAGCGCCAATTCTGTCGGCGATCGGGTTGTGCGCGTACTGAGGCTTGCCGCTGGGAGAGGCACCAGTAGCAGGCTCGATGGGCTTGGGAGGGGTGATGGTGGGGATCACGTTGGCGCGTGTGTAGGTCGCGACGTGGAAGACTGAGTAAATGGCGTAAGGGAGCATCGCCAGGGGGTACTGCGGAGACAGAAGCCAGACGAGGGACATGACTGAATGAACGGGGTTAGTCAATAATTGCGACAATCCCCAAAAGACGTGAGAGTAACCCACCCAGGTACTGAACGTTCTCGTCAGCAGCCAGAGCTAGAGGGCTGGTGGGCGCCTTTGCCCCGGCCTTGCTGCGGGCCCTGAGCGTCTTGTAGACGACGATGCCGTACGTCAGGGCGGCAGAGAGGAAAGTGAGACGATAGCTAAAGCGGGCGACTCGGCTGTAGTAGTTGAAGGTGAAATAGGAAAGGCCATATCTGATGACGGAAAAGATCAGGGACAAATGTCTACAGCACACAGCGTTAGCCACCATCCAATCGAAAGAGAGTTATCACGGCCGAAAATGGGAGGCCTTCGGGCTTCTCCAACCCCGTGCACCTCGATTCGTCGGGTTGTAGAGGGACGGAATAGCAAGTGGTCGAGCAAGGCTCAGGAGAGGCAGATTGTGTGTACATACCCGGCAAACCAAGCAACTATCAAGAGATGAGGCAGTCAGCGGATGTCGCATGGAGAAAACACACGCAGGCGAGAGTTAGGACTCGACGTACATTGCAGGGTCTGGGCGAGAAGCAGGAGCCTCTGGGTCAGAGGGACATTGGCGGGCGGAGGGGGAGCCATAATGAAAACGTGCTGAGGCTCTGGAAGACGCGATAGATGCCAAATACTGGATGCAAGAGTCGAACGGCGAAGCAAAAGTCGAGGGGATTTTGTGTCGTGTGAGGAGTTCTTGGAGATGCCGGGTTGACTTTGGGGAAAGCTGGCCAGAATGCGCAAGAAGTTGAAGTGATGCGGTGGAGTGGCTGGACCAGTGCCCAGTGTGCAGAGGACGGAGGGGGTGGTGCTGGTGCTGGTCAGTGGTGGAGAGGGAGACTGGAGAATGGAGCCCTGGACCGGGAAAGGGGTGGTCTGTGCATCTGTGCGTCACTGCTTCCTTCTGCGCGCTTCCCTTGGGTTGGGAATCGGTGGCTGGTGGTCGGTTCCTTCCTGGGTTCCCCCCCTTCCCGAGTCCCCCCTCCCATCGACCATCATTTTTATTTGCCCACTGCAGTTAGTTAGTGTATTTTATTCTTGTCGTCGGGCTGGTTCCCTGTTCCTAGGGGCTCCAGCAGTGATATGAATTACTGTCCAGGGTCCATGGTCAGCAGCGGCAGATCTGCAATTCTGCCATGGACGAGGGGAGTCCGATTGGGATTTTCTCCAGAAGAGTTTGATGATTGACAGAGACAGGGGGAGAGCTCATCCAAACGTCACACGCTCATGATCAACGCGACTCACATGTCATTTTCCGGAGAAAAGCCCAGGGTCATAGGGGAGCTCAAAGTTTAGTATAATCAAATCACCATGATACGATCATTACCCTATCGTCAAGTGAACCGCCCCCCTTTCCGATCTTTCAGGGACAAACATCTGTGCCCGACCCGACCTTTAGGTCAGTAGTGAAGATGAGACGACGGGACAAAATCCGTGCTCAGGTACAGATACAGCTATCAGCCAGCACCAGGCCATTTCACTCACTACACTAGGCACCTAGTAGGAAAAAGCATGTGCATGCCACAGCCTCCTTGGAATGTCTCTCCAGAGCTCAGGCTCACGATGCAAAAGGCACCAAGTGGTCCTGTCTGTGAGTTTGTGTATACATGGGCCAGGAAGCATTTCGCTAGCAGTGGCAGCAGTGGCAGCAAGCTGGCTCCCCAAGGGGTGTTATCTGATTTGATGCAGTGCAGTGGCTCTACAATCTGGGTTATCTTCTTTGGTCAAGCGACGGATATCTGTAGGAACTCTCAGTATCTCACTCTCTCATCACTAGTGACGCTAGCTCCGGACTTGCCTACTGGTGTCAAGCCACAATCTTTGGCCTGTTTCTTTTTCGTCACTCGTCAATGTCATCATCACCTCGCCTGGTCTGTGCTTCAGCTGGTTTCCGGTCGCTGGACCCACTCCGTTCAACTCATAAAGCTTCGGCCAATAGAAATTCTCCGCTGTCACTGAGTCGGTCGCACTGTCTTTAGGGCGCCAGACCCCGGCATCCATACAGTTTGTACGAAACACGTAACACTGTAAGTACCCCTGCTCAATTGAGGAAGCTGTGGCGTCACAAGCTCCCGAGCTTTTCGAAATGTTGAGGAGTGTTGCAGCTCTGTCTCCGTGGCTTCACCACCTCAGTCAGTTGTCTTGACGGTCCGTGTTGTTTCGCGCACCACCCACCACGACAATCAGCCACGATGCCTCCAAAAGCAGCCCCTCCTGAAAGGGAGTTTGTTCATCCCGAAGCTGGCCATGCGCGAAAGAAGTGAGCTCTACGATCGATCTCTCGGCCTGCTTGCCTTCTCTGAACCCCTCCACTAACAGCGTCTCCCAACAGGCCCCCCAGCGCTTTCGCGATACAGCCCATCACGGCTTTCTACTGCTTCCTGACGGCCAACATTGTCTCCGCCCTCTTTGCCCCGATTCAGGACTGCGACGAAACGTTCAACTACTACGAGCCGACTCATTATTTGTCCCATGGCTATGGCCTTCAGACTTGGGAATACTCCCCCACCTACGCGATCCGCAGCTGGCTCTACATTGGACTGCATGCTATCGTTGGAAATATCCGCCGCTTGATGCCACAGTCCACCAAGGCAAGTGACCCGGCCACCCAAGTACTCTTTGCTTGAACCGCCAAAGCTGACAATTGACTGACTAGGTCGGCGAGTTCTACTTCATCCGCTATGTCCTCGCCTTCGGTTGCGCTTTGTGCCAGACCCTTCTTTTCCGGGTTGTCAGCCTCACTCTCAATGCGCGCATCGGCCTCTTTTTCATCATGGCCACCGTCTTCAGCCCCGGCAATTTCCATGCAAGCACCGCCTTCCTGCCCTCCAGCTTCGCCATGTACATGGCCATGCTCGGCGCCGCGTCCTTCATGAACTGGCGTGGTGGCCTCAAGACCGCCCAGGGCATCTTCTGGTTTGCCGTGGGAGGTGTTGTGGGATGGCCCTTCGCAGTCGCCCTCTCTGCGCCCTTCCTCGTCGAGGAGGCTCTGTTTGCCGTTCTGAGCGACAAAGACCGCTTTATCGAGGCCATCCTCCGTGTCGCCAGGGGTGTCACTGCTGGGCTTATTGTTCTCGTGAGTGACTTGGCAATCTCTTTCTTCCCGAACCTTCTCTGACCCGATCCAGTTCTTCGACGGCTGCATAAACACCTTTTTCTACAAAAAGATTGAGGTCGCCGCCTGGAACATCGTCAAGTACAACATTTTCTCGGAGACCGGAGGCCCTGAACTCTACGGCACCGAGCCTTGGTCCTTCTACTTCCGCAACCTGGCCCTGAACTTCAACATCTGGTTCGTGCTGGCTCTGTTGTGTCTGCCCCTGTTCCTCCTGCAAAAGATTGTCTCTCCTTCCGGTCATGGTTTTCAGACTGGCCTTCGCGCACTGGTCTTCATCTCGCCCTTCTATCTCTGGCTCGGCATCTTCACTCTGCAGCCGCACAAAGAAGAGCGCTTCATGTATCCGGCCTACCCTTTTCTGGCACTGAACGCGGCCATGTCTCTGCACATTCTTCTCACCGCGTTCGGCAACTCTGATCCAAAGACCCTCGTTGGCAAGATCCCCGCCAAGCTCAAGCTGTCTTTGGTCACTCTTGTGCTTCTTTTGTCTTTCGACATCAGCTTGTCTCGCGTTTACGGCATTTGGTCTGCCTATTCCGCCCCACTGACACTGTACAAACCACTGGGAGCTGGTGTCAGTGGACAGCAGGGTCTCGGTGTACGTGGCGACACTGTGTGTTTCGGCAAAGAATGGTACCGCTTCCCGTCATCCTACTTCCTGCCCCGAGATATGCACGCCAAGTTTGTCCGCTCCGAGTTCCGCGGGCTGCTTCCGGGAGAATTCTCCGAGGCCAGGACAGGTTTTGGTTTCTGGAGCGGTACATGGCTTCCTACCAACGGACTCAACGACAGAAACGAGGAAGATATGGGCAAGTACGTCGACCAGCGAGCCTGCGGGTTCCTGGTAGACACACAGTACCCAGAGCGGAATGATACCCTTCCCCCGAATGAGCCGGACTACGTCGCAGACAAGGAGCATTGGGAAGTCGTCAAATGTGTCCCCTTCATGGATGCGGAAAAGACGCACTTCTTGGCCAGGGCTTTATGGGTGCCCGATTTGCCCTTCATCCCGGAGAAGTTCCAGAGGAAATGGGGACGCCACTGCCTCCTGAAGCGCAGGAAGTAGGCCAACCAAGTGACTGTAGTAATGCTCTCCCGCAGCTGCAACAATTGATTGTCTACGATGCATTCATTGCACGACAGTCAATAGACTGATAGAGGTTTTGCTACCAATGCAACAAGTGCTCGTCAACCTCGGACATCTATGGTCCTGACTTGAAAGTCATGATTCACAAGCATCCCTCAATCCGATTAGGGAAACGGAGCTTCTATCAAAAGCAGCCGAGTTCGAGGGAAATAGCGAGTCCATCTACCAAATGTCAAGGACATGCCAAAGGACGCGATGTATTCCGGGCGATAATCGAAGCAAATTGAGACACAGTGCTCAGTCAGGCGTTATTCCCTCTGTTCAGATAGCTTTCACGGACACCAAACCCAAGATGGACCAGTACAATGGTCTCAGTAGCACACAGCACATAGAACAACAATGTTCAGAACAAAGTTCCGTAATTCAGACCCAGTCTTCTTGTGAGCTACTGCTATTACTTGTGGCTATCAGATTCCGCAGCATCGTGGTATGAACCATGCCAAGATAGTGTGTCGTTGCTGAATGGACCGCGGGCAATGGCGGGGGCGTATCGGAGGCGTGCCCGGTACGTGGGTCCGATACGGAGTCCTGTCCGGTCCTTTACTTGACCTCCCGAATGGGGAAACGGCAAGAGAGGAGTTGAGCCACGTGCGTTTCCCCTCACGAGCATTCTGGGCATCTTATCTGCGCCCGCCTCATAGTCACCTCGTATCAATTCGCAGCAGCCAGTTGGCAGCGATGCCGCAAAGCCGTCCCATGATAGAGAAGCATAGAGTTCGGAGAAGCGTCCGCGAATCATCTCCGTCGCCATGGGTCTCCCCAGACAGAAGCGTGAGCAGCTGTGCACCTGGGTCTCCATGGATCTACTTCCGCCCATCGGCTGTGTGCTATCTACACAAAGGTGGCGGGAGATCGAGACGGGTGCGGCCCCGGCTCCGAAGCGGCCAGTGATTCCCGTCGGGACATTTAGAGCAAGCTCCAACCACGTCCCCCTCGTTGCCATACTCATGAGAATATCTCAAGCTAGAACCATAGCGCTGCTTTTACCCTTTACCAAAGCACACACTTTCCATCATACCAGCTCAGAATGAAGACACCCATAGGACTTTTTGCCGTCAGGCGTCCGTGGGGAACCTCAATAACGGTTGTCAGATCAGACAAGCGCACCTACGGGAAACCGACGAGGCCCAGACTTGGGGCCGCCAACTCACCACAAGCGGCGATATCGGGGGCGAGCGACACCGCTCCCTTGATTCATAATCCGACTGCATCACGAGCGCCCGTGGAAGGTTCTCCTCTGTCGGCTTTGTCGACGGGCACACTGCTCAGGTCGTTGCTCATCACCACAATCTCGTCCCACCGCCTCCTCCTCATCCCGGCGCTCAAGACCCTGTCGTTCCTCGCCAAGCCGGGACGGCCGGCGATCCTCAGCGTCGACCGTAACCCGGTGCTGCACGCCATCTTGCGCAAAACGTTTTACGACCAGTTTTGCACGGGGGAGACGGCAGCCGAGACGCGGGCGTGCGTGCAGCGGCTCAAGGGCCTGGGGTTCCGGGGTATCATCCTGACGTACGCAAAGGAGACTGTGTTTGACCATCTGACGCAGTCAGCCGTCGAGCACGGCAAGGTCTCTGGCGCGTCGGTTGGCGGGTTCGATGCCGACATTGAGGATTGGAAGAGAGGCACACTGGAAACCGCGGCGCAGATTGAGGAGGGGGACTACCTCGCCATCAAGTCTGTTAATCCTCCGTTCGGATCCGGCAACCTTCTCGAGGCTGACAAGTGATCACAGGTTGACCGGGGCAGGCCGTGCTGTCACTTCCGCCTTTGCAGCTCATGAGCTCCCGCCGAAGCAAATGCAAGACGCCCTGAACGAGATAGCTACGACCTGCAAGCAGCGCGGTATCAAGATCATCGTCGACGCAGAGTCGACCCATTTTCAGAGGACCATCGACAGAGTCACGCTGGAGCTCATGCGTCGGTTCAACAAGGAAGGGACCGCTGCTGTTTACAACACCTACCAGGCCTACCTCAAACACACGCCTGACAACATCGCCAGTCACCTCTCCGAGGCGGCCAAGGATGGATTTACTCTGGGTCTCAAGCTTGTCAGGGGAGCTTACATCCTTTCCGACAACAGGGCGTTGATCCACGACACGAAGGAGGACACCGATGCGGCGTACAACTCCATCTCGCAAGGCGCTGTCAAGAGACAGATTGGGGAGTTCGGCGGCCAAGACCTCGGGTCCAAAGCCTTCCCCTCGGTAGATCTGCTTCTCGCGAGCCACAATAAGGAGAGCCTTTTCGCCGCGCTGGAGCTCCACCAAGAACGCCTGAGGAGCAACCTGCCCACGGTGCCCATCTCCTTCGGCCAGCTCCACGGCATGTCGGATGAGGTCAGCTTCTCGCTGCTTCGGGCCGGGAGCCCGAGAGACGGCCTGGAGGGGTCGAGCGTATACAAGTGCTCGACGTGGGGGACGATGGGTGAGTGTCTGGCGTATCTTCTGAGGAGGGCGGTGGAGAACCGGGACGCGGTGCTGAGGACGACGGACGAGCACCGCGCTGTCAAGAGCGAGTGTTGGAGGCGGATAAGCTCAGTCTTTTCCGTCTAGATTGCGGCTGGTCTACGGCGACGGGAGGTTCGAGATTCATAACATTTCGTCCGAAAGCATGAGCATACTGTCAGTATCCATAGCGAAATGTACTTTACTTTTCTAACATCCACCCGATGCGCATGATTACGGGCTGTAGGTACACATTATCTGACATGCGTTCAAACCTCGTTACCAAAGCACCCTTTACCATAAGCTAGTGTCACAGTCTTTGGCTGCTTAAGATTGTTTGGCATATTGGAGTCATTTGAATGATTTACGCATGTGAGACTATCACTTGATGTTGATACCGTGATGGTGAAGTGGTCACAAAGTAGCACTCTCGGGACGACAAAACGAGCGCTCGACTTGAGGGCGATATTGAATTAGTTCGCTGTTTCGACCGATATCAAGTTCGAATACGAAAAGCTACATGGCTAACTCAATTATACAGTTTTTCATCCAACGTCCTTTTTAGTCATCTTACGAGATTAATGATCGGATAAAAGCAAAAACGAGAAATGCCATCTACCTTTCTTGCTGTGGTAGAGGAAGCCGATGTAGTGATATGGCCTTGACAAATCGGTAACCCACAGACGGCAGCTTGAAATTTAGAACTTGTCGGTTGGAGGTGCTCCGATCAACAGTTGTATAATGATCCCTGCAATGCGAGACATGATGTGCGGGCCGAAGATCAAGTGCCATTCTGGTGTCAGACCGAACAGCAATGTCGACCTCTTGCAGATGTCTCGAGGCATGCGTTTTTCTTAGGCAGTTCCGCAGGTAATCGCACATAGCTGGGAGACACTACCTGGCACGAAAGCACATGGGACAATGACACTGTCTCCCAGGCTAGTTTGTCTTGGTTTACAGCCCTTCACAGATGGAACTCATCGAAGTCTTCAACCGGCGCGAGATTATGGACACCATGCTGACAGACCTGCTGCAAGAGGACATGAGGTCTACGGCATGACGTTCCAATAAACACTCAGAGAATAGGCTCACACGCCAAGTGTCCTACTTTCGTATCTTTGCAAATTGCGTAAAGGAACAGCTCTTTAGTCTTCAGCACGCATGTTGTCAAATTAAAACCACTCGTGCCGAGTTCGGCATCGCTGGCGAAATGTCTAAAGAAATATCTGGACCTGCCAGCATCCCGCAGTCGCCGGCCTGGTTCCTCGCCGTCATCCGCGAACCCGCCGCTTCTCTCGCATACGCTGTAGAAACATAAGTAGCGAGAGGCCGAATCGGTCCCGTCTGTGCTTCTGCGAGTGAACATTACAACTGAGCGCTTTCCTGCTGAAGAACATTGACCATTGGCTCGCCGTTGCTGGCTCTTGTTCTGTGTCTTGTTGTAGCCCAATCCCTTTGTCTGTCTTGTCCAGACATTCAAATCTTGCCCCTACCCATTTCGTACTCCTCAATGATCGGTCCACTGATAGGCTTCGTCGGCATGTGGAAGTCGTCCAGGCGGGCATAGGACTCGAAGCCCTTCAATCCGAGTTTGGCGGCAAGCGGGCCGAGTTCGATCAGTCCAGCAATAACTATTCCAACGCTGACCTCGACGGCAGACCACATGAAAACAGGCGCTGCGTCCACTTTTTGATCTCGTTAGCTTTTGTCGCCAATTCCAAGAGCGAGGACAACCTACAAAGCTGGTCATTCGAGTTTTTGAGTTTGACAAGTGCCACAAGACGAATGATGTTCGCGATCGTTGCGCTAGACACTTGGTTAGCAAGACTCGCATCGAGCGGAAGGCAGCAACGGAAGCATACAAAATCCCCAGCCCGAATATACCGTAGATGTACAGCTTTAGCGTTGGGTTCAGTCCTCGGCCTCTCATCATGATCCACGGCGAGACCATCAACAGTATGTCCAGAGCCGCCGTTACGATCGACAACGCATAGCCCATGTATAGCTGTCCTATGAGCGGAAGACACGTCCCCTTGGCTTTTGCGTCCAGCATTCTCCAGGCATAATCGATGGGTTTGCATTGAACGAGCAAATAGATGATGAAAGCAGCGCTGATGGCGAAGTCCATTGCAATGGAGACCCAAAAAAGGGACGTCAGGAGCCTCGAGCGCGATAGGTGGATGAAGGTGAGCGCGATACTCCCTTTCATAGCGGATGTGAGTACTACGTAGATGATTTCCAGGAAAAAGAGGACCTTGAGAACGAGGGAAATCCCATCAATGGTGGTGTCAAGAATTTTCCCGCCAATGCCGCCCTGGACCCCCAGGACAATGAGGCCGAAGAGAGCTCCGAACGCGCCCTGTGAACATTAGATCAGACAGAACGAAAAGAAATGGATATGTTTACGCACCAGTGCAACAAAAAGTAGAGCGTCGTTGAACCGAAGGGACCTCATGATGAACATCCGAGTATAGAGGCGGAGGCCAACGAATAGGGTGTTGGCAATCAGACAGATTGCCCCAACGGCGATCATCGCCGTGCCCATGTTGGAGATCGCCATTGCGACTGTGGGGAAACGGGAGCTTCCAAGACGGAAGGCGTGCGTTTGTGGAAACGAGTTGGACGACGATGACCGGCGCGCACGAGTGTCTAGTGTCCGGACCAGACCGTAGAAAGTGCCGATATAAACGCTACAATTTAGATGGCGGATGAGAATGCTGATAACCACAGGCGATGAGGGCAAGATGGGAAACTTCTTGAACGAAGGACAGGTTTTAAAAAGCAGTCATTGAAATGGACCGAACCCGAAGGAAAACGCCGCGGGTGCCATATGTCAAGGATCTGGCACACAAACAAGTTGCTGTTCGCCGTCAGGAGGGTACAGTATTCGTATTGCAGCGTGAGATTGTTTTGCGTGGTGCTCGCATGGTTTCGTAGGGCGTTTCAGAACTTCAGATCGGGTAACCATGAAGCTGCACGTCGATGTCTGACCGAGGCTGGTGATGAGTCGGGCACATCATCCCCAGCAGCCATTCCCTTGCTAAACCAAACACAAATAAGAATCGTTTTGGTTGGAGGGGGGAGGGCGAGTACGACCGATCGTTGTGATGATCTGACAGAATACGGGCCGTTGCGGTGCTGCTGCATGGCTCATAAGCAGGGTTGCCAACCATGTGGCCAGCGCGTAGCTGTGTCGATTGACTCGCTTCATTTCTGTCATCGCGGTTGTGGGCGGCTGCCATAGATCTGTCTTGTAGCACAATTGTGGTAGCATCCTGGAGACCCGCTGCTTAACACGTAGTGAGTGAAGCCAGTTGGTAACTTCTTTTTGAACGAGGCAAAGAGCATGATTGACCCTGCTGCTTTTTCTTGGGCTCTAGGAAACGATAGTGATACCTCAGATTTATGTGTAGTCTAATCGCCATGGATTCCTGGGAGGTGATCGTTATCAAGTGTTCATTGATATAAAGGATATGAAGTCAACGATAACAGCGCAGGTCGAAGTGTTTGTCGATGGTTCGGTTGTGGATTGCAGGAAATGCAAGAGCAGCATCTTCGGCTTCTAGCAGTTCTTCAGCAAACTCCAATTCTAGTCAATGGAGGCGGGGGAAGTTTCTCGAGATTGTGGGGTAGATATCGGTCTGCTGCCCCGGCTTGGCGCTCCGTAGCGTTCGGAGGCCTTCCCGGAACTGCATCTGACCCGTTGGTACTTGACAGCCCTGTCAAGTAAGACAACGTCTCGTGGTGATTACTAACAGACTTTGTGCCATGCCATCATCGCCGGTCAGCATCGAATGTGGACCGCCATGTCGACATGACTGTCTCATAATATCAGGCTTACGCCGAGTTCAGGACTAAGCAATTTATCCTACATGTTTCTTATGAAATTGGTATAAACAGTCGGTGCACCAGACCGCCGGTGCTATTCTATGGGGGTATTGTTGAATTTTGTCCGTCGGTAATGTTCCATTGAGAATTTCCTGAACTAGCCGTCCCACGCCGGTGGCTCAACAACCCAAGTCCTGTGCTCCTCATCGAGGAAGTCGAATTTACCATTCTTCAGACCTTCGACCCATCTATCTGACCACCACCGTGCAGACAGACGTTGTGGGAGCATGCAAAAACATGTAAAGATAGCCAGGGCCTCTTGTGGCGGCGTTGGCCCTTGGAGAAGGGCGATCAAATCTCCCCTATGGTCGGAAACATTGCTGATCCAGAAGAACGCGTGAAGCATGTCCCTTGTTTCTTCGAACTCGGAAAGGACTGCAAATGTCGTGTCGAGCTCTTGGGCTGTGTGCATATAAACTGCTCGTTCCGAAGATGGGCGATCATCTCCGATACAGTTCACCCGGTCCAGAAGGGTGGGGAAGTGAGGGCGTTTGGAGACCTTTTCTCGGTAGTAGTACATCTCCATCATGTGGTTGATGATAGGATGCGTGAGACTGTTGCTGTAGTGGAGTGACTCGGATGCCAATGCGAAGTAACGAGAGCCTCTGAAGAAGACCATCCAGTCTAACTTCTCACTTTTTGTTCGTTCTGCACGGCCAAAAAAGGCGTCCTGAGGATTGTCGGTCTGAGAGATGACTGCGTTGAATGTCTAAGCAAAGGGCGATTCAATCGAGCTTGGTATTGACTCACTGAAGAACATCATGAGAACAGAAAACAGAAAATGATTCTCGTACGTTTCGACGTCCTCGGTATCACTACCATGACATATGGACTCATGGGCCCTCAACGCTGCCAGATTGTGATGGACAAGTGCGTGCTGGAGGAGTGCATCACCCCGTTCCGGATTGAGAGTGCCCAGATGAACAGCAGCGAGGGCCAGGATTGTCCGCATGACAAAGCCGCAACGGAACCCGACCTTTACTGCGTTTCTAAGCCAGAAGGTTCGGAGCAATGGGCTACTTGTCAGCGAGTCGTATGTTGACGAAGTCCAATGATGAATAAGCTCCAGATCAAGCATGTTCAAACTCATGGACTCGTCGACTCGAACCTGACTAAAGGAAGGGCTTGGCGCGGGGTGTTCCATTTGATAATTCGATGTTATGTCGCATTGAGTATCTTGCCTGGTGCATTGTGTACATTTCGGCCTTCGTTCGTCACACTGTTCGACAAGATACGAGTTAGATGCCACCGGGGCAGTGAATCGGGTAGACGCAGTCTGTTTCGTCTCCCTAAGACGACTTACCTTGACTTTTCTCCTCTTGCATGGACCACATCCCGTGCGAACCTTCTTGTGAGGTCTCTTGGGCCCATGTCTCAGTGTGGGTAGTTCTTCCATGGTGGTATTTCTGCAGCTCGCTCTCGTCCTGGCGGTCAACCAGGGAGGTGTACATGACACGATGTTAGGCACCCGAAGACCGGAATGGGCGGAACACTAACAGTGTGCCACAGGTACTCGGGGTCTACCCCTATGACACAAGCAAGGATTTTATGGGCAAGCTATGAGACTTTCAGGGAAACTTTTGATTTGAGAGAGAGCTTTGAGAAACTGCAGCTCAAAGGGAGTTGAAAAGATGGCGGGGAGTCCAAGCCGAACCGAACCATCTTCGTTGTCGACGCCAGGATCCGAGAAAAAAAGCGGGATGGTCCCACTTCGGACTCGCTGCGAGAACGAAGTGGGGCACCTCAACCGCATGTGGCTGAACAATACGGACAACACGATCATCAGGCATTCGCCAACAACGGTGATGGCATTTTACTGATTTTGGGCCCGACAGTCTTACTGAAACCTGATTTTGTTATCTTGATTTTACTGAGCCAAATGGTACCAAATGAAAATAGTATCGACTTTTTGTGACTACGTGTCTACGTGTAGGCAATCGTTGTGTGTTTATTGACATAGATTCGTTCTTGGGGCTCCGGCCTCGTCACCAGCGCAAGAAGGAGGACGATGTGTGTGATGGATGCCCCCAGTTTGTTCATCTAAGACACACCGAGAAAGGGAATTAGATTCTGCGTTCTCCACCGAGAGGGCCGAATTCTAACTTGGACGGCTTAGGTTACTACTTTGTGTGTGTGCATGTGCTCTGGACTTGCCCACATCCAGTCATGGCCGAACCCTTTTGCAAGGTTGTGTGTCACTTCTCGTGCAGAGTTCCCGGAGTAATTTCCCTGCTCATCACCACTGTACCAGCCCGCAGAGTGCTCGAGGCTAGAGTGTGGCACTGTGAGCCTCTTTTAAGTCGTCACCCCCCCGTCCTCCCGGTCCTGGTACTCCCTCTTCCAATACAGAGCGATTCGGCCTCTCACAATGTCCAGAATACTGCCTTTCCAATATATACGAGCTCTGAGGTTGACGAAAAGAGTGCCGCCACTTTTCGAATCGAAACGATGCATAACCACAACCACTCCCACCTCTCGCAGTCAGACTGTTTCGGCACAAAAGAGTCGTCGAGAGGTCGCACTATCCACAGAGGAGAAACCCAAATCGTTGGCCCAATACGTTATGTAAGAACCGCTGTACCCCCTCCGCATATGACACCGTCGTGTTGTCTCGGTCTAACATCAGCCAAAACAGGACGACTTTCGACATAATTGCGAACTGGGCGCGCCAAGGATCGATGTACCCGATGACCTTTGGCCTGGCGTGTTGCGCTGTCGAAATGATGCATATCGCCGGGCCACGATACGATCAAGATCGATTCGGTTTCATGTTTCGAGCCTCGCCCCGACAGTCCGACGTGATGATCGTGGCCGGCACGCTAACGAACAAGATGGCGCCCGCGTTTCGCCAGGTTTACGATCAGATGCCGGAGCCGAGATGGGTCGTCAGTATGGGAAGCTGTGCCAACGGCGGAGGATATTACCACTACAGCTACTCTGTGGTTCGTGGCTGCGACCGGATTGTTCCGGTCGATATATATGTCCCTGGCTGTCCGCCAACGGCTGAGGCATTGCTCTACGGCATGTTTCAGTTGCAGAGGAAGATGCGTCAGGGGAGGAAGTCGCGAATGTGGTATCGCAAATAACATGATCCCGATGTCTCTGACCAAGCTTAGAGGAACAGAACAGTCATTTGATGGCCAGGGTTGCTGCGGCTTGCTGCAGTCATCTGCAAAACGTCACCTCTATGCAGAAGCCAAGATGATTCAAATTCGAAGAAGTCCAGGTCTGTATGCTTCCAAATTGTCGACAAGTTCGCCCTAATTCTCGTCCCGGTGACCTTTCCTCCAAATCGATACTTAAAGAACTGTCTGGAGTTGCGGTTCCAAGAATCTGGCAGCATCGTGCTTGTGTTCTTAGAACCTACTCTAGTAACACCAGCTAAACAGGGGGCTAGAGATAAACGCCTAGGATTTCGGATATGCAACATGCCACTGAGCCACAATGACCATTGTAAGCAAAGATTAGATAGCTTAGATGTTTGGGAACGTAAGAATAGACTGGTTGCAGCATCAACTTCTAATAAAGGGTTACGCGGCATGCCCCTCATCAGCCGGGCCAAAAGCTGGAACCCTGGCGCGGTTATCAGCGCTCCTATGCATGCTTCACGCTCAGCTGATGGATTATGGACCCCGCACGAGACCAATGTCGAGATGGAATGGCAAAACGCCAAAATAGGCATTTGGAGATATGGGTTTCTGGGATTCCCTTGCTAAGCGGTCCTATCATGGTTTATCTCTTATCTGTAGCCGAACAGCCGGCATCGATGCAGGATGCCGGCAGAGGAGCTGGAGGACACCAACCCCGCACCTTTGCCAGACTTTCCGGTATCATCTGAGCGGTCGTCGTTCTCAACATAGCTATGCTGTTTACCTTTTGACTTCTTGTTCCTCCAAAAGAATACCGCCCATTCGATTCCTCCACCTCGCTTAGAATGGAGTCTTCCAACACTCAGCGACGGATCACGAAGCGATCGTCCTACGCGTGAGTGAGAGTGTCATATTCTTGAAAACTTGACGAGGCATCTTAACATTGGTTGAAAGCTGCTCGCGATGCCGGAGACAGAAGATCAAGTGTTCGGGGCTTCACCCGTGCAACAACTGCACTCAGCGGCGGCTGACATGTATATTCGATGAACGAGATAACAAGGTCATGGTGACGCAAGGGTGAGCAAATCAACACCTGACACAAGTTAGCTTCCTGACTGACGAAAAAGCATCCAGTTATCTGTCCGAACTACAACAAAAGGTTGCGCGGTTGGAACGGGCCCAAGCAAGAGCATTTACGGAAAAGAGCTTGAGGGATCTTGATGGCAATGGTGCCGATAGTATCTCTCATCGCGAAGGGTCCAGTCCCATCTCTGACGAGAAGCGGAGGCCCAGCTATCATAGCCCTGAGAGGGCACCTCGAGACTCACCAGCCAGAGATGGGGAGGATCCAGATTTGACAAATCCCCTCACGACAACGCCATCCAGATTTTGCATGTCTGCTTCAAACGGCCAACCTTGTGGGTGGTGTCTTATTCCTCTTGGCATTATAAAGCAGTGGTATACTGACTTGCCGTAGATTTCTTAGGCTCTTCCTCAAACTGGTCATTCTCTCGTCAAGTTCTGAGCGTGACACACCAACACGTTTGCCAATCTCCTCTTCCGACCAACAGTCTTTTATTCGACGGTTGCGCGTACGACCTCGGATGGGACGGCTCTAGAACCACGCAAACGTTGGACAACCGGTTGATACCGAGCTACGACTACGCCATCTTCCTCATCAACGCGGTCAAGTTCCATTGCGGCCAAATGTTCCATCTCTTCGAAGAGGACGAGTTCATGGCCAACATGCACACTTTTTACTCAAAATCGTCTACTGATAGGGCGGAAGAAGACAGTCTCTGGTACATACACTTTCTGGTGGTTCTGGCCTTTGGGAAGAGCCTCATCCAACGAAAGAGCCAAGGCAAGAGACCGGCTGGGGCCGAGTTCTTCGTAAGGGCGCTTCAGCTTCTCCCCGATGTCACCGCCCTTTGCAAGCAGCCGATCTTGTCGACGGAGATACTCTGCTCCATGGCGTGGTATTACCAAGCTCTGGATTTCCGGCATGCTGCTCATAACTTTGTAAGCCCTCAGATCAAGTGTGGTATAGGAGAGAGTCATTGCTAAACCACTGTGGACAGATCGGGCAGGCCAAAAGTGTAGCAATGAACCACGGCATGCACACGGATATGCCGGTGATGGAATTAGGACCAGGCCTTGTGCAACGATGCCGCAAAATCTGGTGGACCGTTTACGTTTTGGACCGACAGATGACTTCGCTGATGGGTCTTCCCCAGTCCACACTAGATGAGGGCGTCTACTGCCAACTGCCTTCATACCCGGGCTCAGTCCATCGCACGGCCGCGTTGAGCATGCAGATCAAGTTCGCCCGAATCATCGCCGAGATTAGCAGCAGTATGTCCGGCCCCTCGTCGTCATGGAAGATGTGTTGATACTGATGACCTGCCCTTCCGCTACCCAGCTGTTTACGGCGCAAACGGGCGGCTGAACAAGAAGTTCGTCCTGAGCACAAAGGCGGTCTTGCAGAGCATTGTCTCGGTGGCCGACGAGCTGCGAACCTCGTTTCCGCTGTATGCTGACGAGCGTTTTGACGGCATCTCGAGGCTTTCTGCCCACCTGCACCTCTTGTACTACCAGGTGAGCCGCGTCCCTCGCCAACCTCCGTCGTTTCAATCCACTGCTGACACTCGACGCACATAAAGTGTATCATTCTGGCGACGAGACCTTTGCTACTGTGCTGTCTGATCAAAAGATTCGATGCGCCCCTTGAAGCTGACTCGCTCATGGCATCGCCAAAAGTGCGGAACCCGCTGCAAATGTGCGCGGAATCCGCCGTCCAAATTCTCAACATCCTCGACAGATTGAGAAGCCAGGGTTTGCTTGGTAAGTTTGACAGAACCAGGGGGCGGATCTTGAGGGTATCAGAGGCTGACTTTCCGTCCTTAAGAAACGTTCCTCCCCTTGGATCTTGATTCTCTCTTCGTATCGACGGTCGCCCTCCTCGTCGCTCGCGGTGTCGACTCGCGCTTGATAGAGAGCCAGTCGCCTTGGCTTGCGAAGTCAAACGCCATTCTTGAGGAGATGGTTGCCGGCGGAAATCTCATCGCCGCGTTCCGCAAGAATGAGATGCAGAAGCTGGAGGAGATGCTCGTGGAGTTCGAGGCCAGCCGGCCTCGCGCATCGGGTGAATCTATTGCTGCCCCCACAGGGATATCGTGGCAGCAGGCGGATACGACTCTTCAGGCGTCGGCGCGGGGAGAGGTGCAAGAGCCCATTAGCCAGGACAACTTGCCAGTTTGCAGGGAGTTTACCGCAGACAGCAGTAGCCAGGCGGAGGACCTGACTACGCAGCAGATCATCGATGTGGTCAACTCGATGGAGTGGGAAGACAATGAGTGGATGTCCTTCACAACCATTCAAGACGAAGTTTAAGATAGTGGATCCATTTAAAAAAGTGTTGTTAATTCAATGAATGTAGCGGTAACAAATGGTGAAAAGTCAATTACGTTGATGAAACCCCCCCCCCCCCCCAGCTTGGAAAACACGGTCTCGCGCGTCATCCGATTGGCAGCCACTCCGACAACGTTGAGTTCTTCGTTCTTCGTTCTCTTGTTCCAGACCTCGACAAAAGGCAATGATATTCTTACACCATTTGGTACCGTCATCGGGGCCAGAACGCCAGACATCCATCCGTCAACATGCCATCCCCAGACCTGTTTGGTGGGGGTGGACGTTACGTTACAACCAACGCAGTCGAGGTGGGCGAACAGCAGGGATGTAACTTGGGTTCCATCGATATCTCCCACCTCGGCTCGTTCAAGCCATTGCTTCTTGCGATTGGACGGGGTAAACACAAGCCTTCGCGGGGAGAAGACTGGGGCCCCGCTCGCTGGCATGGGCGCATGATCCGGCAATCTCCTCCCTCGATAGAGAGAGAGGTAAAGGGGAACAGACTTGTCGATCGTCGGACGGGGGAGTCGAACAGTCGGACAATTGTGACGGATGCCGGGGCGTCTTCTCGTATCAATAGTTCCCGAGCTTCTTGAATGGGCGACGACTCCAGAGCGCATGGAACCATGCGGAAAGTAACGGTCGATGAGCGCAGATCAAATAGACTTCCGGAGCGATGGAAACATGAGGGATGCCAGTATGTATTAAAGTAAGAAGTGTTCCGCATTATCATTTGACGAGAATCCGACTCGTCGTTTGTACAAGTCGAACGAGGATCCGTGAAAGCGGCACACCCACTTTCACAGAGTACAACATGATGCTGTGGACACCACTTCTTGCGCCTGCCGTCACACTGGCCTTGGCTTCGTCGGTCAATGGCCAGAGCAACGACAACGCGGGCGTTGGGAAGGAGTTCATCAGCTACGAAGCCGGACGAACCAGCGGCCAAATAGACCGTGAATCCCAGACGCTGGCTTCCCTCAAGCCAAGTTCCGGCTTCGACTTCCTCCCCTCCGACTTCCTGTCGAACCTAACGATCAACGGCGCGCACCACCTAGGCGATGTCACGTTCCGCTTCAGGGTCGGCGGCGCGGGCAACTGGACCAGCGTCGATTCCGCCGGCAACAGGAGTCCCGTCAGGGCTTTGGACGGCCTCGCCCCGGGTGTCATCGCCGGCGCGGACTTGGCTCCGACTCTGCCCGGCGGCCTGCCGTTGACGGTCACCCGCGAGTGGCTGTTCGAGGGCGACGGCCTCGCCCTCCGCGTGAACCTGACGAACAAAGCCAACACGACCGTCGAACTAGGGTCGCTGGGTCTCCCCGTCGTCATCAACAACATCTTCAGCACACGTTCGGCCGAGGATATCCAGGCGAAGTGCTCCCTCGCGGACCCGTACATCGGCCTCGATGCCGGATACGTCCGCGTGTCCCCGGTCAAGGGCCTCGGTAACGCGCTCGTGATCTCTCCCCTCGGCACGAGCCCATTCGAGGCCTGGAGACTCCTCGGCGAACCTCAGGGAGATTTCTTCTACCAGTCGCAGACGTACGAAGGCAACTACGAGTGGGTGATTCACTCCAAGGCGTGGGCCGAGAAGGAGTGGAATGGCGTCAACCCCTGGAACCCCCCCACCGCGAAGACGCTGAAGCCGGGCGAGAGGTATTCTGTCGGGCTCAGATTCAGCATCGCGGAGAGCATTCAGACCATCGAGGACGCCGTGGTCAAGTCCGGCATTCCTCTCGCTGTGGGAATCCCCGGATACGTTGTGCCTACCGATCTCACCGCGCGACTATATCTGACGCACTCGGCTCCGGTCAAGTCCATCGACGGTTACGGTTCTTTCACCCTCGTCCAAGACACCGCCGCAAAGGGAACGCCATACCTCCTGACCCCCACCGCAGGCACCTGGGGAAGGGCCAAGATCACCGTCACCTACGAGGACGGCAAGACGCAGGTTGTCCACTACTTCGTCACCAAGCGAGCGCCGGAGACGGTGTCCGACTTGGGCCACTTCCTGACCACCGCCGCCCACTACACGGATGAGACGGACCCTTTCGGGCGAGCACCGTCCATCATGGGCTACGACCGGGAAGCCAACGCCATCGTCCAGCAGGACGAGCGGGTGTGGATCGCGGGGCTCAGCGACGAGGGGGGCACCGGGGCTTACGTCGCCGCGGCCACGAAGCTCTTCATCCAGCCCGTCGAGAGGGAAGTCGCGGTCCTGGACGAGTTCATCCACGAGACCGTCCTCGGATCCATCCAGCCGCCCGGCTCCTTCGCGGTGCGGGCGAGCGTCTTCTACTACGAGCCCGGCGCGGTCAACTACACGTACAACGCGAAACTGGACTGGACGTCTTGGACCTCCTGGAACAAGGAGAGGGCCTACACCACCGCCCGCGCCTACAACTACGTCCATCCCGTGGTGGCGTACTGGTCCATGTACCGCGTGGCGCGGGACTACCCCCAAGTCAAGACCCGGGCCGAGTGGCGCTGGTATCTGAACCAGGCGTACAACACGGTCCAGCACTGCCTTGCTGACGGCGCCCGCGAGTGCGACTACGGCTTGACCGGCTTGATGGGCGAGACGGTGTTCGCCGAGCTTCTTGAGGATCTCAAGAGGGAGAACATGACGCAAGAGGCGGCCGCGTTTGAGGCTTCGATGCGCTTCCGCGCCGAGTTCTGGGAGACTCTCGCGGTGCCCTTCGGAAGTGAGATGGCTTGGGACAGCACGGGGCAGGAGGGCGTCTACTACTGGACCAAGTGAGCCAGCCAGCCACTTACCCCTCTCCCTCTAACATGCACATGATTTTGGTGAGCTCGCTAACATCAGACGCAGCTACTTCGGCCTCAACAACACGGCGACCAAGGCCATCAACAGCATCGCGGCGTATATGCCGACCGTGGCGCACTGGGGCTGGAACGGCAACGCCCGGCGGTACTGGGACTTCAACTACGGCGCCAAGTACGCGGGCACGGAGCGCCAGATCCACCACTACGGCTCCGGCCTCAACTCGCTCCCGATGCTGCACCACTACGAGCGGAACCCGGCCGACGTCAACGCCCTCCGCGTTGCCTTCGCCGGCAACACCGCGCCCCTGACCAACGTCGACGCCGAGGGGTTCCCCTCGGCCGCCTTCCACTCGTTCCCGGAAAACCTCAACTGGGACCCGTACACGGGCGACTACGGCCTAGGTTTCCTGGCCCTCGGCCTCGGCCAGGCGGTGTACATCGTCGATCACGAGCGGTACGGGGACGTCGTCTTTGGCGGCAACGTCGTCGCCGGCCCGGACGATGCCACCGCCGCCGCCAACACCACCGTCATTGTCGAGCCGCGCGATGCCGTCCGGCGTCGGGTGTTTGTTGCGGGCTTGGGTTTGAAAGTATCGCTCAGCGCCGGAGCGATCCGGACTGTCACGTATGACCGTGCGGGACAGACGTTGAAGCTCGTCTTGAGCCCCGCCGCCTCAGAGGCGGCGTTGCGGGCCAAGTCGGCCGTCGTCTGGCTTACCCAGACAACGTCAGCAGGGACCAAGTTCACAGTCCCAGGGGCTGCTTTGTCCAGGGGCGGGTACGTGGTAGACCTGTCAACCGGCCAAGCAGAGGTTGTAATCTCCAAGTTGCAGTAGTTCGAGTTACCGCGATGCACAGTTCATTCCGACACCACAAATGAGCTACGACGCGGAGAAGGGGTTTGAGGCCAGTGTCAGAGGGTTCATAGGGATCGTTCAAGTATTTAAAAGTGTCCGTGGCACATATTCGAAGTTACGTGAGTCAAATAACTGATCCACTTAGAACCACCGTCGCAGACCAACACGCTGAAGTCCTTGTTCCTGGTAACATGACAGCTTTGAACTCTTGATCAGGAAGCCAGTCACAGCTCACCCATACCATTTACAGCACCTCGAACGCTAAGAAAGCTTAACGAGCATCGTCTTAGGACGCGCCACCGAGAACGCGCGGTAGCTGATCTTTCCCGCTCCCAATCTACGCGAGAGCCCATCCGACGACGTCATCAAGAGCAGCACGTCGTAGACGTCGAGCACGGCGATCCCACCGAAGCGTTGCTCGTCCCAGTGCGGATCGCCGTCCTCGTTCTGGGGGCGCGTCAACGGCTCCGTCGTTTCCTCGAGCATGCCGGCGAGGGCCTCGTCGGGTTCACGACGCCACTCCTCGCTGAAAACGGATTCCTGGACCCCGCGCGGGTCCGCGTCCCAGTACTGGTCCCATCCCGCCGGCGGCGGCAGGACGCGTGGCAGGCTCCCGCGCGAGATGGCGGCGAGGTGGTACTCGCGGCCGTCGTCGTCGGGTGGAACGCACCGTCCGCTGTTGAGAGTGAGGAAGCCGGCGCGGTATCCTTGGTGGTAGACGATGCGCTGCCACGGGCGGCGGTAGTTGGACGAGCGTGACTCGTCGTTGAGGCCGAGCTGCAGGAATCCATCCTCTACTTTCATCTTGAAAGAGCCTTTCTCCATGTCGCACGAGATGATCGGGACGACGTGTGCATAAAACAGAAGTACGTCGTTCATGTCGGGGAGGTCGCTGATATTGTGGCCTGGAAGTTCGACTGGGTAGGTGAATTGGACCCCTGGGTAGGCATCGTGGGAGTAGATGTGGCGGTTGAACTCCTCGTTGCGGCTCACAACCCAACCATCTCTGCCCGAGGTGTCCATGTGACGCAGGGTATAGACATCAAGCTCCCTCAAGAGCAGCCTGGCCTTGGCGACTTTCTGCGCGTAAACTTCTACCTCTTCCTCCGTTGGGTCCTCCATGGCTTTGTACCGATCAATGAACCACTGCGGGGTCTCCTCGACAAGCCAACGTACAACAGGCGCAGGGTCCCAGAGCAGAGAGTTCTTCCACCCTCTTCCGCGATAGAATACCTGGCCCTGCCACGCAGCCCACGACCAACTTGGGAAGATGGGAGCGTCGTTCTGTAGTCGGAGCTGAAGAGGCTCTCTGGCCTGCCAAAGCAATGCCTGTTCAAATGCGAACGAGGGCAGCCCGAACCAGAATTTGGTGTTGATGCCCCGCCGGACGATATGCTCCACGCCAGCGAAGGCATTCACAGCGTCAGACTCCCAACTCAACTTGCGCTTGGTGTAGTCATCTACTGCGCGGCGGTACAGGTCCCAGGGTGTCCTCAGGTCGCCGGTATCACCGAGGGAGTCCATGAAATCGCGGGGCGGGTCCACGGCAATGTCGAACACAGGAGCTATCTCTCTTCGCTCCTTCAGACCCATCTTCATAAAGGCTTCAATGTCAATGTCCTCGGTGATCATGATGACCGCGTCCTCGTCACGAGAAGACGAGAATCCCTTGTTGGCGAATTGACTCAGTGACGGATGAGACCACAGCGAGGCGATCAGGTCTGACTGGGACTGGTCCTCGATGGTCGCATGTTGGAATGCCGGGTCGGGAACAGGAACAGTCTCCTCAAGCATGACAGCGCTGTGGACGCACTTGAAGACCATCTGTGAGTCGGTGAAGTAGACACACCGCGCTGAGAGCGCCCGCTCCTGGAACGTCCACGCTCGTGAGCTCCACGCTGATCTTTCAATGTCGGGGACCGGTTGACGTGGATCGTGAAGACCTATAGCCAGCGTGAGGCCTTGAACTTTGGCCACATCCTGTGCGATAGAGCGAGGGGCGGCGCCCATGCCGGGTAGACCCTCGTGAGGGTCGGCGTTGGCAGAAGCGACAATGGTCAACGTAGCTCCGCCGTAGATGGGGCCCATTTTCGAAATGATCTTGGCCTTGTCCACGGGGTCGTCCTGAAGGATGCATAGGGCGTCCACCCACAGGTAGCGCAAGCCAGCTTCTTTGGTGACCTTGATCGCGTCCTTGATCGTCTGGGGTAGCTCGACTATCTGCAGGCCGTTGGGTGCATCTAGGCTGTCTCGTGTGGCGGTGGTGTACTGCGTCTGGCTGCCCTTTCCCCAGACGTAAGACAGACAGGCGTACCGGCACGGCGTTTCCACCTCGCGGACGCGTAACTCGTCCGTGTCAATGACCCGTAACGAAGGCAAGTCGAGGTCAGGGCTCTCTTCAGAGGACTGATGAGTACCCTCGCAGATCTGAACCCACTGCCTCAGTCGGTCCATATTAGCTTGATGCTGACGCACGAATGTTCCGGCCAGGGGCTGCTGCGGCTTTTCTTCCACTCTTTGCACCACAAACCTCACAACGGTTTTCCCCTCTCCCTGAAGCAAAACCTCCAGTTTGAGAGCATACTCGGGCCCCTCGTCTATGACATTGATGTAGAACTGACCGTCCCTGACGCTATCCTCATCCATTTGAGAAAGGCTTCCGTCCTCGACGATTTTCCGCCGCAGCAGTCCGCAGAAAGCGCAGGTGTTGCCATCATCTTGCATGACCTTCCACAAACCGTGAATTTTGATCTGGGTAGGCATCGAAGGCACGTTGTTGCCCGGGATTCCGCGCTGGGTAAACAAGGCGCCGAAGTTGAGGTGCCGGCACATGTGGCAGAGATGGCCAGGGTCGTTCCCAGGGAGAATTTCCGGGTCGGTGATGAACCACTCGTCATCCAACGGTGCGTCGGAGCTGAGGGGCTCCCAGCGCTTCACAAAGGAATGGTGCTTGTACTGCTCAAACCTGGTGCGTTGTTCGACAGTAGCTTTGGCGACGATGCGGTGGTCTTCAGGTTCAGTGTCGCTCTTGAGGCGGATGGCGAGGCGCTCAAGTTCTCTGTCAGAGGGCATATCAACGTCATATTTCTTCTCGTCCCGGCGAGCCTCCCTGTCGGCAAGGAGTTTGGCACCTCGCCGCTGGAAGAGATCGCCCAAGTCATTGTGTGTTGCAGGGGCAGTGTCTGGTGGCTGGTTCGAGGTTTCGTCTGGAGAAGACGGGGCGTCTGACATGGTGACCACCAGTGATTTACCGCTGTTATAACTTTGCGCTACAAAATTGAGTGAGGAAGTGCAATTCTAAGCAGGCCATGTTTGTGTGTAGTGATGTAAAGTAAGTGACTGGGAGATTGAGGTATATGGATACTCTTGAGATACCTATCCCTAGGCGTGTCAGCGTCAGCATTTAGGCAGCGGCATTCAAGTCTGACAATCGATAACGGTGTGTAAGTTGTGCATTTTTATGAAATCCCACGAGTGTGCATTAGTATGGGTTAGGGTCCGGTACAAAAAGATGTGCACAAGTTATTCTAGCCAACACCGCAGCTCCCTTAAGAGTATATGCAGCAATACAGCAATACAGCAGTACAGCAGTACAACAATGCTATCTAGGTACGTAGCAGGTAGGTAGTTATATTCTGGCTGGTGCCTTTATCGGGTTTGCTTCGAGAAGCAGCACCGCCACGAGGTTCGAAACAGCAACTAGGAACTCACAAATGAGATGGAGCCAAGATCAAGGCGTTCAGATGAACATGAACAGGGGTCTCTGTCTCTCCAGACTCTTTTACTGTACCCATCAGTCATCACTCAGACTCTGGATACATCCCCAGGTTACCCCACACACACACACACACACACACACACACACACCAACCGTCTTCCATTCCGATTGTATTACCCCGCACTCTTCTTTTCCTTGGCCTCCTCTTCTTCTCCATCTTTGCCGACATCCCCGACACGACGTACGACAAAACTCATGCCGACAGTACAAAGTCCGCCCAGTGCGATGAGCTGCAAAGCGGCAGAAGCACAGCAAATCCTACCACCCATCTTTGACCCGAATTGACCGAGCCCCATGGCCCCCCATCTGCCGAGAGACACTACTTCACTCCGTCCCACTAACAAATGCTTCCAGCAAAAACCCTCCTGCGTAACAGTAGAGATGACGATGCCCCCAAAGTCAAGGGGCTTTGCGGGGACCTCTGCTTAGGCTAATCTTTTGAGTTCCGTCAATCAATCGAGCCCCGGCCTCTTGGGTCCTGGCCGAGCTGTTCGGCTTAGCGCATCGCGACGCTTCAGCATTAAAGGAGATGCCTCCCCTTCCACAAGCGAAGGCCTTGCGATGCCCTCGACCAAGGCCTTGCTTCTCAAACCCAGGCATCTACACCCAGCATGGTTTCCTCCAAGTCGCTCCTCGTGAGCTTCAGTCTCGCCGCTGGCACCCTAGCACAATCCTGCTGGCGCAACGCAACCTGCACACACCCGACAGAAGCCTCCTTCCACGGGCCCTGGGACGCGAACAACTTCGCACCCGACTCCCGCACCGCGCGACCCAAATCCGTCCTCTCCCTCTCCACCGGCGAACCCCTCGCCGCGTTTACCTCCTCGTCGTCCTCACCCTCCGCAGTTCAAGTACTAAAGGGTAATGGCTCGGCGCTGGTCTTCGACTTTGGCGTCCTTGTCGGCGGTGTCACGACGGTGAACTACACCCTCACCGGTGCCGGCCCCGTGACTCTCGGCCTCGCCTGGACTGAAGCGAAGAACTGGATCGGCGAGTACTCGGACAACTCCAACGGCAACTACCGCGGCCCCGGCCAGGCCCTCATCTCGGACGACGGCGCACTCTTCCACAACGTGACCGCCCCGGGCCAAGGGTCCTACACCGTCCCGCTGGCCCGCCTACGCGGCGGCTTCCGATACCTCACCCTGTATCTCGTGACCACCCCCAGCAACTCCACAACCACGGCGGAGGGCGCGACGCTCTCCATCGACGACGTCTCGCTCGAGATCGTCTTTCAGCCGACCTGGTCCAACCTCCGCGCCTACCAGGGCTACTTCCACTCCTCCGACGACCTCCTCAACAAGATCTGGTACAGCGGTGCCTACACCCTCCAGACCAACGCCGCGCCTCCCGAGACGGGCCGCGTGCTGACCGAGGACATCTGGGACGGCGGCTGGTCCAACGACGCCTGGCTCGGCGTCGGCTCGTCCCTCCTCCTCGACGGCGCCAAGCGCGACCGCTGGATCTGGCCCGGCGACATGGGCGTCGCCGTGCCCTCGGCCTTTGTCAGCACCGGCGACCTCGAGTCCGCCCGCAACGCCATCCAGACAATGTTCGACTTCCAGCAGCCCTCGGGCATCTTCCCCCGCGCCGGGCCGCCCTACCTCGACGCCACCAGCGACACCTACCACATGTGGACCATGATCGGCGCCTACAACTACGTCCTCTTCTCGGGCGACCTGGCCTGGCTCGCGAGCAACTGGGCCACCTACCTCCGCGCCATGGACTACATCTACGCCAAGGTCCTGCCGGCCACGGGCATCCTCAACGCCACGGCCACGGGCGACTGGGCGCGCTACATCAACTCTATGAACGGCAGCGCTCCCAACATGCTCCTCTACCGCACTCTCACGACGGGCGCCTTCCTCGCCGACCTCACCCCCGTCGGCAACGGATCCAACTCCTCGACGACGACGACGACGACGACGGGGACGGTGAACCTCACCGAGACCTGGCTCTCGCGCGCCGAGACCCTTAAGGAGGCCATCATGACGCACCTCTGGGACCCCGCCAAGGGCGCCTTCATCGACGGCTACAAGAACCGCACGCTCTACCCGCAGGACAGCAACAGCTACGCCGTCGCCTTCGGCGTCGTCGACCCCTCGGGCGCCGAGGCGGCGTCCATCTCGCGCGTGCTGACGGAGAACTGGACGCCCATCGGCCCCTCGTCGCCCGAGCTGCCGGGCAACGTGTCGCCCTTCATCTCGAGCATCGAGCTCGAGGCGCACTTCGTCGCGGGCCGCCCCGACCGCGCGGTCCAGCTGATGCGCGACAGCTGGGGGTGGTACCTGCAGCACCCCAACGGCACGGGTTCGACGGTGATCGAGGGGTACCTCGCCGACGGCACTTTTGGGTACCGCAGCACGCGCGGGTACACGAAGGACCCGAGCTACGTGAGCCACGCGCACGGGTGGAGCAGCGGCCCGACGAGCACGCTGACCGAGTACCTCGTCGGTTTGCGCGTGACAAGGCCGGCCGGCGCCGCGTGGAGCCTGAGGCCCGCGTTCGGCGAGGTGCCGGAGGCCCAGGCCGGCTTCACGACGGCGCTGGGGCAGTTCAGCGCCCGGTGGAGGGTCGAGGGCGCCGTCGCCACGGTGGAGTGGGACGTACCCGAGGGCACAAGGGGGTGGGTGGAGCTTGAGGGCGAGGAGGGGAGGTGGGTGGACGGCGGGAAGGGGACGGCGAGCGTCCGGGTGAAGGGGTCGTGTGGTTCACGGTCCAAAAGACGGGAAAGGCTCGACTCGAGCGAGTGAGCGAGGCGATGATGACGAGGGCCGCACTCGCGGGGTTGATGGTGAAGCGCTAGACTCCGACTACTGTCGGGGGAGGGGTAGGAAGCTGGATACGAGATGCCTCGTAACACGAGGCCTCGAGCGATCCGATTGATATTGATCCAGTACCTACAGCTAGCTGATGGGCGTTGAACATGCTCTACGAGCTTAGTCGGGGCGGGCTTCCCGGGGAGCCAAAAAAATCACCAGAAGCTCGCTCCCCTTACGGATCCCCGAAGTCGATTCACTCTGGGACTCCGGGACGTCGTTTTTCCCCCTCCCCCCCCGTCCGGGTGCCCGAACCCCCCCATTCCCGACTAGCCAGCAAGTCAAGACAGCAGTCCTCCCTTCATGAATCCCTGTTCAGCGTCTGTGTGGCACGTCACGAAGTCCGGCTGATGTGGGCGTCCGCCGCCGGGCTGTCTGAGCGGGCTGTGCTGGATGGACATCTGGGCCGCATGTCGGAGACAATGAGACGTCTGTCTGGAAGGGAACGACGGCAGGGTTGGTGTTGGGTATGGGGAAACCGGGCCATGGCAAAACGCTGCGGTCGCCTCAAGTGTGGATCTAAGCCATCTGAATAGTTGACAAGTTTCGCTGGCACAAATGTGCCAGACGCGTTATGAAATTCAACCCGCGACTCAATGTTGGGGCATGGCTCCTCTATCCGCCCCCCCCAAGTCGGAAACGGGGATAGGCGCCGTTGTTAGTCCCAACTTTGACATGCGCCAAAGTCAAAGCCAAAACGGGCGCCAGGTAGGCAGGCGGCCCCTGTTTCGATGTTTAATTTTTTTTTCTTCTTTTTCTTTTCCATCAGCCCCGAACCCCAGCCGGAGTCGCCGTCGGAAGGGTGGTTCCCCCCAAAGGACTAACTCAAGCCCGGGCCGGCAATGGGTCAGGGCCGAGAGTCTTGACGGGTGTGAAGGACAAGCGAGTATAATGCAGAAGAAGAAAAAGATGCAGGACAGGTTTCCTGGGTATTCTTGCAGTAAATAAGAGATAGGCTGATGGGTGTAGATAGATATGCTAATGAGACGTATGCCCGTTTACAGCCGCTTTCCGTGAAGCGGCTGGATGCTCGTCAGTCGGTAGTGTGTGTAAATACGAAGCAGCCGCTTGAAGCTGATATCAACAAAATGATGCTGTCTCTCTCTCGCTCATTCTCGGTCATAGCTCCCAATTCCAGAGAATCTTTTCAAGACGACTTCCTCCGCCGTTTCCAAATACTCGTTGCCACAAGTGCGACAAATAGCTCTACCGTGTCAGGGGCCAAGACCAGCGCTTGCTCAAGGCCGCATCGCCCTCATCATGCTATGCCAAAATGAAAGGCGGGGGAAATAAAGAGAATTACCGCCGTTTCCCCCATCTCCAAAACGCCAAGAACACCAAGCCTGATTGATGTATTCTCAAATTGAATGAATCGCCCCGCAAACCAATAGAAAAAAGGACTAGCTCCTCCGAGCAAAACTCCCTCCTCTTGTTCTCATAGTCATCAGCTCGTCGACACCTGGGCCGTCTCGGGGTCCCCGGGCGGGGCCGAGGCGGCGGCCCTCGCGGCCCTGCGGTCCCTCCTCTCGGCTTCGCGGATCCTCCTCCTTCGCTGGCGGCGGCGCTGGCCCTCTGGCCCGCCCTCCTTGCAGGCGTCGATGCAGTGCATGATCATGTAGAGGAAGTGCATGACGGCGGCGATGAGCTGCAGCCACATGTACCAGGGGGCCCAGGTGTTCTTCTCGACGCGCAGGGGGTCGTCACGCCAGGCGCGGTACTCGCGGTTGGGGCTGCCGTTGCGCCAGCCGTTGAGGATGATGAAGTAGAAGAAGGCGACGAGGCCGAGGACGAAGAGGACGAAGTCGGCGACGACGATGGCGCCGGTGCGCATGCGCGGGATCTGGCCGGTCGTGTTGGCGAGTGTCACCATCTCGGCCATGGAGAAGATGATGCCGGAGATAGACTGTTGGCGGGGGGTAATTCGGTTAGTCCGTGTATTAAGGAGGAGGAGAGACAACAAGAGGGGTAAAAGGGCTCACAGTGACATATCCGAGGGGGAAGTGGAAGCCGTATCTCGAAAGGATGATGAGGGCGGCGAGAGCGCACACCTCGAAGACGACGAGGGCCAGGCGCAGGCAGAACTGGAGGATGCCATAGAAGGCGGGGATGCGCGGGCGCGCCATGCTGGCACGGCGGGGAACCGCCTCGGTCGCTAGATGTGGTTGGTGATGCTACGGTGAAATCATCCGCCAGCGGAGAGTTGCCGTGGTGTTGTTGTTTTGACCGGTACGTGTAACGGTGGTAATGGGAGTAGCCAGTCGGAAAGTTCGGTCGGGATTATCGGGGTAGACACGGGTGGTTGAGGCGTTTGCGACGTCGGACGGCGCCAGCCAGGGTTCGTCTCCGGTCGTCTGTATTCTTTTTTTCCTTTATTTTCCTTCTTCGTGTTTTCTTATGCCCTGAAGGATTGTGGAACTCCGGCAACGGTCACTTAAGACAGCCGGGTTTCGGCGGAAGATGGCGATGGCGAGGAAGATTTGGAAGACGAACAGCGCTGGGCGACGTTGGGCGGAAGAGAGTGAAGAGAAGAAAAGAGAGGAAGAGGAGGAGGTGAAGGAAGAGGCTGGGGAACGGTGCAGGGTGCAGGGTGCAGGTCGTCGAAATGGAGGGCCAAGGGATCTCTCTCGCTCCTCTCTCGCTTGATTCCTCCCCGACCGGACCAACCAGTGACCACCGGACGGGAATCCCTGCTTCTACACTGCACAGCACTGCACTGCTGCAGTACTTGGTCCAAAGAAGCAAGTGGGTGTGCGTAGGCGCGTGAGGCTTTACCGTTTCCCTCTGCAGAACAATTGAGATGGGAGAAAATAAAAATTAAAAAAAGGCCAATGATCTATACGGTAGGTAGGCAGGTATGTTGGTATGTAGACACGAATGGCGGGTTGAGGAATGAAAGCCCGACAAGATAGACAATGGGGGGGTCGGGGAGGGGGCTTTCTCGCGGGGACATAGATGGGGAACATAAGAGAGTCAGTAAAATCCGTGGTCACGACTAATGAAGATGCAAAATGGGGTTGCCAAGAATGTACGGGCAAGGTGCATCTCTAGGCAAAGTGCATCTTAGAAGGGGGGGGGGTGGTGGAAGGGAGAGGGAGCATGCATCAATCCATTGGCGACGGAGGCGTGGGAGGGCACGGGAGGGAGATGCATTGAGCATTGTACAGGAGCAGCTGATGGTTGGGACTCCTCTGTACAAAGTACAGATACTCTACACGTGTAAGTAAGATAAGGTTAGTCGTTGACGGAGTGGTGAAGAATGGCGGACACTAAAGCTGTCTCGGTCCCTCTCCCATCTTTCTCACTAGACCCTCTCTCTCCCTGGTTTGTCTCTTGGACGCTGCCATGGTTGCTCATGCGTGCCCGGTACAGATCCATGCGGTGCCCATGCCGTGTTGAATTCCTCTCCGTAGGCCGTATCCTGCGTCCATGTTCTGCGGCGTCCTGTTCGCCAGGTAGGCTGTGCGGCGCGGCGCTGCATGAGGCGGGAAAAGGCAAACCATGGAGGATTCAAGGAGGGGGGGGGGGCGGCTAATATGCATGCGACGGCGTGGTTGGGGCAGGTCCTTGAAGTTAGTTGAGTGAACAACAAAAAAAGAAGAAGAAAAGACTGGGCGACTGACTGAGCTGAGTAGCTTGCAACTGGACGAGTAATGAATGAGGGGAGGGGGCGAGTCAAAACAGTTTCGAGGTTCCGACTTGAATCTCAGCAAGGCAGGCAATTGGCACCGTTTTGGATTTGCATCTCATGTCATCAAGTCATGCCACTGTCACTGTCACTCGACTGTCCGACCGCCCAAACGGCCTGGAACACCATCCTCCTCCGGTCTCCGTCGGTCTTCCCTGCCCGAGCTCGCCGGGTGATGCCGGCCGCCTCCGTTCCGCTCGAGCCTCGGGTGCTTGCTCACTCGTTGAGAAATTGACAATTCTGGTCCAAAATGAAAAAGATACCCCAAGCAGCCCAGCTGCACTATCGACATGCACTTGTGTAGGTCTCTTTCGGTCAACGGAGATGGACGGTTTCTAGGGGCGAGGGAGTTGCCATTTGTTTGGCCTTTGGTCACGTCATCCTATACGCCCTCCCGACCAAAGAGAATCTGGAGTGTGAAGATGGTGATGGTTGTGTTTTGGTCTTCTGTGTTATTGACTGACTGCCTGCCTGTCTCACTAGACAATCCTAGCCGACGTAATAGTCGGTACGGCCCCTGCAGCATCGGTCACTCGCTCAGGTAGATAGATATCTGTACGGCCACATCGTACGTTCTGACGGTGGCTTTTTAAAGAGAGTAGGCACCTTGCAAAGGCGACGAAACGCTTCGAGAAACAAGACCCGTTCCCTCACCTTGTATCAACGACACATCTTATCGTTCTCTATTAAGACAAGTGAGAAAAACAAAGAATTCGAAACAATTGCCCACATAAAGGGCAGACACAACGTTCAAGGCAGGGCCATTCCATAAATAAACCAGCAGAAGCACCCGGCGGCCCCATCGTCCCGTCCAAGTTTCCAGTACTTTTCCCCGTCTCCACGTCGCCACCACGACCAACTTCGCAGCGTTACGCAACCCCGGGGCCATGCCCCCCCCCCCCTCCTCTTCCCTTCGGTAAATGACCGCCGCATCGTCACATCAGATAGGGGCTCGATGCGGCTCGGCACACGGCACACGTCTTCCCTTCCCCCTCCCGTGTCCCACTTCTCGGGGGGGCCTTGCGAGTTCCCACCCATGAGGCTTGACGCTGAGGGGGAACATCAAGCAAATACCAAGCCGGTTTGGACGGCATCCGCGCGGCACTTGGCCCGCGTCAATCCCCACGGCCTCAACGACCCCCGACACGACACAAATGCTTGAATCTCCCCCTTGGCTGTTCAATGACGGTGGCCTCCCCTGTTGCGCGGCCGATGTCTCTGACGTCGTCTTCCCCGGTCTTTGGCTCCTTATTCTGTGGTCCGGGCTGATATTGGGCCATGTCTTGGGATGGGCGGATGGGGAATTTGACGTCGGTAGACGCAACGTCGAGACAGACGGTGGACAGGCTGTTCGATGACGGAGCCGTCATCGCGTCCTTGGCCAAGATGACGGTCTTCTGCCTGATGTTCGACGTATAAAGGGGCCGTCGGATGCTAAGGCCTTGGGGATTGCTTGTTTATCCTCATCAAAGTCAACATCACAAACATTTTCTATCATCAGAGAAGTCTCATCTAAGACATATCCGTACACACAAACTACAATCTTTCCCACCCGAACACACAACCAATCAACATAAAACAAAACCACTCAAACCTTCATCATGCACGGCGGAAGACATAACAACAACGGCCCCTCAGGCGGCATGGGCGGCGGCATGAACGGTGGCGGTATGAACGGCGGTGGCATGAACGGCGGCGGCATGAATGGTGGAGGTATGAACGGTGGCGGTATGAACGGTGGCGGTATGGGTGGAGGCTACGGCGGCGGCAGCGGAATGGGAGGTGGTATGAGTGGCGGTCACCACGGCGGCATGGGTGGCGGCGGTATGAACGGAGGTGGTATGAACGGTGGTGGTATGAACGGTGGTGGCATGGGAGGCGGCTACGGAGGTGGCATGAACGGAGGCGGCATGAACGGCGGTGGCATGGGAGGTGGCCACTCTGGCGGCAACTACAACAACAACAACAGCAGCAGCAGCAACACCAACAGCGGCGGCGGAGGCGGTGGTCTCCTCGGCGGCCTCATGGGCGGAGGCAAGGACAAGAACGACAACAAGCAGAGCGGCGGCGGCGGCTTCACCGATAAGATCATCGACAGCGCCGCTTCGATGGCCAAGAAGAAGTTCTAAAAAGGGGCGGGGACAGCCGAATAGTTAACGACGCAACGAATACCTTGTACTACTAGCCGGGCGAGCTCAATGCCCGTGTAAAACACAATTACCATGTTTCAAAACAAAATCCTCCGCGCGTCTTCCTGGTTGTGACGTCCGACTTCGACATCTGATGAGACGCATAGTTTGCTACCTGGCTTGAAAAGTGTTGCCCAAGGTTGAGGAGTAATCTCATGTACCAGCCGCCTGTCCGTCCGTCACTCGAGCTCGCGGGGCGCCATCCGGCAATGACATCCAACGTAAGTAGTACATAACGATGGGCTGAAGGCTCAAAAGGATGGAGTCTTCGAATATTCGATTCGATTCTGATGCAAAAACGGCGACCTTGTCGCATCTCATTGCAATATGCCAAGCCTGGCCTTCAGGATTGGGTTTCCTGGAAACACTCTTGTTACATGCCCGAAAAACGCCTGACTATCAACTGAGGGCTCGTCTCTTACGTCCGCCCCCAAGAAATGTCATCTCCAAACCCCATTCATTCCCCCCTTTTTGTCACAGTTCTAGTCAGGACCGCCTCTTAATGCTGATGCAAGATTCTCAAACCCTCCAGGTGAACAAAAGAAAAGTTACAAAAAAAAACATGCCGGACCGCAAGGACGAAAAGGACTGAATGGACGGCCTGTCGCAAAAGTGCAAGATGCTTATGTGGACAGCTCAAGCGAGGTGCCTCATCCGGAAATCCATTTTTATGGGGTATTTTCAGTCGCATCGTGTCCACCGCGTAACGTCTGCTGACGCGTAGAAGCCATCAAGAGAAGATGCACGAGTCTGGAGTCCTCGAGCTGAAAATTTACAGTTCGACGTTGGAAAGACGCCGAGGGCAGAGGAGTACCTATGTATCGAACGATAAAGCGTCAATGGCCAGGAGTGTCGTAAGGCGTTAAGTGACACTCGGCTCCAGCCGTCCGGGTCGTCGAGTTGCCGGGGTTTTGAAGCTAATCATAAATGGCAGAAAGAGAGATTACTCTTCCTTTTTGGCCTTGATGGCGGCCTCGCTCGCCTGCTTCTTGAGCTCTTCTTCTTTGGCCTTGGCCTTCGCTTTGCCCTCGTTGTACTTGGTCATCTTTTCCGACAGGTAGCGGATAGAGCGGCCGACCCCGGCCGTGAAGAAGCTCTTGATGGACTGCGCCGTGGCGGGCCAGTTGACCGTCTGGCTGATGACCTTTCGAATCGACTTCTGCAGCTCTTGAGGGTCATCCTGGACGATGCGCTGCTCGAAGCCGCCGCCCTCGCGGCGCTTGAAGCTCACGGCGTCCTCGTCCTTGGAAGCTTCTATCATGGCCTTGAATTCCGACGTCGGCACCATGAGCTTCTTCTGGTACTGGAAATACAGCCGCGAGCGGAAGGCCTTGGGAAGACGGCGGACCATGTTGCCGCGTTTGACCGGGTCCATGTCCTGGTACATAGCGCCATCGTACTCAACATCTTCGGCGTGCTTGTCCTGCTGGTCGGCTCCGTCGGCGAAGTCGACATTGGGCATCGTGTTCAGCAGCGGGCCGTACAGCTTACGGAACGAGACCATATTGTTGTCGACGATGTTATCGATCTTGCTCTTATTCTCGGTGGGCAGAGACATGCGCGGGTCGCCGAGGTATGAGATGCCGGCAATGGTCGAGAAAAGCTCCTTTTCAGTGAACTTGGGGGGCAGCAAGAGAAGAGCGGTACGGACAGCCGAAATCAGGTTGACCTGGTTCGCAAGACGCACTCGGGGATGGTCGCGCAGGATCTTAACCGGCTTGTGAAGTCTCCCGGCGAGGTACAGATTGTTCCAGGTGGAGAGGTCGGTGCAGAGGTTGTCGATAGACGTGACGCCGTACTTGATAAGCATGCCCTTCTTGGTGACGTACGGATTGAAGTAGACACCGGCGCCCCAGCGGTCCTGGAAGGTCGAAACGAGACCGGAGCCGAAGCTGGCCAGGCCCGAGTAGTGGTCGCGGTGCTGGCGTATGTTGAGCGAATGCCAGTGCTGGGTGTGGGTGACGCCGAAGATGAAGTCAATCATTTTGGGACCTCCCTTCTGGACCTCCATCAGTGAGGGTGAGGGCTTAGGGTGGACGGCGCGGAAGTCCTCGTCTGATACGGATCTGGTGGCCTTGGACTGGGGAAAAACGCCAGAGCCATAGGCCATGGCGTACATGATGGGGGCGCGGAACTCGCGGACAACTTCGGTCAGAACCTTTTTGAACTCGGCATTGACCTCCATGTGCTGGTTGATGCCAAACTCCTTATAAGGGAGCTCCTCAAAGTCCTCAATCTTGGCGTCGGGATGTTCCTCCCAGTTGTCCGCTGACAAGGTCGGAGCGGTCCTCTCCTTCTTCTCGGCCTCGCGGGCCCAATTGAAGTTGATGGCGGAACCTCGGTGGGTGTACGGAGGTGGGCTGTCTTCCTTGGCCTGATTGCCATCTTTTTTGCCGGTGTCTGTTGAATAGCAGCGAGACGAACATGCGAGGGCCGTGGCGGTGATAGACGCGGGACGCAGCGCCTGGCTCGGGGTGCCACGGAGCTTTTCGAGGATCAGCGTCATCAGCCTTGGATATTTTGGCAATATTGAAACAGTGCGCTATGAAGAAGGCTTACCAGCAGGCGAGAGATTGTCATGATGGTAGGTTGGCGATGGCGTCTTCGGGGTTGGTGGTGTTGGAAGCAGAAAGTCGAGGCAGAGTTGAGAGAAGAAAGAGCTCGAACGAGAGAAGCAGCTTGCGAGGTGTTTATTTACTAGTCAAATGAGGGATCCCAGAGGATTCGCAACAAAAGGAGAGATCGGCACAATGATGTCCTCAAGGCGAGAGCCACTGGTCCGGACCCAAGTCACCACAAGCTTAGTCGCAAGCTGAGTTGTTGCAGCCGGTTTGGCTGAGTTTTGTACCGGCCCAGCAACGAAGCTACGGTGTTCAATGTTTGTTCCTATAGCGCAGGTGTATTCTCGGTTCGATATAAGAGGGCTGGTGGGAGGATCGGTTTCGTCGAAAGGGTTCCCCGTCGGGTAGAGGCTCGGTTGTCCCGGACTCTGTGTGGGGGGGGGGTTGATGTTGCTTCGGATATGGTGTCCCCGTTCGCAAGCCCCTGTTGGCAGAGCTTATCCTAAGGCTGCAAGCAATTCGGTCGAGGTATTAATTCGCTGGGTATCTGTTCGTCTATGTTTTAGAGGGGAGGCTCTATGTGGTTGTCGAGGGGTTGTCGAGGGGGACAATCCGGAGGGTTGAAGCTATCGTAGAAATCTGCTTCCAGTGACGAGAGCTCCCAAATGGGGTGAGCACCGAACGCTAGAGCAACTGGGGCACGGAGCGGCCCCTGATCGGTGCGGCGTCCCAAGTCAGGAACAAGCTTCCCAGCATGTGGGATGTGGGGATCACGTCATGGTGCAGTTGGTCCCTGGTCCATCAGCCACAGGGCCACAGGGTCTAGGGCCGTTGTCATTTGTCTCACTCCCTTTGGGGGTTGCGTCTGTCATGATGATGTGGATGTGGATTTGGATGTGGATGGATGGATTTTTTGTTTGACATGAGAGTTGATGCCGTTTTCTGACGAACATTTCCCGTCTTTGATTTGCTTGAGACATGGACATCGATGGCGGAATCCTCCTGCTTGACCAAAGCCACCAGAAACAGTCCATTGAGAATCCAATGGTGCGCTCTCCATGAAGACACTGCCATAAAGACAATGTTTCGTATAATTGATTTGGGGAAAACGAAGCAACATTTGGGGGATCAATTGGCTGTGAATCCTGAGTCACGTTGGAGACGGGAGATTTGTTGGCGTTGGTTCAGAGGAGAGCGCATCGAAAAGATGGAAGATGAAGTATGAAGAAAATATCCGAAAAGGAATACCGAAATAAGCAACCAGTTCAATGAAAAGAGGAAGGAGAGAGCCCCGGCTCTGCTGCCCATTTCGAGAAGAGGCAGGTAGCAGTAACACAGACCCGTTCCTGCCCACCTACCTAGGTAGGTGCAACAAGCAAGGCCTCCATCAGCCATAGAACTGGCCATTGAAAGTGACAGGTGTTGACAACTTCTTCCAATCAACACTCAAAATAAGCAAAATGGACGGTACAAGCGATGACGACGATTGGGAACGGATTGCAGAAATTGGTTATCTGTTGATGGCGACGCAGAAACCTCCTACAGTCCCAGCTCCAACTAACGGCCCCGTCGCCGGCCCCGGAACCAACAGAGACGGAGGGCAGCTGGCGGCGGAGCCCCAGGCCCAGATGCCCCAATACAGCGGTGCAGGGTCGCCCGGGAGACATCACGTGACACTTTTACCTGCAGTTCCGGCCTCCGGCAACCGCCCAAACAACATTGGCCCATCACCGGGAGGACGCGTTCAGGAGCATCACCGTCACAGCACCGGCGTCATGAGGTCGCATACCCCATCGGGCGATCCGACAGGCAGGCGAAGCTCCCTCTCTAATCGTTTACGTGCCAGCATCGGCGGGAGCGCTCTCCCCAGACCTAACACCTCTCTCAGAGAGTCTAGAGTACGTTGTAAACAAACCCAATTCCGCTAGGCAACAAACAAAACAAAAAGCCCCCCCCCCCCGAGGGACGAAAGAAAAAGAAAAAGAAATGAAGAACCACAATTTATTGCTGACTGTAAGCTATTACTACAGACATTTCGCGCAACACAGCCTACATATAACCTTTTCACCGGTGGCGATGCCCACAGCAGACCCGGATCTCGCGCAAGCCTAGCCGCCGAATCCGTTCGTGGCGCCTCCTGCGAGAGTTCTAAGGAAAACATGGCTCCCCCCGACGCCGCCGAATACGAGAGCCAACGCCATGTGATCGAGGAGCTGAAGGCCGAGCTGGGCACACTTCGGTACACCATCAGTACATTCGAGCAGGAGAAGCAGATGGCCGACGCCCGACACAATGCTGAACTCGAGGACCAACGCCGCCGTGCCCAGGCCGACTTCACGGCGAAGCAGGCCGCTGAGACCGAAAAGTCGCAGGCCGCGCGCCAGCTGGAAACCGCGCAAAGGGAATTGAGCGATTTACGAGAGAACATCGCGCAAGAGAAGACAGGACTTGAGAAGCGTGCGCGCGACGCCGAAGAAGAGGCCCGTTTGCTGCAGGAACAATTGGAAGACTTGTCGAGCGCCAAGGACGAGGCTGCGCGCATCAACGAGAAGAAGACGATTGACCTCGAAATGCAGCTGCGCGCCGCTCAAAAGTCAACACAGGAGCTGGAGCAGGAGGCCCATGCCCGTGAGGCTGCTCTGCAGCAGGTCCAGTCCCAACTAGCCGACAAGGACAGCCAGGTGGGCAACCTGGAGTCAGAAGTTCTGCGCCTCAAGGCCCAGACGGGCGACGCCGACACAATGGCGATTATTAAGCGGGAGTTGTCGGAGCAAGTTGCTCATATTCGCAACTTAGAGGCGACCAATCGCGAGCAGCTCTCCGAGCTGAAGCACCTGCGACAGATCCACCGGGCGGTTGAGGTTGTTGAAGAGGAGAAGCGATCCCTTCAGCGGAAGCTCGAAGCCGCCCAGTCGCTCGAGGCTGAACTGTCGGAGGCGCGCATCCAGCGCCAGCGCCTCGAGGACGAGCGCATCGCCTGGACCGGCTACCTCGCCAGCACCGGTACTGACCTCGAGTTTGACTCGCCCGAGGCCGTCGCCCGCGCTCTGGTTGAGCAACGCTATGAGACAGCCGCCCAGCTCAACAGGGTAGGCTCGCTGCAAGCCGAGTTGGCCGCGCAGGAGTCCGCTGTCAAGTCCCTCCAGGAAGAGAATGCCACGCTCAAGTCACAACTCACTGAGGCGCGATCCGTCGCGACGACCCAGAATGTCGACAAGACGAGGCTGCGGACCGAGCGCCAGCGCGTGCTCGCGGTAAAAGAGGTCGAGTATCTCCGTGCCCAGCTCAAGACGTTCGACGCCGAAGACGAAGCCTTCCAGCCCGAGGCCGTCGACGAGACCCGGACGCGACGCATCCAAGAGCTGGAGGATCTAGTGGACAAGTATAGGTCGGAAGTGCAAGCACTGCACGCTGAGATGTCCTCCATTGAGTCCGGCCGGCCCGCTGAGCCCGCCCCCGCCGCTGCAGGCACCAAGCGCCCCCGCGACGAAAACGATGAGGCCCTGCAGGAGCAGCTGGGTCTGCTCTCGCGCAAGAGCCGCAAGCTCCAGGACCAGCTGGCGTCGGTGCAGACCCAGCACGCCCTCACGCAGAAGGAGCTTTCGGTCGCGCAGGAACAACTCAAGGCACTCAAAACGCAGTCCAGGACGCGCGTCCTCTCGCTGCGCTCCAACCCAACTTCTGATTTCGAGGCCATCAAGATGGCCACGCTCAAGGCCCTTGAGCGGGAGAACGCGGACCTGCTTGCGCAGATCCGTGGCGACCCGTCCTCAGCAGACCTCGTGCCGCGCACGCAGCTCGACGCCGCGAACCGCCTCGTCGAAGAGGCCCGCGCCGAGACGGCGTCGGCCCAGAAGTCGGCCAAGCGCCTCAAGGAGGTATGGTCCAAGAAGTCGCTCGAGTTCAAGGAGGCCATATTCAGCACCCTCGGCTGGACGGTTATGTTCATGCCCAACGGCAAGATGCGCGTCGAGTCGACCTTTTACCCGTCCCGCACGGACGAGTACGAGAACTCGATTGTTTTCGACGGCGAGAAGGGCACCATGAAGGTCGGCGGCGGGCCCCGCAGCGCCTTCGCGCGCCGCATCGGCGATCAGATCGGTTTCTGGGTCCGCGAGAAGGGCTGCATCCCCGGCTTCCTCGCCGCGCTGACGCTCGAGTTCTATGAGGAGCACTCTCGGAACCAGATGCAGACCGAATGAGCAGCAGTCGAGCGATCATCGACGACTGGCGGGCGGGATGCTTGTTTCGGGCGTGTGCATATGTGTACATACACGGATGATGGAGAAATGGAAGGGGGAGTGTGTTCCCTGCACATTATTCCATTTGTTGTGCGGGAAACGGGAACCAGTGACGGGAACATGGCCGTCAGTGGAGGGCCGCGGACAAGGGAGGCTGGATTGTACTAATGTCTTTTCTGTTTAAATCACGATGATACCTAGCCTCACAAGCCCGAAGAATCGGTATGGGGGGTGTTCAAAAACTGGGCTGGATGGATGAATGGGTTTCTTTTGAAACCTCAAATGACACATGGACTACTTTTTCCAACTTGTCACGCCTGTCAGTTTCGCCTTGCCTTCTCTTCACGATGCATCGTCAAATCGTGGCGTCATGTTTAAAACTCGTTCTTCTTTTCGGATGCGCAGAGTATCTGGGAATCTTGCCTTTTACTCGTCATACTTGTACAAAAAGCTACCCATAATCCGCCCGAGGGGGAAAAGACTCGCCTCCATCGTCAAAAGACGTGACCTACGACGAGATCATCGTCTTCGGAAAATCCAACATGTGAAAAGAAATAAAACAACCCCCCACGTTTCGCCAGACATGTACTGTCCAGCGCGTGGTGTCTTGACTTCTCCTGCCATGCGCTCGCTATGTAAATTGGTCTGCTTCTCCGCCAATGACAAAATCTACCACTTGAAAAGGGTATGTATGTACACACACCTAGGCATCACCGTGCTTCCTATCAAATGTTCGGTGCACCTGAGCGTCGATTACTTAGCTTCGTACTTGCCACTGGTAACTTTCTTCACCACCTTCACGTCCGTCCACTCCTGGTCAGCCGGTGGTGCCGGCGAAGTAGGGTTGTCGTCCGCAAAGGGGTCGGCATCCTCCTCCTTGCCCTTGCCCTTGGTCTCCTCCAGCCTCGAGATGGAAATGCCGCTGCCGAGGTTCTCGGGCGTCATCTCCCATCGAGCCTCGATGTGTCCCGGCTTGGGCTCGGCGTTCTCAGCGCCGATGATGCGACAGACGATCTTCTGTGTCTCGGAAGTGAGGGTCAAGTCGCCGAGGCGCCAGTACACCAAGTGCTTGTCCTTGAGGTGCGTTCCTGTTGGCTTCGTCTGCGCACCCGAAGCCTTCGCGCCCTCGTATGTGGCGACGAAGACAACGTTGTGCAGCGTCACGGGTGCCGTCAGGTTGCTTGCGGGGTTGAGAGAGTACTGCAGCAAGAGCCCAAGCTTGTCACCCTGAGGCTTCCAAGCCGGGCGGAGCAGAAGCGGGACTTGTGCCGCCAGGCCAGCGCCTTGAGCGTCGCCATTGTGCACTCTGTAAGTGAAGGCTGTCGCCGTTTTGTTCAGATGCGATAGGTCCAGGTTGAACTCGTCGGATTTGCCCGAGTTCTGGACGAAGATGCGGTTCGGCCCAATGACTTCTAGGTTGGAGAAATTGTTGATTCTGATGGTCTCGCGGTCTATTTCCCGTTAGCATTTCTTCCCTGTGGCGGGTAACGAAGGCACTCACCCGGTCTGGAATCGCCTGCTGCCTGGTAGGCAAAGGCAATCTCACCATGGACCTTGGCACTTGTGACTGTTCCGTCCTCAAAGGTCGCCGACACTGTCTCGATGACGGATGCATTGAGACCAGGCTCGTGCATCTCAGGATGCTTCAAGTGGGCCAGGCTCACGAGTGAGTTGGCGGAGCGGATGGACTGCGTATCTGACGTGGCGGCGATGCTTGCTTCGGAAGTAAGGGCAGCCACAGTGGTGGGCTTGGACGACTGGCTAGGAAGTGATGGCGAAGTTGGGAACGGGTTCTCCGTGGTGAGCTCAGGCTCGGGCATGTTGGGGGGCGGCACGTAGATGGTGTTCCTGACGTCCCTCCGCCCTCGCACGGTTCCCAGCTTGCGTGACGGGGCGGCCATCTGCGTCAGGGTGTTGGCGACATTCGACATGGCAGCCTCCTTCGCGTCGGCGTCTTCCTCGGCAATAGGCGAGCTAGCGATGTTGAGCTTGAACATTTGCTCGTTCTCCTCGGCGGCCTCGCGCTGGGCCTGAGAGATGGGGTCGTTGTCAGGAGGCCGGATCGTGAAGCCCTCGGCGTCCTTGCTCTCGGCGTCTTTACCCTGCGACGGGGGCGGGCCGGGGGGAGGGGCAACATCCAACGCATCGGCGCCGTGGGTCCCATTGACAGGGCCAGCGGATGAGCCCAGGCGATTCGCATCTGAGAGGCTTTCCCCAAACCCGTTCGTACCTTCGTGAAGAGGCCTGTCGGTGCCAGAGGACTGGGGCGGTCTAGGAGAGTCGGGCGTCTCTGCGAGAGCAGACAAACGGTTGTGGGCCTCGGCCAGGTTATTGGACGAAGCCCTCGGAGACAGGCCGGGGCGAACATGAGTGCTGCTATGACTGCTGCTAAGACCCCGGCCGAAGGATGGAGCGCCACCCTTTCCAGGGGAAATCTGGCCGAACCCGCCGTGAACGCTCTGCCGGCGGCGGCCAAGCATGGTACCAATCCGGCTTCGCAACTTTGATTCTGCATCGTCCGTTAGTCAACATGACAAGTGTTGTTGATTGTCTACGTCATCATACCGCTCTTTCCATCGGCAAGACCAGAATGGTCGCTAGCGTCGTCGTCGCGTTGACCCAGGCTGCTAGGCGGAGGCGGAGGCGGAGCCAGCGTCTGGCTTGTCGGTACATTGGAGGATTGCCTGGATGCCGTGGCCCTCTTCTCCAGGCGTGGCTTTCCCGAAAGCACCCTCTCCTTAAAGCTCGCGATCTCCTGCTCGGTGCTGATCTCCAACATGGAGGCCAAGGTGTCGGCAGCGCGGGACTGGTTTCGTTGTGCCTGGTCGCTCTCGTGGGTTTCGTACTGCGTAAGCAGATCGCGCAGCTGGTTGACGCGCTGTTCGTCGATGGCCTGCAGGGTCTCGAAGATGAAGGGAGCCTGGGAATCCCACTGCTGTGTGGCGGACTCGAGTCTTGCCGTGGCATCCGCCATCTTCTGGGTGTTCGTCTTGGGGCCTTTGCGGGTCAGAGCATCGGCCTTCTTCTGAGCATCCTCAAGGTCTCGGGCCATGGCGGTCAGGTTGGCCGAGATGGTCTGCATGTTCTGCATCTCCTTGCGAGCCTGGAAGTTGCGAAGGGGGGTCTCGACATCTTTTTCAAGTTGGCTCGAGAAAACATGGTGGGAGTGGGCGGTCGCATCGACAGATTGGAGGATCTTGTCCCAGGGGCCTGTGAAGACGCTGCGTAGTCGGTCAGTACATTGTTGGTCGGGTGTCTTATTGGAGTGCCCATCAGGTCAAGCTAGGGGCGTCGTGGGCTACCTACCCAAGCTCGGATTGGCTGTTGGGAACTTTGAAGGTGAGAAGCCTCTTCAGGCTCTGGACATATTGGTCCTCGACACGGCGGCGTTCCTGGATGGGATTGTTCAGCTTGGGACTGCTCTCGTGTCGGGTGTGTAGTCTTGTTGTGGTTTCGGGCGTCGATTTACCTGCAGCCAGTCTGCGATCTCGGTGTTGATCTTGTTTATTCTCTTCACACGGTCGTTTAGGACGTTCACGGCCTGCATGGGCTGAAGGTGTGCCTAGACAAAGGGGAGAAAGTAAAGTCAGCATTCAAGTCGCAAATAATGCGCCGCCACAGCCATGAAAGAGGGAGGCACAAGGCACAAGAGAGTCAGAAGGATCGTCCAGGGTTGGGAGACAGCCTTGGCAGAAGGGTAGTCGGTGACTATGCCCTCTTCCTCTTCTCTATGGGGCTGGGAGGAGGAGGAGTCGAGGAAACAGTGACGATTGACGACGGGCCCGGGGACAACGAGCAAAGCAAAGGAACGGGAAGATTACCAGCATGGCAGGGTATTCGGCCCTTGCAAGATCGTCCATTGTGTCTAATTAGCGGGCGCGCAAAATCATATACGATGAATTCAAGCGGCGAGAGAAACGGCGCGCATAGCGATGCTGTCTATAATGCTGGAAAAGGTGTCGTCGCCAAGGTGAGGAGCGTTCGCATCGTGGGAAAGTCGTGAGTGGTGAGAAGGCGAAGGATCGAAGGTGGGTTGGCGGGTTGGCGGGTTGGCGGGAGGGAATAGGAATAGGGAATCGAGCTGAGTGTGGACAGGTACGTAAATTGACTGCCAACTGGTCGAGGCCGGCAAGGAAGGTGCCTACTCAGCCAGTATGGGGACTCAGTAATAGTGCGCTTTCACTACAGGGTCGGGCAGTGACCAGCCAAGGCCCGGACGATGCACAATGCACGCTGCCTGCACATTGGACGCTGCACGGTGACTTTCCAGGGTTGGTTCTTGGGCCGATGATGAAGTGTGGAGTAAGGAAAGTAAGTAGACCGGGCCGGGGAGGATGGTTGGTCTGTCTCCGCTGGCTGGGCTGCCTAGGCTGAGCTGGACTGGGCTGGGCCGGGCTGAACAACTCCACGTACAGGTCGACTTGGACTTGACCATCCTCACTTCCGCCATGAATGATGCATCTCAATGAACTCACTATGTCAATGGCCACGCAGCATATCCAATCTTCAGGACCCACGCAATCTACATACTACCGCACATAACAACCGTCGTTCGCCAAGTGCCCAATGCGGCTGCTGGACGCGACGACTGTCGAGTCTGCATGCAGCACACACTATCTCACCTTGCCTAGGTAACAAGTGTAATGCCCCCCATCCATGCATGTCTCACGTACCTTTTTCCCGGTGTCATGTCAATTGGTCCGAGTGCAGTCACGGCGGCCCATGCCAAAAGGTTCGGCGGATGTCTGTTGCTGCTTGATTGAATTGAATCCGTTGGCTTCGGATGGAAAAACCACTCAGTCATAGAAATAGGCTAGACTGGGGAGGAGACTGCGTCCGCGGTCGAGTGGACGAATACGTCACACAGCACACATCTACCCGGCCCTACCGACCAGGTTGGCGCTTCTCATCACAAGAGAATCCGGACTGGTGCCAATAACACGCTTCTCGCGCATGTTACAGAGACTACGCGGAGTGCACCGCTCGCCTCCATGGCGCTGGATATAGACGACGCCCTCCTTTCCCACTCCATGGTGCCGCCGTGCCGGGTTATTTTGCCTAGTCACTTCACTCATTTACTCGCCAGCATCCCTCGCAAGGTTCAGAGGAACGGTGCCTGTATGAGATGACGGGAAGTGCCCTGACCAGTCGCGCCCCGCGCGCGAAATCTCTGGCCTAAATTCAATTTACAGGCACACATGGCAGTCGGCTCAGCGGGAAGGGATCCCATCCTTGTGCTCTGCCACAGCCGCATGAACTTTTCCTCGACTCTTATTTCCATCGCAGGGATGCAGAAGCCAGGACATCGCCGATGAGGACCGCCGACAGAAAGACCCGGCTGTGGCTTGTCCAGTGCGCGAGGTGAGACCAGACCCGGGAATGGTGCGCATTAGCGCGACTCGACCGTCGATGCTGCAAGCCTTTCAATTTCTCACAACTGGGATTAGATGGAAGAAAAGACTCGAAGACCACACACAACTCGACGCCATGGAACGCCCTCGTCAGGTACCCGGACCTGCGACGCCTAATGTGTATTAGGTAAGCATGTTGGAAAACAGAGTCGGTTATCTCTGCACTGTGACGACTCTCCCATCCTCGGCGGGGTTCCTCGGCAGCGTGTCCGGCCCGGACAGTCGCCAACCGGTCTTTCTCACACCGTACACGGCAGACACCCAGCTTTCTTTCCGTCTTCCGTAACTGCGTCAGGGACCACAAGTCACCAAAACCCTAGGTGCTGATTAGACCACCCCTACTTGTCTTCTTCGTCTTGCTGGGTGCTCACTAAGAACAGTCAACTGTGCGGCCGCCAGAGCACATCCACAAACTCTCGCTATCCCTGTTCATCCGCCTCGCCCCTCGTCCCGCTGTACGCCATGGCCGACCTTGATTGGAAGACGCAGTTGTCGGCGTCTGATCGCTATGAGAACATTCAGAGGATGTGAGTTGCAGACGTACGCATTGCACTTCGATCGTCCCTCAACTAAGATCTGATAATTCTCAGAAAGGCTGTTCTAGAAGCTGCCGGCTCAGAAGCCAAGGCCACCTCACAGTCCGATGCCTTTTCCATCGAGAACCAGGCTTACAAGGATTCGACGTCCAGGGTGAATGCCCCTTTCACCCGTCAACCGATTCCCTCCAATACCTCAAGACTTACATGAACTCTAGGCGCAATATGATGAGATCTGCCAGCTAGTTGGGTCTGCAAATCTGTCTTCTGCGGAACCGCCAGCCCTCGATGAAGATGATTCCGGCGACGTTGGGGTTACTGTTGGCTCTTACAAGAACTGCCTACCGTTTGCAAGCGGTCTCACGTCCGAGGTCTACAGATGCAAAGACCGCGCCCTCAAAGTCATCGTGGAAACCCATAACATTGAACCTCACAACCCTCACCGCGAGGCCAAGATCCTGGCCACCTTGAAGCGCCCCTGCATTCCTCTCTTAGAAACGTTCAGGGACCAGGAACAGAGGTTCGTTCTGGTGTTCCCATACAAGCCACTGACCCTCGCCGACGTTATCGACAAGGGAGATCTCCCTCTTCCCCGAGTAGCGCGTATATTCAAAGACATATTCGCGGCTCTCAGGGACATCCACGGCGAAGGTATCATCCACAGAGACGTCAAACCAGAAGCCATCCTTCTCGACGGCCCAGACGGGCCAGCCTACCTGTCCGATTTCGGAACTGCCTGGCACCCGACTATGTCGGTTGTCTCCGAGCCGGCCAACGGCAAGATTCTCGACATTGGAACCGGCCCCTATCGCGCCCCTGAGACCCTCTTCGGCGATAAAGCCTACGGTCCTTCCGTCGATATGTGGGCCGCCGGTACCATGCTGGCCGAGTGCTGCCGCAGCCCCCCGAAGTCGTTGTTCGAATCGCGACCGACGCATGAGGACGGCAATCAGCTGGGCCTCATCTTGAGCATCTTCAAGACCCTGGGCACGCCGACCCGGGAGACGTGGCCCGAAGCCGCGAGCTTCAAAACGCCACCCTTTGAAATGTACCGCATGTTCGACGGCCATCCCTGGGAAGAGATTCTACCAGAAGTCGATGCTGAAGTTCGAGGTTTGATATCCAGCTTGGTGCGCTTCGACTCGAAGAGGGCTACAGCCGAACAGGTAACTTTGCAAACGACCAATGAATCGATGGTATAAGGCTGTTCTAACTTCGCAACAGGCCCTGCAGCACAGTTTCTTGCAGGAGAGTGACGTGACACAATCCTAGCCCCCATCAAAGACAATGCTGCAAAGGGCAAACAGCTCTGGGTGCGTTTGGCTTGGGACAGTCGAGGAACAGCAACTACATTGTCATGCAAGTGCTCGTAGCACCACCGCCTCTTTGTAGCCCCCTCGGACATCTTTGAATTGGAATCCCGAAACCGCCGAGGGCTCCGGCGCTGATGTACCGTGAAATGTGTCGATGTTCGATGACAAAGGCTCGAGACGCCCTCGCATGTGGTATTAATGGATGGCGTGGACGCACTCTCCTCCATCGAGTCTAAACACTTTCGACATCATCAACTCGCACAGTCGCCTTCATACAATCTTGCGCTCAATCCCCAACCCAACCTCCCCGATTTCAGCGCTGAACTCCTTTCGCGAAGCCTTGACAATATGGCCAAAGACAGAACCACCAAACAAACAGGTCCTGAAGTCGGACGCCAGCCCAGTATCGACATCACTATCCTTGACGGCGGGTATTCGGCGGAGAAAGAACGGTCGAAGGAGAACAGGCATGGCGTCCCGCGAGAGATCCCAGGCAAAACGCCCGGCGGCGGTGACCGTCACCACTGCAAACGATTTGGACACAAGAGTGATCTGCAATGCCTCAAGAAGGGTTGCGTGGTTCTCTGCGCCGAATGCGGGCAGATGATATCGATACTGAACGGGGGGAATTGTTGGACTTGCAAAAACGCCGCCATCGAGGCGAAGAGGAAGAGAAAGAAGGCCAAAGCGCTAGAAGAAAAGGAGAGGAAGGAAATCGAAAAGTATGGCAAGGTGCGAAAGTCCAAGGGTGTGGCCAAGTTTCTCCTTGCGCCCCGTCCTTCCGGCATCCGCAAGCGGACCGGCCGCGTCGGCGCCCGCGCGCTCGGCCGCCCCTCTCGGCGTTCACAGACACCCCGCCTCCGATCTTCGAGCCGGGAGCTCCGCGAAGAGGACTTTGTCAATCTCTATGGAATGGACATGGACCTGGACGACGACATGGACGACGAGGACGGCTGGAAGGACATCCGGGAGGAGGAGGAGGAGGAGGAGGAGGAGGAGGTTGATCGCCCAAACGAGATCGCCACCGACGACGATGATCAGTGCCAGCGGCGTTTGGAGCAGGACGCCGCGCTGCAATACAGGATTCGCGAGTCTCTCCACAAACTCCTGTCGTAGGGACCTCGTACGAACTGGTGTACACTTCCTTTTTGCGCTGTTTCCAGCTTCTAAATGTTTTCTTGGGTTGCGTCTCCCTTGTTCATCTACCCGTACTGCCCGTCCCCTCCTTTTGCCCTCGCCCTCTTACCATCGTTTCTCGTAGCATTTAGCCTGATTTGCATGAATATGATCCGCGTTCTACCTCGTCTCTCATACACCGTGTCCATTAATTGTTCCATCCCAGATGGTTCAGGACTTGCCACGCTCCTCAAGAACCTCTCTACGTTCTCCCGCAAGATACATAGTGGGGGGCTGATCCATCAAATCCATCAGGCACCCCTACGCCCCTTGGTGTCCGATCCCAAGTAGTCGATCGGGTTACGGCACAGCGGGCACGTGTTCTGGTTGCTGCTCTGGAACCACTTGTAAAGGCACGTGCGGTGGAAGAGATTCTTGCACGTCTGGCACCGCTTGTCGGGCATCTTCTTGTCGGTCGATATGATGGAGTAGCAGATGGCGCATTCCGTCTGGCCCTTGAGGGCGCCGACGATGTTGCGCCGGAAGGCCGAGAGGCCGTCGATGATGCTCCCATTCTGCACTCTGTGTTAGCATGTTTCCTCGCGCTTGATAAGGTCCGGACGGAGGGATGAGGTGATAATCTTACCGAGAAAGTGATGACGCCCTGCGTTGTGAGCAGCCAGCTCTGCCATTTGCGTTCGCTCACTGCGACACGGTTAATGCCGACAACGCTGACGCCCTCGATCGGGTAGCTCGCCGGGACCTTGACGGCGATTGAGGCCATACTCTCGTCCACCTCGTAGCCCGCCGTGATCTCCTTGCCCGACTTGCTGACCTTGACGACGAGCTCCTTCTCGTCGTCGTCGGCAGGCGGCTCCTGGCTCGCGGCCCAGGCCGAGACCTCATCGAGGGCGTCCGAGACGATGATGGGCGAGAAGTAGCGCGTCATCCACCCCTCGACCGCGATGCGCGTCTGCTTGGAGCGGCAAGCGAGGTACCACGTCTTGAAGAGGCCAGGCGTGTACTTGAGCGTGAGGTAATACAGGTGCACGAGCAGCCAGTGCAGGTTGCGTTCGTCTGTCTCGGCGTCGGCGAGGGAGACGTTGTACGAGGTGATATGCTGCGTCGTCAGGCCCTCGCGCTCGAGGTTGAGCGGGTGCGCGGCCGAGTGGCCCAGCACGTCAAAAGTGAAGTCAAGGAGCGGCGCGATGTAGTTCTCCGTCTTAAGGTGCTCCGTGTAGTCGTTGCGGACCTTAAGAGAGGCGGTGCTGAAGGCGTCGAAGACGAGGTGCCAGGATAGGAGGTAGGAGCGGATGGCGAGGGGAAACTGGGCGAGGACCTCATCCGGATAGCGCTCGAGCGTGGGCGCGTCGAGGAGGAGTGAGAGGAGCTCGTCGGGAAGGCGGGCGTCAGTCTTTTCGAGGAGGACATTGACAGAAAGCTCCTCTTGTTGCGCCGGCAGAGCGTAGTGGAGGAGGTTGAATGCGGCGGTCTGGATAGAGCGCGAGTCGGCGGCAATGAGACCATAGAGGTCCGACAAGTCATTGACGTGCTTCAGGGGGATATTATTGACCTGCCTGCAGATTATGGCGTCAACAATCTCCAATGGCTGGGTGCTCTTCGCGCGGTCCAGCTTGAGGAGTTCGATGAGCGACAGGGACTTGGTCTCGGCGAACTCCTTGAGAGCGTCCGCCAGGTCGTCGTTTGGCTCTGACATGGTTTCCAAAACGGTCATGAGCCTCAGTGACGTGTGGATATAAGGAAGCGAGTCGTCGAGGCGGTCGTCCGACGCCTTCGCCCACAACGCAGTTGAGAACTCGATCGCCTTCTCCCAGTACGAACCATAGACGTCTTTCATGCTGGGAAGCAGCCTCTGTAACGCCCTGCAGATCTCTGTCGACAGAACAGGAGTGATGTTAAGTGTGTCGTCCATCCACGACGTGATCTGGCGTACGGCGAAGACAATGCGGTTGTTAGCCACAGGAACCTCGCCGACCTCGTAGACTTGCAGGCATGCGTTCAGAAGCACCAGAATCTGTAGCGTTTTTTCGGCCTTTTCGGGCTCTACAGACGCTCCTGCGATGTCACTAACAAGGCGGTTGCATAGCATATTGACAGTCTTGGATGACTCCAAGCTCTCGCCAAAACCCGCGAGCACCGCGGTCGCTGCCAGTATCGTGGTCGGCGTGGCTTTGAGGGTGGCTAGTTGGTTGATCTTCTCGTCGCCGGTAGCGGGGAAACCGTGCTTCTCGGTCAAGGTCTGGATGAGCTCACTCAACGCCCTGGCGCTGTAGACCCCGAGCGGCGTAAGCTCCTTCGTTTCTTGCGTCATGATAGCGATGAGGCTGTGGATCAGCTTCGTCGACCCGGCTTCTGAGCCGTCTCTCCATCCCTTGGCCTCTTCGGCAATGGTGTTAATCGTTGCTCTGGTGGCGGACACGAACGACTCAGCCGATGCGAGGGCATCTCCCACTTCGAGGCTCAGGAATAGTTTGTTCTCGTCCATCAGTGTGATCTGGTCCGAAACCATCTGGATCGACACGCACAGAAGGTAAAGAAGCTCGACCTGGAAGCTCTCCGGCAGGTTCGAGACAGATATGTCGGAAGACAGGAGCTTGGAGGTGTACGAGGCCATTCTCGCAGGGATGGAGTAGCCGTCGCGATCTCGCCGTGCGCGAATGCGTTGTGTTTGCTCAGAGGCTTGGACCAAGAAGTGCGCACCTTTCAAGTCGCTGGTGATGGAGAGCGATGGGTTAAGCGGGCCATGGAAGAAGATTAACAGCTGCTGCATCCAGACGTTCGTGCTCGGGAAGAGATCTTCTGTGCTGATAGAGCCTGCCCTAGCAGCTTGCAGCGCTTGTTGCACCAAGGTTTCGATACTGGTAGACTTAGTAATGAAGACGTCAAAGATGATAATTTTCAGATCGAATTACTTACCCGAGTGACTGTTGGTCGGCTTCCTCCAGATTCCGCTGGATGATGGCAACAACGGGCGATGTGCCATCGGTGGGCTGTTCCAGTAGAGCTCTCAGCGAGGTGGCACGAGGCGAGATGGATCTGTCGTTGAGTTCGGCGAGTCCCAGCAACTCGGTGACGACTGCCATATGCGTCGACTCATCCTGCGACAAGAGCCCCGGCTTGTTGTTTGCCACAATTTCCAACGCCCGAAGAGCCTCGAGTGAGTTTTGCTTGTCTTGTGATAAGGCGGAGATGATGTTGTGCACCAATTCTTTAGCCGTAGATTCGGTGACGGTGTCGTTACCAAAGGCCGCCTCAAAGAGACTCCAAGAATCAGATTCTCCACGGGCTGCGCCAGAACACTTGGCCGCGAGGAAACTTTGGAGCTTCTCGTGTGTTTTGGCAAGAGTTGACGCTTGCTGACTCGCAACCAGACGCTCGACACCTTTGGCTGCGAGCGTCTCGTCGGACAAGTCCAACAAAGCATCAACCCAGGTCTTCCAGATGGTAGCGTAAGCTGTTTCCTGCCCCTTGAGAGTTCCAAGGACGTTCACGCAGTTCAACAAGTCAGCAGCAGACCGCGAAGCCATCAGGACGTCCATGCGATCTCGGCCCTGTGCAACAAGGAATTGCTCCAGAGCATGGGCAGCTTCTGCATCTTCCCACAATTGCGGAGCATTTTTGCCAATGCTGTAGACTACCCCGGCGGCTCCGTAAGGCTTGAGATTTCTGTTGGCAAGCAAATCCAAGCTGCTCGTAATGATAGCCTTGGAAGGGCTCAAGAGGGGCTCTGTAGAAAACTGGCCGTTCTTCTGAACTTGACCAACCAAGGTGAACCAACGGTTCCCCTCAGAAGAAACAGCTTCTTGAGACCTTTCATAGTCCTTAGACACTTCAGGTAGTGAATTGGATATCCTGGTGCAAAAGGCAGAGGATAGGTTCTCCAATTTCTCGGTCGCCACCTGAATCAGAACCGGAGACGACGAGTCGACGATAACCCCATAGACTTCGCCAAGCACGTCAAGACGCCCAGCGCCCCCAATCTCCCATGAAGAGTTTTCGGGTGTCGGGAAGAGAAAGTGCTCTAGCAGAGGGAAAATGTAATCTTGAACCAATTTGGCACGCGAGCCGTCCGAAGGGAGCCCCTGCAAGAAGTGCTTGGTTGTGCGAACGTAGCATGTCCAGGCAAGGGTGGCGTTCATTCTCGGCTCTTCTCGGCTAGTTATTCCAGTCTTCATTGACTTGAGAGCATCCGCCGAAGCTTCGATAGTGAAATGCTCATCCGGGATAGCCTTGATGAGTTCCTCGAGATGCTCCCAGTACTTGGCGGAGCTGTTGTGGGATCCCTTTTCTAGGAAACCATTCAATCTGGTGATCGGGGTCTTTTTTTCGCTAGAGCTCGTCCAGATCTCGGGGAACTTGGTCGTCAACTTTGTGAGAACCCTGACATATTCGACGGCCGAGCCAGTTTGGTTGCTCTTTAGTCCCTCTGCAATGAAAGACTTTTTCAAACGAGGGAGCTGGGAAGAGACAGACTCGAGCCTCTTGTCAAGGCATGTCCACAGCAACTGGCAGGCCGAGCGTCTAACTGAGGAGTCGCCCATGACGACACTCTTCCAGACCTTCTCCTCTGTGAAGAAAGTGTCGTATGCCTCTTCCTCCCTTTGAATGTCGACTGGTTCAAGTTTTTGGAGGAGACCAAGGACGAGAGAAATGCTAGCTCCCACGACTCGGAGATATTTGGCTTCGGCATCATCAGCTGTCGTCGATCGCTCGTCGCTGAGGGTGTCCTTTGTCTCCTGGATAGCGTCCGTGGCATAGGCCATAATTTGCGACTGGCACTTCTTCCAGAACAGCGCGACCTTCTCCGGGCTGTTAAGGAAGGACGAGAGGCCGTCATTCGCAGCCCTCGACACGACTCTGTCCTTGTCGTAGAGGCCGGCGAGCCAGGCGCCCACAATTTTGGGGACATGCTTCTCCATGCGCTTCCGAGCCGATTTCATCAACTCGAGCTGTAGTGTGTGGGAGAGTTCGCGGACGCGGCGAGAATTGTCTATGGAAATACGAGGATATATTTGTACCTGTTACATACATTACCACATGATCATTCAATCGCATCTCCCAGGAACAACGCACCCATGCTTCCAAGACTGCCTCTTCTGCGCCTCCGTCCTTCTCGAATGGGTGAGCCTGTATGTAGGCCAGGAGGTCCTCCAACGCCTTTGCCTTTGTTGTGGCATCTTTCTTGAGCGTGTTCTTGAAGGAAACGACGGCGTTCGCGTCCGAGATGGAGGACAGGTCGGGGGGCTCGGTGAGGTAGGAGAGGCCGCTGCCAGGTGAGGAAGAGAAGCCGCCGAAGGCACTGGCAGGGCTGCCGAAGCCTCTTGCGCCGGATGATCGGCCGCCTTTTCCAAAGGCCCGTGACATGATGTGCTAGTTAGTGCAGGCCGTGGGTGTCTTGTGGGAGATGCTCGGTGTCCAGTTGCCAAGGTAGGTAGGTAATTAGATTGGTGGTGCAGGAGGATCTAGCGTGTCGCCAGATACCAAAAAGTTCAAAATGACGTTGGCGGGGTACAGTGCACAAATGCGGTGGCGTCCTTTTTTTCTTCTTCTTGGCCCAGGAGAAGCCTCAGGAAGAAGGATGTTAGAATGTGTGGAAGAAAGAGGTCGTCGTATGTATTCGTAGACTCAGTGGTCCTCTTGACAAAGAAAAAGAAAGAACAATAGGCGAGTCGTATCTATGAATAACAACCTAGGGCTCGGGTCGCATCGCAACCTTGACAAGTTCTTGTTGCGCTGCAAACAGTTCGCAGGTTGACTCAGGCCGATGTTTTTTGGCTGGGAAAGCTGTCGGCGAATGAAAGCGGCTAAGCTGCCCCCGCCGTCCTCCTTTTCCTCCCCTGCCAGTGATGCTGTCATAGGCTAGCCCCTCGCACGTGACTCTTTCGCCATACAATGATCCGTGTGGCCAAGTGTTCGTGCTTCCGGCCATGTCTTATCAATCGTTCTCCATTGGACCTCTTTTATCTCGTATCCACTGATGTCCACTTCCCAGCCCCTGGGCAGACCCCCAGTTGAGCCGGCCGCACGTTGCAAGGACTCCCTGCGTCACCGTCACCATCCATCCATCCTGTCGCACCAACTCAGGGTTGTTCGGAGGTTTCAGGCACAAGTTCTTGGGCAGGTTTAGCCACAGTCCACTGTCCGCAAAGGCTACCCCGCAAACTGCACCGCTGAAGGCTGACCCATGAGTGCCCACCCGGGTCTAGCAAGGAGCCAGTAAACATAGGCTCTCAGTGCGCCCTCAACCAATGGTGTTCACACTGCCCAGGTGCTCACTACGCGGGAACGGCGCTAGGGAGCGGCAACTGTGGGGCACAACCCCCCCATAGCACCACCCACTGCACTCATTGCTAGGTAGGTAGGCTGGTAGGTAGGTACTTGGACCTACCCGACCCGGCCAGTCGCAGCTGATTGCCGATTGCTGCTCCCTCTGGCCGGTCCATTCAATGTACGAACGCTCACTGCTCCCTCTCCCGTTAACTTTCCTCGCTTTCTCTCTCTACATCGCCAAGGTGGCGGCTTTGTTCAACTGCATCTCCAATTCTCGTCATTCGCATCAACTTATTCACTGAAGACGGCCTACATGCGGGCGGTACATCGCGTGGTTTTCCCCCTCACTTCTCTCTCATGTAAGTAAGTCATTCCGGTTTGTTCACGTGCGCTTGGGGGCAAATGCCGACTACCGCAGTCAGTCGGTCACCTCTCGTCTTCGAGAAACTAGGCTGCCCTATGGCTTCTACTGAAACGTTTCAATCTTCATTTTGCTGACCTTGGGCAATACAGCCTCAAGGGCATGGTAAAGACGCAAGGCGTAGCCCCATCATCATCATGCTTACGACCGTTTCTCGCGCCTCGCCTCGCGCGGGCGGCCTCTACGCCGGTAGGGCCTCTACAGCAAGAACTCTGGCTCCCTCGAACCCTGCGCCCATGAAAGCGAGCCACTACGGCCAGACGCGAAGTTTCCGCTTCGGCGCATGGTCGTCCTACTTGGACCCCGAGTTCCAACGTCAGCTGCGACGTCGTCAGCGCACTATCAAATACAAGTACATGGAGTCGATCAATCGCAAGCTGTCCTGGGACCCAAACTCGCGTGCCGGAGATTCAAGAATCGTGATGAAGAGGATGATGGCACAGTGCTGGATCAGACACGGCCACACCGGCTCGGATGGAAGATACGTGAGAGAAGACGGCGACAAGAATAGTGGATTGAACGATACCCCAGGCACCCGCCCTGGCCAGAACATTGAGGATGTCGAGCGCAGCGCCATTAACTCCCTCTTTACCGGCAAGCGTGCCGGTTCTTACGAGTATGACTTGTGGCAGTCCCCTCTGCAAAACATCCGCAACTATCTCGGCAACCAGACCAGAAGCAAATCGACGGCCTCCACTAGCCGTAACGTCCCTTCCGAAATTGATCCCATCACGAATCGAAGGATTCACTCATCACGTGCACCTCAGTCCGTTTTCGACAACTCGTCGGAAAAGGCTACCCAGGAGCCCTTTTTCCCAGACGGGGTCCCACCCCCCGACGAACTTAAAGAGTACGGCAATGTTACCATTGACAGCGCCCCATGGGCCGAGTTCGGGTCCAACGGTGGAGTTGTGGAGACCCCGCAATATGCGGATCTCGACAAGTACAAGCCAGTCATGGATGAGAAACTCGATGCTCAGCAGCTTTCCGAGGCCCCGAAATACGACGACCTAGGCAAGTACAAACCTGTGGGTCTCGACGACATTCTCGTAGAGTCAGGCTCCGTACCCAAGTATGAGGATCTCGGCAAGTATGCCAACCCGCTGCTTAGCGGCCGCGCGCCCGAGGGGCTGGCTCATCCGGCGTACGAAGACCTAGACCAATACCGTCCCGTTATGCACAACGAAAATGCACAAGTCCCCGAGGCGCACGAGCAGTACTCGGACCTAGACAAGTACGGCCCAATCATGCACAACGAGAAGGACGTCTTGGAAGAGACCCAGCCTTACGACGACCTGCACAAGTACGGACCGAGTGGCTTTAACGAACCTGAGGGTCTGCGCCCCCGTACTGATGAGGAGAAGTCAAAAGACTACGACGACCTCCACAAATATGGCCCGCAGGCCTTCAACGAGCCTTTTGGACTGCGCCCGGTGCATCCTGAAGAAGCTTCCAAGGCCTACACAGACCTGGACAAATATGGCCCCGTGGCATGGAATGAGCCTCATGGCCAGGGCCCCATCCATCCGGAATTGGCATCCAAGGCATACACTGACCTTGATGCTTATAACCCCATTGGTTGGAATGAACCGCACGGGAAGCCGCCGATGCACCCAGAGGAGGCCTCGAAGCAGTACAAGGACTTGGGAGCATATTCCAAGGAGTTCAACCGAGGTAGTGCGCCGCCCCCAGAGGGCGTGGTTGCAGCGGTCAAGCCCGAAGATGCGGCCAAGCATCACCCTGTTCAATACAACGAGCCTGACAGCCAACGGCCCAAGCCGGACTGGGACCAAACAACTTTTGATGAAGCCAAAAAGTATCAGTCTTATCGCTACAATGAGCCTGATGGCCAGCCCTTCGAGGCCATCGACCCCGTGTCGAAAGGTTTGAGCGACTTTGACGCGGAGATCGCCGCCAAGGCGAACAGACGCATTGCATACACTCGGCCGACAGAGCAAGAAAAGGCCGACGATTTAGACCTGCTTCGCGCTAGCGACGTTCGAGCAAAGATCCCGACGTTTTCCGGGCAATCCCGCAGAGTGTATAGCACCACGAATAGACAGGTGCTCGAGGCCGACCTTCCCCGATATGAAGTAAATTGGGATATCTCGAGCAAAGCTGCTCGGGTTTCTGTACGAAAGTCCAGAAGCAAGGCCTGGGACCATATTCCAGTCAAGGAAGACAAGTCAGACCTCACTGGTAATTACGTCAGAGACTTTCCTGAAGACTTTGCGCGGTCTTGGAACACTATTGTGTCAGCTGCGGAGAGCCAGACGGAGAATACCATGAGCCAAAATGCCGAACAGGACGAAGTTGAAGTCGCCTCTTTCGATGAGAGTTTCCCCAGGCTGGAGCCAGCTCTGGACCGATCATCTGCTTTCAAATCTACCCGACTGCCGGGTAAGAAGGGACAAGTCGACCATTATTCGAAAGAACCCCAGGGCCTTGAAGTGAGCTACTCTGAGGAGTGTGGCAGCAAGCAAACGTGGCCCGCCTACGTGCGATCATACGGCACAGTGACCGATGCCCTGGCGAACGCCGGATCCTCGGCACAAGAAGCCGTTTCGGCCGCCAGGACAGAGGGCGTGGTGTCTTCGGCCGCTGCCGAGGGTGCTCGCGAGCCCACCATCTACAAGATCCTCGCGTATGACCCTACCATGCAAACCATCAACACGGCCGAGACTACATCTGTTGTTCCCGACAGTGCCACGCCGCTGACACCTGCCGAGGTGCTTCTACGCTTGTCGAACCCGACCAAGTTTTTCCCCTACTTCAGCACCCTACAGAGAGAGGGGTATGAGATTGTATCAGGAAGTGGAGACGTCCTGGTTTTCCGCAAGGTTCGCGAGGCAGATACGGCATCCAAGGAGCAGACAGCTGCGCCCTTCGCCCCTGCGATCGAAAAGGCAACGACCTACCAGCCGCCAAAGGTGAACCCCATCGATATGATGGGGCGCGACCCCGTAGTACCAAGCGCTTACTCTTCCAGTCCCACAGGCTACCTCAACTATGATTACCCCGGAGCGGAGACAACAGAGAAGCCCCCGCCCCCGTTCAGCCCATTGAGAAGGCGGAACACGATCTCCCATGGCAACCAGGACTTGGAGTCTCCCCAGCGGCCGAAGCGCAGTAGGGCCAAGAAGATTTTCCTTGGCGCTGCATGGGTCGGTGGGATTTCTTATGCTATCGGTGTCGTTGGAGAGTATTTCAAGACGGGAGGTGTGGATGGCAAGGGTCCCAAAGGCTTGTAGGCGGATGCCAAGGTTGTTTTGGGATTTGTTCACGGGCTCACCAGGTCAGGGTGGGTGACATGCCTCTTTATTGGTTGTTGGATTGATTGAGCAACGGCACGAGCTAGACGGCCCTTTTTGCTTTAGTTGTGTCAATAGCACTCTCGACGATAGGTTGGGTCACTGATCGGTGTCCCCGACCTGAGTAAATCTTTTACCACGTTGAATGCGATGAACCTGGCGAAGACTGAAAGTCCAAAGCATATAATTAATGCAGCCAAAGCAGAGCAGTCAGAGGTTAACGTATCATAACAATGCTAATTTTGAACGCCATGCCTTCAAACCACGACCTCGCCCATCCTCCTGGCCGTCACTACCCAGTCCGTGTCAAAGTTTCGTCGAACCTGGCCAATCCCTCGCCCCAAGTTTCAGTCTTTCTGCGGGATCCTCGTTCAAAGCAGTCCATGTCGACATCGCGTAGAAGAAAAGGAACCCGGCGGACAAACAATAAATCAAAACGGATGCAATAACGGGCTACGTCGCCTCGAGCTCCAGACCCAACCAAAACAAACAGAATGGCGGCGTGGCGGATCAAATTGGGTCGCCCGGGGGGGGGGGGGGGGGGGGGAGGGGGGAGCCTACGCGCGCTCGGTGAAGCCGGGCCCGGTCTTGACGTCGTCTATGTGGCTCATCTGCAGCTCGCGCTTCTGGTCCTCCTTGTTCCAGCTTTGGCGGCGCTCGAACGAGGGCTTCCAGCTGTTGGTGCGCTCGACGATCTGGGGCGGCGCGGCGGTGGCATGCGGGCTCGTGGTGTAGTTTGAGGTTTCCGGAGCGGCTGCCTGCGCGGTACGGGGGGTTTGCTGTGCGGACGACATTTCTTTGGAAGGGGGCTAGGTTCGTTTGCGTTGCTGAGGATAGGGATGTGCGTCTGTGTTGGAGATGGCGATTATGGGATCGGATACGTATGTCTATTTGTTTCTTGGTTTGGTCGGTTGTTTGATTCCAGTCCTTTGTAATGGGTTTGTAGGAGGATGTGTACCGGGAGGCAGGTGGGAGTGATCGATGTGTTTATACCCAAAAGGTTGGAATGTAGGTTTGATTACACCACGATGGATGGAGATGGGGCAGGTGATTCGGAGGGAAAACACCAGACGAAGGAGGGGGTTTCTTCCCACCTTTTTAACCTCCCCTCCACAGGCGACCCGATGTTGAAGGTGCTTCAATTCTTGGTGTGTGTTTCCAGGGTCCAATGGCCCGACCCCCGCCCCCCGTCGAGGCCGTCTTCCACCTAGAGGCCAACTCGTTCACACCACCAGCACCCAACTACCTACCAACCTATACTCCGATTAGCCTACTGCAACCGGGCTGAAAACCGCTGCTTCCTTCCCCCGACGATCGCCCACCCCCCGGCCAATTTTCGTGCAGTGCGCACTGAGCAGATGTGACAGGACGCATTGGAAGCAGTAGCAGGCTAGCCACAGCCCTCGAATCAGCATCGTCCTCGCTCAACCTACCTACCCCTCCTACCATTTCTGTAAGCGTCCGTCCGGTGCATGAAGCACATCGGAGGACGATCGCCTCAGCGGTATAGCATCACAAGCCCCCTTCCCTTGCTGGCGGCGGCGGCGGGTTTGTCGCCACCTCCTTCGGCGGATCCAGTTCACCAGGGTCTCATAGCACCTCGCACCACCTCGCACCACCGCTACCCTCATCATCGCCCATGGAACAGGCACATGGCTTTCTCAGTCGTTTTTTTTACGTGTGATTACCGCCCCCTGCTGGTGAATCCGACAAAGGTACATCTGTACTGGTGGGAAGCTCCCGCGGGTTGCAAAACACCGACCACCGGCGTCATTGCGGGGTCGAAAGGTCGAGACGCCGCCCCCCGCCCCCGTAATCAATGGGAAATTTAGCTTATCGGACGTTATCGGGTCACTATGTGGTTCGTGCTGGCACCGGCGTGGTGGGGCTCCTTATGGGAACGCCCCACAGGAGCTCCGGAGGCGCGACGACGACCGTTGCTCATGATTTGTGGCACTTGCCTTCGTCTCGTGCGTGCTTCCAAAACGGCGGAATGACATGACAGACCTGTCTATATCCAGAAGTCCAGAGAGGTCCAACATGTCGGAAGATCCCGAGTCGCAGGAGGAGGAGGAGGACGTTCGAAGCAAACACCATGATTGGGAGTCGATCGGTCGGGTCGGCACGAGCTGGACGCGCAGGGATGAGCGCGTGACAGCTGAATGACTGCTGCGCGAACTTTATCCCGAGGGGACAGCAACGTAGACTCGCATGAGATCGGCAGTGGACACACGCGACTTCAATACGATGGGGCGCCGATATTAGTATCGGTCTAGATCATATTGGATAAACATTCATTGTATTCGCCAGACCTCTCTGATGCAAGCGTAGCCGTTGACTTTTTTAATAATAAAAAATCCTCGAGCCCTCCATCATCTCATCCGACCATCATCATTCCCGTTCCCGTTGACCGACCGATCGCCCCACCCCGGCCCGTCCCATTTCATGTTCCATCTTTCATTTTCCCTCCCAACGCGTCAAATCAAAAGCCCACCAAAAGACGAACAGGACGAAGAAAACAAAAATCGAACACACTCCTCGCTCCAAAACGTTACCCCAATTGTTCGGGGTATGACGTACGTCTCATCTAACGGTGGGGGTTGTAGGCGTGAGCGTGTTGTGGGAATCGTTGGATAAAACAAGAGGGCCCTCCGAAGGTATAAACGGTATGAATCGTACAGCAGTGATAAGAGGGTTTTTGAAAAAGGGGGAAATCAGAAGAGGAAGGGTGGAAAAAAACGCCTTGCGCTATGCAACGGTAACACACGAAAGGTTTTTGCCCAATTATCGTTTTAGGGAGCCAAGGCATGGAGTAAGGAGTTGGGTTGTGAGGAAAGCTGGGAGGCCAAGCTCTACACATGTGTGCATGGCGTCAGCTCAACTCAGCTGGAGCAAGGCAAAGTCGTAAGAGCCAGGTGCATGGGATGAAAGCTAGATTAGGTGAGCGTGGTTCAGGGTGTGCGCGGGCGTTTCCAGTAATATTGCTAAGCAGCAAATGTTAGCTCCAACCTCCCCAAGCATGGAAATGACAAAATCGCCGACACGGCATAGCTCACCTTATGCTGCTTTCGGCACGCTCTCAGACTGGGCTTGCGCAGCCCGTCCGTGACGGCGAGACGACGCTGGTCGTCATCGTCGGCCTCAGGCACGTAGTAGTACTCGCTCTCGAGGGGCTTGCCAGCGGCGTCCTTGCCCTGGCGACGAATGATGCCGATGCACGCCGTGGCCTCGATGAGGCTTCGAAGTTGATCCTTGGCCAAACCCCTCTTCTCCTCGGACGGCAGATTGTTCATGATGGTCGACAGCGGGTTGGACGATAAGCGAGAGAATGCGAGCTGGTTGACCACGTGGTTGCGAACAGCGGGGTTTTCGTAAGGGGGCTCAACCTCCTTTGGCTCATAGTCTTCTTCTTCGTCCTCGGGCGACTTTGGCGGTGCGGAGATGGGACTCGACGGATTCGAGGCATTGGCCTCGTCGTGGATTGTGGACAGGCCTGGCCGCTTGAAGGACGGGAATTTAGGCGATGCAGTGGTGATGGACGCCAGGCGATTAGAGATGTCTGCACCGAACGGCCCGAAAGAGTGAACCACGGGGTCGTTCTCCTCATCCGGGTCGTTCTCGTCCTCGGGCTCGCTGAGTTCGGACGAGAACGAGTTAGTGGCCTCAGTCGCGAAGCTCTGGCCGATGATGGTACCCGAGTCGGCCAGCTTGGGCAGCTCGGGCTCGTCTGCAATCGAGTCCTCGTAGATGTGGACCTCGCCGTCGTCGGTGGGAAGAAGGGCCTGAAGTCTTTGCGAACTGGACAGATGCACTGGGGTGGGCGACTCTGGAGACTCGATGCGCGAGGCGTGGCGGAGGGGGCTGGACTGAAGGAGGTCGGCAGCAGCACGGGCGGCGGAGCGGGGCGGCGAGTCGCCCCAGGCCGACTCGTCGGGGCTTGCCAGGCGGTTATGGCGGTCCCGCTTCGGCCATTGGATCATGACACGGGCATCCTGGACGTCGAGCATGATCTCGGAGCCTTCCGTCTCCGAGGTGAAGGAATCGCCCTTGAGGAGCTCCCATGTGCGACCCTGGCAGTGCAGCTTCAGGCCGTTCCAGCCGTTGCAGATGATCTCAATCTTGTTCGGCTCTAACGCGGAAGCAGCGGGCACATAGCGTGCCTTGACATGGATGCGGGACACAAGACGGTTAGCGGATAGCTGGTAGTGGGACGAGTTGCTGGAGCGGCCCATCAGCAGAGTCTCGCCGTTTTCGTTCAGTTCGATGGAGGCGAGGGCGCCGAGGGGAGTGCGCTCCGAGGCGGAAGAGAGGGCTCGTGGTAGGCCACCGGGTCTTTGGTGGACGCGGGGTGGAGAAGACGAGAGGATGCCGGTGCTCGACGTCGGGATGGGCGTGGGATACTTCAGGTACGCGTTTTTACCCCCCACGGAACCGGGTCGCGCTTGTCGTTTGGAGGGTCGAGGGAAACCTGGCGAGGAAGAGAGAGGTTCGAATGGCGGCAGGAGACTCGGGGCAGAACGCTTGGTGCCGGCCAGAGGAAGCGTGGGCTCCAGAGACTTGGATTGGGGCGACGAGTCCATCATTGCAGCGACAGCGGCATGCCCAGAGACAGACGGCTCAAGGTATATAGAACAAGTAAAAACCTCCAAAGGAAAATCGGCCCTTGTGAATAATTGTTCCTCGTGATTGTTCCTAGTTAGACCTTTTTCTTTCTTTCCTTCTCTATTGCTTCTTTCCTTTCTGCCGCGTTGGAAGCTGGGCGCGTTTTTCCTCGTCGCGGGTGTTGGTTTCAATATCGGACGTGGGACGTTGGCGTCGTGCGGGTAAGCGTGTAAGTGGTTCTGTTCTTCGGCAGGGGGGCACGGGTGGTGGGCGGGTGATGGGATGGATGGATATACAGTAGATGGGAGGAGAGAGGATATAAGAAGGAGAGAAGCTTCAACAAAGAAACAGTTTTGTTGAAGAAGGGTCGGCAATATCTCCAAGCATACCACAGGGGACGAGAGAAGTAGAGAGGAAGAGAGAGAAGGTGGTTGCAGGGCTGGTGGAAGTAGGCCCGTTGGTGCGGCCCTGGACCTTTTTGAGGGGCCCTGCCAGAAAAAAAAGCGAAGCGTGTCTCTCGCGCGTACACGTCTCTCTCCGCGTGAGTTGGCGCGCCCAGTTGGTGATTTGTGCCGAGAATTGTGCAGTGCAGTGATTGTGCACCGACCCGGCCGACAACTGGCAACTGGCCTGCGGCAGTGGGGGGCGCGTGCTTGCTCAGTCTGGCTGGTGCCTTACAGCGGACTGGGGGCTTCCGCTACAGCGGGTAGCCGCGCTAAAACCGACCGTGTTTCCGGGCCTTGGCCGCTGGACGCGGGCCATTGTCTGGGTTCCAGCGGGTGTTTCAACCGCTGATTTTCATGTTTAATTGACCTTCCCTCAGAGAAGACAGTTGATGGTCACGATCGTATATCTCTCCTTCTTTTCTTATGGCGACCCAGTCTTCCCCTTCAGCGATGAAGTATCCCTTTCAGTTCGTTCTCTGTAGACCGCCATTTGCCCTCCAGCCATCTCTAGCAAACTATGCAGTCAGTCCTCTGGCCAAGCAGTGGTCAACATGCCCCTCCTAGGCATTATGTCTCCGCGATCCAACCTCCCCGAAATCACGTCTCAGTCTCCACCAACCGCGGACACATAAGCGAAAAGAGCGAAACAGAGAGTAAAGAAATGCCCTCAAGACTCTTGAGTCCCACTTCCGGCGCGCGTCTCTTGCAGTAACATTCACACACGCACACGCACACGTTCTTTGCCCGATGAGCCGATGGTTATTGGATGGTCAGCATTCCCCATTCCCTCATGGCCCATCGGCCATCATCCTTCCTTATTTCTACGGGTACATCAGGGGGGCCGCCCGTCTGTCCAACGGCGAAGAGCGCTGAAGATACGCAAGAGAGCCCACCCGCCCAACCGTCGACCCATCCAAACCCCGGCAAGCCAAAGCCTGGCCGGACGGTCAAGATTCAAGAAATCTACAGAGTAGTTGCTGCCAAAGCGTGTCGGCTGCCGCTCTGAAGGAGAAAGGGCACTGGCAATTTGCATCATGTAGGTACCATCAGTCTAGCACATCGCATCTGTCCTCTCCGGGTTCTTCCCTTCACGTTATTTCACTCGGGAATCACCCCTGTAGCTCGCGCCACTCTGGCACACCCCCCAATCGCGATATTGGCCCGGTGCCTCGTCTAGCTCGTCCCCGAACTCATTGGACCCGAGCGCGGCCGTCTCCTTCCTCTGGCATATCTGCCTTCCCTTTCCTGCCACGAGCATGTCGAATTCCACCTATTCCACCCATCGCGTAAGACTTGGCCTGCGCCCCCCTTGGTGACTGGGATGCAAAAAGGCCAAGCTCAAGTTGAACAATTATTAGACACGCGAGCCAACCCTCGTTCCAGGCTGACATGTAATGCGGACCGAAGGGGTTGAAACGAGCCATCTCGAACCGTGTTTGCTCGCGTAAAGTGCTGCCAGCTGGGAACCCTTGACCGATGATATAACTACCTGCACACTGTACAGTAGCGAGCAGCGAGCGCCCTGCTCTCCCTCGTCAAGTCTTGGTCACAACGGTCATCATCCTTCCTCATTCCCTGACCGGCGCAGGCCATTGCCTCATTGTGCAATCATGCCCCAACGCGTGCGTCCTGTATGAAGCTGACTAGCCATGGGGAAATGAGTCGTCCAGACGTACGCCGAACCGTCCGCAATCGCGTCCACCCCGCATCGCTAACGCAAGTCGCGCTTGCTATCCCTCGCACACACTGCACGCACACGTGCCCCGCTGAGGCTTTTGACAGACAACGATCCCGGCGTTTCCAACTGGACTGGACTGGAATTTCGTTAGCATGTGCATAGGCCCAGAGGCAGGCAGTCCGGTCCACAGCCCACGTTGCCCACGCTCTCGGAGCCTCGCAGACGTGCTGAGGCCCCGTTTTCAGACTGAGACAAGACATTGCCGCTACACACGACTACCCGTGTGTCAAGACCAATGAATTCGTCACCCATCTGTGACCAGTCCTAGGTGATATGCAAAGGCCTTTACAGACGAATGTCATTTCGCATTAGGAAGGGCAGGAAAGTTGCCGTCTGAAAGCGCTTCTCATTGTTGGAGAGTTGGCGTTGTACTGGCTGTTGCGCTTCGAGACGCGGTATCAAACTACTAAACGCGTCGAGGCTGCTAACTGTCGCGCGTGCAATTGGACGGCCATATTGCATCGACTGATTTCCCCAGGCTCTTTGAAACACTCTTGCCTGGAATATGTCTCTTGCCGTACCAGTAGGCAGTCGTAACAGTTTTCTGAAATCTGGGTGACTTCCACCGGCGCGATGGCTGCGGTTGAAGACCGGCCTTCACCGAAGCCTACACCTCGGTCAGTGGATATGCACGGACCCATCGGCACCGGCGCTCTGGATCCGCCGACATGATCCCTGCACCAAAAAAATTCTGGACGACAGTCTAAAGATTCTGGTCCGCCCCCCACCATATCTCTTGTACCGGCAGAGATTGTGTATACCGAAATTTCCCAGCCAGAACAAACAAGACGAGCCTCCCATCCGTCAATTGTAGTCATGGCTCCCTCAAAGACCGTCGCCGTTGCGTCGAAAGATGTCACTCCCTCGATTGATCCCGAGCAGGTATATATCTTCCAACCCATCCCGTTCTCTGTTGTCGTTTGCCGCTTTGCGCAAACCATCCAAGACCGTCGCCGCTAACATGCGAAAACCGCAGACCCTGAAGGCCTCCAAGGCTCTCCTGGCGCACATCAAGAAGGCTGCCAAGGAAAAGTCCCAAGAACCCGGCAAGAAGAATCTGCTCGCCGACCTCGACGATGAAGAGGCCAACATCGCCCAGCAGCCCATCTGGCTGACCCTTACGACGAAGCGCCACATCGCCGACACGACCCGTCTTAAGCCCGGCAAGATCGCCCTGCCTCACCCGCTCAACTCTGACGAGGAGTCGACGATATGCCTCATCACCGCCGACCCCCAGCGCGCCTACAAGAACATTGTCGCCTCGGACGAGTTCCCCGCCGCCCTGCGCAAGCGTATCACCCGCGTCGTCGACCTCGGCAAGCTCAAGTCCAAGTTCAAGCAGTACGAGGCCCAGCGCAAGCTCTTCTCCGAGCATGACATTTTCCTCGCCGACGACCGCATCCTCAGCCGCCTGCCCAAGGCCCTCGGCAAGACCTTTTATAAGACCACCGCCAAGAGGCCTATCCCCGTCGTCATCTCGGCCAAGGCACCGCGCGGCGACGACGGCAAGCGTGCTAAGCCCCAGCCCAAGACCCCCGGCACCGTCAACGCCGGCACGCCGCAGGAGATTGCCAACGAAATCGAGAAGGCCATCGGCGCCGCCCTCGTCAGCCTGAGCCCGTCGACCAACACCGCCATCCGGATAGGCTACGCCGGCTTCTCCGCCGACCAAATCGCCGACAACGTAAACGCCGTCGTCAAGGCGCTCGTCGAGAAGTGGGTGCCGCAGAAGTGGCAGAACGTCAAGAGCATCTACATCAAGGGCCAGGAGACGGCAGCCCTGCCCGTCTGGCTGACGGACGAGCTCTGGCTGGAGCAGAAGGACATCGTCGCCGACGATAGCGAGCAGGCCAAGGCCATCAAGGAGAAGGCCAACGTTGGCAAGAAGCGCAAGTCGATCGGCGCCGCCGCCGAGGAGGACGATGACGCCGGCGAGATCAGCAAGCCCTCAGCGAAGAAGGCCAAGAAGGCCGCCGCCAAGGAGGCGCAGAAGGCGTTGCCCGAGAGCAACGACGACGTTCTCAACAAGCAGATTACCGAGCGCAAGGAGAAGCTGAAGAAGCAGAAGGCTAAGGCTAAGGCCGCTCTGGACAACTAGACTTGTTTTTCCCCCCCATACTGATGACAGTGTCGATACATTGAGAGGGAGAAAGAGAAGGTTTTACGTGCGGGATTATACCATACATGGTTTGCGGCGTACGGCGTTGGTTCCAACAAAAAAGTCAACCATGAGAAGTCAAATGGCTAGGGTTTTATCAATAGAAACTAGTAGTGTACAACTTTGTCCCCCCATTTTAACTCCGCGTTCGTCCTGTCCCGGTTCCGTTACTCGACACACCCCCTTCGTCGTCCCGCCTGTGTGATCGATCTTACAATTCCTCGCTGGCGAACTTTGGTTTCGCTTCAGCCTCGAAGCGCTTCTTGTAGGGGCCGAAGAATTCCTGAATGGTCTTGTTGAGGTTCTTCTGGGTCAGCTCCATGTGGTCGCCGGGGATCTGGCGGAAGCGGAGGCCGCCCTTGCGGTCCAGCTCCCTCAGGCCAATCCAGTCCTCCTGGTAGATGGGCCTCGCGCGCAGCGGCAGGCTCTCAGTGCCGTTGACCTCCTCGAACCAGGCCGTCTCCTTGGGGATGACGGTGGTGTCGTCCTCGAACATGACCATGACAAAGTTGGCGAGGCTCGCGATGTTCTTCTTGTACCGGACGTTCTTGAGCTCGCGCTCGTTGTTGATGTCGGCGAGGAAGTTGGACGACTCAAGGTACTTCTCGTACTGGTCTGGCTTGGGGTCGCGGTAGTACTGGGCGGGCACGAGGCGGTTCTGGACAAAGGTGGACCAGGTGTTGAAGCGCAGCAGGGCCATGGCGCCCTTGCAGAGCAGGTCGGCGTCGCCGCAAGCCTTGAACTCGACAATGCCGTTGTGCTGGCTGCCGTAGGTTACTAGGGAGCGGACAGGCGGGTTGTTGCAGCGTTCGACATAGCCACGGAGGAACTGGCCGCCCTGGGAGAAGCCGATGGCGTCGACGGCGGGCGCGGTCGAGAGGATCGGGTGGGCGGCGATTTCCTCACACACCTGCTCGAGCTGCGTCGTCACATTGCCGAAGAAGGTGGCGGACCGATCGCTGTTGGGGTCTGCGCCGACCTTGACAGTGTAGACGAAGGTGCCCGGGTTGATCTCCTCGGCCAGCTCGCCGATCTGCTTGATGCCGTCGCCGTCGTACGAGTCGCCGAGGCCGTGCCAGATAATGAGGGGGAGGGCGTGGTCGTTCAAATCATCGTCGGAAAGAGGTCTTTGAGGAGGGGTCGCGGCCGAGTACGCAACGGCGGCTAGGGAGCCGACTGTGAGGAGCGTAGGGATGGAGATGGACTTCATTTTGGTGTATTCGATGCTTTCTTTTTGTTTCTGTTCTTCTCTCTTCTTCTTTTGGGCTTTTCCTAGACTACCGATGCTGTTGGGACTAAAGGGAAGAGATGGAGAAGCGAACCTATGGTCCGGGAGCCTCTTTTGGTCTTGATGTCAAAGGGTAGCGCTTGTGGCGAGGGAAGCTGACGACACCAGGCACTTGCTGCAGCTGTGCGGTTGGGTGGGCAGCTCCTTGGCTCTCTATCCTCTATCACCGAAGCTTCCTATTGGTCAGGGACAATGGTATGGAGGCTGGGGATGCTCCGTGGGAGGCCGACATGCTTCTGTTCTTCTTCAGCAGAACAGCCACGATGGACCGTGCCCAATGGCAGCCACAAGCTTATGTGGCTTGAAAGCGTTGGCGTCATATTTGAGCTCTTAACCTCGAAACTTGGACCGCTTCCTGACTCTCTTCTTGTTTCTCCCTCTATGGTGGAACTTCTTGGCCTTCTTGTCAACGTCCGTCAAAGTCTTGGTGGTCTGACCCCTCCTCTCAGTCCGGCAGCTATAGCGGTGGCAATGCCCGCTGGGTCTTCAAGTGTCGGCCAACCTCTGCAGAGCTAGTCGGCTCTCAGATGGTCAGGTAGACCTAGACCACTGTAACGTTGTCGATGACTCGAGTGTGTCCCACGTCAGCCATAGCCCGTCCCGGCCACACACGCATGCTGGTGTATGGTGGCGGGTAGTTCCCAGGTCGGCGGGATTCTCTGTCTTCTGAAACGCGCAACTCGGAGGACAAAGATGCAACCAAGATGGTCCCCTGTTTCAAGCAACCCTCCCAAGCCTTGCCTCCCCAAGATCTCTCAGGCATTACCTCGTATTGGGCGGCTGACGACGTTGGAGACCGAGGCGTGCATGAATAGCCTCGTGGCTGGACGACGTTGATCGGCCAATCTTTTGTGAGAGCTGAGGCTCGGACTTCGTGTTCGGTTGACTGTTGTTGGATTGGGGGACGCTGTGGACTCGCTGGTTCGCCCATAAGTATGGATGACCATCGCTTCCCGAACACATGAAACGCGGCAAGTTACCAGTTATTCGGATAATCAATCAGCTGCACAGTTGTCGAGTTATGTGATCTGCAACTTTTATTCTCTCCATTAATCTAAACATCTTATTTTCTGCATTCGTTCCTTCTGTCCTCTTCGCACAAGTTGTCGGCCGGTTTCTCCCTGCGAATATCAATATATCAAAATGTTGTTCTCCCAGGTCCTCTTCGTCCTCTTTCCGGTCGTCGTCCTGGCAGCACCGTTCCAGGCCTTCAAGATCCCGACATTGGACCCTAACACCGTTGCGCCAATTGTTCCTGCCATCGAACGACGAGTCCCTCAGGCTGCGGACACTTGCGACGAATAAAGACATCATGAAGGAGTGGCACCGAGCAAGCGGGGCAATCGACCAACATCTACCCAGCAGGTCTTATGTGGAAGAAACATAGACGTTGGCCAGCTATGCGTCGGACTCGGTGTTGCAAGGTTGGCTTGTGATACACAAAGATGTACGTTGATTTCCATTCAAAACGTTTCTCTCTCCTAAGCTATCTCACCTTTTGCCTGATGAATTGCATCCACTCAATAATGTTTCAAGACGGGATTGAGTATATACAATGGAACCACGCAACGCTCTGATATACCTCTTTCTTTCAACACCATATGTCTTTCATACATGAGGTTTGGCACACTACTAACTATGTTGATAGATACCCCCTTTCACATGCCTACTTATCAGGTCTAGGCGGAGGACTGCTCTGGGCGTTCCTGTGTTCACGGAGATGCAGCCTGGGTTCCGGTCCTCACCAGCCGCACCCCTTTTTCTCATTACGGCTGGAGAGGATGGGGGACTCGGGCCTTTGAGGGCTCGCTTAGCGGAAAGAACGGGAAACGGATTTTTTTGGGAATATTACTGTTATTGTACCTATCTCTGGAGGCGGTCTGTATGGGAAAAATACACACGATTTCGCTCCTCCCATGTTAATTCGCCTGTTTTTGCACCCTTGAAGTATTTTTCAAGTCAGCTTCTGACGGGTAACTCGTTGTCGCAGCTTTTGCAATTCTCTTCTCGAATTCTTCAACCGGGCACAATTACGTCCGTACTTGCGATTACACCACCTTGATCTCGCTCGTGGCTTACTTTCACAGTCTTCGAGTTCGGGCCGTCTGCACCCTCGCGACCGATCTCGAGGCTCGCTGGGCGTCGATTGCAACGCGGTGAGTTGCTTTTTTGGCAGTGGTTTGCATTCTCAATGAATGTGCCTCTCCTTCTTTTGAACCCTTTCCTTCGGGATGGCGGCATTGCTTCTCCTCATCCCTAGTCGCTGTCGACTGCGTTTTTTGTGTGTCGGCCCTTTTCCCTTCTTACCCGCGTTCATGTACGGATGCCCACCGACGAAATGGCTCAATTGGCATCGGTGAAGGGGATTTGCGCTGGCCGTCATCGTTTCATCTATTGATCATCTCAACTCTATCGTTTTGCCCGTTTATCAGTTCATTTCACTAACACATCCATGGACAAGTACAGATGGCAACAGGGCCTGTCCCGCATGAGATGACCTTCCTCAACGGCTACCTGGTGCCTATCAACACCTTGGTTCCCGGGGGCTTGGGTACCGAGGTCCTGGACCTCCGCGCGGATGGCCATCCCAAGCTAATCCGGGTCTTGTACCGGCAGGACCGTTCGGTCATCCCGCCCCGGCTCCGGCTCCTGGTGGTGCCCCACCCCGAGTGGCAAACGTGGTCCGTGCACAGTGCAGGCCAAGTTGACTGGCACACGGCAGACGCAGCTCCAGCACCTTTCACGCACCCCACCGCGACCTTGAAGGAAATCTACGAGGGCGTTTTAAAGCATTGGGGACGCGACGTCTCAGAGGCGACGCGCACGCAGATTGAACTCCTTGCGCCCAACCACATCCTCGATTTACCTCTGGACGGAGACGCCGCTTTCTTCGACGATTACAGCTGGATCACGACCCCTGTCCGTTCCGCTCCGTACTCGATCGAGGACGCCGGCGATAAGGACGACAGCAGCACCAGAAGCGACGGCAAGATCGACCACGTGAACGAGGCCGACAGCGACATTCAGGGCTTGCTTTGGGAGCATAATTACAAGACGCTCAGTAGCGGTCCGGACAAGACCGTAGCTAGCGAGTCTGACGGTTGCGACGGCGACATCACGATGGCTCCTTCCGGCCCCAAGGCGCAGCAGAATGCTGCCGCTACGAACAGCTCGACACCGGCGCCTGCCTCCGAGCCTGCCGCTCCGAAGGGACCGCACCCTGGCCACATCCAGGTGGCTTGCCAGTACACCAGCGAGCAGAGATTGAGGCGCATGCTGCGAGACAACAAGAGTGATCCAGCTAGGGAGGATAACTACCGTCTCCAGGGAGTGCAGCTCATAGACAATGTCCGAAACATGCTGCGCGTGTACGTTTGGTCTTTTCTCTCCTGGATTACGCGCCTCATATTTTTCTCTCGTACTTATGCTGACATTCTCTCTGCAGCCCCATCAAGACCTTCGACACCGCCTGTGTCTACTATCACTGGTTCAGACTCTCGTTCCGCGATGCCGAGTACAACTACCAGGATGCCGCCGTGGCTGCGCTCTTCCTTGCTTGCAAGGTGGAGGACACCATCAAGAAGTCTAAGGAGATCCTGTGTGCTGCGTACAATATTAAGAATCCCGACCACCCCACAACCCAGGACGACAAGGTGCGTCGACCAGCTGGCTGGCTGTGCTTGTCAGGAGTATGACTGACCCAACTCCAGATGTTCGAGCAGCCCTCCAAGATCATCATCGGCCTGGAACGCCTGGTTCTTGAGACCGTTGGCTTCGACTTCCGCTGCCGCTACCCTCAGTCTGCCCTGTTCAAGGTCACGAAGAAGATCATGGGCACCAACTCGAAGAACCTCTTCTCCCTTGCGATGGATATGAGTGTGGACCTGTACAGGACTTTCGCCCCGATCAAGCAAACCAGTTACGCCATGGCCTTGGGTTTGCTCGAGCTGTCCGCTCGGCTCCTCGGTGAAGGCGTGGATAAGATCGAACAGATCAACTACGCCGACTTCCACACAACTCGCCAGAACGTCGTCGAGACCGTACTCGACCTGCTCGACCTCTACACGCAGCACGGCAAGTCCACCAAGCTCGGCAACCGGTTCGACTTGAACAAGTTCATCGAGGTCAAGATCATCATTAACAATGAGGTCGACAATACCCCGCATCTCGTTCGATACGCCCACTGGTGCACCAACTGCGACGGCGGCGAGGACGAGAACTTGTCCAACGGTGTCTCCGTCCTCAAGAACATTTCGTTCTTTGGTAGCAACAGTGCTAAGCGCAATGGACGCAACCAGGACGGCACAATGCGCTTCGTCTTCGATCCAGAGCAGGCCCGCCATGAGCGCAAGGAGGTAGAGCCTTACTTCCGCGACGAATACGAGGAGTACGAGGTCGAGGTCGAGGTCCCCATCGAGCCCGAGCGCCCCAACCACAACAACCCCCGTGACAAGCGCCACGACGGCGGCGGCGGCGGCTGGGGCGGTTCGAACCACCATCGACGCAACCGCGGCAAGGGCCGTGGCTACTACTGATTCGCATTCTTCATCGAGCTATCTATGTACCATGGCTCCCCTGTGCTTGCTCCTTTCTGGTTTATACACTTCGCTGGTACCTTTTTTCTCACGATACGTCTGCCAAATGGATCTGGAAAAGAGGAAAATTATTTTGTCTGAGTTGGTCTGGCGTTGAAGGTAGATACCCCTATGGGAAAAAACTGGACTGTTTTTTTCGGGACGAAAAATCACTATTTTTGTTTGCTCTGCGTGGTCCCGGTGGCAGACTTGCTGCTGTCCCTCCGCGGCTCTACACACTACGCGCATGTGTACACTTGTCTGGACTAGAAAACAACCTGCCACCTCAACGTTGGTATTAAGTCCAAAGGATCAAATCAAATTTTAAAAAAACAAACCCATCGGAACTTCGACATCAAGTTAGCGTGCTGTGACTGTGATTCCGACGCCTCAATGGCTGGCTGCAATGAGTCGTGCCGTGTGCTCAACTGCAAGCTAGACGTCGCTTCACCGCTGGTCTGGCCAGCGAGTTTACAGCCTCAATCATGCCACATATTACTGCATGCCCCTGCTGCCAGGCTCGCTGGCCGGGGCTGAATGAGACCGTTGAGGCGCCGACACAACTCCTCGAGCTGACCGTTACCCCGCGGCCGTGTGCTTGAGCTGCGAGAACGCGGGCGGTGCGCCGATATCCGCATCTACGGGGCATCGTTTGGTTGGAGAACGCCTGTTACCCAGGTCGGCCAGCATTGTCCAGGAAGCTCCGCCTCCTCGTTTTTGGGGTTCGGAAGTGGCCTCACTAAGGCAGAATCACTCATTGGGACGAGATTCATTGTGCCCCGGCAATATGCCCTGGCCACGCGCCATTGAAGCCCTTGGAGCCTGCGGCCTTCGGTAGGCGGCACAAGATGTTCTTCGGTCATCATTCGCTATTATTGCATGAGGCGCAGCGTGGCCTCAGCAGCCTCAATTCACAGCATGCTTTTAATCCCGCCTGGAATTGCAGTGTATCTTTTTTGCCAAAGATCTGAGGGGATATAAAATCAGTCTACTGCCCCTTGTTTTTATTCACGTTAACTCAGCTTCAGTAGAGATCATGCGGCGTTTCATTTAAACCCCATGGAAGCCCTGGTTAGGGACATACGTGAGTTTCTGTTCATCTTCAAGAAGCTGGTTCAATTCCTGGTATCATGGAGCAAGAGCTAACCGACCCGCGTTACAGTGACGGCGCCAGCCGCTCGCGATGTTCTTTTATAGATCTCTTGACAGAAATCGGGTATGCTCCTTCCCTTTTTCAACTTCCCCCTTCCCTTCGGCACTCGTGCTTATCTCCGCATACGATCTAACTTGGAAGGAAACCTTAGCATCGGTGACTTTCGATCGAACACACCTCAACTCCTCCCTCTCCAGGCCGATTCTTACGACACTGGCCAGTTGTCACACGAGTCGGCCAGTTGGACTTCCTTCCAACCGTTTTATGGTCTGAGTGCCGAGCACATCGACAACCCATACTCAGTATCGGAATTTCCCATCGATGCCATCCAGAGGTGCGGTCTTGTGGATCACGGCGCGCTGAACCATTTCAGTGGTCAGCATAGCCAAAGCACTGGAAGCATCTCCCAATACCATCATGGCCATGAACATGGTTGGGTTGAGACAAGATCGCGGCCCTGCCTCCCAGGTCTTGACGATGCTGCCCTTATACCGTGGTCCCAATGCTACGAGCGAGGCTTACAAGCCCTCAACCAGCCTGTCGACCGTCGGCCTATCACTTCAAGCTTCAGTTCCCCTGCGTTCGGCTCTCCCTACGAAGTTCAGCGGCAGAACCCCGTCGTTCTTAAACCACATCAAGCCGCAAATGATCTTGCCCACTTGCCATTCAAACCAACCACTCAGTTAACAGATCGGGGTTCCTTCGGTACACAGCTCTACAGCCATGGATTCTATGGATCGAGCGCTTCGGGATATCCAGATTTCGGCAGTTCTTCCCAATACCACACATTGTCTTTATGTGGTGGTCCGGTCGAAAGCCTTGGTATCCGGCCCTTGGTTGCTGGCACTTGTGTCAATATTCAAGCCGGTCACAAGGACGAGATACCAGTCGACAACATAACAGCCAACGGAACAAATGCCTTGGCTTCTCTTGTGATCGCTGATCCTGGGCAAAGTAGCGACAGTTCGACGCCCAACTCCATCGGCTCATCGCCAGGCCTCGATATGCTCGACTGTCCAGCATGTGGTCGTTTCCAAGGAGATGTGAGAAGGCTCAGGTTCGTCACGGTCCCGATTGTTCATTGGCAACAAATGGAAACGTTAATCTTCCACAGGGAGCACATGCGTTGTCACATGAAGCCGCATATCTGCGACGTTTGCGGGTGTGGCCGGCGGTTCAGCACGTCGAGAGACCTTGAGCGCCACCAAGAGTCGGCGCACCGGAAGTCAACTCTGGAATGCCATATTTGCTTTCGAAAGTTCGGCGGCAAGCGCGCAGACAACCTGCAGAGACACCTCCAGACGAAACATCCACTGGAGGCTATGCATGAAGGACCACTTCCGTTCGGGCCGCTTTAACACCAATCGATTATACCGAGCGGCGAGCAACGGGCATTTCATCTTTGGTTCTCCCAGAGAGCTTGGACTGTGATTCGCGACAGTCTTTCTATTCAACTCGGCCGACAATCTTCCTTATCCATCAAGGGACTTGGGTCCCTTTCATCCCTGATAACAGTTTCGACATAAAAGTTTCACGTATTACATTCCGGTTAAGAGGATTCTAGGGTTGTGCCTCGGCATACGCAGCATATTGGGTTTCAAATCTTTGTCGTTGTTAACAGCCAAGCTCTGAAGATAGAACCACCGTTATTTTGTATACATACACCAACACCTATTCCTCATATAACACCGAAAACAGGCGTTGGCCGCCATTTGAGACTCATCGTTCACGTCAGTTATGGGACTTCGGACAGTTTGTTTACAAAAGAACCAGAAAAAACTGCAACCTACTATGGTAAGCGTTGCGCTTGCGGCCTATAGTAGGGACATTGTATAGTCCACAGTGAACTGTAGCCTCCTTTGCAAGCCGGTTCGGGAGTCGTTATGATGACACCTAGCGATGATAATTACTTCCCCGCATGAGGACGGACGAGGGCAGGAGACTGAGTTGGTCCCAGAGCCGGAAGTAACACCAATCACTCCTGTCCCGGAAACGGGTCCTGAGAGTAGAAGGAGCTCATGTTGTGGGGTTCAGCCCAATGGAAATGTGTGCTCCAATGCCGAACCCGGCAGGATACCGGCAGGGAGCAAATTTCTGCTGGAATCTGTCTATGTGATGCGACAAATCGACATTCGAGACGGCATCATGCTCACTTTCAAGTACGACCACTCTCGGGGTGCTTCATCGCACACTGACAACACTTTCAACAGCCATGCCAGCCAGCCAGAACAAACGTGGAGCAGCGGTGGTGAATCCTTGAACGCCGCCATCTACGAGCAACTATCTGACTCAAGCGACTCAAGCGACTCGTGCTGGCACATTGGGTCTCTGCCTTATTCGTTTTGCTCCAGAGTCGTCTACAGCCGATGGAGAAGGGGCTCGTATCCTCACAAGCAACGAGGACGTAGCACTGTTGATGAACCCTTGAGTCTTCGCTTTCGCCCACCCTGTGTACAGGAGGAATGCACCTTCGGTCTGGAGTCCCGACAAATATTTAATGGTACTTGCTGTCTAGACAAGAAGTTTACGGGCCTCCGTCATCAATCGTACCCTAGGACAACCCTTGCCGGTGCGAAAGCGACATTCGCTACACTATTTACACATATACACATTACATGTCCCATTGGATCGGCTAACAGAATTCTGTCGAACTAGGGACGACATTCAATATCTGGAATCTCTCTGGCCATGTGCGTTGCGATCAAAGTCAAGTGAGTCGGTGCACTCGAAATAGGGTGATCTCAAGTCAATGGGCGGTTCAGTACAAGCTGCGTAGGTTGGAGAGCCCTGCCGCTTCCAGGTTCTGCTGGATGGTGCCGTTCAGCAAAACTCCAAAGGGTCCTGTTTCAAGTGGGCAGTAGTGCTCCTTGCCACACATCGTATCTTGGAAGTAGGATCGAATGGCACCGTAGGCACAGAAGTTGGCCCCGGATGCTGCAACGCTATGCTTGAAGAAGTCAGCACGAAGGCATCTAGTCTGCGAGATTCTTCGACTTACACCCATGTTGTCGACAGTGAGACTCCGAGCGTTGACATAGTTCGGAATACTTGCGATGGCGCTGTTTCTTCTTGTCAGCAGTCATCGAACCACTGGAATGTGGCAACTTACTTGTCGATGGGTGTGGTGGGATCGAAAGTGTTGCTGATGAATAGTAGCGGGTGGGAGGTGTTGCCCCCATACGGCCCGCGGAACACGTCGTCAGATTTGATGGGCCATCCGAGGCACCCAAGCATCGCCGTCGTCCAGATATCTCCGACAATGCTTTGGTCTTGTAGGTCGAGGATGAGGGGTTGAATATCCTCCAGCGACTTCCCGTACAAATTATTGCTTTGGTCCGAGCACATGACACCAAGAGATTGTTCGGGGTTCCCACTTGAATATCCCTCGATGCCCCTGAAGTTGAACACCAGGTTGGTATTCTCTGTCCAAGTTGAAAGAGAGCCCGACGCAAGAGCCTTCTCCAAGTCTACGAAGGCATCCGCGGCCCTGACGAACCCGCCCACCGGCCCAACCGCCGCGTCGAGAATGACATATTTTAATGTTTCCAGTGCCGAGGCGATCTCCGTGGCGTTCGACCAGCCTTCGTCCTCTGCCCTTCGTGCCTCGAGCTGCACGAACGAACCGTTCCACCTCTCGAAGATGTCCATCGCCGTGCTTCCACTGTAAAAGGTACAGGCAGGTCCGGCGGCGTGGCAGTACACGAAGAAGGCCCCGAAAACGCCGTCGATGTGGTTGACGCTGTTCGAAGTGAAGTTTGACTGGAACCCCTCCGGGCTAACTTGTCCGTCAATGGCGAGGTGACCGACCCTGTCGGGAAACATCGACGCGAACGTCTGGCCCAAGAACGTGCCGTAGCTGATGCCGTAGTAGTTTAACAGGCTGGAGTTCAGAGCTGCACGCTCGCCGTCCGGGGTTACAGAAAAGGCGTCCACGACGCTAACCATGTCGCGAGCGGTGACCGCGCTGGTCATGTGCGGACCGACTTCGGTATCGGCACCGGCCTGTGCCTGGCACCGCTCGCCGAGCTCCTTGCCAAAGTCGATAAACTCTTGGTAGTACCTATCGACGAACCGAGGGGCATCTCGTCGAGAAAGAACTCTGTCTCGGGGCAGCAGTATGCCTGCGGAACAGTTGGGTCGCGGCTCAGTGAGTCCGACGCCTCGGGGGTCAAAGCCTACGACGTCGTAATTTGAGCCGGCCACAGATTGGATGGTGGAACCATTGTACAAGGCCAGTTCAACACCGGAAGCGCCAGGTCCTCCCGGGTTGATGAGGATCATGCCGCGATACTCGCCGTCCGGGGACTCGGAGGCGGCGGGGAGCTTGATCAGTGCGATAGCAGCTCTGCCCAGGTCTGGTTTCTGGTAGTCAAGGGGAACCTGATACCGCAGTGTCGGTTAACGATCAAAACTGTCATGCGTAAGGAAGGGTGGTCTTACATCGAGCTTAGCACAGAAGAATTGACCCTCACATGCACACCAGACGAGGTCTCGAGATGGAGTGATCGAGTCAAATATACATTTCTGAGCCTTTGCGGCTCGTGCACCGAGCAGCGCAAGCGTTACGACACGCTTCCAGGACATCATCGTGATCGAATGGACTGGTGAGTTGTTTGCAAGAGAGACGAAACGAGTGAAAAAAGGGAAGTTGGATAGCTTGTTGTATGGTTGGAGGAAGCAGTTCTTGGTTAATGTGACCCTTGATATCAATATCAACACTTCTCAGGTGGATTCCTAAGATATTTATTTAGTCGTCCTGAATCCGACATATGCTGTGAATTGCAATGACTTCCCAGGGTTGTTTGGTCTAGCCAATGAGCTGACGACCATCCCTTTCGAGACAAACGCATGCATCTATTCTGACCTTTCCGTCGCATCTCCCTTTGACTCCACCTTCCATCATTGCCGTCTGGCCCTCGTAGTTCAGGGGTAATTGAAGTCATTGATTCTACGAGTTATTGCCAACTCCTGGATGGTTTTCAAGCAGGATCTCACGATGGCTAGAAAAGAGATTGGAAGGAGGCTGTGCTGCATCGATAACGAGGTCGCTTAACCGGGTCTATTAATAGCTCTCAGCTCCGTGATGGTGGAATGTGCTGTTGAAGGCTAAGACGGATAACGTCCGTTTTGTTTCGACTCTTCCCGCTGTGGAGAACGTGGGCAATAGGCAGCAGCCCAACTCACACGTGGGAAACCCCAGGGGGATATCCAATGCCAGTCGAACCAATCACGACCGCATCTGTTCCCTGGCAACCTCTTTGCCATGGCCACGATTGAGCTTTATATGGACATCAATACGAGATGTCTTGATGTCGTCGAGAACTAGCTGGTTTTGTCCACTCTTCGAAGTCTGCATGTTTGGTAACCCTAGCTAGCGTGCTAGGAATCGAAAGGGCTTGCTTACCCATGGATGACATTCTTCGTTGACGCGTAAATGCGACGAAAGGGACAGTTGAATAATCATTGTGATGTCAGAAATGCTTTGGGGATGCGGTGGCAACCACTAAGGGCAAAGGCACCGGGGGTGCGGTGTGGATGAAGTCTCGGGTAAGGGAGAGGCGTCCTCGGAACCATCTAGTTCCGTTGATAGCAACATTACTCGGGGTCTATATTTGGCTCTGATCGGATAGGTGTATTCTGCATCCCGCGTCGACCAGGAAATCATGTCATCATGCTACAAGACGTTCTATCGAGCAAAAATGATCGAGAGGATTGAAGATAACAGCTGTGAGGGGAAGGGTCAAGATATGCCTCTTTTCAGTGGCAACCAGCGGAAATGAAAAAAAGTAGGGAGACAGTATAGTTGAGTATCTCAAAGTTGAAACTCTGCGAAGTGATCGCTATGAGTCCAGCTGTGACAGAGATCGGCCCCATCAACATCAGTCAAGCGGAGCTTGCCTATCCCTCGCACCAGCCATATATGTGAGAAGAACCAATACATCCCGTTTAACTAGAAGAACTCATCAGTTTCAATATCAAAATAGGGACGCAACTTTCACTATCACAGCCCAAAATCTGAATTCTTGGGTAGAAGGCAACCATGAAGGGGTTTCTGTATGTAACCAAGGTCGATTGAGGGCTTGCCTCAATGACTGCGACCATTAAGCCTTCAAATACCTATGTTTGTTACCTGTAATTGAGGCTCATGGGGTTTCATTGGCATGTTTGGTGATCTCCAGATCCTCGATTCGATTGTTTCTCGTAGTCAGGGATAGAGATGTCGATGATGTCGCCACTAACAGCCACTCAGAGCATACAGACACTGGGTCTGGAACCAAAACGTACTAAGAGATCATCAAAAGTCTATTCTACCAATATTAAGGTATCGAAGTGCACAATGTGCGATGCCATGCCGAAAGCACGTTGCTGAGACCTGAGGCGGAAGCTGTCATACAGGCGGGCTAGAGTGAGGGAGTTCTGAATCCTTGGAGGATTGGTGTCTTGTAGAGCTTCATGCTCGATCTAGTAAGCACCCATCAAGTGACTCACACTGGAGGTCTGGTACGACCAAACGCGAAGCAGGAAGGAGCAAGGGGTAACCGGCCAGGTGATTCGAGCAGCCACCACCTTCCGTCCCAACAAACCGTTCAATACTATATTTGATCCAAAGACCTCTGATAATCTCATCGAGGCCCGTGGCTTAATGGGATTACTAGGCACGTCTTGTGAGTTTCCAAACGTCCCAAGCCACGGGTCGTGAGTTCGAATCTCACGTTAAAATCCTTGCATCGTTACACCTGAGGCTGGTAAGAGCCTCCTGGGATTTTCGTAGGCCTATGTCTTCGGATATAGGCTGAGCTTTTTGAAAAGCTACGTAGTTGGAATTAATCTTTTTTCCCATGAATTCATTTGGAGCAAAATTCAATATGGAAAATGTGGTATACGTATTTATTTTTAGAGAAAAAGGCGCGCGGGTGCAAGTGAAAGGGGAGGGAGGTGAGTTGACCTTTTCGGCAAGGATGGGCTCGGTCAAGGGGGGGGGGGGGGGGGGGGGAGAAGCGTTCACCGAGCAGCGGCAATGCAAGATGACCCCACTGTTCCTTTTTTATCGCTGACCAACCCCACTAAAATTTTCTTATCGGTCCCTCAACTTTCTCGATTTCTTTTGCGCCCGAGTCCCTTGCGAGGTCTGTTTGTCTTCCATTATAACAGTACCTCGAGAACTACTGTATTATTTCAGACTGAGGCACAGAAAGGAGGGACGCATTTATCAAAAACTCGACCATCAACCCAATCACTGCCCCCCGAGAATTATGTCGGGCTTTCAGATCCCCGGCCTGGGGTTCGCGAAACCCAACGAGATGCTGCCGCCTCTGCCTCCCGATGTGCTTGCAGCAGCCGCCAGCTTCGAGGGTATCGACACCAGCAACAGCACCACCCAGCAGAAGCAGGAGCAAACGACGAACCAGAACGAAGACACCAACATGGGGGAGAACATCGAAACCCAGTCCGCTCCTGCGCCAGAGGCGCAGTCCGTCGCCGCACCCTTACCCGAGGAGGCCAACTCCAATGAGCCCGAGCCTGAGCCCATGAACGTCGATGACGCTACCGAGCACCCCTCCCTGACCGATGCCCTCGAAGCCATGATCAGCGGACTCGACCCAACTCCTCCCGTTCAAACTCGCGTAGCGGCTCAGGAAGCCCCCGCCGCGCCCCAAGACACCTCCATATCCCGACCAGCCGATGGCGCCCTCGCCGTCTCCGCCGCGGCAGCAGAACAACCAGCCGCTGAGGGCGAACACCCCGAGTGGGAGGTTGACTCTTCGCCCTACGAGTCCTCGTCCGAATCGAGCAGCGATGACTCCTCGTCGGACGAGGAGTCCGAGGCTGGCGGCTACCAGCTTCTCGGCGTCGAAGAGACCGCCCGCATGCTGATGGAGATGGAGGGCGGCTCGGACGACGAGGGCGGGAACGACGCCAGCAAGGCGGGCGGATCGGGACACCTCCGGACGAAGAACGAGGTCGCCGTCGAAACTGTGCCCAAACCCGACGTCGTGCTCGCCGCGGACGACAAGATCGAGGAGCTCGGCCTCGTCGACCAGATCGTCGAGAATATCCTGGTCGTCAAGGCCTTCACGCCCGGCGAATACCAGGTCCTTGACACGGGGTCCGTGCTCTGCACCGAGGACCGCAAGGTGTTCGGCGTCGTGTGGGAGACCATCGGCAAGGTGCTGCAGCCCATGTACACCGTCATGCTGTCGACCGCCGAGGAGATCAAGGAGGCCGGCCTCGCCGTCGGCGCCAAGGTGTACTACCCGCCCGCGCACGCCAAGTACGTCTTCACGCAACCGCTCAAGAGCCTCAAGGGCTCCGACGCGAGCAACATCCACGACGAGGAGGTCGCCGAGGACGAGATGGAGTTCTCGGACGACGAGAAGGAGGCCGAGCACAAGAGGCAGATCAAACAGAAGAAGAAGGAGGCGAGGTTCGGCAAGGGCGGCGCCGAGGGCGGCCGGGGCCGGGGCGGTCGCGAGCCGCACCCGCTGCGGAACGAGGTCAGCGCGCCGTCTGTGGAGGGCGGCCTCAACTACGACGACGAGGACGACGGCCCCTACAAGCCGCTTGCTCGCCCTCCTGGCTTCGGTCAGGTGCCGCCGACACAGCAGAGCTTCACCACGGAACCCGAGCCTGGCAGATTCGGCGGACGCCGAGGTGGACGAGGTGACTTTAGGGGACGTGGCGACAGAGGCAGAGGAGGTCGCGGCCGCGGACGCGGCGGGCACGGAGGCGGGCACGGAGGCAGGGGGGATCACAGAGACGGTTACTCCGCGCCGGCCCACCAGAGGCATTCCTTGTCACAACAGGAGGGCGGCCAACAACAGCCTCAAGGGCAATGGGGTGGCAACGGCGGATACCCAGCCCCTCCCCCTGCGCAGAACTACAACCCGCAACAGACCGCTCCGGCCCCGACAGCCCCGTCATTCAACTTTCCATTCCCCGGACTTCCCGGACAGCAGGGCTTTCCCGCCGTTCCGCCGCCGCCGCCGCCTGGCTGGCCGGCGCAGGGTGGTCAGTCGGCGCAGAACCCGCAGGGAGCGTACATCAACCCGGCGTTCTTTGCGGCGTTGCTGGGTCAGATGCAGCAGGGTCAGGGACAGCAAGGTGGACAACAGCAGCAACAGCAGCAAGGACAACAGCCGCCTCAACAGCCGCCTCAGCCACCGCATCAATGGGGCGCCCAGCCGCCACCGCGGTAGATGGCGGAATGGGAAGCTTTGGATGGAAAATGCCGAAGCGAGACGGACTCCTTCGAGGACCAGGACCGCGTAGCACGCGGTCGACAACGCGAGTTGGACCATGGCCTGTAGCATCTGAACGACCAGGCACAAATGGACACGCTCCACAATGGGCGCGGACGTCCTGCGCAAATGAGGCCTCGGGGCCTGGGGCGGGCATGGCGTCGCGCGGCTTGTCCTAGCTGCCATGGTTGCTACACCGGCCCGACATCCAGACCAGGAGAAAGGAGGTTGGATAGCGAACCACCAAAGGAACTTACCCCTGAAAAAAAGCATTGGCGGCCTCTGTTGCCTGTTATAATTATTATACTTTGGGACGCGACTGTGCGGAAAGGAGGATCCTGATGGCTTGGGTCCGTGGAATAGAGAAATACCATGATACGCTTTTTCCTTCTTGGGCAAAAAGTTTGTGCGTTTTATTGGACCGGCGGAAAGCTGGCCTCCGAGGCTTACGCTTGAACTGATTGGAACGAGAGCGTAAGATGTTTATTTTTGACCGGCTCTTGATTAGCTTTTCGAATGTCGTCACCTGACTCGACGCCTATATAATAGATCCAGTGTAAGGAAATTCATTTGAGGGACAGAAGTAGACACTCTCGAGTGGTTGCACTACGTAGGGCCCAGAGACGTACGGATCGCCAGTCTCGTCTCTTTTATCCCTCGATGAATGGCAAGAAACAAAAAACTTTCCCCCAGGTCGGGTCCAATCAATGCTTGGAAGTTGAAACAATGCCGGCCAATGTCTGGCTGCAAATGGTTTTCTTTGCATAATGGGCAATAAGATGAAGCTGCGCAGATCTACGACGATGAACCCCCGTTGCCGGCGTTTCTGCGCAATATGTCATTCCGTCGGTCATATTATGACCCCCTCCCCATATCCGAGTAATGTCAGGTCCAAGTGATCGCGCCTCGGTTCACAACATCGAACGTCGTTGGCTGCCTGCAGTGTTTTCGCTCAAAGTCGCATCCGGGTATTTTCCCTTGGAAATTGCCCGTGGGCCGTAGATTTTGCCTCTGAGGTTCTGCGCGTTCTTACATGGGTGGCGGGGTAGGTAAGGCTGGTGGGCGGAGGAAGCGAAGCGTAGGTCATCTCGAGTGTGGAGATACCCATGGAAGTGCCAGGTGCCGGGACCCTTGGCAGCGGCACCGGCTAGGTGTACTTGACCAGGGAGGCAGATCTTGGAGAGCGAAGGGCGGCACGGGCGGACCAGCAGAGCTGTTTCAGAAAGTCTATCAATCTCGGTGCGCGGCGCCGTTGAGTTGTTGCCCGACTTTGTCCGGGGGCCGCAGTGGCCTGTCACCGTTCAACGGATGCAGGTCTTGGAATCGGGCCCTTCAAGACTTGCTTCTTTCTTGAACCTGTACAGCTGTCGGCACAGCGGGAAGTCTAAATGTAACAGAAAAAGCAACAAGATGGAACGGTGTGCTGCTTGGCTGCTTGTCAGACCAAACACACCGACTCCTCGGGGCAGGATTGCAATAGGGGAACCCAAACCAAGGGAGTTTGCGACTCAGTGGGCTGTTCCGTCTCGTATCGAAGGCACCTGGACGCAGGGCACTCACTCACCGACTGACCTGAAGCTCGAGAGGGCCGGCGAGGCTCTCGAGAGTCGAACAAGGAGGCTTAGTGTTTGTAGGTAAAAATGATTCGAAGCAGGATAGTTTCTTCCACCAGAGAGCATTCGGACGAAGTGGTTGATGGTTCTCGGTGTCGGTAGGGTTAGTCGGTCGCGAACATGTCCGATGAAGCCGCTGCCTGCCTACATGAGACTTTTTAGAGTTTACGGGCCGAATGTTGTAATGATGATGGGCAGCGCAAGCGCGCCAGGCATAACGACTTCCAGCAGCAAGTCCCGACAAGAGGAGAGTGACGACAATTGCTATTTCGGTACGTGCCTATCCTTGGTTGGATTGTAGTTGGGCTGGTCGGCGGCCGGTGTGATATGCTGGCCTGCATGAGGTGAGAAGCCATCCCGCCCTTCTCGAAGGGGTCTATGTCGGTGGTGAGAGACGAAACGCGCCGTAAACTGCAAGCGGCCACTGAATGGACGAGCGTGGTGCTGTATGTTTGTGCAAGGGAAAGGGGGAAAGGGCGCTTGTGGTGTGGTGTGGTGTGGTGTGATGTGGTGAGGTATGGTTTGTTGCGAACCTGTGGTGTGATACCTACCTACTGGTGTGTGATGCTGTGATGGATGGTGTGACTGGGGCTTGACGACAACCCCTGTTGGTCGGCGTGTTGGTGACGACTGACGAGGGACTGGAGGGAAATGCTGGATTTGGGGGCCGCTTGTTGGAGCTCGGACCAGGCAAACGAGGTCGTTGGTTGGTCCACCTCAGACGGCATGATTGGACAAAGATCAGAGGAACCCCGTGCAAACAATTTCGTTTATTCTGTGGGATGTGCGGTGGGTCAGTACCTGGCATGGAAATCGGCCAACCAGACCAAGCGGGTACCTGACAGGCAAGGTGCTGGGAGGCCCCTGCCTTAGCGCGGACCGTGCATGGCGCTGATGAAGATGGGCGCCGGTGTGGATGGAAAATGCGCCGGCGGGCTTGGACTTGGGCTGGTGAGGCATTTGTGAATGGAGATACGATGTTCCTTCCTGTACCTACAAACACACTGTTACTTGAGCAGGTGCAGACAATGAGAGCGATGATTTCCATGTTGAAAAAAAGGCAGATCTTCTGGCCTGTCACAAAGGGAGAGGAAGGGGTGAGAGAGAGAGGGAGAGAGAGCCTTGCAGACAAACAGAATGACTTAGGATTTACGACACTATCGTGAAGTGTTCGTCTTGCGGTCAACTGACAATCGATGTGTTCCCTGCCAGCGCAGGGGGGGCAGAAAGCAGGGCGGATGGTGAAACGCTGACTCGGCAAAGTGGCTTTGAATCAGATGCATTGTCGAATGGCCGTTAAAGTCTGGGGGAACCGTTGCTGAGCATTCCTTTTTTGCCTTGTGCACTATCAACATTGTTGTGTCCCTATTGTTGGGGTTTTATGCAAAACGTGATCCGAGCACTCGTTGCACCTGCCAACAAGGGACAACCATCGCATCCCCCCCTGGAAGGCACTAACACGGCAAAACCTGCAAGGGCAACAGTAGAGAAGCCATGACCTCTTTTTTTGCGTGGCACAACAGGGACACACAGACACGCCCACACAAGCGCGCCATTCCATTTCGATCCTGGACTTCTTCACGGGCCTCGCTGTCGTTGTCGGCTGTCCCCAGGTCCCAAAGTGACTGATAGTGAGTGGGAGTGGGAGGGGGATAAGGACACAGAAGACAGAGAGGGGGAGGGAGTCGATCCTTCAAGCCTTTGCTGGAGTCGGCAAGAACCCCAATTGCGCTGTGCTGTGCAGCAAGGATCTCTCTCCCACCCACATCCTTGTCGCCCAGACCCTTGCCATCCAATCCGTACAGCGCCGTTCAACGTTGCTCGGGGCCCTTTCCTCATCATCCACAACGCCTGCCTCTCTGCTGCCTTTGCGCTTGACTGCGTGTGACCTCGACAAGCCCGTTTCCCTTATTCTCATCGACCCTTCCCACTTTCGACCCTCTCTTCTTCCATTTCCCTTCTTCCCCCCATCCCGTCCGAACTGCACTCGCTTGTTGGGCTTGACTGCTTCCTGCTTCTCCCGCAGTCCCCGAGAGTCACTCTGTGCAGATTCATCCGTTCTTTCCTCCCGACACTCTCATGACAATTCACTGAAACCTTTTCTCCCGCGAATCGTCAACATCTTGTGAGCTGGTAGTGAGATCGATCTTCTGTCGCTGTTCTCACCCTCACCCACCTTCTCACTTTACTCTCTTTCCGGGCCCAGCGCCGCTTTACATTCGTTCCAAATCCACGCACCAGACACGACGTTCGACACGATATTCGACTTTCTCACTCACACTCGAGTACCGCCGAGACACTCCTCCCTCATCGAATCGACAACTCGGAATTCCCGACCACCACGACTCCCTGGCTGGACTCATGCGCAGCCTGTTCGTTCTTTTGACACCTACCTCACGAACCTAACTTTCCCCCTCTGGAGCCGGATCCCTTGAGCATTCCCATCACCATCCACACTCTCTTGCACGCGCGAGGCCCTCCCTCCATTTTCAGATACCCCCACGCCTCAATCCACGCACGACATTAACGACACCACATTACTTCACGCCTCACTTTCATCGTCACAGATCACGAGGACTACTGGCTGCACGAGTCTCGTTTACGCTCATTATCCATTGGATTAGGCCAGACTATCATCCTCCGACATGGCTCATCACAACCATGGCCACAGGCACTTGCCTCGTAACCCCGACTTCTGGGACGACGTTGGAAACACCTTCAAGGGTCTGAATCCCTTCGCGTCCGACGACGACAGCGACAGCGGAAGCAATCGAGGTAAACTCAAGATCCGACAAGACGACGACGATGATAAACATACGCCCACGCCGCCCGCTAATACGAGAAAAGGTCGGTCGACTGTTGTCAAAACCATTTACCAGACCGTCACCGACGGCGACATCCGCCCTGCCGCCAGCTCTTCAACGAGACTGCTCGTCGCCGAATCTGCCCTCCCCACCCGGACGAGGTCAACTTCGTCTGATTCGTCCGAGACCACCATCGCGAGGGCGGGCGCTCCTGTCATCAAGACTCCCGAAACCTCCTCCGCCACCTCGGCTGACGACTCACTGTCTTCGTCGCTGCCTTCAGTCATCGAGGAACCCCTCTCCGAGAGCATCCCCACCACTCTCGCCATCGCAACCGACACTCCGACTTTCGTCAGGACCACTAAGCCCACCGTGTCTGGCGATGGTACCGGTGCCCGTGCCGGTGCCAGCGTCATCTCCTCCGCCTCGCCGAGCTCCACCTCGACCGCCGATGAGTCAACCAGTGCCGAGCCTAGTGGTGCCGCGAAAGCTGGAATTGCCATTGGTGTCTTGGCTGGTGTTCTCGTTGTCTTCCTGCTCGTCTTCTTCCTCTTCAACCGCCGCAAGAAGCAGTTGGAGCAGCAGCGCCTGGCAGATGAGGACGAGAAGAGCGGCGGCTTCGGAACTGCCGTCGCCGCCACTAGCCAAGACCCCCGTGCTCCTCGTATCAGTCTCCGTCCCGTCACTCAGTTCCTGCCTAATCTGAACATCGACAAGCGCGCCAGCAGAGGTCCAGCTGCCACCATGAACGCCAACCTGGCTCCTGCTGCTGCCGCTCTCGGTATCCGCAACCCTTCCCAGGGCGGTTGGGACAGGCCAACGACGAGCCAGAGTGCGAACCCCGCCAATCCGTTCGGCGCCCAGGCCGAGAGGATCAACGGTCCCATTGCCGAGGAGTCTGTCAGTTCCCTGAGTCTCAATGAGAAACCCCTGCCCAGCGTTCACGTCCACGAAACTGCCCCTGTCTCCGCTGCGAACGAACCTTCTGGTGCGGTCAATGGTGCTGCTATTGCTGCTGGCGCCGGTGCCGTCGCCGCTGGGGGCTTGACCCGCAAGGCGTCGACCCGCAAGGACGGCCCAAAGGCTCTCGATCTCACTCTGCCTGCCCCTCCCGCGCCCTTGTCCACGGTGCCCGCCTCTCCTTCTGGAACCACCTTCAGCGCCGACTCTGCAGGGCCTGGTCACCAGTCTTCGAGTTCCACCGGCTCTGCCGCCATCGCCGCTGCTGGCGGCCCCGCTAACACGACCGTTCACCGAGTACAGCTTGATTTCAAGCCCACTCTCGAAGACGAGATGGAATTGAGAGCTGGTCAGCTTGTGCGCCTGCTCCACGAGTATGACGACGGTTGGGTAAGTTTGTAGGACGTCAGGATATATGAATCACGCGCTAATATATCACTAGGCGCTTTGCATCCGCTTGGATAGATCCCAGCAGGGTGTCGTGCCTCGCACCTGCTTGTCCACTCGCCCCGTCAAGCCTAGACCTCCCCAGGCTCAGGGCCCCCCTCGTGGCCCCCCGATGGGCCCCGGTGCTTCGCGCGGTCCCGGTCCCAACTTTCCTCCTGGTCAGCGCCCCATGACGCCTCAGGGTGGTCCCCATGGCGGCCCGCCATATCCTCGCTCTGAGTCGCCCGCCCGCCCCATGGGACCTGGCGGTCGCACTCAGTCCCCGGGTCCCCGCTACCAAGGACCTCCAGGACAACGGCCGCAAAGTCCCAGCGGAATGGGAGGTCGGAAGCCGAGCCCTCCGGGACCTAGCAGAATCCCTCAGCCTAGCCGAATGAACCCCAGCGGCCCTCCCAATGGCCCCCAAAACGGACCTCAGGCCCCCCCGGCTCAGGTTCGTCCAGGCCCGCCGATGGGACCCGTCGGCCGTAAGCCCGTTCCCGGGCAGGCCGTGTAAATTTGCACCGAGACAGCGGTCATGTACACTGATTCCCTGCCGTATATAGCGTCTTTTAGCATGAAGACTGGGGTATCATCTTTCGTTGGCGGTGGACAAGGGTCGACTTTGCATTCTGGACAGCACGGGCTGGGCGTTTTCTGAACAACCAAAAGGAAATCCGGGAGGGAAGAGTTCCCCCTCCGGACTATGACGACCAAGGGGCGAAACCGGCGATGCGATTTATACCATTCGAGTCACTCATTCACGACATGTCTTTTGATACACCCATTTTGCAGCCTGATGTCAGTCGAGGCCTGCAAAATTTCTTTTCTTTTACACTTCTTCACGCTCGCGCAAAGCCCTGTTTCGCGATTTCGATTCGACTACCTGGCCCGACTCAACCGATCCAAACCTGTTCCTGCAGTTACGATGACTGAGTGTTGGGACGGGGAAAACGCCTAGTGCTTAATGTATATTGCCCGCTCTTGTTACTTGCTTTTCACAGTTTCTCGTTTCTGGTTCTTTTTCTTGCAGCTCCAGTGGCCGAGTTTGGTCGGTCTCGCCACATGCTGGGGCGACCAAAGTAGGGTGGGACGACGATGTTCCCTTTGGATGCCTTGCAAAGGCGATGATGGAGGGGCCAGGATGATGCGAGATGGAACGATGACTTGATGTGTCTGTATGAGGCAAATTGAGAAACAGAACGTAGTGCCTTCCCTGAGAGGGATAGTCAACAGCTGGTTTCTCATGTCGAGCAAGCTAGGTAGACAATGAGATGCCCTTAACTTTACTTGATGTTCCTTGGCATGTTTGCCAAGCGGTGATTTGGTTTTGCTCAATGGTTCGAATGAGCAGCCTGACATGGAAGGTGATGTCTCATTATCTGGCCTTCTCGTCTCGTCTTCCCCAACTGAAGAGAGCGGCAACTCTCGACTAAAACAGTCTCTTCATCTTACGGGTCACGAGCAATCCCGTCGGCGGCGTCGACAGTGTTGTTGCTCAACAGAGATATGTCTTGGATTCCGGCCTCTCGAGCACGATGGAGGCGGTCTCCGGGGGTGCGGCATGCTCTGTCACCTGGCCACCGCCCTCAATCGTCCTTCTTCAACCCGCGAGCATAGAGGAGCAGGTACTCCAGGATAGACTATGCTGAAGGCAGTGACTCTCGAGGTATGTATATAACCTTTAGTTGCTTTACCCTCACGGTGTTGCTAGGTGCTTGGGGGCGACGCTCTCGAGAGAAATTTGATCCCTGAAACCCTGGAAACCCCAGACAAACCTGTTTGGATGAGGGAAGGTGCTGGCCACTGGTATTGAAGATTCGCTCTCTCCATGTAGCAAGTATGCTACCGTCCGTAGAAGTGCCCCTTCATCAGCCCTTGAATGTCAAGAATCGTGGAAGTGAGGGACGGCAACAAAGGAGCACGAGGGCTGGGCAGATTAAGACCACGACCACTCCCTACTCTCATTTCTGTCCAGTTTCCCTCGATATTGCCGGGTGTTTTCAGAAGAGGTTCTGGCCCTGCAAGGACTTACTAGATCTCTTTGCACCTTGGGTCTTGCTGGTAAACACGTGGGCCTTTGGGTTTGTTATAAAACCCCTACACGGGTACAGCCCGATACTTTTCATTGCTGTGTCAAGAGACGATTTGGCGGGTAAAAGAACATCCCACTACGCTGTCATAGTCATCATGGCCGCTAGCTGCTCTATTCCGTCTCCTAAAGATCCAGGGATGATTGCCATGGAGGTGCCTTCTGTTACACCAGATTTAGCACCGCGGGCAGTTTGCCCTGTCTACCTCCACTTCAGACAGCACTTAATCAGGGAAGGGAAAGGACTTGCTGCGTCCAGCAACATCAACTCGACTACTGTTGAGTGCATCGGGCACCTTTCACACTTCGGCAGCCATATTCAGCAGCTCGAGCTGAGGCCACATGGTGGGAGGAAATCGAACTAGGACGGAAAGCAACTGGACTACTCTGAGGTCACCGATGGATTTTGCAACCATGAGACCGCAGAGCTAGTCCCGGGAACGGAGTTGGGCTCATACGGCTGTGCCAAAGACAGATATCCGACAACACCTCTTGTTATTGAGCTAGGCCATGATTCCAAAACGACCCACCTAGGTATCGACTTACCTTTACAGCGCGTGTGATTGGCTGAGAGCACCCTCCATGCTGTCACTCGAATTGAGATGTCGCAACGGACATAACAGTCTCGAGGAACGACAAGTTACCAAAAGTCGTAGAGTCGCTGTCGGCAAAGTTGGATAAGGTGATGAGTTCGAGGGACAATGTCCACTCCCTAGCTCCTCAGCTCCGCATCGTAGAATTAAGCATCAATAGATGAATTACCATCCTCTCGATCTGTGCTGTCATCCACACCGGGTCTGTAATCCTGTACGCGTCTGGTGTGAATTGTCAGACAGTTTGAAGAACTCGCCCCGGATTTCACCAAGGGCTAGTTTCGGGAAAAACGGTCAACCAGGACTCGTCACAATAGTCGACAGTTCGCAGTTCCGTCCTCTGTTCACAACTGCCGCAACCGCGCGGCGCTCAATTCCTCGGGTACCGTATTTACATTGTACAAGTTTTGATCGACCGTCCGAGTCGTTTATGAGTTCTGAACTGCCTCCGCCTGCGCCGTATCCTTGGCCTTTTTCGCGGCCTGTTCTCTGTCGTACTCGATCAACTGCTTCGACCAGCTGTGTCACCCCCCCTCGTGGTTAGCCAATGATTGTCTCATATTCGCGTTGCCTCACGCGGTAGACGTACTATCTGCTGGGGAAGAACCGGCCCTCCTGAGGCATCACGTAGCGCACCTCCTTCTCGGCGCTAATCTTCCAGAGGACGGCGACGACGCCAGCCATGACGGCGCCGATGACGGCGGTGTTGCGCTTCCAGTTCGCGGGCTGGGCGTACCAACCACCGGCCGGCGACCAGACGTGCTTGGGGTAGCTGTATGACAAGCCGTGAGCGTTAGAGGGTGCTGGTGATTCGAGGGATCGGGATGTGGTTATGCAGGATGCGCAGAACTTACGGAACCTTAGGACCGCCTCCCTGCACATGGGTTAGCAGTTGACGCAGCATATCAGATTGGAAAGCGACTTACCATTTTGGCTGTGCTTTCGCTATGAAGGACTAGGTGGTGTGGTGATGGCAATCGCTGTGCCGCCTCGGTTCGGACTGAAGCTTTTCGGCCTTGGACGTCGTGTATCTGAGGTCCCAGTCGTCCGTACATTCCTCGCCCACGAGTGGAGCCCGATTCTTTCTCGGAAGCCCGGAAGGTCGGATGTTCCGCGGCTGCTGACTGGCTAGTGCACGGTCCGCCCCTAGCAATCCTGCTGGAGCTCACACGACTCGACTTGTTCGGCTCCAGAAACTTTTTCGTGACGGGAGACCGGCCGCTGAGTGAGTGAGAAGACGTTGCGACTCGACCCAGCGAACATCTGCAAATTGCGATCCGTACAACAACCCAATTGGCTCCGCCCTCGTCTCGTCTCTCTTTCTGTCTCGTATTATCCGGCCCCCGCGTGCAGCAGCTACCCCGATAAACGGCCTCCCCGATGAAGAGGTCAAGGATATCAAGATGCACCGGGCATCTGCTCAACGCCCCGGTCAGGACACACGCCTCATCGTGCCTGACGCCTATTTCCTTTAGACCACAGCAGCTCGCCCGGCACAGCAACCCGGTGCGGACACGATCCATCTTTTCTTCATCCAAACTGGCGGCGGCGGCCCCGTCAGCAGCAGCACCACAACTCGCCTCCGAGTCTTTCGACGCCTCCTCCTCGACGACGACGACATCCGCGACAGCCTCGAAACCCCTCCCGTCGCCTCTGCCCGAGAAGGCCCTCAGTTCCGCCAAGCTCGCCGCCCTCCACGCCCGCCTGTCCCTCCCCGAGAAGCTGCCACTCCAGACCCTCGCGCGCGCCCTCGTCGACCCTTCCGCCGACCCAAGCCCCAACTTCAACAATGCCAACCTTGCCGTTGTCGGCGGCTCCCTCATCAGCTACCATGTCTCCGAGTGGCTCATCGCCCACTACCCTCGCCTGCCGATGAGCATCCTCTACGAGGCTATGCGCGCCTACGCCGGCCCCGACTCGCTCTACCGCATCGCGAGCCAGTGGGGCGTTGAGAGCGCCGCCGCCCCCGGCGGGGAGGTCGACCCGGGCCTGCTGCAATGGTCCCAGGACCCGGCCGCCGGCGTCGTTCACGGCCGTTGGGGTTATGTACGAAAGGAGCACCGCCACCTCGACAAGTTCAAGTGGCGCCGCTCCGTCTCGTCCCGTGTCGTCCTCGATGACGAGTTCGGCGACACCCTGCACGCCCGCGAGGCGAACCCGCTTGACCCCGTTCGCGACCCGTCCGACCCGGCCGTCGTGCGTGAACAGTATATGAAGCTCCGCAACAACGCCCATGCTTCCTTCGTCCGCGCCGTTACGGGCGCCGTCTACGCCCACGCGGGCCGCGACGCCGTGCGCTCCTTCGTCGACGCTCACGTCCTCAGCCGCAAGGTCGACCTCGAGAAGCTCTTCAGCTTCAAGCTGCCCACTCGCGAGTTGGCCATGCTCTGCGCCCGCGAGGGCTTCGAGGCTCCCGTCGCCCGCCTCGAGAGCGAGACGGGCCGCATGAGCAGGACTCCCGTCTACGTCGTCGGCATCTACAGCGGCGGCGACAAGCTCGGCGAGGGCACGGGGGCCAGCCTCGACTTCGCCCGCCTGCAGGCCTCCATGAACACCCTCAAGGCATGGTACCTTTACAGCCCCGGCGCCAAGGTGCGGGTGCCGAGCGATATGCTCGCTGAGGGCGCGAAGCCGTGGCAGCCCGTGCACATTGATATGGGAGAGATCATCTAAATGTACAACAGGCGGAACGGGAGAAGGGGAAGAAGAACAAGAAGAAGAAAAAAGGCTACTTAAAAAATCCAATCAACTGTAATTCATCCATTGGGAGAGATGGCGAAGGGGCGTGTCAAAGAAGACGAAATAGGAGGAAGGACGAAAGGTGGGGATGTCGCTGAATCGCCGGGGGACAGGTGATCCCGGACGAGCAAATATGCCTTTCTTTTTGGGCAGTGTACATTTTGAAACAAGGACGTGTAGAAAGGTCATGTCTCTGTAAGATGAATAGATTTGTAAAAAAAAGAGGTTCAGGACCTATGACATACTCCTAACGGCGTAGAACTGCTCTCAGGGGAAGTCGGGAAGGCGTCAGTAAATCGCCCCATATGCACATTGGCATGGTTTGGAGTCCCACGATACAATACCATTATATCTATCTATCCGTCTAACAAACACATGGCGCCTGCTAGCATCAGAGGATGCCACAAGAACAAAAGTGCTGGCTAGCTGGTCTATGAAAAATCAACAAAACACCTCGACGAATGTACGCCGTTCCATCTCTTTCCCGGGTATCTTCAATCTACAAACTCCTTTCAACAGTCCGACGAGATCAGCTGAACTGATCACCCTCCCCCAGCTTGTGTGCCATCCCCTGCCTCACCAACTTCCTGTACCGGTCCCTGCGGGACTTCTCCTCCCGATCGAGCCTGAGCTTCTTCTTGCGCTCGTACACGGCCCGCACTGTGCCACGGATCTGTTCTCGCCCCTCGGCGTAATTGGCTCGCGCCAGCGCGGCGACCTGCTCGATCTGTTCCGGTGTGTAAACGAAGTTCCAAGTGCTCAGGAAGTCGGTCGTGCCCGGGTTGACGCCGGGGACTTGAGGGTTTGCGAGATAGGGGAGGTAGATGATAGCGATGCCGGCGTCGGGCTCCATGATCTGCCAATGGTTGGCCTCGGTGATGGCCTTCGACGGAGGCGGGGGCTCCGAGACACGCTCTTGGGTTGTGCCGACCCAGACCGTGCAGTAGCCGAGTTCGCCCGCTTCCTCGTCGCCGGGGGAGAACTTGGCTGCCTGTCCCCGCTCCGTGTCTTCGTTTGGATTGCTCTCTTTGGTCTCGTGCTCGCGCTGGAACTTCTTGGCATCGCGCAGTTTCTGGTCTGCATCTTTCGCGGACGCGGCCTCGGACTCCAGCAGCTCATCACGGACCTGTTTCGGGGACTCCCCTGCCTTGGGCCAGCCGACGCCGACGGGCCAGCCCTTGATGCCGCGCTGGCGGGCGTAGCCATCGGCGACAGCGAGCCAGTTGTCGGTCTTGATGTCGGCCGATGCGTCGAATGCCACGACAACGTCGACGTCTCGGCCAGGGCGAAGGAGCGGGTAGATGGGAAGGTTATTAGACATGCCGGCATCCATGAGCTGGATGTATTCTGATTTGCATGCACTCTGCGGTGTCGTCTTGGGGAGTTTTTCTTCCATGCCGTAGACGAAGTTCGCAACCGTTCCGGGGTCAATGGGATGGACTTTGCTGAGGTCCTCGTTGTAGCCGCTGATCATGCCGTCCAAGGAGCTGAATCCGGCGATGCTCTGAACGAGGGGGCGAACCTCGTTATAGTAGTGGCTCAGTGTCGCACAGAAGGCGCTGCCGAAGACGCCAAGGAGGAAGGGCATGCGCGTCTCGGGGAGGTGAAACCCTTCTTCGGGGGGCACGTCGACGCCGTTCTTGAAGCGCCGCCCCATAGCCCAGGTAGGAATGCCAGCCTGGAACTCTTCACAGAAGAATTCGTAAGGTGTGATTTCGAACCACTGGAACCAGGCCTCCTTCTTGGCAACTTCTTTGGCCGCATCTGAAGTAGAAGGGACCTCGCCGCTCCCGTCAAGGTCGATATCGGGAATCTCATGGCGGACGGCCGTGTAAATTGGGAGTGGGTTCTGGCCGTACTTGACATAGTCGCGCTGATTTGAGAGCTTAAAGTCTCGATCGTTTACCTCCAGGTCGCCTTTGGGGACCAAATATCTTGCCGCTAAGAGCAGGCCGTAGACATCGACGAGACCAAAGTCAGCACCCGGGTCGCCCTTGAGCTTCTCGACGAGACCGCTAAGAAGATACTTGCTCGTGGGCGCAGACAGCAGAGTTTGGAAGGCCACGGGCGGATAGGCGATGTGAACGCCGGCTCGAGCCTTGAGGTGTTGCAGGACGCGACCAAGGCTGCCCTCCGAAATGGATGAGTGATACAGTACCTGCAGCCAACAGGAGCCGCTCACGCCGGAGGTGTAGGTAACGCAGTCGAAAAGGCCGTCTTCATCGGCGGCAAGCATAGATCCGGTGCCAGCAACGAGGGCCCTGAGACCTCCTCCGGAGCCGCACATGGCGATAGTCGGGACGTCTTCCGGATGTACGTCCTTTTCGTCAAGTTCTAAGTATTTGGCCAAGGCCATGGTCGTGACCCTCTTCCTCCTCGCCAAAAACTCCTTTTCCTCCTCGCAAAGATCGTTGGAGACCCTGACGTTAGCGGCATATTGCACTTCGGGGTTGACGAAAGGGTCGTGGGCTTCTCGCCAGATCTCATCGGCCAGAGACCCAGGTGCCATGGATAGCTGCAGTTGTCAGCATTCAGAAACATGGGAGTGAGAGCGTCGCGATACTCACCTCTCTCTGGAGTTTCCGGATGTATCCGGGAATCAACCGGGACCATTCTGGCAGGATGAAGCCGACAATCTTATCGGCACTCCATTCAATGTCGGTAGCATCGGACAAGGTCTGGAACTTGAGGGTGAAATTGTACCACGCGGCGCCGTTGGAGCCGCCGTTTGCTTTCCCGGCCTGTCGGTCGCGGATTTCGTTCTCCCTGTCCTCTTCGGCGAGCGACAGGCGCTCGAACTCCTCCGAGGGGTACAGCCACCACACGAGTAAGCCGCCTGTGAGCAGGGCGACGGGGATGGACTTCTTCTTGGTCGGGATCTTCTCCCTCGCGGTAAAGAAGCCGTGTTGCGACTGACGCGACAGCGTCGGCCGCCTGTGGACGAGGAGGCCATGGGTCCTGATGCGGCCGACGGTCACGCTGTGGTGAATGCCTCGCGTGCCGGCCCGGCGCAACGCATCACGGGGATGCAACGCAAACAGTCTCATCTTGGCGATCTTGGGAGGCTGAAGTCGTGGAACATGACTGGCTGGACGAGCCAAATTTGGTAGTGGTGTTGATCAGCAGGAAAAGGGCGTGGCGCGGGGGAATAGCATTGGTGCGCGGTGGTGAGAGCGGGTGTGGTTGGAAGTATACGCAGGCAGGTACTGCAGGCAGGTAGGTGGTGGATGTTTTGATCAAAGGAATCCCAAAGAATTACGGTTGCGGCGAAGTCGTTGTGTCCATCTTAGATTGGGGGGGGGTTCTTCATGTGTCTAAGCTACTTACCTACCTTCAGGTACCGGTGACGATGGGAGGTAAAAAAGACCAAGGCAGTTTAGCTTAGCTTGGGGGGGGTGAGAGACCGAAGCTGAATTGAGCGCAAGGCCGCACGAGGCAGTGGCATCGATCGAGCCAAGCATCGCATAGCATAGCTCTCAACGACTTTCTCCAGGCCCGCTGCTGACATCATTGAAGCATGATTAGGATTGGTGGATCAGAAGCAAGGAAGAGCACAGGGGGAACGGGAGGCGAAAGGACGGACCTGCGTCAGATGAAAGTAATGCGGTACTTTTCATCTCTGCCAAGTTTGTGTGTTGAGCGAGGTCGTGCACTATCGTGAGTCAAATTTCCACCGGCCGCTACGAATGCTCCGGGCGGACTGATTCGCCAATGGAAACAGCCACACAGCGGACCTGAGCGCCGCTCTGACCATTCTGTGGCGCCAGGTTTTCTCCTCCAGTGCTCCCACCCCGGCCGCTGCCGCCCCTCTCCCATGTGACGATGACATGTCTGAAATGTCACGGTCAATCCGGATGAGCCTAGAACCTCAAAAGTCTTTTCGGACGACCTCATACCTCAATCATTGGGAAGATTCGGTGGGCCAGGGTTCGGTTCTGGCGAGTCCTCGACCAGGGTGGTAGGAAGTGCCTCCGCAGAAAAGACAGGTAGGCCCCGGTTGTTCCTGGTTTGCAGAGGCAATGCCATACCAGTTCTTGGCAGGCTCGCCATCTGAGGAGTATATTCTAGAGATTCGTCTTTCATTACCTATTGTGATTAACTTCGATCAGTTCGTCCTAGCTTATTGCAAGACGAACCTGTCAGCTCACAAACTTGAAAACTTTGTTGAATTCACAAGTGTATGTGAGTAAGACCGACTGTCGCCTCGAGCAGATCCCAACTAGAGGTCGGTTAGGTGATACCATCATTGTGGTCATGTTTGGTCACTGTTTGGCTAAAAACTCGACCTAACATAAGAATCCTCTCGTTTCAAGACTTAATGTCAGACCGGTCTCTCGCTGCGTACGTCTGAGATGCTGGCCACAACATGCTTTCCCTTTCAAGACCTAGGCCACGAGGTTGTACGACTGGATCACATCTTTTTTCTACTTAGAATATGCAACTAATTCTGGTCGAGATACATGGGCGTGACCAGTTTCTCAACGCTGACGTCCCGGAAATGAGGGAGCTAGGTAAGAATGGCCAGAGAGTGCGATACGCATCAAGAATAATGGCGAACCGGTTGCTCCTCACGCAGTACTGAACTCCTCGCTCAGCTCGCAAGATACCCATGCGGCCAGATACTGTCCCGTTCAACGCTGCCAACCAGTCTAGGACTGATGGACTTTCAAAGCAGGCGTCAATTCTGAATTGCCACCCTACTGCCTACTGCCGCTGGACTAGACTCGCTGGGCCTGGTGTGTCTGCGCTCAAGGACCCTTATGAGGTTTGGCTTGATATAAACATGTTCGAGAGTTACTCGATGGGAACTCTGTACAAGTGTGCTTAGATTCGTTTCACCAGAGCAATGGGCCATTGGATGAAAGTGGGATAAAGATAGAAGCTCAGGTTATCGAGCTTCGGTTTGCGGCTAGACGGTAACGAGGTCGGAGCTATTGGCAACACCAGTCGCCAACGTCCTTTCCCCATAAGTTCCACGACGGCGAGGATTGCTATGCTGATTACGGGGATATCGCCTTGTTGCAATGAAGGAGTATGTTTCCGAACTCTACGGCAATGTCGTCTTCGTCGAGACCATGAAAATGGCTGGTAGCTTATACAGGATACCGCTAAAACGGAGCCGGCGTCTTTTGACAAGCACTCTTTACCTGAGTGACCTGGAAGACCGACGCAAAAACTGTAATCAACGGCATGTGCGACTCGTCTCGTCTTGGTTGATCCCTACTTCCCGAACCGGGCTGGGTTCGTCTGCAATACTGTGTTGGGTGCGTATGAGGATTATGTGAGTGAGCCCATCCAATCCACCAGTGTCGCTCGACCTCAATGACGTGAGGATAAACAACAACTGAGATCCTTGTTTTGGGCGAGTCGCTCTGTGCCGCCAAATGGGACCCATATCATAATCGTGGCCGCTGGGCATCGACCAAACTTTCCCATAGTGCCGGCCTTGCCCACGCCGAAACGAACCAGAAGTGTGGCGTCTTTCGGACTTCTATCGGTACCTCTTCTGTTCTGTCGCCGCGCAGGTATCGGTTGTTTGAGCACGGCCAAAGACATGGGCGGCTGAGAGCAAGGGATTCTATCGTCAATGAAGAACGAGGCGGGTTCGGTCAATACATTTTGATAGGTGGCTTGATCTGGCAGATTAAAGTGGCGGGCTTTGAAAGTGTTTGCGGGCGGGCCAACTAGGAAGCAGCGGTTTTGTGGTTTTCTTGTTTGTTCACGCCGTGACCGTTACCGAGGGATATGCACTCGGCCGATCAGCATAGTTGTCAGACGAAGGCAAGGAGTCTGGGCAAGACTGCCAAAACCCGAGACACGGAAAGACTGGCTCAGGCCACCAAACCTGCATCAAGTTGCTTATCGAGGCCGATTCGTATGGCAGCGACAAAGCAGACGGCGCAAGATTTCATGGGCCTGAATGAGGGAGGGGTCCCGGTGCGGGTTGAATGAGACGGCCGCACGATTCGATCTTTGACAAACAGGTCGTCTCGAGGCTCGACCTCGTACCTGCAAGCATCGTCGAGTGTCCTGTGTCCATCATCATGAAGGAGATGAAGAAGTGGGTGGCTCGCGGTGGCCGGGGATAGATGCCGAGTCACCAACGCTGAAGAAAGCTAGCGGCGGGGGTAGCCTTCGGCAGAGTACAGCTAGAGAAACGAGTGTTGTGTGGTTCCCTCCAGGCAAGTCCCGAAGGAGTGACCCAGTCCAGGGACCACTCCTGCAGGTCCACGGGGTTTGCTGTACGGATACGGATAGGTGAGAGCGGCCAGGAGGGAGGGAGGGAGGGATGGAGGGAAGGAAGGGGGTGTGAAGCTTGCAGCAACGAGCATTTGGCATATTACACGTGTACTTGGGGGGGGGGGGGGGTAGTGAAGTCAGTATCAGGAACGGTCCGTGTGTTTGAATCGGAGCGCGTTTTTTCCATGTTAGCTAGCATCTGTCTGGACAGAGTCAATCACCAGGGAGCAGTGCTTGCCTGAGGCGTACTTTAATCTGCGCAGGGTACAAGGACCCCACGCATCATAGGGTCTAGAGTGGCAGCTCGCCATTTAATTCCATCTCCCATTTCATCTCAGCCCACACTTCAACTCTTTGGCGGTATCCACGGTGGTCCATGCCTTTGCCATTGCCAGGCCAGACCGTGCCGGTCCCTGTTTTTAGTGGTGCTCTGGTGTGCCTGGATACCTACCTTTCTTTCCCAGTACAGGCTTTACAAGTGCTCTTTACTTCCTTCGTCCCATGGATCCTGGATGGGACTGGAAATTGAATGTCGGGCTGCTGCTATCTACCGTAGTCACTCCAAGTCAAAAAAAGGAAGGATCCCGTAATCTTTTCGCTGCCGGGGCATACCCAATATCTGTATGGGTATGGACAAGATCTGCGCAGGTACAGCAGAGTTAAGCAACAACCAGTCTCATCTTCGTCCCAAGTTTGGCTTTGAGAGACACTGAATCTGTACGAATACGTAACTTTGCAGCTTGCTTGCATTGTTGACAGTACTTTAATGCACGCAGCAAACACGCAAGAAGCCGACACCGAGAAAACCCCCGACTTGTTTCATTCCCACGGGACACCTGTCACTGTCGCTAGAGACGACGCGAGGCCTTTTTGGGCCTCCTTGGGCCTCCTGCGGTTTGAACGCGAGGCGAGGAATTCAATACGGCGACTTCCATCGTACAGCAGCAATAGGAGTTCGTGCTGGCCTGCCCGAAACCCCCCGGATTGTTTCTCGCCCCCCCTCGCCAGTGAATTGTTGGCACTCTATCCATACACATCACATGCACTGATGTACAGGGCATGCGGTACCTAAACTGGACTTTGCTTTTTGGTGGAGCGGATGCCAATAGGAAAGGCATCGCAGGCCATCCAAGTGTCTGTCGGGCATGAATAAGGGGTCCTTTCATGCCGTTGCCCCCCCCTCGGGGAGGGACTTGTTTGCTCAGCCAGGCTCACTCTTGACCGACCGGTTACAGGAGCCGGTATCCGTTAGGAAAAAAGGAAGAGGGAAGGATAGCGGAATAGAAAGAGAGAAAAAGAAAGAGAAAAAGAGGGAGAAAAAAGAAAAAGAAAAAGGACAGAAAAAGAAAATTGAGAGACGTAAGCCTGTTTGATCTGGTTCAACTAGGTTGCAAATCGCCTTGTCGTTCACTTCCCAATCTCCAGGTCCTCATTTTGGCGGTTTTTTTTCTCTGAAGCTTCATTACGACCACCGTCGCCCGACCAATGGATCTTCGCCGTTGAGCGAAGCCCCGGTCTCTAATTCGCTTGCTCCATCAACAATCCTTGTCGGACATCCACACGAACCAAGCTAGCCTAACCGGGATTAGCACAACTCAACCCCCTTTTGCTTCAAGAGGGAGACAGAGAATGAGAGGAATGGAGTTGGAGAAGAAGGGGACAGCAGCGTGCCGTCTCAGGCCCAACACCACCCGACCTTACAGCGCATGCCAGCCCCCTGTTGCAGAGGTACCGTGACAGCAAGCACTGGCCAGCAGGGACCCGACCTGACATGACCCGACAACCGCAGGCCAGTCAGTCCCTTCCCTTAGGTGCAGAGACCACGCAGCGTAGCAGGGTGCAGGAGGAACAGCGCCAGCAGCAGCAGCAGCAGCAGCAGCATGGTAGAGACGAGCAACAGGGACTTGGGAAAAGGGAGCACAGTCGCCAGGAAACGGACGGGGTCCCTCACACAGGCTACAGCCAAATCTTTCTTGTCCCCCGTCGCACCCTAAATTTCCCTTCCCACCCAAAACGTATGTTCATCGAGAACCTACCTCCCTCGACTTCGACTTCACAACCATCTCACACTCTCTCTTCCCCGAGGTTGTGAATCTTCTTCCCTTCGACCCATCATCCATACTGCTTCGGCATTTCCAGCATCACTTCTTCGGAACCGCGAGGTCTCCCATTCGTCTGCCGCCAGACCCCCTTTTTTTCTTCTTCTTCCCTCTCTCCTTGACCAACTCTCTCGCATCCCTTTCTCTCGTTCGTTACCCACCTGCGACGCTCCTTGACACGCGACTGCTTTGTAGACGTCCAGGTACGTACGTCTTCCTTCGTCTGACCCCGTGCGATCCTCCTTCCATCCCTAGACCACACGGTGAGAAACAAACAAGACCATCGTCAGGCCGTTGTCTCCTTTCTGTCCCATCGGCCGGCGACCTGGCTTGATCTTGCCGTTGCGCAGTCTCTTCTACCCCATCACCACTTCCCACTGTCGACCAAAAGTCTCCCTTTCCACCTCGCTTCCCCGACGCTTAGCTACTCGGTATCGGCATCATTGCCACACACACGTCGCGGCATAGCTAACTCCTTCTCTGTGCTCCAGATCTTTCCTGCAGATCAATCCAACCTTTGAGTTAACAGCCCCGACGATATTCGATATGGGTAAGCACCTTCCCCCGATGCTACACCGTGAGACAATGGCAAGGCATGGCCAGGCAAGAGGAGTCCAAGGGCCATCAATGGTCAATTGCCCTACGGGACCTTGGATCATCACTCGTCTCTCGTCTCGACCTACATTTTGGAACCCTCCTCTCGACATCAACGCATCTCTCGTTACACGGACTCATTCGTTCTACCAATCTACCGTTTTCTTGGGTTCTCCTTTTTTGGTCCTTTATGAAATAGGCCAGAGATATTGCCCTACACCACTCAGATCAACACAGCACAACATTCGCAATGGTCCTCAAATTGGTCGAACACGTCAAGGCACGCACCAGGAGCGTTCAGCTCGACAAGTCCACCACCTACGACTCCTCCAGGAGATACAGCAGCCTGCCGGGAACCGTCGATATCGTCGTCCACAAGGCCAAGGGGAATTCCAGGGCTACCTCTGAAGCTTTCTCGGACTCGACTGTCACTGTTCGCCGCTATAAGAGCATGCTTGACGTGGATGATGCACCCAAGATCGGGCCCAACAAACCCATATCATACGAGGATCTTTATCAGAACACCCAGCACAGTACTCCGTCACCCATTAAACACCCTCGGTCGGAATCCTCCCAGGAGCCCCAGGTCGCCAACCAGCCAGCCAACGTCGACATGGCTCTGCCAACCGCTCCGCCAGCATGTCAGAGCACCTTCCTCAAGCCTCTGCCTTGCCAATGCATACTTATCTAACATTCTTCGAGCAAGACGATGGTTTGCTAACGTGATTGCACTTCCAGCCTCCGAAGGTTCCCCCGCCACCTCCCCGCCGCCCTCGAGGGCGCCCACCTCGCCCCCTGCGGAAGACCCAGCTTCTGACCCTTACCAAGCTGGTGGTGCCTCCTCGGCTCCCTCCAGTGATCTTAGGAACATTGTCCGTCGCAAGCTGACCGGCTATGTTGGCTTCGCCAACCTACCTAACCAATGGCACCGCAAGAGTGTCCGCAAGGGCTTCAACTTCAACGTCATGGTTGTTGGTGAGTTTGGGCTTTTGTACTCAATAGTCGAAAACAATGGCTGACCGGAATCGTTCTTCAGGTGAATCCGGACTCGGAAAGTCGACCCTTGTCAACACACTCTTCAACACCTCACTGTACCCGCCCAAGGAGCGCAAGGGACCTAGCCTCGACATCCTCCCCAAGACTGTCCAGATCCAGTCCATCAGCGCCGACATCGAGGAGGCTGGCGTCCGTCTCCGCTTGACCGTCGTTGACACCCCTGGCTTCGGCGACTTTGTCAACAACGACGAGTCCTGGCGCCCAATCGTTGACAACATTGAGCAGCGTTACGACGCCTACCTCGATGCCGAGAACAAGGTGAACCGGATGAACATCGTGGACAACCGTATCCATGCCTGCGTCTTCTTCATCCAGCCCACTGGCCACTCTCTGAAGCCCCTCGAGATCGAGGTCATGCGCCGCCTTCACACCAAGGTTAACTTGATCCCCGTCATTGCCAAGGCTGACACCCTCACCGACGAGGAGATCGCCAACTTCAAGTCAAGAGTAAGTGGTTTTCAGTTCCGATGCCTTGGCCATTGCTCATGCTAACCTCTGGTATCCAGATTCTTTCCGACATCAAGTACCACGATATCCAGATCTTTGAGGGTCCTCGTTACGAGCTCGACGATGAGGAGACCATTGCGGAGAACAATGAGATCATGTCCAAGGTCCCCTTCGCTGTGGTTGGCGCTACGAACGAGATCACCAACGCCGACGGACGCAAGGTCCGCGGGCGTAGCTACCCCTGGGGTGTCATTGAGGTCGACAATGAGGAGCACTGCGACTTCGTCAAGCTCCGCCAGATGCTCATTCGTACGCACATGGAGGAGCTCAAGGAGCACACCAACAACAGCCTGTACGAGAACTACCGTACTGACAAGCTCATTGGTATGGGCGTGTCGCAAGACCCGAGCGTTTTCAAGGAGGTCAACCCCGCCGTCAAACAGGAGGAGGAGCGCGCCCTACACGAGCAAAAGCTCGCCAAGATGGAAGCCGAGATGAAGATGGTCTTCCAGCAAAAGGTCGCCGAGAAGGAGAGCAAGCTGAAGCAGAGCGAAGAAGAGCTCTACTCCCGCCACAGAGAGATGAAGGAGCAGTTGGAGCGCCAACGCATGGAGCTCGAAGAGAAGAAGCAAAGAGTCGAGAGCGGCCGGCCCATCGAGAAGGAAGGCAAGCGGAAGGGCTTCTCGCTCCGTTAAGAAGCCTCCTCCTCATCCCTGGTCTCTTGACGCCGCACGTTGTTCGCATTCTCTCCTTTCTACGACCCATGTCTAAGTACCAATGATGCCCATACAATACCAGCACAACGCGTCTCTTTGTCTCGATTCTCTTCTTGTTTTTTCTTACCACCCCCTTTCTCCGGACCTCTTTTAATCAAACAACCCCTCATCTAATCACATACGGAATCCCAACATCACCAAAAGTCTTTACGAAGCAGGCACGCAGGGGGGCTTGACGCGGACTGAGGAGGGAAACATGCAAAAGAAACAAATACGAGGAGTCATTGCTTCCGCGAGGCTTGATTCTGGCGATGAGGCGTTTCAACGGCACACTTTTTTTGAAGCTCTGCTGGCCGTGGTTCGTCTGTCTCATGGCGGACTCGGCTGAGGAGGACCTCGGGAAGAGACGATTGATTTGGTCAGTGGGACACATACTTGCGTTAGCAGAGTATCCTCGTGGATTCATTTCTTTTCGAAGAAGAGAGGCTTGCCACTCGGAATAGGGTTTTCTTATAATCTACGACGCCACGCTCGATACTCTTCTGTCGCCTTATGGTGTTGACTCAGCCAATTTCCCTCCAGCTGCCGACGCACACAATCATGATGGATAGAAGTTAACGCTGCGTCGTGAAGATCGGAGCAGCCCGCTTATTCTAGCAAGCAATCCCCCCCTCGATGTTGTATTTTATTCGGATGGGGTCATGGAGATGGAGGGTCGAAGATGGCCTGGCATGACAGGTGTTTTCGCTTACTTGGCATTTCATTTCCTTGGTGTCTTCCCTTTGCTATTAGTTTTGTGTGTACCGAAAAAAGATGATTCCCTAGATGTTGGTCCCATGACATAATTTGAGTGAATGGTACCTCTTCTGACGGGCCTGATACCAACGCGCGTCTTTGGCACACCCCACAACTGGCATCAAACGCACTGGGGGCCGCGTGTTGAGTGCAACCGATACCTCGAGTTGATCAAGAAAAGTATGCATCAACAAGTGGCTAGGTGTGTTGGTACCAAACAATCCCTATGGGGCCTCTTCCTGCAAGCACACTATCGAGATGATCTTCTGTGGCAAGCACCTGTCACGGCATCAAGCTTAAAGTGGAACCAACTAAGGGAGTAAGTAAATAGTCCTTCTCCAATGTCTTGACGAGCCAAGATGTGTATCACTTTTCTTTGCCATTGATGATGTACATATGAAGCTGTATCCGAGCCTTTTACATGCAGTCCTACAAGTTGAGGGTCTATATCCTGTTGTACAATGCCGCCGACTCCTCGCCTCGGCGGTACTACCCCCTCCGCCCCCGATCCTCTCGACGTGCCTCGCACACGTAACCATCGTCAATATTACATGTTTAGTGCCTCCTCAGATACCAGTTGAAGGCCAACTGGTTGGTCTCGTAGGGGAAGGGAGTAGGCACCTCAGCCATGCCGCGGCGCGCAACGGGGTGGCGGAGGTAGACGGCAGCGCAGATGTTCTGGTTCACCTCGAGGTAGCGGGGGATGAAGGCGAAGGGCGCCATGTAGCGGCGCGGCTCCCAAGGGGTCCAGTAGGGCTTGGACTCATCAATAGGGTTCTCGGCGTTTTGGCGGAGGAGACTGGCCAGCGCGTTCTGCTCCTGTCGCGTCAGGCCGTCAGCCTGCTTGCGCAACTCCTTGGAGGAGAGAAGCTCCGTGATGGTATCAGTGGTGGCCTTCTCCTTGTGGGCCGGCTTCTGGCCGGCCTGCTGGTCGCCCTCGGCGTTGCCCTCAGCAGGGACGGCCTCGACTTTAGAGCCGTCAAGCTTGAAGTCCTTGAGCAGGCCGGAGAGGTTGTCGATGACGGCGTTGGGGTCGTTGAGGGACGCCTCGGCATTGGTCACGCGGCCTGACGACGAGATGGCGCGCTTGGCTTCCGTCATGAAGGCGCGCAGCTGGCGCTTCTTGCGTGGGTTGAGGCCATCGCCGTCGTGGATGAGCATCCTTGCAGAGCGGACAAGGGCCTTGAGCTGCTTGTGGTGCGCGGCGCGGCGCTCTTCCTCAGAGGCCTGGCTCTCTTCTGCTGATTCGGCAGCAGCGGCATTGCCCTCACCATCCTCAGGGGCCGCAGCCTTGGCCTCGGCGTCCTCGACGGCTGCCTCGGCGGCGGCTTCGGCCTCGGCCTCGACTGGTGTATCACCGGCGGCCTGTTCTGAGGCCTCCGGGTCGAGGATGCGGCTCTTGCCCTGCTTGGAGTCCTCAACGGCGTTCGCCGACTCCCAGTCCTCACCGGCGAGAAACTTTGCGTGGGCGGGCGTTTTCGGACGCCCGGTGGCGTAGAGGACGGAGTCAACATCGACCTGGAACATGTCGCCCGGGTTAAGCTTGTAAGAGCCGTATCGCATCTGGAATTATACGGAATCAGTCATTGAGTGCTCAACCACGTGGTTTACACAGTTTTCTTCTTTTTCAGGAACTCACAGGCTTGCCGTTGACCTTGACGGCACCGTGTGTGCAGAACTGCTTGGCTTGTAGCGTGCTGCTGGCGAACATGGCGCGGAAGATGGCGACGTCTAGCCTCCTCTCGAGGGGCGCATAGGCCATCATCATGTACGGCGTCATTTCGTGGACGGGCCGGGCCAGCATCTGGCCCCTTGAATCTCTGGCGGCAGTCAACTGCGCCGGATGAGAGTAAGAGGTCGAGGGACGGCTGAACCTCCGAGCCCGGGCCTGCCGTTCCCGTTCGTAGCGGGAGAAGTCGCCGGCGGAGGGCGTGCTTCCCTTGGAGCCGGGCTCAGAGTGTAAGCCGGAACCGCGGCCAGCGGCCTGCTCGGAGCCGTCGAACGTGGCGAGGTACTCGGGAGGCATGTCTACGGCGGAGAAGAGACGGCGGGAAAAGGCGCGATTCCAATCCGACTCCTTGATGTGGGCGCCGTGGTAGCTTCGGGTCATGGACTTGGCATCCCATTTCTGCTGGAAGAAGGTCCTAGCAAAGCGATTGTTTTTCAGCCTCGCCGTGGCCAGGTTATACAGGTTGTATTTGTTCCATGACTGGCGGATTTTCTATTGACGAGGGTTGGACGGTTAGCTACTATTCGTGGTCCCGCCGTGTGAGAATTGCAGGTGGTCGGGGGAAAGTGTCGCATGATGTTGTTCGCAGAGCGTTCGGGAGAGAGATGGGGCTATGATTGACACCGAAGCCAGAGGAGCGGATTAGGGGAGGGCTTACAGGCTTGGTCAAGCTGTACCATCTTGGTTTTCTGCCTCTCATTTTGGGCTAATTGGGGTGGGGTGATGTGATCGCGTACTAGGAGCTGGACAGATGGCGACAGCTTCAGGAGCATTAGACGCAGAGACGGAAATTTTGGTGATGGGACGGCATCTCCCGATGAGGCGGTACGTACCTCATCCGACTTGACAGAGCCGTCACGTAGTCACGTGCAGTAGCAGGTGATTCCACTCCAAGGTGCTTACCTAAGGCACAAGCGGAGATCCCCTTGAGTCGTGGGAGGCTGGAGGCGAGGTCCCCTAGGATAGAGCCGGTACGTGCCCAGCCTCTTACAGTGTTCACTGTCACTTGTGTGGTTGATTTTTTCGTCCCCCCCCCCCCTCCCACTCCACCAGTGGAGCTCGGCTGCGGGCGGTGTGGTATCGAGCGCGCGCAACCCGCTGCGGCAGAAACTGGAGCTTGGTCGTGCATGCGAATTCTCGTCGCAAAATACTGCTTTGGGGGGGGGCCGATGCTGCTCTTTTTTTTTCTGCCATTCCTGCGCGCTATTACTACCAAAGATTTATTGTTTTCTTACCAGGCAGTGTCCAAAATTTCAAGCAACAAGACACTCTCCCCGAACCAGAAATCAACTTGCTCTAGAGTCGCCGATTCGCATTGACTGGTATTTACCACTGTAAGCTTTCTCCGAATTACTCACTTGTCCTCTATGGATGACTACTACCTATCGCCTGCGTACTACCCCGCCACACAATATTCCTCCTAACCTTACCCTCGAGACTGCTTCTCCCTCGCCGTGTTACTCATTCTGTATACGCTAGTATATCTGATTGACTACGGCGCATTCCATTTCTGAAGAGGAGCCCGTCATTGATTGTTTCTCCGTTTCGCAGAACATCCGACTCGCGCAATTTACATATTTCGACTCGTTCCAACATGAGCGCCGCCGAGGAAACCAAGCCCATCGAGGCTGTCGCTGCCGAGGCGCCCGCCCAGGTTGAAGAGCCTACGAAGGTTGAGGAGCCTGCGAAGGTCGAGGAGACCGAGGCCAAGTCTGCCGAGTCCGAGAAGAAGGACGCCAATATCATCAAGACGACTGCTCAGATCGACAACAAGCAGCACGCCAACAACGTGAAGTTCGACGCTTCGCTACTCAAGGAGACCGACGACCCTGTTGAGATCCGGAAGCAGGTAAGGCGCTGCACCCGCGTATTCCAGAGACAACGATGGCATTGGCTGACGCGACCGAATCTAGGTCGAGTTTTACCTTTCCGACAGCAACCTGCCGCACGATAAGTACCTGTGGGAGCTTACTGGCGGCTTCGAGAACAAGCCCATCCCCCTCAAGACCATCACCAACTTCAAGCGCATGCGCCGCTTCCAGCCCTATTCCGCCGTTGTCGCTGCTCTGAAGGAGAGCACCCAGGTCAACATTGCCGGCGAGGAGGGCGAGGAGACCATCCAGCGCAAGCAGCCCTACACCCCTGGCAGCGACAAGTACAACGCCCGCTGCGTCTACGTCAAGGGCTTTGGCGACGAGGAGCCCTCTACCCAGTTTGACCTCGAGGCCTTCTTCACCCAGTTCGGCCCCATCAATGCCGTCCGCCTTCGCCGCACCAACGAAAAGCTCTTCAAGGGCTCCGTCTTCGTCGAGTTCCCCGATGAGGAGGCCGCACAGAAGTTTGTCGCCCTCGACCCCAAGCCCAAGTGGAAGGAGCACGACTTGAAGATCATGCCCAAGATCGACTACGTCCGTGAGAAGAGCGCCCTGATCAACGCCGGCAAGCTCGAGCCCAACTCATCTCGCCGATTCTTCGAGGGCAAGGAGGGCAGCGACCGTGGTGGACGCGGTCGTGGCCGCGGTGGCCGTGGCGGCAACTTTGGCAAGGACGACTGGAAGCAGCGCCGTGACAACGACCAGAAGAACGGCTTCAGGGGCGGCCGCGGTGGACGCGGTGGTCGCGGCCGTGGCCGTGGTGGTGACCGTGGCCGTGGTGGCGACCGCGACCGCCGGGGCGGACGCGACAACCAGGAGAACCGCAAGGACCCCAGCGAGGTCACGAGCGACCGCAACGCGTACGTACCAATCCCTGCTCGTGAAACAAATAGCGTGACTGACTATTCCTGCAGTGGCAAGCCTACCATCCAGGCCACGAACGGCAAGGGCGAGACTGTCGCGGAAGATAAGAACAACAACGGCAAGCGCTCCCGCGAGGACGATGGCGCCGCCCAGCCCGAGGCGAAGAAGGTTGACACCAAGACTGATGTCGCCGCATAGGCGGATGAGGTGGATGTCTACCCATTTGTGCCTTGGATTCCTCTGAAACAAGATACCACTTACAAAAGCAACTTTATCGGACTCAATTTTTTTGGCTCTCCCGCCCGTTGACAAAACGAGGCAAACGGTCTACGGCGTTCATGGGACTTGGCTTTAGGTATATCTGGCTTAGAGGTCTGGTTGTTACGAATAGCATGAGCATGTGACCTTGGGCGGAGAGTGCCTCCCCCCATCTTGCAAAAAGCGCAACTGCGAGAACTATCTGTCACTCTTCATCAGCGGATATGCGGCTCTCTGCCGTGTCACATGTTAGTCAATCGAGATATTTCTGACCACTTCAACAACTGTTGGCTCCCCGAATCAGTCGAATTGTCGTGAGAAGGGCACTTAAGAAGTACGTATGTTTGCTTGAGGACCGACCGCTTGACCTTGGGCGGCTTATTGTTGGGGACCGACCAGCTAGTGTAGTGCCAGCAAAGCGCGAGCAGCATGCCGAATCTCGGTCCGGCGAAATCGGCTGGTTATTAAAGATTTCATTCGATCGCCAGCCCTCGTATCTGCACTGTCGGTCAAATTCCGAGATGGTAGGGACGAGGCACGCCGCCCAAGGATCTTGGCCGTCACAGATTCTGAGATTGGATAAGGTGACGAGTTTGCAAGACAGCCAGATTGTGGAGACATGGCTTGTTGGCTCCAACCAAACTCAGGACGAGCCAACAGGAGCTGTCATCCGAACGTCAGCGGTCCGGCATGCGCTGCCGATTCGGCACCGGACGCCGGGACGGGCAGACCAGCCCGCACGGAGTACGGAGGCAAACCCCGGTCACTCGGTTCTGTCGGTTTCTCAGTGCTGCGCCATGCGCCTACGCGCCAGGGGAGCCACGGCGTTTGTTGTTTGTGGTTCTCTATGTCCGCTTTGACTAAGAGCATCATCCATTCTTCCCACTGTTTCAATGTCGGCTTGCTCACAAACAGAACCCATGTTCCCGGAACACTACGGAGGCGGCTAAGGACTTTCGAAGTTTCGGGGGTGCCTGCGCCTAGCGCCGCTTCAGACCGCATCATGTGGTCATGGGTGTACTTGGTGTTCGATCTTTCCATGGTGCTCTTGGCCGCTTCTGATCTGACCGTGTCAGCGGACGTCATTGGACAGTAAGCCAGCCACTTTAGCTCGTCTTGGGCCGAAGATATCGGCACAACGTCCACCTTCCCGAAGGGCAAAGTAGTCCTGAAGTGTGGCCGATGGAGAAGCGATGTGATGCGGGCCGCGCTTCTGGGGAACACTAGCTGGGGTGGGTGCAAAGAGATTTCAACACTTTTCTGCCCTTCTCTTCAAGTCGCTGGTCTTCTTCTTTTAATTTAACTGAACATCTTTTCCATTTGTCTGGAGCTATACAAGTGTAATTACAACTCCTTCTCTTGTACAAAACCATCTGTCGTCCGGCTCTGTACTGCGTCGTCAATTCTAGCTGCACCAAGGTCGAATAAGCCTGGCATGCCCAGACACAAACATTGAACTTTTCCGTAACAGTGAAACTGAGAGGGCAATGACGGAGACGAACAACACAACTCAAAACGAGTCTCGCCATGGTGACCCGTCAACAGGCCCGCGGCGCACGACGCTGAGACAAGAGGTCAAGAAAGCCATCTCTGCACCGGCGGAAAAGGAAGTACGAGAGAAACAGTTGGATTCCTCGAAGCATTCCATCTGCTCGGACGACACCGACAGCAGTTCCGGACACGGCGAGCGCGTCCACCAGAGCTTGAGGAGCGCCACATCCCAATCTCTGTCGAGGACGATATCCGAAGTCAGAGACGGCATCGAGAACAGGCGAGATCTGGAACTCGGCCCTCCTTCGGACTTGGAAAAGACACCAACTACTCGAACCCCGCAGGATCCGAACTTGGTGACATGGGACGGCCCAAACGACTCTGGAAACCCGAAGCAGTGGTCCATGAAGAGAAAGTGGGCAGCAGTCTTCTGCAGTATGTCGATTCCCGAATGACAAGTTTGGTCCTCACTGACATCCCCAGTATCTTGCTTCACCCTCCTCTCGCCAGTTTCTTCGTCCATGGTTGCCCCCGCGCTGGAGGCTATCGGCGATGAATTCAACATCGCCAGCTCCTTCGAGCAAGCTCTCGTCCTCTCCATCTTCGTTCTCGCCTATGCCATCGGCCCCTTGGCCTGGGGTCCCCTTTCAGAGCTGTATGGACGCGTCATCGTCCTCCAGCTCACGAACCTCTTCTATATGTTCTTCAATCTCGGGTGCGGTCTCGCCCGCACAAAGAGTCAGATCATCGCGTTCCGCTTCTTCGCCGGCCTCGGCGGCTCCGCGCCCCTTGCCATCGGCGGCGGCGTCCTTGGAGACCTCTTTGAAGCCGAGCAGCGCGGCAAGGCCATCTCGATTTATAGTCTCATGCCGCTCCTGGGCCCGGCGATTGGCCCCATCGCCGGCGGCTTCATCACGCAAAACACAACGTGGCGCTGGATTTTCTACAGCACCACCATCCTCACAGCCGTCATCCAGTTCATCGGCTTCTTCGTCCTCCAGGAGACCTTCGCGCCCGTACTCCTTGCTCAGCGGAAGAAGCGCCTCATCAAGGAGACGGGCAACAACGCCCTGCACACCGACTTTGACCACCCGGACCGCACCTTCGCCCGCACCCTCGGCATCGCCCTCACCCGCCCCTTTCGCCTGCTCGGCACCCAGCCGCTGGTCCAGTTCCTGGCGCTGTACATGATGTATCTGTATGGCCTCATGTATCTCGTACTCTCGACCTTTCCCGCACTCTGGACGGGCGAGTACGGCCAGTCCGTGGGGATCGGCGGGCTGAACTACATCTCCCTGGGTCTCGGCTTCTTCATCGGCGCCCAGACGTGCGCGCCGCTGCAGGATCGCATATACGCCGCCCTTAAGCGCCGGTACGCCCCCGACGGCGGGCCCGGACGCCCCGAGTTCCGCGTGCCGATGATGCTCCCCGGCGCTCTGCTGGTCCCGATAGGACTGGTGATCTACGGCTGGACGGCACAGCACCACGCGCACTGGATCGCGCCCAACATTGGCGCCGTGATCTTTAGCGCGGGCGTCATCATCGGGTTCCAGTGCATCCAGGGGTTCCTGGTCGACACGTACACCAAGTACGCCGCGAGTGCGGTGGCGGCGACGACGGTGCTGAGGAGTCTGGCCGGGTTCGGGTTCCCGCTGTTCGCGCCGAGCATGTACCAGAGACTGGAGTACGGCTGGGGCAACACGTTACTCGCGTTTCTGGGCATCGCGATTGGGTGGCCTGGCCCGTTTTTGCTGTGGAAGTTTGGGCCGGGGTTGAGGAAGAAGAGTCAGTTTGCTGCTGGTTGAACGCCGGCACCTGTACAAATAACGATAACCCCATGAGGGAATTGAAGCAGAAGTATGAAGTCTTACGGGGTTGAATGGAACGAGCAACTATAGAGGAGAGGTGCATGTGTGTTTAGCATAGGTCGCGGCAGCAAGCAAGTCATGTCTACTTTATGCACTACTTTCAAACGACCCTTCGTATTTACGGTGCTACATATTATGAAACTCGTCTCCGCAAACACAGGCCCGGCAAGGCAGTGTAGTTAAGCATTTCTATTCAAATCGAACCGATCAAGTAAGGCCAGTGAAGTAAGCTAGTATTGGAGTATGGCATCACCAAAAACATCACCGCGAATATAGATATGTTGAGGACTTGCGGCAAGCCCTTAAGGTCATGCAGATTTTCAATCTCCGTCGTCTTGAAAGGTTGTACTGATTCGTAAGTTTGCTGATGCCACGTTTTCAATCACCTGTGTTTCGATTGTGGTTCTATGAGTGGTGGGAGTTTAAACTTCCCGCAAACTGACAACGCAGAATGCTCTTCCCGCGCTTGCCCTTGAGCGAAAAGATAGGGGGAATACTCTCCGTTTGTAAATCCCTATATCGTTCTAACAAATCACCGATATACTGATAGGCTCGAACTATTCGTTGAGTCCGCTGTCTTTGAAGATTGATGTGGTCTACTTAGCGGACAAAAGTTCGTGGATTCGAGTTCAACTACCTGATGATGGATAGGCCCGAGATGCATTCCCAGGAATCGTGCGCCAGCCTATAATGATGGCTTTGCTCTCCTCAGTTTAGGAGCGCTTCTCAAGTAGCGGATGGAGGATAGAGTAGGTATTGTTTGATTTTTGCCGGCCGGTCATTGTTGCTAATTGACCGAGGTAGGTTGGATGGCACCGAAGCATCGACCGGCCCCACTCGCACCGGCCCCCATCCGGCGCCGATGCAGCCAAACTTCCGCCTGGGGAACTGCACAATGAAACCAAGCGGGCCCTTCGGCGTCAACCCTTCCGAAACGCGTGCAGATGCTGTGAGCACCATATCCTGCCACAACTCGAGAGGATGATCTTAGAGAACATCCGAAGGTGGCGATTTTTAGTACAGACAAACGTTCAGCAAGTGTAAGCGGCCAGCTGGAACGTTTCGAAGTTTTGCCACCGAAACAGTATTCGAAGGTAGCTTCGGAAGCGGAACCAATATGGAGCAAGAAGAAACACGCTGCTTCGGAGTTCGCCCCATTTGCCTGAATTTCGCGTGAGGAGTGCTGGGGCAATGTGCAGGAGAAGGTTGCAGACAGTGTTACATAGGTAGGGCGTGGGCGGCATGATCACAGGTATGATTGTTCATCCTTCCGCTGCACAACCATGCCATGTGCTACACATCACGGTATCACGGAGTCGATTGAACTCTTCTACAGACATGGGAACGATGCTCTGAAGCTGTTTAAAGGGACTGCATCTATTCAATCGGGCAAAGGCCGGCTGGCTAGTGGCGAATGCTGGCAAACGAATCCATGAGTTGGGTGTCACTGCAGCGCAGCATTCATGGTACATGACTGGAGACAAACCCTACACACGATGTAGTGCTGCCGAGGGGGCTCTGAAGTCCACAGTGGGATAGTCAAACTACACATTGCGGGGTGTGACATCGCCAGGTCTATGGATCCAGACTTCAACAGAAGCCGGTAGCTCTAGGCGATCCAGACTTGTTGGTGCAGTCCCATTCCAGCTCCACAAGGTGCTGCTGTTGCTATTTCCAAACGCAGCTTGGCTGTATCCGGAAATGGTCGGAGGAGATATTCCCTTGCCGCCCATAGGGAAATACGCGGACACATCAGCAGACGATCAGAGTGATCCAATATGAAGGATCCTACCCAGTGGAAAACCAGAATAGAGAAAACCTGGAATGTCTTATACTTATCCCAGTGGCTATTCTCGCGACTCTCGGTTCTTTGCTTAGTGATGAGTAGAAAGTATCTGGTGGCTTCTTCTTTGGGACAACCAAGCCGGGTTGAGGTGGGTTGCATTTATGGTATCAGGCATGAACGGGAATGGGATTTGAAAGTTGGCTTTATTGAGCCACTCTGGCTCCCGAACACCTGACGGTCGACCAGTAGGAACGGGTTTCCCATGGTTTACGGAGAACACTGGCCGGGTTGCAACGGTTCACAGACCATGAAAATGAGTTTCACAAAGATGGCGCATGGGGGCCTCACCCCGTCCAACGCGGGAGGGCGCGGCTCAGCGGGAGGGGGACCGAGAAAGGAGGTAACAGCAACGGACGGGAGCATTTTTATACAACCAACATCCCACAGTACCTCGACAGGCTTCTTCTCAACCCAGAACCCTTGAGGATCACTTCGGCAAGACTGTAGTTATTCGCCTTGACGCGATACAAGAACCCCAAAAGTCTCTCGAGTGGCAAGGCAAGTCTCAGATAACGCCCTTCCTCACAGGTGGTTCAAGCCTGGGTCCTGCAGACACCATGCGCGTCCATGCCATCCCAGCCTATATTCTGAGAAGTACTTGGAGTGATAGGGGGACCAGTCGCTCCGCTCTCCCTCTATTGAACCCTCGACCCAAGATGGTTCTGCCAGTCCACGGCACCCGAATGGTCGCCCCGTGCGGGGAGAAGCGGCGCCGAACTGCTCATCAGTTGTCGAGTACGGAGACGATAGACGCAGGAAGTCCCAGGGAGTCTCTTCACGCCCCAGACAGCGCCGCCGTCTCGCCTCGAGAGGGGACGGAGGGCTGGCTGCTCGCATTTCTGTCATGCACAAATGTGCGGAGCCGGTGCAACCTTGACGTGCGTGCCGCCCCGGATATCTGAAGTGGTTAATTGGTTTTTGTGTATGGGCCCATCCACAGAATAAGAGGACAACTTCCAAACGTGAGCCCCCTTTCGAGTGCAGAAGTCCTTCGCCGAAGGGCGGTCTTGGACACTCGTGCTGTCCCGATAGAGTGACCTGCATCTTTCACAGCTTTCCCGGCTACTTCATCAAAGTTTAGCCGGCACGTGCGGGCAATGTATAATATCTCCTTTCCTCCGACCCCAGATCCCAAGCTCAGCTGTCGAGTGTGCGTCCGAGTGCCGTATGCAGCGGGGGGGGAGGGGGTAGGATTCGGCGTGTCTAGCGAGACTACACACGCAGGCAGTGAGAGTCATATTGCGACAGAAAACATATTGGCAGGCCCGAATAAGCCGCGTGCTGCAGCCTCCTCGTCCCGTGCGGGCTGGCTAGGGGTCGATGGGTGAGCTGATATGGAATCCAACAGAATTTGGGCACCGAGACTGGACGAACAGGTCGGCCCGTCGTTGCAATGTACAGGTAACATCGGGTCTGGCCCTGCGGGAATCCATCATAAGCAATGTCGTATGCGCTCGCAGGCGACCGGGAGAACATGGTAGGCCTTCCCAGTCAGCTCACCAGCCATTTCCCGTCCCAACTTTCGAACATGGACCGTTCTGCCCAGGCGTGCAAAGCAGTCCTGATTATGGCCTAGTCGGTAGCAATATGGCAGATCCTTCCAGATCAGCGGAGCGGCGGGTCATGAGAAGGACTTCCGCCCTGGGAAGAGGAGATCCTTTCCTGTAGTTCAGCACGATCTGCAGGTGCCGCTAAGGAAACTCCCCGAACAGTCCACTGAGAAGGCCGATTATTATCATGCCTGTACCGAGAAATTGGGCATGGGCTCACGTTGGGGCTGTTCATTGTCCCTGGATGTGTGGGAAAGCAAGCAACAGGCTCCCAAAGATTGCCCCCTCTCTGGGGCCGACACTTGACCGGGACGCAATGAACAGAATGGTGGTCCGGTCGTGCGGTAGCTCGGCCTTAATGCTGTCTAAAAAGGGCTCATCCTTCTGTCGTAAGTATGTCAAGCGTAGGGCCGGTGAGGCAACTTCTCTTTAGGTGGAAGGGCGGTCCAGATACTGGAGGCCCCAACGTCGTCAAACAATTTGATCTTTGTTGATACAAAAATGTAAAGATGACCCCCAGAATGGGCGTGCTAATGACACAGGATGATAAAAAAAAAAAAAAAAAAAAAAAAAAAACCATGTGAAACCACACGGAATGGTTCCTTCGTCCAAGTGACAGATGACCTTACACCTGAAGTTTGGTTGGTAGCTCCCTGGTCCGCTAGACCACCCGGCGTCACTTGACAGCCGCCTTATTCTGGTGATTGGAATTAACAACATATCTGTGGGGGCCAATGCATCGAACTACCTAGGTATGATGATCGTAGCAACGGTAGCCAATGGCATTGTGTCCCTTCGAAGCTGGATTGTTGGTTGAGAGGATTCGGTGGTGGCCTGGTCAAGCCAAGACGGCACGAGGACTTCAAGCCAACGGAAGCCAGGGTTCTGAGCTCCGACTCCATTCGAACTGTGACAGAAAAGGTCCCAGTCAGAGTGCCCGCATCAGAAAGGAGATATTCGCCTGTCTTGGACCTTGTCCAGGACTAGGGGGCAGTCAGGTATAGAGCGGGGAGAGATCGAATGAGAATACTTCGCCACGGGGAACTATGATACGCCTGCCGGAACAAAAGTCGTTGACCACCCACTATTCCCTCTCAAATCTAGGTCAGCGGGCCGAGCACAACCGAGAACGTGATGTCTAACCATTTGGTGGCGACACTGTGAAAGAGTGACATAATGGAGACATTGTATGGAGAATGGTATGTCATGATCAGGCAGACACCTTGACATCATGAGCAGAACGGTTGAAGTACCCAGCTGTAGTTGGCTTCTTTGTTTGACGTAACCGAAGCCGTCCCCTGCGCTAGATATGTTGGCCTGAGGGCGGTTCGCATCTCAAACTGTCAGGAGAGCTCGCGCGACCAGGTGTTGGCGTCGGTGAGTTGACTTTGCGATGTTGGGGGCTTGGAGCAAGCACAGTGATGTATGAAGGTGTGTGGATGAGTTGGGGTACAACAAGGGGTGTCCATTGGCTTGCGGCGGAAGCACTTGGGGCAAAGCCACGAATGGGAGCAAAGGGGGCCGTCAAGATGTTTCCCCGAATCTTGGAGTTGCGGACCGAAGACCGTTAACGGTATGGCGCCACAACGCGACGCCGTGCCGAATTCAGGCTGAATTCCTCGTGGCACCTTGGGCAACCTAAATTGGTGGCGCCATGCCGGCCTGGGTTGGCCCAACTCCATCTGTCCATCAAAGACAGACTGTAGATGTCGAGAAGGCCTACGGATGACTCGCTTGCTTGGGCAGATCCGGCAGAGAGAACTCTGACATGGGATAGTCGACAGCTTGCTGTGCATGGCAACCCTGAAAGAGTCGGCCATGACGTTGTCGATGGATGGCCGAATCCCTTGTATGGGAAGCTCTGTGGTGGGCAGCACTACTCGCGACGTCCGCTGCGAGAGATCTAGTGTAGCATGCGATTCGTGTTTTCAGTCATGGGTAGGTAGCCTGGGCTGCCACGGAGAGCTTGGAATCAAACTGTGGTAGCGAGGTGCTGGCAGATGACCACGGCGCAGTGCTGCTTCATGCATGAGCCCTAAGATGAAGGCGAAGCCGTCCTGGTATGCCGGGGGTTTGGTTCCTGGATGGTCCAGGCTCGCTGAAGGGCCTGAGAAGCTTGAACCAAGTCGGGGTGTCTCCGAGGAAAGGGTCCATCGGTATTTCCTTTTGCCGTCTCTGTCGTCGCGGGATATTGGTCGCTGGTTGCACGCATCATCAAAAGTTCTCCAGAATGACCCACTGCCCTTGCGTAACTCCTCCAACTTCTGCCGTTCTTCAACCGCACTCAGGCCGATTCGGGAGAGGACCGCCCTTTTGGGTTTTTTGGATGCAAAATCTCTCAGGGTCTACCTTGGTCTCTGGTCTCAATAGGGTGGGGATGTTTCCTGGTTACTGACACGGGGACCCTGACACCAGATGTCTTTGATGATGAGGCAGGCAAACGGCCACAAAGCGGTGGGTGTGTGTGGCTTGGTTGGGGGCTATCTGATCTAGCGTTTGGAGCCAGCAACAACACAACACAGGCGACGAGCTAACCGTGAGAGCGACGCGGAGCCACAGCCGAGGCCATCGTAAAAGTTCGGCTTTATCCCTACACGCACGACGGGACTCTCGGGGAGGGCCGAGTCGACTTCAGGGGTGTGACGTGAGTGCAGGCGACGAGTGTTCGTCTTTGTGTGTGTACTGTATGTGGAGGAGGCGGGATGACTGCAATAGGGCGTGTGTGGAAGGTGAGGAGAAACATCCTTTGCTCCGCATGCAAGTGCGGAGAAGCGGTCGATGCTGCTCAATGGGCCGGGTCAGAGTGACCGTTTCTCCAGACTGGGAGGCGCCAGTCTCTGAGTGAGGGTGGTGGTGGTGGTGGTGGTGAAGGTGGTGTGGTGAGATTGGTGTGGCAGCACACACATAGCCTGCAGACCTTGGAAGCCCAAACGAGAAGGAAAGCGAGCCAATTGAGACGGATGACGGGAGTCAAGTGAAGAGCATCTCAGTGTGCTATTTGCTGGGCCGACTCTCATTTCATCTCGCCTTGGTCTCTTCAACTCATTGCAAGTGAGAAAGTATCGCACCAAGTCACATCGTACTGACCCAGGAGAAGCACACATACCCCTTACAGGCGCCTTGACGTAGATTAAGTCGACACCAACTGACGATGAACAGGGTTGCTGACTTTTGGCTGTCCAAGGATTGTTCTTTTTCTCTTTCCTTTCTCCTGTTTCCCCGGGGTTTGTGGGGCCCTGAGAAGCTGTCGGCAGTCGACCTGCGGAGCCAGAGGTATAGACTCCTCAACCGTCCTGGCCCATCCATGACTTGGGTCTAATCGTAGACCAGAAGTCTGACTACCTTAGGCTGAGGAGAGGTGAAGTGAGTATCCGTATGCCTGATGAATACTGCACTATGGTACACACACTACCTTTCCTTGCGGTATTGATCCAAATGAAGAAGGCTGTGATGATGTCCGGTGTAATGAAGGGCGACTGAGAAGGCTGACTGTTGGACAATGGTGACGATGCGCGTTGGTTGGTGTTGCGGGGAGGGCGAGTGCTTGTTCAAGTTGCAGAGGGAACCATCCCCCTCCATCTGGGGGGTGGACCTTCCATTCTACCTGTAGACATTGACAAGTGCTTCTAATTTCAAGCTTGACGCAGAGTAGGATATGTACCCAGGAGACCCCTGGAACTTTGGCCAAGTACATACCGTACCTACATGAGTGTGTGTCCCTGCGGATGTTGGAGGAGAGTTGATCGTCTCGGTCATCCCAGCTGTGTCTCTTCGCGTCACGAAGTTGCCAGTATGTATTTCCCGTGTCGAGGCCTTCAGCAAGGCCCAAAGAGACATGGGAAGATTGGTTGGTGAACCTCGGAGAAGAGCTTCCGCGTGACTGGTAGCAACCAAAGTAAGTCGGTGTGATCAACCTGCCCCCCCAAGAAAAAAGAAAAAGTCCTCAAGATCAACCATCCCATCCCCATTCCCATCCACCCCGTCCAAATGCCAACCCCCCCTATCTCTCCAGAACCCGTTTCCCTACTTCCTTGTCTTCTCTCCGCATTCTCTCCTACCATACAAGACCCCTGTCGTTTTTCTTGTGGATTTTGTTTTGTTTTCGGACCGGGTTTTGTACGTACTGCCATGTACGTACTTGTACTCCCTCCATACCTACTCACCACTCTTCACCGACGGCACCCAAAACCTGGAGAGTGTAGATTTGGGGGGTAACAAGACAACTCGTCTTCCTTTTTCCTGGTGCGTTTGTGGCGCAGGGCGACATGCAGCAAAGTCACACCCAGATACAGATACAGATACAGACGGAGCACGACAAGAAGCTATCCGTCAGGACCCATGAACAAGAAGCCGCCCTTACTACGTACGTATGGGCAGGTCTGCCGCCTGTTTGCCCTGGCACACGCACCGTCTCCACGTAAAGATGCCATACCATGCCATCCATCCATCCATCCATCCGTCCATCCATCGTCACCACTCATCAGCCGAAAGGGTCCACTTCCCCACGTCCTTAGCTCCTGCTTGGGCAGATTCTGGCAATGCAGTCGATGAGAATCTGGGGTTGTTGCAGGGGCGCCCTCGCTTTCCCTCGCTTCTCCCAACCCGTCACTCGACCTGTGCATCTGCATCTGTTACTTAGACTGTCTTCGCAGGACGCAGCCCGAGCCTGCTGACGTTGTTCACGTTGGGCAATGCACCGCGATTTGGTTCGCATTGGGCCAGCCGAATCGTCTGAAAATGGAGGCTCGCCTCCGTCAACATGGCGCTATTCCCTAGGGGAAACGCATAATTGCAGGCACATATAGCGCCTCAGCGCTCGACGCCGTTCCGAAATGACCAGCTTCAGCCGTGTCTGTCGTTTGCGGATGTGCCCAGAGCCTGACATGGTGGCCATCATCTATATCGGCATCTCATATAGGGACACAATGACCGCTAATACTGGCCGGCGCCAGACGAGCCATAGACCCAGACCAGAAAGAAAAGAGAGAGAGGCTGCGTGGTGGCCGCCGCCGCGAGTGGCCAAGAAGACCGGGCAGCGGACGATGGTCGATGGGGCCCGGACAACGGTGATGCGTCTTCACTGTTCGGCGGCACTCAGCCCGAACAAGAAGAAGCCCAAGACGCCTTCCGCCAAGCCGAATGGTACTATTGGCCAGGATGGCACAGTCCACTTGGGGCCGCGGCGGTGGAGGAGGTGGTGGAGGTCTGGAGACGAGTCTGAAGACTGGGGCTCCTCCAAGACGATGGATTCTCCAACTCTCACCTCTCACCTCTGACTGTCATTCGCACTCTCACTTTACATTCTCACTCCAATCGGCCTGTGCCGCACCAACCCCTCCCCTCCCCCTCCCCGGTCCGCACTCCTCGCAATGACTTCTCACGCTTGACGCCGCTCGACGCTCACGCCACCCGCGGCCGTCGGCCTCGCCCAAATAACAAGTCGTGACTATTGCCCCCGAGGCGAGACCTGAAGCCTGAAGGAGACGGGCCGGGGACCAAAGGAACAGTGGGGAGCCTGTCCCGTCCCAGTGGGTGGGAAAAGGTTTCGGCGACAGCCCCGTGGCGTTCGTTTGTCACCGCCATGTCTTGCTTTTTCGATCGAGCTTTTTTGGGGGTGGCTACTGGCTCGAGAACCCGTTGGTTGTTCGTTCATTCGTTCGTCAGTCAGTCAGTCAGTCACCGTCACCGTCACCGGTACCGTCAACGGTTCGGCTGATTCTCTTCTCACCTCCCATTCGCCTCGTGTCTCGACGATCGGGCATGCGTACCCAACGCCGAGCCACATCTACACACATAACATCTCTCCGTTGAACCAAAAACATGACAAGATCATCGTCACCCCAGAATGAGGAGGGAGGGGGGCATGAAGCCCGTGGTTCCAGACCGGCGCAGCATCTTATTCTTGACTCTCTGGGGCATGTGGCCCTTTCCCTCGCGTCCTTCGCCCAAGATGCCGCCCGCTCTTCTCCACAGGACCACCACCTCGACCCGTGAATGGCCGTCTGTCGCCAGTTTTTCTCTTAGCATCTTGCCCATCGACAGACAGTTGGGGGGGACCCCCTGTTCCCCTCATTACAACCCTGCCCCCATTTTCGCATCTTATTATGTACAAGCGGCCCATATAAGTTACAACAGCTAAGGCCGAGGAACCACAAAGCCACCATTTCGCTTCTTCCCCCCCTTCGAGAACCTGACGCGCCGTGGCTAGCCTGTCTGCGTACCGTCTCTTTCTCGCTCTCTGAACGGATACACTCTCTGTACCTACATGCGTTGCCGGAGCTGTCTCGGTTTCGCCTCGTCGAATCATTCGCGCATATCCGTACCTACTTCCGCTCCCTTCGTCGCTGGTCACCAGTCACCACCTCGTCTTCCTCCATCTCTCGCCTTTTGCCTCGTCGTATGCCGGACTCGCCAATCTAAATACTATAGTACATACGACCCAACGACACACGGATCAACTGAGTTCTCCAGTCGACGGCCAATTCGAGCATCAACACCCTCCTGCGTGGAGCTCTATTGTACATGCACGCCAAGCGTCTGGTTTCGGACGGCTTTTCTTCAGACGGGATAGAAATTTTGTGGGAGAAAGGGATTCGAACGAGAGACTCAGCTCAACACCAGCCAGTGGCTACAGCGAGTGCCCGTCTCAGGATCTGCACCATTGATCGGACTGGGGAATCGGCAACTGTTCTCAAGCTCCCGAGTCGCCTTGAGGTTAGGACTGGACGTCCATCGATCCATAAAAGAGCAGACTGCTTTTGGCCTCTCCCCGCATAGCTCAAGGCTCAAGAGGGAGGACGATAGTAAACGGTTTACACGCCCGGAAGCTTCTTTGCCACAGGAGCGAGCAGCAAAGAACCTCGAATGACGCGAGAGAGACTTGATAGCCAAGGTGAGAGTTCATTCGCATACCAGGAATCTCATCTCTTCAGAGCTTCCGTCGCACGATTCTCTCTCTCTCTCTCTCTCTCTCCTCCGAGCCAAGCTGCCAGGCTACTCCGGCCCCCCTGTCACTTGTCCCGTCTTTCCTGGCGGCCAGGCCGTCTGCGCCGACCCCGCCATCGCTTGGTGTGCTGTTGGTTATTACTGTGCCGTCCCCCAAGGACATGGCAGATTATGTCGATGCTATGCTATGCTTGCCAGTCTGGCCCATATCGTTGTGCTCCACGCCCATATGTTTTCTTAACTCGGCCCATTCCGCACTCATCCATTTCCAGCCCGCCTCAGCACCGCTGACCAAACGCAGTAGGAAAACCATTGCATTAACGTACACGTCGTACCGAATCCGGGTCACGGAAGAGAAGTCCCAGACACATTGTCTATTGACGGTTCCCGGTATAGGGAACCAGCACTGTCACCGTCCAGTGTCTTCTCAACCATCCGACGAACTGCGGAACCCACATCGCTCCATCTTACATGAACGAAAGCAACTGAGTAGTTACTCGCCGTTCGAGCAACATCTTCACCATTGAGTCGCCACGCCACCGTCAACGGGCTTGGTCCCAGTACGAGCAAGACACCATGTTGTCCAATCCACTCCATCGATTCTCGCCATATCACGGCATGCAGTCGAGCACCCTCTTCTCCAACGCCCAGGTCTCAAACGGTCATCCTAACACGAACGGACTAGACCCGCTGGCGCCGAACTCGCATTATGCGTTGCAACAACTTCAACAACATGTAGGAGTGCACAACAACAACAACAACCCTCACTTGGCCCGGGGAGCCCCTCAGTCGAAGCACCGTCAACACCCATACGGTCCTGCGGCAGCTCGATCATCCAGCACTTCTGGGCCCGTCAGGAGGAGGATCAGTCGAGCGTGCGATCAATGCAACCAGTTACGCACAAAATGCGACGGGCAGCACCCTTGCGCCCACTGCGTAGGTGAGCATATTTTTACGCACAAACGTCGAGCCTTTGGGCCCCCCTAACCGACTAACACGTACGCAGAATTCGGGCTAGGCTGCGAGTATATCCGCGAAAGAAAGAAGAGAGGCAAAGCATCTCGGAAGGACCTTGCGGCGCAAGCTGCTGCTCAAGCCTCGGCGGGAGGGACGGGTCCTGGTCAAAAGTCACCCTCCGACGACAACAGGCACCCGTCAGAGCAATCCGAGTCTGTCGATGGCAAAGCCGGACAGCCGCTGGGCAGCGACCCGCAGCAGACCCGCAGCGGAAAGACTATGGAAGACATGAGTGACGATACTATGCAGCACAGCCAGAGGACAGGCTCGCTCGATAGCCTAGGAGACTTGACTGGTCATCCGGCCCACTTGTCAGCTCACCACGGGATGGACCGAGACCACCTGGAGAGTCCGACAACGCTGGACCTCAACGGTTACGGCGGCGTCCACGGCGCATACGACAGACAAGGTCTGAGCACGCACATGATGGCAGGATCAGCGCATGCGGCATACGGCCCGAACCCGGGCGGCATGTCGGCATACCCCGAGATGCCATATGCGATGCAGACGCAGAGCCCAACAGCTTATGCCAACGGCGCGCCATTCCGGATCGCCGCCAGTCCCATCAGCGCATATCCCTTGGGAGGCGAACCGACATCTCCTGAATGGATATCCATGTCGTCCCCGCCGGCACACTATCAGTCTCACATGCCTCCGAGCAGCTACGGCCATGCGGCCGCTCAACAGCTCCGGTATCCCGTTTTGCACCCCCTGCTCCCCCACCTGGGGAATCTTCTCCCAATCTCCCTGGCCTGCGACCTCATTGACCTCTACTTTGCGTCATCCTCGTCGGCGCAGATGCACCCGATGTCGCCGTACGTCTTAGGATTCGTCTTCCGCAAGAGATCTTTCCTCCACCCAACCAAGCCGAGACAATGCCAGCCTGCTCTCCTGGCCAGCATTCTCTGGGTAGCGGCGCAGACCAGCGATGCCCCCTTTCTGACCAGCGTACCGTCGGCCCGCGGAAAGATCTGCCAGAGGCTGCTGGAGCTGACCGTCAGCCTGCTCAAGCCGCTCATCCACACACCATCCGGCGACACATCTCCGGTAACCAGCCCCGCCATTGACGGCGTGGCGCTCGGCGGGCTGGGGGTCGCACTTCCTGGATCCATCAGCATGGACGCGTTGACGGGCGAGTCCGGCCCATTCGGCGCTGCCGGGACTCTGGACGACGTCATCACCTACATCCACCTCGCCACGGTGGTCTCCGCCAGCGAGTACAAGGGCGCAAGCCTTCGATGGTGGAACGCGGCCTGGTCGCTGGCTCGCGAGCTCAAGCTCGGCCGCGAACTGCCGCCGTTGCCCCTGTCCATGAACCAGCCCAACGGCCACGAGGTGGACGGCGATGCGGACGGCGAAACGGAACTGGGCGGCAACGGCCACCCGGGTGTCATCACGGAGGAAGAGCGCGAGGAGCGCCGTCGGATATGGTGGCTCACATACATCGTCGACCGGCATCTGGCCCTTTGCTACAACCGGCCCTTGTTCCTGCTGGACCTCGAATGCGCCGGTCTGTTGCAGCCGATGGACGACACGGCGTGGCAGAACGGGGAGTTCCGCCCGACCCAAGCCACGACCGATCCGAGTCTCGGAGACGCCGACAGCGGCCAGCCGAGCCGCGTGCGTGGGCCGCACTTCGAGTGTACGGGGCACAGCATATTCGGCTACTTCCTGCCCCTGATGACCATCCTCGGCGAGATTGTCGACCTTCACCACGCCCGGAACCACCCCCGGTTCGGCGTCGGCTTCCGCTCCGCCCGCGAGTGGGACGACCAGGCCGGCGAGATCACGCGGCACCTCGAGGCGTACGAGAAGAGCCTCGGGCGGTTCGAACAGCAGCACCTCACGCGGGTCAACATGGACGTGGACGAAAAGGGCGACGCGGCCAACCCGGAGGGCGCGGAGCACGGCCCGATCGCGGACATCGGCACGCCGTCGGTGCACTCGGTGCACACCAGCGCGTCGTCGAACCGCATGACGGAGAGCGACATCCAGACCAAGATCGTCATGGCGTACGGCACGCACGTCATGCACGTCCTGCACATCCTGCTGGCCGGCAAGTGGGACCCCATCAACCTCATCGATGACAACGACCTGTGGATCTCGTCCCAGGGCTTCATCACCGCCACGGGCCACGCCGTGTCGGCCGCCGAGGCCATCAACAACATCCTCGAGTTCGACCCGGGCCTCGAGTTCATGCCCTTCTTCTTCGGCATCTACCTGTTGCAGGGGTCCTTCCTCCTGCTGCTCATCGCCGACAAGCTCCAGCTGGAGGCGTCCCCGAGCGTCGTCAAGGCGTGCGAGACCATTGTGCGGGCCCACGAGGCCTGCGTTGTGACGCTCAACACGGAGTACCAGGTGAGCCTTCCCCCTCCCCTCTCTCTCCCCCGCATAATCCCACTCAAGTTTTCGGACGGACGGGCCGTGCTGATAGCAAGGGTGATGCGCAGCGCAACTTCAGCAAGGTGATGCGGAGCGCCCTGGCGCAGGTCCGCGGCCGGGTGCCGGAGGACCTCCACGAGCAGCACCAACGCCGGCGGGAGCTGCTCGCTCTTTACCGTTGGACCGGCGACGGCACCGGACTGGCCCTCTGAGCCAAGGCAGGCGGGCCACAAGGTCGGGATTTCATCCTCTTCCCAAGGTGGAGCGCCCGCTCGGCCGCCCCCCTTTCATTGGGAGGTTCCGACGCAAATCCGTCGGTGCCAGGAAGGAGTCCGGCCAAAGTGAAAAGAAGTAAGGGACGAGGAATACGGTGACGTGGACAAAAAGGCGAAGCGTGGGGGAAAAAAAGGGACGGGAACACGAAGAATGGGAAATAATGTAGGAATTACGGGTTAATCATCAGGTTGGCGGGTTTAGCGGGCTTCACACACGTAACATTCACCCAACAGGAGAAGAAAGGGGGGTGAGAGGGGGGTTTAAAGAGCGAAGGAAAAGATCATGAGGAGGAAGAGGAGACAGGGGCGCAGTGTTTGCTTTCTCCTTTTGAGGCTTACAAGAAACGACATCTCATGGCTTGTGGGTTTCATTATACCTGGGGGGCGTGGGGTGGGGTGGAAGGATTTATGTTCTTGGTTTCGATGTGTCTAGGTGTTGGACGGGACGGACGGAAAGACCGATTGACGGGGACGGAAAGGTTTGAACCTCATATGTACATAGGCAGCGGCGCTTGGTGGATGAGCCGAAAGAGAGATGTTGTGTCCTGTCGAGTTGACTATCCTTCCCTTGCTGTTCCCTCTCTCCACCCCCCCCGGAATTTTCACAACTCAGCTTCTAATCTATGCAAACGATGCCAAATCAAGCAAACTAGGCAAGCTAAAAGATGCTCAAATGGGTTCTTTTTTCGTCCTCTCCCTGCTCGCTAGATAACCGCCCAATAACATGGTGTCTAAAGAATCTTTCATAGCTAGGAGAGGCGGTTGGGGGTTCTTCTATCCACCCCCCATTGTCCTGTGCTCGCCGAACATACGACACATACGATACATGCGCATACACATGTATCTTAGTAAAACTGCAAGTCAGGTATCCCCACTCCCATCAGGCCGACGTACCACACATACATAGGCAGACACTATAAATGCCGCTAACAACGCGGTGACAAATGCTTCCCAGGTAGATGTAGGACATCACACTGCGGCATGCCGAAACCCCCGTACATATTGTTACACCAAACAGACCAGTTTTCCCCCCTCCTAATCCCCAGAGCGCCAAGATATCATAATGTGGAAGCAAGCCCCTTTCTTTTCTCTCCCCCCTCGAGCTCCTAGTCTAAGCCTGGCAGCCAACCGTTGGTGTTCAGCGAGCTCAGCCCGTCAAAGTTGGGGCTGTGATTATCCTCGGATGACTGCCTCTGCGGTTGCGGCATACCTCCGCCGGCGCCGGCGCCGCCTCCCGTGCCGCCATTGCCGGTGCCGCTGTTACCGTTGGAAAACATGAAAATCTGGTCCCCGGTACCCGTTGGCATCCCCGCCCCGGGTCCGCCAGCGGCCGCAGCCGCCGCCATATTCCACGCTTCAAAGTTCTGATGCCACTTTGCGCCGTCGTTAAGGAACCAGTCCTGGTCGAGGCCCTGGAAGACCTGGCCTGGCGAGACCTGCCGTCCGTTTGGTGGACCAGGGCGACTGTTACCCGACGATGCGAGATTGTTTTGTGGAGGGTTGTTCATCGCGTTATATCCTTGTTGCTGTTGCTGCTGCTGCCGCTGCTGCCGCCGCTGCTGCTGTTGTTGATGATGTTGCTGTTGCTGTCGCTGTTGTTGCTGATATGTCGGAATTGATTGTGTTAGTCCCGCCTGCGGCCATCCGCTGAGTGAGCCCTGCCCCATGTCGCCCAGACTGCCGGACGCCGCGCCGCCGCCGCCACCGAGGAGCTGCCGCGATGGCGGCCTCGCGCCGCTGATCTGCGCCAGCGATGCGTTTGCCATGAGCAGGTCCGTCTGGCTCGGCGTCACGTCGGCGTCGCCCGCGTGTAGCTGAGAATACTGGTTCAGCGGACTGTACTGATCCCCGTGCTTCCCTCCGGCAGTCGTCGGCGAAACAGGCTGCTGCTGCGGTGGCGAGGGTGACGTCGTCACGTTGGAGTGCGGAGAAGGCACGTCGGACGTGCTGAAGGTGCCGTACTTCTCGTCCGTCCGCTGCAGCACGGCCGAGGCCTCTTCGGGGAGCTCGACGTTCCATTTGCGCGCGAGAACGCTGATGATGCTCAGCGTGCGGCGCGCGCAGAGCCAATCTTCAGCGATTTCTTCGAGGTGCTTCACGCCGTGGATGATGTCGCGCTTGGCCGTCTTCTCGGGCAAGTTGAGCATGTGGATCGTGCAGGCGCTGTGAATCATGTAGACGGCGATGTTGCAGATCTGCCGCAGGTTCCACGTCTTCTTATAGAGGCGCATCAGCTTGGAGATAGCGCCCGCGTTGGCGGTACAGATGCGTCGTGGCGAGACGTGCGAGGGGAGCGGCGAGGCGGCGGGGGTGTATTTCAGGAAGGGGCGGAAGAGGTGAATGTATTGCAGATGGAAGAACATGCTGCGAGACAGATTAGCCGGGTGAAAGAGAGAATCCGCGAGCAAAGCATGGGAACGACGTACTGTACGAGAATGACATTAGGTAGCTGGCCCTCCTTGGGCTCCAGCTCCTTTGGCAGCTCCTTTCGCCAGTCTTCCAACCTTCGATGCAGCTCACTGAGCTTCTTCAGCTCGATGGACTTGCCGCTCGAACGGCCGATGTGGTTAGGATGGTAGAAGAACAATAGCAGATCGCTGCTGATCTCGCACAGTTTGGACAGCTGCAGCCCCACGGCGCGCGTCCTCGACGGCTGCTTCGAGGTCTGGTCGAAACCCGTGTCCGTGTAGGGCGCCCACAGCTCGGCGTCCTCGCCGGGGAAGACGTCGTACTTTGGCACGTTGTACGAGTTCTTGGGTATCTGCGGCAACCTTCCCATGTAGTTGGACCAGGCCTTGTCGAAGAGGAAACAGCCCCAGAAGGTCATGCGTCGGGCGTCGACGGCGTGCTCGCCCAGGTTCTCCTTGTCAGGGGACATGCCGCCGTCGTCGAAGTTGAGACCAATATCCTGGGCCATGCGGAAGGCCATGCCCGAGTAGACCCAACCCTTGGCCTCGCGGCCGCAACCAGCCTCGCGGACGGACATGAGGGCGAGGGCTTGGACGGTGGTAAGGCGGGGCCGCTCGTACTCGTCATTTTCGACAATGAGGCGCTTCGCCTCGGCGAAGAAGTGATCGCCCTTGGTCCGGCTGTCACCGGGGGTGCCGTAGGCGCCCGGCACGCTCGTGAAGTGGCAGCCGAGTGCCAGCATGGCGTTGACGAGCAGCGGCGAGCAGTAAATGGTGCCCTTGTGCTGCGAACCATGTTTCCCCCTGAAGAAATCCCGGTAGAACAACGTTTTCGACAGTGTTGTGAAGTAGGTGTAGTGCCAGTTGAAGTACATGTTCATGAGGTGGGCAATGAGCTCCTTGTCCTGAGTGACGCGGGTCCAGCTGGCAATAGGGTCCTCATTGGCAAGATTCGCTTCCGACTCTGGCTCATTGAGGTTGGCGTCGCCCGAGTCGCCTAGGTAGATGAGATGAGAGGTGCCGCCGATGAAGCGAACGGAGCCGTTCTCGAGGCGCAGCTCGCCCATCTTGCGGGCGAGCTCCCTCTCGCCCTCGATGGGCATCTCGGTCGTGTATCCGTCGTCGCCGTTGTCGTTGTCCTCGGCCTCCTGGAGCATGGTCTCGTGTTTGAGGATCTGCTCGGCGACGGTATCGAGGCTGTCGCAGGTGCGGATCCTCTTGACGATGTCGGGGACCTCGTCCTCGTTTGCGTTGAGAATGGCCTCGATGAGGATCTGCAGGGTAGAGTTCCGGGCCTTCATGCTGTCAATCTTTTCGCGATAGACGCCCTTCCGGCGGTGATCCGAGTTGGGGTCATAGACGCACTCGGTGCCGTAGACGCTGGCGCAGGCCGCGCAGCTGGGCACCGCGCCGTCGCATTTTGATTTTCTCCGGCGGCAGGCGATGCAGGCAGTGGAAACACAACGTCGCTTCTGTGATGCGGTGTCACCGCCCCTCCGAGACGACTTCTTCTTGTTGCCGGCTTGTGGCGCGGAGGAGGAAGCGGTATTGTTGTTGTTGTCAGGAGACCGAGTAAGTGAGCCGACAGATGTGGAGGGTAGTAGCAGATCTTGGTCATCCATTATGAGACAAGACGGGGGTGGAGAAGAAGCGTCTTAATTTGTGTTATGCTTTCCCGCTTGGATCAACTCCGGTTTCCTTACGTTGTTTCGACTAATAGAAAGAACGTCGAAGAATCAGGGGATGATGGCACCGGAGATGCTGGGTCCAGATTTGACGCGAGGCGCGGAGATGTGGGAATCTGGATGGAGACAGAATCCCGGGGGGGCGAACGGGGTGGACTGCGGCGAGCGGCGAGCGGCAGCTGGGTAAGCAGCAAGCGCCCCACCGGATCGAACGTCGAGCTGCCGGTCGCGCACGCGTGAGTGGGAGTGTGAGTATGTGGGATGACGAAGGCCGCAATGCCGATGAGGGGTCCAGACCTCGATGGATGGGCTGAGAAGCAACGTGGAGGCGGAGGCGGAGAGAGGGGTGAGGGGGCGGATTGACGTTGTACACTAGGTAGATTGGCTACGTTGTGTGCGCTGCGGGCGTCTCAGTGTCCTGCTCTCGGGGACGGCGGTCGATGAGTGTACCCTGTCGTCGAGATAAAGATGCGGCCGGCGATTGGGCGCGCAGGGGGGATGCGGGCTGGCGCCGACGTCTGATAACGATGCGAGGGAGAGACGGGCAAGGCGGGCAAAGGCGGCTTGGCCTTATCAGCGAAGGTATTTAAAGAGTGGTGAGCCGCCGTTGCTGGTGGACGAGGCTTGTAGGATGCGAGTGAGTCGAGTCGAGGGGGCTCGCTCTTCTACGCGCTTACAAAAGACAGCCTTCGTCGCTGCTGTTGCTGCTGCTTGATGCTGCTGCTAGGTGTTTCCGGGTGGTGACGGGGACCTTTGCGTATGTCGACTGCGACAAATGGAGAAAACAACAAGAATTCCCCTGGCGAAAAGGTCTGGATAGAGAGAAAATCATCAGAACATATGGTCTCTCATGAGAAGAAAAAAAGCCGACCGAGAGAAGAGACCAAACGACTGGGAACCCCGAGACATAAAGCGAGTAATCAAGCCGCTTTTGGGGGGGGGGGGAGCAACGTCTTGTTTTTTTGCGGTCGCGGGGGAAAGAGGGACCGGGTACCCGTACCTAACAAGAGGAACTACCAGCAATATTGCATGTGGTGTTTGGGATACTTACATATTTTACGTACGAGAAAGGCTTTGGTTTTCTTGGCCAAGACCGGCGCGTGTGTGAGAAAATGGGAAGGATGGGAAGGATGGGAAGGGAAGGGAAGGTAACTTGGGACGAAGGTAGCGGCAGAAGACCAGGCGATAGGCTGTAGGCAATAGGCGGCAGGCGTGGATGGCTTTGGTGTTGTTGCTTCGTTGCTGCTGCTGCTGCTGCTGCTGCTGATGCTGATACTGCTGTTGCGGTTGCGGTTATGGTTGCTGTAACTGTTGCTGCAGAGCTGGATGATTAATCATAAAAAAAAGATAAAATACCTGTCAAAGGTGACAGGCAGGTAGGCCCGCAGGGCAGGGCAGGGAAGGTGCGGCGCGGTGCGGCGCGGCGATGGTTGAATGAGTCGCAACACTGGGCTTCTCGGCGTTCGGGGTGGTTAAACGGCTGTGGAACGGGATGGACGGTATGATGGGACTTGGATGTTAAGGGCCGCGGTGGTTTGCAGGTCGTTGCAGGCCATCCGCCTCTCGGGGATTGCGGGATGAGAAATCCAAGGCGCCTGACTGGAATGGGATTGACAGTATGGTAATGAGGATATGCGCGCGCGCGTGCGCGAGACTGAATGAGTCCTGGTTCTCCGATACCCGTCGACCGGCTGATCGGGGGAGGCCACCCGAACAGTCGGCGGGAGATGAGGGGGGAGCAGGATGAGGACGAAGAGGAGGGAGTGAGATTGAGCCAAGGATTGACAGCCGGTACTTTGACAAGTAACGACGATCTTGCACCAGAAACGATGTAGAGAGGCAGCTTGTCAAATGTACGTAGAACAGAAAAGAGTTGAGGGAGAACCGTGCCGTCGATGCTTGTTGCTTGTTGCTTATGCTTGTGCCTGTGCTTGTTGCTGACTCTTGGTCCGGGACCGGGGGGGCGGGGCAAGTTGATGTTGGTAATACAACGAGTCTAAGGATACTACTACCTGGTAGGTAAGGTAGGGAGAGTCAGGTGAAGGTAATGTGTAAGTAGTAGGTAGTAGGTAGTAGTAGTAGCAATCGAGTAATGAAAGCAACTAGCAACTCGGCACCAGGCTCTTAAGTCGAGTTGTGCTGTGTGTAATCAATTAGCATTCGTGTGCCCTCTCTGCCCTTCTTGCGGCTTTGCCCTTCTTTGCGTGCTTTTGCGCCGGAACCAGACTCGAAAGAGAGAGAGAGACCGAGAGGGAGAGAGAGAGAAGGAAAGCGAGGAAAAAACTTGGAAGGGGTTCGTTCGTTGGTTGGTTGGGTTCCCTGTCGTGCCGAAATTCTGCGTCCCGTCCGACTGGAGCTCGACGAGAATACCTCCGCGGCCCGTCGCCGCACGAATTGGGAGAAGAGCCGCCATGGAGGGAACAACCTTGCCATTCGCTACAATGCGGACAGGTGAGAGGTGGGGTTGTTTTGTTTTGGGTGGCCAGTTTTGTGCTCTGGGACGGGGACGAGACAGCAGGGCGACCTGGTCCCAAGTAGCTTCTGCGAGTGCACCGCCTGAACTATGCCGTTGACTACCTAGGTAGGTTGCCACGGACGAGTCGCTCTGATGACGATGTGATTTGCAGACGCCGCCCGAAGTGGAGGGTGTTGTAAGGTACACTCACTGCAAAACAAACTACCTACCTACCCTGCCTACAGAGTACTGCCCTGTGCTGTAGAGAGCCCAACTCCGCGCCACGGAGGTATCGTTCGTCTTACACTGCTACGGAGTCAGTTTTCCTTGGTTATGGGTACTATGTGATACACGCACCTGCATCCTGCCCAGTCTTCTATGTTATACAACCCACAGTCCCAGGTTTCCAGTTGAGAAAAGTCTCTTCAGCATGTTTTCCTTGGCTCCGCTTACACAGACCTCGAGCGAGAGACGGGATGCATCAATACTGTGCCCACCAAGGTTGACAACCGTGCTGTGCTGTGTGAAAGGGCGTCGTCTCAACCAAGTCCACAAACTCCTGCCCGACGTGTGCGGGCACGAAAAGGGGGGGGGGGGGGGGGGGGGGGGGGGAAGAACCAGAGGTAACCGAAATAAACGCAGGGAAAAACACCATCCATCCGTCCTTTACCAATATATCAGTGCTCAAAATTTCTCAGCATCTACCATGACGGCTTGCCACCTTGCTTCTTGACATTTGCATGCTGCCCAGTGCCCACTAGGTAGGTACGTAGGTACTCACTGCTCGTGCATGACATGGCACGGCATGCAGCAAAACCACCCAATTGACACATTGACAACTCAAGATTTAAGGTATCGCCAAAAGATGCACGTGCCACTCCCCACAACCCACTTTCCACCCTTTTCCCCCACCCTCTAGCAACTCCGACCTGAATCCCATTTCCAGGTCCCCGTCCCGTGCGAGGGGGATCCTCCCCGGCGCCCCCCCCCCTCCCTGAGTCCCTACCTCCCCGTCACGGACCATGCACCTCACTTCATTCATACTCCACGGCCCACGGGGGCGCCGCCCGCCGCCCTCCTCCTCCTGCTGACCTCCTCTGCACATTGACATGCAACAAACCGTAACAACGTTACCTCATTCCGGCACTCTTCCCTAAGTTCTAACCGCTCTGCGCCATTTCGTCATCCAGTCACCACCCTTGCCCAGAGAATCGCATTTGGTTCCTCATCTCCGACCTCGCCTTGTCTTGATCAACGAGAGAAGGTCCGAAGCTTCGTCCAAGAACCCGCCCATGCCGGCTCCTCATCACCCTCACCCATGATTACCCTTACCTCGGTCTCGCCCTCCTCCAGCTTCCCCACCGTCTCGCACCGCACTGCTGTTACCCGTTTGGTCTGGAGAACCCGAAGACTCAGGAGGCCTTGGCTGGAAGCTATGGCCACTAACACCACTACCACTGCTGCCACCGGCATCCGAAACTAGGATGTGGTTCAAGTTGAAAGCCTGGTGCCGCTGACGCTACAAGCCAATGACCTCGGCCCTGGCAATCATGGCGGTCGTCGCCCTTTGCATCACAGACTTTGTCGACCGTCTCTGCATCCTCGTCTCCGCCATCAAAGGGGCGCCAAGGATGGCATCTGCACTTTCATACAGGAACTACCTGCTCTCAGAGGGGGGACAATGGACTTCTTTGATACCCAAAACAAAACAAAAACCGACCAACAATTCGTTGCAGCACCAGGTCCATCCCACGCTCGACCTTTTCTACCCAAGAGGCTTTTTCCATGCCATACCACAGTAGTTGGGTGCCCCATACCTCCTTCCACTGGTCATGCCGTACGGGTCGTAAACCGAGTCCTTCCGGGCGGGCCACGTCAAGGTGTTCGTTCTGGTCGACATGTAGAAGAATCTCGCGGCCCTGATTCACGAAGACATCGTCGCCAGGGGTACCGACCGCACATCCGACAAGGCGGCCTGCTCGTTGAAGGGACTGTCCGCCATCAATAGCGAGGACATAAGGACACCCTTCCTACCCACAGCCACGATCTTGCGCCGCGGGGATCCAGAAACTGCTTTCGTGACGGCAGCCATTTGGCTTGGCAGAAGGGCGATCGGACGGAATCACCAGTCCTCTCGATAGGCGGGCGGTCAAAGTCAACATGTTGCTCACTCGGCCGTCCACTCGGCCGTCCACTCGGCCGTCTGTCCTCATCCGTCATGGGATGCGGGACTTGGCTGACCAGCTGACAACCGCCAGCGGGCTCGGGCAACACGGTACTGTCGAAGAGAGCGAGGGGAGCCCCGTCCCAACGTCGCCTGCATGCTTCGCGCATCCCCATTCCACCCCCTGAGCTCCGATCTCGTCCAAGAGCGCCGGAAGCGATCCAATACCCATCTCACGGCAAAGCCTGCCAATATTGGAGTGGGCTTTCGCTGTTGCTCCCTGGACGATGCGGGCTCCTAGACTACCCCAAACATCCTGGGCTCCATCCTAGGTTAGATAGGGGCGACGACACACCTGAGATCCTTTACCTCGTTGGGCTACTCAAACAGTTGGGAAATAGCCCGATCGCCCAGAAAATCAATTCACTGACCAGATTGAATGCGTTATGGACAAAGCCCTATGGCATTTCCATGCCTTCTGTCTTGTTATCAACGCATTCAACGGGAGAAGCCACGAGTCGCTAATTGTCCGAGCCCCAATAACACTGTGCGGCAGGCACCTCAATCTCGGAGTACTGGTTACATGTACCCGAGAGTCTCCTAAGCCTTACTTAACAACCTCAATACGTGAGCATGCTAGGCTCATAAAACAACAATGCCAACCATATGTACGTTGAGCTTGGCGTGGAAGATTGGCTTGTTACCGATCATGACTCCACGTCCCTAAGCTCTGACGTCAGGGAAGAGATCAAGAAGGGTGTCTCAAAATCCCATGGAATGTCTTAATCCCGTGACTGCCGAGGCAGGGCGTGGCCACTCGCCTCCGACACAGTTCTGGTTCCTGACGGGCCAGGCTGTTACTGGATGGACTTGGCACTCTTCGCAGCGGCCGGAACACTCGGTGGATGCTTAAAAATATACCCGCTACCGTAAATCCGTTCTACGCCGGCAAACTCACCATAAGTAAGTTACAATAAGACCAGGGCATCGCTTGGGAGGCGTTCAGGTGGAGTTGTTTTCCCCGTGTGTCGACGAGGTCGCTGAGCCAGTCATTTTCGAGGAGTCCGACACCAATATCGATGTCGATGGGATTCTAGTCAACCTGTCTTTCATACTGGGAAGCTATCGAAGGCTGGCATATGCCCTCGACTACTTCATCACCCTTCCCCTCGGAACCGACCCCCTAAGCCCCTTTTAAGGGTTTTACCATAATATAAGCCAGAATAAATTCAAGCTTGAGTGCCTCGGAGTCCATGTTAATTGCCACGGGGCCGAATCGTTGTACTCTTCCCTGCCGCAGTTCGAAGCGATCTGCGGACCGAATGTCGAGACCGCGAAGAGTTGTTGCTTAAGGCTGGGGCGGTCCCGGACACGCGGGATACACACGGTCGGAGGTTGTAGACCTCATGGACTAGATCTTGCTACTGAAACTGACTAAGGCGGCAGTTAAGGGAGTGGCCCCTCTGACACAGCTGGCAGGATACTATGTCGAAGTAATGGTCACAATAAGGAACACGGATTTCTTAATGTGATTCATTTAGCGGCTTCGCCTATGTCACCAACCGCATTTCCCAGCTATCAATAACCCATGACCACAAGCAACTCAATCTCTCATCTGATGTGTTTTCTCCTTCAGCTATCTAGCCAGAGGAGCACAAAAGATTGTAGGTAGTTGGGTACTTCGACAGGTAATACATAACGCGTCGACAGCGTCTGAGCTACCCGTCAGAAATTAAAGTACCATTAAAGGCAACAAAGCATACCTACCACAGTACCTGCAGCTTGTGATTATGAATTTGGCCAGGTTTCGGACCAACGACTCCCAAGCCACATTGCGTAGGGCCAAAGTGGTAAGGTTGGGTTCGACATGTGTAGTCTGGCTCTGAGTAGGCTCATTGATCTTGTGAGATACCTTGTACGAGTGAAATGTGGTCGTGCAACAGAGCCAGAGAAGGCCAGCACACTGCCACACTGCTACATCGCCACATAACCCCACCGCCACACCGAAGTCGATGGAAGGGAATGGGAGCTTCAAGGTGGAGACGTCGCATCCAATTGCCGTGGCCGCAGGACGAGCTTCCTTCTAGCGCGCTGCATACGTAGGTACTCAGGTACCTACTTAAGTGAGATTACCAAGAAAGTATACCTACTCCCCGACCGGCGGAGCGATGGTCCCCACCACAAACGTCACGTCACGGCCCCTTCGCTGCTGTCTCTTCCCGTCCCGAAAAAAGGGTACCTCCCCTAGCTTCCACCCCGTCAGCACCACGGCTGACGACTTGACGGATGCGCTTCTCTTTTCCCCCAAAGAGTCGCAGTGTAATGTGAAGGGCTCGCTTGGAAACCTGCATCACTTTCAACCGCAAGCTTTCGCCATCCCAACAAATCGCCTCTTGCTTTCTGCTCTACCACTTTCCCCTAACATTCCCCGCCATTGCCTACCTATTTCGCAGTGGCGACTGGCTTATGTGCTTTTTTTATTGCACTTGGAGATGACTATGCACCTTCTCTACTGAATGTACATAATTTAGCGTGAGTACGTACGTTCCTTTCCTCAGGTTTCATTCACCACCAGACACCTAACGGAGGCCGGTCACCCTCACAAAATCAAAGCTGAACAGAGGATACGCGGAGGCAACTCTCCAGATCTCCTCTAATTGGCCGTGCCTCTCAGGACAAAGTAGAAGAAGAAGCAGGCTGTGGTATTAACTAACGTTGTCTGTATAGACCCCCAAGTTTCCCCATCATTTCAGCATTCCTTACCCACCTAACCTTACCTGCCTAATACACACCACACCGTCGTATCGCACCTTCCGCCTCCGCCGATAACGATCGTGCTCCAACGTCGATTCGGCTGACGTTTCCATCATTCACCAACAGCAGCAGCTCTGCACTCGGCCGCAGTAGCTAGTGAGCGTCCCTCCCCGCAGGCTCTCCTACGGTTTTCTTTTCTTTTTGCAATCACCGACCCTGCAAAGTGCTGGACGACCAGTAACAGAACTTCTCAAGCCTCCGCCACTCGGCGAAATTGCGCCATCGCTCAAAAGCCCCCTTTACTGCACACGACTTTACCTCCCAAAATCATTCAGACTGGCGTTCAGAGCACTTCGCGCTGCCGGCCTCGCTGTAGGCCTTGGACTCACCGCCTTAGCAGCCTACCAGCGCAACCAGGCCGAAATGGAGTCCCACAACACCAGAGGTGGACACCTGGATGCAACGGCTGGCCGGGAGGTGGTATACTGCCATGCCTGCTCGCACGAGTGGTGGCAAGACGAGCACGGCCTGCAGTGTCCTCGCTGCGACAGCGAAATCACAGAGATCGTACGTCATATCCCTCCGCATCGCCTGCGTTAGCGGCTTTTGCTAACAACTGCTCAGGTCTCTCCAGAGAACGACCCCAGAGAGATTGAAGACGGTCCCCCGCTCCATGACTCCCCAAGTCGCAGAGGCAGATACGACGACGACTCCGATCCCGAGGAGGCCGATATAGAGGAGCACTTGCACCGCGGCCCTGGCGGTTTCGTCGTTCACCGGACCATATGGGACAACTCTCAGCGGCCCAGTCAGAGCCCCAACCCGAACACACGCCAGCCTCCGGACGCGAATGATGGCGACCAAATCATTCGCCGCTTCATCGACATGGTCAACGACTTTGGCTTGGGCATGCCCCCGCGACCGCCCGATGAAACCCGCCCCCCTGGCTTCGCTGGCGGCGGTCTCTTTGGCGGCCCGGCCAATGTACGCACCTATCACAGAGCAGGTCCGGGAGGCACCACAAGCTTCACGATCGCTACCGGGCCCATCCACATCCAGCAAGGAGGTGTCCGCTCCCCCGTTGGGCCCGGAAGCGATCCGTTCCAGTCGTACGTCCGCCTCAACAGCCCTCGTGGCCAGTCGCCTTCTGGATCTCGAATCACGATGGTCTCGATCAGAACGAGTGCTAACCAGGCTCCCAGGATCTTCAGCAGCGTGCTTGCCGGAGCAGGACCTCCCCAGCCCGGAGGGACGTCTGGCCCTGGTCAAGGTCAGGGCCAGGGGGCGCCTGGCGGAGCGCCCACGCTCCTCCAGGAGATCCTTAGCATGCTCAACCCGGCCAATGCCTCTCATGGTGATGCCGTGTACACTCAAGAGGCCTTGGACCGCATCATCTCGCAGTTGATGGAGCAAAACCCGCAGAACAATGCTGCACCCCCGGCGACTGAAGACGCTCTTCGCAAGCTGGAGCGCAAGAAGGTGGACAAGGAGATGTTGGGCCCTGATGGCAAGACCGAGTGTACCATCTGCATCGACGGGTTTAGTGAGGGCGATGACGCCACGGTGTTGCCCTGCAAGCACTGGTTCCATGACCAGTGCGTTGTAATGTGGTTGAAGGAGCACAACACCTGTCCGATATGCCGCACCCCTATCGAAAAGCCCAGCAGCGGCAACGGCAATAATGCTAACGCGAGCGGACCGAACACGAACCCGAACGCCAATGCTTCTCAGCGTGCACCCACCGAGGCACCTGGCTCATCAGAAAGCTCACACCACCCCTTCGACTGGGGTGATGCGCCGCCTGGAATGCCCGGTCATTGGGGAGCAACAGCCTTCTCTCCCCGACCGCCCTATTACCAGCAAACCCCTCCGGTCCCCGATGCCTCCACCCGACCCCAGAGATCGCCCATGACCAACTGGGACGTGCCCTTCCCTGCCTATGGAGGTTCTAGCACAGGCCGGGACGAGGCTTTCAATACTGACCTCCCTTCGCGTCCCCGAGAAGCAGGCCGGACGCCCAGCTTTCCGTCTCGACGGGACTCTCATTCGCCCCCAAGCATTCGCCGGCATCAGTCTGATTCGTCCCGAGCTAGGCAGCGGAGCCCGTCGTCCGGTAACTGGGACCGCGATCGCGATAATAATCAGGACACTGGTTCAAACCATGGTCCGCTGAACTGGCTGAGACACCAGTTCTCCCGAGGACCAGGCTCTGGGGACAACACACGAGAGCGACGGAGACCATAATTCCGCTAAAGTGGTCCTCGTGCGGGCTGGGAGCGTCTTGCAAAGGCTTGGATGTCTCGCGTGGGTCAAGCCTACAGGCGGCGAATTACGAATTACGAAGAGAGTTTGATAGCGTTCAGCTTTGGTCATCTGTGGCCTTTTTCTTGAAGCAGACTAAGTTTTGGGGCCGGGCGTACTTCGACTTGGGATTTGCATTGTGTACATAATAGGGTAGCTCATCACACAGAACGTAGCGGGACAGTTTCACTCGGCGAAGAGGCAGGTTACACAGGCCGAGACCGCAGTTTGCAATTAGAACTTGATCACTAGGCTTCCCATCTACCAACGTGATGCTTGGCTATGTTTGCTTGACCCCTAGCGGACGAATTGGAGCCCGCCTTCTTTTTTTATCGTGTGGGCTGTTATAGGTTTACGAAGACCATGCGGTTCCGCACGATGAAGCAACCACTTTGAGCGTAGACCGGATTGAAGGATCGAGTCGCGAATTCGCTTACATTGAGAGTTTGGCCATCTCGCGATTCCAACACCATCTTGCTATCCGTACCTGGGGTAACACAGCAAAAGGGCGGATCTATGCCCACGTCCCATATTCCCGAGCCGAGCACGACCACGAGACCGGCAGACGACATGGGCTTGATTGGTCTTGCGGTGGATAAAGGCCGCTCCCAAGTCTCGATCGAGGGAAAGTTGACCGGCAGTCTCGCAGCAAAGCGTTCGAGATTAGGTATGAGATTCTGTGATGAGATGCCCCCCTCGGGAGATGGTAAGGCAGAGCCGAGCTGCGTATACGCCTGCTACACTGAAGAAGAAAAAGAAGCCGTTTTCGTGTCCATACAAATACACATTACCGAAGGAGACAAACTAACGGAGGGAAGGGGGGGAGAGGTTGTATCGAACGTTCTCTCCTCGCGCCGCCGTTTCCTTTTTGTTCCTTTACACCACATGTCCCTCTTTCTCCCCCACAAACACACACAATCCCTTCCTCTCTCTCTCTCTCTCTCTCTCTCTCTTTAGAGGGTGCCGAACGAGTGAGGCGCGAAAAGGGTTTATCTCCTCTTGACGTTCCTCATGAGGAAGGCGCCGACGACGCCGGCGGCGACGGCTACGCCGCTGATGATGGCGACTCCCATAAGGCCCTCCTTGGCGACCTTGTCGTCGACGAGCTGGCGCAGGTTCGAGGCCTGCAGGTTGGCGGGCTCCTTGTCAAGGAGGAGGTCGTTGTAGCGGCGGGCCTCGGCGTAGTTGCCGAGCTTATAGTTGCCGAGGGCGAGGTAGTAGAGGCACTCGCGGCGGCGCTCGGGAGAGACGCGGAAGATCTCGGAGAGCAGGCGGACGCCGAGCTGCTGGTCGTTGCGGGAGTCGGACTTGACGAGGCCCTGCGGGGATGGTTTGACCGTGGTTAGCAGGTTGTCTTTGTGAGGTGTCGGGCTCCGTGAGGAAGGGGGAGAGGGTAGTTTTATCGAAGGGTGATATGGGCTGAGGTAGGTTCTGGCAGAGAGCAAGGGAGATGGATGAGAGGAGAGCGTACCCATGCGTAGTTGAACTTTGTCTGGACGCCGACCATGTCGCCTTCCTTTTCGTACTGGGCGCGGAGGACCTGGAGCTCGGATGCCTTGAGGGGCCTGCGGGTGAGTCGCCGTCAGTCAGACTGTAGGGCATGATCGCGGGATGGGACGGGGGTTTAGCTCTGGGACATACGTTTCCGCGTCGAGGGCGTCTGCGTGGACATGATCAAGTCAGCGATCGGTCTGTCTTCAGGGTTGTTGTGCCGGTGCGTTGCGAAGCTGGCCGGCAGGGAGGAGGAGCGGCGGTGGAGGTGGTTGTGGTGGACTTACAAGGCAGATCGACCATTTTTGCGTGATGCTGCCGTGCGACAGACTGCTTTTCGATTCTTCTCTTTTTTTTCTTTTCTTCTCCCCTTCTCTGTCGCGTGTCTGGTCTCGGGCTCTCTCGAATAAAGTGCGGCTAGGACCTCTCGTCGTTGTGATCGTTGTTCGTGGACTGGCTGTCGTTGGTCTGCCAATATCGAGTTGTTGGATGCAGGGTTGAAGATGGTGCTGGCGATCCTAGGTAAACCTGCTTCGGAGAGGCGGAGTGGCTTGAAGCTCTGACATCTGAAGATGTGGGGGGGGGGGATGGGTGGGTGGCGGATGACGACTGCTGCGCGCGGGCGACGGCGGCGGCGGCGTGCACTGAGCTGGAGTGGAGACCCGCTTTGCCGCTGTCCCGCGGCCTGCCTGGAGGGGAGTGACCACTGCCTACCGCCCACTGACCACTGACAGACAGGGATGGTCAGCCGATTGTCGTCCCGGTGATAGCAAGCAACCGATAAGCCTGTTTCTTTTTGTTTGTTCCACATCGGGCTTGGGCCAATGTCTTTTTCCAGAACCCTCTTCGCTCATTCGAATCAATCCAACTGGATCGGCGACAAACACTCCTCGCGATTTTACGAAAGAACGTGCCCTGACGAACCCGGCCGGCCGCGTATCCTGCGGCAAGATTCGAACACAATCAACACTTTTCACAACTCAACCACACACACACACACACAAACCCGAACAGGAAGAAATCAGCCAAGATGCTTCTAGCAGAGGAGCCCGCGACGGTAACACACCCCACCTTACTTCACTACCCCCCAAATCGTTGAATGTCACTTGGGAAGAGATCTATCCCATACTGACATGGCATCGCAGCTCATCCGCCACACCATCGACAACTTCAACATCCATCCCGACAAGCAAGCCGTCGCGCGCATCAATGAATCCCTCGCGACCCTCCAGCAGGCCCGCGAGCTGCGCCTGCGCGAGGCCGAAAATGCCCTCAAGAGTACGTCAACAATGGCAATACAACCCCTCGAATCAGTCTTATCTGGCCGTCGCCGCCTTCGAAAGCGCGGCACGCACTATCTCCCTTCCCTTCACTTCCCCTCCCCTCCACTCTCCTCCATACAGGAATGAAGGAAGCCGTGCTGACATGCTCCCCCTCGCAGAGCTTTCCCGCCAGCTAAACACAATGGCCTCCCAGCACGCCGAGCTCACGTCGCAGCACTCGTCGACCGCGCACGCCTCGGAGATCGCCCGCCTCGACACGACAAAGTTCCGGACCGCGAAGGCCGCCTCAGACGCCGAGATGGAGGCCGAGCGCCTCGCCCAGCAGGCTGCCGACCTCAGCGCGCGCCTCCAGGAGCTCGAGATCCAGGGGCTCGACGGCTCCGCCGACGACCAGGCCCGCCGCCGCGACCCCGTCGACGACGAGGTGCTGCTGCGCCTCAAGGTCTACCGCAGCCTCGGCATCGAGATCGAGCGAGACGGCCGCGACGGCGGCGGCGGTGAGTTCACCCGCGCCGTCGTCCGCAACGACCGCAAGGGCGACGTGCACGTCGTCAACATGGACAAGAAGTTTTCAAAGTTCTTTTACGCAAACTACTTTTGGCAGACGCTGTAGGTGGGGGTTTGATAGTGGCTTTTTTGTTTGTTTTTTTTGGTGGGGGGGGGGGGGGGTTGTTCTGCTTCGTCGGCAAATTTCTTGCTTGGAGTGATGAGGGCGTTTTGGGGGTTCATGATAAGGATACCACGTCTGGGATACAAGACGACTGATTTCGCTCGCTCCGCTTCAAATCTATGATTCGATCTCTTGACACAACATGCCTTGTGCCACTGTGGAAAACAACAATCGCCACTGGGGATTTATCGCTGGGAAATCATCACTGTGGAATTGGTGATCTATAATCATCAATGATGCCTTCCGTGGTTGATCCGTCCATTTGGACTATGGGATGAGATGTGATACAGCCAAAAAAACAACAAAAAAACGCCTGATAACTCCCAAACCCGATTCGTATCTTAATCGCGGCTGGTCTCGCCTAGTGGCGCGACATTGCCATTCCCTACTGTAGGTTGTGTTCCATCATTGTGTATATCCCGATTCTACTGGACCCTCCCCATTGCCTGGTCAGGGGGCCAACCCCGTAACCTCGACTCCTTGGCTTGACATAGGAAAGATACCATTGACAACTCTCGTACACCGCCCGCTTTCAAAGGGGCATACTTTTCTGTGGTTATCATATTGGGAGGAGACCGGGAGAATGAGCCTCATCGTCTTGCCTCTCCATCTTTTCCGTTTCCTTTTCGGACTCTCATTAATTGTGAATAAAAATGACTTTTGACTTCCTGCCAGGGCGGGAAGCTTCTCCTCATGCCACGGCAACTTTCCTCGCAGCCTTTGGCGATGATAAAGATGGGAAGTAGTCTCCGTCCATGCCGTCAAGCGCCGTAAAGGCGATGTGTGAGTTTGTCGGGGTGCGCGCCCGGGAGCTGTTTGGTGACACGATTGCAGTGAAGCCGCCGCGATTGCTTTCCGGACTCCGGTTGCGGCCTCCCTTCATCATGAGGTAGCCATCACCACCGCCAGGGGTGGTAGGCCCGCCGCTTGGGCTCCGGTGGTGGTGTCGTTGATATTGGCGATCAGGCAGCTCGAGACGTGAGTTAATTGTCATCCACAACTCATCATCGTTGCCGTTTCCTAGCCGCCAGCCGCCGACGCCTTCGTAGTCGCGGTCGATTCCGACAGAGGGGAAGAGGCCAAGGCCGCCCGACTCTGAAATGGGTGTTATTGTGCCGACGGAGACGGCGGACGCTGAGGATGGACGTCTTGTGCGACGCGAAGCCGAACGCCGGGTGGGTGTTAGGGATGGCGAGGGGCTGCCGGACGCCGGGGCCTTGGATGCATAGGACAGGTACTGGGGGCGGCCGGTGATGTATGACGGCAGGAGGGAGAGGGCGAGATCGAAATACACGAGTATTACTCGGAAGATGAGAACCGTGAAGGCAAGTGTCGTTGTGATGCCGGCGAAGATGGCAAGCGGGACAGTGAAGAGAAAGAGAAAAGGCACGATGAGGGCGTAAACTGGGTTGATGAGAGCCATGGCGGCGGACGCTGCGCAGAACAGTCGGGAGGAGAGAGACAGAGAGGGAGAGGCTTTGCGTTCGTTGGGTGATTTGTCGGAAGAATCGTCCTCACACCATCTCCTCCGCTTGCTCGAAAACTGGCTGGTTTGTGGTTTATCTTTTGGTTGAGGGCAGGCGTGGTGGTTCCGGATGCAACCAAGTATATCCCGGTGGCCGGAATCGTATGATGGGCTCACAGTCGTTTGGTCGGTGGTCCGATCGGTCGATACCGTTGTAATACCCAACCCACTGTCGATGTTTCCCCAATATCTTCCAACAACACAAGAGAAAATGGAGACACAGGAAAGGGGAAAGGAGTTGATGGCGGTGGTGTAGATGGACAGATGGCGACTTTGTACAATGGAATGTCAAGCAACCAGAAGGAAATGGGGGCAGACAAAAGTCAAAAGTACGAAAGCATGGTGGACGGCGGGAGAGGCATGCTGAAGAGGATTGGATGAGACGGAGAGGAGCCGGGAGCGAACCTTCAAACCTTGAGGTTGGTGGGCTGGCACTGACTTCCCTGAGTGAGTGGCAGAGGAGGGAGAGAGGTGGGAGGGGGGGGGTCTGAACGGCACCGGACGGAGAGGTAGGGGTGTAGTGTACATCGTATGGTACGTCCGCAGACTGCAGACTCGCAGGCCGCACTATGTTTGTCTCTTTCACATGTCCGAGGCTAGCGGCAAAGCACTAGTACCGCCGCCCTTGTCTCCCTTTGGCCTTTGGCCTTGTCCTGGGCCGTCCTGCCACCCCGAGGGGAGGGGATCGATGCAGTGTAACGCTACTTTAGTAGCAGAAGAAGAAAACTGGGGAAGCCGAGCTGCGCTTTCACAAGCTACATGGTCCCGAGGCGGTACTACACCCGTTGCCAGTGGCTGGGCCGATGGCGATTATGATGGAATGGCCGTGGACTGTCCGGATACCGACGGAGTTTGGTGTGTGATGCACATTGGGTGCTGTGTGTTGCGAATGCATGTCGGGAGTCGCGCCGTCTCTGCCACTCCCTCTGGTGTCTGAATTCTGCGCTCGAGCTTTCGAGTGTTGGGAGAGTTTTTCTGCTCGCCTACGTATGGGGGGGGGGGCACTGGGAAGAACATCAATTCGAGCAACTCAAGCACTTGTCGAGCTTGCGCTGTGTGGCCCCCTCTTTCGTATTCAAAAGGGTCGTCACTCGGGGCTGACTTCAGGCCGTCCAATATCTGCTGTCCAAATCAAAATTCCCGCTGGGGCAGCGGGCGTGGGGAACAGAGTTTGCAGTTCCTGAACGGTGCCCTTTCCATGTGAAGAGCGGCGTGTTTCTGACTGACAGAAACGGGTTTTGGGGGGCAAGCGGGAAAAGAGAGTTTGCCAGGTGAATCAGCGTCTTGATTTATGCGCTGCCAGCTCGATGCCCCCCCTCCAATTGATGCGCCTTGGTGGACGAGAGCGACCGAAAAAAGGAAACAAGAGGCGCCGGCTCCGGACTTTGGGACGGGGAACGTTTGTTACATGTGTGAGAGAAAAGGATTCTGTGACGATACGCTTTTATCTTTGTTGCCTACCACGCTGCAGTGATGCTGGACACAAGCAACATTTGGGCAGAAAGATAAGAGAGGTGTTGGCTTGGTGAGATAAGGTAGATAACTGTCCGAAACCGATCGCCTCGTCTCCGCATCTCCCTTGTCAGGATCAGGACCAGGATCAGGACTAGGGTCAGCGTCGTACCGAAGGTCAAGGTCTGGGGGAAAGAGGACGGCCTCGAGCAGACACCTCGCAAGCCCGGATCACAGAAGTCGCCAGTCTGAGCCTCTCATATGCTTACAACAAGCATGGATGGGTGTGCGGAGTGCTCTTCGCGGGGTTAGAGCAGGTGAACGGTGTGTTTGTCTTTCCCTCCCGTTGGCCAGGCGGTCTCCAGACATATCTCAGGGTAGCAGTAGCAGCTGCAGCAATACGCATGCAGGCTGATGTGGTGGAGGAGCTGTAACGATTGTTCCTTATTTGGCGGGCAAGAACAGCGAGTATGCCTCGCATCGAAACGCCGTTCAGCATGTTGACCTTTTGAAAGACAAACTATAAGCAGAGTAGCCGCCGGCCGCTCCGGGTTGGTCCTTGACGGAGAGCCGAGATCTATGCGTTTCCCCGCGATATCAGCATCGAGCGGCACTCTTCCAGGCAGAACCCAAATCAACTCAACCCAGAGAGAGGGAGAGGGAAATATGCAGGCCTGATCAAGTTGCCGGGGTGCATGTGTCTGTCGAGCGTCTTTGGTCGCCAATGTCACGTCCTACCCCAGGCTGGCAGACACAGCACGACCATCAGCCGTTGTCTGGGGGCTGTCAGTGTGACATTCCTTGCGAGATTGGCCGTAGTCCATTGGTCCATTGGCCCATACTTTTGTAGGCTTCACAGACAGCGCCATTTGCAAAAGCCAGACGCCACACCAGAAGCAGGCAGTTGGATCGTCAGAAGCCAGAGCTCCCTGGAGCTCGTCGTCGACCAACGAGTGCAGGCCGCGTGGGGTTCGCGGGACATTTGAACGCATCCGGGTCGACATGTTCGTCTTCCTAGACGCAGCCCTAGCTAGGGCCGATAGACTGGCGGGACTTTGTGCTCTAGTTACTGGGCGAGCGATCGGGGGCGCCCGCCTGGCGTGGTCATGTCCGAATCCGGGCATGCTGATTCGCGAGCTTGGGGTTCACCGGTGAACGTGCTACAGGCGTCAAGGAGCGTGTGTCTGTGTCGTCGCCATGTCTGTGTTGAATGCATCAAGGGCATATGTTCTGCAGCAATGCATGCACTGAGACTTCATGGCGAGAGCGGTATGGATGCCGAGTCCGGTTGCGGCAACGACAGACATCTGGAGAGGCGGCATGTGTGAATGTCTGAGGTGTTCCTTCGATATGTTGTGGTTGATGTGATTGATGGAGGTGTGAGGATGTCTCAGCAAGGAGAGACACGCAGCGACGACCGCATGGTACTGGTGCTTCAGGGGGGAATAAGGGTGGATAAAAGAAGGAAAAAAGAAAAGAGCCGGTTGAGGTAAGGAGCGAGCCACGAGTCCAACGCAGCAAGGGTCTCGACTATCGAGTGTCGAGGGGGATATGATTATGATTGTGATTGTGAAGGTACGGATCTGAGTACACAGTTAGGTGTATTGTTCGACGGCAGCTCTTTCCCGTTCACTTTCCCCTTCCTTCCGTTCTTTCCCCGTCCGTTCCCGTCGTCCCTGCCCGTCCCCACCAACAAGGTAAAAGAGATAAATAAAGATAATGGTTCAAAAAAGAAAAGAAAAAGCACAGACCATGTCCTCCTTGACATCATCCTGTGGTAGTCCCACTAATTCCCTGTTCCAGATGCTCTTGCTCCTGCCTCTGATGCGACTTCCGTCACCACCACTGCCACACCATCATCGCGTCCTTTTGCGTCGTGGACTGGATGATCGAGATGCTTCACCAACACAGCGAGCACCTCGCTTTTTCGCGCGCGCATTGTGTCGTAGCCTCTTAGCCGGTCAAACTCCATCAGACAAGCCGGCCGACCTACTTTTTCCATCATTATCGTGTCTGAATCTACACCTTGACGTCGCCAGCCTGGGTAAAAGCGCGCCCCAACACCCTACGCTTCCTCCGCACGCTCAGAGCCGCCGTCGTATGCGCAAACACTACCGCCAACTAAGACCGTCCCAGCGCGCTGCACTCTACCGGTCCCTGCTTACTATCGCCCCCAGTGCTCCAGTCCCATCCATTTTGTGCTTGGCACACTTGTTCGAGGTTCCAGGCCTGGTGGTACCTGGGAAGTCGAGTCGAGTCTGGGAGAGGAGAAACGGCGATAATCAAACCCGACCTGCCATACCATACCATACCATTCAAAACCACACCCCCCCCCCCCCCTTCTTTGGACTCTCTCTGCAGCCTCAAAGCAGTGATCACGCCTGCCTGTTTTGAATCTCGACGATCTCCGTCTCTCCCGCTTCCCCGTCCAGCTCATCCCGGCACACCAAGCTCCGACCCACCCCCGCCCGTCAATCCAACCCGCGCCATGTGTGGCCAGCATGAAGATGGGGACGCGACCTCCTCCACTGCCGTCATCTCGCCGTCGCCCTCATCGACTCCCTTCCCCTGGGAATCCGGCATCTACGATGCTCATTGCCACCCCACGGATACCATGTCGACCGTCGACCGCATCCCCGCCATGCGCGCCGCTGCTCTAACTGTCATGGCCACCCGGAGCCAAGACCAGGCTCTCGTCGCTGAGATTGCTGCGTCCCACGGCGTTCGCTCAAAGTACGAGATGTCTCAGGGTCATCTGATCCCGTCCTTTGGCTGGCATCCGTGGTTCTCTTACCAGCTATTCGACGACACCGTGCCCGAGGCTGAGAGGACCTACCCCGAGGGCCAGCCCGACGCGAAGACGCGCCATTACCACGCCGTCCTAGCCCCCGCCCCAGAGGACCCCGACTTTCTCGACGCCTTGCCCACCCCGCGTTCTTTGTCATCCTTTTTGGCCGATACGCGCCGCCGCCTCCAAGACCATCCCCTTGCTCTAGTCGGTGAGGTTGGTCTCGACAAGGCCTTTCGCCTGCCCGAAGGAAGGACCGACGCTGATGAGTCCTCGCGTGACCGGACCCTGACCCCGGGCGTTCGTGAGGGGCGTCGTCTGGCGCCTCAACATGTCAAGATGCCCCACCAGGTTGCCGTGCTGAAAGCCCAGCTGGCGCTTGCGGGTGAGCTCGGCCGCCCTGTGAGCGTCCATGGCGTCCAGGCCCACGGCCTTCTCCACGATACCCTCTCTTCAATGTGGAAGGGTCACGAGAAGGAGGTCGTCAGCAGGAAAAAGAAGCGCCTCGTTGCCGAGGGAGCCGAGGATTTTGATTCTGACGATGAGCCCGAGGAGGATAATTTTGGCCGAAAAAACGTGCCGCCGAAGCCGTATCCCCCACGGATATGCTTACATTCGTACTCTGGGTCCGCTGAGATGTTGAAGCAGTACACTAACCCGGCCATCCCGGCCCGTGTATTCTTCTCCTTCTCTTCCGCTATTAACTTAGGGACCAAGGCAGGAGCCGACAAAATCGTCGAGGTCCTCCAGGCATGTCCCGACAACAGCCTTCTGGTGGAAAGCGACTTACATATCGCCGGCGAGGAAATGGATGCCAGACTGGAAGAGATGTACCGCAAGGCCTGCGACGTCAAGGGGTGGGGTCTTCAGGAAGGCGTCGAGCGCATAGGGAGGAACTACCGGAACTTCATATTTGGCTGAACACGTCATAGTTGTGGATAGGACGACTATGGCACGGATGCTAGGATTGCTTCACAATAGCGCAGACTAACAGCAGTCGACCGTCCACGCATCACAACATCAGTATCCATCTTGGGCAGGCCGGTTCTGGGCCGTTCATCGAGTAAGGCTACAGAGAGACACAGTTTAATTTGCAGGCTACGCGAAACGGCCGCAAACATCTCCCTTGACTTGTGACATGAACCACTCAACAGCGCCGGCTCCTCCCCTGGCTTCACGATGGCCGCGAACAAATAATTCAGGCAATGCGATATCAACTGCGGAATAGTCTTCGGGATTACTTCTAAGTGCTGACGTATGTATGCTCGACTTGACCGTATAAAACGGACTTGGCCAGGATTACACCCGCCGTCTATGGACAGCTCTCGTCTTGAAAAGAGAGAAAGAGAGAGAAACATTGGATCTCAGCGGAACACGCCTTCGTGAATTAAGTATTATCCTTTGCTTGACCACGAACCAACACACACGGGCCGCAAGACGCAAAAGCCGAGCTTATACTCAACCAAACAATACACAAATAAACAAGAGGGGCAAGAGGGTGGTGGAAAAGCATGTCTTGTATGCGCGGGATATCTCTACGAAAGTGTCACAAAATAAAGATAGAAATGAGAAAAGAATTAAACAAAATGAAAACAGGTAGAAACCCAGCCATCTTCCCACTCGCAACCGGCGCTCAGTTCTTGGGGTCTCCCAGGACGCTGTCAATATTGGAGGCCGTCGTGTCCGACGACGCGCCGGGGACGTACTCGGTCGAGCCGGGCGAGTAGCTGCTGAAGCCGTCCGAGACGATGACCGCGGGGGCGTGCTCGTCGTACGCGGGGAGCACGTCGTCGCCCATGTACTCGGCGAACGCAGCCGTCGGGCTAGGGGGAGACATCGCGGCCTCGGGGCCTCCCATGGGCATATGCAGACGTTGCTGCTGCTGCTGCTGCTGCTGTCGCTGCCGCTCCTGGTCCTGCTGCTCGCGCATCCTCTGCCTCCGCTCCTCGGCGGCGACCATCTCCGTCACGAGCGTCGCGGCGTTGCGGAACTCGGTGATCTCGGACGTCATGCTGTCGACGGTCTCGAAATCGCCCTCGTCCGGGGAGGAGAAGGACGGGCGGGCGTGGGCGCCGCCGGACAGGAAGGCGCGCTTCTCCTCGTCGTCGAAGCCGGCGCCAGGGCCTAGATGATCAGCGAACATGCGCGACCAGAGGTTGGCCAGCGATGCCTTGAAGGCCTCATTGCGCGCCTCGCGGTGGTCTCGGCGGTGACGAGCGCGGCGGGAGTGCTTGCGCTCGCGGCGGGCTGCCTCGCGGCGCGACGAGGAGCGGCGGGAGACGGCGGCGTGCAGGAGGGCGAGGATGCCAACGAGAAGGAAGGACGCGACTGCGATCTTCATGGGAAGGGGCACGTGGGGGCCATGGGGAGGGCCGTGGGGGGAAGGGCCAGGGGGCTACAGAATCCTTGTTAGCTGTGGTTGATGGAAGGGCGAAGGCGGAGGGGGTGAAGAGGGGAAATGAGGACTTACGCCGTGGTGAGGATGATCGCCGTGGGGGTGCGGGCGGCGGTGCTGCGAGCCTTCGGCGCCGAGAGGGTGCTCATGCTCAAAGTCCGGAGGGGGTCCTGGGGGAGGGCCGCCGGGAGGACCGGGAGGGCCACCATGGTGAGGGGGTCCATGAGGAGGCTCATCAAAGGGAGGAGGGGGAGGCGGAGGCGGGCCATGGTGTCCGGGAGGTCCGCGATGAGGCTCATCAAACGGCGGGGGAGGAGGGCCCTCGTGGTGGCCGTGATGAGGACCCTTGGGCGGCTCAGGGGGGCCTTCGGGGGGGCCTTCAGGGGGAGAAGGCGCGCAGTGACAGAAACCCGGGGGCGGTGGGGGTGACGGCCGCCGCGGTGGGGGACGACGCCGTGGTCGCGGGCCAGGCGGGACTCCTTCTCGTGGATGGCGTGTTTCAGGGCGTGCAGCTGGTGGCGGAGGCAGTCGAGCTCGCGCAGCTCTGCGAGGACGTGATCGTCGTCTTCGGGGGAGGAGGCGGGGCGGCCGGACGGGCGGTGGCGGTGCTCGCCATCACGGTGGTCGCCGGGGTGGTTGTCCGGGTGGTCGCCGACGTGGTGGTGAGGTGGGGGCGGGAAGGGCGGGTTCTCGAGCAGGCCGTCCTCATCGTCGCCGGGCCTTGGGTCGTGGTGGTCGAACTCGGGAAGGTCCTTGGACGGAGGGGGTAGGGGCCGGTGGTCTGAGAGGCGAATGTCGCCGACGACCTCGATGATGGCGGCCGGAGCGGTCTGGCGGAAGCGGGCGACGAAGGCGAGGTCGGAGGCTAGGGAGCGGCCGGCGAGGGACTCGAGCGTGAAGCGGAGGAGCTGCTCGTCGCCGGCGCAGGTGGAGGACCAGGAGGCGATGAAGGTGGTGCCGTCGTGGTCGCCGGCGAAGGTGCCGCGGCCGAGGGTGTGACCGCCCTGGGAGAGCGTGTTGTCGTTGACTTTGATGTTTGGGTAGGCACAGGGGGAGGGGGCCTCGAGGACCTGGAGGTGGAGGGTCTGGCATTTGTGTCAGTTGGGACTATACATCAAGGGGGAGGGGGGGGCGGTGGGAGAACATGGCTTACATATGGCTTGGGCTGGTCCTCGTTGAAGCCTGGAGGGATGTCAAACGTGATGAAGGTCGAGGGCGAGTCGTCTTGATATGTTGTCAGTCGTGATGAACGGAAGAACTTGAGAGGGGGGAAGAAGTGAAGACGCACGTTGGTCCGCCTTTTCCATGCCAATCCTGGAGGGAGCAGCTCCCACCAGGACTGGGGCGAGCAGGAGGGCCTGCGCCAGGCCGCGCATGATGGGCGGGCTGGTGTGTACGACTTGTGGCTTTCCTCTTCAAAAATTCAACCGAAGTGAGGTCCTGTTCACTTTCGTCGGATGATCTTGTCGACTCCCTGTCTTCTTCAGGTAAAGAAGCGGGACTCGGAAGAGTTACGAATCCACGAGGGCTCACTCGTGTTGAATGGCCCTTCACTGTCTGGAACCAGATCCGGCTCAGAGTCCTTTCGCCGTGACGGGGTCGAAGTTGAGGAGGCGAGGTGCGATGAGAGGAAGGCAGTACACGGAAGGCCAGGTAGACGGGTTGAGATAAAACTGCAGCCTGGATCCGGGGGCGGTAGGTATGTCAAGCTGTCGGGGCGGATGATGATGGTGGTGGTGGTGGTGGTCTGGTCGTTGGTGTGGTTGCGTGTTCCGGCTTGTTTAGTCCAGTCGTCTTACACCGATGTCTCACCCTTCTCTGTGTGTGTGTTGCTTGGCTTCACTCAGGGCGATATATGTCGTAACAAGTGTTCAACAACACGAAAGGAAACACACACACACGCAAAAGTAAACGAATGAAAGGTATTCACACTTTCCAGAGAAATTGAGAGTGATGAACAACTGAACAGAATCAGAAGAGAAGAGAAGAAAATGAGAGAGATAGAGAGAGGGAAAAGCCCCAGAGTGAGAGAGTGTGAGTGAGGCAGTGTCAGTGTCCCCCTAGGGCCTGGGGCTGTCCCGGGACGCGCAGTCCCTCCCGCCAAGTGGGCGACATTGGATAACGACGACTACGACGACGACGACGACGACGGACGTTCAGGGACGTTCAGGGACGTCCAGAGACGAGTTCGCCCAGCCCAGATTGGGGCTGCGCAATCCTCCCAGCGGACTATGTAGCCTGTGGGTCCGTCTTGGCCAATCATGCACTACGAGCTGACGAGTCCTCGCTGTAGTCAATAAGTCATTCACCCCCTTCCCATCTCTGGCCCTCCCGGGGCGTCCCTCCCTCCGTTGTATCTGCTCATAGTCAGAAGTATGACGGGATACCTTGCCAGTCTTGAGCCACATGGGCCAACTACCAGCAAGCCCCCGGCCGGCCTCGGAGACTTTTTCTCTTTTTTTTTTCCTTCTCTTCTTTTGGAATCTCAGGATTCCTCATCTCTCTCAGCATCTATACCTTACCCTAGGTACTTGCCGAACACTACCTACCCAATGACAACTCGCTCACCTTAAGCCAAACACCGAGTCCATGGCTGGTTGGTGGGGTTGATGCGACAGGTGCTGCTCCAGGCAGTCTTCTCTTCTTTCCCTAGCTCTTGTGTCCATCGCTCTGTGTACGCTTGCTCTCTCTCAGTCTCTCCCTCTGCGCTCCGCTCAGTGAGCTGTGTTTGATATTGCCGGGCTCCCGTCGTCGTGTGGGTCCCGAACTACCTAGTGGGCTAAGCACCGGAACGTGGGGGGTGTACGCTAGTCCATCCCGAACCCGGCGGGGACCGGACCCAGTCACGGAAGGCTTGTTCAAGAGAGAGAGGGAGAGAGAGTGGGGGGGGAACCAAAGGGGCATGGCAATGTGCTGGATGGATATCGGCACTGGTCGCCGCCCGCGCGATTGCTCCCATCATGGGCCACCATGGGGCCGGCGACGCCGTTTCCATCAACGTTGGTACCCCCTCTCGGTCCACGATCGGTGGAGCGGCGTGTCCCAGGGAAAAAACATCCACGTATCTCGTTTTTGCCGCTGGCGGTGCGCGTAGACCGACTGGACCGAGACCGTCGGCCCATCAAGACGACGGACAGATCGAGAAGACGAGGCTGCACGACGGCATGGCCACGAGGTGAGCAGTGCCAGACTCCGTAAGCGAGCTTTGCAACAAGAGAAGACAGAAGGCCCACTGGCCCTGTGATTAAACAGTACACTACTAGCCCCTCTAGAAAGGACAAGAGCCGACATATACAAGCGTTGCCGCGAGAACCCTCCCCCGCCCCTCGGGATTGGAGGGAGTGCGACGAGAAACAAACATGCGATCCAGCGGCAGTAGAGAAGTGCGCCGAAATACGCGCCGCCGTCCTCTCTCCCCCTGGGCCATCTTGAGACCACATATCGCCCTCCCGAAACAACAAACGAGGAGCCAACAGATTAGATAAGCTCGCTCGCAGAATGACAGCGCCTCACGCCATCCTACACGCCGGTGTGCCGCTTTGCACATCAGGGTTGGACTGACACCCCAAAGAATAACAACATCTACGAAACACGACACCCCCTGGACAACAACTCGAACCCCGTACACTACGCCTCCATAGAACTGAACGAATACTCCGTAGCCAGCAAACCACGCCAGCTCAGAGGAGGTCCTTCAACACCTGCACCCGTGCCCGCGCCACATCAGACCCCTGCTCGCCCTCGCCCATCAACTCCATGATCTGGATCATGCGCGCTGTGCCGCCGCCCGTTAGCATGCCACCGCCACATCGTCTCTGAGCCCAACCCGAGGAAAGACGAGACCAAAAGAGAGGGGGGGATGGGCTGGGGGGTCAGACTCACCGATATCCGCTCTCCCCCGCACAAACAACGGATCCCTCTCGGCCATGTCGGCCGTCGACGGCTCCCTCGCCGCCTCGCGGAGCACGCTGCCGATGCAGAGCGCCTCGAGGAACGCCCGGTGGTTGAAGACCCACCACACGCGCGCCTCGAGCTCAAAGATGTTGAACAGCAGAAAGAAGGACGTGATGGCCTCGTGTGCCGCCTCGAGCGTGCCGCGCATGTTGACGGGCGTGTCGGGACTCTCGGACGCGTGCACGAGCATGATATTGTGGTGGTAGTTGCTCGTCAGGAACAGCGTCTGCCGCACGACGCGCTTGTTGGTCCGCGCCAGTGCCGTGAGGCTCTCCGGGTCCCACGATCGGAAGACGTCCGGGAACGAGCGGTACACGGCGCGGAAGTCCGAGAGGAGCTTGGACTTGTGCCGCGGCGTCGAGCAGATGGGCAGGTCCAGGGACCGCGCCGAGCAGATGGTCTCTTGCACCAGGTTCGCCAGCGTCCAGGACCCGCGGATGTAGGCGATGTCGGTCGGGTCGCTCGAGGCGATGGCCGATCCGTCGTCGAGGAGGTCCTCGACCGACACGTCCGTGTGCGTTGCTGACGGCGGCAGCGAGAGGAGAACTGTGAGGAAGGTGTCCTGGAGGAGCACCGCTTGCCATAGTTTGCGACGCTGCTGTTTCTCGAATATGCTGGCTTCAGGGGTCACTAGCACCATGTCAGCAGCCAGCCATTTGCCTCAATGGCCCGGAAGATGCGCGTACCGATATTGGGGTCGCGATGCAGGCCCATTGCGTATGCCTGGCGTATCAGAATACCCGCGAAGGCCCACCCGTCCGAGGCGTGGTTGTCGTTGATAAGAAAATAGGTCAGCCTGGGCTGGTTAGCCTTCCTCGAGGATTACGACCGGGCACGGGCCACTCACAACACCATGGCCTGGATGGAGCGTAATGAAGCAGCGCTCAGATAGGAAAACATGCGCAGCGCTTGGTTACTCGCCGAGGCGTAGAATTCGGCCGTCTGCTTGCCGTCCTTGGGGGAGGTCGACGTCACAAACTGGGTGCCCAAGGCCAGCATGACGAAGATGAGACCGATGAAGGCGGCATCGACACGGTTCTTCTCATCGGGGCTCAAACTCCAAAAGTGCTCGTAGTCGGCGTAAAAGGTCTGGCGGTGGATCATGGGGTAGACAGGGTCGACGCACTCAAAGTACTGGGCCAGCAGGATGTCGGCCTGGATCTTGTCGGGCAGGACGGAGATGACCTCGGGCAGGCCGCCCTCGCAGGTCCAGTAGTTGGCAAAGGGGTGCTCGGAACCGATGCCAAAGACGTTGCTGGCGGTGGGCAGCGAGTAGGGCACGTTGGAGAGCAGGCCGGTGGAGGAGGAAAAGGCGATGGAGCCGACGGAGCCGCGGGATGTGAAGCCGCGGCCTTCGATGAGGCCCCTGTCGGCGATGTTGGGGATGGTGGAGAGGTCCGAGGGCTTCTTCTTTGGGGGCTTGGTCATGCGACGGCCATTGGTGATGGAACGCGATGTTTCGCTGAATTGTATCTTGTCAGTCGTCGTCTTGGAGTAGCCGGTGCAAAGGGCATTGCAAAGGGGTGGCGGAAGACCGACTCAAGGATGTTGGCGACGACTGCATATTTGCATTCCGTCTGCCGCTTGATACATGCTAGGCAATGGGGCCTGCCGCGATCGCACTGCCATGCTTAATTAGTTGGTGGCCCAAGGCAACTGATTGCATTGCAGTGTGAGATATCTTGGATATCGAGGGAAGCGTTGAGTAGATGAGAGGTGCGAGAAAGGGGAGGGCCGCCAAGGAAACCAACGATCTGGGCAGCTTAATACGACGAGGTCCGTGCCGTCCACCGGCCAAGTGTGTGCTCAACAAGTGATGGGAATGCGGCGATGGCTACAACCATCGTCATCTCGAGATTTAGGCATTGAAGAGGCGTGGGCGGCGTGTGGGGTGACCAACGATAGACCTTGGACGTCGCGTGCGGGGGAACATGGCCAACAGTGCAAGCACGCAATCACAGCTAGCAACATGAGAGGTGTAGGTTGGGAGGGAAAAGCCAAAGCATGAGGGGGCAAAATCCGGACAGAAAGAAGCAGACACAGACAGAGTTGACGTACCTTTGTCTTGCGCTCGACGCACTCGGCGCAGGACAAGGTGGGCTTGTTGCGCCTCTGCTTCTTCTTGGAAGGCTCGTCGGGGTTCGCATCATCGGGGCTGGCCGAGTTGGCGGCGTCGACACTCTCGGCCCTCTTGAAGCCGCTGGAGGGGGGGTAACCGGGGGTCAAGGATGATGCAGGTGATGGCTCAGCCTTTGGTACGACTGTTGTTCCTGCTTTCGTCGCCGTCGATGGGTGAGAGGCTCCATTTGGTGGCAGGCGTCCGTTTTCCGAGGCGGGCGACGCGTAGATGGTCGAGGCCGAGTTCGGCGTGTATGGTTGCTGCTGCTGTTGCCGAGAATGGGGTTGAGGTACCATGGCGGCGGACTGCAAAAGGGCAGACGGTAGATGGCAGCTCAAGATGGAGGCGTCAATGAGTTGGGTTCAAAGGAGGGAGGCTCCGGGGTGTCAATGGAAAAGGGCCGTCACCGATTCGGTGGTTGATGGCGATGCCAATGCCGGCGCCGGCGGACAATAAGCTTGAATGGTAAGCAATCAGTTGTGCCCTTTTTTTTCTTCTCGTTCTCCCCTGCCCCAGTCTCGGCCGTGTGGGCACGCCGCGAGGGGGGTGATTGAAACGATGAGGTTCGCTTTACTCGGTTTCCTTTTGGAAGCAGGACAGGCCCAACCTCCGGGCGACCGGGAATCGGAAGGAGTTGCGAATGGAGTTACACGGCGGTTGGATTCCGGACACAGGCGCCTTCCGTGGGCCGGGAATAAATGAATCAAGCTTTGAAAAAACGGCGGTGCCCTTCCGGGGGTCGTGTTCGCCGTGCTCAAAGGGACGGACGGACGGCAATGGAACGGGGAAGTCGGAGGGAGGGAAATAAGAGGTCTTGGGTCGCTGGGAATAAACAGGTGATTGCACGGGAATTTTGGGGGCAATAAGGACTCTAGGTAGGTTAGGTAGGGTAGGTACTGAGAGTTGGTTGAGAGGGGAGGGGAAAGAATTGGAAACAGTAATGGACGTAGAGGGGGGGGGCAGGCCGTGGAACAAGGAGAAAAAGAGGGGGTCGGATTCGGTGCAAGTTTCTTAGGTACAGATTGGCACTCTACTTATTCACCCTTAGAGACTACTCAAACTCTGGATACACCTACCTACTTAGGTATGTAGGTAGGTAGGTAGGTAGACTATCTCAGGTATCTACAGTTCGGGCAGCTCAAGTCCTAAACACCAACCATGCGTGCCCGAGAACGTGCTGCTTGCTGTGAGCGCTCGACGCTTCCTGACAAGAAAGCCGCGCCCTTTCCTTCCGAATACTCGATAACAACAAATCCTCCCAGTCGCCCACCACCCTATCCTATCGGTCACACTCCGACTCTGACTGCCGGCCGGTCAACCTCCATGGTCCTGGACGAAATGGCTGGCCCCCCTTCGCGCCCTGTTTGAGTACACGATCAGCATCCGGTAGGGCCCTGCCAGAGCCGCTAATGGAAATCGCCGCGGCTGGTGGGGGGGGGGCGGACAGGCAGGGCCTGCACGCTTGTCGACCCAGACACCTCAAGGAGTCAAGACTCAAATCAAGCTCATGTGCCTCCTTCGGCCAGCCTGGATCACGTTCACTGGCGCGCCGCCTCTAGGACGCGCCGCATCCGGCCGAGACCCAAAGACCAAAGACTCAAATCAGCTCAGCTCAGCTCATCTTGAGGACTCTTTACAGATTTACACACTACAATTTTGCTTCACCCTCAAACGCTTTCCAGTCCCTTCTAAAACGCATCTCCTCAGCCAACAGCTGGGTTCACTGCCGCCGCCGATATCGCCTTGATCCCCGGGCCCGATTCGGCCTGCATGATACAGCTACCCCGCCACTTTGTGAAATACAGATGCAAATTGCCTCACACCAAGTCATCGAATCATGACAATTCATCAGCGCCGATGGTTTAGTGGTAAAATTCTCCGTTGCCATCCAGCAGCGTCGGGGAGCCGGGGGTTCGATTCCCCCTCGGCGCATTCTTTTGCTTTTTGTTGCAATATCTCTCTCTGGTTGAGTCGAATTCAGTTCCTCCCTCCTTTTTCATATATGCCACACTTATTGGGATACATACATACACTCAACGCACCACCCACCACCTAGAGGCGAGACCCTGATGCTGTCTTATCTGTCTGGCTGGCACGAAATGCGTAGAGAAAGTCGTGGCATGCACTGACTGGCAGGTAGTCGTGAACAAATTGAAACACACCCCTTCTGCCATCTCGCGTTCGTATAAGCCGGGAGGGCTATGTAGTTTCCCTACTCGAGATAAACCTAGTCAAGCTCAAGACACGTACCGTCATGAACTGCATTCTTCGCTGACTTCAAGTGCTGATCGCAAGATGATGTACATGAACAGGCAATCTTGCATTTCTTACTCCGTTTCTTACATCGATACAAGGGCAGCAGCCAAAACTTCCAGTCCGCAAGAAGAGACCCCCGATAAATTGTCCAAGGGTCACGTCTATCGGCGTTGAGGGAGCTTCATAACGTGACCATGCTCTTCGGAGTCGGGGGTTTGCTATTGATAGAAAAGAAGACATCTTCCTATCGTCCCGGGGTTGACTGCATGCCGGAAACGGACTACGTATCCCTCAATCGTGCCTCTGACCGACTTATAAGTTTGGCCTCACTTGTTCCGACGTTTCCTCTTTTTACCATATGAACACACTCGTATTGGAGACTACCGAACTAGAGAAAAGGTAATTAGTCATTGTAATCGTGCCCAGGGGCGCCCTAACTCTCGACCGTGGACCCTCGTACTCTACGGCCTGCATATAGGTTCCGCCATTCGAGTACATGCAGCCAGCACACGGCCAGCACTCACAAGCTAAGAGTGGGTGAGATAAATGGGATTACACTCTGCAGACTTGAAGCGCCTCATGATCTCCCATTAATCTTCCGCAGTCGACACAACGACAACGGGCTTGCGAGCCAGGCCAATGTAGGCTACCTTATACGTATGGTCTCGTGAGAGTCGTTCTCGTCCCTCATGTCAGTGTTGTCCATCGTCCTCGCCATTCAGCCGGCGCCTACAATACTGTATCGATGTTCGTGGTTCGTGTAGACCCAGTCTCGATGAGAGAAAAACAGCTCATGCTGCATCTTCTCAGGGAGCTCTCACCTGTTGGAGCTGACAGCCACGCGTGGAGTCTGAATCTCTGACATCGTCGTATGGAAGCCTACAGAGTCCTCCCAAGTACGTCAGGTAAAATGCGGGATGCAACCAATTCAGCTCTGAAATTCCACATAAAATAGAACCAATGTCGATACAAAACGAGTGCAGAAAAAAACGGAAACAAAAGAAAACAAAAGAAGAAAACTTTCCCCGGGAAACCGTCCTCATTCACTCAAAACCCGTCTTCCGCTCCAGCAGACGTCATCCGGCGCCGGCGGCGACGGAGTGCATCCCGCGACTCCCCTCCCACAACCCTCCATTGTCGAGTGTCTCCCTAATTCTCTTTCGTGGTTCTGCGAATGTATTCAGTCAGGTATTTATAAATGCAAATCAGCATCCGTGAGAGTCGTCGTGGTCTTTGGCCTGAAGAGCGCCGTTCGCCGACATCACGTTGACGTGACATGAACGGCGGCCGAAACTGGGTCCGATGATGATGAATCATTGATGCCGCCCGGAACACCACCACCACCACCACCACCACCATAAACACTCACTCACTCACTCACTCACACCGTCACACCAATTCCTCGTCTGAAAAACCTCACGCAACTCTCCCATCTACATATACAACACACAAACCCGTCGGGCGCCATCACATTCCTCCGATCCCGCAGGAACACGCACCAACACCAAATAAGATAAAACAAAGGGCTCGTTCCACCTGCCCATGAGTGCCGTGCGAAACCTCACGAGCCGCCGCATAAGCCAGCTGTCCCAACACCTCGCAACCTCCTCATCTCGCGCCATGTCCTCAGCACCGGGATCGGCCTCCCCCGGCCCAGCGCCGTGGCGCGCCGCCTTCCTCGAGAACGTCACCGCCATGGCCTCCCCCGAGTTCAGCCTCGCGACGCTGCACTCCGCCCCCTCAACCGCCGCCGGTGCCGGGGCCGTCCCGCGCCTGCGCACCGTCATCTTTCGCGGCCTCTGGGCCTCGCTGCCCGTCAACCCCAAGAACACGGCCGACCTCAACCCGCCCGCGTACGAGTCCGACCTGCTCACCCTCACCACCGATGCCCGCATGGCCAAGGTCCCAGACCTGATCGGCGGCTCCTCCGCCTCCTCCACCGGCGGCGGGCCCGTCGAAGCGTGCTTCTGGACCGACGCGAAGGTGCAGTGGCGCGTGCGCGGCGAAGCCTACGTCCTCGGCCCGGACGTCGAGCGCGAGGCCTCCGCCGCCGTGCGCGAGACGCTGCTCGCGCGCATGCGCCGCGTCCCGGACAAGACGGCCGACGACGGCTGGAGCTTCGCCCGCGAGGTCACGGCGCACTTCGGCAACCTCAGCCCCATGATGCGCGGGACGTTCCGGAACCCCGAGCCCGGGACGCCGCGCGGCGCGAACCCGCCCGGCGACCAGCTGAAGCTGGGGCAGAAGGTCGAGGACCTCAACGACGAGGTGGCGCGGGCCAACTTCCGCGTCGTCGTCATCGTCCCGACCGAGGTGGACCAGACGGACCTGAGCAACGCCGAGGACCCGCGGCGGTGGCTGTACCGGTTCGTCGGCGCGGCGGCCGATGGCGAGCCGGCTGATGGCGCGGAGAGGTCCAACGGCTGGGAGAAGGTCGAGCTATGGCCGTAGATGGATGGATGGATAGATGGATCGATGGATGGGGCCCGAGAAGGGGGGAGGGAGGGGGCGAGGATCGTCCGTTGTTGGACACCGCACACTCGTATGCAGAGTAGATTCACTTGGCTACCTAGACACAAAACGGGCGGTATCGTTCCAAACAGTGAACGTTACCAGCGCCGGGCCTACCTACAGAAAGCATCATCACGTTACGCTCACCTTACCCGCACAGTTCATCGTTGTACAATCTCGACCATCGGAATACGGACAAGTCTCACGCGAGGGGGTCGGTGGTGTGTGGTCCTGGATCACCATCACCCACTCCCAGGGTTACTGTAAGCTTATGATGTGCTGATACCCCCTCGCCAGTATGGGAAGCTACCAAGCCGAGCCGTGCCGTGTTTATCATGCCACCTCCTCACTCATCCTGACCCTCACCGGTCGCCCGAATCCTGTGGCCATAAAGGGAGGGGGGGCTCGGGTACCTTTGGCCGGCGAATGGCAACCAACATGGGGTTGGCCGCGGCGACGGCCGGATCCCGTCCTTTTTAGGGAACACTGCCGCGTCTAATGGATCAGCGGCGTTGCGCGGCGTGGGATAAGATGTCCTCATGCAGGACGCGAGTGCACAAAGACCGTTCTGGCGAACGGGCATGGCTTGCTGTTGGTCTGTTGGTCTGTTGGTCGTGTTGGTCGTTGGTCTTGTTGGTCGTCTTGGAGAGGGGGAGAGAGAGGAGAGAGATCTCGCCATGCTTTCCCACAAGCAGACGAAAGTGGTAAGCGTAGGCATTTGTCCGTACTTGCGCGTGATAGTAATCCGGTTCCAACATGAGTCCCGAGCGAGGCAAAACCGTGCTTCCCGTGCGTTCCGGTGATGTCGCCCGCCATTCGATATTTCGTTATTACTGGTGTCCACAGCAAATTTCCTTGTCGTGGAGGGCTCGGGAAAGACCAATATCAATAAAGAATCATCTCGAAGTCCTTCCCATGGATAGCCCTGCTTGGGCCACATGGTAGTTCCGATCATTCCACTGCACTACACCGCAAGCAGCACGCAATTCAGCTCATCCCGAGCGGGCCCCGAAAGAGTCGGAAAGAGCAAAAGAAAGAAAGACACGGGCGAATGTCCTTGCAGGGAAAGGAGGAAACATGTTTCCATGTCTCAAAACGCTCTCAATCGGCCGCATCGTTGCTACATTATCAAAACAACAACATCAACAGACCAACGGATTTCTCCTTCCGAATGGGGCGAAACCACCGACCAGCAGCTCAAGATCTCCAGACCCCCCAGGGCTGAACGTCAAGCTCTGAGTGGCAGAGGCTAAAGATGCAGAGAGAACGCGAGAGAGAGCGAGAAAGCGAGATCGGGAGAGAGAGAGGCGGTTGACCAGCCCCCTCTCTTTTCCCTCTCGGACCAGGGCAGGATACAAAAACCTCGTAAAACCAGAGCCGGTCTGCATGGCTGGTTTAGCGGTCTCCAGAGCTCTAGTCAGTCATTCCACATGGCAGCCATGCAAGCCCTAACCCGCGGATCTCCACACCGGATCTGGGAGCTCTGCTTCCGCGAGCCCTTGGCGGCCGGCCGTCATTTGCGCGTAGCGTGATTGCAAGGAGGAAGAGAAAGTGGGCGAAGGGGAGTGGACAAAATGAAATCAAGACCGGGGTGGAGGGGAGGGAGGCCGACAAAAAAGAGAACAGGAAAAAAAGGGAAGGAAAAAAAAAAGAAGAAAAAAACAAATGCTCGACGTGGGCCTTTGCTCGTTTCTTTTTTTTCGAAGCTTCGGCGGGTCCTATCGAGATTTGAGGCACAACCAGGGGCATATAGTCTCCCCCTCCCAAAACCGAGATGCAAAGGACCCCTCCGACAAATCGTTGACAGTCAACCAGAGACCGGCTGCGGCTGGTGATCGGCTTTCACTGTGTCCTGATGTCGCCAACGGTTGCGAGGTCATATCGAGAACACGATGGATGGACGAGTGTTAGAGGGGGGGGAGCGTGCCGAGTTTGTTGCAATGGCCGGGGTACAAAAACTTTAAACCGGACGAGAAGGGACTGGAATGAGTGAGTATTGTTATTGTTTTCGTTTGTGAACCCGAGCAAAGCGGGACGCCCCGGGCGTTTCTCTTCCCCCTTTTCCCCACGCGAGGCCGTCGACTGCGGCAACGGGGGGTCCCGTTAGCTGCCGAAGCTGTCCGTCTTACTTGTATCCGTACGAATAGAACAGTCTTTATCTCGTCAATCTCCGCAGCCTTTGGGAGTCGCACTGCGTCGAAGCCCAATCGAGCCCTATGCCACCCGCATTGCCTCGCCTAGCCGCCGAGGCAGCATCACGAGATCAGGCGCCGTGTATGAACGGGACACTGATTCGTCGTGTTTTGGTCCGGTATGCTTATGCGTCCGCTGCGTGTTGACATGTTCGGCAAAGGCGAACGGTTGAGGGATCCGCCTCGTTGCAGCTCCTCATCCTAAAAAACCCCCCTTCCGACGTCACATCGCCAGTCGAGCTGGCCAGGTTGCAAATGTTGCCGCTGTTCACTATGTCAGGGAGCAGATGCCCACCTTCTGGACGGAACTCAAAAACTTCAGATCACTCACGGCTTGACGTGGCATTGGCTTCGTCATAGCCAGCTTCCAATAGCAAACCCACTTTGGAATGAGACCGCGTTCGTGCACTGTTGCCAGACACTTTAAATTGTCGACGTCGCCAGGTGCTCAAGGATCCCCCTTGACCATCTCGAACATTGTACGCGTAGTCGTCTGCTCCTCAGATCGTCGCTGATTCCAGAAAAATGACCCGAGTTAATCAGCTGCATTCTGGAAACACGAGAAGGAACCCCCTTCTCCCTTCGTCCTTGTCTGTCTGTCTTATCTGTCTGTCGGTACCTGTAGAGTGGCAGCAAGTACACAGTACGCTGAAAAGCGATGGGCAGCCTCGAGTTCGCAAGCCAGTCCGAAGATGGACAGACGTTGCACACATTGTGACGCGTATGCAGCGAGGCTAAAAATCGACACGCAAAGCGCAATTGTCGGTGGACGGGCTACCTGTTACCTGACACGCATGGCTGTTCCCGCACGGAAGCGGCATTCTTTCTTTCAGTTCAGATAGAACAAGACGCTGCATCGAGCTCCAAGAAACCTTTCGCCTGTTGCTGCTGCTGATGCTGCTGATGCTGCTGCTGCCATGCAGGCCAAAGCAGATCTGGCCGTTCTGTGCGTCAATACTCGGGTGTGTGGGTGTTGACGCTTCTTTTGAATGGCTAGAAACCCTTCACCGTCACTTTCGGGTTGACTGCCGAGCGCCGTTCCGGCCCTATCGCATATTTCGTTGGCGGCTTCTGGGCGGCCGATGACCTGCACGACGACTTTCACTCGTGAGATTCCAGGGGAGCGTGGCCGCCCGCGACGTTTGTTCAGTCCAGCTAGACCATCATCTTGGCTCGCTGTTTGTTGCCCACCGCCTGTCTGCGAACATCGGTTTCGGACCGCGACGATGCATGAAGAGATGACCGACGATCGCGGAAAACGTCCAACGTCTCCTGTCTTTGCTTGTTCTAGGCGCACGCCATTGCTTTGGATTAACATTCGGGCTACCCAGTAAAGTTCAGATGCTTCCTTGTCCGGCAGAGACAGCAAGGGACGCGGCAGGCAACATGAGGCCAATTTGGAATATAACAGCGCGGACTCGGTCAGTTTGCCATCGGCACAAATGTTCTGTGAATGCTCGAAGCACTTGACCGCCGCCCGGTCTGATTCGCAAACACCCAGCCCTAATCCATCCCTCGCTTGAAGCCCACGTTAGGCCGTGGTTTCGTCGCATACAGCTTCTCTCAAAGGGGATTCTGGCTTGAGCATGAAGCACGTGTTGTCCTTGACATTGGGGAATCGGAGGATGGCTGAAAGTCCGACAGAAACCCTCACTGTCTGACCTGTTGGAGGCATTTCGGGGGTCTTTACAGGGATTGTTTTCTGGCACAGATATCGACAGTCTTACGGAGAACCCCGATCATCCCTGCCAATTGCCTGATTCTGCTCCGGTTGCTTCGGCCGGAGGGAAACGGACAGCTCGGTCCTGTTGACCGTCTTCGGGCAACCACTGACCTGACCGGTCTTATGTCTTGCCAAACCCCCATCAGCCCCAGCTGGCCGTGGTCGGTAGCCTCGTGGGGTAAATGGCAGAGCGCCCTGGGTGTCTCCGTGCCGACACGCATTCATAAGATCCCGTGCAAAACTGCACGACGTGGGGTTCTCGTATTGTTGGCAAGGAATTGTGACCGAGCCCTCTTGCGCGGGATCCGTGGACGAAACCCCTTAACCGTTGACAGCTTTCAAAATAAGCACAGAAAAGACGACATGAAACGGCCCCCGTTAACGCGATATACCCTTTCCGAGACGGACGGACTGTACCTTCCTCACATCTTCAAGCTCAAGGTGTCTGCAAACCATCAGATGTAGGTGAGGCACCTAGCCACCTGGTACCTTGGAAGGCGTCTGTCGAGGAGGGGGGGGAGCGAGGAAAAAAGAAAGATGGCTGCGGTCAAAACCGCCAACGCATCAAAGTCCGATTAATTTAGGGGAGAATGGGTCAGATGGTTGGGACTAAAGGCGGGCAATCCGCTTGATCTGCAGTGGCATGCACGAGCAATGGCGAGGACAAGGAGGTCGCCAAAGAGGATCGAAAGCCGCAGGCGTTGAGTGGATGGATAAGCATGCATGAGATGCAGAAACGGCAACACCTCCCCGCTCTGGTCGATGTCCGAGAAACCCCGTCCGTTACTAGGTTTCCTGTGTGCTTAGGCTGTGGGTACTGAGGTCTTGATCTACCTGGGGGGTGGGTGCTGTTGGAGCGGCTGTCATTAATGAGGCGCCAGGGCTGTAAATGTTGCGACAAAGTTCGACGGATTCCTTGCCCGTGATACGTAGTCGTGTGCGGTTGGGCGTGTTGAGCTTGCAGCCGTTGATTGTTGTCGCATTTCACCAGCGTCTATCTCAATCGGCGCGACTGACGATTGGCAGCGGACCCTAGACATTTTCTTGCCAAAATGACAAAGTTGCCATTGAACGAAGGGCAAAGGTCGGACAGGACGTAACTTTGCAAGCTAATGGGCGGCGGAAAAGGGGACTGATCTGCGAGATTGAACTCTGTGACATTGTGACATCTCCTTTTCGACTCTTGAGACTGTTCGTCTGGGTCATTGGGCCCGGATAATATGAAATTCGTCCTAGTCATGGCGGAAATGCGAGATTTTGGATTCGCCGGTCAACCGCCAAAGAAGGACGAGCAGGAACAGGGCTAGCAGCGGCGATCGACGGGGGGGCGCTGTGTTATGGCATGTTTCACCCTGGCTTGCCTCCGCCAGGTGATTTGTTCGAGAAGGTCTGGAAGAAGCCGAGTGAGTGCGGACAGGCATTGACGACGGGTCAGGGCATCCCCCGTATCTGTCTTCTCCCCGGGCGTGTCAGGGGAGGAAAAGGGAAGGTTGCAGTCGACGAGCAATGCCAAACTCCCTCGAGGGTAGAGCGATTACATTGTGCGGTTGATTTGGTTTCGAAGCATTCGCCGGCAGTGGACTACTGCCGCGTAATGTGTGGTCTTAACATCATGCTTCTTGCTTGCTCCCGATTGTCTTTTCGGTCCTGCTCGGAGTCGGTCACATTGCGTTGTTGCATCCAGAGGTAGATCTCAGTCGGCCGGCGATGGACGTTGGATGCCGGACATGACACTGTCTTGACCGGCAGGCAATAGTCGTCCCATTGCGAGAGACACAGTACCGGAGAGACACAGTACCGTAGCAAGAGCTCAATTCAACAGTGCCGATCGTATGTCAGCCAGTCGCAGGCCTCCATGTTGTATTCTTTGTGCGCGCCGTTAACTAGACAAGACACACCTACAAACACGGAAATGGCAAGGGTTGTAGTGAGTGCCCGTGCGAGGAGGCGGCGGATACGGCGCCGCAAGTCGGAGTCACATCCGACGTGCGAAGGCTGGGGAGCGGTGACAATTGCCCATGTAAGGGACGCTTGGGTTGATGTCAACATTGCTGCTGTTGTCTGCCTCTTTCGCAACCAGGTACAGATAGTAGTGACTTTCAAGATGTCGAGCAAGGCCGCCCAAGGTGTGATGTATCATTAGGTGGGAACGGAGAGAAAGTCATGGTTCGTTTTCTCCCAAGACGAGATAGCTCTAGCATGTCTCTGTTTAGCGCCGCTCCTCGAAGCAGGGGGCACCTGTCATTCCAGGGGCGGGCGGACGCTTGAAGGTGGTGGGTGGTTTGAGCCGCACCAGAACGCACAGAGCCTGCGTCGAAAAGAGAAAAGGTATTGCAGACATGATACCATAGGGACGACGGCTTCGGGTGGCTTCGGATAGGTGAGAGCGGAGTTGACCAGATGCTACCCAGGTCCAAGAGTGCCCAGAGTCGGCTTCAGTCTTAGTGCATGTGCGCACCGAGTCCGACATCAGTTTCGAGAGAGGATCGCCGAGTCCCGTTGGAGACGTAGTGAGGTGTCGTAGGCGGCGGAAGCAAAGTAGCCAACGTAGGATTTGCAACGGCCGTAAAGCTTTGTCTCTGTTCGGGGTGGGCTGCATCGCGGGATGGAGCAAGGAGGACTAGATGGCGCAGGTCTGACTGCCACTTCCGTGCCGCACTTTGCATGATGCTGCGAGACGGTGAACTTGGTGTGTCAACTTGCCTGGTGTCTGTTGTGGGTGCATGTGAGTGCTAGGTAGACGGGCCTTGGCCTTCCGTGGCGGCACCAACGCCCCGATCCGAACCCAACGGGCTAAGAGAAGGTAAAGTACGTAACATTGTGTCTGATGCTGTCGAATAAGAATTGGGCCCACGGGCTCCGTCATTGGCAGCTGGCTGGGGAAAAGACTGACAAGGTGAGAAGAGGCACGGGAAGTGTTGTTTCAGGGCATTGCTAGTGTACGCGCGAGCCATGTCTTGAAGTGTTTTCCTTTCGATGGCTGCTTCTGTCGAGAGTGACGAAATGTTGCCGAGTTGGAGATGGCAATGGAGCAAGCAAGCACCAGGCGGCCAAGACCGAGGAAGATGCAATCGGCGCTGGGCTGGAGAAACGAGAATGGTGTGCCGTTCTGTCCTGTTCCATTCCATCACTCATGTGAGACGAAGCAAATGGGCGTTTGTTTGCTCTGGCCATGCAGCATCGACAGGTCCACAGTGTTTTGACGAGACGAGGAGGCCGGCAGCGAGCGAATGCATCTGATTGTGGCCGGAGGTCAGATTCCGAAGGCGTCAGACTCAGAAAAAGCGGAAAGTGAAGATCTTCGGCCTGCCTGAAGGCAGGTGGATGAAGCAGTACTCTCTAAGCCGGTTAGGATCAGAGTCAGGATCAGTTATCCCCGTCCGGATAGTGCCATCTCATGTAAATGGGGGGGGGGGGGGGGGGTTAGCCGTTCCCCGTCCCAACGTGCCGTCCGTTGTCAGGTATTCCCTTACCTACCTTGACCTCCGGGCTCTTGGATGCTCTGTGATGATTGGAATATGACTGAAGTGAACCAGCCAATACCTACCTATCTGAGTAGGTACCTGAGGAAGGAGAAGGGCAGGCAGTGTGCAGATACTTACCTACCTTCACTAGGTGTTTAGGTAGGCAGCTCAATGACATGCCGAGGAAGGTACGCAGTACGTGCTTCGTGCCCGCCTGCTCCTTCTGTTCTTCTGCCCCATGCGCTGGTACGTATAGACTTCCCTACCTGCTGCTGCACAGTGCACGTTCGCACGCTTCTCTCTTCTTTTTCCTCCTCCCTCCTTCGCACTTCTCCATCTCCTAACCACCTTGTCTCCCCCTCTCGTCCCCTCCCCTCACCCCCCAGTCCTCGTCTTATTCGGAAAGAAGGTGTAAGTAAGGTACGTACACCTTGCCCTTTTTCCCTTAGCGTCACAGTTCCCGCCCACTGCTGCTGCTTGAAGTGGATAAGGGCGGGTGGTGCCCGGCGTTCGCCTCCACACCATGGGCGTGCGGCCCTGTCATCTCCGCTCTCTGTCTCTCTCTCCTCACAATTCCACCCGGTACGTACTATCGACTCCATGGACCATCGGTGCTCCTCTCCTCTCTCCTGCTTTTTTGTTGCCTATGTCTGCATCTGCTGCATTGGCTGCATCTGCATCTCGCACAACAGAGACACAGAGAGAGGCGTGGCCCCTCCAAAGGTACACACGCAGTGTACAGAGTGCGGAGTACTTCCTCTGCTCTGTACGAACCAACGAATACAATTCATTCCTTGCCGTGCATCAATACAATATTACTTGCCTTTCTTTCTCCTTATCCACCACCACCACCGCCGCCGCCGCCGCCGCCGCCGCTGCCAGCTACATTCCCTCCTCCTTCCTGTCTTTTCTCTTCTCACTGTCAACCCCACCACCAACCTGACATCGCACAACTTGTGACCTCCTTCACCTCCTCCTCTCATATCTACTTGCTCTCCTCCTCTTCCTCCTCCTTCTCCTCCACTTCCCCTCTTTCTCTCGTTTGTGTACTGGAAAAGAGAGAGGTTGCGGTTATCTTTTCGGACCCTGTCATAGGCATACCCTGCTCTGCCCACGTCCCTTGCTTTTTGCCCTTCCATCTCGCCGTTGAGATCGCCAGAGAAAGAGGGGGAAAACCCACGTCCAAATCCCTTGCGCTGTCTCTTCACATAAGAGTAGCATCTCACCTCGCCTCTGCAACCACTCCTCATCGATTATTCTTATTCTCCTCTCCGCCTTTCCCTCTCAGCGCTAGCGGCCCCAGCTAGCGCCGTTGACCCCCAACCGTGACGCCAAGCATACGAAGGCCACACAGCTAGCTACTTAGGTACCTACGAATACCTGTACACCTTGCCCTGGACACTTCACTTTCACTTTGTCTTGGAAAACGATACCTCCACACGGCCGCATAACCTCCACTACTGTCTACGCATACATCGGTCGACCTTATACATACTTCGTTTATCCACCTACCTACTTTATATCTCACTTATCCTCATTTCCCCTTGTCCGCAATTCATCCCTCTCCCGAAGCTTAGAGACCGTCCCGCGCAGATCTCGCGTCGCCCTCGCCTTCTAGCTGCCGATCACCCTCGCACAATTACGGCTCCTTTCCTCCTGCTGGCCCCTAGACCCAAGTCTCTCAAGTCTAGACCTGTTCGATCTGGTGCTGTGTCTTCCTTCTGCCGCCACAAATCCGCCGCCGCTAGTTTCGATTCTTTCTCCCGCCGCCCGCTTCGAATCCAAAGCCTACGTTGCCAAACAGACACGCCTATTTCTCTCGGCACCCTCGCATCGACGTGAAGCACACCTGCTAGAGACGTCCCCAACGTCTTGCCTTGTCTTCCCTGCTCCAAAAACGCCCTCCCTCCAGAGGGACACACCAGCGCTTGCTGGCGGATCATGCTTCGCCTATAAGCACATCGCCGATCTCCTCGCTCATTCCCTACCTTCCTCATCGTTGAGTCTGCGACGCCGATCACTGCCCTGTGTTCCACCGAACAATCCTTACAAAACCTGCTACGCCTGTCACTACGTTCTACCGTTGGCAACAACTCGATCTAATACTGCCCAATCGCTGCACATATCAGACGTTGAGTCTACACTCGACGTCCCATCAACAAGTCCGACACGGCCAACCCACGACCGAGAGAGGAACCCCTTGTTTTGGTCATGGATGCCCTCAAGAACATCGTCAACAATGTCCCTGAATGGTTGGACCGTCTCGACCAGCTCGGGGAACAGATCGACCAGCGTCAGGTTGAGCTTGCAGCACTGGGCGCTGACAAGTCGTCGCGCTCCATCAAGAACCGCGGGTCAACCGAATCGCTGAAGCTCAAAGACGAAACACCCAATGATGCGTCAACACCAGCCGACGAAGCTCCCGCGAACGAGGCGAGTACCCAACAACCCGTTGTCTCCACGACGTCATCTCAGAATGGGACAAGAACCAACAACCATCCTTCCAGCCCTAGCAGCGGAACACCTTCGGCCCTTCATAAGCAGACTCGACAGGCAATGGCTTTAGCGCAAGCTCGCGCCCGGGCTGTAGTCGAGAAGAGACCCCGCCCGTCTTCGGTGCTGTCAAATGAGGATGAAGTTCCGGCCAAATATCGCTCGCGGAAACTGGTTCTCGTCTACTACGACTCGTTTGTCGAAAGCTTCTTCGAGGAGCTGGTCAAGTTCGTATCGGCAAGTCGGAACTTGATGCGTAAGGCCAAGATGGCGGCAAAGGTGGCTGCAATACGTCGTCTGGCAGAGCGGGAGCAGCCCGACGAAGACGATAACACCGGCGCTGGAGACCTTCAGCCAGACACTACCGATGGTGCTGCCACCGCCTCCGACACGCTGCCCTCCCTGCGTTACATGAGCACAAGACGAATGGGGCCTCCCAACGGTCGAAATGGCCCTTCTTACACGCGAGCTGGCCAGGGGGGCGGTGCCATGATGAGCGAAACCGGGCCAGACGCTTATGACGAGCTCGACAAGTGTCTCGAGTATATTCAGAACCAGTCTGAACATGCCGCTCACCAATTTCTGCGTGATGGAGAATGTACAGAGGAAATTGGCAACATTCAGCGGCGTCTTGCCGAGACCAAAGAGCTGGCAATTAAGGAAATGGCACGAGTCGAAAAGGACGAACCCGAGCTACTGAGGGCTACCAGCGAGGCCAACAAGGTGCGGACTCTTCGACCGACGAGCATGCGCCGCGAGCTCACGGCCGGCAAGGACAGCAACCCGCCCTTGCCTCCCAAGAAGCTTGAAGTCGACTCCAATTTTGAGGTGGCGGAAAAGGCGCCAGTCAACCACAAGGCGGTTGCCGTCGACATGTCCAAGCCTTTGGAGGCGGGCATTGCGGCCATCGAGGCGGATGATGAGGGTATCGACGACATGGAGATCACACTACCACCCAGGTTGAACTATCGATCTACCAGGGCGATGCGGAGCTGAATACAGCTCCGACTGGATCCGATGACCCATATAGGGAAACATGTTTTCCTCATCTATGTTAATGACTGATACGGCCTCGCTCGGATGTAGAAAAAGAAAAAGAAGGAGTGGTAGCATATGGGGACTAAAAATCATTGGATGAGAAAGGGTGACCTTATCCAAAAAGGGGGAGGGGCACGGAGGGGTTGCCGATGATATCTGATCTGAAAAACACAAATGCATAGCACAGCGTCTGTTGCTTCTACACCACGATTCGATTCGCATTGGAAAAGGTTGCTTTGAGTCGTATACTTGTATTTTGGCGCGGGGAGGAGTGGTCACTGGGCATCTGAGGCGGAAACCCCATTTGAGAAGGAGAGAGAAACGAACGAGACAGGGAGAAAGGAGGTATTTTCTGACCGACGAATGTGCTTCAACAGGGCATGGAGTCTTTGGAGGCTGTCATGTATTTTCCAACACACACTTGTCTAGGGCCTTGCGCTCAGGAGGACCAATGGAGTCAATTCGGAACGGCTATTCTGGGCCAACAAGTCCTTTGAGGAAACGCTTTGTTTGAGATGCCGCTCTATACCCCCCATGTTGGATACTCTATCGGATGTTTGTATGCCGAGGGCATGTTGTCTATTTCGAAGAGCAACATCCAGTGGTTCTTGGTCGAAGTCAAGTCGTGGACAAAGCCATCATGCTTGAACCACAGATAAACGCCACACCCGTTGCCGCTAAGTCTCTTGTCGCCTGCATCTGCTCTGCCCTCCCCATGCCGGCCATACCGTCATGCCACATATCTATGTAAGTTCTACGTCTCCTGTATGAGGCTCACTCCCGTTGCGGCCGCGAGGATGCCGGCGCCCTTGATCCCGCCATCGTGGCAGGGGCTCAGCACGATCCGCACCGGCGGCGGCTGGTCATTGTTGTCGAGTTTCACAATCCTGTCCAGGAAGTCTTGGGTGTCGGCGAGGTAGTCCTGGAAGTGCGAGATGCAGCCCCCGGTATAGCCAACGCCCAGCTCCTTGACGGGCGTTGTGTCGTTAACCGGGACCTGCTCGGGGATGTCACCCGCTAGCTTGAGAAGGGCGACGGTGGCGGCTGCGACGATACCCGCAGCACGGATTTGAATAGCCTTGGCCATGTGGTAGAGGGCGACGGCGGTCTGGAGGGTCCACTGGAATGGAGCTCCCTCGTTCGCCGGGAACTCCTTTTCCAGCTCGGCGAGCAGGTTTGAGGGATCTGACGGATCGGCGGGCTTGAAGTGGCTCAGGAACGTGGTTGTCAGGCCGTACCTCACGAGCAGATTTCTCGGTAAGGATGATTCGTCAAGACGGAGCTCGGTCTTCAGGTAGTCCACGAGTACGAGACGGCCGAGCTCGCCGAGGTAGCGGCCGGCGGTCATGTACTCGAGCGGCTGGAACCCGGCAATCTCGTTGGGACCTACGAGGGCGGCATCGAGGGCGGCATCCCACGGGGTAATGAGGTTTAGCTCGTGCAGGGGAGGGGCGGTGCCGCGGATGCTCCACTCTGTGTTGACGGCGATGCGGGCGTGGCGGGCGGACTCGCCCGGCAGGGTGCTCACGTTGGCGGGCCACTTGTTGGAGCCGAGGGCGGTGAGCGGGAGGGGGATGGTGGCGTTGCAGCCGGTGCCGACGATGAGGCCCATTGTGGCCTTCCTGGACCGGGACTCGTTGAAGAGGTAGATGAAGGCGATGAGGGTCGAAACGGAGTCGTTGGATATGGCTGCGATGCGGATGGGAGGGAGCCGACGGTTGCTGTCATCACGGTCGACGAGACGGGACTTTTCGTAGCCTTTAAGCAGCAAAGGGCCCAGCTCGGCGTCACCGCCGATGTTGAAGCCCTTACCCATGGTCATGACGGTGGCGTCGGAGATGGAGTGCTGAATCATTGGGAAACTGAAGGTGATGCCAAGGGGTAGCTCCTCGTTGGGTGGGAGTTGCCATTCTTCGCAGGCGGAGTGGACGACCGAGGCGATACGGGCACCGATCCAGTCGAAGAGGAGCTGGGGGTCGCCCTCGCTGTCGGCCTTGAGGCGGTCATCTATGGGCCATGCCTTCTCGGTGAGGCGGAGTGCGGGCACAGGCGACGAGGTGCCGTTAGTTTGAGGAATGGCTGCAGTGGGACATGCAACACCGGAAGTTGGCTCGTCTTTGCCTTGAAGCTCAACGAAGCCAACTCTCAGGTTTGTGCCACCGCTGGGACAGGGTTAGTGACTCAGAGTTTAAGATGAGTGTTTTGCAGCTTCGCGAAATAAGTCAAGCGGACGGGAAGCTTGCGGTTGTTGGTGAGGCGAGGGTGGGGGTGTCATGACATACATGTCGATGGCCAGATGCCTGCAGTCTCATATTAGCCTCAAGTACATATCCTGCAGCAGACAGGCTCGTCATTCCTCTCTCCTCTCTCCCTCTCTCTCTTTGTCCCTCTCCCACACACACACACACACACACACACACACACACACACACACACACACACACACACACACACACACACACAAACACACACACACGACGGGAATGCTTGCAAGCACAAGTAGGCAAAGAAGCTCGAGAGAGGATGAGGGGAAGTATACAGGCAGGGCTGTGCTCGACGAGGGGAAGAACGCTAGACATACCTTCCATGGCCGCGCTGGCTGACGGGTCTCAAAATGGACTCGGAGATGGGCGTCGGCAAGAATTGGTCTTGGGCGTCGAGAGCGAGAAGCTTGAAGTTGGCGTGGAAGAGGCGGGATAGTGTATGAATCTTCTGACTATCGACCTGGAGTGGCTGCAGGAACCGCTGCAGGGCAGAACCGGGATCCATGTCGGTGTTTACTCCTCTCTCTCTCCCTCTCTCTCTTTCGCTCCTATCCTTCTGTATTTATGAGAGGGAGGGGTTCAAGCGAAAAAGGATACAGAGGTAAGTGTGGTGGTGGTGGTGGTGGTGGTGGTGGTGGTGGCGTGTGTGTGTGTGTGTGTGTGTGTGTGTGTGTGTGTGTGTGTCTCGTTTAGCCTCGTTTTCAAGCGCTTCTGCTGGTGTATTGAGACCAGGAAAATCCCTCTTTGGAGGAAAAGGCTTCGCAAGTTGGAATCACAAGTTGGAATCTGAATCATGGAGAGAGGAACCGGTTCCTAAGTGGGCGCTGAACTAGGTGGAGGAAGCGGATGAGGAGAAGGAAAAAGGAGATGCAATCATGAACAGACAGGGTACGTTACACCCAGCCGCGATGGATGCGCTGCTCCTGTTTTCTTTGCACATGGCGCGCGCTGCTGAGAGTGAATCGCGTGGCCGGTGGATCGGTGCCTTCTAGTTACCTCCCTACCTAGTACAGAAACAGAGTACCTATCTACCTGCCTACCTAGGGTAGGTAAGTAGGTAGGTAGGTAGGGCGGTATCACTCACAGCTGGAATAGTTGCCTTGGGCAAGATGAATTGAATCCTGCTTCCACTGATCCGTCTACAAACCACCTCTCTGGACAACATGACAATTCAAATATCCTTTCCACATACAAAGTTCAGATATATTGGACAATCAACAACAGTGACACAGTAGCTCGGTAAGGCCATCTCGCACTGTTGCATCGGCACCGGATGGACCCTTCTCGCGGCCTGACGAATGCAACAGTGAGAGTAGGTAGGTCCGAAGAATCAACGTGCGGGGACGAAGGATGGAGAATGGCGGGAGATGCCGATAAGATAAGAGCAACATCCCCGCTGTTGCCCGAGAAGAGGTAGATAATAGATACCTCCGTACTAGGAGCTTGGTCCACTCAAAGCCTCTAGACAGATAGATAGCTATGTACTTTATGATCACCCCCACAACAGCCTGTGTGATGAAGTACTTCTATAATATCCAGCAGTCTTTCCCCCATCAAGCTAGCACTGACGTTTCCTCCGACACTCCCCCCAACGTTCGGTCCTCCTGCTGCCAATAACCACCGCCCATTGGCACATGATCGCGACATCTCGTCATTACTAAACTCTGCCTCTGGCTCTGCCCGCTCCAAATGGGGGCGCACCGAGGTTGTTCAGAACACCGCACCGTCCATCGCCAACAGCGCCAATTCACCACATCTGTATTACCGCCTCCCACTACATCCGTAGCGTCATCCCGACCCGACGACATCACCACCACCACCACAACCCGTGTTGCCGGACTCTCCAAGCCGTCGTCGACGCCGCCCCGATACCGCTACCCCGAGCCCGATACCCCCGTTGTCATGGACGAGAAGCACGGCTACCTCGAATATCGCCCAGCCACGCCCCCGCCGTCGTACCCGATGACTTCGCGCGTCACCCGGAGGAAGGGCCTCTTGCCCGTGCTGGCCATGGCCGCGCTGTTCGCCTGGAGCTGCTGGGGCTACCTGCGTCTGCCGACGGCCCCGGCCCGCACCGGCGTCGTCCCGGACGGCGCTCCGGCGGCTGCCGTCAAGGATCTGGTGCCCCTGGAGGCGCACATCATGAGCAAGTGTCCGGATGCTAGGGTGAGCAAGTCGGTGATCGGCGACGTCGGTCGGATGTTAACGCGCGGGCGGCCATCACTAACGCATACGTAGGATTGCCTGAGAGATTTGGTCCTGCCTACGATGATGAAGGTCCAGGACAAGGTCAACTTTACTCTTTCATACATTGGCACGTAAGTAGCCCCCGTGGTGTTATTACTCCGCCCTCTCTCTCTTTCTCTCGCAACCCCGAAGGATGATTGACAAGGATGCTCCTCAGACCGACCGAGAATGATGGCGTCGACTGCAAGCATGGCCCCTCAGAATGTACGTCTCCCTTCCCTCCAGGTCCGCTTATGTCTGCAATTCTTAACATGTTATGCGTGGACAGGTATGGGAAACATCATTGAGCTCTGTGCAGCCCATCTCTACCCAAACCCCAAGATCAACCTTGGCTTCACCATGTGCCTCACTCGCGAGTACAGCGCTATCCCTGATCGCACCCTCGTCGAGGACTGTGCTTTGGAACACGCCATCGACATCCAGGCCCTCAACGACTGCGCCACCGAGGATGACGGCGGCTTTGGCGTCGGTATGCTGCGCGACAGCGTTCGTCGGAGCAAGAGTGTGAGTCTATTTCCCGTAATCCAAACATTTGGCTCCGTTTGTCATGTCAATGTCAATGTCAATGGGCCCCCCCCCCATGCTAACAACCCCATGCGCTGCCACAGGCCGGTGTGACCAAGAGCTGCACCGTCAGGCTCAACGAGGAGTTTTACTGCGTGCGGGACGACGGCCAGTGGAAGGACTGCCCGCACGGCGCAGGCGTCAACGACCTCGTCATCGCTATTGAGAAGCTTTACCGCTTGTAGCAGATGATCTCTTGATGGGTTCGTACACCTCCGTCCATAGCTCGCTGGCCTCGCCAAGCGTATAACTCAATGCAAGACTGTCCATACCCGCCTCGTCGCCCCCTTGCATGACTGCGAGCGTCTCCATGATGCTGTCGAGCCCGACGGCCTTGCCGACGGCCTGGGTCGCGCCGGCCTCGAGCTGCACGTGAACAATGTGAATGTGGAAGTGGTAATAGGTCGGCTGGTAATGGACGTAGAGCTTGAGCTGGTCGGCGTCGACGAGCGGGTACTGGGCGACGGTGGCGGCGAGCAGCTTGGTCTTCATGTGGCGCAGCCAGGGGATGTGCTTCTTGCGTAGGTCGCGCAGGGACCAGATGTCGCGGCGCTCGACGAGGGCGAGCAGGTGCAGGGCGTCGAGCGTCTTGCGGTCCCAGTTCAGGTCCGGAAGCAGCAGGAAGCCCTCGTCGCCCTGGGTGCCGAGCTCGGTGCGGTAGATAACGTCCTCGACCTCGGTGCGGCCCTCGATGATGTTGAAGACCCAGTTGAGGCGTCCCTCGTCGCGCTTGCGCTGCATATAAGGCCGGACGTGAGAGACGTAGATCTCGGGGGTCTCGGTGACGAAGCGGACGCCCTGCCGGCTGTACTTTTTGACGTGGACGTCGGTACAGGGGTAGATGAGGTTGATTTTGAGGTCGGCGAGGGAGGAGGCGTCGGGTGCCGTCGTCGTCGTCGTCGTCGGTGGCGGCGAGCCGCTGCTGGCGAGGTACCAGTGGTAAATGTCGTTGGCGCCGAGGTTCGCGATGGATGAGAGGGACGCCGGGGCGGCGGCTAGGTACGAGGGGTCGGTCGGGAAAGGAGCGCGTTCAAGGATCAGCAGAGCGGGCTTGGCATCGACTGTACCCAGCAACGAGGTGCGACGGCCGGCCTGGTCTATAGATGCATCATCAGTCATCGTTCAGCTCGACTTGGGGTAGTGATGTAGTAGGACAGACAGACCTTGGTTAAGAACACGGTCAAGCTTGAACCTGGGGACCAGGGCCTCTGCGTTTGCTTTGACGTTGTCGGCCATGGCTGGCGCTGTTCCGTAGCCTTAAAATGGGCTTGTTCGTATGGGTTTGTTCGTATGCGAGTGAGTGGACGCTGAACGTGATGGTGGTGAGAAACAAATCTCCCAGCTGCTGGAGGCTAGAGGGAGGATAGGGAGATGAATTGGAGAAAACAATTTACAGCCTGAACCGAAGACGCACCAGCAGCAGCACGCTGCACCCCGCCGTCTACCCCGCGGTGGGGCACACCAGCTTGTGCCCGTCCCTGGCGCCTGTCGCCTGTCGCCCACCGTCCGCCGTCCGCCGTCCGCCTGCTGCCAGTCCTTGGGACTTCCACATCTCGCCCAGCAGTTGTTGTCAGACGGCTTCTGTATACATCTTTTTGTCTCTCCCTTTCATCCCAGCTCGCGATATTCATCTTGCCGTCCGAACCATCGTAGCCACCGACAGGGCAAGACAAGATCAATCAACGAACTCGCTGAAATTGCCGCACCCGTCTGCCTACAGCCTGTAAAATAGCTCTTGTCTAGTTTTGCCTCCTGGGATGCTAACTGTTGCTCAGAAAACGAGGTTGTCAGACGTCAACTTGTCATCCAGATACCTACTATCGAAAGACCGGATTTATCTTCTTCTTTTCGCAATTGTCCGTCTTTTCCCCCAGACACAACTTTCGCATGCAGCAGGCCGTGCCATGTCGAAAACCAATAAGCCGACTCAGATTCTGACTCCGGCCCGAACCCCGAACCCCGCCTCGGGCCTACACGGAAATCACGGCAATGTCATCGTTTCGGCAACCCGCGTAACCCGGCGGTAGGTCGCGGGTCAGCAGGGACTAGCTTCTGCTCCTTCGGGATGACATCTGTCTGGTTTCGAGGTACTGATGATGTCTGAATCAAGTCCGAGCAAGCCAGTGAATACCGACGGAATCCACGCAGTGATTGTTAGGGTTTGGATCGAAATCAACAGTACTTGCATCTCGCGTGAGACACGGAATAGATCATGCTTCCGGCGGGATGGGACGGCACATCCTCACAGTCCGGTGGCAGTTCATCCGCCATCCCATGACATCGGACCACATCCACGGCGAACCGGACACCCTGAACCCTGAACCCTGAAGACTGTTGCTCGGTACCACACGAGGCGAGATGACACGACGGGTGCCCCAACCTTGAAGTCCAACTCGACGCCATGCAATGTCCAACGGCAATGTCCAACAGCGTCGGGAGCGGAGGGTCGGGTTGGGTAACCAGCCGATTCTCATTCGCTCACCTCCGTGTCTGTCTCCAGATCCCACGCAGGCCACAAGGGTCCAATTCATTTGCAAATTTTACTTGACATCAGCGCTTAAGTCGCCCAACACCGCCAAGGCCAGCTTGGACAGCCCGTCTTGTTGTTGCGCGTCGTTGTCATAGAACCCGACCTTTAGCATACTCGTCTACTTTGCTTTCAACACCTTCAAACTAGGCATTGCCAACTGGCTACTGCAACTATCCATCCTTTCTTTCCTTGGCTGTGCTGCGTACCTTGTACCACAACGCAAAAGGCATTGTCGACAGCCAAGCAGGCACCAACCTAGTAGTTCGTTGTGGTCGAACGACAAACTCGACCAGGGGGCCGGGCGAGCAAACTCAACCAACAGTCCAATGCCAACCTGCATGTTGTTGGCCCGCTCTCGCTTTCGGCAGGGTTCATCTTGCCCACTTCCTGATGGCAGGGAGCACAGGCGGTATTTATTTTAACCTCCGTCGCCCTTTGTCTTAAAAGGCCGAGCCTCATATCCTTCTGTCAAGTTGACAATTCCCGAGGGGCTGGACTCGACCGCACTCCGTCCGTACCCCCAACTCAAACAAGCGGTTTCTTCACTCATCAGTCATGATTCAGACCATGAGTATATAGAACCCAGAACTTCGGCCGTTTGTGACCCTCGCCCCAATCCATACTCCAAATACCTTTCTAAGTACTACACTTGCACAACATTTGAGCCGACAACATGGCGGTTGAGGAGGTTCCCATCCCCGAACCAAGGGGCCTGCCCTTCCTTGGAAACATTGCCGAGTTCAACCCCGAGAACCCCATGGAGGATCTCAAACGTCTAGCAGACACATACGGTGTGTAAAGAAGCCACTGGGACGACCCATGACTTAAGGTTGACAGTCTTGTGGGCGAGGTCTACCGTCTCCGGTTCCCCGGCGGGAAAACCGCCTGTTTTGTTTCAACAAACGCCCTTGTCAACGAACTTTGCGACGAGAGTCGATTCCAGAAGACGCTGAACAACGTTCTTGGTGTAAGCCGCTCACTGGCCGTGCCATTTATTGATGAAGCAAAACTGAACAGGCATAGGAAGTGAGGGAGATTGCCAACGATGGCCTCTTCACTGTGAGCAGACCCAGCCACACCCGCAGCCAGAAACCCACTCCGTTAACGTACTCGTAGGCCAGTCTGGACGAGCCCAACTGGGGCATTGCACACAGGATTCTAATTCCCGCCTTTGGTCCCGTCACCATCCGCGGAATGTTTGACGAAATGGTAGATGTCGCGTCCCAACTGGCCCTGAAATGGGCACGCCACGGCCCCTCGGCATCCATCATGGTCACCGACGACTTCACCCGCCTTGCTCTCGACACGATCGCGCTGTGCTCCATGGACTTCCGCTTCAACTCGTACTATCGCGAGGAGCTTCACCCCTTCGTCAAGGCCATGGGGGACGCCCTCACAGAATGTGGCAACAGGGATCGGAGACCGGCCTTTGCCAACCACATTTTCCGGGGCACGCAGCAGAAGTTCTTCGCCGACATCGAGTTGCTGCGCAAGACGGCGCAAGAGGTGCTCGAGACCCGGAAAGCTCATCCGTCCGACAGGAAAGACTTGCTGTCCGCCATGCTCAACGGCGTGGATCCCAAGACGGGCCAGAGGATGACCGATGACAGCATTATCGACAACCTGATCACCTTTCTCATTGCCGGCCATGAGACAACCTCCGGCATGTTGTCCTTTGCCTTTTACGAGCTCCTGAGACACCCGGCTGCCTATCGAAAGGTCCAGCAGGAGGTTGACGAGGTCGTCGGGCAGGGTCCTATCAAAATTGATCACTTGTCAAAGTTGCCATACTTGAATGCTGTACGTTCTGTTTGGGTTCTAGCTTGAAACCCAATTTCTCCACGCATGGATGCTCGCTAACTCGGCCGACGCCAGGTCCTCCGGGAGACTTTGCGACTCTCTTCCACAATCCCAGCGTTCGGTGTCGAGGCCAAGGAGAACACCCTCATTGGCGGTAAGTACCGTGTCAAGAAGGGCGAACCCATTGCCTCGTTACTGGGCAGAGCGCACCTCGACCCTGTTGTCTACGGCGACGACGCGACCGAGTTCAAGCCCGAGCGCATGTTGGATAAGAACTTTGAGCGCCTCCAAAAGGAGTTCCCAAACTCGTGGAAACCCTTTGGTAACGGAATGCGTGCCTGTATCGGCAGGCCGTTTGCGTGGCAGGAGGGCCTGATCGCCATGGCCATGCTTCTGCAGAACTTCAACTTCACCATGGACGACCCAAACTACCAGCTCAAGATTGCCGAGTCGCTCACCATCAAGCCCAAAGGCTTCTACATGCGTGCCGCCCTGCGAAACGGCATGAGCCCTGCTGAACTGGAGCAGAAACTTGCGGGGAGGGGGCCGAACAAGATGACGTTGCCATCCCGGCCATTCGCGCACACAAACGGCCCTACGACCAATGGCAACAAGGTCACCGAGGCCAGTGGGAAGCCTATTGGCATCTACTACGGATCCAACAGCGGCACGTGTGAAGCACTTGCCCAGAGGCTTGCGGCTGATGCGAAAACCCACGGGTTCAACCCCACAGTAGTAGAGCCCCTGGACACCGCTCGCGAAAACCTCCCCAAGAACCAGCCCGTGGTCATAATCACGGCTTCTTACGAGGGCCAACCGCCAGACAATGCAGCCCACTTTGTCGCCTGGCTTGAGAGCTTGAAGGCCCAGGATTTGGGAAGTGTGCCGTACGCCGTCTTTGGCTGTGGCCACCATGACTGGGTGCAAACTTTCCACCGCGTTCCGAAGCTGGTCGATATGATCATGGAAGAGCGCGGAGCGAGCAGGCTCGTGCCCATGGGGCTGACCAACGCCGCCGAGAGAGACATGTTCTCGGACTTCGAAGCCTGGGAGGACGAGGTCCTCTGGCCGACGCTTGTTGCGAAGTACGATGTTGGCGAGCCACAGAACGGCAGCGTTGACTCGAAACCCGGCCTTGCCGTGCAGGTCTCCAACCCACGCACTTTGACACTGCGGCAGGACGTCTCGGAGGCCGTCGTTTCCGAAGAGAGGATTCTCACGGCCGTCGACGCCGCCCAGAAGAAGCACATGGCCATCCAGCTCCCAGCCGGCATGACGTACCGGGCTGGGGACTACCTGGCGGTGTTGCCCCTGAACCCGCGAGACAACGTCGAGAGGGTCTTCCGCAGGTTTCGGCTCGCGAGGGATGCCTGCCTGACCATCTCCGGCGACAAGCACACGCCTCTGCCGGTCAACCAGACCGTCTCCGCCTTTGACGTTCTCGGCGCTTACGTCGAGCTTGCGCAGCCCGCCACGAAGCGGAACGTCTTGTCTCTGAAAGAGGCCACCAAAGATGCCGAGACCATCGAGAAGCTGGAGAAGCTCGCCGGCGAGAAGTACCATGAGGAGATCACGCAGAAGCGGATGACGGTACTGGGCCTCCTGGAAAGATTCCCGTCCATCGAGCTGTCCATTGGAGCCTTTCTCGCCATGCTCCCGCCCATGCGCGTGCGGCAATAGTAAGTTGTATATGCGTCTTCGTTCCGAGGCCAAATGAGGCTCACCATTATACAGCTCCATCTCATCCTCCCCGCTCCGAGACCCTTCTGTGGCAACTCTCACCTACTCCGTCCTCGACGAGCCGTCGCTATCGGGCCAAGGCCGCCACGTGGGTGTGGCGACGAGCTACCTCGCCGCCCTCAAGGCCGGCGACAAGCTACACGTCGCCGTACGGCCCTCGCACGAGGCCTTTCACCTGCCGCACAACCCGGAGAAGACGCCCCTGATCCTCGTCGCCGCAGGCTCCGGCATCGCGCCCTTCCGCGGATTTGTTCAGGAACGCGCCGCATTAGTCGCGGCGGGGCGGACACTCGCCCCCGCGCTCCTGTTCTTCGGGTGCCGCCGACCGGGCGCGGACGATCTGTACCGCGATGAGCTGGACTGCTGGGAGGAGGCGGGGGCTGTGGCAGTGCGCAGGGCCTATTCCCGCGCCGCTGGGGAGAGCGAGGGGTGCCGGTATGTGCAGCACAGGCTGTGGCACGAAAGGGAGGAGGTCTCGAGGCTCTGGGCTGAAGGGGCCAAAGTGTTTGTGTGCGGATCGCGCAACGTGGGCAAGGCGGTCGAGGAGACGTGCGTCAGGGTCATCTTAGAGTCGGCCAAGGAGGGGGAATGGCAGCCTGAGCTGAGAGACTTGGACTATGAGGGGGCGAAGAAGTGGTTTGAGGGCATCCGGAACGAGAGGTATGCTACGGATGTCTTTGACTGAGTTGCTAAGATGGTTGTCCTGGGAGGAGGCTCGCTCTGGTAGTGTGGTGGATAGAAGAGTGGCGATAGGGACCTGGTCCATTGTATATACACAGTACTCCTCTCTACAGGGGTGGTAACCCCCATGTACGAACCCTGAAAGACCTCAGGTTCGTCGAGTGTTTGAGTCTTTTAGAGTTCTTGCTATTGGTCTTCTTGAGAAATTTTTAGCAATATTGAAGGATCTGTAGAAGCACACACATGACTCTGTAGAAGTCTTATGAACGGAGGTCCCCCCTCACCATACTGCAAGGCCACACCGGCGGACGGAGCATTGAACGCGAGACGAGCGGACCCAATGCCCGTCGAACTGTACCAATCCATCTTGGCACCTTCTCTTCTCAGCCATCGAGGCGCATGCGCGATCGCGGGGTCTTTGCCATTGATCCTCGTCAACGGGGAGGCCGGGGAGAACGGATGCGTGGTACACCTCATTGGACGAGGGGGGGGGTTGGATGCGAGAGACCATGTCCTGCTGCATATGCGCCGTGTTGTTGGACGATGGGCCGTTTTGCTCAAGATTAAGCACCAACTGGCCAACCGCAGCTCTTGTCAAGAGTCGCTTAAAAGGCCGTCCGTATCCATCCCTCCCTCCCCCTTTTGCTCCAACGGTTGACCATCGTTGTCTCTTCCCCCCTTCCCCCTTCCCCCGTTTTCTCATTCTCTACGGTTTCTTCGCCGAAGACTCAAAAAAATGGCTGATTCTTCCCCGGCTCCTGCTACCAATGGCACCGCTGCGCCCGTCGCGACCTCTCCGCCTGCGGCATCCCCCCCGGGCGTGACTGGCACGTCCGTTCCCCTCGGAAATGCAGCGGACGAGCCAGAGGCCCTCGAGGCTGCGGATATCGCGACCGTAAGTTACGGTCTCCATGATGGGTCTTGTGCGAAAGCTTCGCTGACTAGTAATGCAGGATACAGATGACGACGGTTCTTCCGTTGATGACCGGATGTAGGTGTCGAGTGCCATGCCACTCGCTTCTGGAACCAAACTGACTGGAGGACTAGTTCAACGTACACTGCTTCGTTGACGTCAAGCGCCGTCGACTATCCCACCGAGTACGGGCGGCGGTACCATGCGTTCCGTCCAGGATGTAGGTGATTCTGTTCACTTCTCCAAGCCAAAAGCTGACATCAGAAATCCACCTCTAGCATATTTCATGCCCAACGATGAGGTAGGAGATCCTTGCATCCGTGTGAACTGCAGTTCTAACTTTAATAGGACGAGATGGACCGGCTGGATCTCTCGCACGCCATTACGCTCAGGCTGCTTGAAAACAGGCTCTACCTGGCGCCACTCGAGAAGGAAAAGATACACAAGATCTTGGACATTGGAACAGGAACCGGCATCTGTAAGTGCTGGGATAGAAACCTTCCAACAACAACCACGTCAACTAACCTAGCCAGGGGCGATGGAAATGGGTGATTTCTTCCCGAACGCAGAAGTATTGATCACCCCATTCTCGTTTCTTGGCATTGCGTTTACTAAGACAAGGCCAGGTTTACGGAAACGACCTGAGCGCTATCCAACCAGACTGGTGGGTAATGCCGTTGTTTTCACGTTCCACAAAAGATTGCACGGCTAACTAAGTCCGACCTTACAGGGTTCCTCCCAACGTCAAGTTCGAGATCGATGATGTTGAAAGCCGGTGGCTCGATGACCGGAAGTACGACTTTATCCTCTGCCGGTACATGGTTGGCGCAATTCAAGACTGGCCAAAGCTGGTCAAGAATATCTTTGAGTAAGTCCCCAGAATACAGTCCAAAATACAGGCTTCAACTGACTCTTTACTCGTCAGTAATCTGAACCCAGGCGGCTGGGCCGAGTTCATGGACGTGAGTGGCGAGTATTACTCGGACGACGGTACATTGACCGAGGAACATGCTACGCGCAAGTGGAACATGACACTCTTGGATGGTATTGTGAAAATGGGCCGCGAGAGTCGTACAGGTCCTAAGCTTGAGGGCTGGGTGCGGGACGCCGGCTTCGAGAACATGTTCCACAAGAAGATGAAGTTGCCAATTGGTCCCTGGCCAAAGAACCAGTACCACAAAGACCTAGGATGGATGAACCTATCGCAGCTCCTGCAAGGTCTGGAAGGCTTTACCATGAGAGTCTTCACCGGCGTTCTGGACTGGACTGAGGAAGAGGTGCAGGTGCAGCTTGCTCAGGTTCGCAACGAGCTCAAGAACTTTCACACGTTCCACGCGCAGTTTGACATGTAAGTTGGTTGATCATGGCTTTGCAGAACAAAAAAACTAACGAAAGTCAAGACATGTCGTCTACGGGCAGAAGCCGTTGGTGACGGAGACCGAAGAGACTACCGAGACTACCTGATGGCCTGGCCAGCAGCCGTAAGGCTCCAGGAAAGCCGGTTGTTCGGCTGCCAGCTCACCGGTTCCCATATCCATTACGGTGGAAAGCACACGCAAGGGCGCTACTTTTCCAATTAGGGGTTGCCCGTTCCACAAGTATGCGCATGGTCGCAGGGAGTGGGCAGAATTAGAAGGGCGAGGAGGCACGTCCGCGTGAGGCACGTTCTCACTATGAACGGCGCCATGATTGTGTTGCCAAAAACGAATTGTGCACTCAACATTATCAATAAACGCTGATTGTTGAACTGCGAAGCAAATGTTCTCATCTATGTATGATATGCAAGAACATGTTGTTTACTTAACAAGCACATTCATTTCACTTCAATGTAGTACAATTGAAGAAGACTCTACTCCCAGCATGTTTTATCCATTTTGCGATTTACCAGCCCATCGTCTCCACTCAAAATCCTACTTGTTGTTGAGTTGTTGTGGGTAGCTTGTGAGTCAAATTGAATGGAAGCCCAAGATGTCACTATCTCTGGAAGGGTAACAGCCTGTTTATCACACCAGAAAAAGTGTTTGATCTATTCCGGCTAAGGATATAAACTGGTATCGATGCTGTCCAGCGCGCTAGGCACCCTTGAGGCCTTAATCTCGCTCCTTGTCAAACCGCCGCGTGACACAGGAGAAGGCGTGTAGGATATTCTCCTTCAGGCGAGAACGACTTGTCGCCCTTCGATCTCCCAGATATACTGGAAGCCACACATCTTGCAGCTCTCCACGTGCAGAGAGTGGTCGAACACGGTATCGGACGGAGTGTGAGCCATCAGCCTCCCCGCAGCACAACGGCCAGGCCTGGTGGAGCAAGCGCAGCATATGGCGCGACGTTCCTTGCCGAATTTCAGGTAGCATAGATTCGTGGCCTCAGGGATTGGTTCCTGGAACTAGACGCACTGATGCTCGTGGCATGGGACTATCAACTCCTCGTTAGCGAAGAAGAGGTGCGGGCAGCAGAGGTCGCCGTCTCTATCTTGCAGCCGCCCGAGACCTTGGCGAAGCAGGTACTACGTTACGATCTGACCGTCCTAGCGAACGGATATCGAGAGCTTCGACTAAACCCTGACTCTCACGGGCTTCTGGACCGAGTTGGTGCCGATGGCGGGCAGCTGTGGCAAAACAAAGTAACTGGTGATTGGCGTCTTGCCGCATCTCCCGATCATCTCCCGATTGCCGGAGCGCAATCCGAGCATACCAAGAGCTTGTGGGAGATGGCGTCTCATTGTTCTGCCACGACTGAATGGCGGACTAGGATATCTTGTGTTGAGAGCACAACCTCACCGACTTCGCGGCGGTAGCCACCATTTTGAGGTTGGTTCGCCATTTTATCCAACCTACGCCGTTTCGGAGCTTCTGAATTGACTTGTAAGCGTCCATGATGATGGCTTTGCTGAGTTGCTCCTCTACAAGGAGATGTTGAAGATTGAAGAGCGTGTAGAGTTTTCAGTTGATTGCCTTGTCTGTGGAGAACTTTGAGATGATTGCCTCTTTCTGCTAATAGCCGGTGATCCTGCCATCGTGAGAGTAAATATTGCTGGCTCCCTTTTGGTCATTTGAGTGCCAAGAGTACGGAAGCCGTAACCTGATCTCGTCGCCCTCGCCAGCGTAGCTGACAATCACCTGGCCTACATTCTTGCCACTGTGTAAGTAACGCATCGCCTCTTCTAATGTCGTGGGGTGGTATACGTGTAAAGGTCTTGACACTTGAAGCTTCCGATGAAGCTTAAAAAGCTCGATGATATCCCTGAGGATCCTGTTCGCCAGAAGACATTGCGACATCAATCAAACTGGTAGCCGCAGCTTGGAAGTCGAGTACGAATGACCCGCACAAAGATATCCAGAAGGTACTGCTTAGTATGTGGTACCTCTTTCCATTCATTCTCACCCTTATCCAGCCCTCAATTCCCTGCCCACGACCACCCCCTTTGTCGCCGTCAGCCAAGTGCTCACACTTAGGCGCATAAGCTTGAGTCCTATTGTGTCATAGACGACCTTGGCGGTTACCGAGAGGAAGAATAACACAACTCGTCAGTCGTCTAGTCGTCGGTTTCGCTGGAGACGCTAGGTCTCATGGTTTTGCTACAGAGCTGCTGTGCGCGACGAGGCCAAATTCGAGCATGTCGGATGGATGGAGCCAAAGACCAAGAATGACGTTGTCCTTTGAAGAATAGAGGCCGTTGCCCGCTCAAGGGTCGAGTTGAATATGAATAGTCGAGCCGTGGACACCAGAGATGCAAGCGTATGTACATGGAAAGTGCAAACTCATACTCATTGACTCTGGGTAGAGAATCTTGAGGCATTTTCGGGCAATGGACATGATTAACTCCATTCTGCCCCCGGTGCGAGGACGCAGTCTATGAGACAGATAATTCGGCAAGGAAATAGTCGCAAGAGAGGAGGTATGTGGATTAATAGCACCTTGTCTTGAGGAATGTAAGAGTAGCTACGAGGAGAATCAGTGGAGATTAGAGTGTCGCCAGTTGTGTCTTATCTCCTTGGCGCTGACTGAAAGGGGTATGCAACCATTCCGATCCGATTTCCTGACCCATCCCATTCCATCTCGTTACCTTGTCATACATAGTTTTAGGGTTTCCCTGGGACATAGCTTTTAAAATGGCGATCAGCTTGAATCGGCACTTGAATACCTTTATAGCAAGCTCTACAGGAATGACAGCAGGTTTTAACATTCTTTTTTGTTGCTTTTGATGCCTCTGTAGCTTCCGTACTCTCCCTAAGGAATAACGGCTTCTACCTAGATTAATCGCAAATTCTACCCAGTGTCTTTTTTATGTTTGTATCTCTATCCTGCCTAACCGCTGGTTTATCGGCGATGAAGTTGTACCAGATTCGTTCCCGATCATTACAACTGCGAACATGACAAGGGGAATCTCGTTTTTGACATTCCTGCTAGGAGTCGGCGGATCCGTTATTGTTCAGTCGCCTGAAGATGTCAGTGGGCTGGCACCAACTTGGTGCTACACGTATCTTTCGACCTATTTAGAGCCCGTGACAATTGGGTCTATCAGTCCATTTCCAACCGACTTGTCCGTCAGCTCAACTTCTCCCGCCATTGGATCTACTTCAACGACTTCAATACCTCCCACCCTTGCGACATCACTTTCATCAACAGGTGGCTCGAAAACAACACCTTCGGGGTCTAGTACAGCTTTTGGGTCCACGACGGCTTCCGAGTCAACTACAATCTTGGGTTCTACTTCCCTTTTGAGTTCTACTGCATCTTCGGGGTCTGTTACACCTTCGGGACTCAGTACCACTTCGTCGTTGGCGTTGCCTCCTATTCCGAACACATCCGTCGCGACAGCATCGGCCTCATCGCCCACTCCCAGTGCCCCAGTGGATCGGCAGGTCATATTATTCATATTCCCTGGTGTAGTCACTAAGCGGGATTTGAAGAAGAGGAACATTGGAGGATTCTTCGTCAATGACGCAGCTGCCGACCGCCAGAGGTGCGATGCTGCTGTTGTCTTTAGCTTGTCCTTGAATCGGCTTCTTGACGCAGGGAAATCTGTTCACTACACACCCGGCGACACCAATAAGCCCCTTCGCGCTACAACACCACTTTCAGTCGACGCTACTACCACTACGTTTGGGATTGTAGAAGGTGCACTTCAGTTTTCAAACTCTTCCCTGCCAGGTGGACGAGCCAACTTCTGCCAAACCCCTCAAGGCCAAGTTTACATTACCTTCACATCTACGCCAGTGGGTTGTGAGCTTGTCCAAGTTCTAACTTATGGAGGTAAGATATACTTGCCCTTATTATCGACTGCTTACCATGTGTTGACGTGTAGTACTTTTGGACAGCCGAGCAATGCGTGAACGGACAAATCGTTGGTGGTACTGTGCCTACCTTGCCAGTCGCGCAAACAAGCCAGCCCTCGTCCAGTCCCGGTTCCCCGTCTAGCCCCGGCTCTCCGTCCAGCAGCGTTCAGACAGCACAATCACCTGAAGCACCCAGCATACAATTTCCACCTAGCTCAACACCTCTAACTCATTCTGCCAACCCAACCTCCACAAGCTCTGCCTCAACTCTGACTACAACTACAACTGAAACTACAACCGAATCTACATCTGTGTCTACTAGCTCTGCCTCGACTCCAGCTACAACTACAACTGAGTCTACAACTGAGTCTACAACTACAACTACAATAACTTCAACTTCAACTACGACTGAAACTACAACTGAGTCTACAACTACGACTGAGTCTACAACAACTACTAGTAGCTCTGCAGGACCTAGCTGCACGCCCCCTCCGGCATCATTTGCGGACTGCGCAACGCTGCCCAATCCATATCTGCAAGACTACAATTATAACCTCGACTGCAGTAAACGTTCCATTCCAGGTGGAGCATTTATTTTTGATGGTTCTGCTGCGTCTTTTGATGCTTGTGTTGATATTTGTAATGCAGATCAAAGCTGTTATACTTGGAATTTCTTTAATGATGGGAGATGCCAGACGTTTGGCTCCCGTATAGGGCTAGTGGATGACTGTAATGCCTACGTCACAGGTGAATATTTTGTTATTCCAGAGTAACTCGATTGAAAAGAACTGCTTAAAGAATGAGGTTGTTTGAAAATTCTGGTGTGTTGAAGGAAGGGTCTAAAGTGAAGGGCAGCAATCGACGGAGGCTGTGATAGCTGATCTGACAGAGGTGGTGATCTGATTGGCCCAGTCAGGCCGCCGTCTCCACTTTCTCATCAATAATCCGGTCCGCATTTCAATAGATCATTAGTCTCTATCTGTAATACTGCTAGTATTAACTGATTTCAATTTGAAATTCTGTTTAGTCATTGTGTGGAGATGAGTTACTGTCAATGTGTCAGTGGCGACTTAGAAGTAAAAGCGAGTATAGGGTCGTACTCAATGCAACTTGTGTATAGCTTCTTACGTCACTAGTGAGCGCGCCAACGCTTCCCTCGGTGCTAGAGATGCCTACTTCGTTCAAGCCACAAAAGAAGCTGAGATGAATCTTGTTTCCAAACACGCCATTGGGAGCTTGAGGCTCAGCTTCCATTATGGCCTCGTCTTCCTCGAAATCATCAACGGTCTCTGTGGGTAACACAAAAAGGGGGGGGATGAAGAATAATTGAAAAGGCCGAAATGCAGCTATTCGCAGCTTCGCGGTCTCGAGGTTTCTTTTGCATCGTTGTGCTATTATAGTCATCGAGGGAGGAAGATATCAACGGCCTGCCTTTGAGGGGTGAGACCTGCTGCCGAAGGGCAACCGCTGGTGGGGCCGTTGCTGTTTATTTTCCATTCCGGCCGGCCTGATCCGGGTCAATACTGGGTGGAATACAGCAGTAGTGCGGATCCCAACAGTATCCCTACATCTTTCACATCATCCAAGGTCGTCGCTTGATGCTGTTCGAGTGATATCAACATTAGGCGGCGAAGGGTCACATAATAGAACGAAATTTTAACGTTCCATTACTAAAACCATGCTACACGACCACGATCATGATGTCTAATTAGAGAAGCTCCCAAGGGCTCAGACAACCTGTCCCTGATTCTCTCAACAATCAAGACACTATGAGAACCAGTCCTTGACGCGGCCCTTAAACGTCGTTGCTTTGGGCCTTTCGGGGACGTATTCCGACTCATGAAGGCGGCCCGACCAAAGGTCAATCTCGTGAGCGCGAACAAACTACTTGAAGTTAGTATTTAAAAAACCTTTTGTACTCCTAAATGACGGACACGACAAACCTTAGTCTTGTGATACAGCTTCCAGGCGATAATGGGAACGATGAAGATTGGGATGCCGATGTACGAGGCGATAAAATCCGCAGTCGACCAGTTGCCAGCGAGAAACACGGAGAAACCGGCGACGAGGGTGATAATTGTGGACCCGATGAAGCCGAACCAGGCCGCGTACGGCTGCAGAGGCGCCTTCCAGGGCAGGGTGTCACGGGTGACGCCCTGGACCTTCATGGCGCGGTGGAACCGGATGTAGCAGAAGCAGAGCGTCGCCCACGCGATCAGGCCGGCGACGGTGCTCAAGCTCAGAAGCCACTGGAAGGCATCGGCGGCACCTCCGGAACCGAGACCTATCGTTGTCAGTCAGACACGTTTCGCCGATAACGAGGGTGTGGGTGTGGAGGGGTTGGTATCGTTCACTTACTCAGGTACGCCAGGGGTCCGAAGAGCCAGGAGGTGATGACAGCGACGTAAGGGACGCCGTACCTGTTGGTGCGGCCGAAGACCTGCGGCAGCTGCCTGTCCGTTGTCATGGCGACGATCATGCGCGAGCCGACCCAGCAGTACGAGTTGCCGGCCGACCAGGCCGAGACGAGGATGCAGGCGTTGACGATGGAGGGCAGGATGTTTATGCCGGCCTGGCGGATGGCGATGACCCACGGCGAGCTGTTGGCGTTGCCGCTGCCGGAGACCAGGCCCGGCTCGCGCGGGTCGACGATGAGGCCGATGAGGAGGGCGCCGAAGATGTAGAAGAAGCCAATCCGCAGCGTCACGCGGCGGGCCGCGTTCGGGATGGCCTTGTGGGGATTGATAGATTCGGCCGCGGCCACCACGACGGTTTCAATACCCTGGATGTTGTTAATACGCATGAAACCAAGCTTGTTGAGTTGGGGGGGGGGGGGGGAATTATCTTACGATGAACGAAAAGGAGGCGTTGACGAAGGCGGCCATGAAGCCGAGAAAGTGGCCGGAGGACCCCGCGATACCGTTATATTCCACAAAAGCGCCCGGGTTGTTCCAGTAACGGAAGCCGATGGCCTCGTGGTTGGGTCCGCCCCCTGCCGTGATGATGATGGAGGTGAAGACGAGACCGATGAAGCAGAGGACTTTGATGGAGCCGCCGATGACCTCGGCCTCGCCGTACCAACGCACGCTGGCCAAGTTGGAGGCGAGGATCAAGACGAGGGAGACGGTGATCACGACGGCCGGTGTTATGTCGGTCCAGTACGATACCAGGATGGCGGCGGCCGAGGCTTCGGAGCCGATGGCGATGGTGTAGCAATATCCGTAGGAGATGGCGAGGGAGAAGCCGACGGCGGGGTCGATGAAGCGGGTAGCCCAGTGAGGGAACGATCCGGCGGTGGGGATCTACGGCACGGTCAGATGGTGTTCGTTCTTGAGAGGTGCCTTGGCAGTATTGGGGGAGGGGAGGGGAATTAAAAGGTGTTGGAGAGTGTGACACGGGAACGAAAGGTGAAGTTACGTACCAAAGTCGCCAACTCGCCGATGCTCTGCATTACACACCAGAGAACGGCGCCGACAACGAGATAGGCGAGCAGCAAGCCGGCGGGACCGGCATTGGCGTAGGCCGAGCCCGCGCCGATGAAGAGACCGGTTCCGATACCACTGCAGAAGCCGATCATGGTGACCTGGTAGTCGCGCAGGCGGCGCTCGGTCCGGCCGTGGCCGCCGACGCCGAGCTGTGGTTCCAGGATGGCGACCTTGTCGTCGTGAGGGCGGTCGTCGTCGCCGGTCCGCTCAATGTCCCGGACGGCGTCGTGGTCGGCGGCGGGCCCAATGGGCGACCGCCTGTCGGTGTCGTACGCAGCCATGGCTGGTGTTGTCGTCTTGTCCGGTAGTGCGACGTACGAATGAACGAGCGAACGAGCAAAATGGGACGGGCTGTCGACGGCACGATGGGGCAGGGACCGGATGGATCAAATATCTACTTCAGTCTGCAGGTTTTTTCCCCTTTTGTTCCCCATGCGAGACGCGAAACCGGAGGGTAGAGAATGGCATCATCGCTCTAGTCGCGGGGTGTTCCTGGGCCGGTGGGGTCGAAGGGGGGGCGAGATCTCCATGGCCATGAGGTCGATGGTGAAGAGAGTCCTTTTCACCGAAAGTAGACGCGATACAACTCGGTCTGCTTCGGTCTGGGCACAAATCTTGGTAATGCAGTGGCTCGCGGTGACTGACCAGACATGCCATGCCACCATTGATTACTGTTGTATGGCGATACTCGTCCAGTAAAGCACTTGAGCAGCAGCGAGCTCCCTCATTTTCAGTCTCCGGTCTCGCAGCAAAGAGCTCATCAGAAATGGACCGATCTGAGTTCCAGCTACGTAAAACTCTTCCCAAGGTGGCCGGGGCGGCGGGTCCGGGGGCGGGTCCGACGGCGGCGGTGGTGGGAGCCGGCACCGGAAACCCACCCGTGGAACGACAGTGATTGGCCAGCCCACCGATGCAATCTGGGCTAGGGGAGGCGACGCATGAGTCGTTCATGTGCGCAAATCTTCCGCAAGGAAGGAAAAAATGGGGAAAAAGGAAGCAGAAAAGTGCGCACGAGCTGAGGGAGGATGGTGCAAAACTGTCAAGCAAGGCAAGCTTACGGGATCTACATGGAGGAAGGGGGGGGGTGTCAACCCCACATGCTCCCCGAAGAAATACGGCCTGGCCAAGACGGGATCCAAGACGGGGAGAGAGGGAGGATCCAAGGGTGTCCCAACGTGCTGTTGAAGCTGATCTGGCTGGTTGGTCGGCAGTCTTCTGTTTCTCTTCGAGTCAGGGTGACCCTTATGACGTTCACATGTTCAGTTTGGAATCCTGTCATACGCTGACTGGGTCGCCGTCAACCCGGTAATGAGTGACATGACCAACACCCTCGGACCTTCTGCCCGCTGTATCATCCCTTGGTCAAATTGCGCGATCCGGCCAATCCGAACAAACCATGCTGCCTGCACACACGACTCGAGTCTCTCAGGCCAAAGTCACCTCGCACTTGTGTCCAATAGGACTGACCATGAAAAAGTTCTCCATCTCCATCATTTCGTCCGTCATGCCCGGCGCCGGCCGCAGGCCCCTGCAACGACGGAAGAGCACGGCGGCGCCCAGCCGGAGCTCCATCTTGGCGAGCTCCACGCCGAGGCAGATGCGCGAACCGGCGCCCCAGGGCGAGAAGAGCAGCTTCTGCTTCTGCGTCATCCTGCCCGGGTCCAGGAAGCGCGTCTCGTCGAAGCTGTTGCGCTGTTAGCCTGACCATCATCCCCTCCCTCGACGGCTTGGATCGTGCAAACTTGCCGCAGCGGGTCCGGCCACGCGTCCGGGTCTCGGTGAAGCGTGTACGCCTGCGTCTCCACCGTCGTGCCGCCCGGGACGAAATACCCTCCGAGCGTGATGCCTCTGGCCGGCACCGTTCTCGACAGGTGTCCCTGCACGGCGCCGTACAGCCGCAGCGTCTCGTCGATGACGGCGTTGAGCAGAGGGAGCGTCTCGAGGAAGGCGTCGTCAAAGTCCGGTGCCAGGCCGGCCACTTCCTCCTCCAACCGCGCCCGCAGGTTCGGCCGTTTGATGACGGCCCAGACGAGGTAGGTCAGCGTGATAGACGACGTGTCGGACCCGCCGATGATCATGCACTGGCTCTCGACGTGCATCGCTTCCTGCGTGAGCGTCTCTCCCTCCTTCTCACAAGCGTCATCCGCCGTGCCCGTGTCGACGGCGGACAACATGCTGGCGAAGAGGGTCTTGGTGTGGTCGCTGTTCCGGCGGAGGTTCGATAGGGCGCGGTCGCCGTAGCTTCGGAGGACGGTCTTTGCGTCGACGGGCCCCGTCGACGACTTCGTGGCGGGCAAGTGGGAGCGGATGAAGTGCAGCCATGGGAACTCGTAGCGCGTTATGTTCTGGATCGAGATGAGCTCCAGCATCTTCATGTAGTCGTTTTTCTACAACGTCGCGCCGTCAGCGGGCACTGGTCCCAGCATATCAGCGTGATGGGAATGGGACCATAATTACCTCTCCGAGTTCGAGCATCTTGAACGACTCCCCGAAGCACAGGTGAGCCACGACGTCCGTCGTCATCATCGTGAACCACTTCAACACGTCGGAACGGCCGCCGTCTTTCGCCTCTTCGTAGATTCTTCCCACGGCTTTCTCGACCTTCTCTCTCACGACCCCCTCCCACTCACTCCTCAGGTATGCCTTTGTGAAGACCCTCGCGAGCAACTTCCTCCTAGCGGCGTGCTTCCTCGGGTCGCGCATGGCGAAGATGCTCGCCTCGCCGCCCTCGGGCATGTTGGAGCTCTCGTACCAAGGTGATTTAAGAAAGCCCCCGCCGATGCGGTGGATCGCGGCGAAGCCTTCCGGGTCAGCGACGGCGACTTCGTGAGGAGATATACGGACTACGGGCCCATAGCGAGAGTGAAGGTCATGAACGTAGTACATGCGGCGGCCCTTGAGGGTGTGGTTCTTGAGGACGACGTGGGTTAGGGCGGTGTACCAAGGGCCGGGAATGTGACGGAGACGGTTCGTGTATATGGTGCGAATTGCCTAACGTGACTGGACATCAACAAAATGCCGATGAAAAGAAATCAAAAACACATACGTAGAGGACGAGGACTGAGAGCAGCCCTGCTGCCGTACAAGCAGCACCCGTTGCGCTGGCGAACAGCATAGCGCCTGTTATGGGTCTTGTGGCCAAGTATCGATGGAAACAAATGAGCTCAGAGCATGAAACGACCTAATCCAGACGGAATTGACCATCCGGATGATCTTTGTACATATATGTGTGTTGTGCTAGAGGGGCTGTCTGATCTCTGTGGTGGCTGGTCACCACGGCCAGCGTCAGAGTTTGATTTCCCCCTCATTACTGTTACTTCTTGCCGACATGTTGCTGCATGCAGAACAGAGAGATAATCCTCTTGATGGTGACCTCAGTATTTGTCCAAACACGTTCCCGATTCAGAGTATAATGACTGAAAGTCTTCCAGTGTGATCAAGGAGTGCGCCAGGCAAAAGCACAAGACTGTGAGGCTAAACTATATATGTTTAGCGGAATTTGAAACTTGGAAAATTGGCTATTGCACCTTTGTGAAGTTAGCTGGATAAACACCCTACAAGCGTGAAGGCGTTAATGGAAGGACTGTTTCTGCTGTTTTCCCCAAGACTTCCGGATGACCGGACCAGGTACGATGATAAAGGCCAAGAACGCAGCGCCAGCTGGCAGAAGCTGGGATCTAGGCATAGAGTTAACCTTCTGTCTCACAGGGAAGGTTCATGTAAAGGTTAATCGTAGACGCAAAATTGTAATCGACCTAAGTTAACCATTGTCCCCTCCATCGGTGCTCAGTCGTCAGTCCGACTGGGCACCTATCACGCCCCAGGGAAGTTATCCGGCCAAACCAAAGTAGCCATGTAGGAATGAGACAGTAAGCCATAATGTGACCCAAATCGTTTGTTGAACCCAGAATGACCTGGCGATGGCGTTGTTCTTGATATCAAAGTATGACTTATCATCATCGATAAGACTTCTCTACTATTGTGGTTGCAGGCAAAAGCTTCACCCCCACGCTTAGCAGAGCGTAAAGGTGCAGCCACACTTGCCTCCGCAGCAGTACATCGTACATCTGGTTATCAACATACTCAAGCCTTACTTCAGCCGGTCAACGTTTTGACAAGGACTGAGCTACTCAGTTCAACCCTGCGCAGTACATCCAGCCCTGCCTGGAGGTAAAGCTTACCGCATACCATAGTACAGCCACAAACAAACAGAGGAGCCAATGAATTATCACCGCTCGCATGATCAAGGAAAATCAAGGAAAACAAAAGTATATTCTCTCCCGAGAAAGCGAAAGCGAGCGTGACTGGTGGGACAAGGTTTTTGTCCATCGTGCGGAGGAGGTTGAGTCTCCCTCAAGGAAGCGTACATCGTACAATCTTGAACAAACAAGGACGGGCACTTACTTCGCGGCTGATGTGTGCATGTGGACCAGGCCTGAAAAAACGTCATACAACCTTGGTTTCCCGAGTCGAGCCTGGAGAGACATCTGGTATGCTTCTGTCACAGCACAATGACGACGAAAATACCTTGTCATTTAATCTATAGCTTATGTCTAACGCCTCAAAACCGTTCCCAGTTCATTGTCTATCGTAGAATATCATGTCCGCATACCTACCCTCGCTACGTTCGGGCTCTGTCCGACAGAGGCCGGTTTCTGTTGGAGGATGGCCGTGGGGGCTGCTACATGTCTCGACTACCTCCTCTCACAGACGAGCGTCTCCGCCCTCCTCAAGATCGCGAGCAACGATCTCGGGTTCATCAGCGTCGCTGAGAGGCGTGTACTCGGAAACGGTTGAGGAGAAGTAGCCGGCCTTGGCGACGGATCGGCAGTGGGGGCAGCTGCAGCTCTGACTGATAAGAATATGAACAGCCTGGGGTAGAGCAATGAAAAGATGAACGCCGCTGGGAGAACGGGTTAGCGTGCGTGCACTATGAGAAATGGTGATGGGTCGACGGGGAGGGGGGGGGCGAACTTACAGGTCAAACATCATGAAGACGGTGCAGTAAGTCCCCAGCACGACGACAGGTTCGGGCCAGGCACGGGCCAAGAGGGCCCAGCTCGGAATGAGGAAGGATAGGTGTAGCACGGCGAGGAGGCAGTCGGCCCAGAAGATATTGGACTCGGAGAGTGACTGGATCGGGGAGCCGATGGCGGCTACGACGTCGCGGTTAAGAATGAAAGCTGCTAGAATGCCCGAAGCGGCCAAAGGGAGGAGTCCCAGAGCGGGGAAGGCATATTGGGAGGCGATGCCGTGGGCTACGAGGAGGATGAAGGCGGGCGGGAAGGCGATTATCTCGAGGCGCCGAAGGGTGGCGATGGTGGCCGGCGAAGGCATGGCTTGTTGTCTGGTTTGAATATGACTAGCTGGCTGATAATCACGGCTTGATGTCGTTCGAGTCGTTGACAGTAGATTCACACAAGCCGGACACTGGATTCTCTTAAATGAAACCCCTTCCTTTAAAGCGAAGGGTTCAAACCGATGGTGCCTAAAACATCTCTGGTCTACCCGCGGACCCAAATGCAAGCATGGCGATCGAAGCATCAGCCTCAAAATCGATACGTACTGTCTCTCAACATCATGGAACTGATAGGCCACATGTCTGGCAAGTGGTTCAAAGCTGGAGCCTGGAGGTGAGATCAGGATCCTAAATTTGGGGAGGATCCCCGCCTGGACCAAGGCCGATCTGCATGGTGTTGAATCCTTCCAATGCACCACTGGGAGGTTCTGACCAATGGCGGACACGGGGGTTTTGTTGGACTCTGTCCCATTGCGGAAGCGGGAATGTGGCTGCGCCGAGCTTTTCGCCCGTCGTTAGGCAGACTTATTACGAGCCCTGTCCGTCCCTGTCAACAGGGGGTTTGAATCGCATAGCGGCGCTTTATCGCTGCATGGCCTCGAACCAACATGCAGATCTCGGGCGGTCAGGGCTGTGTAACTCCTCCCTCCTCAAGGTTGACATCCAGAGACTAGGTTGGATTCAACCAACGCAGATCCAACAAAGGGAGGGCCATGATGTTGTCGACGTGCTCCCCCGTGCTTCGTGATGATAATCGACTCGCTCATGTCACTTTGAAACCACTGCGCACCAGGGATTTACTTTGTGGGAAGTTCATTCCACCATCTTAAACCAAGGACTTGGGTAATTTTCGAGTCAGCTGTTGCCGGTGGGATGCTTCGATTTGAGTCAAACGAAAGACTGAATTCTTGAAGCAACTTTCCTCTTATAGAGGGCTTCGTCGTACTCAATGAACCTTGCATTTGAGGTATGAACCGTAAAGGTTTGTTTCAAATTAAAAGGTAAGACGATGGTGACAGTAGACATAATGTTGCTGAGCAGACTGCTACACATGCGACACTCCCAATGGGCACTTTGGGTCAACAAGAAAACAAATATGCAACTGTCGAATTTGTGATGATAATGCGTGTAGACTCACCCACCCAAATACCAATTCTGAACAAAGCATCAGAGCCGACTTCTATCCACGTCTGACTATTTTCCTAAACGCCATAACTAACTAATCTGAGAGAGACTCATTTCTAATGAAACAGTGGCTCATCTGTGAAGGTGCCAAAATCAAAACGCTCGTCGAGGTACTTCTGCAGGTCCTCTGCTTCGGCGTCGACCGCCTCCAGGTTACGCCCCAGCCACGCGCAGTCGTAGAATGTCACAAGCGCCCAGAGCTTGATAAAGGAGTGGGCGTACACGAAGAGGACCTGGAACATCAGCAGAGGGACATCGGCGGGGTGGCGGACGATGTGCGGCCAGAGCTTGATGGTCTTGGTCCACAGCATCCAGAGCACGAGCTTGACAACGTTCCTGGACAGCAGTCCGTCGCTCCAGGTCGAGCAGGACAGCGAGACGAGCAGCGCGGCATCCCAGAGCAGGGCGAAGTTAAAGAGAGCGGCGGCGTAGACTGCAAAGTAAGTGAACGGCATGCGCCAGCTGGACACGTCGGTGACCCGCGCCAGCATGCACGGGTTGCTGCGGAACGTCGTCCGGGCCCAGCGGACGAGCTGGCCCCTGAACTTGGTCACCGACTCGTCGCCCAGCGTCGTCTCGATCGTGCAGTCCTCGGTCTGCTGGAACTTGACGGCCCACCCGCGCCTGTACGCCTCGCGGGTGAGGAAGTTGTCGTCGTCGGGGCCGAGGCCCTCCTTGCCGCCGAAGAGTCCGAAGAAGAAGCGCTCGTTGCAGTACCTGTCCATGACGCCGTCGGCCTTGAGGAGCTTTGTGCGGTAGACGGCGGTGCGGCTGGACGCGACGAAGACGCCGCCGTCGACGGCGTTGGAGGCCCGGAGCTCCCAGTTGTGGCGGAGGAGGTAGAAGCACCCGATCAGGTTCACGACGGAAGAGCGGGACCACTCACCGGGCGTCGTGCGGCGTACGCGCTTGTGCGTCGCTACTATACCCATGTTTATGTCTTCGAAGGGGGCGAGGGCCGAAGGGAGGAAAAAGCGACTCGGCCAGAAGACGTGGTCGTCGGCCATGACGGTGAACTCGGTCCGCACATGGGGCACGGCGTGGGCGACCTGGCGGCGCTTCGAGGGGTGGAGGACGGCGCTGACGCCGATCTCGGTCGACGGGTAATTCCTGCGGTAGGTCCGGGCGATGGTCTCGCAGCGGGCCCGCATCCTGGCGCCGACGGTGACGATGAGGATCGCGGCGGGCCGGTTCTCGAGCAGCGAGATGATGCATTCGTCGAACTTGGAGTTGCCGGGGTCGATCGTCGGGAGGATCACGGTCACGTCCCGCCGGGTCCAGGTCGGGAGCCGCGGGAGGGGCGCGGGCCTGTACCGCCAGGATCCCCATATGTTGATGGCGAGGCGCAAGTACCGAAGGAAGAACACCGTGATGAACATCGTGGTCCAGTCCTGCGGCGTGCGGCGTCCCATGGGCGCGGTCAGTTTGGATATATACTGCTCAATGGAGTCTTCGCAGCATCTCCACACGAAGAAGGACAAGGGGACGATTGGGTGGTTCCAGAGAAACCGTAGCGATGCCATCATGACGAGACCTACAAAACTGAGGCCGCGATGGAAACTGGCGTGGTTCCGAGGCTGAGCTGACTGTCCCTCGGTGCTATGAGGTCGTTCAGTGTCTGCTGACGCCATGCTTTCCCTGCGTCTGGGGCCGTCTGCAGAGAACCTCATGGTTGAATGATCAAAATCGAAGACTTTATGCTGTGGATTGTTGTGTAACTTGGGAATGTTGCTGAATGACCTACAAGTTCGAGCTCTCTTCGGTGAATGGAACCGGCTCTGTTATACGTCGAAGCTGTCTGGAACTACGCTGCAGCTCTTAGCAATGCCCATCTAGAAGAAGACAATGACATTGATTTCAACAAGGAGAACTTCAAGACTATTCTGTGAATTGCCCCTTTCATTATCATCACAAAGCATATCGGAAGGACCTCGGCTTCATAGAGGCAACAATGAGCCTTTGTAGACGAGGATCTTCAAACAGTGACAACCTTAGTGTTCACCTAAAAACATAGTAGTTTTCAACTCCGCTGGCAAGGATTTCTGTCCAAGAGAGGATCGCACAGTCTTATCGGCAGACAACTTTGATTCCTTGTTTCTATGTTGCAGTTTCAAGGCAAGCGGCAAGGTCTCGTTCACATGAACGTCACCTTTGAAAATAAGGCGCAACAATTTGTGCAGTCACTGAGTACGCACGCTACCATAATACCTCTACATAGGCTGGCATGGAGGCGATTTCTTCTTTTGGGCTTATAGAACACAAATTCACTGCCAAGCTGACGAAAGTGCTAAAAGACGAGGCAAATTGGGATTCATTTCTGTGTCCTTGAATTCAGGGTACAGCCGTGATAACTGCCAGAGTACATATAATGATCTAGAGGAGCCGAAGTCAGCCTCTCTAGTTGAAACGGGATTATACCGCCGGCTATTATGAACAAAGCCCTCGATACTCTGTCAGTGGTATCGACGGCTAGATATTGGGGCAGCCTCCTGAATATGCAGCAGACATGCAGCTGCTGGAGTTTTTGATGTTTTCCTGCCTCTGTCACTCATTCTGCTTCTTCTTACTGTTTCCTTCGTTGTGGTCTCAGCTATTCAACACCATGTTTCTTGGGTGGATAGATGCTCTACCACACTTAAGAAGTGGCTAATCCCCTCCCCCTTGTCGCCAGATCTGACCTTTGCTACGCCAAGATGTGAATCCTCCCTTTCCCCACCTCTATCTCAATGCACCAAACCCCCGTTCCAGTAGTCATCTCCGCTTGGGGACACATACAGAGTACTATGGCCGTCTTTCCCTCTCTTCCCCATGAGGCGTAACCCCAGGCGCCGACCTGCCCTATTCGCCTTTTGTCATCAAGTCGGCATCATTGAGAATGAAAGCCTGCACAGTTCATCGAATTCATGTACGTCCCTATATAGATCCGCAAGTGCCGTGTAAAACGCCTGATAAAGATCTGCCACATACTTTCCAGGTGCTGTGCGTTCAGTCGTAGGCCCAATCTCTAGCATTGAGGAAAGCCTTTTGTGCAACGTCTCCTCTTTTCCGTGGTCTTACCGCGCGTCAACCATCTTGAGAATGACTTCCGTCAACAGGTCTCCTTTTTCCCTGGCCGTTTTATCAAGAATCAAGCAGAACCCGCGACAACAGCCGTCTTTGGCAGCTCAGCCCAGTAACAGGTTATTTAGCGGGGGGGGATGGTGCCTCGCGATCCAACAGTGCCTGGACTAGCTCTCATATCCCATGTATGATGGCATTTGGAATGAATGTCACCATCTCGGGTCTTTGAACATCCGGTAAGTCTGCGGGCGGAACTCACTCCCTGCAAAACATGTCAGGTCCGGCCTTCCCGAGGAGGATTTCTGTCGAGTTGGAGGGCATGGACACACAAAGGGGGTGCGAGCAGACGTCACTTTTGCCAAGGGTAGGATTTTCCAATCAAATAAATCATTGCCTAGAAACTTTAACCTAATTAGAAACGCTTGACTTTCGCTTGGCCTTCATGGACCCTAACTAACTGGCTGGTTCATCGGCGAAGAAGTCATCCTTCTTCCCATAAGGTTCGACCAGGCTAATGTCCGCTGTGACACACTGATAAAGCCTGATTAGAAACTACATCAGTGATTATGGGGCAAAGCCAGAGTGTCTTCAGGCTTGGGAGAAGCGAGGTCCATTTGCACCTGATGGAACATGGTACAAGAATCGTTACACCTACTCACAACACTCAGAGTGTGACTCGTGCGGTGCCAGACCGATCCGATCAAGGAGTCTGACAGGCGGGAGTACAAATCCGTCACACTGAACTGAAAACAATCAGCTGAACTTGAAGGTCACAACAAATCATCACATCTTTCCAAACCTGGCTGGATGAACACGTCCAAAAAGGGGATGTTAATGCAGAGGTTAATTGTTAGTTGCTGTTCTTCCTAGCACTTCAAGATGCCTGGGCCAGTCACTCATAGTCCCTCCCTGTGGTCCATCGTTAGATCACCCCTCGCTCAGATCACTAATCAGATCAGTAAACAGATTAGATGTAACAAAGGGGCTCCAATCTGATAGTAACCCCCGAACTGTCAACCTATCAAATCACGCACCAAGTCCTTGCCTATCCAAGTCAACCTCTACCTTGCATCGATAACCCCTGTCATGTTATCCTAACAATTTCACGTTCGAGAAGTTTATTCTAATGTACGTCTCAGAAACTCCGTACTGATACGACACGATCGACCGGGGAAATTCGAGTGACGAATTCAGCACCTCAGGGAAGGGCATGTCACTGCGAGGAGAGTTGGGTTTTGAGTTCGTCTCATCACCGATGCAGTTGGCTCGGATGCTTAGAGCACTCAGAATTATATAACTCCGTGAGACCCAATTGCCGGCTAGCTTCAAGTTTACATGCTCCGTTAACCCATTTGTCAGTCGTTTCTTCCCTATTACCATCAAACATGGTTCTACTCAAACTCTGCTTCCTCACCTGGCTGGCTATCGGCGCCGCTGGGCAGCAGATGCCATCAGGGCTCCTGGGTTTCAACTCAGGCGCAACAAAGGACAACAACGACCCGAAAGACCAGTCCGATTTCCAAGCAGAGTTCACAACTGCCCAGGGCCTCCGAGGCTCGCCAGGTCTCTTCAACAGCGTGCGCCTTTACACGATGATCCAGGCGGGAACCAAAAGTGATCCGATCTCGGCGTTCCCCGCAGCTTTAGCAACAAACACGTCGATGTTGCTCGGCATCTGGTGTTCCGGCACACAGACGATCGAAAACGAGCTCGCTGCCATGAAGAGCGCCATCGATAGGTTCGGCCAGCAGTTCGCCGACCTTGTCGTCGGCATCTCGGTTGGCAGCGAGGACCTCTACCGCCTCTCGGAATCTGGCATCCAAAACAACGCCGGGCTTGGACAAGGGCCCGACATCATGGTGCGGTTCATCCGCGAAGTCCGAGACACCATCGAAGGCACGATCCTCAGCGGCAAGCCTGTCGGACATGTCGATGCCTGGAGCGCGTTCGGCAACGAAAGCAACAGCCGTGTCATCGACGAGCTCGACTGGCTCGGCACCGACCTCTACCCCTACTACGAAGCAGACAAGGGCAACGACATCGGCAACGCAACCACAATCTTCGACTACATCTACAATGTTTCCCTCAACGCCACCAGAGGCAAGCCGCTCTGGGTTACAGAGACGGGTTACCCTGCGTCGGGCCCTGTGCGTGGACAGGCAGTTGCCAGCGTTTCGAACGCTGCGCAGTTCTGGCAAGAGATAGGGTGCGACAGGCTTTTTGGGCGTGTGAATACCTGGTGGTATACCTTGAGAGACTCTAACCCTGCCAATGCCGAGAAGTTTGCCATTACGGAGGACCTCAAGAAGACTGCGAAATTCAACCTTACTTGTGCGCCTGGAAGCGGAGCTCCTGCTGCCATCAACTTGACTTCCAAGGCGTCCTCACTTTACACTGCCCAGGTGTTTTGGGTGCCTTTCGCTGTTGTCTTGGGTGTTTTAGTCGGCTTGTAGTATTGTTTTGTTCCTGTTAATTCGGAGCATGTAGGCATCCACTTAGAAAGAGAAAATACATCAACCCCGGCTTTACTGGTCACTGAGTAGCTGTGTAGGAACCCCAATGAGATGATGACGCGAAGTTGGACCCCGGAAGAGTATTTGTAGATTATGTAGATATTTAAGCACTTGGAAAGCAAAGCAAGGTAGCAGAAAAGGAGACACAATCTTTGCCCCATGTCAAGAATAACAGAACGCATGGAACCTAATCCTCCTAGGTATGTAGATGATATAAATGTTAGTAATCCTTGTAGAGATATGAGCGCCTGGAAGCAATCGCCGATGTCTCCATCGGCATGTTTGACACTGTTAGAATATGTCGCAGCAGCGACGCGGCAACCCCTGAGCCACGGCCGCGCAGCTGACCGGGCTTCGGCGCTGACGGGCACATGAAGCGGGACCGGCAACATACGCATGAACCGGATCCCAGCCGACAGGCGCACCCCGGCGGCAGGCTCTGAATGCCTTCACTTTGCTTATGTGGGCTGCTGGTCACGAAGGCCCCTTGCCCTTTTTCTTTTTCTTCTCAAAGCATCAGTATTTTCAATAGAAGCCCTGCTGCTCTACCCTGCCCAACGGCCGGTATCGTAATTACGGTGTCTAACTTGTGACATCAGCAGTCAGACTAATCAGGCCTGCCACGTCGGGCTGCGATAGAAGACTGTTCATTCTTGATTCAAACCAAGGGGGAGCCAGTTCAGCAGAAAGCTGAAGAAGGGATCTTAGTAGTCGATAAGCTAACAAGTTGAATTAGCTGCCAGATACAATATGCAAACTTCCTTTTGTCTCCCCGCGCCAGCCCTATGCTGCTTCTGCTCCGGCCGACCCATAAGCTGGGGAATCATCGATCTCTCAGTTGCGCAACGTGTAATCTGATAATGCCTTGACTTGTCTCGAGTTGAATAGGCGCAATCACCAAGATGTCCCGCCTGCTTGACTCAAGTTTAGATTTTGCACATTCCCATCGTCCTATTACCCGAGTCTGCTCTTTCGATTCTGCACCTAGTTGGCACAGTGTCACATTCAAGGTATCCGCTTTTCATTGGCTACAACACGCGTCTTACGGGAGTGAGAGTCCCTTGCCACTCTGCTCCCACTGGACCATAACGGATGGAAGAAGCAATTAATGCAGCAGTGTGACGTGCATACAGTTCTTTGTTTTGGTTGAAACTGACTAAATCTAGGTATCCGAAGTAAATGGTACTCATTAAAGAGTTGGTATCATCAATGAGCGCTAGAGAGCGCGGTTGTTGTTGTTGTAACTTTCATGGTGCGTAGTGCACTCATTGCATCATGGGACGAGCGTCCTCGACCATCTCGCTGGACCCAAAGTACTTCTCCAGCTCGTTCTCGAGCTCCCTGCCCTCGACCTTGCGCATCTCCTTGGCGCGCTTGACGGGGTTGACCTTGTCGGCGTGGGCGCTGGCAAAGATGATGTCGAGCTCCTCGAGGCTGCGGCCCTTGGGCTCCGGGAAGAAGAGGTAGACGCAGGGGATGATGGCGGCGTTGAAGACGGCGAACATGACGTACGTCTTGTAGCCCAGGTTGGCGAAGGCCGGGGGCGTGATCATGACGATGAGGAAGTTGGATAGCCAGTTGGAACAGGTCGAGAGGGCGTTGGCTTGGATGCGGATGCGGAGGTTGGTGATCTCGGCGGGGTAGAGCCAGGTCATGCCGAGCCATCCTGTTTCTGGAGTCAGTCTGGGGTAACTTGCTGTTACGGGTACAGGCGAGGGGCCTACCGATGGCGAAGAAGGAGTTGAAGACGAAGAGGAAGACGGTGGCGGTGACTCCGTACTTGGTCTCGAGCTTGGGGGCACCGGTCTCGTCGACCGTGCCGGTAGACACGGTTCCAGCCAGAATGGCCATGGAGGCCATCATACCGAATGCTCCGAAGAGCATGAGCTTACGGCGTCCGGTCCTCTCGATCAGGGGAAGAGCGACGAGCGAAGCCAAGAAGTACTCCGTGCCGTTGAATGCGGCCAGGAGTCGGGACAGCTCAGGGCCGAAACCGAGGGAGTTCTCGAACAAGAATCCGCTGTAGTACGTGATGAGGTTGATACCTGGCGAACTCATACGTCAGCGAATGGGTCATCGGGAACGAGAGAAGGACAGCAAACATACCGCAGATCTGCTGGAAAAACTGGGCGGCAATGCCGAGAAGAGTGCGTCTCAGGTTCTGCGAGGGGCCGTTGGTCAGGAGCTCCCTGAACTTGAAGCTTCCTCCTTGGCTCTGGGCCTCGAGAGCCTCCTGGATGGCCTTGACCTCGATGGTGACGTCCTCGTGGTCGATGGGCTTGCCGAGGAGACGAGACGTCACTTCGCGAGCCTCTTCCATGCGGCCCTTCATGGCCAACCAACGGGGCGAGTCGGGGAGGTAGAGCAGACCGATCATGACGATGATGGTGAAGAAGGACTGGAACGAGACGGGGAAACGCCAGCGGATCGATCCATCGAGGAAGTAGAAGCCGTACTTTCACAAACAAGTCAGTTTCAGTTTTTCATGACGACAGAAATAAGGACTCTTACGTCGACCCAGTAGGCAATGGCGATACCGCAGCTGATCAAAGCACCGGAGAGGGTGATGAGGAAACCTCGCTGATGCGGGCGTGCACACTCAGACTGCCATGTGGGAATAGCTGTGATACGGTTAGCTCCAAGGAAGCAACTCAGCAAAAGGGGGGCCAAAGGCCGAACTCACTCGATGTGACCATGCCGTTGCCGATACCACCGACAACGCGGCCCGCAGAGAAGAGGCCGTACTCGTGCGCCGAGGCCTGCAGGATGGTTCCGAAGATCATGATGGCGCTGCCCCAGAAGGTGGACGACTTGCGCCCCCAGGTCTCTCCGTAGAAGAGGATGAGCACGGCGCCCAGGAAGCAGCCGATCTGGTAGACGGCCACGGCGGCGGCCTGCGTGTTGGGGTCGCCGGTGCACTGGCTGTAGTCTCTCTGGGTGTTCTCGGGGAAGTCGAGCCAGCAGAGCGAGTTGGACTGCTCCAGCGGCGTCATGAGGGGGATGCTTCTCTGGAAGTCGTCGAGGGTCAGCAGCGAGCCGAGAACACCTGGGTGGGAGGCGGTTAGCATCGAGAAGGTCCCATAATAGGGTATTAGAAGGGTCTCACTCACCCTGGTCGTATCCGAACATGAGGAATCCGCAGGATGCGATGAAGCCGATGGACCAGTTGAGCAACCGGCCCTGGAGCCGCTTGCCACGGAAGCCCCATTCCGGCAGGTCGCCCATGCGCGCGAGGAACCCCTTGGGCTTAGGCTTGTCGTTGACGGCGCGGCCACTGTCGACGGACGACGGCGTCCTGCTCCCGCTGTCGCTGGGGTGCTCGCGCTTCTCGGACATGTTGGGCTCGGCCGTGGGGGCGGCGGCGGCCGTGTTCTGGTCGGCCGTGCTGCGGTCAGCCATGTTGATCAACGGGCACCGAGGTTTGTGTTGAGAGTGAAAGGGGGGTGTGAAAGTGAGAGGATGATCCCGCTAGGTCCTTGGTAAGAGCTTCTTGGGATCGGAACGTGGTCGCGGGATGCATGTGCACCTTTGTACTCGCTCACATCTCACCCCCCCGGCCCAACGACTTGACCGACCTCGTGGGTCTCGCAGAATCCGTAACTCTAGGGAGGATGACTTGGCTGAGGTCATCCCTCGGGAGGTTTACAGATGGGACGGGCGAAGGTCACGATGGGTCCGTATGCGGCTCGGAGGGGTCCGACGCTACCCACACCACACATCCCCAGACGTGCAGTGCAGTCTTGAGAAGCTGGAGGTGTTGGGGACGTGGTGTTATCCGGTCAGCACGCGGGAGAAGGGCCGAATCCAGCTCGCCAATGGGCCCATGTTGACAATTGTGTGGTTTTCGTTTCGAAGAGTCTTGCCACGGATTGTCCTGTAGGTCGTAGAAACAGCTATTACTCCCTCCCACCCGCGAGCCATGAGCCAGTCGTAGGCTCTGAGACCGATAACTATCCATCTCTCCCCCCCCCCCCCCCCCCTCTCTCTTTCTCCAACCAAGTGACAGCCAGGAGCCAAGAGAGTCACTCGCGGAGAAGGCCCCAGTCTCTACCAACAAACTTTTCAGTCGTCAGGTCAATGACGAACCGCACAGCAAGAGGTGGATCGCGAAAACCATCGCCGAGACCAGCGGCGCATCGGCATCCTCCCGAGCGGGATACCCAACAAGGCAAGCCGAGCCTCCGGTCCAAGACTTTCGTCTCTAGTCCAAGGAGCAGGAAGGAGGAGGGAAAGACACAGCACAGCTGAAAAGGGCCGGGGGGAGGAGGGAGATGAAGACCCTTTTTCTCTTGGTGTTTCTCGGCGGGCATGGGTGCGGCGTTGGCGATGACGTTGGCCAAGTTTTAAGCTTAAATCTCTAGTTGGCTGCCGTCGGGCTTTTTGATATCCACGGTGTCTTGGTCCCTCCACTTCCAAGTCTGATTATGCGGAACTCCGCTTGGCGAGGTCTTGGGAGGTCGTTTTGCTTTTTTGTGATTTGTTTCTTTTTACAACAAGCCAAGATGTGTTTGTTGGTTCCAACTCAAGACGGGAGAAGAAGGGGGGGAAACGGCGCGATCGGCGTGAACAGTGAAAACTTTGAACGCCTGGATGCAGGTCTGATGGCTGATGATGATATGCAGGACCTGCATAGTGCCTCATAGAGGGATTGGCAAACACCTCCAACATCTCGGACTTTCGTTCGTAAAGACCCTAGAATCACGCGATGTAATATCGGATCGCGGCATCGCACATCGATAGGCAGCTGGGAAATTGGCAATAGGTCAACTCCACGATCCAACAAGACAAAGACAAGACATCTCCGCAGTTGCCAATATCCTTCCCCATGGTGTCTCCTTTTTCAAGCCTCCGAGGAGTGGACAGAAGGTGGAAAGGCCCCAAAAAGCGTCTCTTCCCACCTCTCATCCCGCCATCCCGGGTCTGGGGAAGCCAGAAGAACGACACGTCAACGCGTAGCCGCTCTCGTGTGGGAACCCTCCGGCTCGTCGTAATCTTTCTGAAAAAGTGGACGGTCTCCAGCTTTCGGTCCCTTGTGACCGAGAACCCTTTCTAGGCAAGCGAAACCGGGAGGAGGTTTGAACCTTTTTGTTTCCTTGACTTCCACACCACCTCACCTCATGGAGTGGGCAAATCGGCCCGGCCTTGTGGGATATCCTTCATCCGCCACAGGCGCCAGATCTCGTGATGAGTTTTCCCGTTGACGGGTTAGCGAGCAGGGTGGCTGAATTGTCTCCACGCTAATAGGTTGTATTGAGAATGACCGACAACCAGTCTAGAACTGTCTCATGTACACCCGCGTTTGCTGTGGTGGTGAGATCAATCAGGTTTTGGTTCATCGAACAACAACCCCCACTTACCCGTCGTTGAATGAGACGTGAACGGATTCCCCTGATCTTCTTCTTTTAAGGTGCCTGAGACGCAATCTCTCGATCGCTACAGGCTTGTTGAGCTGTCCAGTGTCCACTGACTGAGAACCTTACGCATCCCTTGACCTTTTGTCGGTCGCCAAAAATTCCAATAATAAAGCAGTATCATGGTCAGAAGCTTTTCATTGACTCATTTTTACATCGGACTCCCAAGCAGAGACAAAGCATGTGGTTCCCTATTTGACCTTCAGAACAGCCTTGCCAAAGTTCTTGCCGGTGAGCAGGCCGATGAGGCCCTCGGCGGCGTTGTCGATGCCCTCGGTCACTGCCAGGTTGGCCTTGACGCTGCCGTCGGACAGCCACTCCTGCAGGTGCTCCTGGTGGTCCTTGAAGTGGGCGGCGCCGAACTTGGGGTTGCCGACGAGGAAACCCTCCATGGTGATCTGCTTGGATACGAGCTGCATCAGGCCCTTGATGCCCTGCTGCTGATCCGCGGGGGTGTTGTAGCTGGAGATCTGCGCGCGCTTTAGTCCTCTACCCTCCCCTGCCCGTTCGACACGTGTATCTGGGGCGCGGCGCCTTCTCGGAATCTTGGAAGAACGGGTAAAAAGAAAAGATAAAAGAGAAAAAGACTTAAAAAAAAAAAAAACTTACCATGCCGCAGACGGCGATGCGCCCCTCAACGTTCATGGAGGCCAGAGCCGCCTCGAGGTGGTCTCCACCAACATTCTCAAAGTAGATGTCGATACCGTTGGGCGCCAGCCTGGGTAGGGCGTCGGCGGGCTTTTCGTTCTTGTAGTTGAAGCCGGCGTCGAAGCCAAGGTCCTTGGTGATGAAGTCGAGCTTCTCGTCGGAGCCGACGGAGCCGATGACGGTGAGGCCCTCCCGCTTGGCGATCTGGCCGACCAGCTGGCCGACGGCGCCGGCGGCGGAGCTGACGAAGATGGTCTCGCCCTTCTTGGGCTGCCCGATCTTGTGCAGGCCGGACCAGGCCGTCAGGCCGGGCATGCCGAGGGGCCCGAGGAAGAGGGCCAGGTCGAGGCCGTGCGGGTTGTGGATCTTGCGCGCCTGCTCCAGGGCGCTGGCCGGCAGGCGGGCGTACTGGGCGACGGGGGCGAAGACGAAGATGAGGTCGCCCTCGGCGAACTTGGGGGTGTTGCTCTTGAGGACCTTGCTGACGGTGCTGTTGGTGATGGGCCCGTCGAGGTCGAAGGGGGGCGTGTAGGACTTCTTGGTGGCCTCCCTCATGCGGCCGCGCTGGTAGGGGTCGAACGAGGCGTAGAGGATCTCGACGACGACGCCGTCGGCGGGGACGTCGTCGAGGTCGATGGGGCGGTCCTCGACGGTGAGGTGCTCCCCGGCCACGGGAAGACCCGTGGGGATCTTCTTGAAGATGAAGGTCTTGTTCTGCGTCGTCATGTTTTGGATATGTGGGATGCGAGGTTTTTCTCACAATGTGTCTGTCCGTGCTTGGTGTTGATGGGTGGTGTTTATGGATGGATGGATGGTCTGGGCTGATGGGTATCAATTATGAACAAAAGGTTCGAGAAGTCGACGACAACGACGTCATGAAAATAACCTTCTTCTCAAAGCTGCATTGACGTAGCTGTGAGCGCAACGACTTGTGCCGAGGTACAATTGCCAAAAGGTCAACCAGAGCGCCGATCCGGTCACAAGAACCCCGCGCGTTCCTCGCGTTCCCACACACACACACACACACACACACACACACACACACACACACACACACACACACACACACATATGCCGCACTCTCTCCTTTCCCACCCCGCCCTTTCTTCAACAGCAAAAGCTGTCCAAAACGGGGCGAGTGAATTGCGTGACGTTGATTATTCATCAGAAAATGTCTATCGTATCGTATTATGCAGCTTGCGGTGGGCCAACGGCGGCAATACTCCTGATGGCTGCTGTAGGAGACGGAATTTCCGAGGTCTTCAAGGTGGAAGGGAATTAGAGGCTATTCCCGCGCGGACATGGCTTGGTGAAGAGTGAGATAGGCTACCGGTTAATCGAAGACGCGCAATGTGACATGTCAGCACCATATTATTTATGCCTCGGAAATTGACTCTACGGTAGAACCGACAAACAATAGCAACATGCCGGGCCTATTGAGAGCTTTTGACCACACTGCTTTCGTGTTGAATGATAATCTCACGAGTGTCATGTTACACCATCGAGGGCCCAAATGGTTTATTGCCGTGGCCCTTGACAACTGCCGGGAACGTTACACATGTTTGAAGTTGAGTGCATCAAGATGAAAAATGACGAGAAGGGAAAAAGTAAGATAATCTCATCACAAACTGGCAGACTTCAGAGCATCCGGAATACCACCAACAGCTCGGGCTAGGGCAGTATATTGGAAAATTCGGCCACCGAACCACGCAAAAGGTCACAAGATGGGCCGCCAACTCCATGGACACCGAACAAGCCAGGTGCGTGCAAACGGGCATGTTTTGGCCGTTGCAAGGTAGCCATGTAAGTACCAGAGATATCCGTATTTCAGAGTTTATACGTCTCTCCTTCGACCATAGTACGTTGCTCGGTTCTGGCTAGACTCAGCTACACACCAGCCATCAAACCGCAATGGTGTTCGAATATTTTAATAAACACGCTGTACGGGTAAATCAACGGCTTGACAGTATGAACTACAAGGAACTGCTTGCCGCCAGCACGCAATGAATGTAACGGTTTCTATCTACAAACTGCCAAACACGTCATATGAGCCGAGAGGGGATTCCCACCCCCGTGCTGACGGCCGACTGGGGGGGAAAGGAACTATCGAAATTGAAAGTCGGTCCAATGCAACTGCGGAATCCGAGCCGACCTTAGAAAAGCTCTCCTTCAGCCCCCCCGGACGATCCATCGTCAGGGGTTGCAGCAGTAGCCCGAGAGGCGACCATGCCATCGCCATCAACCCATGTCTTCAACTCCATGTTCGCGCATCATTCTGTGGAATCGTCATTGATCAGTCAGCTCACACCTAGAATATTTAAATAGGGAGCGAGCAACCGGCCCAACCCCGCGCGGCAACGATTGTTGCGAGACACCTCCCACTTCTCTGGACGGAACGAGACTGCACGATATGCTGCTGTCACTAGCCATCCTCCTCTCGCTGTTGTCCGGCTTCGCCCTCGCCCAGGACCGCCTCTTCTCCTTCGCCTTTGGCTACCCCGGCCGCAATGCGAGCTACGACTACGTCGTCGTCGGCGGCGGCACCGCAGGCCTCACCCTCGCCGCGCGCCTCGCCGCCACCTCGGCCTCGGTCGCCGTCGTCGAGGCCGGCGGCTTCTACGAGGTCGAGAACGCCAACAACAGCGTCGTGCCCCTGCTCTCGCTGACGGGCATCGCCTTCGTCGACCCCTCGCCCGCCTTCGCGCCCCAGCCGCTGATGGACTGGTCCCTCGTCTCCGAGCCCATCCCCGGCGCCGCCGGCCGGACCGTCCACTACGCCCAGGGCAAGACCCTCGGCGGCTCCTCGGCCATCAACACCATGTCCTACATCCGCGGCACCAAGGGCGCGTACGCCCTCTGGGCCGACACCGTCGGCGACGACTCGTTCCGCTGGGAGCGCATGCTGGAGTACTTCCGGCGTTCCGTCAACCTGACGCCGCCGGACGAGGAGAAGCGCCGGAACACCAACGCCACGGTGCGCTTCGACCCGGGCGACTACGCCGACGACGCCGGCCCGCTGCACGTCTCGTGGAACAACTGGGTCGACCCGACCCTCACCTGGCTCGCCGGCGTCGTCCAGAGCCTCGGCCTGAGCATCAGCCCCAACGGCTTCAGCAGCGGCGAGCTCGCCGGCCACGCCGCCTGGGTGCCCTCGACGATCGAGCCCGCCAGCGCCCAGAGATCGACGAGCGAGAGCAGCTTCCTCCGCCAGGCCATCAGGGACACGGGCATCGTCGTCTACACCCACACGCTGGCGACCAGGATCCTCTTCGACGGCACGCGGGCCGCGGGCGTCGCCGTCAACACCCACGGCGTCGACTACGTCCTCTCGGCCAGCCGGGAGGTCGTCCTCACCGCCGGCACCTTCCACTCGCCCCAGCTCCTGCAGGTCTCGGGCGTCGGCGCCCGCGAGCAGCTCGAGGCCCTGTCCATCCCCGTCGTCGCCGACCTACCTGGCGTCGGACGGAACCTCCAGGACCCGATCCAGATCTTCGTCGCGTACCCGGTCAACACGCCCTCGGCGCAGTCCCTCACCAACGACCCGGCCCTCAACCCGGGCTTCGTCGAGGAGTACCTCAAATCCGGCACGGGGCCCTACAGCTCGGCAGCGGGCTTCCTCGCCCACGAGCGTCTGCCCAACGCGACCCTCGCCGGTCTCACCGAGCCCACCCGCCAGAAGCTCGCGTCCTTCCCCTCAGACTGGCCTCACCTGTCCTTCATCGCGGGGTCCTTCTCCACGGGGCCGGGCCAGACGAGCGGCACCCTCGCCGCGTACCTCCCGCTCGTCTTCTCCCGCGGCAACGTCACCATCTCCTCGGCCTCCGTCAGCACCCAGCCGACCATCCACCTGAACTGGCTCTCCGACCCGGCCGACGTCGAGCTGGCCGTCACGGCCGTCAAGCGCCTCCGCGCCGCGTGGTCCTCGCCCTTCGCTGACACCCCCGGCTTCAAGGCCGGGCCCGAGGCGCTCCCCGGCGACGCCGTGCGGACCGACGAGGAGATCCTGGAGTACGTGCGGGCGAACGCCGGCCAGGTCTGGCACCCGGTGTCCACGGTGGCCATGGGCAAGGAGGAGGACGTCGAGTCGGGCAGGGCGGTGGTCGACAGCCGCGGGCGCGTGTTTGGCGTTCAGGGGCTTAGGGCCGCGGACGCGAGCACTTTTCCTTTCGCTTTGCCGGGTCACCCTCAGTCTGCTGTCTACGCGCTGGCCGAGAAGATTGCGGACGACATCATTACTGGTCGTTGAAGATGACCCTTTTCATGCCCCCGATACCGAGAGTAGACTCGCTGCTCAACAAGTTGTTATGTCCTCTGATTTATGGGTCCAATTATACTGGCGTTTTCGTGTTGCTGGCCCCTGTGAGAGACGTGTTCGAGAGAGACATTTGGACACAGACAGGCTGACGTCTCTTGAGATATTATTGGAAATTGTTAATGTTCGGCAGAAGGTGTAGTCGCAAAGGTTCAACCCCGTCCATTTCTTTTCCACGTTTTTCGCGATGAATGTACAGTTGAGGAGCCCTTAACACAGTCCGGACGCCATTAGTAGCCTTTGCCAGTACGAACAGAGCGCTTCTCACCATTTTGGTTAGGTAGGACTCAAGCCAATGCTAATAAACCGGCAACAGATCAGCTGGAGACAGTGTTTCTTCAAGGGTTGATGGATCGCAAACCTCGGCGGACGGAAAGGTGTTCGCTGTAATATTTCGATCAGCCGATGTGATGATATCCAGTACATTTGCCGACTGGAAATAAACATGATCCTGAAGAGTCTTGAGGTTGCATAGTTGTTGGCTTTGGGCCCATCGTGCAGGCAACGTTGATACGTGCATGCTACAGTTTGAAAAATTTCTTGTCTCGGGTCATCAGTTTGGCTTCTGATGTTGATGAGATGATGATGTCTCTTGGGACTTTGATTGCTCATGAAACAGGAAGCCATGGCCAGACCATGTTTCAATGAGCAACGGCGTCATGGAGGCCTGACATGATCACACAAAGAGCGTTGAGTTTTGAGTAGGGCTTCAGAGAATCTTGACAAGTCCAACATGAGTGCAACACCGAAACGGCTCTTGTGCCTTATCCGGCTCAAGGTTAGTTTGGCAACAGCCGCAGGCCCATCTCTCTGCCGCAAGATAAAAACTCTATAAAAAAATTAAAAGAATAAAAACCTAAAAAAAACTTCAAAGTTTGCGTCTGCGTCGGTTACGAGAGATGGACTTGGTCTGCAACGTGAAGCAGTCCCGCCGTCACAACTAACAGAGAGCTTATTTTCGTTTCCGTTGGGCTGCACCACCCCCTTTTTCGAGTTGCGCCCAATTCTATTCTGCTCTGGCTGGCCCAAGGGCCCCATGGTAAAGCTCATTCTAATTCCAGGTGACGATGGGGACTCATAAGGACCTCGCCACCATTTCTCCCCCCAGGAGAAATTTCAACTCGCGCACGTGGTTCCCATAGAATTTCTTCTGTGTTGCTCCCAGTAGCCGCTTCAGGACCCGAGGATTGACTACAGCATGCTTATGAAGTGAGAGCCGTCTTACATGGTTGCTAATCGTTCTTCGAGACGTCAAGTCGAAGCAGATCAACAGTTCTATTAAGAAAAAAAAACCAAAAAACCACAGCGCAACCAAATGTTTTCGGGACTTTGAAGGAGAAGGAGTCAAAGCCGACTGTCAGTCAAACTGAGCACATATTGGACCCGGTTTTCTTCTCGGTCGGTCCAGAACCGTGAGGGGCGCGAGTGACACGAGTCATGAATATGGGGTTCAAGGTTCTTCACGGAGAAAAAGGGGTTTGCACTCATGACCTCAATCTTTCGTCAACTCCCCCCCCCCCGAGTCTAGACCTCCCAGAGGGCCACACAAACGAGAGAGCCAAACGCGGCACCGAAACCAAACTTGTGGTTCTCGACGAGGCGCGGTCGCAGCGGGCATGGAGTTTGCGGGAAGACCCTTGAATTGGACCCCTGGATGGACGATGTATTTATGGCAGCAGGACGGCGGCAGCAGAAAGGCAGCAGAGACAACAAGAGACACTAGAATGGTCACTTACGCTCCTCTGATTTGGCCGGGTTCGGATGACAGCTCGCCACGGCGAATCGGGTGGTTCCCGTGCGGGCTTTTTCGACGAGCCACACCACCACGGAAGAGCTGGTCTCTCTCATGCAGGAGGATCTTCGGGATGGCCCTAAGGCCATCTAGCGGCTCGAGTTTCTGCGAACCTCCGGTCGGTGTTCTGTGTCGGTGTCTCTGGTGGGTGATGTTATTGTGTCATCTCCAACAGACATGGCACAGGTTGTTTGTCCATCAACATGTGGCCGGCTCTCCCCCTCCTCCTCCTCATCATCATCATCAGCCGAGGACGCGAGCAAGAGAATGTGGAAACGGGGTGACGCCATACGTCTAGCTTTTTTTCCCAAGCTCGCACAACCTCGGCCAGCCAAGCACACACGCACACACACACGCACACACGCACACAGACAGGGAGTCCCCCTTGACGAATAACCGACAGGCATGTCCGAATCTGTTAGGTAACAAAAAGCCGGGCCCCGATGAGGAGTGTGAAGGCTCCTCCCACCACGCAGGGAGTGCTAGAACATTTATGGAAATTCGATCTGCTGGTTTCGCTGGAGCGGTTTCGGCCCAAGTGGAGTTGTTTCTCGATGGATACGAGACTGAGTGAGAAAGAGAGAAAGCACTTCCGGTGTGGGAGAGAGAGCCCTTTCTATTTCCCCCCCCCCCCCCCCCCCCCAGGTGCCGGCGGGCCCGGGAGACATGGACAATTTGCCGATGCCGATGAACCATCGGTCCGGTTCACTTATAAGAAAGTAACGTCCCCCCATACTTCTTCCCCGCGATCCACTTCTGGCTCCCACCGGGTCGACAGATTTTTGTAATATTTTTCTTCATCTCTCTGTTGGTGTTTTCTCTTTCCCCTCCTCCTCCCCCCCCTTCGTCCTCCCCCTCCCTCTGCTATCCTCTCTCGGACGGATCCGCATCTGCTTGAACCACAAGCATCAACGCCAACATCTGCATCGACACCCGCCACCGACACCGCCAGAAGCAAAGCCGTTCGGCCTGCTCCTGACCGTCGATGCAATGGTCGGACCCTCACAGGCCTCTCCCGATGACGACCCAGGCCCCGAGCTGGATCCCGGCGGCGTCGGCGCAGCCCCCGCGGCAGCTGCTCCGGCCGAGGCCGCATCCGAGCCAACGTCAGGCTCCGACACGGCCGGGTCAAGCACCCCAGCCGAGGCCGCAGCTGCAGCCGCCTTGAGGAAGGAAAAGGGCCGCGTGAGATTCAACAGCAACGCGGCCGCCACTAAGCCCCCAACATCACCACCCCCGGTCCCGACCACCCCCAAGCTCGCACCGGCACAGCCCGCCCGTCCGTCCATCCTGCGTGGCGGTTCCGGCAGTTCCATCCCGACCGTGGCCACCTTCGCCAAAGACGAGCCTCGTTCGTCCGAGGACAACGAGCGCCAAGAGGCCAAGTCCGCCGCCGCCGCCGCCCAGGAGCGCGCCCGCCAGATGGCCGCAAACGTCCAGCTGGGCTCGCCGTCGTCCCGCGAGAACCGAGACTCCTTCGAGTCCGCTACGACGACGACCACCAGCGAGTTCGACCTCGGAGGATCCCGTGACGGGACCGGGGCCTACATCCCCCTCCAGGACCTCCATTCGCGTCAGCCCCTTACCGGCGGTGGTGGTAAATCCGCCGAGAATGACAAGCTGAACGAACATCACGCGGCGCTCAACGACGAGGCGTACAAGATTGTGAGAGCTCACACTTGGCGCGCCGCCGCCGCCGCCTCCGACAAGTCGGACGGCGACCCGGGACCGTCCAACGCCCAGGATGCCGAGGCGACCAAAGCGACGGACCAGCTCCTCCAGGAGATCAACGACGGCCAGTACGACGGAGTGTACTCTGTACCCGTGCCTCAGCACTACCGCGGCAGCGTCCTCTCGCAGCTACTGAAGCTGTACAAGCCCGCCGAGGCCGGCAGCAGCCAGTACGGACAGAGCAGCAGCGGCAGCAGCAACAACAACAACAACAACAACCGCAACTCGGTCACCTCCTTTTCTTTTGGGGGCCCGCTCCCCGGCGCCAGCACGCCGGGATCCAACTCGGGCACGGCGACGCCGACGACGCCCAAGAAGAAGTGGTACGAGGCCAACCGCTCGCAGGAGACGCTCGTCAACCTCATCGAGGCCTCGGCGCGGCTCGCGAACCCCAACACCGCGCAGAAGCCCGGCGAGTCGCCGAAAGCCAAGGCCAAGGACGGCGGCAAGGACGGCGGCAGCAGCGGCGGCGGCGGCGGCGGCGGCAAGAAGACGCGGCCGAAGCACAAGCGGTCGGGGAGCAACTCGCGGCTCAGCGCATACCTGCAGCGGCAGGAGGAGGAGGCCAAGATCACCATCCACATCGCCGAGACGCTGTCGCGGCAGGAGTACATCATCACGCTCTGCAAGGCGCTGATGCTCTTCGGCGCGCCGACGCACCGCCTCGAGGAGTACCTCAGCACGACGGCCAAGGTGCTCGAGATCGACGGCCACTTCCTCTACCTGCCCGGCTGCATGATCATCTCCTTCGACGACCGGTCGACGCACACGACCGAGGTGCGCATCGTCCGCGTCGCCCAGGGCATCGACCTCGGCCGCCTGCGCGACACGCACCACGTCTACAAGGAGGTCATCCACGACGTCGTCTCGGTCGACAACGGCGTCGAGCGCCTCGACGCCCTCATCAAGGCCAAGGACAAGTTCCACGCCTGGGTCCGCGTCCTCGTCTTCGGCCTCACCAGCGCCACCGCCGCGCCCTTCTCCTTCGGCGCCCGCCTCATCGACCTGCCCCTGTGCTTCTTCTTCGGCTGCCTCGTCGGCTTCCTGCAGCTCATCGTCGCCGCCAACTCGAGCCTGTACAGCAACGTCCTCGAGGTCACCGCCACCGTGCTCGTGAGCTTCCTGGCCCGCGCCTTTGGCAGCATCCGCGGCGGCGAGCTCTTTTGCTTCTCGGCCATGGCCCAGGGGGGGATTGTCATGCTGTTGCCGGGATATCTAGTCTGTAAGTGGTCCATCTTCCCCCCATTTCCTTTTTCTTTCTTACTTCTCCATTCTCTTTCCTTCTTTTTTCCCTCATGTCCTCATATCAGTAAGTCAAGCAGAGGACACACCAGCTGATGGCCCAGTGTGTTCCGCCCTCGAGCTCCAGTCCCGCGCCATCGTGCCCGGCTCGATCCGCATCGTCTACGCCATCATCTACTCCCTCTTCCTCGGCTTCGGCATCACCATCGGCGCCGTCCTCTACGGCATGTTCGACGACAACGCCGTGTCGACCACGAGCTGCACCAACAGCATCCCGGCCCACTACACCTTCATCTTCGTCCCGCTCTTCGTCCTCTGCATCAGCATCCTCTACCAGGCCAAGTGGCGCCAGATGCCTGTCATGCTCGTCGTCGCCTTCGCCGGCTACGTCGTCAACTACTTCAGCGGCCTGCGCTTCAGCGCCGCGCCCCAGGTAGCAAACACCCTCGGCGCCCTGACCGTCGGCGTCCTGGCCAACCTCTACTCCCGTCTGCGGCACGGCGTCGCTGCCGCCACCCTGATCCCGGCCATCTTCACCCAGGTCCCCGGAGGTCTCGCGTCCACCGGCGGCCTGCTGAGCGGCCTGAGGACGGCCAACGCCCTCACCAACTCGACGCACTCGGTCAACGGCACGAGTTCCGTCCAGTACTCCGAGGGCGAGTCCCTGAACACGGTCGTCTTCAACGTCGCCGCCTCCATGATCCAGATCGCCATCGGCATCGCCGTCGGCCTCTTCATCAGCGCCCTCATCATCTACCCGCTCGGCAAGCGCCGCAGCGGCCTGTTCAGCTTCTAATCCCTCATGACATGCAAGAGAGAGCATAGCATAACATGCACATGCGTCGTTTCCGTCTCCGTAGACTACCATTTTCACCGAGGTTTGTACCTTGTCCAGAGACCTTGTCCAGCATCATGTCCAGGATCATATATGTCCTTTGGTAATCATCGGACTCTATTCCATGTAGATCAGCCAAATAGCTAGGCCTAGAGTTGGAGGGGCTCTGGCTTGTAATTCTGTGGCTCTTTTTATCTGCTCCCAGTGCCAGCTCTCGAAAAAGAGAGAAACAAAACAGCAAAATAGCATTGTAACAGTCGTGTACGTAGGTGGTTTTCTTTTCTGGGAAAATTGGAAGAAAAAAAAACTGCAAGGCGTTTATTTCGGTGGAACAAGAGCGAAAACAGTCATTACCGACATCTTTAATACGAGAAATTGGTCAAATGCCTTTAACTACTTGTCTAGTCACGTCTCACCCAAATCGTTCTTGGGCAGAAAATGTGCTTGCTCTTGTTGTGGTGATCATGAATAACAACGCTGGCTATCTTTTCGTCCATTTCCCTCTCATTAGATGGCATACCGGTACTCGGGCCGTGCCTCCATTCCCGGCGCAAAAGCCAACTCCCCGGAATCGAGCTTCTTGTTGAGGTTGACATAGTACTGCCTCAGCGTCAAGCAAGCGACGATGAAGATGCCCTGCGTGACGCCGACGGTGATGAGAGCCAGACGGTACACCGGCGCGTCTTCCGCCCGGAACACCATGGAAGAAACGATACCCGCCAGGTTCATGGCCATGTAGTTCAGGCCCAGAGCAACGGCCCGCCCCGTCGTCGTCGGCACGTTGGACGCCAGCCAGACGGGGACGAGGTTGGAGGGCACGAACGTGGCGAAGGTGATGAGGTAGGTGATGAAGTAGCCGACCCTCTCGTGCCGCACCAGGTCCAGCGTGCCGAGCAGGATCCAGGCGAGGAGCGAGACGACCAGCGTGCCGCTCGAGATGGAGGCCCGCTGCTGGTAGCGGTCCGAGAACCAGGTGATGGTGAGCTGGCAGACGGAGGCCGTCAGGTTCGGCCCGACGGTGTAGAGGTTGGCCTTGGTAGTATCTTTTGTCAAGCGCTTGACGAGTGTCTTTTGGGCTTGGTTAGCACGAACCTTGGGTAGATTGGCTGTGTGCCAGTGTGATATGAGAAGAAGAAGAAATAGGAGAAGAAGGTAGATAGGCTCACGGGCAAAAAGTTGGAGCTGCTGGCCACGCCGACGCCGTACATCAGGGCGAGAAAGGCAAAAGCCCACGTCTGCCAGTGCTGCAGCTGCCTCCTCGCATCCTCCCAGCGAAACTTCTTGTCCTGGTCCTGCGAGTCTTGCTCGAGGCGCAGCGCGGCCAGGCGCCGGTCCTCGTCGGTGAACCAGCGACACTTCTCGGGGCTGCGGGGCGCGAAGAGGTATAGGAATATGGCCACCGCAATAGTGATGGCGCCTTCGATGATGAAGAGGTATCGCCAGCCCTGAAAGACCATGTGAATATCTCGCGGCGGCGGCAGCGTGAGCGGAGAGTTCACGGGGGGTTCTCGACTTACATGCAGCTTTCCGTCCCATTTGAACACGCTCCAGGAGATCAAACCACTGACGGCTCCCTGTGCCAACAGTCAGAGACACAGCACCACTCGACAACTAGTGGCTCACGGATGGACGGCGACTCACGGCAATGAAGCCCATCTGCCCGATCCAGCAGACCCGGAACCCCATCTCCCTGCGCGTGTAGAAGAGCGAGAGGTAGTACACCTCGCAGGGCTTGTACGCCGCCTCGACGGCGCCCATGACGATGCGCGTCGCCATAATGCCCGCGAAGTCGGTCGTGCCGGCGGCGCCGAGGGTGCAAGCGCCCCAGGCGGCGACGGCGATCGGGATGACGAGCGACGAGTTGTACTTCTTTGCCAGGATGGTCCAGGGGATGTTGAACAGCGCGTAGGGGACGTAGAAGAGCACCAGCAGCAGGGAGAACTGGTTCCCCTCCATCCCGAGGTCGTCCTCGATGCCGTCCGTCTTCGCGTTGCCCAGGTTCGCGCGGTCGAGTGTGTGCGTGAAGTAGGCCAGGGCGAGGCCGGGCATCATGAGTATGTCGGTCTTTCGGATCAGACGCTTCTCAGCGGCGGCGTCGCTGATCGGCTGGGTCTCAGCCGCCGATGACGCGGGTTGCTTCTCGTCTCGATCACTTTCGGTCATCATAAATGTCTTCGATGGAGAGAACGGACAAGAATCAGATGGTAGACAAGACAGTCGAACAGTTGCCAGATTATTGAGATATGCCCAACGCCAATAAGACTGGTGATTGCAATTGCGAAAAACGGCACTTATACACGTCAGCCCCTCCTCCGTCACGCCGTCCCACAGCACTTCCTCCTGTCTTGATCTTCACCCCAGTCAGTACTCACGTCCCAGAACCCGTGCCTGAAGGGTGAGGCACGGGTTTTAAATATCTCAACATCCACACAATAGCATGACAATATTCAAGGGGGTTGATGGCGCGATCACCAGGTCGCCGCCTGAACTAAGTTGCAGTCGTAGATCTCAAGGCGACCATCCCGCGGGTGTTAGCCAGCTACTTTCACCCAAATCGACCGGCCAGATCAAGACCTACGGGAGCAGATGGATCATACACCAATGAAGTGGGAGAAAGTTATCACGATGGAGCCTTGGCAAGTTGGCGCCGCCTTGACGCGGTTAAGGCCGTGTAAGTCCCGGGGCCGTGAGGCGGGGTCTCGAGCGCTAAGAGGCCGGAACCTGGGCCACGACGCACGGGTTATGCGGGGGAGGGTGCCCGGTGCATGAGCGGAGATGGAGTTTAGGCCCAGATGAAGGATCATGGCCCCCGCAAGGTTCGGTAGAATCTGACTGTGGTTGGAAAGGGTTGGGCGATGTCGTGATATCAGGGGTCTCATCACGATGCATAAAAACCGACCCAGGTTGCAGTTAAGGGAAGGATTCGCTGCAGCCGAGTTCAAGTACTAGCAACGCTCACTTGACGCGGATCCTTTCTTGATCTTTGATCATGTTCTCAGCGCAGGCGCGCCAAGAGACGTTTTCAAAGTCGGTAAGGCCGCCTAAATCCGCCGCGATATGACTTGCGCATCAAACCTCTCTGCCACAACGCACTCTCGACATGAATCCGCTTTGTTGCGGAGATGTGGGTATTGTTATGGCCAATGACAGTTCCTGGCGATTGGATCGAGGTGAACGAATAACAAAACTAGACTGGCTTCGGTAATTGATTCTTTAGTTTCCAATCAGTAGAACTCATGCTGAGGATGAGTTGTGAAAAGTTTCGACCCCGGTTGTGTTTTCTCCAATGTCGGCGTCAAAATCCATCCATCTCATGAACTCCTAGGACAGAAGCTTTAAGTCCCTCACTGTCGTGGTTCAACATCGTTACTGATTCGTTTCTATTGTTACAGATGATGGTAACACTGTCAAACCTCAACTAGCCTTTGAAGGATCAAAATCATCGGGGCGGGGGCCTACGATATGCCTCGGTGTCGATCCTGATCCTGGAACACCACCTGTGTCATCTCCAGTTATCGAGGAGATGAATTCTCATTTCCTGGTGGCATTGAATATATATAACTCGAGAGTAGACATCAAAAGATTAGGCCTTGATAGCCTGGTTGGTCTTGGCAACATCTCTCTTATCAACTGGACGATTGCCGGGGAAAGAGCTGACGGTATCGTCGCTGGTGCACCAGCACGCACCAGATTCACTGGTCAACGTATCAGCCCTCGTTAGACGAGTCTCGGCAAGAAATCGAAGGTAAACCTACTTCGCTGCACACCAACCCTCTCGCTGGTTCAGCTTGCCGCATAGTTGAGGACAACCCTGCTCTTCGCCGGCGGCGCAGCTCCGGACACAGTTGCTAACGTGGAAACGAGACTGTCAGCCTAGGATAACAATCGGAAAGTCAAACCACGAAGGGCACTCACCCGTTGAGACAACGACCAGAAGCACAACCGGCCAGTTCGTTTTCGTAGCATTTCGAGGCGGGGGTGGTTGCATGCCCGTTCCATCCAGCAAGGGCACCAGGAATGGCGGCAAGGGCCAGAAAGGCAACGGCAATTGAAGACCTAAGCATTGTAAAAAGTACAGCGTGGTTGAACGGTAAAGAGCGTGATTGAGATTTGAGACGAGAGAGTTGCTTGGTCTACCTTTGGTCGGGCAACTGGTCTATTTAACATCAGGCAGTGAAGGGATTTTTACGCGTAACGTCACATACCCACATTTCGGCCACCCCCCCATTTCGGCCACCCAAAAAGAGGGCATTCCCACCAACACCAGTATGTTCAATTAACTACTAACTGCACCTAGATGCCACTACAATACAGCTTTCTGCTTCACTAGGTAAATCAGACTCGCTGGATTCATCTGTGGTATCCTCCTTTTCACCAGCTTCAACCTGCGCCTTCTGTACGTCTAAGATAGTAGCAAACTTGGTGTTAGGATCTAGTTGGACTGCCCTTCTTTTCCTTGCTGCGTTGTTGGTAACTTGGGCCTGTAGAAGCCCCAGCTTTTGCTGGGCAGCTGCCAGCTCATAGGCCTTTTCGCTGAAGCCTTTTTTCACCTTCATGAAAAGGAGACGTTGAGTCCTAGCGTCATTATCCAGGTCTGTGAATAGCTTCAGTTGGCCAGCCAGATCCTTCATCTTCCTTGGCGTCGACCATGCCACTGCAGATGAAGCAGAAACCCATTCCTCATCTCTAACGCCTTTATTTTGCCCTTTGCAGGCCTGATCTGATGGCCCTGGTGTTGATGGGAGCATTAAAGGGCTCATAAGGGGCTTAGCCATAGAGACAGGCCATAGGCCAGTATATTTCCAACCACTTTTAATGTTATCCATCGTCAAGCCTGCCAAACGAGCCTTCTGATAACAGCCTATAAAGTTCCTCTTGCCTACAATAGTAGAATCATTCCACTGACTGAGGTATCCAAGCTCCTTCCTATAGGCTGCCTTCACAGGGCCAAAGACTGACTGGTCAAGTGGCTGGAGGACATGGGAGGTATGTGGTGGTAGGAATAAGAGATGGACGTTATTAATATAACATGTCCACATGAATTCTGTCGTAGTGTGACTCCCATGGCCATCAACAACCAGCAGTCTAGCCTCCTCCTTGCCCTGGGAGGCAGTCTGGGGGATAGTCTGAGGGATGAAGACCTTCTGCAGCCATTCAACTGCAGTGTCGTCTGTTGTCCATCCATTTTCTGTTGCAGTGAACTGCCATCCTTCATAAGGGCCAAGATCCAGAGGAAACCACTGCTGCTGGACTGTCTTGCCCTTGTATATGATGAGGGGATTCAGGGTATAGCCTATGGCAGAGATGCATTCGATGATAGACACCCATGCCCTTGATCCAGGCTGTTTCTTGCGGACAGACTTCGTCTCAGCCATGCCCAGGACCAGCCCATTAGATCCCTGGCCCTCAAGGATACCAGTCTCATCCATGTTATATCTGTTGGCTGGTTTGATACCCTTGATCTCTGGTATGGCGAGGAGTTTGAACCAGTCCCTGATGACCTCAGTAGATGCTCCATTAACACGTCTAGAGTCAACAGGGCGACTTCTCTGGACCTTGATTGATGGGTTTCTTCTTTTGAAGCCTTGGATCCAAGTCTTTCCTAGAGGATCTGTATCCCCCAAAGCATGAAGGATCCTTTCTGCGAATACCTTCACTTGCTGATGGGTTGGAGCAAGCCCAAGGGCATGCTGGATTCGCACCCATTCAGCCAGCTTAGCCTCCTGATCAGGGGAAAGCCTCTGAAGGTCAGCAAAGGCAGCTGCCCTGCCCTGGGTTCCATGGAGTCGATACTGAAGGGTTGTCCTTGGGATCCCATATTGATGTGCTGCCTTCCTTAGGCTCATACCGTTGCTAACAGCTTGGATTGCCTGATTGATTTCATCTTCGGTATATTCGACCATTAGGTATAGAGGAAGGTATGTGCAAAAAATGAAGTCATTCAGATAAGGTATGTAAATGTTGTGATAGTTAGAAGTTGGAGGGTAGTCATGGTGTTGAGGGGAAATGAGGCATTTTTGGGTGGCCGAAATGGGGGGGTGGCCGAAATGTGGGTATGTGACGTTATTGAAACAAAGCTAGGCCTTACTTTGCTGGTCTCGCGAGTGTTACCAGTTGAGTAACCACTTGATCTGCGAAACGAGTCAGTGCGAATGATTTCGTAACGTATCAAGTGCTTTCGCTGTGGGTCTTTGATTGCGCTGTGAACAGATCATTGCTGTATCAAATTCCCAGTTCCAATCTCATTTGAAATTTTAATAGACCTGTAGTCGAGACAAACTCTTTGAGACACATTGAATAGTAATCGCTCCGAAACCAGGGTAAGGGTAACCAGGCACCGAGAAGCATCACGAGATACCATCCCCTAATCTCCAAACGTGGCTTCAGAACAAGGCGAGAGCTGATAACAGAGCTGTCTCATATTGATTGCAATGTCTTTCGGATGAACTGTGATTAATTGAGATGGAAGAAAGTCTAATTCTCGGGTTGCCTCAGCGGATGAGGCTCATCCCGGGCCCGAAAAGTGCCCGATGGGTCTTTTGTGCTTACATCTGAGTCAGTAACCTCGGTTACATTGTATTGAACGACCAATTCACAGAGCAAAGAGTGATCCACGTCGCGATTAAGGCCACGTCTACCCTAGAACAACCAGAAGGAAGTCTTTAAGTACTTCCAGATGAACAAGGGTGGTGGTAGTAGTAGGTTAGTTGTGTGTTGAGTGTTTTATCTGCGTGAACGTATGGACTCTGTGCGTAGCTGATCGCCTAGGCCTTCATCAGTCCGGCTGGTCGCTTGACCAAATGGTGGCCTCGGCTTGCCGACGAGCTAATCGACTCAACAGACTATGTCCTTCGCAACATGGGGACGTTTCCAAGACTGCTTTGACCGATAGCCATGACGACCTCCCGTAGCTTCCACGAGTGGACCTCCGGAACAATATTCACGACGGCAGATTCTACCCGAATCAACGGCTCTTGGGGCACATGGCTTCGTCAACTGACCAGATGTTCTCCCAGAAAGTGTCCAAGTTTCCGGATCTTATCTAGTGATTCATGGCGCGAGGTACCACAAATGACCAAGTGCGTCCTTTTGCCGACGAAATTCGCAATCAGGTATGAGACGACGTCGAGCGCAGAGGCGCCGAGGTTGGAAACAAAGGGGCCCAAGTGGTTGAAGAGGAATGAGATGGCGGCAAGTGGCACATCGTCTACAAAAGCTCCCCGTTCATGTACCGAGAAACCCGCAGAAGAGCCGCGAAGGGAGGTCGGGTGACAGCCCGAACACTTCGGCCTGGGCAAGAAGGCGCCCGGCCTCAAGAAGGAGACGCATCTTTGAATAGTCCTACTTTCAAGGTTGGCTCGTCGTTGCGGCCAACAAGATTATTGCAATCTTGACTTTCTTTACATGGATCGTGATCAAGCCCCGTCGATGGAGTGGTTACCGGGGGATGCTATTCGCCCCAAAACACGCTGTACTTCAAATGGATCAAGACAGTGGCCCGCGTGGCTGTTTCCGAAGAGACGTCGTTGTATCTGAGCTCTAATGTTTCCCCCCAGTCTCCCAGAATACTTTGTGATCAACTACGGAATTGGACCACTCAGCTTCTCAAGGCGTCAGCGACCCACCTCATGATGCCATGCAGGACAGCATACGCAACTGCTTTGGATGCAGCAGTTGTCCGAAAGATCAGATACTTGTCGGGTAACTCCCGACGGCGAAGGAAGCGGGGTTTCCATGTGTGACGACTGTCTCTCCAGGCATATCAAATACTAATGCGATGCACAGCAGACACCCACCCGGTCAGGGGTTTGCAGGAAAAAGAAGCACCAGTCACCATCCAAACGACAACCCACCAATCGAGGAAGCAATCGCTTCTCGATGATTGGTTTGCAGACCATGGCCTTTAATGGCTGATGTAGCTCTCTAACATTTCTATTGACAGCGTTTGGACTGACACCCTGGTCCTCTCTTTATGGTTACCAAGAACCATCTTCGCACGCTTCCACTTCTCCAACAGATTGGAGAGAATACGGAGCGCCGTTCCTTATGTTGGCCAGAAAGACCAAGACTCGAACAAGAATAATGAAGCACAGCTCTTCAGTAGACTCCTAAAGACTCAACAGCCACTGCCCTGGAAATCGAATGGTGTACTACCTGGCGGCTCTCCAATCGCTTTGACTTGCCCTCCTCCGAGACACGATGGCATCAGTACAATTGCCTCTGCTCGGATTCACAGCAGCATACAGCGGCTTCGTTCTATCATCCGCCCGAATACTTGTTTTAGCACCCTCGCTTCTCTTTCTCGTCTACGTCACCGTCAACGAGATCGTACGGCTTCGATCTCGGGTTCCTCGTCTGGCGGGCCCATGGGGGTATCCCCTGGTCGGAAGCCTCCCCTCGATCGAGGGCAAAGCCAACTCGGAAGAGTATCGGAAATGGGCCGCGAGGTACGGCGACGTGTTCCAGCTCCAGCTCGGAAAACACCACGGCCGTGGTCGTCAACAGCGCCGCCGCCGCCCGTGCCCTGTTCATCTCGCAGCGCGAGGCAACCAACGGGCGGCCCATCTTCTACGTGCTGCACAAGAAGGTCCAGCGCGGTGGTCCGGTCACAAGCATCGGAACGAGCCCGTGGGACGAGAGTTGCAAGCGACGGCGAAAGGTTGCCGCCTCGGCGTTGAACAAGACGAGCGTCCAGAGTTATTTGCCTGTAGGTTGAGCGCCCGTGAAAACCCCCCCAGACAACATCTCCATGTCGATACGATTCTTTTGTATTAACGTCACGAAGATCTTGAATCTGGAGTCTCGGGCCTTCCTGCGAGACATCTTGGCCACGTGCCAAAACGGAACAGTTGCCGTCAATGTTCTGGATCCAGCCCGGAAGTTTTCCCTTAATCTGAGTCTCACACTCAGTTATGGCACTAGGTAATTAACCTGGGCGTTGACCGGCATCCCCTCATTCAAGCCATCAGCTGACAGATGAAATGTCTTCAAAAGAGTCGAGAACGTCAAGGATCTGCACGAGGACCTCTTGCTCTCGGAAATCATCTACATCGAAGAGCAAATCGCGGCGTTCCGAGACGTCTCGTCGAACCTCTCCAACTACATCCCCGTCCTGCGCCCGCTCCACGCCGTCGCGGCATTCCTGGGATTCCGGTCGGGCACGCACATGGCCGACGTCGGGAACAGGCGGCAGGCGTATCACGCGGCCCTGCAAGAGAACCTCCGCCGGGAGATCGCCCGCGGCGCCGACCGCCCCTGCATCCAGGGCAACGTTCTCAAGGACCCGGAGAGCAAAGGGCTCAGCGAGGGCGAGCTCCTCAGCGTCAGCCTCAGCATGATGGCCGGGGCCGATACCACGAAGCGATCCATCATGTGGGCGATGCTGCTCCTTGCCCATCGCCAGGATGTCCAAAACAAGGCATACCGCGCGATCGCCGAGTTTGAAGGCGGGCGTTTGCTGGAGAGTCCGGACGTGGCCCACACCAATATCGAGTACCTCGAGGCCCTGACGAAGGAAGTCGGTAGATATTTTATAGTCTTGCGGCTTGCGCTCACGAAGGCCAGCCATTCGTATGTCGACTGGCAAGAGTCGACGATCCCTCCCCAGACGCTGATGTTCTTGAACTCCTGGGCTTGCTCAAGAGGTGAGTCCCGATTCTCAACTCAACACAGCTAGTCACATACGCGCCAGGACAGGCCAAAGGTGTGGCACTCTTCCGAGGCCGTCTCTGACTTCTCAAAACAGATCCGGCCGTCTTTTCAGATCCCGACTCCTTCACGCCCGAGCGGTGGTTAGATGACGACCAGACCGCGAACCGGCACCAATACGCCTTCGGTATCGGCGGCCGCATGTGCGTGGCGAGCCACGTTGCCTCGAAGGCCCTCTACACGGTGCTTCTGCATCTGGTTGCTCACTTCAGGATTCTCCCGGCGGAGGGTTCTTCCGATGAAGAGATTGATCCTGTCGCTGGGCTTGCGGTCCCAGGGAACCACCAAGCCGCGCCAAGAGCCAGGCATGTAAGGATCATTCCGAGGAACCAAGGGTTCACCGGAGGCATGCTGTCAGTATCGACATGACGGTTGACAGCATCTGCGATTGGAGATCTATGATAGTCAAGGAACCGTTTCTTTAATCAAGATTACGGGTTACACAACCGAACTAGGGTCAGGAAATTTACCGCTCTTTCTCTTTCAGTTTCAAAAATATCAGAAGCCTCTTGAATGTAGCCTGGGGTTGTCATCATCTTCATATGCCACGAGCATGACCGTCCCCTACTAGCGTCCAGACATCCGGTAGCGTAGTTTCCCAGCTTTATATCAAGTAGCCGCTATACGTGCACTGTTGATGATTCCCTCAAGCTGTTCTAAGATCGGAGCGATTCACTTACACGCATTGGTGGGCTGTGGGTTTCGTCAACTCCTAGTGAGTGACGGGGCCGTCCTGAGTCCGAGTTCAAGGCGAACGAACAGTCACCGGATGTGGTTTTGAAGTGGTTGGATGAAACTCCGCAAGTCATGCAGTCATTGTAAAGTCATTAAAACTACCATTGTGACTTAATCGCACTGGCTTTGGGCCTCTTGGTACACTGTTCGCTGTTTTATGTCTGGACATTCAACACACTAACCACGGCTGGGCCACCTAGTATTTTGATATCTGCTCATGTACCTGCCAGAATCCTGTTTTGCACTTTATACTCCCCTTCAAAAGTCTTGAAATCATATCCAAACGGTTTCGAGTCACGCCGCAATGAATCCACATCCCGTTTTCCCGTTCTCATTCGCGACAGCCACCGCAGAACACGCGCCCTTGGGACCAGCGCAGCATCCCGAAGCACAATCCGTGTCCGAGAGACATTGCCCGGTGATGAACTGCTGACCGTTTCCCTTTCCCACGTTCTGAGAACCCGCAGCGCCTTGGTTGACGCCAGACGACCCTCCGTTGACAGGCGGTGCGGCGTGTGGAGGAGCCGAAGGCGCCGCATCCTCTACCGCCGGACGGCCCGGCGACCCCGCCGCGGGACTTGCACCGCCGCCGAACCCGCAGCCCGACTTCCCGTTTTCCTCGGCGACGGCCCTGGCGGCGCATGCGCCCTTGGGCCCGGCGCAGCATCCCGAGGCGCAGTCGGCGTCTGAGAGACACTGTCCCGTGATGAACTGCAGCCCGTTACCCGCGCCGACGTTCGACGACCCAGGGGCGCCAGACGATCCCAGTTTTCCTTTGTCGGGCGCGGCCTCCATGGACGGTTTCGCTCGGCCGGGAGCAGGGGCTGGGGCGGCACCAATGCCGTCGCCGAAGCCGCATCCCTGCTTGCCTGCTTGGAACTGGGCCCCGACTCCGGAGCAGATGCCCGCGCCGCTCAGGATCGCGCAGCAGGCCGAGGCGCAGTCTCTGCTGTTAAGGCAGGCGCCGCCGATGAACTGAACGCCGTGGCCGTTGCCAATGTTCTTGGTGCCCGCGGGGTCTGGTGTCAGGGGGTTTGGGATGGCGAAGGCCGTGGCGGCGACTGGGTTTGTTAGTGATTCCGACGAGTGTATGGATTTGAAGGCGAAGACTTACAAAATGCTGCCGTCAAGAAGAAACGAACCATGTTTTAGTATGTATAAGGAATCATGGAAAAGAAAGGCACCATTGGGTAGAGATCCCCCCGAAGAAAAATGTTACAAGAAGATGGGTTGGTGTAAGTGACTGATGGTGACTTCTCCGAGCGAGCGTCCCGTTCGAGACTACAAGCCCCACGGAGAGCATGTCGTCTTAAATACCACGACACATAGTCCCTGGTGCCTTTGGGCACTTCTGGACACTGCTGCCAGTCTGTCAAGACCCTCTGCGCTTGCTTGATGCACCCCGTCTGTCAAGCAAGTCAGCCGAAGATGCGACGCATTGCTGTCACAGGAGCACGTTTCTGCGGTCCGTAACTGAGACGAGCAGCATCTGGCGTCTGTGTGCCAAAGAAAAAGTCCGCTGAAAATGCCAAAATGTCACTTGACGATCTTGTCCGTCGAAGAATTTGGAAGGAAACCTGTATGACGGGCGAACATGGCGTGCAGTTCGACCAGTGAGGTGTTTGAGGCCCGATGTTGGAGGCTCGGTCGTCGTGCTAATGTTTCGGATGGGACGAAACATCGGAGGACGGCAAACGGGCCCAAACGCCCTCGAGCTCCTTGGGCCCAGGGGTTCTGCTGTAGGATCCTCGGATGATTGTGGTGCAGAATACCTGGTCTGTGGATGTACGGTACATTGGTTGGGAGGGTGGCTCTGCATTGAGACTCTTAGCTGCGATCTTCCGACGATCCAGGTTTCCCCATCTTCACAGATGCTCGGGGATTGCAGCCAGCACCTTCAGCTCATTCGTCTGTCGCCTTGGAACGGCTTGTTTGGGCCGACTCCCGAGGCCAGCATGGTGAAACGGCATAGGCTGTCAGCTCGGGAAGGCCTCGCCGATGATGGCCCGCTTGATCTGGATTGTCCCCTATTTGCGAGGGCAAAATCAATTCTGCTCCTGTCTTGGCCAAGAGCTAGCCCATCTGCTCAGGGGATGGTGTGAGAGAGGTGATGGTCTGAGGATATGGTGCGGAGGGGGTCGTTTGGCCCGCCTTACGGCATGAAATTGCCACGAGAATGCTCCAAAGAGCAGGCATCGAATCTCTGCCTGGGGCTAGATTACTTGTAGAAGATCCTCAAAGGTGCAGTCGACGGAATCCTTGAAGGGGGCAGGCATCTCAGGTAGCGTTGCGTTACATTGTGGCATAACGAAGACAAGTTTGAATGAGATGATGAAAATGTCGCCACGCTTTCTTAAAGCTTGCTTGGTTTCGAAATGTAATAGAAACAGTTGTTTACCCGTAGTATCTCTTCCATCGATTGACCACTCACTGTAACGGTAATAGACAAGTTGTCGTTCGATGTCAGTCATCGGCAGAGTTTGTGAATGTGTGCGTGGAACGACCCAGCGGCGGCCTGTGGGGAGGAATTGACTTTCTAGTAGCACACCCCCTCCCCCTCTCAGCGCTCTTCTGGCAACTTCAGGGGACAAATCTCACTGTCGGGGGTGTCCAGATGCTTCTTCTCATGCTTCTCCCTCTCTGAGCTCGTTCGCCTCCGTCTCTGGGGTAGACGGGCACATGAAGGGCGTAAGCCACCTTCTCCCTTCCATTCCTCTCTCAATCGATGACTAACAGGCCATGCATGCCTCCATTCCAACAGCTAAGAAAGGCAAGCTGCTATTGCGTCAGAAAGCCCACTGCCTCGATTGCACCGCTGGATCGTCCGCTGTGACGACGCCGACGCCGACGCCGACGCCGACAATGCGGACAACGCACGTAAACAGACATGATTCGGCCGACAGAATCCGTGAGCCTGGATCCCGAAGGGAGGAGAGACATGATGTGAATGAAACTCAATAGGAGGCGCCGGTAACCTGCAGCAACGGCAAGGTTCAAGACATCGGAAATGACAGACATCCAAAGCGGCGCCAACTGCGCTCCATTCATCGACGACGGCACTGATAGCCAGTTGCGTAAGAACGATTGCACAACCGTCATGCGAAAGACCGATGCTATTCCCCATTCACCCAGACGTGCCCGGGTCTAGTGTATTGCACCGACTCCGACCCTCCCCCCCCTCCCCCCATCACCTCGCCATCAGTTCTAAGCCCCTCGACGCTCGCGATTCCTGATAGAGGCGCTAACCATTAACTTGTGGTTGTCGGGTCTTTATCATCCGCGGGGCCTGCTCCCGCCATTGGGCAAAACCAGGGACCGCCACTTCTGCCACGGCCCATCACCCGGCATTGTCACTTCCTCCCACAGCTGCGGGTCGTCCAGGGGCTCCCTGGTCCATGGGCGAAGCTGACCTGGCTCCCGGAATTCCTGCCAACGGTCTTACCCGCATTTGACGGCACTTGCAGGATGTTGGAGCCCCTCCTCCTCCAGCCGCTGGGCCCTCCCATTCCAAGATGCCTCTCTGTGCGAGTCCATAGGACGTGACAAAGACTCGACTGACGCGATCCAGCCTGAGACAGGTCTTCGGCGGCGCGAAGGGGGAGCTCCTCAGGGTGTCCCGATTAGTGACATCAGAATATCCGCTTCCATGGCACCCCCCCCCCCCACCTGGCTGGTGTAGTCGGCGGCGGCCTTATCTGAGCCGCCCCTAAATCCTCGTCGCTTTCCCTCGATCCCCCACCCCACGCGTATTTCATTGCGAGAATACACGCAGACGAGAGACTGGATACCGACTGTGTGCCCGCAATGTCTACTCCGCCTCAGAATGTCGTAGTGGAGCCCGACGACTTCAACGACAACGACTCATCGCTGGGAGATGTACGACACCTCCGGCGCCAGCTTCCCGAGGGCGTGAGACGCTGACATCCACGAAACAGGACGGCACGTCGTCGACGGCAAGCCTGAATAGCTCCATCCTCGACTATCGCAAAGAGAATGGTCGCACGTATCACCGATACCGCGATGGGAGTATGTGATACACACCCGTCGCCAGCCCCGCATGATGCTTCACTGACACCAACGCGACATGAAGAGTACCACTTTCCCAACGATGAGGCCGAAAACGAGAGACTAGGTGGGTGTCTTTTTGCGAGAGCCCGTGACGAGCGCGCGCATAGGGAAAGAAGGGCTGGCCAACACTGATGCCTCGCAAAGACCTTCAACACCACATTTTCGATCTCTCCTTCGACGGCAAGCTGGGGTTGGCTCCCCCTAACGACCCCGATGCCAAAGTCGGCCGCGTCCTGGACCTCGGGACAGGCACGGGCATCTGGGCCATGGACTACGGCGACGATCACCCCGGGGCCGAGGTTAGTATCATCATGACCGTTGCCGCCGACGGATGTTTTAATCTGACCGCCACGCCCCCCCTTAGGTCATCGGTGTCGACCTGTCACCCACGCAGCCGCAGTTGTGCGTGTTATCCGCCTAGCCATTGGAACGGCAAGGAAACGTCCACTAACAGATGTTTACAGCGTCCCGCCTAACGTCAAGTTCGAGATCGACGACATCGAGGACAGCTGGACGTACTCGCAGCCGTTCGACTACATCCACAGCCGCATGATGAACACCAGCATCTCCAACTGGGAGGAGTACCTCCGCCAATCCTTCGAGTACTTTCTTCAGCCACCAACCCCCCCTCTCCCCTTCTCTACCAGAACCACCGTTTCGCATTCTGACAAATATCCCCTTCGCAGACACCTCAACCCCGGCGGCTGGCTCGAGCTCCAGGAATTCGCCCTGCCCGTCTCCGACGACGACACCCTGACCGAGGAGCACGCCCTCTACCAGTCCATGAAGTACCTCGGCGAGGCCGCCGCCAAGACGAACCGGGCCTTCGTCGACCTCGACGCCCTCAAGCCCATGATTGAGGCCGCCGGCTTCGTCGGCGTCGCCGAGATGCGCTTCAAGTGGCCCAGCAACACGTGGCCGCGCCACCCCAAGTTCAAGGAGCTCGGCGCCTGGAACTACGAGAACATCACCACCGGCCTGCAGGGGTTCCTCATGGCCGCCCTGACGCGCGGGCTCGGCTGGAGGGCCGACGAGGTCAACGTCCTCGCGGCGCAGGCCCGGAAGGACGTCGGCGACAAGAGCATCCATGCGTACTGGCCCATGTGAGTCTCCGTCCGCTGCCGCTATTACGTTCCGCGGTGGGAAAGAGGGGGAAAGGGATGGGGATCCCCGTCGTTTGTGTCTTGGTGAACTGACCTTACTCGCGCCAGGATCGTTGTTTATGGGAGGAAACCCGCGGCCGGGTAGGGGGGAGGGAGCGTAGGGGGGAAATCTCCGAGTATCGTCGGGCCGGGATTTGGAGGACCGGGCCGGATTATGGGTCATCAGCACGGGGTAACCTCCGCAACTCCACTTCGGAGGTCCCACATTTTCGGAGACGGAAAAAACAAGACTGGAAGAAAATTTTGACAAGAAGCCATCGAGATTTTCTCGGACACACCGAAACCTGACCCAGACCCAGACCCAGACCCAAAACCCTACACGCACTCCACACCCCAATTCCTTCATAATATCACTGGGCAGCCTTCCCTTCAACAACTCAAACATTAACCCGCCTTGCTAGCTCAATCGGTAGAGCGTGAGACTCTTAATCTCAAGGTTGCGGGTTCGACCCCCGCGTGAGGCTCAAGTCCTCACCACGATTGGCAACGCCACTCAACGCGTTACTCTTTTATTTCTTGGTCACATCCGCGAGCTTCTTTTTTGTTTTCAAATATGCCTACTGCCTACCTAACCTACCCATACTGTGTCCACACATACACACACTGAGAGAGAGAGCCACTTCGTCGATTTCATCATCAATATCGGAGACTTTCTCTTCATCACGAATGAACTCAACCCGAGCATGACAGGCACGATGAACGAAACAAGTAAAAGTGGTATCATTGTAGAATATTATCCCAAAAGGTTGATGAAAGGCTCCGGCCACTTGCCCATCAGCAGCGGCCGGTCCCCGAGCCTTCCGCTCACTGGCGCCAAGATCCTCAGCTTGCGCTTCTCCTTGTCGATGTCGGCTACGTACACATAGCCCATCACGTTGGCCGCCCTGATAGCCTCCGGCGAGTCCTTGACCGAGGCGTACACGATGGCGAGGGTCCAATGCGCCATAAGCTGAGCTGGGTCGACCCGCATAAGGCCGCCATCAGCGTTTCCGTACATCGAGTCTGTGTGTTGTGTCAGTATGACCCGCCTCGTTGATGAAGCGCGAATCACGTGGGGCATACTCACAATCGCCTATTCTGAAGATTGCCAGACTGTCAAAGTCGACCTGTTGCGTGGCGGGGCTAAGGGTCTGACCGATGCTGCCGAAGAAGTACTCCTTAATGGAAGCCTCGCATGCCTGCTGCATGAATCCCACATCGCGCTCAACTACGCCATCCGACTTGTCCAACAGGAGGATGCTGTACGGCTCTCCGAGGCTGGTCCTCTCTGTTGAGAACCGCTTGATCAGCTCTGCGTTGAGCTGTGACGAGCCCAGCACGATGATAATGTTTACTGTTGACTGTCAGCACAAGGCGTTTCCGAGGAAGAGTCGGGTGGACGCCGGCACCCAACGGGAAAACGTCAATGTCATCGGAAGCCGTACCTGAAAGCTCGTCTACGATGTGGGCAAGAATATCCATGCCGTTGTCGCTGTTCTCGTTCACGGCCGGGGTATCGATGATCATACCAGAGCTCTTCACCTCGGCATCTTTCCCCAGCCTCGACGTCACCGTTGCCGCCATCTTACTCACGAGCTCCTGGTACTTCTTCTGGTCCTCTTCGGCGCTGGCGTGGCCGTAGTAGTAGACTAGCGGCAGCTTGACGGGCACCTGGCTCGGCCCGCTCGTCGGGGTTGTGCCCCAGCCGTCGACTGCCTCGACGTCGAGTATGGTGCCGATGACGCTCGCGCTTAGGGTACCTGGCAGGCTCAGCATGCCCTCTTTGGGGTCCGTATTGACGACCAACGGCTGTGCCCCGACTCTCGTGGCGTAGCTCGTCAGGGTGCGCACCAGGCTCGTCTTGCCCGTTGAGGGCGGTCCGCAGATGGCGATGCGCGGGCCCTCCCTCCTCTCGGCGGCGGCACGCTGACGCATGGCGGTGAGCTGGAAGTGCAGGTTCAGGGTGGCGTTGGCGGGCGAGTCTTGAGGCTTGGCGTACTCGGCGAGGAAATCGGTTGTGAGGCTGCCCTCGACCTCGAGCTCGCAGCCCTGAAGGGTGAGGATCTTGGACTTGACGCCGCCAAAGGTGTAGGCGTGCTGCAGGGCGAGCTCGGTGCCATCCTTTTCGGCGGTGCCCGAAAGGAGCTTCAATTTGATGTGGGTGTCAAAGGCGACCTCGAATCGCCATTCCCAGAAGGGCTGGAGGCGGATCGTGCGGGTTTGGTTGGCGGACGTCGGTTGCTGCGAAGGCGGTGGTCAGTTTGCGCTCTCGACCGAGGCGTGGGCGCGGAGGGGTAGACGAGAGGCGATTGAACGTACTGGAGCCACGAGGTGGCCCAAACCGGGGATAGACATGTTGACTATCTGTTGATCATGGAGTATACCAGCAATTGTGTCGCGGTCGTTTCTGTCCGTTTCTGTAAGAGTGCTGCTGCTGGGGATGGGGAAGCGAGAAGTTCGATAACCAGAGTCGGCGCGCAGGAAATGTTCTGAGACGCGACGACCTAATTAAGATTTAATGGCTACTAATTGGTTCCTAGGTAGGTAGGTAGGCGCCTGTATCTGTACCTTGGCAGGTACCGCCTACTACCTGGGTACCTGGAGGGAGCTTGACATCACAGGGTCGACATGGTCTGTGCAGAAGCTCCCACTATCGAAGCACCAAACAGGTTTAGTCTGCTGGGGGCAGGTTTACCTAATGGATAGAAGCGGGGCGCCAGCATGGGGTACTACCTAGCTACTCCAGCATCCGACATCAACTGACAACGCGGACGATACATACCTAACTCACTACGCCCAAGCAACCAGCTTTAACCTTGGCAACTGTTGCTCCGAGCATGGCTTGGACATGCGGGCTCTAGATGAGGCCCGTAGCGTATCCCTTTTCGGAGCGGCTCGGGATGGTGATATGTCGGAAGAACAACAGATTGGAAGAGAACTCCTAGTCTTGAAGATGGCACCCAAAGATCCCGACGCCGAGTTACTGTAGACCGAGCAATGCAAATCTTTGACAGCAAGCACGTCATCATAGCGCACGTCTGTCAACCCCAGACGGGCCCGCGGATAGGCGGCATGACTTTGCTTTGCCCAGATAGGCGTCTAATTCGCAAAATATCTAACAAGACGAGGCCAAGACGGCAGGGCAAGCCTAAAAGCGGCGCGGAGGGAACTATGGGAAAAGCTGAGCAATGTTATCATCATGTCTGCTTGTTGACCGTGCGAGATCAGAACTTCAAATTCATTCCATAATTGGCTAGTTCCCTCTTCCTTCCGAAACACCATCTTTCACATCCCAGATGCCAACATGTCTCCTCCAATGCTTCGTATCATGGGTCCTGAGCACCAAGACTTGAGACAAATATTTGGATGTATAGGCTGCGATGGAAAGGGAATATGACGACACTCTAGGAGGTTCGGTTCTCAAGGCAATTACTTAATGATAGGAGGTTCTTGTGGTCAGAGATGTTTAATCCTCCACAAATCGACAGATCCCGAGCTCAGTTCTCCCGTCAAAGTCGCCATAGACTACAACACGCCTCGATATTCACAGAATCCTTCCTCTGAGCCCCTTTTTGAAAGCAGCGAACGATTCAAAAGCGGTTGAGTTGGCGGCATGGCCATAGGTAACCGTGAAAGAAGTAGTAATGCATTTGATCAGTAACAGAATCATTTGATCGTGGGAAGAGAGAAAACGTACCGTTGAGACCGTTGAATACCTGATAGATCTTTCAGGAAAGGTTGGGAAAGAACCAATGAGCCTGCTACACAGCTTTTGTGGAACCAGAGATATGGATCGCAGCGTGATTCGAACACGCTTCCCTGAGGGACACCAGGCGCCGAAGCGCCATACGACCTTTTTAGGCCTTCGCCCAAGGATTTCTCCACTACAAATCAAAAGAAAGTCGGCCTTAGCCTATCGGATTTCTCCCTCAACAAATCAAAAGAAAGTCGGCCTTAGCCTATCGGATTTCTCCCTCAACAAATCATGAAAGAGTAGGTTTTCACCGTAACAAAAAGATTGCGGTCCTTCTCCATTCTGGCGGGAGTCCATTCTGGAGGGAGGGAAGAGTTATGCAACAAGTTCCAAAAGGTGACCTGAGTGCGGACGCGGCTAACGCCTAGGGTCGGCTCGAGCATCGTTGACTACTTAAAGTCTTCTTTTCTTGGCCGACGGAAAGCTCTCGTTGTTGTTCTCGCTGCTGTTCTGGTTCCAGCTTTGGTACTCGAACGTCTCATCTGGTTCCCGTTTGATACCGTGAGGAGGGGACAGCGTAGTCTCCTGCCGGGAGCTGAAGTAGTCGTGGGCGGGGACTATGGCAGCGGCGTGGGTGGGAGCGGCGAAGGGAGGGATGACGGGGGCCGTGGCAGCGACAGCAGCAGGGGCGGCTACTTGAGGGGCTGTGAGAGGGGTGGCGGCAGCGACGGCAGCAGCGATGGCGGCGGCGATGGTGGGAGCGACAGCGGCGGCGATGACGGGAGCCATGGAGGGTGCCATGGCGTGATTCATAACAGCAGCGATGCCGGGGGTGATGGCGGCAGCAATCGTGGCAGCGGTGGCGGGAGGAGGAGGGAGAGCCGGGATGGCGAGAGCGGCGGAGGTGGGCGCAGCGAAGTTGGGAGCAGCCGCCTGATTGTTGAGGTGCTCTGGGTTCTGCAGGTTGCTATTTAGTGCTGAAAACATAGGGAAGTGGAAAAAAGAAGGGGTTTCAAGAACTCACCCTTCTCCTGGCTGCTCGGTCCAGGATGACGGGGCGACCACCGATCTCCAGGCCCGTCAGCTCGCCCTCAGCCGCCCTGGCATCGAGGCGCTGGTTGAACCCAACCATTACCGAGCCCGTATGGCGATTTGGGTAGGTGAACTGGCCCGGGCGTGCTGGCGGCCAGAAGAACTTGGCCGAGTCGGGACTCGTGAGCTTAGCCAAAACGATGGCCTCGATTTCGGCCCGATCGGTTTTGAAGTTGAGGTTACGAAGAAAGAGAAGGCGTCGGGCCTTCCGATACTCCTTAATCTGTTCCTCGAACTGCTCGTCACAATGAACCATTCTGTTCCATGAGTTAGCTACCAATTCTCGGGGTTTGCCAGCACCAAGAGGAGCAACGTGCTGAACCCGGGTGAGATACATACTTCGCTGTCAGGTTGGAGATGGTAGCGTTTGTTTGTTTGTTTGTTTGTTTGTTTGTGAGTGGTTTTCAATAGCTTTGATGTTTGATCAAATTTTTGCTTGTTGGTTGTTCGTCGAGTTGCTGGGTGATGGTTTCGAAATGTCTTCCTGCTAAGAGGGAAGAAGGTGCGCCGTGTAGAAGGAGACTGAGAGACTGAGATGGTAGGGCAGCGGTACCCCACTATCCCAAAATGGAACCCACAGGAACCAAAGCTGTGGGTTGATTGGTCGTAACTGGGTGCTCCTGCCTTTTCAAGGTTTGAAAACGCGCCGCGCTCCTGCCCCAGTGTTAGGCTTCTACGCCGTTCTATATTCAAGTCACTTTGGACACAACGTTAAGCGGACGGTGAGTTCTGCTGCTGCTCACATTGCTGACGAGAAGATTTGGAATGTAATTCAAAATACTTATAAGCCCTTTTAAATATCTTAAAGATTGAATTCTGGGCTAGCTGACTTGGTATTCTAAGGCAACGCTGCATGAAGGTGGTTCACAGCAGGTCTGGGGTCCTTATGTCGTCCATCGGGTTTCTGGATGCTAGGAGAAAGGTGATTCATGTAATAGAGTGAGAGTGATTAAAGGATAGAGACAAGACAAGAGAGCAAGTAAATACAAGAAGCTTCCAGCGAGCTTGCTTCATCCCACAATTGCAGACATGGCTTGTGGATGATAAGAAGAACGGATAAGACCACTGGAGGTGAAGCGACGTCCAAAGCGATCTGAGAATCCATCTTCCTCGCTGACTCATCCCGGGCACCTTCCGCGTCGGCCGCATATTCTTCCGCGCCTCCAATTCCCGGGCCACGTTCCTGTCAGCCACCGGACTCGAACCATTACGCAAGCCCCCACGCCTCCCCATCGTGCAGCCAGCTTCGCCACAGCCCACTAGCTCATCGCTGCCTGCACCTGCTGACCTGCGTCACCTCACCTTTCAATCCCGTTCCACTCACTGTCGCCTCCCCCGAAAGTCCCCCCAAACTTCAAAAAGGCATCAACACCCTAAACAGAACAATTTGCGACACTCTCACATAATTCTTTCCCTACCTTTCCCCACGAACTACACACCGACAATCGCACAATGTGCTCCGCAGACATCTTCCTCGGCCTTCTGGCCCTCCTCTTCCCGCCTCTGCCTGGTACGCTTCCCTCCCGTCCCGCCCCGCATCGCATTCCACAGCCCACGCTCGCGATGACATATCCCACTTCGAGAGATCCCAGAACGCGGCTAACGTGCGAAACAAACAGTTTGGGTGAAGCGCGGCATCTGCTCTGCAGACTCCATCATCAACATCCTCCTCTGTCTCCTGGGCTACGTACGTTCTCCATCGGAACCCCCCCCCCTTCTTTGCGATATACTAACATGAGTTCTCGTCAGGTCCCCGGCCTCATCCACGCCTGGTACATCATCGCCAAGTTCCCCGAGCCGGACTACGAGTACGAATCCGTCCCCCAGCAGGACCGCGAAGGCGGCCGCGTCACCTACGTCTTCGTCCACGGCAACGGCAACGGCCACGGCCCGCACACCCAGCAGCCCCAGCAGCAGCCCCGTCCCACGCAGAACAACGGCAAGGGCGGCAACAACGTCAGCTACGGCACCACCAACAACCCGAACAACTCGGGCAATGCCGCCGCCGGTGGCTCGAGCAGACCGCAGCAGCCCCAGCCGTACCAGGACCAGACGGCAGGCGAGGGTAGCAGCGACGGCGCCGTGCCGCCCAGCTACGCTGACGTCGTTGCGGGTGACAACAAGATCCAGACTCGGGATTAGAGCAGTCGGGGGCGGACGGGCGGCGCCGAGGTTTCTTTGGTGGGGGCTCTTGTCAAAGATCAACACCAAGGGGCCTATGCCTCTCCGCTAGCTCGGTCGACCACGTCTGGCTGTTATTGTATTGGATCGTGTAACTTTGGCTTCGGGGTTTTTTGCGGGCGGGGTTTGGATTCTATCAAACGACACAGCTTCGCCTTTCTGGAGTTTGGGACGGGGTGGGATGACGAATTAATGCGCTGCTGCACGAGTTTTACGCGAGACATTGGTGCGAATGATCCGTTGCATCATCTACCTAGTTGAATGCTTCGAACTCTCCTGAAAGATGGGGTATCTTGATCTAATCTTTTTCGAAACGCCGGTCCTTCGCCCACGGTGTCTTAGGAACTCTAATATCAGGACTCCTTCCCAACACCCAAACCATATGTGCCATTTATGATCCCAAGTCCCTCGACGGTCCTTCCCTTCTCTAAGAGTCCACCGTCTTCTGCTCGTTCGTATCGACATGAACTCCTCCGCTATCCCTCTTGACGGCCGACGGGGGAGGGCGGTCGCAGGGCACGGGCTCTTTGTAATGCTGCATGAGGTTCTGTGGCAGAAAGGTGTGCCATTCCACAAGCACGAGGCGAGCCTGTTTGATAAACTTGATGCCAATGTTGAGCTCGCAGACGCAAAGCTGCAACTTGAATCCGGGTTGCAGTCTCACGAGGATGGCGTCGTCCAGAAAAAAGGTCACCTCCTCTTTGGGTAGCTTAAAGTCTGTTCCGCGATCGTAACCGTCTTCGATCAGGCATGGCTTGGCAACGATTGAGCCGAGAGGCACGAATGGTCCTCCCTTGTCCAGCCTGATGCTGCGAACGAGCTTGCGCGATTCGATCGTCGGGCGGTGAACAGACACGACCTCCATGTTGCATTCCTCCTCTCCAACGACTATGATGGACTTGTCGGCCAAGCCCTTCATGACAGCATCGTACTGCTGTTGGGTTCCCGCCGTTGTGATCGCGATCTTCAAAACATCCTCGGCTGCGAAGTCCTTGGGTCTTTGAAACTCGCCTTCACCGAAGAAGTGAAAGTCACCACAGAACAGCTCCGAAAGCGCCAGGTTGAATTCACCTGGGAAGCGCAGGAGCGCTTGGTGAGCTTGAGGCAGCTCGATTTTGGCTTTCTGGCAAATGGCCAGGGCTTCTTTGACGTTGGCGTTGTATTCGGGACACACGTCGTGCTGGAGGACGTAGGTGAGGAAGTTCTCCAGCACGCCGACGGCCTTGCCCATCTGAGCGTAGTCCCACGCCGTCATCGTCGGAAGATTCTCGGACAGGAAGCCCGCGGCGACGCCGGCGAAGTCGACGTCCCAGTCATCTGGATCGTTATCGTTGTAGAAGCGACTGCCACCGCCGGACATGTGAACGGTGTCGATCGCCGCAGCGCTCCGCTTCTCCTCTGGAGACATGTCCTTCAAGTCGGCATCGACGTTGCCACCAAACATGCGCGGGGTGGAGTCAATACCACCGAGAAAGAGGTACTTGTTGAACATCTGGTCCGAGGCACCCAGACGGCGGCGGGCGCGGTAGCGCTGGATGCATGTTTCGATGCGTCTTGCGTGTGTTAGTTGGGTGACTGAGAGGGAGAGAAGGACTGTGGCCTTACTCGACGAACGGAAGGTCCCTACAAGTCAACGTTAGTCTGCGCCCCAGGAAGGTCCACGTCAGAGAAAGGCCTGCTTACGGATGATAGAGATTCTCGCGTTCCTCTTGGGCTTCGGCCGGGGTCATGGGAGGGTCGGCGTAGAATTCTAAAGAGGATGTCAGCAAGGGACGGCCGCGTTCGAATGTGACCCAACGAGACGTACCCTCGAAGCCGGTGCCGCGATACTTGTGTAAGGCCGTAGGGCCGCGGTCGGTGGTGCACTTCTTTTTCTTGCCGTTCGCCATGTTTGAAGTTGTTGCGGAGGAGGGTTTTGGTGTTGGGAGGAATGACTGTCGGTTTTATCAGCGGAACTTCAGTCTCAGAGCATGCTGCAGCAAACGGGCAATCGATGTCAAGGTGCAGGAAGAAGCTCGGGTTGTTGCAGGTAACGGACAAAAGGTTGATGTTATTCTGAAGAAATCGATGGAAAGAGAAAGAGCATTCAGCTGGTTCGCGGACCCTTCCCGACCTGTAAGTTGGCACTCGTCCTTCATCCTTCCAAAAGCAAGAAGGGCCAAGAAGTGCCTCTTTCCTCTATTGCATTCTGGATTCTGAAAATAAATACGTGCAGCATAGGAAGAAGCATTCAGAACACATACATATTCTCATGATGAGACAGGACACCGTGCACCGAGCAGCTGTCTACTCTCAGAAAACCGCTCCATACCACTGATGCTGCCGGTCTGTTCCATAAATCACAGATCTGAACTGTCTGAAGACTTCCCTCGCGGGCCAATCGCACCAGGCTCTCGCAGCCATTGGAGGCCTGCCGCTGGCGATCGCCGGGCAATCACTGACAGCAAACACCAATGGTATTCGAGATCCTGGGTTTGCCAGGGGGAATTGTGATGCATGCCTGGCAATTGTTGGAAGTTTGTGGGACACACTGGGCACTCTTGCAATTGGAATTGTATCCGAAACCTGTCAAGGTAGGTCGTCTTGCTCGAGGCGGAATCTGGGGCGGAGTGATGGCATGCATGGGTGGAGGTGCGTTCGTATATTCGCGCCGCAGGAGTGGATGGGAGCTGACGAAGACGACGGGCTGCATACGGCTCACTTGGGCGCGGCGTGCTGGAGGGAAGCCAGCTGACCCAACGAATCCTGACAGGAGCGTCTGCATGCTCGAACGGGCGAGGAGGAGGAGACGGGCTGATGTAGGAGTGTCGTTTGCCGAATGACAGCGGTGAGACCACGTCCAGAGCGGTCAATCAGCCAGACATGGCTGCTCGGGACCCCCCCAGCTGATGTGATGTTGCAAGAAGAAAGAGAGTCCAGTCCGGTGCCACCCGATTCACGTCGCGAGCGTGGCAATGCAACACGGCGGCATGGGACGGGTGTCGTGTCGTGCTGCACCTGTCCCACGGGGACGGTTTGGTCCATGTCTCGGCCATGGCAAAACAAAAAAGCCTGTCGAAGAAGTCAACGTGTAGTCGTTGCACGCCGGTCATACATGCCATCGGGCCGCGAATGACCTCGACAGTGGGGAGTCTTCGTAATGGTCAGGCTCTATTCTGGGCCAGATCGGATCGTGGCCGGCTGAGCTGTCATGGAAAGGATGTCTGATGCATCAGTCTGCAGTTTGCATACTACTTTTAGTGCATCGTCCTTCCTCAGGCTTCGAGGGTTTGGAGTAGACGCCTGATCAGGTAAGGCGATATGCCCATGACTGTCTGTGCTTCAAAGCCTCGATGTGCTGTGTCGTGCAAATAAAAGAGAAAGCGAGCTGCGCCCTATTCAGACCCTTCAGGCCCTTGAATGGGGAGAGAGAGACAGGGAAGTTGAATAAGGCACTCGGCCGACGACGACGACTGCGGCGTCTAGCCCCCCCGGGCTTCAGAGCCATTGGGATATGGGGATATGGGCCACGGCTGGCTCGAGGAGTGGCTCGCGCGCCGAAGAGCGACATGGGCCAGCAGCTGGACAAGGCGGACTCGGGGGGAGGGAAGGGCTGAATGCGGGTTTACAGTATTGGCTTGGGGGGCTAGAAGCCGCTAGTTGCGAATGTTCGAATGTCCCCGCGAGTAAGACTTGAGATGTTGTACGTGAGGAGGGGTTGTCGATGCTGTGGCTGAGTGAGAGAGATTCGCCGCGTCGCCTCTGGTATTGGAGTAAGTAGTATCTGTACAGGAGGAAGAGGGGATGTCCATGGCAATGAGTGACCCCAGGAACGGCGACGGGCCTCTTATTTCCTTTCCCCTTTCTCCCTGTCTTGTCGGGCTTGAGCCTGGAGTTTGGGCAGAGGAAAAACCGCTGCTTGACTGCTTGGGTTGTGGATGGTTGGATGGGTGAATGATTATGATGGAGGCCGCTTCCAAACGACAGTGCAGGGTATCGTCCAGTGCCGCTGTTGTATCTCTATATGTAAGATTTGCCCAGGACTACTTAATGAAGTGCGAGGAATACAGGCACAGCCGCAGCCGCAGCAGGTACAGTACGTACCCGCGAGGCGAGGAGATAAGGTACGAATGTCGGCAGGTAGCAGTACGTACCGCGGTCACTAATGGGATTCTCAATTTCGCTCCCGCGCCCCCCAAAGCAATTTTGGGCTCTGAGCCTGAGCCTCTGTGACCCGTCGGTGACGGGCGTCCAAACATTCCATTCCCTCTGGTCTCTCATCGTGACTACGGATACGCCTCTTTGCATCCCCCTCCCTTCCCTCGAGTCCCCCTCCTGTCATCTAACCTTGTCCTGTATCCGTAGGCAGTTCCGGCTCATTCATTTTAACCCCCCTCGGTCCCTCCATTTTGCAACGCCCGTCTCTTCCAGACAGTCGATCCACTTCTTCCATGCCTCCATTCACTTCCCTCGCCAAGCCGCTCCGACTGCCGTTTACCGACAAGTGAGAGCGAGAGAGAGAGAGAAACACACACTGAGTAAACACATTCACACATACGCCATACACGTACGCACCTATATAGACTCGTTTTGCCACGCCGCGCGCTCTTCTCAAGCCATTTTCGATACAAAGCTTGCTCGCTCTTGCGCCATCTACCCCAACTTCCCAACGCACCACCCGCCTCTAGGATCTCCCCTGAGCATGCGATTCGGCCTACAACCACAACTCTGAACAGCCGCCAGTCCCTCTCCGGTTTTAATTACATTTCCCTCATCTTTCCTCTCTTCCTCCTGCACAAACATGATGGGCAAGAAGGAAATTCCTGCCCGTGGGGACCTAGTTGACTACAACCACACTGTTGCTGGCCAGTAAGTAACAATAATCAAGCTCCGCTCCGCTCCGCTCGTCACAGACCCCCTTTCCACAATTCAACATGAGATGCATTCGCGTCGCTAGCTGGTACGGCGAAAGGATTCTAACGTCGTGCCGCCATTCTCCAGTGCAGGAACCATGTGCGACGCCGACGGCGAGCTGTTCATCAAGCCCTGCACGCAGGCAGAGATCGATTTCTACAACTCGGCCAACGAGAACCACGCCGACTTCGCCGACCTGATGCCCCTGTTCATGGGCACCTTGATGCTCAGCGACTCTGCCGAGCTTAGTTCCATCGAAGACGGCGTACCCGGCCCCGTCGCATCAGCCGCTGCCAAGGAGGAGCTGACCCAATCCGTCACGGGACAGTCCAGTATCGCGCAAGAGTCGCACCCGGATAAGGAGAAGTGGGTGCAGAACAAATCGAAAAGAATCAAGACGGACCAGGCTGTCGTGCTCGAGAACTCAGGATCTGGCTTCACGTCGCCCAACTTTCTCGATGTCAAGCTGGGCGTGAGGCTTTGGGCCGATGACGCGCCCGCCGAGAAGAAGCGGAGGTTCGACGAAATCACGCGCAAGACGACGCATGGCCCCCTGGGCTTCAGGATCGCCGGCATGAAGGTTTGGCGCGGTTCAACCCTGAAGTCGGAGCTCGACCACGAGGACTACAAGATCTACGACAAGGACTACGGTCGTACCTACGTAAACACAGAGAACGTCGTCGAGAACTTCCGTAGGTTCATCTTCAACAAGGCCGCCGGCATCGACGACGATTTGGCCCGTGCCGTGGCCCAAGCCTTCCTCCGTGACCTGCGCAACGTAGAGGAGGTACTTGCTTCGAACGAAAGCAGGATGTACTCGGCCAGCCTCTTGTTCGTTTTCGAAGGCGATGGCGACAAGCTGAAGGACGCCATCGCGCAGAACAACACGGCTGTCGATAGGGTCCAGGCGGTCGAGGCCTTGGTTGAGTCGAGCGAGAAGCCCGGTAGACCTGCCCTTAGAGTGGATAGTGGTATCGAGCTGATCGATGAAGACCGCGTGACCATTGATGCTGCCGTCAACGGAGGCGACGACGACGACGACGAAGACGATGACGACGGCCCGTCACTTCCCAAGATCTATTCCCTGAAGCTCATCGACTTCGCTCACGCGCAGTGGACGCCCGGCCAAGGCCCCGACGAGAATGCGCTCAAGGGTGTACGTAGTCTGATCAAAATTTTCGAGGAGCTGGTGCAATGAGGGCCGACTCTCCCATGAGCCGGCTCGACGATAGAACGCGGTGAGCGCATGGACTTCCCGGACCTACGGCTTTGGCAGCATGACGACGAACAAAAGTTTTACAAATCATGGTTTGTGCGACGGACAAGACCAAAACCAGGGACCTTCCAACAGCAGGCATCAGACGAGCATGTTTTGCTCAACGACTATAATACCCAGATACAGCGCGTGGACAAGAGTTGCGGATTAGACATCGCTTTTCATGGGGACAGACGAACGGGTGGGCTCGCATTCAAGTCGTGATTATGACATTGAGGATAAGGATATATACCATCAACAACCGGCGTCAGGGTTCCCTTTCATTCATACAATACCATTACAGTTCCAGTTTTCGTCCTCTGACTCTCTGCTTCGCCGTTCCTCCAATGGGTTCCGTGTAATAGCAGGGGATGCAAAGGTTACCTCACGTCAAAATATGGGACCTGCATGGAACCAATGCAGGTCGATTGGGTTTGAAGTTGCAACGACACGGATGACATTTTTGCTGGCAACCCCACATTGATAATAGAAAGAATGCCTACCAGCGAGGTTGTTTAGTAAAGGCGGGGTGGGCTGAAGCAACCCAGTGGTTAGTTCTGCGATGAAGCCTTTGTATTATCTTCAAGTCGCTAATCTTGGCCTTTCAGTACGGGACAAGCTAGCAAATGTGATATCATAGGGGCGCTGGTGGATTGCGAACGCCTCCTTGAAACTCTACTCTCCGAAGCAAGATGTTTCAAAACGAGGTTTGCCGTCACTAATCGATCAGTTCGTCACGAACTTCTTCAGTGGATTCACGAGAAGAGTCTTGAAGAAGCTTCTTCCACTTACTCATCCTGGCGAGAGTGGGGAATAGCTTCAAGCCCCGCACTCACCGAACTGGAGCCACCTCGGCGCTAACATGTTTCGAAATGCAGCTTCAAAGAGGAGTGAGCGAATCTGGTATTGTTCAAGCACCCGCCGTTGAAAGTGTCGCCAGTTGCTAAATGTTGGCAGCAGTGACATAACCAGCGATTTGCTGACGTAATTGAGGCATGCCAGAGTCGGAACGGAAGATAGTTTCTCCGACAAGTCCCTGTCAGTGCTGTCATGTCTAGTTGTCGTCGCACAGCGTGCCGCGACCTAGAACTTTTTGAGGCCTCAGCGACCATCGCAACCCGAGGTCCTGAATCACGACCCGGACACCTCACTGTACCCACGACCATGGACGACCTCCTGAACCTCGAGCTTCTTTCGCTCGTGTCAAAGGTTACGTCTGAGCTGCAGAACCATTTGGGAGTCTCCGATAAGACCCTCGCCGAGTTTATCATCGCCCAGCGCGTCGACGCCGAGGACTACGATGCCTTTAAGGAGAAACTCGCCGCTATGGGCGCCGACTTCCCCCCGAGTTTGGTCGAGAGCGTCGATCGTCTCGTATTGACCATGCACCCGAAGATGAAGGGCAAGGCGCAGAAGAACGGCGCCGCCGCCGGCGGCAGCAGCGAGGACCAACACCACCGAAGCGCCGCCGAGAAGGAGCAGATCTTCAGAGGTCTCTCTGTGCCGGATAAGCCGGTGGCATACGACAACATCGGAGACGGCGTGGATGCCATCGACGACACCCTGGCCTTGTTGGAAGGATTGGAGGGCAAGGCGCGGAAAGAAAAACCAGACTCGCGCAAACGCAGTCGCAGTCCAGACGACGGTCGCGAAGCGCGGCGGAAACACAGAGGTCGGTCCAGGTCAAGGGAAAGAAGGAAACGAGACAAATACCGGTCGCGGTCTCGATCGTTCGACGATTACGAAAACGGGCCTTCTCTGAAGCAGAGAAACAAACGACGCAACTACGACAACGAGGATGACGACCGGTTCAGGAGGGCACCTGAACCCGAGGTGGACGACGCCCCGCAGCTGCACAAGGTCTATAGCGGACACGTTACTGGGATCAAAGATTTTGGAGCGTTTGTCAACCTACACGGTGTTCGCGGCAAGGTCGACGGCTTGGTTCACATCTCGAGGCTGGTGGAAGGCCAACGGGTCAACCATCCCTCTGACCTGCTGACCAAAGGCCAGGAGGTCAAGGTCAAGGTTGTCAACATTGAAGGAAACAGGGTAGGCCTTTCCATGAAAGAGGTCGACCAAGAAACCGGTCTGGATCTCCACCCAGAAGTCAGGATATCGTCGGGAGCAAATCTGGAAGCGCTGGGTGGCGGCGGCAGCCGAAACAACAACATGTTTGACGACACGCCAATGCCGCCGCCGCAACATCAGCCTCGTCGGCAAAAGAAGCGCATGACATCGCCGGAGAGATGGGAAATACGGCAATTGATCGCATCTGGTGTTGCAAAGGCATCCGACTACCCCGACCTGGAAGAAGACTACAATGCAACCCTCAGAGGCGACGGCGAGCTGGAGCTGGAACAGGAGGTCGACATTGAGGTCCGAGAGGAGGAGCCGCCGTTCTTGGCGGGTCAGACGAAGCAATCACTCGAGCTGTCACCCATTCGCGTTGTCAAAGCGCCAGACGGCTCAATGAACCGAGCTGCCATGTCGGGCACGGCGCTCGCAAAGGAGAGAAAGGAGCTCAAGCAGCAAGAGGCGGAAGCAGCGGCGGCCGAAGACTCCAAGGTCGACCTCTCTGCGCAGTGGAACGACCCGATGGCGGACCCTGACAAGCGCAAGTTCGCCAGCGATCTACGGAATGCCAAGTCGCAGATGGGACAGAACAAGCCCGACGCCGTGCCGGAATGGAAGCGAGCGGTGGCGCCAAAGGACCAAGCATTCGGCAAGCGGACCAACATGAGCATCAAAGACCAGAGAGAGTCTTTGCCCGTTTATGCGTTCCGACGCAAGTTCTTGGATGCCGTCAGGGAGCACCAGGTCATGGTCGTCATTGGAGAAACCGGCTCGGGCAAGACGACGCAACTGACGCAGTATCTCGCCGAAGACGGCTTCGCCAACCACGGAGTCATTGGCTGCACACAACCCCGACGCGTGGCCGCCATGTCCGTCGCGAAGCGTGTGGCCGAGGAAGTTGGCACTCCCCTCGGCGAGGCCGTCGGATACACGATTCGTTTTGAGGATAAGACCAGCCCGGCGACCAAGATCAAGTACATGACGGATGGTATGCTGCAGCGTGAGATTCTGGTCGACCCGGACCTCAGGCGGTACTCAGTCATCATGCTCGACGAGGCCCACGAACGCACCATTTCTACGGATGTCTTGTTTGCGCTGCTAAAGAAGACGATGAAGCGCCGGAAGGACTTGAAGGTCATCGCCACATCAGCAACGCTGGATGCCGACAAGTTCTCGTCGTACTTTGACGGATGCCCCATCTTTACCATTCCCGGCCGAACGTTCCCTGTCGAGATCCTCTACTCTCGCGAACCGGAGTCCGACTATCTCGATGCCGCACTGGTCACTGTTATGCAGATCCACCTCACCGAGCCTCCCGGTGACATTCTGCTCTTCTTGACAGGCCAAGAAGAAATCGACACGTCTTGCGAGATCCTGTATGAGCGGATGAAAGCTCTGGGGCCAAACGTCCCAGAGCTTATCATTCTACCGGTGTACTCGGCACTTCCTAACGAGATGCAGAGCCGCATCTTCGACCCTGCACCTCCTGGCTGCCGAAAGGTAGTCATTGCCACCAACATCGCCGAGACGTCCATCACCATCGACAACATCTACTTCGTCGTCGACCCCGGTTTCGTCAAGCAGAACGCCTACGACCCGAAGCTCGGCATGGACTCGCTTGTCGTGACCCCGATTTCACAGGCGCAGGCCAACCAACGTGCTGGTCGTGCGGGACGTACAGGGCCTGGAAAATGCTTCCGTCTCTACACCGAGGCTGCCTACCAGTCGGAAATGCTGCCGACGACGATCCCCGAAATCCAGCGCCAGAACCTGTCCCACGTCATTCTCATGCTCAAAGCGATGGGCATCAACGACCTGCTGCACTTCGACTTCATGGACCCTCCGCCCATCAACACGATGCTCACGGCGTTGGAGGAGCTCTACGCCCTTAGCGCGCTTGACGACGAGGGTCTTCTCACGCGTCTGGGGAGGAAGATGGCGGACTTTCCGATGGAGCCGTCACTGGCCAAGGTGCTCATCATCTCGGTAGACATGAAGTGCTCGGCCGAGATGCTCATCATCGTGGCGATGCTGAATCTGCCCAACGTGTTTTACCGGCCCAAGGAGAAGCAGTCACAAGCGGACCAGAAGAAGGCCAAGTTCCACGACCCGCACGGCGACCACCTGACGCTGCTCAACGTGTACAATTCGTGGAAGCAGAGCAGCTACTCGAGCCCGTGGTGTTTCGAGAACTTCATCCAGGCGCGGTCGATGAAGCGGGCCAAGGACGTACACGACCAACTCGTCAAGATCATGGAGCGGTACCGGCACCCGATCCTCAGCTGCGGGCGCAACACGCAAATCGTGCGGCAGGCGCTCTGTTCGGGCTTCTTCCGCAACGCGGCGCGCAAGGACCCGCAGGAGGGCTACAAGACGCTCATCGAGGGCACGCCGGTGTACCTGCACCCGAGCTCGGCGCTGTTCGGCAAGCAGGCCGAGTGGGTGATTTATCACACGCTCGTGCTGACGACCAAGGAGTACATGCACTGCACGACGAGCATCGAGCCCAAGTGGCTCGTGGACGCGGCGCCGACCTTCTTCAAGGTGGCGCCGACGGACCGGCTGTCGAAGAGGAAGAAGGCCGAAAGGATCCAGCCGCTGCACAACAAGTACGCGGGCGAGGACGACTGGAGACTCAGCGCGCAGAGAAAGGGTGGGCGCGGCGGCGGCGGCGGCGGTACGTGGGGTTAGAAGAAGTTGTCTGTCCGTCCGTCTTTCTGTCTATCTGTTTGTCCGCGGGAAAAGCGTGGGGGGAAGACGCGAGAAAGGACCAAGACGAGGATCTAGGTCGTTGTTATAGCTCAGTAAATATACCCAAGAAGAGTTCCGACACACTATGACATGGGCAGACGTGGCCTAGGGATCAGCGCACATTTCGAATGTTTGGAATTTGGAATTCCTCTGGATGTGACTCCCGCTTCATGGGCCCTTTGGGACTTCAGCAGAGACTCTTGCAGTCAAGGGGGGCTTGGAGAACTGCCTAACAGCGAGGTCAGATCGGTAAAACAAGGGGAGAGGGGGGGGCTTTCTTAGAGAGGGCGGGGCGGGAAGCCATTTGCTGCGACGTTTTGATGACGCCAAAGCCGACTGAGACCTTTGGAAGCCAAGATGTCGGGTAACCTGTTTCTGTGCGGGACTTTGAGGTTTGAAGATGCCTCTTCCGTCCAAAGGAAGGGGTTTAAGCATCAACGGTGAGTCTCGAAGAGCGCCCAAAACGTCGACTTGGCATCACGACTTGGCGTTGTGTTAGCCTGAAGCCGGGACACGAAGCCGAGAGAGGCAGAGCTGATGACAAGAAACCCGGAAACTGGGGGAAGAGGGGCCAGGGTTGGCAGGTGGATGTGAACAGGCTTTCGTCGCCGCCGGGAGTTCCAGACGGTCCAGCCCAGTTGCGGTCATGTCCTATCCATTCAGTTAAACGATCCATCACGCGGCCATGTCCGGGTTAACCCCCCTTATCCCCCGCGGGCTTCCAAGCAAGTTCTGTAGGCGAGGGTGGTTTAGACTTTTCGGGAAGGGTGGAAAATGACATGACGGCAATGACTCGCAGCTGCAAAGGGAGTGTGGGTTACCTGTAGACGGATGGTTTCTTTTTGATGTTCCTGCCGCTGACGGGTTCCCGGACATGGATCCCGGGACCTCCGGGGGCCATCCCGGACGGCGATCAATCAGGGCCAGCCAAACAAGGTGACTATTCGCGCTTATACCGTGTAGTACTATAGAGACAACAGGGGGGGTGTTTGCATGCGAGTGTTCCCGCTGCGAGATCGAAGTCTATCCGCTGTCTCACTTAAAGCCTCCTGGCGCTAGCAATGCTATCGATTTAATTCCCAGCTGCCTTATACGCAGGGTACCTAGCGGTACTATATGGACGAGACAACGGTTGCGGGAAGTGGGGATTATGATGTTATACTGGAGAGCCCGCGTTGATACACGCCAAGACGTTTCGAGACGGTGGGCATCCCTCTTCGCGAGAGGGGGGGGGGCTCGCCGTTGTTTGGCCTAATGTTTCCGAAGGGCAGATCATGTTGGAGGGATATGGCATCTGAAGTAGTTTGTTGACACTCCAGGGGGCTTTAAGGGGTGTGAGTGGTCGATGATGCCACCCATCTTTTAAAGCGTGGAGGATATCCCCTCGGTGTCGTGGGAGTCTTTTGGATACGCTTTTGATTGGATGGTGGGAGGGCATTGTTAGAATCAGAGTCGGGACGTACTTGTTAAACAAAACCCTTGGATGCCATCTGGAATACCTCCCCCCTTGACAGGACCCGGATACCAACAGACGTACTCAACAACGACAAGACGAGTACGACGCCAGCCACGCATGCATCAGGGCCGACGATGACGCGCCATCGGCATCTGGCGCTGCAACTTGCCGCCGCCCTGGCCCTGCTGGCCGCGGTACTCCCGGGGGCCCGCGTCGCGGCGGTCGAGGACCTCGAGGCCGAGGACGTGCCCCCAGAATGTGCGGCGGTGTGCACCCCTATCGTGCAGCTCACGGGGCGCTGCGAGGCGCAAGCGGAGCAGCGTTTCGGGACGGACCGGCGGCGGGCGGTGGTAGGCGGTCCAGAACGGGAGGCGAGAAGAAGAAGGAAAAAGAGGAGGTCTCTGCAGCGGACGCTGGGGACGTGGCTAGGACGGAGGCAGAGGGAGGAAGAAGAAGAAGATGATGATGATGTCGAAGTCGGGGACGAGGAGGATGATAGTGACAACGAGGAGGAAGAGGGAGCCGCGGCGCGGACGCAGCCTGCTCCCGGGAGGCTCGCCGAGACGGAGCGGAGCAAGGCGGCGGACGAGGCGGGGGCGGACGCGGCGATGAGGGCTTGCGTCTGCGGGGAGCGCGGGTTCGACGTTGCCGGTGCGGCGTTCGGTTGCGCGGCCTGCGTTGCGCGGAACGGGACGGCCGTCGAGGCCAACGAGGGTGAGTGGTTTACCCGCCCTCCTATTTCTCTTATCTCTTGGTTTCCCATCTTTGTCGCGGGCAACGTGAAACGAACATGACTGATAGGGGAATCTTAGACATCCAGCAGATCATCGCCGAGTGCGGCTTCGTCGCCGCGCCGGCTCCTCCGGTGCTGGTGACGACGACGACACCACCGGTCCTTGTGCCTGCGACCAGCACCTTGCCCCCTCCGGTGTTGGCCCCGAACGAGCCGTCTACACTCAGTTCATCGACGTCTACATCGACAACGACACCGCCGCCTCTACCTCCCCAGGTGGACGTACCCCCGTCCACGCAGTCTACCTCAATACCTCCGCCAGCGCCCCCGGCTACCCAGCCTCTTTCGGTCCCCACGACGCCGTCCCAGCCGGCAGAGGCGTCTTCGACGCAAAGTGCCGAATCGGTCACACCCGTCACCGTGTTCGAGACCCCCACGTTCGTGACGCTGCCGTCCATTGTCCGGCCGAACGACGCCCCGGCCTCTCCGCCGGACCTCGGTGACGGAAACCAGATGAGTAACGGCGCGAGGAGGGCGGTCGTGCTCGGTAAGGGGGTCGTCTTGGTGGCTGTTGTTGTCTTGCTTTTGTGTTGAGATGTCGGCTAGAGATAAAGGGGCTGTCGTTCAGAGATACCAATTGGCTGCGAGGATTTGCTTTGGGTGGGACCAAGACAGGTGATAGCTGGCGGGTTAATAGGGGGAGGACTGAAGACTTGAAAGAGCGAGCCAGCCGTTTTACACAAAAGTCGTGTGTGAGCCTCCATTTTCAACTGCTTTGCCCCCTTTGCTTCCTTTCCAACTCACTTTGGCCTCGAATTTATGACAACGGCAGTGGCTACTGAGCCATCAACCTCGGTAGTTTGACATCACGGTCGAAATCAATACCAATAACATCCCAGGCGATCACTGAAGCAACTTGACGGCGGGTAAGACTTATGTAAAACTTTGAATAGTACACTCGGAACGGGTTTCCCGAACCGAGCTATTTAGGATAATCGAAGGGTATATGCGCTCTATAACGAACCATATCTACATACAGAAAAGGTGAATTCGGAATAAAGGAAATCTAAAAAAAACCACTCCATCTTCTGCTACTGATTCCCATTAGATGGCCAGCGCGGCCAGCGCGGCGGCCAGAAGGAAGGCTCCTGACCCAACCTTGCCGGCGCCAGCCTGGACGGGGCCGGTGGTGGTGGCCGGGCACGCGGCGCCGATGCAGGGCGCGGTGACGCCGGTGCCGACGGGGATGCGGGCGGTGGTCAGAGTGCCGTTGTAAGGGGACGACGGGGCGACGACCAGAGTCGTGGGCGCGGCGGGGGGAGCGGTGGCGGTGGCCACGTCGGTCGCAGGGACGCCGGGGATCTCGGGTACGGGCTTCTGCGCGGAAGTGGTCTCGCCGGGTACGGGGACACCGACGGTGGGGACGCCGGCGCCGGGGGTGGAAGGCTTGGGCGAGCCCGGGGCCGAGGGCTCGTCCTTGCTTATGGTAGAGTATTCGGGAGCGGGAGTCGTAGGCTTGCCGGGGACAACCGGGGTTGTGGCGGGCTCCTCGTCACCGGGGACGACGGGGGTGGTGATGGGCTCGCCGCCGCCGGGGATGACGGGAGTGGTCGCGGGCTTCTCGGTACCGGGGACCGGCGGGTTCTGAGAGACGTCGGTGGGCTTGCCGGGGACGCTGGGGACGGGCACCGTCGTGGAGATGAGCTCGCTGGTAACGATGGTAGAAGTCCTGGCGGGGCAGTTGGGGACCTCGGGTGCGCACGAGGTGATGGTGACGACGTTCGTCTTGAAGGTCGTCAGGACGGTGGGGACCTCCGTGGTGACGGGGACCGGCTTCTCGCCCTCGGTGGTGGGCACGGGAACGGGCTTCTCTCCCTCCGTAGTAGGAACAGGAACAGGCTTCTCTCCCTCGGTCGTGGGGACGGGGATGATCTCGCTGGTGACGACGGTAGAGGTTCTCGCGGGGCAGTTGGGGACGTCAGGGGCGCAGGAGGTGATTGTGACGATGTTGGTCTTGTACGTGGTGATCTGGACAGGGGGCTGTTCCGTGGTGACGGGCTTCTCGGCCTCGGTGGTGGACACGGGAACGGGCTTCTCTCCCTCCGTGGTAGGAACAGGCACGATCTCGCTAGTGACAATGGTGCTAGTCCGGGCAGGGCAGTTGGGGACGTCGGGAGCACAGGACGTAATGGTGACGATGTTAGTCTTGTAGGTCGTGATCTGAACGGGAGGCTGCTCCGTGACAACGGGCTTCTCGACCTCGGTGGTGACGGGGACAGGCTTCTCGCCGTCAGTCGTGGGCACGGGAACGGGGTTGTCCCCCTTGGTCGTGGGAACGGGGACGATCTCGCTGGTGATGACCGTCGAGGTCCTGGCCGGGCAGTTGGGGACGTCGGGCGCGCAAGAGGTGATGGTAACGATGTTGGTCTTGTATGTGGTGATCTGGACGGGAGGCTCCTCGGTGACTACGGGCTTCTCGGCCTCGGTGGTGGCGGGAACTGCGGGGATGGTCGTGGGGATGACCTCGCTCGTGATGATGGTGGAAGTCCTGGCAGGGCAGTCGGGGACCTCGGGCGCGCAGGAGGTGATTGTGACAACGTTGGTCTTGTAGGTCGTCAGGGCGGTGGTGACATCGCCAACAGGCTTCTGCGAGCTGACGGTGACGACGGGCTTGTCGGCAGTGGGCTTGTCGGCGGTGGGCTTGGGCGGGACGTAGCTCTCGACGGGGATGGCGGTCGTCGTGGGGATGATCTCCTGGGTCGTGAGAGTCGAGGTCCTCGCGGGGCAGTTGGGGACTTCAGGAGCACAGGATGTGATGGTGACGACCTCGGTTTTGGATATGGTCAGCTGGGTCGGAACGTCGTATACGGGGCAGATCGTGGTGGTGACGGGGACGACCTCGGTGACGACTACGGGGGTGTCCTTGGCCGGGCAGTTGGTGACCTCGGGCGCGCACGAGGTGATGGTCTTGATGTTGGTCTCGTAGACGGTGGACGTGGCGAGGCGGGTGGTCAGGCTCTCAGCAGGGGTCTCGATGGGTGTCTCGATAGGGGTCTCGATAGGGGTCTCTACGGGCTTCTCGGAAGCGATGACAGAGGCGGAGGCCGAAGCCGAGACGGTCTCGACGGGCTTCTCAGAAGCGACGGCGGAAGACACAACGACAGAGCTGACGACAGCGGTCTCCGCAGCAGCAGAGGTGGAAACAACAGTGGTCTCTGCAGCAGTGGAAGCAACAGCAGTGGAAGCGAGCTGGCTGGAGACGACCGAGCTTGGAGTCGCCTCGGCCTCCTTGAGGCTGTAGATCTTGACGGACTTGAGCTGGAAGTACACCTCGGCGAAGGCGGCTGGGTTCTTCGCAACCCACTCCTTGCAAGTGGCGCCCCCGGTCTTGGCCTTGCAGCTGTCCCAGATGCCATCCTGCCCGGCCACGCCGCACAGGTTGACGTTCATCACGAGCTTGGCCTCTCCGAAGAGCTTGTCCGCTGCGCATGTGCTGGTAGTAAAGCTCGGAACGCCCCAGTTCTCCGGGTTGGGGTTGGTAGCGATGTCGGCGGGTACGTTGGCGTGGGTGAAACCCCAAACCTTGATCGCGTCGTCGGTCCATTGCATGGCATCTACACACGGCGAGTTAGCCCAAAACGTATCACGGCTTGGAAGTCGGTCATGTGTGGTGCGGGATTCTTACAAACGCCGCCCTCGGCGGATCCAAAGGGCGCGGCCGGGTCGAGGCCGGCACAGCCCTCGTTGTCAGCCTGGCCCACGGCGAAGTTGGCGCAGTTCGGCTTGCTAACGGTTCCGGTCATGCCCTTGCCGTCGATGCGGCACTCGCCGATCCTCTCGTCGGTGTGGAGGACGACCTTGTTGACGTTGTCCTCGTTCCAGGTCTCGACGATGTCGATCTCACCGGCATCGGGCCAGGGGTTGCCGACGGTCCAGCTGTCAAAAAGTGAGACAGTTAGAAAAAAAAGCAATTCCAAATACGCATAAATTAACGAAAAAGAAGCTTGAAAAGGACTTACAAAGCAGGCCAGGCACCGCAGACGGGCTTGGGCAGGTGAGAGAAAGTCGCAATGAAAAGACCCTGCTTGTACTTGCTCTTGCTCTCGATCCTGACACTGCTGCGGCCAATGCCGTTGGGGTCGAGGACGGACTTGGAGTCGACGCCGAGGTACAAGTCCTCGCCGACGGTCTTCAGGATACCCATGCTCTGGGCCTCCTCGGCAGACTTGTAGGAAACATATCCGCCCGTGGGATCCACATCGTTGTAGTTGGAGCTCGAGTGGTCGCTCTAGAAAGACGTTGTTTAGCGATCTCTCTTATTCGATCACGCTGGTGGGCCGGGACTGGATACATACGACGAAGAAGCCGAACTTGTCGAGGAAGTTTGTGGAGTCGTAGCTGTCCACGACCTGGTAGGACTTATGGGCCGATACCGAAGAGGTAAGAAGGAGGACGGAAGAGAGCGTCGATAAGAGTGAAGGGGCCATGTTGGGCTAAAATATTCTTTTGGAGAAATAAACAAATAAGCAGAAACGAAAAAAAGGGTTACGGGAAACGGCTGTGACGTGAGCAAGTCCCGGAAGCACACGCAAAAGCACTACGAACAACGAGTGAATGGGATCTTTCCACACTAGAAAGAGTGAATAGAGGGGAAAAGGACCTCAAAGACTTGGTTTTAAGATAAAAGAGAGTGAGCAAGAAACCGAAAGAGGAATCTCGAAAGAGGGTGAGATGGAAGAGAGGGTAGGGGGCCTAGATGCGCAGGGCGCTTGATCCCATGGGGGGGTTGCCCATTGCTTCTTATATCGGACCAGAAACTCTTCCCTCCTGGCCATTCGATTCATCCGTAGGGCCACGAGATGAGATTCCCTCAGGGGTTCGACCGCAGGCCTGCCTCTCCATCAATCTCGTGCTCATTGGGCCTTAGACCCCCCCGGACGAGGTCTTGGTGAGCCGGCCTCAAAAACGGTGGTTCGTCCAGGGGAGATGGGGACGACCTAGAACTCAGCCCCCTGACAAGACCGGATGATGTCCCCAAGGGTTTGGCTATGCATTGGTCGTTCGTGTACCTGGCATACGCGAGGACGAGCGGTTCCATCCCATGGTTCTCTGCATATGTGCATAGAAGAGACGTACAAAGTACCATCCATACATACTCACGTGTGGGTGGGAACGAGAAACGACTTTCTGCAACTCCCCAGAGCAGCCCGACTTTTCTCAAACACGCCAACCAAGGCACTAAAGAGCATTCGGACTTGGACGCCAGGCACGGCACGGCGGTTGGCTGGCGGCTCAGTCACAACCCGCGCGAAGGCCGATGAGGGTGGCCGTCCCGAGGCCAATGATGTGGAGGCACATGTAAGACCTAAGCCTGGTTTTGCCCACCCTTGCCCCATCCATATCCACCACCCCTGGTCTGACATGCGAGAATGGGCCCTTGGTGGCCCAGGTCCTGGATGGGACCCCTGTTAGGAGGGGAGGAGTTGTCGTCGGTGGGCGGATGGGATTCCGGCGCTCCTCTTTTCTTCCCTCCTCCTCTTCCCAGTCCGGCCCATTCGCCCGCGCTAGACAGGGGATATCGTTCAAGCCGCCGAGATCTCTGATGGTGCTGTCGCCCTTCCAGGCATGATTGGCAGAGGATCTTCTGCGTCGTGGCATCGAACTATCTAGACCGGGCGGCAGCGCACACTTCTTTCCAGTCTGTGTCTTTTCTGATTACCGCCAGCCAAAGGCTACTAAGAAAGGGACGGGCTATGGATCGACGTCAACGGCGTCCAGATCTCCTGTTAGCCGCGTAGCTGGGCGGACGGACCGTCTACAGGTCTGACTACAGGTCCGACTGCTTTGCACCCGCGTTGAGTCCAGACAAGTTGCCGAGATCCCGGCCGTTTTATGCACATCAACGGGGTGGACACAATAGGTGTTGTGTTGTGGTTCTCTTTCTCATTGTGTCCCGCTCAGGGGGGTTGGTGTGGTTTCTGGGCTCCCCGTTTCGGAGAACAACGTCCAAACGAGAAAATGGTCCTCCAGGGCTCTCTGCGCTTTTCCCTCGTTCGCGCGGCGTAGCAGCGGCTTTCGTATTCCAATCCGTGTTAGCGGAGGGGTTGCTTTGGTGGAGTAGCCGAGAAGAACGAGGGTTATAAAATAAAAAAAAGCGGCACGGGGATTTCAAGTTGGTGGGTTTCCTTCTTCATGGGTTCTCCGTTACGGAGCAATCCGTAAGGCGACGACTACTACAGAGTACGGACACTACTGCACAAAACGCATCGAACACGACGAGGATCCTATCCTTAGATTCGGGAACCGTTTTTGGTGGCTCTTGGTGAAGACCTGTTGGTAAATATTGGACGGGCGGTCCCTCGCTTGATATCGCTTGGCGGGTTCTTACTCCGCCTTTGGCCTCGGTTATAAGTTGTCTGCTGCGTAGTCCCCAGTTGGGACCCGATCCCTGGTTGCCCGCGTACTAATTTAGTCCTCCCTCATCTCCTTCTTTGTTGATGCTTGACCGAATTTGAGAATGGAGGGGCAAGCGACGTCCCTCTCGAGCCTTCAGATCTGGTTGTCGGCAATATCGTACTGGGCTGCGCCTCCGTGGAAAGGGGTGTTGAATTGAAGTCTTGGAGCAGAACGCTGGCGGCAATAGCCGTGGGTTTGAAGCATTTCCTGGGGGTTATCCGACATGTTTTCACACTTGATGAATGCAGAGAGAGCTCCACGCTTAGCATGTTGTTATACCGACCCATGGAGCCGCGCCCATTGCACAAGATTAAGCCAGCCATCTCAGGTATTCCCGAGAACATCGACTGCTACCATCTCAGAGGACATTTGGGGCATATTTCGGATGAGGACTGTGGCCAATCACGATTCACTCCATCTGCTACCGATGCTCTTCCACTCCATCAAGCAGAGGGGCTCTCTCCCGCTAGCCACATCGCGATCCCGCAAAACTCCCACCCGCCCGGTAAAGCAACTGTTGATCTGCGCAGATCTCGCGTTGAACGTGCACTGACGATGTCTTTGCGGCGACGATTGCGGTGCTGCACAAACCCTCTTCACGAGCGAGCCCGCCGTATGAGCGTCTAGGTCGCGCTGTCCGGCGGGGGTTGTGTTCTCGCCTAGGAACCCCCCCCCCCTGGCCACGGCATTGCTCCAAGCGTGGGTTGTTTTGGGCATCGATCGGCTTGTTTGCCTTGATTAGAGCTGTCCTTGTCGCTGCGTTGCATTCTTGGGTACGCTCGCTGTTGTGATTGTCCCAGTTGCTGGGAACGGCGAGGTCGTTGGTGAGTGTCCGTTCTGTATTTGTTATATATCCAGTACCCCCGTGCCCCAAGTACACCACGTTGATTATAATAATGGATGATTATCAAACTGCATTCAATCTCACGAGTAAAACAATTCGAATTCCGGTAATTAGGAACATTTTCTTTTCATGAATGGCAGATCATACGATTAATGTAGATTAACTGAGTACAGCTAGAAATACAGTACTATTCATTGATCAGACAGCACGTCTGTTCACTTCATCAGCGGCAGAGAGCCTCACAGGCGCCTCAACAATGTGCGACGAGTGCGCCGCATTGCTCACTGATCCGTCGTTGCTGAGTCCAGATTGACCCCGGGGGTAGTTCCCGCCGGTATTCCTGTCTCCGCTCTGCGAGACGTTGTGAGAATAGTCGTGTGTGTTGCTCCCCGATCCGTCAGAGCTGACCCCAGACTGGCCCCGGGAGTAGTCTCCGCCGGATGACCGGTCTCCGCTGTGCGAGGCATTGTGGGAAGACTCGTGCGTATAGTTCCCGTCCGAAGCGCCACCAAGGTTCTGCTTGGCCTGGCCGAAAATTGATCCGAGGGAACCCCGCGCACTCTCGAGCGCGTTCGCGCCGGCCTGCTGCAGACCTCCGACCTGTTCGCCGGCGTAGCGAGACGCATTGGCCGTGTTGTCACGGGCCTTGGACGACAAGTCGGCGGCGGTCTGCTGACCGCCCTGCGCCGCGTTCGAGACGTTCGCGCCAGCGTTCTTAGTACCCTGGGCGGCAGCCCCGGAGAGGTTGGAAGCATTATCCCTGGCCCTCGCGGACAAATCGGCGGCGGTCTGCTTCCCGTTCTGCGCCGTGTTCGACGCCATCCTTCCGGCGTCTTGGGCAGCCTGCTGCGCCTTGGTAGACAGCTCGGAGGCCTTGACCTGGCTGGTGTGCGCGAGATCCTTGCCCATCTCTCCGGTGGTGTTGGCGATCTCTTGAGCACGCGCAGTGGCATCATGGGCCACCTTGCGGCCCTGAGGCGAGTTGACAAGAGGGGCGATGAAGACCGAGGTCAAGGCCAGGACGGCCAGCCAGAATGGGGCGAGGAACTGCATCAGCCCGTAGATGGCACCGAATCCGATGAAGGCCTGCAGATACGGATATCAAAGTCAGTTGAAAAACTTCATTGCACAGAACACGCCGACTCGTTGGCAAGTACTCGGGGCGGAAGCTACTTACGGCGAAAGTCTTCTCAAGGTCTTGGCCGTAAATGATCTTCTGAGCTTGAATCGCGCCCGACTGAATAAGATCATGGACATCTTTCAACGTGGCGTTGAGAGTCGACTCGGGTACCGTCTGGTATTTCTTGGGGCGAAGACGGGTGGAAAGAGAATCGGAGCTGAAGGACCGGCTGGCGAACTCGGTCACGGACACGACGCCGAGAGTAGTCATTCCGGCCTTGAGCGCCCATTGAGTGAAGGGCAGGTAGTGTGCCCCGAACAGAATGCCCAAGGCGCCCAGGTATGTTCCCAGCGTGCGAAGCGGATCCTCCCACTGCAAAAGTGTTTTAGCAATCGGGACAGTTTAAGACTTGATGAGAATACTTACGCTGATGTAGTGGTAGAGGCTGTCTTGGTGAGCTGTGACATCGTTGGTGTGAGTAATATATCATTTCTGGTTTTGTCCATGAGAAACCTACCAAGAACCTGCTTCAATGGGCCATTCTGTTCAGGAGTGGGGTTCGATCTCTCCTGCAGAGCACGTTGAATCGTTGAGGTAACTAGAGGTGATTGTTAGTACGTCGACTATGATGCACTTCCAGCTGTTCAAACTCACTTTGATCGGTGTTGTGATCGCCTCCGTCGCTGTGTACGACGACAACGGACGGTTCACCCATGATGATGGTTTGGTTATGATGGTGTTGTTTAGGCGGACTAATAGGTTTCTGGCAGCGAAGTTTGATGGCTTCAATAGGGACTTCAGATGCGTTGTGTAAAGAAAGGCTCAGTAGTGTTCACGCGATGGCAAGTAAGAAAGAGGCAGACATGAAGAGCTTTAACTAAATAGCAAAGGGCCGACCCAAGGACACTTTTCACATTAACACGAGCCAATGTTCCTTTCCGCTCCCTGCCGTTGGACATTGCATCATGTTGACGCGGCGACACAGGGTGAGGTGAGGAGGGGAACGATGACATCGCTCGGCGGTCATATTAAGTTCCCCGTTTCTTCGAGGCCAAAAAGTCCAGATACGTGCCTAGCTTGCTTGCTGCTGCTGCTGCTACTGCTCTTTTTTTTTCTTCCTTTCTCCCCCGGCCGCGTTGCAATGACGAGGAGGCGGAAATGCGGCACTTGGGCGTACGCGGGGCACGGCATACGAGCACACGAGCACGGAATACGCATTTGGATTCACGCCGACTTTCACTGCCCAAAATACGTTTCATCAGATCATTCGTGTCTCATGATGTGCGCAGGGGTGGCGATACGTTTTGCGGTTCGTACGTCATCCGGCCTTGGGTGATGCATTCCACCCGAGAGTCTGGGCCCTCGAAGAAGCCAGGATTGCTCTGGCGGGGAAATGATACCCAAGCCACTATGAGCCACGAATTGGGGTTTTGTGACGAGGGACGCCATCAAGAGAGGTTGTCCTAGAATTCTGCTCGACCCCCCATGGTCCTGGTCCATGGGGGGCGATTCGTCATTATCGACGCATCCACCCACGAACCCATTGTCAGGCCGGGGAGAGGGGGGACTGTCACGGTCCGGCCCGCCGCGCAAAACATGACATGCGGGCTCTTTTTTTCGTCATGCCAAAACTGGATCGTTCCAGGCTTTATTGACGCCAGTGGAAAGGAGATTATGCTCCGGACCAGCACCTCCTCAGTGGTAGTGAGCGTCTGCAGTGCTAATCAACCTTGTGGGTGACTTCCCGCTTGAGCTTTTCCATGCACCTCTGTGATGGCACCTGTGATTTCTTACCAATCGGAACATACGTCCGGAAGTCCCAAGTACGTGGGTGTGTTGATGGATGATTGATTCCTTTGCGTCCTCCCAGGGAGTTGCAACGGTACCTGCAGCAAGCTGATCCCATGACCAAGAGACTGTCGCTACAAATTGACACAGACAGCCAATGGGCAGCCTTTATCAAGTAGTTGTACATTCGTGCCGGTAAGAAGCATGTGACGCCCGATTTGGTTATACGGCCATTGGCACACCTTGGACTAAGGCTAGCAAGTAGCAACAGCAGGCTCCTTGGCGGGAAGCGGCATGTCCTTTTCCAGAGCCTGTCTGCAACAACCCGCCGTTATTGAAACCATGCCAAAATGGCGTATCTGCAGAAACCAAATGTTAGGGGATGGCAACAGTGAACATTCCAAGGCGGTGTGAGTGGGTGGGTAGAGGGACGTTGGATTAGAAGAATTAGAGTTTCGCTTCCATGGAAATCGTTGATCGATATATTACAGAGCCCACCAGCGCAGCCCACCCCGGCGCCCCCGGACTGCAAATAAGCCAGCAGAGGCGCTGTAGGCTGCCAGAGTTCTCGCCGGATTTAGCCCGAAGACTCGAGGCTGCGATAGCCTCTTGGGCGCCTCTGAATGTGATTTAGTGGTTTGAACCAGTCGTAGGGCAGCCCTCTTCCGGTGGGATAGAAATCGACTCCACGCTTGCGAAAGCTCATAATTCCAACCGGCCTTGATAGAGGGCAGCATGTTGGGTAGAGCCGGCGAAGAATCGTTTATCTAGCACAGCACGTACGACTTTGATTTCTGATTTGTAAATGTTGGTTCGGCAGGATCAGGGCTGCCGAAATGGCAGTTCGGAGTTAAGGGGAGGATCAGGGTTAAGGCAGTAAGTAGGTCTACAGCCTACTTGCCTCCTTTAGCAGCCTAGGCGTAGGCACCCCTATTATATTATTTCCTCCCTCCTCTATAGCAGTTATAATATAAAGAAGTAAAGCTATTACTAACCTATTAATATATTAATTACCTTTAACTATAACGTACATGATAAGCGAGCGCGCCAGACAAGCGAGCGCGCCACCTAACCGCAACCACATCACAAATATAACCCCCAAGCAACAACAAAAAGATCAAATCAATTCAAACTACTCAGAATCCTCTTCTCCAGACATATCTTCATTAAAATCACATGTTCGCGCATTGTGTCCGGTGTTTCCGCAGATGCCACACCTCCTTTGGCCTGTTTCTGTCCTCGGCTTCCGACCACTACTCCGACGTATTTCCTCTTGTACCTGGGCTGTCGCCTCTCTCTGCGACTGAATATCCTGTGCATCAGCTACAGTAAGACTTCCTCCTTGCCTAAGATGAGTTTTCTTAGTCCTTTTGCGTCGGTTAAGTAGGCTGTTTTCCTCCCGAAGGGCTTTATTCTCAGCTCTTAAGAATGCATTCTCATGGGCAAATCCCAGTGCTCCTTTCAGAATATGCTCAACATCTGTACATCCATGTGTTGGAGAGCTGCCTGGATGATTAAGGAACCGATCCTTAAGTAGAGTTCCTTGAGAACTTAACTCTGTTGCGTTCTTTGGTGTCTGGGAAGTCCAAGGTAGTGGTGTTGTTGGGAGGGATCCTGGAGGTGAAGGAGTGTGGAACTTGACATCCAGCTTAGATATCACACTTTCTGCACTTAGAGGGACAAGTCCTGCCCCTCTAAAACCCCCTTGGATGTTTTTTTCTGTGAGAGCTCGCTTAAAGGCGTTGTGAAATGCTGGAAAGAAATCGTCCTTCGTAATATGGGTATTACCCCGTCGCATCTTATCCTCAATTTCTCGACCGTACGCCAACTTCAAAGGCCCAAAACACCCTACATCTAAGGGCTGAAGTAGATGAGAAGAATGAGGCGGCATACAGAGGGTGACGATGTTGTTTTCCTTGCAAAACAGCTCAAAGTCTGTGGAGTGGTGACTTTCGTGTCCATCGACAATAAGGAGGCGATATTTCCCCTTCGCACGCGACTTTGAATGCTGATCAAAGTGCTGGAGCCAATCTAGGCCTCTTTCATTTGTTGTCCATCCATTTTCAGATGTTGCGATAACCCAGTCGGGTGGGAGACCAGATTCGGTGTACCATGTGGAGAGGAGATTTTTGCCTGCAACAATGATGTATGGCGGGACGCTATAGCCAGACGAACTGATGGCCTGAATGACTGTAACCCATTCTCGATTGCCAGGCTGAGCCATTTTTGTGTTTGAATGTCTTTCAGCGCTTGTAACAACCATGCCGGATGCAATCTGGCCCATCATAAAGCCAGTCTCGTCAAAGTTGTAGATATCTGACTCCACGATGCCATATTTCGCGATTGTGTTCGCCACAAGGCGAAACCACGCGTTTATTGCCTCAGGATCTTCGCATTTAGCTCTCTTATAGTCGTATCTTCGAAAAAAACGCGTTCGGAGCTGTGGTTGTCGTTTGACAAAGTTTGAGGCCCAGCGCTTGCCGACTGGTGGCTTGTCGCGGTCGGCAAGCAGTCGATTGGCCATTTCTTCAACACCAGTAAGCCGGGGAGGAAACGATCGGGCATCTAGGTCGAGAATGTACTCGACTAGCTTCTGCTCTTCAAGCTCCGTCAAATTCCGTGAGTTCGGCATGGTGTCGCGTCGTGATGCTGTTCCCTTTAGTCGACGCGTCACAATGTCGCGGCTGACGTTGTACATCTTTGCTGCAGCGCGAATGCTGAGTTTTAGGTCTTTTTTGTAAGCTTGGACAGCCAGCTGTACCTGAGCTTCGTTGCTAGTGGATTGCATTGTTGTTCGTGGAGAAATGAAAGGAAACAGTCAGACAGACGCGTCTGGCTGGTTGGGTGGCGCGCTCGCTTGTCTGGCGCGCTCGCTTACATCACCACTACCTTGGGTTTCCAGGACACCAAACAACCCAATCGAGGCAACTTCTCAGTCAACTCTTATCAAAACCAAGGTCTCTAATCATCAAAATAGCTCCCCAACACATATTAACAATGCTGTTGACCAGTTCCATAAGGGAACGCAAGGGATTATGCATCAGATTGCCCTATTAAGGTCTGAGAACAAGATCCTTCGCGAGGAGAACAACCTACTTAGCCGACGTCGGAGAGCCAAGAAAACACGTCTTAGGCAAGGAGGAAGCCTTACTGTAGCTGAGGCAGAGGATATTGAATCGCAGAGGGAGGCAACAGCACAGGTTCAAGAGGAAACGCGTCGGAGTAGTGGTCGCAAACCGAGGACCGAAACAGGTCAACGCCGATGTGGCGTCTGCGGCAACGCAGGACATAATGCACGAACTTGTCAGTTTAACGACGAAATGTCTGAGGAAGAGGATTCCGAGTAGTTTTAATTGAATTTTTATAGTTGGTGTTAACTTGTGCCTGGATTTGTGATGTGGTCGCGGTCGGGTGATCCGGTCGCTTGTCTGATCCGCTCGCTTATCAACCACGTTAGAGTAAATTACAAAGTTAATTGCTAAAGAGCTATAGAAGGTAATCTATCTATGTGGAATAAATGTCCTTATATCCTTAGGTCTTGTTGTTAGGACCGACATCTTGAAGTTGGTCCTTAACCCTAGACTGCGATCTGAAAGTTGGTAATAATGATGATAATGTATTTAACGTCTAGAGTAAAAGGGACGTGCTGGGCGGTACTGATATGGTCTATCCTAATCTAAACTATTTTACAGGCTGCTGTCTTTACCTAACGTTCCTGGTTAATGACTTAGGTAGATTTTGGAAAAGAAATTGGTTGCCTTTATCTATTTGCATAGAAGAGAAGCTCCCTACGTAGTACCTAGCAGAAAATCTATGCTTGCCTTTGCTATACGTTGGTGGAGATGCTGTGGGGTGGCCTTACGGCTACGCTTGCAGAAGTAGAAGTGTACTGGGGTTTTGCGTCTTCTGCAACTGCAGTGAAGTAGTGCGTCTTAGTGGGCAAATCTCTTGTGGTATGCTGCAAAGTCTCTATAATGCGATCTTGCTGCATATAGCCTTCCTAGCAGATGCTGAGGAAGGCGAAGTTTGGGGGGCTTGGGATGAGGACTTATCCTAAGGTTGGCATACTGCTGAGGGCAGATTGACGGCTATCTCCTAGCGAAAGCCTGCAGTTTGGCTGCTCTAGACTTCTGCTTTAGGTGCGCTAATGTAGGCTGTGGCTGTGATTCTGGGGTTTGTCTGCAGGCCTCCTTGGCAAGAGCGTCTGCTTCCTTGTTTCCAGCTATTCCTGTGTGTCTAGGGCACTACTAAATGTATACCCTGCTAGGCATTGTCCAGCTTGTCTGTCCTCTCTGTGCCTAAGAGGCAGAGAGCTTACTAAAGGCCCTAAACCTAGCCTGGCTGCTTCTTAGGCTCTAGGTGATAAGTCTGGCTGCGACTGCGAGGTTATTAAGGCAGATGTGAATATTGTCTGCTATCTGCGCTGTGGGAGACCTTATAGCTTCTAGTAGGCCCTAGAAAGCGGCTTGCGCTTCTGCGTTAAAGACCTCCGTCTGGTGGCTGAGCGGCTTTAATCCTTAGAAGATTTGCTGTGTAGCCTAGTACCTAACCTAGCCTGCTTTAGCGGTAGTTCTGCTACTGTCTACTATTAGGGAACTGTTAGTATAGACAATAATGTCCTGCTTTAAGAATGTTCCTAGTCTACCTGTAAAGGTAGTAGCTAGTTTATCCTTAGTCTTCCTTAGTTTATAGCTAACTATGCTTAGGGCTGTGTGCTAGTTAGCTAAGCGCTCCTAAGGTAGTAGCTCTAGCAGGTTAATGTATTTAGCATTTCTCTTAATAAGGCTTGCTATTTGCTGCAGTCTTAAGTCTAGTCTAGGCCTGTCTCTAAGCCTTATTTAGAGGGGGTGTTAATTGTTAAGTGTTACGACCCGAATTCGGTTGGTGACTGATGCAGCCTGGAACGACCCCTGGCGCGAACAGCAGGGCAGAGGGACACTCATGTATGCAGGCGCACGGCGCAGGCCGAACGACGGAACGGAAGAACTAGGGAAGGTCACGTGATGGATCAGTTTGGATCACTGGTGATCCAACATGATCCTGCACCAAGGATCAGTGAGCCACTGAACTGATCCAACACCAAGGATCACCAACAGCGAGAAGTGATCCAACAACAGGACAATAGGATATAAGGACATTCATTCCACATAGAATAGATTACCTTCCATAGCTCTTCAGCAATCAACTTCGTGATTCACTCTACCATAAGTGACTCTTAGGTTATCCTTCTGTTGTGAAAGACAAAGTTATCTACGCTTCGAGTATACGACTGATCACCGCATCCTCACCAACAAGATTACCAACAAGCCAGCAAGACCCCAGCACTGTTCATTGAGTACTGACCTCAGCTACCTGTTAGCAGAAACACCACTGTCGGATATCTGACCGTAACACTTTGATTGCTCCTGTTCAGTAAGTTGACCCCCGTACTCACCGAACAGTCAAGAACATGGCACCTGTCACCACCCCGACTCCATCCTCTTCCGCGTCCAAGGGCAAGACGGTCACCCCGCCTCAGCCCAAGAGCCTGGACGAAGAAATGAAGAACGCCGAGTCCTCTAGCGACGAGGACGACAACGCTGAGTTAACCCGACAACTCAAGCGCGCCAACAAAGACATCGCCAAGATGCAAACCATGTTCAACGAGAACGCTGCCGCCATGGAAGAACTCCAGAAACACGCTCGACGGGCCATCGCCCTCGAGGAGGAAGTCCGCACCCTCCGCGCAGCAGCCAGTATAATCACGACCCCAATGGACGGACGAGATAAACTCAAGCTCAACTCGCCCGGCACCTTCGACGGAACCCCTGGACAACTCAAGGGATTCTTGATCCAAATCAGAACCTATCAGGAATTCCATCAAAGCAACTTCCGCAACGAAACCGAGAGGATCATCCACGCCTCCACGTTCCTTCGAGGCAGAGCCCTCTCATGGTTTGAACCATACATGGAAGATCTACTCGACAATACAACGCTTGAACACTGCAAGAACGAGACCCAGGATATCTTCGGAAGCTTCCAAGGCTTCGAACACGCCTTGAAGTCCCTATTCCAGGATCCCGACGAAAAGCGACAAGCCGAGAGAGATCTGTCTAATCTACGACAAACCAAGTCAGCTACCCACTACGCTGCAGAATTCCGACGAATCTGCGCACGCCTTGACTACACCGACGACACCCGAATCTTCATGTTCTACCAAGGACTGAAGGAGGAAGTCAAGGACGAACTCGCCAAGATCGATCGACCAGACGACTTCCTACAGTACGTCGAAAAAGCTATTCAGATCGACACTCGCCTGTACGAACGACGCAGGGAGAAAGGCGAAAACCGCCGACCGCAAGCCAACACAAGCAAACGGTACACCCCGGGACCACGCCAGCAAAACAACCACAACAGTAACTGGAGAAACAACCAGCAACGCAACAGCGGACCAAGCACTGCCTATGGACATCACGCAGGACCTATGGACGTCAGCGTGGCTCACAAGAACAAGTCAACCACGCGACGCGACCCCAAGAGTGGCGTCTGTTTCAACTGCGAGAAACCAGGTCACATCGCTAGAGATTGCAGACAACCCAAACGACTTCAGAACCGACCACTCCCTGAAGACTCCAAGAAAGCCAACATTGCGAGAAAGGAAGTTCCCCATGAACAACTCTCATGGACCGCCTGCTACAGCAATGACTGCCTCACGCACCAAGACGGCAAAGAACAAGCAGGTTGGTATCCAAGAGAGCCCAAAAACAAAACCGTGGCCGTCTCCAGGAAGTCTAAGGACGGAGATGTCCAGATCATGGAAAAACGGAACCAACAACTCATCACGAAACTCATTCAAGCACGAGACACTGCGCAAGTCCAACTGAGTAGTCCCAACATGCCGGAAACCCTTCAAGCCATCAAGGCACGACTACAGCAAAGGATCCAGGCCCAGGGCGACTACCAAAGACAACTCGCGCTCGAAGAAGACCTAGCCGGCTCAGTACAGGAAGAAGTAGGCCTGACTAGCCGACTCACCAAGATAGTGGCTGTGGGAAGAAAGCAGGCGAAACCCCCATTTTCCCAACCACGACTTAACATCAGGGAAAGAACCCCTCAAGAAACCATCGAGGTCCTCGGAGAACGAACGAGCTCTGAATACACCTCCGACTCGGGAGAATCGCTGGACGAATTCCTCCCACCAAGTAAGATGGAACGACGAGCAGCCGAGCAGCTCCTCGAGCTCAGACGAACCAGAAGCTCGACACGATCCAAGAGCCCCAATCTCAAAACCAAGCAAGAAATGAGACAGAGACTCAGAAACCTCGACCCCTACGACAGGATGAAGCTACAAGAGTATGAGATCGACGGAGGCAACGACATCGATTCGGATGAACCTCTAGCCTCGCAGACATACCTGAGCACCAGTCACGCCCCGCTCAACCAACGACCCAACGTCGACAAGACGCACAACAACCAAGAAGTACGCTTCTATGGCACAGAGGACGTTGACGTCAACAACAAACCTAAAGTTCAGATTCAGGAGAAACCCCTGTTTGGAGATGACGAACTACTTGGATTGACACACAAACGACACTACAGAATCTTCTGGGCAGACTGCATATACGACGAGTGCAAGACTCACCTCCGCTCGAAAGAAGAATATGCCTTCTATCCCCGACGACAAGGACGAGAGCCTATCCCAAAAGCCTACCAAGACTCGGAACTCAACACATGGGAAGTCAAGGAATATCTCACCAAGTGGCTCTGCTTCCAGCCAAGCCCAAAGCACCCCATGCCCTGTGTCAATCATATCACCAAGCACTGGTCAGACTGCATGTTCGACAAATGCAAGTACCATTACGAAGGAAAAGCACAAGCCTGGAGAACGCAGATCAAAGAAAAGAACTCCAGCAAAAAGACAAAAAACTAGGGACGCCAACTGCAAAGGGACCGCAGACGGCGACACGACACAAGAAGTCCCTATGTGCCGCAACCAGGGAAGACGACAGACATCTCTTCCTGGAAGCCATCATCGATGGGCAGCCCACACAGGTCATGATCGACAGTGGAGCCCAAGCAAATTTCATGTCACCACGATTGATTAATCAACGAAAGATTGCATGGAGACTCAAGGACGAACCATACGCCCTTCAGAACGTGGAAGGAGAAACGGTTGAGTACGACGGAGGCACCATCAGCAAAGAGACCGCGCAACTCTCTATGGTTATCCATGGTCGTCAAGAACAACTGGTCTTCGACATCACAAAGATAGGACAACTGGACGTTATCCTAGGAGTCCCATGGCTACGAAAACACGACCCAGACATCAGTTGGAAGGCCAACCAACTTCGATGGAGAGATTCAGCCACGGAAGCGCGTTGCATACCGCAACCCCCGGGTGAACACAGACGACAGAGATACGTCGCCTACGTCAAACGGATCGAACCTATGAAAGATGAGCAATTCGAATCCTTTATCAAAGATCAGCGGGAAGAAGAACGACTCTCCCCAATCCCCGCAGAATACCGCAGTTACAAGAAGCTGTTTGCCGAAGAACTGGAAACAGGCTTACCAGAACATGGCCCTTGGGACCATGAGATTCCCATCAAGGAAGGAGAACACCCGAAATTTCATAAGCTCTACGGACTTAATGAAAACCAGCGGGAAGAACTCGACAAGTACATCGACGAAAACCTCAGAAAAGGTTACATTCGACCATCGACATCCCCAGCAGGATACCCTATCCTGTTTGTGCCCAAGAAGAACGGCAAACTACGACTCTGTGTCGATTACCGACAGCTCAACGACATCACAATCAAGAATAGCTACCCGCTACCTCTCATCACAGAACTTCGAGATCTACTCTACGGAGCCAAATGGTTTACGGCCCTCGACCTCAAAGGAGCCTACGACCTGATCAGAATCAAGGAAGGGGAAGAATGGAAGACTTGCTTCCGCACACGAAGAGGCAATTACGAGTACCTCGTCATGCCTTTCGGACTCACCAACGCCCCCGCCTCCTTTCAAACTATGATCAACCATGTCCTACGAGAATACCTGGATGTATTCGTTGTCGTTTACCTCGACGACATCCTCATCTTCTCGCCCACGCTCGAAATTCACAAGGAACACGTTCACAAGGTACTACAGAAGCTGCAAGAAGCCAAGCTCCTGGTAGAACCTGAGAAAAGTATATTCCACAGTCAGCGAGTCGACTACCTCGGATTCACCATTACCCCTGGTGAAATCCGCATGGACGACAAGAAGATCGCGGCAGTCAGGGACTGGCCACGACCCCAGAACGTCAAAGACATCCAATCATTCCTCGGATTCGTCAACTTCTACCGACGATTCCTCAAAGGATATTCCGGCAAAATCAACCCCCTCATCAAACTCACACGCAAAGACACCACTTTCGAATGGACCAACGAACAAGACAAAGCCTTCGAGGACATCAAGCAGCAAGTCCTATCCGAACCTGTCCTGATGATCCCAGACCCTAGGAAACCCTTCGAACTTGAGACCGACGCCTCAGACTACGCCATCGGTGGACAACTCGGACAACGCGACGAAGAAGGAAGACTGCACCCTTGCGGCTTCTTCTCCAAGAAACTCAGCGGACCCGAACTCAACTACCAGATCCACGACAAAGAACTCATGGCAATTATTGAAGCCTTCAGAGAATGGAAACCTCAACTCTCCGGCACCAAGCACGAAGTCAAGGTCTACACCGACCACAAAAACCTAGCCCACTTCACAACGTCAAAAGCCCTCAACAAGCGACAGATCAGATGGTCCGAATTCCTCTCGGAATTCAACTTTCGAATCATCTACGTCAAAGGAACAGAAAACGGCAGAGCTGATGCCTTAAGCCGAAGACCGGACCACGAAACCCCGGTACCAGATGAAACTCTTGTCATCTTGAAGCAAGACGACAAAGGCGACCTAGTGCCAGCACAGAAACTCATCATGATCGGCACCCGTGTCAATACCAGCACGACTGGCAGGATGACACCTGAACAGATCAGAGAAATTCACAGCGCTCGCGCACATGGACACCAAGGAGTCACGAAGACATTCAAGCGAATTCGACAACACTACAACAAGAAAGTCACACGAGCAGAAGTGGCTTCCGCAATCAAGGATTGCGAAATGTGCAAGAAAAGCAAGAATAGTCCGCACAAACCCTACGGACAACTACAACCATTGCCAGTACCACCAGAGGCATGGCATTCGATCTCTTTGGACTTCATCGTCAAACTCCCAAAGTCAAGAGAACCACTCACGAAAACCTGGTATGACAGTATACTGGTTATCGTCGACCGACTCACGAAGTACGCCTACTTCATCCCGTACTTGGAATCAAGCACGGCAGAAGACCTTGCGTACACGTTTTTGAAATACATCATTAGCAACCACGGATTGCCGAAAGAAATCGTGTCTGACAGAGACAAGTTGTTCACATCCAAGTTTTGGAAATCCCTGATTTCGCAACTAGGAGCTGATCACAAGCTGTCGACCGCTTTCCATCCGCAAACCGACGGACAGACCGAACGGATCAACCAGATCCTCGAACAATACCTACGATGTTATGTCAACTACGACCAAGACAATTGGGTACCACTGCTACCCATGGCCCAATTCGCCTACAACAGTGCTATCGGAGAAAGCACCCTTCACTCGCCCTTCTACCTCAACTATGGATTCCAACCCACCGCATATGGAGAACCTCGGCAAGGACCACGAGCCCTGAAAGCCGTGGCAGACTACAACAAACTACGAGAACTCCAGGAAAACATCGCCAACGACTTGGAATTCGTTAGGGCACGAATGAAGAAATATTCAGACCCATCAAGGATGACGGGACCATCCTTCGAAGAGGGAGATAGCGCGTATCTCATACGCCGAAACATCAAGACAAAGCGACCAAGCGACAAACTCGACCACAAAAAACTTGGACCCTTCGAAATCATCCAAAAAATCTCAGACGTCAACTTCAAACTGAAGCTCCCCGACACGATGAAAATCCACCCAGTCTTCCACATCGCTCTACTCGAACCAGCACCACGCGGATCACACACAGAAGACTGCATCATCGTGGAAACCCACGAACCAGAGTACGAAGTCGAACGAATCATCGACCACAGGAGCGAAAATGGTCATGGCGAGTATCTCATAAAATGGAAAGGCTACGGACACGAAGACAACTCATGGGAACCAGTCAAGAACCTCCAACATTCCCAGCAGGCCCTTCAGCAGTACCACGAGAAGGACTCAAGGGACCTAGCTCCGCAAAATCCGACCCTACGCCCAGAGAACTCCAGTCAAACACCTCGCCGGCACCCCAGGAGACGAGATCTTGCTCGACCCTAGCCTCGGCCTCCGCCACCTCCCGATCCTGAGCCTCCAGCTCGTCCAAGGATTGAAGACCCCGACGAATCAACTCGGACCCACGATCCTTCAGAAATCGCTTCTGCTTCCGCAAACGAGATAAGCGACCCAGGGCAGTAGACAACTGCACCTGAAGAACCTCCATTTCCTCCTCCGCCTCACGTTCCTCTTTCTTAATCTTACGCTGCTCCGACATGCAACGATTCACTGCAAGAAGTCAGCCAAAGACAACAAAAAATCATCAAAGAAAAAACTCACAGGCATTTGCGACATTACTTCCATCGCACTGGCTGCGACCGGTACGAATGCACTCGCCACATCGCGACGACTCTTCGGCCATTTTACAGACCTTGTTGGACTTGAAACAATGAGTGCAAGGCATGACGTCGACTCCGTGGCGCTCGACCGCTTCGGCAAGAGAACGACGTTCGCGGGTTTTCTGAGAGATTTCGGAATCCGCCTTTCTTTTAGCTACGCGACCAGACATGGTGTCAGCATCATTAAGGAAGCACGATTGACACCTCCCCAACCTGGGAGAGACGACCTACTTATAGCGGTCTGCGGGACTCAGACCTTTGAAGAGGAGACCTGATGTTACGACCCGAATTCGGTTGGTGACTGATGCAGCCTGGAACGACCCCTGGCGCGAACAGCAGGGCAGAGGGACACTCATGTATGCAGGCGCACGGCGCAGGCCGAACGACGGAACGGAAGAACTAGGGAAGGTCACGTGATGGATCAGTTTGGATCACTGGTGATCCAACATGATCCTGCACCAAGGATCAGTGAGCGACCTTCTCCTGTAAAAACTTTTTCTTGGCACCCAGTGTTAAGAATTTTTAGGTTTTTGCAGGGCTTCGGCCCGTACCCCTAACGGGTCTTATCATCCCCGTCTTCACTTTCGGACTCGTCTCTCAACACCACCACAGCACCCCTCCCCTTCAATCCTCTCACAACACCAAACACGACGAGACCTCCCCCGAAAGTGAAGTAGGGCGAGAGTTCAGAAGCTTTGAAGGTCACTCTCGCCCTCGCCGATCCGCGCGTCCGCTAGCCTGCGGCGCGCTGTGCCCGCCGCGTGCGGGCCACCACTCCAACAAGGGCTCGAATTGCCCTTGTCCACACACCAAAGCCCCGGCACAAAAGTCAGGACATTTTCTGTCTCCGTGCCAGACCTTCTGTCTGGAAGGTCTTGAACACTTTCGCTCCTGCCAGAGCCTGACTAGTTCAGGCAGTAACGGAGAGCGATTGTTGCGGGCTCCTGTATCGCCATCGGCTGGGAGCCGACTTGCTGTATGCCTTCTTTGCTTCGCTCCAATCAAAGTGGAGAGGAGAAAGGCGTGGAACCACATTACGACCGGCCGTGCTAGGTTTTTCCCCCTTGTGGTTTTTCCTAGCACTATCCGAACTACTTTCCTTGTGGATGAAGCGACCCGGGAAAAGGATGACGGATAAGAGAATTCTGGTCAGGTGAGAAGATCCGCTTCAACTTGGAGCGGTTTGAACAGGAGCGTTAGGTGAAGACGTAGCCCTGTAACATAGTTTAGATTAGCATAGACCATGTCGGCATTGCGCCCGGCACGTCTCTTGTCGCTCGAGACGTTAAATTTACCAACCAACCAACCAACCAAGGATCAGTGAGCGTCCCGATTTGGCTATGCCGACGACATTGCTATCCTGGCGAGCTCAACTTCACTGGAGGACAACTGTGTCCTGCTAGCCAAAGAATGGGAAGAAGCTCAAGCATGGGGAGCGTCAGAGGGAGTCACTTTCGACACCGACAAGTCCGAGCTCATCCACTGCACCAGGAGGCACAAAGACGGAAACCCGCCAATCACAGTCACCTTGTTGGATGGAAGACAACATACAGTCCATGCCGCTAACCAAGGGGCCTCCCTACGATGGCTTGGCGTCCACTTCGACCGAAGGCTCACATTCAAGAACCATGTGAGAGACCTCTGCGCCAAAGCCCGCCGAGTGGTTAATGGACTACGGGGACTAGGAACCACTGTCTGGGGTGCGCCGGCACACCTGCTTTGCCACGCTACGATCTCTTGCGTATTGCCCATCCAGTACTATGCTTCCGAGGCATGGTGGCCCGGCAGGAACCGGATCAAGAATGGACACGTCACCTCGAACGGAGTCAACGATCTACTCCGCCAACTTGACACCACGCAAGCCAAAGCTATTAGAGCTGCACTTCCTGTGTACAAGACGACGCCTGCACCGATCCTGCAGCGCGAAGCTGCCCTGCCCCCAGCAGAGGTGATGCTAGATGCAAAGCTTCACAAAGCCTCCGCAAGGATCCATCGCCTTGACGAGCGACACCCCCTCCGAAAGAGACTCAGAGGAAAGCCAGGACCAGACTCAAGGCTCCGACGAATGGCAAATCTCGTAGATAACAACGCTGAATACATCGACCCGCTTGAACTACCACCTTGGGAGCGCTTAACGGACTGGCAAACGGCCCTCAGCATGGTCGGTCACAAGCCTAGGAAGACCAAGGAAGAACTGGCACTTGAGTTCACAGACAGACTGGGAACGTTTTCAAAGCGGGACATTGTAGTCTATACCGACGGTTCCCAAACGACGGACGGTAGCAGAACCTCCGCCGGAGCAGGCTGGGTAGGGTACCAGGCCACACGGCAGATCTTCCGAGGATCCGAACCGCTCGGTCACCAGACGGAGGTCTCTGACGCAGAAGCGCAAGCCGCTTTTCGGGGCCTACTGGAAGCCATGAGGTCTCCCACGGCGCGGATGGCAGACAATGTTCACATCTGCCTCGACAACCTCGCAGTCGCAGCCGGACTCTATTCCCAGAGCGCTGGAAGCAGCCAGGCCAGGTTTAGGGCCTTTAGTGGGCTCTGCGCCTCTTGGGCACAGAGAGAACGGGCAAGCTGGACGATCTCTGGCAGGGTGTACATTTGGTGGTGCCCCGGGCACACGGGTATACCGGGAAACGAGGAAGCAGACGCTCTAGCCAAGGAGGCCTGCAAACAGATGCCAGAATCACAGCCTCAGCCTACACTCGCGCACTTGAAACGGCAGTCTAAAGCAGTCGCTTTCCAAGCTTTCGCTAGGAGATGGCCGTCAATCTGCCCTCGGCAGTATGCCGACCTTGGGATAGTTCCTCATCCCAAGCCCCCCGAACTTCACCTTCCTCGGCATCTGCTGGGAAGGCTATATGCAGCAAGGTCCCATCACGGAGACTTTGCAGCGTACCACGAGAGATTTGACCACCAAAACGCACTGCTCAACTGCAGTTGCGGACGGCGCAAAAGCCCAGTACACTTTTACTTCTGTAAGCGCGGCCGGAAGGCCACGCCTCGCCATCTCCGCCAACGCATGGCGAAAGCAAGCATAGATGTTCTGCTAGGCTCTACGCAGGGAGCTTCTCTTCTGTGCGAATGGATGGAGGCAACCAATTTCTTTTCCGAAATCTGCCCGACTTTCGAACAGGAACGTTAGGTGAAGACGGTGGCCTGTAACATAGCTTAGATTAGCATAGACCATGTCGGCACTGCGCCCGGCACGTCCATCGATACTCCGGACGTTAAATATCATCATCATCATCATCAAGGATCAGTGAGCCACTGAACTGATCCAACACCAAGGATCACCAACAGCGAGAAGTGATCCAACAACAGGACAATAGGATATAAGGACATTCATTCCACATAGAATAGATTACCTTCCATAGCTCTTCAGCAATCAACTTCGTGATTCACTCTACCATAAGTGACTCTTAGGTTATCCTTCTGTTGTGAAAGACAAAGTTATCTACGCCTTGAGTATACGATTGATCACCGCATCCTCACCAACAAGATTACCAACAAGCCAGCAAGACCCCAGCACTGTTCATTGAGTACTGACCTCAGCTACCTGTTAGCAGAAACACCACTGTCGGATATCTGACCGTAACATGCGGCTTCTTATAACGTCAGGGTGGTGCCACCTACATAGAGCCGGAGGCACTCTACTAGGATGTCGCTGTCTAATTCCAGGCAGGTTCAATAACTAACAAGAACTTAAAGACTCTTGCAATGAATTTGTTAATCTAAGAGCCCTCGTTAATTGCATAACTCAGCTGATAGTTGAATGCATTAACCTACTGTTAGTGCAACTAGCGAACTTAATTTAGTTGCATATTGATTTTAGATTAACTTTAGAATACATGTCCCGTTTAGGTCAGCATCTGGGGTTAGGAGCTACCTAGTCGGGTTTTCTTAGTGGCCCCTCTCTAGCTGTCCTCCTAGCTGAAGACGCCTTGCAATTAACTTTGCATTGCACTCCAGCTACGGCATTTCCGCGTGTTTTATGCTTTTTCCTAGAAGTTGCTGAAAGTTTGCTAGGATGGCAAAATAAACGACTTCCTTGTTAGGTCCAACGCCCTACTGCAAGTCTTCATAAAAATCTTAGGATTGTTTCTAATAGCAATATTTCTAGTTTCTAAGAACGGAGAGACCGAGAAGCAGACAGTTTTAAACTTTGTGAAGCATTTCTCTTTAATGAAAGGGCCTATAGATTATTCCAGTTTTCAAATCAAATCAACTAAGAACTATTTCTAATTGCCGGCAATACCGTTGAGGCTATACTCATAGTTTTAGTATTAAGCTAAGTATATTGCAAAACTTTTTTTGGCATCTCCTCTTACATTTACTACTTATTTAAGGGACTGCACAAGCGGTCATTCACAATCAGCCTTCCTAGAAAACACGATTTCAGTCCAGCACAATACGACATTTCCCACTTCTTTAGACATGCGGTCCATCTTCTTTTACTGCCTTGGAGTCCTCTGCAGCCTTCTTTGCCTCGGTCACTGTGACGAGCTCGATAACGCCGGTTACACTGTTACGTCAGAAGGCAACAAGTGGACTGTCTTGTCGAACGGATACATCATCAACAAATTCCGCATCGATGACAACCGCATCAAGGTCGACTTCGTCGCCAACGGTTTCGACAGCGGCCCTGTCTCCTTGCGGGACATCATCGTTCGTGTCTGGGGCCGCGCGGGCAATTCGTTGAGTAAACTTGACTCAGTTCAGTTTGTCGACGTCATGGAGTACCGCGCGATGAACTCCATCGCCAACGCCCGGGCCATGCGCGGCGTCGGCCCCAACAGGAGCTTCCAGATCGACATGAACGAGATTGGGTGGAGCGAGATTACAGACAATCCATTCTATTGGCACATCCACAAGATGTGCTGGGAATGGAACAGCATGGAGGGCAAGGACGTCACCAGCGCGTACGTCTTGAGTCTGGAAGTCACAGATGGTATCCAGCCGGACGACTTAATCTTCTACATTGGGGAATACGACCAACCTTCGCCGAGAAAGTAATTACAGAATTAGAACTCTCCTAACTGCTCTATGAAGGCGGAGATAACCGGCGACACTTTTAATGCAAATACGTTAACGTCACATACCCACATTTCGGCCACCCCCCCATTTCGGCCACCCAAAAAGAGGGCATTCCCACCAACACCAGTATGTTCAATTAACTACTAACTGCACCTAGATGCCACTACAATACAGCTTTCTGCTTCACTAGGTAAATCAGACTCGCTGGATTCATCTGTGATATCCTCCTTTTCACCAGCTTCAACCTGCGCCTTCTGTACGTCTAAGATAGTAGCAAACTTGGTGTTAGGATCTAGTTGGACTGCCCTTCTTTTCCTTGCTGCGTTGTTGGTAACTTGGGCCTGTAGAAGCTCCAGCTTTTGCTGGGCAGCTGCCAGCTCATAGGCCTTTTCGCTGAAGCCTTTTTTCACCTTCATGAAAAGGAGACGTTGAGTCCTAGCGTCATTATCCAGGTCTGTGAATAGCTTCAGTTGGCCAGCCAGATCCTTCATCTTCCTTGGCGTCGACCATGCCACTGCAGATGAAGCAGAAACCCATTCCTCATCTCTAACGCCTTTATTTTGCCCTTTGCAGGCCTGATCTGATGGCCCTGGTGTTGATGGGAGCATTAAAGGGCTCATAAGGGGCTTAGCCATAGAGACAGGCCATAGGCCAGTATATTTCCAACCACTTTTAATGTTATCCATCGTCAAGCCTGCCAAACGAGCCTTCTGATAACAGCCTATAAAGTTCCTCTTGCCTACAATAGTAGAATCATTCCACTGACTGAGGTATCCAAGCTCCTTCCTATAGGCTGCCTTCACAGGGCCAAAGACTGACTGGTCAAGTGGCTGGAGGACATGGGAGGTATGTGGTGGTAGGAATAAGAGATGGACGTTATTAATATAACATGTCCACATGAATTCTGTCGTAGTGTGACTCCCATGGCCATCAACAACCAGCAGTCTAGCCTCCTCCTTGCCCTGGGAGGCAGTCTGGGGGATAGTCTGAGGGATGAAGACCTTCTGCAGCCATTCAACTGCAGTGTCGTCTGTTGTCCATCCATTTTCTGTTGCAGTGAACTGCCATCCTTCATAAGGGCCAAGATCCAGAGGAAACCACTGCTGCTGGACTGTCTTGCCCTTGTATATGATGAGGGGATTCAGGGTATAGCCTATGGCAGAGATGCATTCGATGATAGACACCCATGCCCTTGATCCAGGCTGTTTCTTGCGGACAGACTTCGTCTCAGCCATCCCCAGCACCAGCCCATTAGATCCCTGGCCCTCAAGGATACCAGTCTCATCCATGTTATATCTGTTGGCTGGTTTGATACCCTTGATCTCTGGTATGGCGAGGAGTTTGAACCAGTCCCTGATGACCTCAGTAGATGCTCCATTAACACGTCTAGAGTCAACAGGGCGACTTCTCTGGACCTTGATTGATGGGTTTCTTCTTTTGAAGCCTTGGATCCAAGTCTTTCCTAGAGGATCTGTATCCCCCAAAGCATGAAGGATCCTTTCTGCGAATACCTTCACTTGCTGATGGGTTGGAGCAAGCCCAAGGGCATGCTGGATTCGCACCCATTCAGCCAGCTTAGCCTCCTGATCAGGGGAAAGCCTCTGAAGGTCAGCAAAGGCAGCTGCCCTGCCCTGGGTTCCATGGAGTCGATACTGAAGGGTTGTCCTTGGGATCCCATATTGATGTGCTGCCTTCCTTAGGCTCATACCGTTGCTAACAGCTTGGATTGCCTGATTGATTTCATCTTCGGTATATTCGACCATTAGGTATAGAGGAAGGTATGTGCAAAAAATGAAGTCATTCAGATAAGGTATGTAAATGTTGTGATAGTTAGAAGTTGGAGGGTAGTCATGGTGTTGAGGGGAAATGAGGCATTTTTGGGTGGCCGAAATGGGGGGGTGGCCGAAATGTGGGTATGTGACGTTAATGGTAGGGGTAAGGGTTATAACCTTAAAACAAACACATTCATAACAGCCTGTCGTTTGTATTGTAGTGGACTAAGTCAACCCTGCAGATTTTGAGAGCTTAATTTTAGTTAAATGAGATGCACTATGAATTGTTTAAGCACAAAGCAAACGGCTGCAGGGGAAGAGGATTTAACAACTTCTTCGCCGCTATAATTTAAACTAAGTTTCCTTACTGATACTGGCTAATGTTTGAGCCGCCCGCCCGTTTCGGCATCACCGCCGGCCTGTTCCTTGGCGACCTGGTCTACTCCTGTGCTGCAGGTAATTAGTTTAGCAGAGTTGCAACAAGTTGTAGGCTGTTAAGATGCGCTTTCGCCTACAAGAACAATGTTGTCGCTATCGCTAGCCTATGCCTAGATCTCTTATTCAAAGTGGTGGCCACGGATTACACGTATGACAATTCAAAGGCGGCACTTAGGCACATGGCTACCCAGCCTGTTTTCCAGGTAGCGGCGAGAACAAGAGCTAAAATGAGAGCGGAAGACTCGGCTGTGACCAGGGCTAGCATGATTTGGCTTCCCCCGTGTCCTAATGTTTTACCGTATGAACGGCACAGACGATGAAGGGTCATCATCAGCAGTGGCAGGTCGCTGTCCACCTTCCACAGGGGAGACCCTCCATTTCCAAGTCGGTGCCCCGGTTATGGCCCTTGCATTGGCGCCCGTAGCATGCTGAGAGCCTCAGATGACCCAAGTCACTGCACGATGCAGATCTGTGGTTCTATCATTATTCTTCCACGGAGTGGCATTGTTCACTGCGACTTCTCGATGCGTGCGTGCGTGTGTGCTGGTGCTGACTAACATGCACATGTCATGTTCCTAGCAAGTGCAAATTATGCTTTATGCACATTTATTGCTGTGGACCCCCAAGCTACCCTGGCCTATGCCTATGCCACCCCTGTCATCCGTCCCCCAGCACACGCCAGTTGCGCGAGACTGGTCGCGTGTCTGAAGACTTCTAAGGAGGTATGGTGGAATCGAGACGTGTAGCTAATTGGAAAACAGTGATCGCCATCCACCCACCTCACCCAGACTCTCCGCAATAAGGTAGTCATGTCTTGACGTAGGAGCAGCAAGAGTGCGCTGCATGTTGAACGCGTCTTCGATGGCCCATAAAGGTCAAGCGTCTTCGATGGCCTACCTTTGGAAGACCGTCAGTCAGTCTCAGGAGGTGCTGCCTGTAGGCAAGGATGAGGGCATTGTGTCATGTGACACTGGTTGCAGCTGTGACCGGCCGTCACATAGACTCAGAGGACAATCCAATCTCTGCGTGTCGACGGTGGCCAGACAAAAAGTCCATGACCACGCACCACAAACGTCCCAACCTCGTCGAGATGATTTCAACTCAGCTCTCTCAATAAGAAAATATACGACGATCACAATGTTTTTTTGCATCCAGGATCACTGCCGCACGAGGCACATCCATGGAACCATGTATATTTAACGATCCCATGACCACTCCCATCCCTGTGAGCATCGTACGAGAGAATCAAAGGAAGACAACAGTATTCCGTTCCTAAGTGTTGGAATGGCAACCCGATTATCAATGGGAAAGTGGAGATGATGGGAGCCTGACTAGGCCAATCATATCACACAGATCCATCTCCGTCAGAGTGGGTCCGTCTGGCCAGCCATATCACGGCCTGCGTCGATTGCCGCCCTCGACTTGTAACCTCACTTCTGCACCACACCTGCAATACGAATAACCTCACGTTATTGAGCCATTCGTTTCACTTGAGTGACCCTGTGATACCAAAACTAAGGGATAGCTTTAAGTTCATCCCGATTTCTTCCGCCAAACCCCAACATCGCAGCTATTGGCTCTCACCAGAAGTCATCTCGCTCCAAGGGCCACGGCAGCTCCTCTTATGGTGGCCTGCTCCTCCATATGGAGAGAGCTTCCACGCCATTCTTGCGGAGTCAGAAAGACGCTTGAGAGTGGCGAGCCGCTGGAAGGTTTAGAACTGCCAAACGGGCAGAACCTAAAAAGACGCAGACACCTCAAGTCGGCAGGTTAAGTCTCCAATCTAGTTAGCTACATCCCTGTTCAGGGTTCTCGACCCGAAAACGTCGGCGTTGCCAACCTTGGCACAAAGCTCCCGGAAGAAAGCGACGGAATATTGGCTCAGAATGAGCTGCGAGTCTGATTTTTCGTTGAAGCCCTGGGGATTGTACCAGTCTGCAACCCCGACGGCAGACGCGATGGCATAATCTCCGGCTTCGGGACGCTTGCCGGCGCGCCGCTCCCCGATGGCGACCATGTCCATTCGCGACCTCACCTTCACAAACTACGCCGTTCCTGTCTCATTGAGCATCTTGACATTGAGTGATGTCTCAGAGAGGTTGCTGACCAGCAAATAATTGGGCTTCTTTTGGTACGTGCGTCCCTCTGTGCGGCATTTTCCGCCTCCAGTTGATCAATGGGCGTCGACCACCTCAAGCCGTGTTTTGTAGGGGACAACCTGCTCGCAAGGGTTGCCTTGTTGAAGAAATCGTACATTGACTTCTCGTTTGAGAACTCGCTAAGTTTTCGTTGTTTGGCAAAAGGTTCCAAGCTGTTCATTCTCGATCGGTACTGGGACATGTCGTCTACTGTGCCGTTGCTGCTGCTGGCACTCATACCGCCCAGATGAATCTCTGATGGTGACGCATGATGTATGGTCTCGGCTGAAATCCGTGGGGGGCGATGAGGAGTCGAGGTGGAAACACTTGTATCCTACATCAAAGCAAAAAACTGATCCAAGACTTGTATTCTGCCGATCTGCCCAGTACAGAGTCTTGACGTAGTAGCGCAGGCGAAAAGGCTCCCAAGACTGATCGCAAATCTAGATGTCAGGCCTCACACGCGCCTCCTGGAGCGTCCAAAGCGACGTGAAGCATCTGTTGACATGAATTTAGGGGTCTCGCTCTGACTCGACAACGTTCATCGCATCGCCATCGAGGAGATGTAGGAGGTCGTTACTGGACGAGGCTTTCCAAGGGGGCCGCACATTCTGGTGATCAAGCCGGAAGCAGTTCCCGACCATCTTTTTGCGGTATAACATTGACGGGTAGGTCTGTAGTAGCAGCCAGCTCCCATGGCGGTCACGGCAGGTATCAATCGCATGCCCTCCAGCCCCGACAGCATCATGGCATTCATCCAGGCAACGGCAGTAGACGCCTGTCCAAAGACACCGGCTTACTTGCCAATCTCCAGGACTTCAATGGCTCGCAGCCTAGGTTCAGCTCAAGGCGCTCCTCCCCATAGGTTTCAAACGAGGTAGAACCATACGTAGGGCTGGTGACAGGATACCATTCTCAGTTGCTCCAGCAGCTCTTTAACGTCCCAGATTCTGTTGAGAGGAACCTCCTAGGGTACACAGGGAATTACGACCAAGTTGTTACCCTTTTCTAACAGCCCTATGCGTAACTAACAGCAATATAGTCAAGAGGCCTAACTATAGTTATAGTTTCTACAGTTTTAGAGATCCCCCTATCCTATAGGTAGAAGGGAAAGTTGCTAGTTATTTAGGCTTTATAAAGCTAGGGAAGAAGGTTGCAAACAGTATTTGTTTTGTTTCTTCCTAGCATTGCACTAGAGTACAGCATGCTTGTCTTGGAAACCTGATTAGGTCCTGCAGTCATGATATCTATAAGGGCTTAGGACTAGCTTGCATCCCTGTTACTATTAGCAAAGCTTGCAGTAATGCTCTAGAGTTCTTGCAGCAGCTGACTGCAAGAGTAGTAAGTGTACTTCTCCTAGAATTTAGATTCCTTTTCTACAGCTTTAGACGTGCTGCAGGGCTCCGTTTTAGTCTTATGTCCTGTTGCTACTTTATTACCTACTTGTTGACGACATGCTGCGTTTGCTGCAGCTCTTTAGTAGACTAAGAGCACCTTAGGCATTGTTAAGATCTCCCTACTCTTAAGAGTTTTAAACATAAGTTTAAAACAGATGCATAGGGTCTTTGTAGTAGTGCTTATCTAATTTGTTACTTGCGCAGTTTCTACATGCTGCAATACGTGTTACTGCTGACAACGTTAGTACAATTGACTCTTATGGTTGCGATAGGTTGAATACTGAAAACTTAAGTCTTAAGGTTTTATTAAATTCCTACTTAAAAAGAATGTAAAGAGATGCTTGCTGGGGCTAAGAGAGAACTGTAGCAAAAGGTAATTATCCTGCCTTTTAAATAAAAGGAAACATAAGATAGACTAATACTTAAAAGTAGAGAATGCCTAAAGAGACTTCTACTTAAAGATTGCCTTCTAGTGTAGATGCAGCTTAGAATTAACGTAGTCTAAGTAAGCATTAATGACGTAAGATATAGGCGAATCTTTGCTTAGGCTACTGTAGGCTTATTAAGTTTTGCTGAAAGATCCCTTAAGGATGTTAGATCCTAATGTAATTAATGTCTATTTAAAGTAGCACCTCTAATTCTCCTAGGATGCACCTTAGAAGTAACACTTGCAGACTAAAACCTATAATTTGTTAATTAAGTTAAACGGCAAGTAAGACCTGCAATAAGGCAAAGAACCTTAAGGCAGTCTAGACCTTAGTGTTATTAGTTTGCATGCATATACTTATTACGACAGCAAATTTAATAGCTTAGCTTAGTTAGTTTATTAATAAAGTTAAACTCTAGGCAGTTTGATTAGCAGTAGGCACAACCTGTTCTTTCCGTTAGACTTAAACACATGTTTTAGGCTGATTTCTTAATGCGCTGTTACCTTGCTGTTAGATGGAAATTTAACTATGTCTAAACATTAGCGAAGACTTACAGAAAACAGAATTAACAGCTTTTGCAAGGGCCTAAGCTTCTACAGGAATAATTAATAATAATAATGTTTAAAGGTAATGTAGTAGTAGCGAGTTTTAAACAATCTCTAATCTAGAGTCTCTAGGATAACAGCAGCAGTAGAATAGTAAGGAGGACTATAATATTTTAAGTTGTATAAGATTTTCTGTTCTATCTGTCTTCTAACCTAGGAATAGAAATATTTTAAATACAAACTATAAAACTACTTTACAATAAGAAAACTTGAGTATTAAGTGTAAATACTGCACTCTAGACTTTAGGAAGTTCTAGTTGTAATAGAAAATGTTAGCTGTAGTCTCTAGGTTTGTATAATAATAGGGACTAACCCTTTAAAGCTTAGAGCACTTAAAGCGCCTGTTAAAAGCGCCTCTGCTAATGCAAGCATCTAGGTAGTATCCAGCAGGATACAAGTTAGTGCATTTGCCTAGCAAGGAAGGGCTGCCTAGACTGGTGCACGACGCCGCGCATTAGCTGCCCCTATTGCCATTAGTGCCGTCCTTTCTGCAGGAGACATAGCTTTTAGGGCACCTTAGCTCTACACAGGCAGAGAGAGGACCTGCAGCAGCAAGAGAGAGCATAGCACTTACAGCAATAGTAAGAGTGCTAAGGAACTACATTTTAATAGGAAGATCTTAGTAATCTAGTATTAGTTAGTTAAAAAAGAAGTGTAACTAAGTTTGTAGTAAGTATAATACTAGTAGTAAGTGTGATATTGATAGTTAGAGTAATAAGATGTGAAATTAGAGGAGGAAATCTCTATTATTTATAGTCTAAGAACCCCTTTATCTAAACCTATTGTCTAGTATTAAGGACAATAAGTCCTAGACCCTGTTACAAGGCTGTTATCTAAGATATATTGCGCTAAGTGTAAATTATAAAACTGTAATAACTATAGAAGCAGGATGTAGCTTATAATTCTTGGCTTTGCTCTTAGGTTTGTAGATTAAGTAGAGTTATGCTAGCCCTACTAAATGCGTAGAGAACAAACTATTTAGCGCTCTAACCTTAGATTTAGAGTTGTGCACATTCTACCTGCTGCAGGGCCTTATATTAACTAAGGTAGCTTAGCCCTTATGCTGCACATTAACTATAACTTAAGTTAAGACAATTGTAGTTATAGCTTTAGTTTATCTGTTTAATTTAGATGTATCTATAAGCCTAAGGTTTTATAATACTAAAAGCCTAATAAATTGTTTCTATCCCTATGAAAGTACACTTAGCTCTAGCTGTTCTCCTTAGTGTCTTTAATATAACATTATCTAGAATTTATTACAAAGTCTTTACAATTTTAAAGTTAATGTAAATTACTTACTATAGTTATTTTAAGGCTCTTAACGAACGATTAGCACATCTACAGTAGAACGTTGCAGCAGAGGATTTTAACTATTTAGTTAACAGCAAAAAGGCTCTATAATCTACTTGTCTTTCTACTCTCTCCTACGCTGTTATTAGGGGGTACAAAATACACTAAAACACACTACTAAGGGCAATACAAGCTCTGTACCTCAAGGCTAGACTACTTTAAAACCTTATAACTGTTAAGGCTAGAGGTTTGTAATAGTTTCTAAATTATTATTTAGACTTTGGTATCTGTAGTCAGCCTAGCAGTAAGGCGTGCAGTTAGCCCTGTATCCTAACAATCTAAAACTTACAGGCTGGAGTCCGCAGCAATGCCGCTTACATAGGTAACCTGTAGAGACTTTCTGTACGCAGCCGCTCAGCCCATAAAAAAGATTAGTATATATCTTAGGTATATTGTTGTTGTTGTTGTTGTATTTAACGCTATGGCGGCAAGGGTGGAACCCTTGTTGCAGACCTCCTGAGGGGTATGTAGCGTAGAGAGCTGTAGGCTAGGACTACATACTTTATACATTACCCTTCCTTTCATCCTCTAAATCCTGCCTAATAGCTACTATACGTTCTATCTATCCCTAGTTCCCACTAGTTCCCTAGATTTATTGCTTCCTGTCTATTCCCTATAAGGTTTTAGTAGGCTGTCTAGATCCTATACTAAAGCCTGTTCCCTAGTAGCATAGATAGATCTTCTAGAAGAAGTTTATCACGCAGAGGAAGGCCTTAATGTTACGACCCGACAAGTTACAGGTGACACAGCCCCACCAGACAAGGCAGGGCGCGGGCGGCACAGCATTTGTATGGACAAGAAACAAGGTCATACGGATGACTCCTCGGAAACGGAAGAACTAGGGAAGGTCACGTGAAGATAAGGAGGACCGACAGACGATAAGCGGTCCACGCTAGGGACCGACTTTCAGATCGCACCTTCTCCTGTAAAAACTTTTTCTTGGCACCCAGTGTTAAGAATTTTTAGGTTTTTGCAGGGCTTCGGCCCGTACCCCTAACGGGTCTTATCATCCCCGTCTTCACTTTCGGACTCGTCTCTCAACACCACCACAGCACCCCTCCCCTTCAATCCTCTCACAACACCAAACACGACGAGACCTCCCCCGAAAGTGAAGTAGGGCGAGAGTTCAGAAGCTTTGAAGGTCACTCTCGCCCTCGCCGATCCGCGCGTCCGCTAGCCTGCGGCGCGCTGTGCCCGCCGCGTGCGGGCCACCACTCCAACAAGGGCTCGAATTGCCCTTGTCCACACACCAAAGCCCCGGCACAAAAGTCAGGACATTTTCTGTCTCCGTGCCAGACCTTCTGTCTGGAAGGTCTTGAACACTTTCGCTCCTGCCAGAGCCTGACTAGTTCAGGCAGTAACGGAGAGCGATTGTTGCGGGCTCCTGTATCGCCATCGGCTGGGAGCCGACTTGCTGTATGCCTTCTTTGCTTCGCTCCAATCAAAGTGGAGAGGAGAAAGGCGTGGAACCACATTACGACCGGCCGTGCTAGGTTTTTCCCCCTTGTGGTTTTTCCTAGCACTATCCGAACTACTTTCCTTGTGGATGAAGCGACCCGGGAAAAGGATGACGGATAAGAGAATTCTGGTCAGGTGAGAAGATCCGCTTCAACTTGGAGCGGTTTGAACAGGAGCGTTAGGTGAAGACGTAGCCCTGTAACATAGTTTAGATTAGCATAGACCATGTCGGCATTGCGCCCGGCACGTCTCTTGTCGCTCGAGACGTTAAATTTACCAACCAACCAACCAACGACTTTCAGATCGCGGTCCAGGGTTGAGGACCGACTTCAAGATGTCGGTCCCAACAACAAGACCTAAGGATATAAGGACATTCATTCCACATAGATAGATTACCTTCCATAGCTCTTCAGCAATCAACTTCGTGATTCACTCTACCATAAGTGACTCTTAGATTATCCTTCTGTTGTGAAAGACAAGTTATCCACGCCTTGAGTATACGATTGATCACCGCATCCTCACCAACAAGATTACCAACAAGCCAGCAAGACCCCAGCACTGTTCATTGAGTACTGACCTCAGCTACCTGTTAGCAGAAACACCACTGTCGGATATCTGACCGTAACACTTAAAGCCTTTTAGGTTAGTTATTAGTCCCTTAAAGTATTACTTAAGGGATCCTATAGGTCCTATAAGGTTAAGCAGACTAGTTAGGTAGAGGGTAGGCTACTGCTGCCTCCTCACTAGGGTTGCTAGGCAGTAGACTAGATAATCTACATCCTTTACCTCCCTGCAGGAGTAGGTTAGCAAGGCTTTAGTATAGTTAAAGCGTTAGTAATAGTATTTAAAGTCCTTGTAACCTAACTAGGCCGCTAAGAGGTAGTAGAGGGTGCTCTGTAGTAGGGTAAGTTCAGGAGGGTAGAAGACGTATAGCCTTAGTCTAAGCTAGGTGTACTGTTTAGTTACCTCTTTACCCTACTACTATCTATACTAGTTTTGCAATCTCTCTCTAGCAAGCTGTCTAATCCTAGAGAGCGTAGCTAGTTAGCCTAGAGGGACTAGCAGCGCTATGCCCTCCCTAGCTAGTTAGTCTGCCTCTTTATTACCCTTAATCCCCTAGTGCCCTAGCGCCTAGTAGGTGTAGATGTTGTATATCTTAGCAGCTGCTTAGATCTTAAGCACTGCTGCTTGTAAGGAGTCTAAGGCCTTACCCTATATTCCTTAGATAACACTAGTGTTATTAATGCAGATGTATATTAGCTAGCCTTAGGAGGTTAAGAGGGCCTGCTAGAGTCCTATCCTTGCTCCTTCAGCCTTAGCGTTAAACACCTCTGCTAGACTAAGTTAGCTGCAGCCCTAAGCTACGCGCCTGTTGCTGCAGTAGATAACAAACCTATATCCTATAGCTCTATTTGTTGCTTTAAAGCTATCTAAAAAGACAACCAAGTAGTTGTCTAGTATAGTCTTAAGCTAGGCCTAGAAAGCTTTAGCTGCCTCTTTCTTACTCTGCAGGACTATAAGGTCCTGTAAGCTTAGGAGGTATTGCAGTTAGATAAGTGTAGGTTTTAGGCATTTTAGTGCAAGGTCTGCAGTCTATTAAAGCCTTATCTGCTGCTGCCCTTATTAGGAGAGCCTTGCAACAAGAGGGTGTTGTAGGTTAACCTTCTTTAGACGTGCTGCAAAGTAGAGGCAGACTGCTTCTAGAGCTACCTTACTTAGTAGTAGTCTAGCATCCCTAAGAAGGCTGCATGTTAGAGTTGTTTTCTAGGCTAGCAGGATTGCTCTTGCTGCTGTTGCAATAACGCTTTTAACCTTACGCGCAAGGCTCTTCTAGCCTATACTAACTAAGCCTGTCTAAGGGATAAGGTTGCAGCTAGTATTAGTAGTTCTGCTAGAGGCTAGCTTAATTATGCCTCTATACTAGGTCTTAGCCTTATAGAGGGCAATTAGTAGGATGTAGGAAATTACAGCCTTGCGTATAGCAGCAGCTAGAAGCCTGCCTTTTGTATTTGTTAGGTGTCTAAGATGTTAGGCTGCCTTCTTTGCTGCAGCTAGCTTTATTTTAACATAGTGTTAGAAGGAGAGCCTCTTGTTAAACTAAACCTCTAACTAGTAGATAGGCATAATAGATGCTTAAATTTCTAGTTCTCCTGCCTTAATCCCTAGTAGGTCTCTTTATTGCTTGTGTTTTCTTGTAAAGTAGATAGCTTTAGACTTGTTGTAGTTAAAAGCAACCTTATTCTTAGCTCCCTAGTTAAGGATGCATATAATCTCCTAGCTAAAGATTATAGTATTACTCTTAAGTAAGAGGCTTACAGCTAGAAGGCTAATGTTGTCTGCATACCTAAACTATTGCTTTAGGTTATCTGCTAGGATATCTGCAATATAGAGAAGAAAGATAATAGGAGACAGTAGGGAGCCCTAGGGCAGCCTGCAAGCTAGCAGGAAGTCTTCTATTATTGCATCCTCTAGCCTAACTCTAGCAGTTTAGTTTAAAGTAAAGTAGAATATTAGTCTAATTAGGGTATAAAGCTAACCTTATTAGTGTAGCTAGATAATTAGCTAGTTCTAGAGGATAGAATTAAAGGCACCTTAGATGTCTATTATTACTAATATAGCTATAAGCCCTTTATTAAGGGCTATCTTAATGTTGTAAGTAAGGTAGGTAGTTAGGTTAACTGCTAACCTGCTAAGTAGAGCCCCTATTTGTTGTAGGCTAGTTACCCCTTCTAGGATAGTAAGGTAGGATATTCTTCTAGATATTAGCCTCTTAAGACCTTTCCCTAGGTAGGATAGCAGGGCTATTAGCCGCTAGGATCCAGCCTTTAAGAAGTCTGTTTTCCCTACTTTCTAGATTATAGCAACCTCTACTCTGCAGAAAGGCTAGGGGAAGTAGCCTGTCTGTATATAGGCTTAGAATAGTTGTCTAAAAGGCTTAGATATAAGCTTCTAGTAAGCCTAAAGCAGCTGTATTGTAATCCTATTAATGCTAGAGGTTGTAGTCTTTGTTAGGGTAGCTACCTTTAGCTTATCTCTACTAATAGCATTATGCTAGGGTATCTATTATTAAGGGACTGTAGGGACGTTAAACAGGTCTCCTAGTAGGTTATCTTAGGCACTAAACCTCTCTAGGAGGGCTTTTTAGAGTGCCTAGGCCTTACCTTAAGTATTATTAATTATCTAACCCTCTACTATTAATAGGGGGGCTTTAACCTTTAGGCTAGCCTTTTGCTAGCTTATAATCTTATAGAGTTCTTAGTCTAAGGAAACTTTATTAATCTTATTAGCCTAGTAGGCCTGCTTTGCTTTCCTAACTATCCTTAAGAAGACCTTCTGCTCTTTAAGGATAGCAGGGCGTAGGGTAAGAAGGCGTAGGGTCTGCTCTAGCTCTTAGGCTTATTAGCAGCAGGCCTTGCAATACGTTTAGTAGGCTACTACGCACTCCTCTGTCTACTAAGAGGCCCCCTTCCTATGCTTTCCTTATTTCTTCCCTACAGCCTAGACAGCTGTTAAGAGAAGGTTAGCTATTCTTCTAGCTTAGGTGTCTAACTTAGCAGGGGTAGGTTTATCCTAGAGAGTAGGTAAGACTAAGGCTTCTGCTTTAATTAGGTCTCTAAACTAGGGTAGAGCTAATTCTAGGACTAATAGTAACTGTAGTTAATCTGTCTGTTATTATTATTGCTTCTAAAGCAGGATTGTTAAGATAATTGCTTAATAATTAGCCTTTAGGTGTAAGTGTAGGCTAATTACTACGCATGCTAGGGGGATGTTTAAGAAGGTAAGGTTAAGTATATACCCTTAGGCATAGGTTGCAGTCCCTATCTTGCTAATAAAAGACAGGCTGTAGCTATCTACCTAGTCTGCTATATTATCCCCTCTATTCCTATTCCTTAATCTAGGCTCCTAAGAGTAGTAATAAGCGTTAAGGTCCTCTACTATAAGGACTTTTTCTAGCAGCCTGTATCTTAGGAAGGTTGTAGTTATATAATTGTAAGGATCTTCTAGTTGCCTGTATACGTTAACTATAGTAATTGCATTATTAACTGTAATCTATAAGATGTCTCTTGTCTATACAGGCCTCTACTGCTAGGCCTTCTACTTTATCCCTTTCTATATGTAGGTTATAACCTTAGGTCTAGTTTCCCTATCCTTCTAAAAGTCTACTAAAATGTAGGAATTAAAACCTAGGTGTATATTAATTTGCATTTTGTTAATATAGCCTATCTAGGGTTCCTAGACTAGTATAATGTTAATCTGCTTAGCCTAGTAGAGCTTTAGGAAAGCTGTATATGCTAGCAACTGCTTCCCTACGTTGCACTAGGCTACGCATAACACCTGTAGAGAGACCTGCTTTAGCTTACGTCTCTAGGTTAAGCTCTAGGTAGGTGTAGGCATTAGCAACATTATAATCCAGTTTCTAGGCTACCTTCTAGCTTCTGTTTAAGAGGGGTAGGATAGCGTAGTTAGTCTAAGCAGTGCCCTCTACATCCTTAGGTTTGTCTTTACTTATGCTGCTGCTATTAGTATCCCTATCCCTAAGGCATACAATTAAGCTCTTTAAAGGTATCCTTGTATGTAGTTGCTTAGAGCTAAGCAGTTAATTCTAGCTAGGGGGAGGGAGTTCCCTAGGCTGTTAGGTGTTCTTCTAAAAGGCACTTAGACTAACCTTGTAGAGGGCGTTGTATGCCTTCTATCTAACCTTACAGATCTAGGCCTACTCCTTCTAGTCTAGGAGAGTAGGGATGCTGTTTATTATTATAGGCCTTGCTAGATAATTCTTGTAGCTAGCCTAGAACAGGCTGCAATAGTTTGCATACTTTAGTTTAGCTATATAGGGCCTAGTCTTATGTAAGTCTAAAGGTCTGCTGCAGTTGTTGTAAAGCAGCTGTTAGTTGCAGTAGCTGTTTAAGTAGTAGCCCTAGCAGCTAGGGTTGTATCTAATAAGCGTCTTCCTCTTCTAAATAAGTTAGGACCTGCTGCTTTAGTTAAACAGTCTAAAGGGCTGTACCTCTATTAGGAATAAGATAACCTAAAAGACTTTATTTGTAATAGGGTTTAGCCTAAGGCGGGATTGCTAGGACTAGGTAGGCTTCTGTCTTGTCTAGGTAAAGACCTTATCCTTAATTAAGGTGGCTAGGTCTAGGGCGTCCCTGTTAACGCTCTACAGTTTAGCTAGGCAGCGTAGGATAACGTAGGTAAACTACTTTATAGGGGTCTCTATCTTGTAAGCCCTTAAGCAGGCTGCTAGTTTCTACTTGTCTGCTAGGAGGCCTTACTAGATCTGCTTGTTTAATAGCCTTAGTAAGTATCTAGTTGCAATGTAGTAGATGTAAGGGATATCTGCTAGTTAGAGGCTAAAGGTCTAGTAAACTGTCTAGCGTAGGGCAAAAGGAGCGTTCTTTTAGGTAGCTAATAGGCCCTCCTCTAAGATGCAGGTAAAGACCCTAAGGTCCTCTTTTAGCTAGGGTTAGGGCTAGGGTAGGGCCTAGGATTTTATCTAAGGTCTAGCCTGCAGGCAGGTTAGAGCTAGGTAGGGGTCTAAAGCTGTAACTAGTACTAAGGCTATAACAGCAGCCTAGCTCTAGTTTAGTGTTAGAGCATATTCCTTGTTAATAAGCTTCTTTAGGGCTTAGATTATATAGGCTGTAGCCTCTTTTACAATCTGCTTCCTAAGGCCCTTAAAGCTAGAGATAATATTATTAATAGACTGCGCAATAGTTAAGAAGACATCCTTGCAGGCCTTATAGTGCTTAGCCTCCTTATTTAGAGCAGATAAGATAGAGCTAGTAGCAGTCCTACTAGTAGCTGGAGTTAAGATTAGAGGCCCCTTTGCTGTTAGGGGAGCTAGGTTAAAGGTATTAGGCTAGCTTCCTGCAAGGCTAGGCTAGAGTAGCTAAGTCTTAGTATTGCAGCAGCGTTTAGCCCTTAATAGAGAGGTTGGCTCTAGAGGTAGCCTAAAGCCCTAATTAGGGCTGGCTGGTAAGGCTGGCAGCAGTCTAATGCCTGCTAGAGGCTGTAAGGCTATTGCAGAAGGGCTCTAGAGCAGAGAGGTAAAGAGTTTTTAGCTGTTAAGGATTCTAGTAGTTTATTACCTAATTCACTAACAGCAGATGCTAAGAAAAATTAGGCAAGAGGGAAGTTGTTAGAAGCCTTTGTGTAGCGCTTTAGTAGAGAAAATATAGTAGCATAAGAAAATAAATGCAACCTAAGCATATAAGCTCTAGATCAACCTCTGTTGCTAACTAGACTACTACTTCTAGCTGTATGTTTATTAGAGACGTCTACTTAAGTTCTTACTGCTAAGTCTAATACTTAAAGTTGCCTATTATTCTATTTAAATACGAAGCGTGGCGCATAACTGCGTACTGCATAGGCGACAGGAGGCTGTGTAGCGTAGCATAGGCTTCTGTTGATGTGCGTTGGAGATACTGTGTAGCGCCTAGGAAACTGAAATGATGACAGTGCTCCGTTGCATGAACCATCCAATTTAGGGGCAGACTGTTTAGGCTATTTAGACCTGTTGCAGAAACGGAGTTGCTTACCTGCTGTGAACAGGTGGAGTTATTAGTGCCTAAGCTGTATGAGGTAATTTGCGTATAGTGAGCTATTTTAGTAAAGCTAAATACAGGCATGCATGGTGTATATTGATATCTTACACTTATGTATACCTTAGACTAATTAGTAGGCAATCTAGTAGTAGCTTTTCTTATTAGGAAGCTACTAACATAATAGCTAATTCTAACTTTAAAAAGCCTATACATACCCCTAAGCTAGATGCTTTCTATACAGCTGTGCAAATTAACACTGTATAAGTGCTAAGAGGCTTCTTATCTTTGCAGAAAGACCTAAGACAGTTTTGCTAGCTATAGTGCTGCACTGTACGTCTATGTAAAAAGCATTAGTGTAGGGGGATAGGTCTATTTTAAATGTTATTAACGTTTAGGATTAACTTACTTATGCTTGTTTTCTAGCTTTCCTCTCCTGTAATGCTAGCCCTTAGCACTAATGACTACAGTAAATACCTAAATAGCATCCCCCTTATTTAGGGAACTTGTTACAAGCCTTAGTATTATGCTTTTAAGCCTATATTGCTTCCTCTTCTGCACATACGTTTAATGTTTTAAAAGCTAAGAACAGCTGCAATGTACTCCCCTAATCTCTAGAACTAGACTAGCAATAGCTGCTAAATCTAGATGGAATGCAGAGCTAACTTGCTAGGTAATAGTGCAAGTAAGCAGAGAAGGCATGCAACTAGACTTGCTAACATCTATTTTTAGCTTTAGCAACTAGCTTAAACCTATTAAATTTAATAAATAGATGTATACAGTCTTTATGTGTAAGCAATAAGACTGTATAGAACATCTTAAAAGATCTAGTATGTTTTTCTAAAGAGGAAGCAGCTTATGCTGTTCTAGCATAGATTTGCTAACCTACAGCTCTATAGCAAGAAGTAGCGCCTAGCTATCTTAGATACTTATTCTAGGCCTCTGCTTTAGACGTTAGCTTAGGGCACCCTACCTTAAGGACGTTTTTAGCTTCTAATTTAGTGCCGTTCTAATCAAGCTTAACAAGAGTAGCCCCTTTATGTAGAAAATATAGATTACCTATTCTAGCACTAAAGGTCTATAGAAGCTTCTAGAACAAGCCTGTAGAGCTAAAACGCAAGTAGGAGATAGGCTAAAGAAGTTTGCCTAACCTAATAGAGTGCTGCTAAATCTGCTTACTTTAAAGCTGATAATGGGCGACAAGACGGGCTCCTTAGAGTCCTGAGGACGTAATGGTACAGCAGCACCTAGCCTTGTAGCAAGGAGCGCAGACTTTAAAATAGATTAAGGCCTTTTTTAGCTCTCTCTCTTTAGTTTCTAGCTCTAAATATAGAGTCTACAGAGTAGTAAAAAATGACAACAACTACAGCGTAATCTAGCGAAAAATATAGGCAGGCTATGCAACAGCTATTTTTAGGCCTAGCACAACTATAACGCTAGGATTATTTTCCTATTCTTTATTTTAGGGCCTAAGTTAGACTATTAGACAATACAGTACCTATCCTAACAATTGTGTTGTAGCGTAGGCTTTAACAGTTATAGGATGGCGTCTCTAAATTAGCACCTGCTTAAGAAGCAAGATAGGACTAATAAAAATTTTAACTAGGCAATAAAGAACTTGTTGTTATAATATAGCTAAATTAGGTAGCAATATAGCGCAGACGTATATATTTAAGTCTATTAGATGTATAAACACTATAAGTGCACTTCCTTAAATAAGCTATTATAGCCTAAGACTAAGGTAGAGATAGTAAGTGCAATTGTAGAGCAACTGCTTAAGGCTAATAATAGTGCCTTAAAGGAAAGAACGTACCTGTTCCTGTAATAAGAACGCCCCTAGACTTTATTAGTTAGTAAAGCTGTACCCTAACTAGCTACCCCTCTTCTCTAACTTGCAGACTAAGGGGGGCTGCTAAGGAAAATAATGCCTAGCATTGCAGTGATAATAGATACTTAAAAGCAGACAGCTGCAAGGTCCTAGTCTATTATGTTAATGTATACTATTTTGGCAACCTAATGGAGCTTAAGGAGAGATTAGAGGATGCAGCATGCTGCAGGGAACTAGTTAAGAGTAGCAGTTTATAAAGGGTATATAAAAGCTGCCTCTAAACCTTTTAGTTTATCTCCTATTACATAGGTCTTTGTTTTATAAACTTCTTAAAGCCTTTATGCATGTTTAGTGCTAAGGAAGACCTAATAATCTTTACGAAAGTAGCTAAGTAGTGTCCTGCTTTTATTAGGCTTAATAAGAAGGTGTATTAAATCTGCTGTAAAGACTTCTGTACTAGTTAAGATAAGCAGCCTAATTTAAGGTAGCTTAAAGGTTAATAGAGAAGACCTTTAGCTAGCAGCAAGCACTACACTGCAATGCTATTATTTCTTTATGTAAGTCTATTATATACTATATTGCATAGATATACAGCCTTCTAGTGCTATTAAAGTTGATTCCCTTAAGCTTAGCTAGGTTCTTAGCGCTATCTGTAGGGAAAGCTATGATTAGTAGTAGGCGAGCACTAAAGAGCACTAACAGGGCTACACGCCTGCTCTAGGTACCTATATTAATTAGTGTCGGAATCGAACCGGCGACCTCGGCATGGGATTAATCCGGCCGAGGGAAGGTACGGGCAATAAGTGGCCCGGGCGATTAAGTGGGGCGGCAGGCCCATATCCTTCGCCTGGGCAGGCGCCAAGCCCACCTTCCACTTTCACCTAAGCAAGCAACCACCCACCGAATCACCGAAGCAATCATCACGATATCTGTGAATAGCTTCATCGATTAATACCCTGCCCCTGTGATCCGAAAGTTATACCAACACTGATCAGTGATAACTGTTACAGGTTATCACAGACCGGCAAGGGTAATTATCTTCACAGACGAGGCGGCAGCAAGGGTTCGTCCCCCTGTCGCGCTAACAGAAGTCATCGACAAGGGCACCAGTCCCCTCGATAACTGACGCGTCCATCACGCTATTTTCAGCAGCCTCAAGAACGAGGATCACAGGCATAGTTCGACTACCCTGCGATCAGGCAATCTTCTGCTGAAAATACCCTCACTTTTCGACCTCTTCGCTGACGGTTGATTCACCATATCCTTCGACCGATCACCAACTTCGCTGAAAAACAGCAGGAGCGAAAATTTTCCTTCTTCTTTCACCCACGCCACGGTTCAGACTTTTTCACTTTCCGAATCGTCCGACCGATCGGTTCAGCTGCACCGTTCACACCTGCTGAACCGCCTTCCGAATACCTTCACTTTCATCACTGCTGACCAAGGGAACTGAGGGACCGACAGCGGTAATTTCTCCGTCAAACGAACGTATACGCCCCCGACGCTTCGGCTGAGGGGAAACGCCCGTGATCGTGACGTTATTCGACTGCGTCCTTCATATCCCTCAGCTTTCCTTCCACCTCTTTCACCTCATCACATTCAACTTCATCTCACCCTCCCCCCAGGGAAGATCCATCATCATCATCAATCATCATGTCGACCATCAACTCTGCCGGCCGAATTGACGTTGGCGAGAATGGGACCATCCTGATCCCGCCGAACCACTCGAAATACGTCAACCCAGAGCTGTGGGACGATCCGAACTTTGCTCCCGACAAGGCAACCACTACTCGAGTCTCCACCTTCATCGTCAGAATGATGACCGAGTGGCGGATTGAAGGGACTTTCGGCCGGGCCTTATGGGCGAGATTCGTCACTGAGTTCGACGGATGGACCGGTGAGACCTTCGCTCTGGCCCATCCCGCCCTGCTTGAGACCTTCCGAGAGCACCTCCTTCGGTATGGAGTACTCGTTGAGTGGGGAAGGGATCAGAGCAGAGCCACCTGCCTGGAGGAAGCCCTCAATCGCGAGCGTTTTCGATACTGGACGGAGGATGAGTTTGACGTGATCTACGAGAAAGATCCCAGCTTTGCGGCCCACTGCGCCGACACTCACTTCGTCAATGAGATCATGAATCCTCCGCGGCCCGGAAAGGAAGCCCGCGAGGCGGCGAAGCAACGACAGCCAGCCTCGGCCAGCCCGAACCTTCCGGGCACACCGAGCCCTCTCTCACCCTTCGTCCCCTCACCGATTCACCTCCAGGGCAGAGGGACCCCATTCAATCGACAGTCAAATCACCAGGCTCCTCCGGGATTCTCGAGCGACCCTCCGATCAACCACGGCCATCGACGATCGTACCCCTTCGAAGGGCATCAACAACGTGATCAGCGCGGACGTGGCGGATACCCTCCTGAACTTACGCCGCCCGATCGACCCACGCCGAAGCAGTTGAACGATCTCGTGAAGTTATACACCAGCGCCGAGATGAAATACGGCGGCGAAAAATACGACGTTATGGAGATCAAGTTGACGATCTTTCGAGAAAACTGCAACAACGTGGGCATCATCAATGACCCCCTTCACCTGGGCATTGCCTTCCCTACCATGCTCAAAGGCAAGGCTGCCGATTTTTACTTTCAGCGTCTCTGTGGCCGTGGCCCACGTGACTTTTTCATACTGGCCGACGCGGTCCGAAGCCACTTCGAGACCGAAGAAACCGTCAAGGCCTACCTCGCCGAGTGGCAACAGATCACTTTCCATCAGATCGAGGCATCTGAGCCAGGAAAAACGAAGGCCGAGATCCTCGAGTTGATGATCTCTCGCCTCAACGTCATCCAAAGGGCACTTCCTTCTTTATACCAGACTGACGACTTCCTCAGACTGCAGCTCCTCAACGCCTGCCGAGGCGTGCCTGAAGCCCGACTTTGCCTCTTCAACCCATCGGCAACGCTTGGAGGCGTCTGCAGCCAGCTTCGATCGGCCATTGCGACCGCTGAGAACGAAGCAAAAGTGGCCCGTCAATTCGTCACCTATGAGCCTCATGGTGGCGGTTACCATTCCCCTCACGGGCAGCACTTCACCGATCGCACATACCACGGCAACGGTAAGGATAACCGATACGGAGGCAAGGGCCAAGGTCAACGGCGAAACGACCGCCCTACGCCGACCGACCGCAAGTGTTACGTCTGCAAGCGGCAAGGCTGCTATTCGACGAAGCATACCCCTGAGGAAAGGCGTGTGGCATATGACAAATACAAGGCCAACAAGCACACCCAGGGCAAAACCGGTGACGCGGCGTACCATGCCTTCTTGACCATCTATGAAGGCGAAGACCCTTCCTTCACTGACGAGAATAGTGAGGAGGACCTCACGCAATACCTCCAAGGTATCACGATCGAAGAAAGAGCACCCCCAACCAAGACCGACGACGATGAGTCCTTTCACATGACCACTGCTTTCTTCGGCGAGACCAACTTTGATGGAAAGGCCATCATGGGCCAGTTGGCTGATCAATCCTTTACCCACTACCTGACTAAGGCTGACCCCAGTATTCGGCAGCACATTCAGAAGTTGCAGCCTTCGGGCCCGATCAACGATTTGACCGATTCGAAGTCATCGACAACCCCCCCGTCGGCCCCCTCGTCTAGCTTCCTTCTCGATCGGTATTCGTCAGAGGTATTTCAGGGCATCTTGCCAGATACAGGCGCGGCAGGCCATTCGACGGCCGGGTACCCTCAAGTCGTTGCCCTTCGACGGATCCAACCAGCAAAGATTGATCCGGAGGAAAAGGTGACCGTTCGCTTCGGCGGCGGGCAGCCTATCGAGTCTTCTGGAAAGGTCACCGTCGATACCCCGCTCGGACCGATCGACTTTCACGTCGTGCCCGTCAATACCCCTTTTCTCCTTTGCCTTCACGATATGGATCAGCTGAGGATCCAATTCGACAACCTCAATGACGTTCTTCGCCAGGGAGACGTCACGGTGCCGATCGTGAGAAAATGGGGTCACCCATGGATGCTCTTGAGCCCACCGGAAAGGGTCATTGCTGCGGGAAACCATATGACTGAAGTCGAGCTGAGGCGCCTTCACCGCCGCTTCGGCCATCCTTCCGTCTATCGACTTCACAAGCTCCTACGCGAGGCCGGCCAAGACGTCCACCTTGACGCCATTCAGAAGCTGACGAAGTACTGCCATCACTGCCAACTTCACGGCCAAAGCCCCCACCGCTTCCGATTCGCCATCAAGGACGCTGAAGACTACGCCTTCAACCATGAGATCATTGTCGACGTAATGTACCTTGAGGGCAACAAGCCTGTCCTTCACGTCGTTGACGCTGCCACTGCCTTCAATGCCGCAAGGTTCCTGAAGGACATTTCGGCAAAGACCACATGGGAGGCACTTCGGCTGTGCTGGATCGACGTGTACCAAGGACCTCCAGATTGGATCATCGCGGATGCCGGCAGGAATTTCACAGCTGCCGAATTTCGCCACGAGGCCAAGGCCATGTCGATCGACGTCAAGATCATCCCCGTCGAGAACCACCACAGCGTTGGAAAGGTTGAGAGATACCACGCCGCTGTGCGCAGGGCCTACGAGATCATTCGGGAAGAATGCCCATCGCTGCCGAGAGACTCTGCCCTTCAAAGCGCCATCAAGTCCGTCAACGACACTGCCGGACCCGACGGCCTTGTTCCAACCCTCCTCGTCTTCGGCGCTTACCCCCGAATGACTGATGACTCCCCTCCATCGCCAGACATCACGCGACGCGTTGAGGCCATTCGGAAGGCCAGCGCGGCCGTCAGAAAGATCCACGCGAGGCGACAGGTCAACGACGCCCTGGCCACGCGCAACGGCCCAGATACTTCGGCCCTGAAGAAGCTCACGATCGGGTCACAGGTACGCGTGTGGCGCGAAAAGAAGGGATGGACCGGACCATTCCGACTTATCGACGTCAACGGCGAAACCTGCGTAATCGACGCCAACGGTCCACGAAACTTCAGATCTACTGTGGTCAAGCCATACCATCAGGAGGACTCAAGCGACAACGAGAAGGTCAATGAAGGGATCCGAGTGACCGAGAGGGACCTCCGCGAAATCGAGAAGACCACCGTTGTAGTCGAAATCCCACAACGCAACCGGGCTGATGAGGTGACGGATGCCTTCATGACCGAGAAGGAGGCCGCCGACCAGGCCCTCGCTGTGAAACTGCGAAATGAGGGCATCATCACCACGCCTGGCGCCCCTTTTGAGGAGTCGAACCGGAAGGAGGTTGATAACCTGATTGACCGAGGGGTATTCGACTTCGTCCTTTTCGACCCCGCCAGGCACAGGGGCATTCGCATCTTCAAGTCCCGAATCATCAATGAGGTCAAGGATCGGAGGATGACGGACTCGAATGGAAGGCGGAGGAGAACGCGGGGATATGGGGAAAACCTAGGGAAAGTGATGCCTAACTTCGAATTAATTGAGTTAGGCATTAACTTTTGAGGAATAATAAGGGCGCGCAATTGAGCGCAATAGGGCCAGATAGAGGGCCAATTGTACGATTAATGCGGCGGTTCGATTCCAGCAATCTTCCGACAAAAAGAGAGATTGCCAGTGTCGGAATCGAACCGGCGACCTCGGCATGGGATTAATCCGGCCGAGGGAAGGTACGGGCAATAAGTGGCCCGGGCGATTAAGTGGGGCGGCAGGCCCATATCCTTCGCCTGGGCAGGCGCCAAGCCCACCTTCCACTTTCACCTAAGCAAGCAACCACCCACCGAATCACCGAAGCAATCATCACGATATCTGTGAATAGCTTCATCGATTAATACCCTGCCCCTGTGATCCGAAAGTTATACCAACAATTAGGGTACATAATGATAAGCTAATCGCCCTACTCTATTTTAGGCTGCTAATCTAGTCTGTTGCGCTAGCATCTGTAGGCTAGCACTAATGTATGCTAGCATCTATATATGCTAGCATCTGTATATGCTAGCATTTGTGTATGCTAGCACCTGTGTATGCTAGCACCTGTGTATGCTAGCATCTGTATATGCTAGCATCTGTATGCTAGCTTGTAATAGCCTTATTAATTTGTTTTGCCTACACTAATAGCGTTTTAGGCTAATGTTGCTATAGGCATTTAAATAGATGCAGCTTAGAAAGATGTTAGGCTTGCAGCGTTTAGTAGAGACATCCTTAAGAATGAGATTAGCAGACCTAACGTTAGTTCTTCTTAGCTTCCTAGTTCCTTTTTCTTTAACTTACCTTTAAATAGTAAGAGCATCTAACGGTTATTAATGTCCTGGAAATTTTCTGTGTACTTACGCTAGGTAAGCTGCATCTAGTCTATTAGTTTTAGGCACCTGCTAGTTAACAGGCGTATAGGACTTACTACAGAAAGCGATATTGTTCTTGTTAAGAATATAGTAAAGTTGTATATAGCTAACTGCTGCTGCAGGAGGTTGTAAGTTTAATTCTAATAGATGCTAACGTTTTTAGGCACTAAAATTTATTTATTACTTAGGTTCTAGTTCTTTTTGTTCCTATAAGATCTCCTTGCTATTATTTGTACTTACTTAAGAAGTATAAATGACTAGAATTGTATTTGTTCCGTTTGCTGTTACCTTCTTAAAGCATGTTTTAGGAATTAGGTTGTTGTAATTAGTATTAAACAGATAGAACTGTTTCTATATATACTTTGCTGCTGTTTGTTAGACTAGTAATAAGTCTAATGCATTAACGTAAATCTTATTATAAATAACCTACCTGCTAGAGTCCTCTTGCAAAAAAAACTTTATAATAATTAGCTGCCTGCTTAATAACACGCCTCTACTATTATTATTATTATTTAAGGGAATCCCTCCTTAGACTCTATTAAAATTAAATTAAGTAACTCTTTAGTGTTGTTTTGCAGGCCTAAGGTTGTTTTCTTTAGAAGAAGGGCTTTTAAAGTCTTTAACTAATAAAGCTTCTTGTATCCTGTTTATAGTGTTAGTTAGTACGATTTCTATGCTACTTAAATGCTGAAATTGGTTCTGCCTAAAGTCTAATTTATTAGTAATGTTGTTAATACTCTTAGTAAGCTGATTTAAGCGGTCCTGTTGCTCTTAAACTAGCTGCTGCAGATAGTTAAGTTTAGCTTGCTTAAGTTAGGAAAGTTCCTTAAGCTGATCTAGTTTTAACTGTTCTTCTGGCTGCGCCGCTGTGTTTGTATGTGCTTTAGAACTAAGACCTGTTCTGTCTGCAGGATTAGCTCTATTAACCCCTAGATTAAAATAATGTAACGTAGTTCACAAGTGAGTGAGCCACACAAGTGAGTGAGCCACTTTTCTAGAATTTCGCACAACCTACCTTTCCCTTTATTTTTCTCCACCTACAACTATGGTACAACATTCAAATGAAAGCGATTTAGTCCTAGCACTAAATGCGCTCAGATCCGACCCAAAATTAAGCGTGCGAAAGGCTGCATCTCACTACAAAGTATCTCGTGCAACCCTCCAACGACGATACCATGGCCAACCTGCTAGACGCGATATCCGACCACCCTGCCAGAATTTAACCTCGTACGAAGAGGAGACCATTGTACGATACATCGTTGACCTGGATTCGCGAGCATTTTCGCCACGCCTTAGTGCTGTTCGAGAAATGGCTGATCGACTGCTTCGCGACCGCGGCGCGCGACGCGTCGGAACAAACTGGGCCTCAAACTTCGTACGACGACGACCTGAGCTCCAGACGCGTTTTAATCGAAGAATCGACTATCAGAGAGTCCTCTGCGAAGATCCGGACGCGTATCGCGCGTGGTTTTCCCTCGTACGAAACACAATTGCGAAGTACGGGATAGACGATACCGATATCTATAACTTTGATGAGACTGGGTTTGCGATGGGCAAGATGTCCTCTGAAATGGTTGTTACAGCCTCTGAACGACGTGGCAAGCCAAGAGGAGTACAACAAGGGAATCAGGAATGGGTTACAGTAATCCAGGGCATTGGGTCGTGCGGCTATTCTATCCCGCCGTACATCATCTTTGCAGGCAAGGTCCATCTTGACTCCTGGACGTGCGACAGCCCCCTCCCACCCGACTGGGTAATTACACTTACAGAAAATGGTTGGACGACAAATGAGAAAGGCCTAGAATGGGTACAGCACTTTGATTTCCATACAAGGAGTCGTACGAAGGGTGCTTACCGCCTCCTCATCCTTGATGGCCACGAAAGCCACCATTCTGTCGATTTTGAGCTATACTGCAAGGAGCAGAACATTATCACGCTCTGTATGCCCCCTCATTCATCGCACAAGCTCCAGCCGCTTGATGTCGGGTGCTTTAGTCCCTTAAAACGGGCGTACGGCCAAGAAATCGAGGTCCTTATGCGGGTGCACATTACGCATATTGCAAAGGAAGACTTCCTCCCAGCCTTTTATAAGGCGTACAACAAGGCAATGACAACATCAAACATTCAAGCAGGCTTCAGAGCAACTGGCCTTGTCCCGTACGATCCGGAATATGTGATTTCACAGCTAGATGTGAAGCTTCATACGCCATCACCTCCAGGTTCTTCTGCTGGCTTACCAGCAGCTTGGGTCCCAAAGACGCCAAACAACCCAATTGAATTCGATTCACATTCTGATTTTATTACGAATCGCATCGTACGACATCAGAATAGCTCCCCAACGTCAATTATTGGGTATATGCAGCAGCTGAAGAAAGGAATTATGGTGGTAGCCCATAACCAGGTTTTAATGCAGGCACAAATGACTGAGTATCAAGAGGCAAATGAGCGTATGAGCCGCCGTCGCCGTACGAAAAAAAAACAGCTTCAGAAAGGTGGAACACTTACAATCAATCAGGCAAAGGATATAAAGTCTCAGATTGATGTAACGGAGCAGTTACAGGTAGAAACAGGTCAGGGTAGTAGTCGTGCGAGGAGGACAGAAACGCGCGCACGACGATGTGGCATATGTGGAGAGACTGGCCATAATGCTCGCACGTGTCAAAAAGTTGAATCTACCTCTGAAGAAGAGGATTCAGAATAGTTTAAATTAATTTAAGGCGTTGTGGTTGATTTCTCTTATACATTGTTGTACGGGTAGTAGAAAAGTGGCTCACTCACTTGTGTGGCTCACTCACTTGTGAACTACGTTATTAGTTGTTAGTTAATAACAAAATCTGCTAGAGATAGATAGAGACTAAAATAAGATAAGTAAACTAATCTTTAAATAAAGAATAAGGTAACTTACGTTTGCCTAGTCTTATACTCTAACAGTATACTAGAAAGGAATAACTTTGTTTAATTACAGTTATAATTGTTGTTGCAAGGGATTCTACATTAAATCAGTAGCTCTAAGTGACGTTCGTTTATTTTAGAACTATGCGGCATCTCTAGAGCAGATACTGGCTTGGCTGTTGCAAATATCTCTGTTACTTGTTGTATGCATTTTTCGAAATTAGGATATTAGTAAGTTAAAGCACCTACTTCTAGGCCACCCCCACATATGGGCCACCTAAAAATGAGGGTATTCCCACTAACACTACTATATTTAATTAACTATTAACTAGGCCTAGATGCTACTATTATACAGCTTTTAGCTTTACTAGGGTAATTAGATGCGCTAGATTTAGCTATTACATCTTCTTTATTACTAGCCTTAACCTGCGCCTTCTGTACGTCTGCAATTGTAGCGAATTTGGAGTTTGGATCTAGCTGGACTGCCTTCCTCTTCCTCACTGCAGTATTGGTGACTTGGGCCTGTAGAAGCTCCAGCTTGTGCTGGGCAGTTGCTAGCTTATATGCCTGCTCGCTGAAGCCTTTTTTCACCTTCCTGAATAGAAGGCGTTGAGTAGAGGCATTATTGTCTAGCTCTGTGAATAGCTTTAGTTGGCTAGCCAGATCCTTTATCTTCCTTGGCGTCGACCATGCCACTGCAGATGACGCAGATGCCTATCCCTCAGCTTCCTTGCCTTCCTTGCCTCCAGACTGCCCTTTGCTGACCTCATTAGATGATGCTGGTGTTGATGGGAGCACTAGGGAATTCATTAGGGGCTTGGCCATAGAGACAGGCTATAGTCTAGTGTATTTCCAGCCCTTCCTAATGTTCTGCATCGTCAGGCCTAACAGACGAGCCCTCTAATAACAGCCTATGAAGTTCCTCTTGCCTATAATAGTAGAATTATTCCACTGACTAAGGTATCTAAGCTCTTTCCTATAGGCTGCCTTTACAGGGCTGAAGACTGACTGGTTAAGTGGCTGGAGAACATAGGAGGTATGTGGCGGTAAGAACAGTAGATAGATGTTATTTATATAACATAACCACATAAAGTCAGTCGTTGTGTAGCTCCTATGCCCATCCACAATCAGCAGTCTGGCCTCCTCCTTGCCCTGAGGGAGGGTCTGAGGGATGAAGACCTTCTGCAGCCATTCAACTGCAGTGGCATCTGTAGTCCATCCATTTTCTGTTGCTGTGAACTGCCAGCCTTCATAAGGGCCAAGATCCAGAGGAAACCACTGCTGCTGGACTGCCTTACCCTTATATATAATAAGGGGATGAAGTCTATAGCCCAAGGCTGAGATACACTCAATAATAGACACCCATGCCCTTGATCCAGGCTGTTTCTTGCGGACAGACTTCGTCTCAGACATCCCCAGCACCAGCCCATTAGAGCCTTGCCCCTCAAGGATACCAGTCTCATCCATGTTGTATCTGTTGGTTGGTTTGATGCTGATGATCTCTGGTAACGTCACATACCCACATTTCGGCCACCCCCCCATTTCGGCCACCCAAAAAGAGGGCATTCCCACCAACACCAGTATGTTCAATTAACTACTAACTGCACCTAGATGCCACTACAATACAGCTTTCTGCTTCACTAGGTAAATCAGACTCGCTGGATTCATCTGTGATATCCTCCTTTTCACCAGCTTCAACCTGCGCCTTCTGTACGTCTAAGATAGTAGCAAACTTGGTGTTAGGATCTAGTTGGACTGCCCTTCTTTTCCTTGCTGCGTTGTTGGTAACTTGGGCCTGTAGAAGCTCCAGCTTTTGCTGGGCAGCTGCCAGCTCATAGGCCTTTTCGCTGAAGCCTTTTTTCACCTTCATGAAAAGGAGACGTTGAGTCCTAGCGTCATTATCCAGGTCTGTGAATAGCTTCAGTTGGCCAGCCAGATCCTTCATCTTCCTTGGCGTCGACCATGCCACTGCAGATGAAGCAGAAACCCATTCCTCATCTCTAACGCCTTTATTTTGCCCTTTGCAGGCCTGATCTGATGGCCCTGGTGTTGATGGGAGCATTAAAGGGCTCATAAGGGGCTTAGCCATAGAGACAGGCCATAGGCCAGTATATTTCCAACCACTTTTAATGTTATCCATCGTCAAGCCTGCCAAACGAGCCTTCTGATAACAGCCTATAAAGTTCCTCTTGCCTACAATAGTAGAATCATTCCACTGACTGAGGTATCCAAGCTCCTTCCTATAGGCTGCCTTCACAGGGCCAAAGACTGACTGGTCAAGTGGCTGGAGGACATGGGAGGTATGTGGTGGTAGGAATAAGAGATGGACGTTATTAATATAACATGTCCACATGAATTCTGTCGTAGTGTGACTCCCATGGCCATCAACAACCAGCAGTCTAGCCTCCTCCTTGCCCTGGGAGGCAGTCTGGGGGATAGTCTGAGGGATGAAGACCTTCTGCAGCCATTCAACTGCAGTGTCGTCTGTTGTCCATCCATTTTCTGTTGCAGTGAACTGCCATCCTTCATAAGGGCCAAGATCCAGAGGAAACCACTGCTGCTGGACTGTCTTGCCCTTGTATATGATGAGGGGATTCAGGGTATAGCCTATGGCAGAGATGCATTCGATGATAGACACCCATGCCCTTGATCCAGGCTGTTTCTTGCGGACAGACTTCGTCTCAGCCATCCCCAGCACCAGCCCATTAGATCCCTGGCCCTCAAGGATACCAGTCTCATCCATGTTATATCTGTTGGCTGGTTTGATACCCTTGATCTCTGGTATGGCGAGGAGTTTGAACCAGTCCCTGATGACCTCAGTAGATGCTCCATTAACACGTCTAGAGTCAACAGGGCGACTTCTCTGGACCTTGATTGATGGGTTTCTTCTTTTGAAGCCTTGGATCCAAGTCTTTCCTAGAGGATCTGTATCCCCCAAAGCATGAAGGATCCTTTCTGCGAATACCTTCACTTGCTGATGGGTTGGAGCAAGCCCAAGGGCATGCTGGATTCGCACCCATTCAGCCAGCTTAGCCTCCTGATCAGGGGAAAGCCTCTGAAGGTCAGCAAAGGCAGCTGCCCTGCCCTGGGTTCCATGGAGTCGATACTGAAGGGTTGTCCTTGGGATCCCATATTGATGTGCTGCCTTCCTTAGGCTCATACCGTTGCTAACAGCTTGGATTGCCTGATTGATTTCATCTTCGGTATATTCGACCATTAGGTATAGAGGAAGGTATGTGCAAAAAATGAAGTCATTCAGATAAGGTATGTAAATGTTGTGATAGTTAGAAGTTGGAGGGTAGTCATGGTGTTGAGGGGAAATGAGGCATTTTTGGGTGGCCGAAATGGGGGGGTGGCCGAAATGTGGGTATGTGACGTTATGGCGAGATGCTTGAACCAGTCCCTGATGACCTCAGTAGATGCCCCATTAACACGTCTAGAATCAATAGGGCGACTTCTCTGGACCTTGACTGATGGATTTCTCCTTATAAAGGCCTGGATCCAGCCCCTTCCTAAAGGTTGGGTGTCCCCCATGGCATGGAGGATTCGCTCTGCGAATTGCTTCACTTGCTGATGGGTTGGAGGGAGCCCAAGGGCATGCTGGATTCGCACCCATTCAGCCAGCTTAGCCTCCTGGCCTACTGAGAGCCTCTGGAGGTCAGCAAATGCTGATGCCCTTGTCTGGACGCCTTGAAGTCGATGCTGAAGGGTAGACCTTGGGACACCATAACGTCAAGCACCCACATTTGGCCCCCCCCACATTTGGCTGTTACGGTCAGATATCCGACAGTGGTGTTTCTGCTAACAGATAGCTGAGGTCAGTACTCAATGAACAGTGCTGGGGTCTTGCTGGCTTGTTGGTAATCTTGTTGGTGAGGATGCGGTGATCAGTCGTATACTCAATGCGTAGATAACTTGTCTCTCACAACAGAAGGATAATCTAAGAGTCACTTATGGTAGAGTGAATCACGAAGTTGATTGCTGAAGAGCTATGGAAGGTAATCTATCTATGTGGAATGAATGTCCTTATATTCTTGAGTGTTGTTGCTGGATCACTTCTTGCTGTTGGTGATCCTTGGTGTTGGATCAGTTCAGTGGCTCACTGATCCTGATGATGATGATGATGATATTTAACGTCCGGAGTATCGATGGACGTGCCGGGCGCAGTGCCGACATGGTCTATGCTAATCTAAGCTATGTTACAGGCCACCGTCTTCACCTAACGTTCCTGTTCGAAAGTCGGGCAGATTTCGGAAAAGAAATTGGTTGCCTCCATCCATTCGCACAGAAGAGAAGCTCCCTGCGTAGAGCCTAGCAGAACATCTATGCTTGCTTTCGCCATGCGTTGGCGGAGATGGCGAGGCGTGGCCTTCCGGCCGCGCTTACAGAAGTAAAAGTGTACTGGGCTTTTGCGCCGTCCGCAACTGCAGTTGAGCAGTGCGTCTTGGTGGTCAAATCTCTCGTGGTACGCTGCAAAGTCTCCGTGATGGGACCTTGCTGCATATAGCCTTCCCAGCAGATGCCGAGGAAGGTGAAGTTCGGGGGGCTTGGGATGAGGAACTATCCCAAGGTCGGCATACTGCCGAGGGCAGATTGACGGCCATCTCCTAGCGAAAGCTTGGAAAGCGACTGCTTTAGACTGCCGTTTCAAGTGCGCGAGTGTAGGCTGAGGCTGTGATTCTGGCATCTGTTTGCAGGCCTCCTTGGCTAGAGCGTCTGCTTCCTCGTTTCCCGGTATACCCGTGTGCCCGGGGCACCACCAAATGTACACCCTGCCAGAGATCGTCCAGCTTGCCCGTTCTCTCTGTGCCCAAGAGGCGCAGAGCCCACTAAAGGCCCTAAACCTGGCCTGGCTGCTTCCAGCGCTCTGGGAATAGAGTCCGGCTGCGACTGCGAGGTTGTCGAGGCAGATGTGAACATTGTCTGCCATCCGCGCCGTGGGAGACCTCATGGCTTCCAGTAGGCCCCGAAAAGCGGCTTGCGCTTCTGCGTCAGAGACCTCCGTCTGGTGACCGAGCGGTTCGGATCCTCGGAAGATCTGCCGTGTGGCCTGGTACCCTACCCAGCCTGCTCCGGCGGAGGTTCTGCTACCGTCCGTCGTTTGGGAACCGTCGGTATAGACTACAATGTCCCGCTTTGAAAACGTTCCCAGTCTGTCTGTGAACTCAAGTGCCAGTTCTTCCTTGGTCTTCCTAGGCTTGTGACCGACCATGCTGAGGGCCGTTTGCCAGTCCGTTAAGCGCTCCCAAGGTGGTAGTTCAAGCGGGTCGATGTATTCAGCGTTGTTATCTACGAGATTTGCCATTCGTCGGAGCCTTGAGTCTGGTCCTGGCTTTCCTCTGAGTCTCTTTCGGAGGGGGTGTCGCTCGTCAAGGCGATGGATCCTTGCGGAGGCTTTGTGAAGCTTTGCATCTAGCATCACCTCTGCTGGGGGCAGGGCAGCTTCGCGCTGCAGGATCGGTGCAGGCGTCGTCTTGTACACAGGAAGTGCAGCTCTAATAGCTTTGGCTTGCGTGGTGTCAAGTTGGCGGAGTAGATCGTTGACTCCGTTCGAGGTGACGTGTCCATTCTTGATCCGGTTCCTGCCGGGCCACCATGCCTCGGAAGCATAGTACTGGATGGGCAATACGCAAGAGATCGTAGCGTGGCAAAGCAGGTGTGCCGGCGCACCCCAGACAGTGGTTCCTAGTCCCCGTAGTCCATTAACCACTCGGCGGGCTTTGGCGCAGAGGTCTCTCACATGGTTCTTGAATGTGAGCCTTCGGTCGAAGTGGACGCCAAGCCATCGTAGGGAGGCCCCTTGGTTAGCGGCATGGACTGTATGTTGTCTTCCATCCAACAAGGTGACTGTGATTGGCGGGTTTCCGTCTTTGTGCCTCCTGGTGCAGTGGATGAGCTCGGACTTGTCGGTGTCGAAAGTGACTCCCTCTGACGCTCCCCATGCTTGAGCTTCTTCCCATTCTTTGGCTAGCAGGACACAGTTGTCCTCCAGTGAAGTTGAGCTCGCCAGGATAGCAATGTCGTCGGCATAGCCAAATCGGGACGCTCACTGATCCTTTGTGCAGGATCATGTTGGATCACTAGTGATCCAAACTGATCCATCACGTGACCTTCCCTAGTTCTTCCGTTCCGTCGTTCGGCCTGCGCCGTGCGCCTGCATACATGCACACAGATCGCGAACTTTCTCTTCACAAGGTATCCACTGTTAGTAGCTGTTAAGATCATAGAGGGCTCCGGCCCACCGCACTATCATTTCTCACCATCAGCCCACGCAAGCTGAATTTCACCATCATAGCCGTCTCTCTAGACGCAGGGCCATCAATTACCGTTCACAGGGACGCCAGTACATCTCGACGGTCTAGACGTGTCCGGAAACCGACCGCAAAGGTCAGAGTGGTTGAGCAAGTCAGCTACCAAGACAATGCGGAGCTTAAAGACGAGATCAACAAGCTCTCAAACCTCGTCCAGGATCTCCTACGACGGGACGCCGAAAGGGCACAGTTCCTGAAAGACTGTTTAATGAAGATCGAATCCTTGGAGAAAGAGCTTCAGGAAGAGAAGCAGCGTTCAGACCGGCACCAACGCGGTCTAGCAAGGTCCATGCATGCTGCTAGCACAGGACCCAGCAAATCCGCCCTGAGTTTCCAAGGGCATCCCTTACACACAGCCCAGAACCAGCCGCCCCAAGTTCAGTCCTACGCGATGGTGGCAAGCCAGCCGCTTACCAGAAAACTGCATAAACCAACGCCAGCAAAACAAGCCGCAAACCGGGCGGCTTCAAAAGACCTTCGCATCTTCGCACGTCTGCCACCTGAAAGCCCGCTCCGCAACAAGAGAGCCTACGACATCTACGCGTTCGTTCGTAAAAAGCTAAGTCCCCAAGCCCAAGAAGCCCTCAAGGGGATCGACCATATCAAGACAGGATTAGCACTCCTACCATCATCAGCAGATAGGGCAAAAGTCCTGCTAGAGAACAGAGAACAGATTGCTGCCCTTCTCCAGGCACAGGCGGTCAAGCAGCGCGACACCTGGATCCAGGCCTATATCGCAAACGTCCCTTACACCAGACACTGCCTGCTCACCAACACTAAGCTGGAAATCACGACCGAGGAGCTCCTTAAAGAGATCCAGGCCACAACGAAACTCAAGCCCAAAAAAGCATACTTTTCCAGAAAAGACAAAGCCAAAAGGCTAGGCACAGTAACAGCCTGGTTCAAGGCGGAAGCCGTAAGGCAACTACCAAGGCGCCTCCGTTTGATAGGGGCCAGCGTTTTCGTCAACCTGCAGTTTCCAAAGGAGAAGAGGTCTCCCCAATGCCACCGCTGCAGCGGCTTTCACAACAAACGAACGTGTACCAGAAGGAAGAGATGCCTCAAGTGCAGCTCTCCTTCCCACACAACCGAACAACACCGGGCACCTTGCGGCGGCACTAAGGGTTACGATGGCTGTGACTGCCCCTTTAAGTGTCCGTCGTGTAACAGGCCCCATGCCGCCTTTGACGTGACTTGCCCTATCAGACCAAAAGTGGTGAGGGGCGTAGTCCAGAGGAGGAACAAGGCACAGCTACGGGCCATCCGAGCCGAGGGAGAGAGATCGTGGAGATTTGCGACCCAGCAGTCGCATCAACAATCCCGAGAAAGAGGAGAAGAGATGGACTGCAACCAAGCTAATAAGGGACATCAGGAGAATGCAGCCCTCTAAAGTCCTGCAGATCATGCAGGCGAACGTGGCCAGACGACCACTCGCACACGAAACAGCACTGAATCTAGCCTACGCGGCCCATGTCAACATACTGCTACTACAAGAGCCCGCTATCCGCTCAGAAGAGAGAAGGCTCACAAGATGCCACCCAGGTTTCAAGATTTTCGCCCCAGTAGACAACTGGGTTGAAGACAGACCCAGGGTGCTCACCTACCTCCGCAGAGGAACAGGACTACAGGGCATACAAACACGCCCGCTGCCCAGCCCATCCACAGACCTGCTCTTCCTACAACTCCTGGCAGGAAAGCAGAAAGTTCTCACAGTCATCAACGTATACAACGCCCCTTATGGCTCGCTGCAACCAAGCCAAGCAATTAGGGATATCATAACAGCCTAGCAACCCAGACACCAGGAACGTATGTTGGTCGCAGAGGATTTCAACCTCCATCATTAGACCTAGCAACCCGAGGCAACCAGCTCCTCAGACGCTAATAACCTGGTGGAATAGACAGAAACCGTTGGCCTTGTCCTCCTGTCGCCGATAGGTGAAGCCACACATAAGGACGGCAACACGTTAGACCTATGCTGGGCGTCCAGCAGCCTCCACAGGGCATCCACCAGCATAGAAACGTCCCTACACACAACGTCAGACCACGAAAGCCTGCTGACCCAGGTCCCCTTGGCCCTAACCGATCCGGTCGACCCAACCCCGGGGAGGTTCCGGCTTGACACGATGGACGAGAAGCTCTTCCTCGACATCCTTCAGCGAAATATACATCCCATGCGCCATACTGCAAGCAACGCAAGAGACCCACAGGCTCTGGACATGCTAGCACAGCAGCTCACAGATTGCCTTGTAGAAGCGCTTACGGCTTCTACAAGGCGTGCGCTTGGCAGAGGACCTGGGAGACCATACTGGGACGAGAACTGCAGGCAAAAACACCAAGCCTACACGACCAAGAGAGCAACTGTGGCAAGACTCTGCGCCTTAGGAATAGATTGTCAATAGGAGCAAAACGAGGAGGACGCTCTAAAACAGGACTTTCTCCATCAGCTGCAGCGCTCTAAGGACACGTACTAGAGAGGAAAGATCGCCGCAGCCTCCACTAGCAAAGACGTGTTTAAAATAGTCAGGTGGCAGAAGGCTAAGGGATCCTTCCAGACCCCTCCACTCCGGGATAGGAGCAATCTAACCGCGCTCATCTCACAGCCAAAGGAGAAGCAGGATCTGTTCGCCCGCATCCTCCTCAGAAATGCTGCTATCTCCACAGACATACCAGCAGAGAGCCCAGGACCTCGCCTGGAAGCCAATCTTCCTTTCCCGCATGTTACAAAAGACAAGGTACAAACGTCAATCTTCTCTGCAAGAAGCACCACCCCCAGGTCCGACGGAATCACAACAGCCGTCCTCAAGACAGCGTGGCCCGTTATCAAGGATATCGTCTTCCGGCTCTACAGCAGATGCGTATGCAAGGGCTAGCATCCCACCTGTTTCAAAGAAGCTATCCTAGTCATCCTGCCTAAGCTGGGCAAGAGAGACAGGGCGCTCCTGCGCTCGTATAGACCAATTGCGCTGTTGTCTGTGCTTAGAAAAGGCTTAGAGAGACTTATTGCAAGAAGGCTTGCCTGGATTACAGTTAAGTTCTAGGTACTACACAACTAACAGTTCAGGGCCCTCCCCCTCCGCTTGTGTAGCAACCTTATTGCTGCAGCTATCTATAATATTAAGTATGCCTAGCAAAGAGGTCTTGTTACCTCTATGCTTACGCTTAACATTAGAGGGGCTTTTAACGCTATGCTGCTAGGGAGACTAATCTAACGCCTCTAATGCTAAGGATGGCTGGAGAACCTTGTGCAGTAGGTCTTAAGTTTCGTCCTTAGGAGAAGAGTAAGAATAAGACTAGACAGAGAGATAGGGGACGTCTTTAACCTTAAGTGTAGGCTACTATAGGGCTTACCTATATCCCCTATCCTCTTTATGCTTTACATTAAACCCTTATTTAAGCTAGGCACTGTTTATCCAGGCAGGAAGCAGTCTTAATTTAGCTACGCTAACAACATTACTATTATAGCAAGCTTAACCTCACTAGAGGACAATTATGCTCTGCTAGCAAAAGAATAGGAAGAAGCCTAAGAATAGGGGGCGTTAGAGGGCATTACTTTTAACACTAATAAATCCAAGCTTATCCACTTTACTAAGAGACTAAAAAATACAAACCTACTAATAACTATTAGACTATTAGACAGGAGACAGCATACAGTTTAGGCTGTTAATTAAGAGGCCTTACTATAGTAGCTTAAGGTCTACTTTAACTAAAGACTTACTTTTAAGAACTATATAAAAGGCTACTGCACTAAAGCATGCCAAGTAGTCAACAGACTACAGAGACTAAGGAACACTGCCTAGGGTGCGCCAGCACACCTGCTGCGCCGTGCTATTACCTCCTGCATATTACCTATTTAGTACTATACATTAGAGGCATAGTAGCTAGGCAGAAATTAGATTAAAAATAGGCACATCACCTTAAACAGGGTTAACAGCCTACTTAACTAACTTAATATTACGCAGGCTAAGGCTATTTAAGCTGCACTTCCTATATATAGAACAACGCCTGTACTAATCCTACAGCATAAAGCTGCCCTACCCCTAGCAGAGGTGATGCTAGATGCAAAGCTCTATAAAGCCTCTATAAGGATCTATTACCTTAACAATTAACACCCCCTCTAAACAAGGCTTAGAGACAGGCCTAGACTAGACTTAAGACTGCAGCAAATAGCAAGCCTTATTAAGAGAAATGCTAAATACATTAACCTGCTAGAGCTACTACCTTAGGAGCGCTTAGCTAACTAGCACACAGCCCTAAGCATAGTTAGCTATAAACTAAGGAAGACTAAGGATAAACTAGCTACTACCTTTACAGGTAGACTAGGAACATTCTTAAAGCAGGACATTATTGTCTATACTAACAGTTCCCTAATAGTAGACAGTAGCAGAACTACCGCTAAAGCAGGCTAGGTTAGGTACTAGGCTACACAGCAAATCTTCTAAGGATTAAAGCCGCTCAGCCACCAGACGGAGGTCTTTAACGCAGAAGCGCAAGCCGCTTTCTAGGGCCTACTAGAAGCTATAAGGTCTCCCACAGCGCAGATAGCAGACAATATTCACATCTGCCTTAATAACCTCGCAGTCGCAGCCAGACTTATCACCTAGAGCCTAAGAAGCAGCCAGGCTAGGTTTAGGGCCTTTAGTAAGCTCTCTGCCTCTTAGGCACAGAGAGGACAGACAAGCTGGACAATGCCTAGCAGGGTATACATTTAGTAGTGCCCTAGACACACAGGAATAGCTGGAAACAAGGAAGCAGACGCTCTTGCCAAGGAGGCCTGCAGACAAACCCCAGAATCACAGCCACAGCCTACATTAGCGCACCTAAAGCAGAAGTCTAGAGCAGCCAAACTGCAGGCTTTCGCTAGGAGATAGCCGTCAATCTGCCCTCAGCAGTATGCCAACCTTAGGATAAGTCCTCATCCCAAGCCCCCCAAACTTCGCCTTCCTCAGCATCTGCTAGGAAGGCTATATGCAGCAAGATCGCATTATAGAGACTTTGCAGCATACCACAAGAGATTTGCCCACTAAGACGCACTACTTCACTGCAGTTGCAGAAGACGCAAAACCCCAGTACACTTCTACTTCTGCAAGCGTAGCCGTAAGGCCACCCCACAGCATCTCCACCAACGTATAGCAAAGGCAAGCATAGATTTTCTGCTAGGTACTACGTAGGGAGCTTCTCTTCTATGCAAATAGATAAAGGCAACCAATTTCTTTTCCAAAATCTACCTAAGTCATTAACCAGGAACGTTAGGTAAAGACAGCAGCCTGTAAAATAGTTTAGATTAGGATAGACCATATCAGTACCGCCCAGCACGTCCCTTTTACTCTAGACGTTAAATACATTATCATCATTATTACCAACTTTCAGATCGCAGTCTAGGGTTAAGGACCAACTTCAAGATGTCGGTCCTAACAACAAGACCTAAGGATATAAGGACATTTATTCCACATAGATAGATTACCTTCTATAGCTCTTTAGCAATTAACTTTGTAATTTACTCTAACGTGGTTGATAAGCGAGCGGATCAGACAAGCGACCGGATCACCCGACCGCGACCACATCACAAATCCAGGCACAAGTTAACACCAACTATAAAAATTCAATTAAAACTACTCGGAATCCTCTTCCTCAGACATTTCGTCGTTAAACTGACAAGTTCGTGCATTATGTCCTGCGTTGCCGCAGACGCCACATCGGCGTTGACCTGTTTCGGTCCTCGGTTTGCGACCACTACTCCGACGCGTTTCCTCTTGAACCTGTGCTGTTGCCTCCCTCTGCGATTCAATATCCTCTGCCTCAGCTACAGTAAGGCTTCCTCCTTGCCTAAGACGTGTTTTCTTGGCTCTCCGACGTCGGCTAAGTAGGTTGTTCTCCTCGCGAAGGATCTTGTTCTCAGACCTTAATAGGGCAATCTGATGCATAATCCCTTGCGTTCCCTTATGGAACTGGTCAACAGCATTGTTAATATGTGTTGGGGAGCTATTTTGATGATTAGAGACCTTGGTTTTGATAAGAGTTGACTGAGAAGTTGCCTCGATTGGGTTGTTTGGTGTCCTGGAAACCCAAGGTAGTGGTGATGTAAGCGAGCGCGCCAGACAAGCGAGCGCGCCACCCAACCAGCCAGACGCGTCTGTCTGACTGTTTCCTTTCATTTCTCCACGAACAACAATGCAATCCACTAGCAACGAAGCTCAGGTACAGCTGGCTGTCCAAGCTTACAAAAAAGACCTAAAACTCAGCATTCGCGCTGCAGCAAAGATGTACAACGTCAGCCGCGACATTGTGACGCGTCGACTAAAGGGAACAGCATCACGACGCGACACCATGCCGAACTCACGGAATTTGACGGAGCTTGAAGAGCAGAAGCTAGTCGAGTACATTCTCGACCTAGATGCCCGATCGTTTCCTCCCCGGCTTACTGGTGTTGAAGAAATGGCCAATCGACTGCTTGCCGACCGCGACAAGCCACCAGTCGGCAAGCGCTGGGCCTCAAACTTTGTCAAACGACAACCACAGCTCCGAACGCGTTTTTTTCGAAGATACGACTATAAGAGAGCTAAATGCGAAGATCCTGAGGCAATAAACGCGTGGTTTCGCCTTGTGGCGAACACAATCGCGAAATATGGCATCGTGGAGTCAGATATCTACAACTTTGACGAGACTGGCTTTATGATGGGCCAGATTGCATCCGGCATGGTTGTTACAAGCGCTGAAAGACATTCAAACACAAAAATGGCTCAGCCTGGCAATCGAGAATGGGTTACAGTCATTCAGGCCATCAGTTCGTCTGGCTATAGCGTCCCGCCATACATCATTGTTGCAGGCAAAAATCTCCTCTCCACATGGTACACCGAATCTGGTCTCCCACCCGACTGGGTTATCGCAACATCTGAAAATGGATGGACAACAAATGAAAGAGGCCTAGATTGGCTCCAGCACTTTGATCAGCATTCAAAGTCGCGTGCGAAGGGGAAATATCGCCTCCTTATTGTCGATGGACACGAAAGTCACCACTCCACAGACTTTGAGCTGTTTTGCAAGGAAAACAACATCGTCACCCTCTGTATGCCGCCTCATTCTTCTCATCTACTTCAGCCCTTAGATGTAGGGTGTTTTGGGCCTTTGAAGTTGGCGTACGGTCGAGAAATTGAGGATAAGATGCGACGGGGTAATACCCATATTACGAAGGACGATTTCTTTCCAGCATTTCACAACGCCTTTAAGCGAGCTCTCACAGAAAAAAACATCCAAGGGGGTTTTAGAGGGGCAGGACTTGTCCCTCTAAGTGCAGAAAGTGTGATATCTAAGCTGGATGTCAAGTTCCACACTCCTTCACCTCCAGGATCCCTCCCAACAACACCACTACCTTGGACTTCCCAGACACCAAAGAACGCAACAGAGTTAAGTTCTCAAGGAACTCTACTTAAGGATCGGTTCCTTAATCATCCAGGCAGCTCTCCAACACATGGATGTACAGATGTTGAGCATATTCTGAAAGGAGCACTGGGATTTGCCCATGAGAATGCATTCTTAAGAGCTGAGAATAAAGCCCTTCGGGAGGAAAACAGCCTACTTAACCGACGCAAAAGGACTAAGAAAACTCATCTTAGGCAAGGAGGAAGTCTTACTGTAGCTGATGCACAGGATATTCAGTCGCAGAGAGAGGCGACAGCCCAGGTACAAGAGGAAATACGTCGGAGTAGTGGTCGGAAGCCGAGGACAGAAACAGGCCAAAGGAGGTGTGGCATCTGCGGAAACACCGGACACAATGCGCGAACATGTGATTTTAATGAAGATATGTCTGGAGAAGAGGATTCTGAGTAGTTTGAATTGATTTGATCTTTTTGTTGTTGCTTGGGGGTTATATTTGTGATGTGGTTGCGGTTAGGTGGCGCGCTCGCTTGTCTGGCGCGCTCGCTTATCATGTACGTTAAGGGAAATAGAAGAAGGAATATATTATATAGGGAGGCTATATAATCTATAAAAGTATTATACTTTTGTTTTATTGCATTTTTAAAGGAATTAGCTAATACTGCAAAAATATAAAAAAGGGCACTTTTTTGCTATAAGAAAAAGTTGCTAGTATTAGTTTAGCAGGATTAAGGCTGCTAAAATAGTAGTTTAGAGTTAAGGGGAGGATTAGGGTTAAAGCAGTAAGTAGGTTTACAGCCTACTTGCCTTCTTTAGCAGCCTAGGCGCAGGCACCCCTATTATATTATTTCCTCCCTCCTCTATAGCAGTTATAATATAGAGAAGTAAAGCTATTACTAACCTATTAATATATTAATTACCTTTGTGCTAACAGTAAATAACTAACTAGCTTCTATACTAGCATACCTAGGAACTAAAACACTTGCTGGTGAGGCAAAAGGTTTCTTTTTCTTTTTCTTTTTTGGCAAACTTGTGACCTAGCTAGATGCACTGGCTATTCGAACAGATCTGCGCGCTGTCGCGTATGACCCCCCGAGTTCTGTTCCTGGGTTCTTCTGTTGATAATCCACCGTGTACCCGCTGCGCGATGGAGGACGCCCGAAGCCTCTTGATGGCTGTTCTCTCCTGGAGGCACCGTGCCTGCAAGGAGCGCGCAAGAAACCGCGTTAAAAGACCGGGCCGAAACCGTTGTTACCAGTCGTCCAACACCTTTAATCAAGACTCAGAGCCTAAGGGTCCTGAGGCTGCTAAGGCGAGCGCTTGTGCGGCTGCCGAAACCACTCCTGGAGGCTCAGCTGGGGACGCAACGCAGGCTCCCGACTAGGATGCTTCTGCTACGCTGTGGTGATTCTATTAGACGTTGAACGAATCAGGCCGAAGTATACGTATTGAGCTTAAAAAAGGGGCGTGGGGTTGGACGCGGCTCGATTCGGCCCTGTAAGGGTAGGCCCTCGATGGTATTGTTTCTCGTGGATGGATCATCTAGCTACTGCCCAATGGGCAGGTGTGATATGATACACGCTGATGAACCATCCTGCCGGTGGCTGTTATGACAAGCCTTTCTAAGATTGTAGTTGGAATTCAAAACCTGATGGTTTAAGGCTCTCGAGATAAACCAATGAATAGGGGGGGGGGGGTCGAATGACAGCGAAAAGCGGCGTCACTGTCAGGGGTATTATACAGAATCAAGAGGTTAACTGAAAGATAGGTGTAAACTGGCAAATAACTTCATCTCTGGTCTCCTTTCTTTGCGAATAGGGGGAGTGAAGCCCCTGTGTAGACCGTCGAGGGCCTTGAAGAGAGGCTCCGTGGAGCCACCGGTGCCCTCGTGTTCTTCTCAATCCTGACTTGATATCCCAAATAGGTCATTGGAGGGCTCTCGTGACTCTGAAAACCTTACATCCATAGCTTCGATTACCCTCAACCTCTGTGGCTCAGTGACACCCTTCTAGGCTCGTGACAGTCACTTGTCAAATGTCGCGGGAGCTCGCACCTATTTGTCTAATACATATGATCTAGGGGATTTAACATACAACATTGATGGGTTTCTTTCTCACTTCTGAAATGCTTTCCAAGCCTGGTAATAGTCCGTCAGGGTCCCGTCAAGCGGTCGATACGTAAGGCCCAGCTCTGTGGAACTTCGACTGTTGTCCACGATGAAGCTGACTCCCAGGTTCCTCGAAATCCATTGTTGCGTCAGGCCGAACAGAGGCCCGACTACGCGCACAAGAAAATCGGGCAGTTGGTGATTCGGGACCAGGGTCGACTTGCTCAGTCTACGGAAAAGCCGCGAGATGTCCACGAACGTGGCCATCTCCTTGGACGCCACAATGTACCGCCCCTTGGCCGACGGCACCTCCGCCGCCCTGATATGGGCTGCGGCCACGTCGCGCACGTCGACGGTGGCGAAGCTGAGGTTGGGGACGCCGAAGAACAGGTCCCCGCGCAGAAGCTCGTCGAGAAGAAACAGGCTGCCCGAGTCGGAGCCCTTGGACAGCGGCGGGCCGATGACCAGCCCCGGGCAGATGACGACCAAGTCCCATCGGTCTTGTCGCTTGGCGATCGCCCAGGCCTCTTTTTCTGCCAGCACTTTGGAGTAGTGGTAGGGGTTGTGCGTCACTGTGCTGGTCTCGTTGAAGTATCCCTCGGACAGGATCCCTGCCATCTGATCTTGGACGTCGGCGTAATCGCCGAATATGGCACCGACTGAGGTTTCGGTTGAACATCAGTAAAAAAATGAAAGCTTAATCCAGAGCAAGATCTTTCCCAATTTGATGCTGTTGGTATTTTGTTTGGGATGAACTTACTCGTTGATGTGAGCACAACTCGCTCGACAGCTTTAGTTTCCCCGACGGTGGCCAACACGTTCTGGGTCCCCTTCAGCGCCGGCTCGACGCATTCCTTCTGGCCATCCTTGATCTTCTCCGCCATCAAGAAAGGCGACGCGACGTGGTGGACCACCGAGCATCCCTGCATGGCCTCTTTGAACGAGCCCCATTCGAGCAGGTCGGCCTCGAAAAGCCTTAGCTGGCCGGCCGGGTATTTCTCTTGCAGCGTCTTGAGCGAGTCGACCTTTTTGGCATTGCCGAGGCTACGCACTGTTGTATGTACACGGAGACCTCTTTGCAGCAGGTCGTTGACGAGATGTTGCGCGATGAAGCCGCTGCCGCCGGTGACGAGGTGAGTCTGAGCGACAGTCATGCTGTGGGAAGAAGTTTGGAGATTTCCCGAGGTTTGTGCCTCGAGTGTCTTCTTGTACAGGTTGACCGGCTGCTCTGGACCGGAAATGGAACTGGTATCACGCACGTGGTGTTCGCGACGAAACCACGAATGTTCCGTATTAGCGGTATGTGCCACCTTTTAAGATAATCAGCTCGCCCGTCGGCAACCCGCGGAATGCTAGGCCAAACCAAGATGGAGCACAAACCTCCCTCCCCCTGAAATGCCATCCGCACTCTAACCCCTTACGGAGCCAGCCACGCAACAATGCAACGGCAACAAGTTGCAGACTACAGACAACAGCGAACACAACGAATTGACCCGGATCTCCAAGACGGCGTGATGTGCAACCTGGGTCTAGGCATCTTTGATTACAAATCTAAAGTTTAAGCGAACAGTGATCGGGTTTTCCTTAAAACTAAAACCTCCATTAGATCCCCACACCGTAACCTCTGTTATCGTTTTGACGCCAAGGTTCTCTTTGTGCTGGATAAGCATCCAGGCTACTGCAGCACCATGAGTACTTCCGAGAAGTGCAAGACCTGGCCGACTATCCATCTTGAATACTGCTCGTTTATCCCAACCTGGGACCCGATCATATTTCCCATCTTGTACCTCTTGTAACGCTTGTATCGCTATGTCAAAAGTGGGTTTGTAGCTAATGCCAGCGTCGAAGACAACCTTGAGGGTCTTGGGACTTAGGTTTTTGTATTGACAAGCGCTGAGCCACTGGAAGTAGGCAATGTCTGACATCTTGTCTAGGTCGGGCACGTCTCCTTTGCCGTTCTTGGCCACTTCGTGGCGAGGACTGTAGTTGACGTCGAAAATGAACGCGCCCGAGGGCGGATTCGCCACGTTCTTGTACGATCCCTCTGACGGCTAGAACACCAGAAAGAAGTTAGCACATCCCCGCATAACTCTTTACAGAAGATGAGATGACAATTCAAGTGACTCACCTGTCCATTTCGCAACCACCACCACTTCCGAAACGTCTTGTCTTGGACAAAGTGGTACACGCCGGTCTGTTGTTCATCCACCGGATACTCCGAGTCGGCAAACGCCTCGTCCAATAGTTGCCCATAACCAGGAAAGCCAGGCAATCGTTCCGTATCTCCATCCAAGTTTGTTTCGTATGGGTACCAAGTTATGTAAGGGGTCCATCCCCACGTATCCAGGCTTTCCGGGTCCTGGAACGGACTGACAATGGAAGCTCCGCCATTCAGCTCTGCAGCTTCTGCGTTCCCTACTGGGAGAAGCGTCATAAGATATTCCCCCTTCTTCACGCGGCCATCGTAATCGTTGGAAAAGGTGGGGTACTTTGTTCTCGCTCGCTTGGTGAGGGCCTCGTCGGCGGGGTTGATTGCTGTTGTGGGAGATGCGTCAACTAGGAAGACTTGGAGCAGCAGACACAAAAGCAGCAAGCGTGAGTTCCAAGCTTCTAAAGGGTGAGAAGTTTTGGCCATTATTAAGAATATATACTAAGAACTGGTAGGTGCAAGGCGAGACGCGCGGAACGTACATCGTTCCGCACGCACGAGCAGACTGTCACCTCAAGTAGGTAAGAAAGACAAGCAACACCGGGCTTCAATTGCTTCAGGGGGTGGGACAACCCTTGAGAGAAAAGTAAAAATAGGTCAAGTGCCTCGGAAGTTTAAAAGATTAATGCAATCAAGAAGTTGGCTGTTGGGACAAGCAGGTAACTGACTCCGAAAAGCGCATTGACAAGTTAAGTGCTTGATAACTTTATTTAACAGACTGTTGTGGTTAGCAAGTGGGCTGTTGGAAAACGTGAGCTGTCAGCCTGATTTTTCCAGGGGAGTTGACATAGCGTCAGCAACTAGGACAACAGGGCGGTTGTGACGTGCAGAGTGGTGAGGCGTGGTACGTCAAGAGCATTAATCGTCTTGAAGTGTTGTACCCTTCTGCGCATGTCCTGCAATCAGTCAGATGTGCCTGTGCATGTCCACAGCTGCTGCATCGCTAATCCGGATAACCCGACAATGCCTCCCGCTGCTTGCCTGGTAGAGTACTAAGATCGTGGGGTCAGGCCTGCGTGAAGCTCGCCAAAACCTGCGCCACGCCCCTGTTTATGCAGATTTAATTGTGCCTGACCTCGGCACACAGGCAGGTGCTTAAAGCCTATGATATTGTCATGGATAACATGTGCCCCCAGACCCTGAAGTTCTCCAAGGCGGCATTCTCTTTGCCGGTCAACTTTGTTGCATCCGATCATTAAGGACGAGTTTACAACTTTAGAGGTTTCCACCTCGTGGCTGACAGTTGAAAACCAAGCCGCGCACGCTGCGATCTGTTGCTGTAATCCGCATGGTGTTCTGTATGACTCGGGAGTTGATGAGCTGCCCACAAGTGATCCATCCGCTCAACACTGCCGTGGTTCACTTGCAAGGCAAGGGGCCACAACGGCAGCGTTGAGAGCAACACATCCCTGTTACCACAACTGATTGTCTTTACAACCCAAGAATAAAGATGTTTTGGAGCCTTACACTGCCAGTAGTCGCAGGCTTTGGCAGGACTATTCTGTGTTCCCAAATTGATGTCGAGAATTAGGATTCAGTACTTAATAACAACATTGTTCAAGTATTAATTTAGGTAGACATAGTAAGCTTCCTGTCCTTCTCTTCAGTAAAGGCAAAGTGTGACGCCTACAGTATGAATACTGAGTACCAGCGCACGTACCACACTGTTTCTCACAAGCTATCATGTCTCTTCCGAAATACGCCATTAATACGCCAATGGCAAATGCTGGCTTTTTTGACTTGCTGACAACCACGGTTGAACATGGCCACAACCACCTGCTAACCTTTGCTGGAAGCGAGGTACCCTTTGGGCACTCCTGTGAGTCACCGCGAAGGGCTCGCAAGGGTTGCGGAGATGGCTTCGTTCAAGCAGTTATACAAGTCTCAGCGGAAAGAGGGTAGGGGAACGTTGTTGTTCAGGTTGCGCAGGAATCAGTTCTCAATGAAAATGTCCAAGGAACAAGAGGAAGTTAACCCCTTTGCTATTGCCAGCAAACAAAGGCGTAGTATTCGTCAAAATGGACTTGCCTACACTCGGAATCAAAAACATTTGCGCTTATCAAACTGACTTTCTCCGGGCATTTATCGCTGGCCCAGCTCATGTGAGGTTTACTTGGTTATGGCAAGGCGACTGTTAGATAGCCTCTAGGTGTATACGCGTGGAGTTAGCCAAAGACAATTATTCTACCAGTGATTAATAATCTTCCCAAGATCTAAGTGTATGCGCGCGATTTCTAACCACCTCATTTTACAAGGCTAGATTTGTTATGTAAGAATAAGTCTCAAGCGTCTATACCTAAAGCCGAATCGCCTATCCCTGATATCCTTACTAACCTGCTGCGTAAAGCTATGCAAGGGTTATTCCAACAGAGACAAATTGAAGCGATTGAAAGGCATTTTGGTCGAAGAGATAGGAAACTGGCCATGCAATAGTTTGTTTCTCAGATCTTCCACCGCTTGTTCTGCCTGCAGGCGGACAGAGGCCTGCAGGAGTGAGCTACAGCCTATCACATGCAGTTCATTCTTTGCTGTAGCAATGAGTAATGAGAGAAGTCCACCCTTCACAGGAAGAGGAATACCAAGCTTGTACCTTTTTTCATTCCTTCTGCAATCGCACGTCCTCTGAATGACAGTTGAGAATGCGGTTAAGAACGATGCTCGGATCAAACAGCCAGGCCACCCACCGGTCGCCGCCGCTGGATGCCCCGTCGATGCGACCACCGGAACCGGAGAAGACTTCCCTCAATTAGGAAACACACAAGAAAATAATTAGAAACCGGCAATATGCTCACCGAAGGGTGTGAAACAAATGACTTCACCTTAAGAGTTTCGACATGAACAGATACTCGGAGATAGATGCAACTCACTACGCGTTAGCCGCACTTGACACAAGATCCCGTGTTAACAGAACTCATCGAAGGCGTTTGTAGGACAATAATCGGTTAGATGGAAGTTTTATCAGACTATCATGGCATTAAATACCTACTTTGTGTATGCCCACCCCGAGTAAAGAAACCCCTCATAAAGGAGGGAAACACCAATATTTAACTCGTAAATAGGTCTTTCATCTTGGCTATATCAAACCGACGAAACGCCAAATGAGGATTATTTGCTCTCCGAAGACGCAAGAAACGTTATGAGATTTAAATGCATCAGAACGGGTGGTACTCTACCAGACATTCGACTTTCGGACTGTATGCTTGCTCATCGCTACTTCTGCCACCACCCGCCGTCCTCTCCCTCACCCGCCTTGACCTCGGTGACGACGCTCTTGCTCTTTCTGAAAGGATCGATTTGATTCGCTATGAACTCGTCGCGGTATAGGCCCTCGCCCCCGCGGTTCTCCTGCCGGAGGCTGGCCTCGCTGCCGACCCTCGACCTCCGCCCCTCCTCCGCGCCGACGTCGTCGTCGAGCTCGACGCTCTCGAGCCTCCGGACCTCGCGCGTGACCTCGACCTCCTTGGTGACGAAGATGCCGGGGAACCGCTGCCGCAGGACGGGCCAGAAGATGGGGACGCTGCTGGCGATCATGGCGACGTCGACCTCGACGGCGGAGAGGACGATGCTGATGGGCGCGTACCAGGGGAAGTCGAGCGTGGGGTAGGTGGCGCTGCGGTGCTGCAAGATGGTGACGAAACGGGCCACGGAGATGCCGTTGACACTGCAAAGGGGGGAGGTTGGTTCTGTCGTTAGCTCATGGGCCGGCCGGGGGCAGACTAGCGAGGATGGGGACGGACGTACGCGATGCCGATGGCAAGAAGTGCAAGCAGACCCAGTTTGGACTTGAATGGCACGTTGGTCCTGAAATAGATGGGGATCGGGATCGCAAGGACGAGCAGGTCCAGCGCGACGTTGACGGCGGAATGGCTTTCGTACGTGGCCGAGAAGATTTCGGGGGTGAGGGATCCGTAGGCCCAGCGGGTGGCCGGGACGGACCAGTCCCAGTAGGCCCTCACGGGGAGGCAGGGGACCCAGCCGAGAAACGAGTAGGTGAGGGACCAAAGCGAAGTGAAAATGATGGTGTAGATGCAGAGCCGTCTGCTCAAGGACGGCTGATCGAATATGCGGAGGTACTGGAAGAGAAGCGAGATTTTGATGAAGGCGGTCGACAACACGTAAGAGGCGTTCGCCACGTAAAATGTCTGGGGTCGCAGGACGATCGTCGTTAGTTGGGAGGGCTTACACGAGCTCCGGCGCCCGGCTCTGGACACAAGATGGGTGGGAGTTTGGGCATACTCGGAGGTAGTTCTGGATCTGGTCGGCGGACAAGTAGTATATGTGCTTGCCCATGCCAAACTCGGTTGCTGGTATGAAAGAGTCAGCATCTCAGGGCAGATGCGAGGGGAGTCGAGCCATGGCTGTATTACCGACGCAGATCGCAACGGATCCCACGGTTGTCAATAGCTGCAAGTCGGGGTTTTCGAGTAAGTCAATGCCCCCCCCCGTTCACTTGGACCTCGGAGGAGTTGGATAACGCACCGACGACAGCATTACAAACACATCATCCCATCCCATAGACTGAACCACCTTGGCTCGCACATGTATGCGGTACGCGACGCACAGCCACGACAGAACCTGGTGATCTCTGTCAGTATATCTCCAAGTCGTGCCCCGGAGCGGAGGGGGCGCGGGCGTCAAGGGCGCAAAGGCCGACTAACCGCGAAGCTGATGAAGACGCCCAAGACGGTGCTCTGCTTATTCACCAGCGGCTCTGGCTCGCCCGAGTTGTCGGCCGTTCCCAGCAGCTTGTGGATAGTCGCTCCGTCCATGGCCATGACCAAGAAGCCCAACCAGACATTCGTCTGGGTCCAACTGAGAGGGATGGCGGAGGGTTCGAGGCGGTCGAAGGATATCGGGAGTCAGAGCAAAGAAGAAACGAAAAGAATCGAGAACAGAGCAAGCTCCATCCCTTCTCGAAGGGGGACAAAGAACGGAAGAAGAAGCGCAGGGTCTCTCAAGCACCCGACTCTTGAGAGGGGGGGGGGAGGAGGAACGAAGGACCCGTTCCGCAGATATGGTAGTTAATATAATTCTGCTCGGACGACCAGAGAGGGTCCGCAGCGTCTGCTTCCCGTTGGTGCGTGTGCGTGTGTGTGTTGCTATATGCCGTGAGAAGACTGATAAGACTGGAGATGATCAGTTGGGTTGTTGCAGGTACTGGATGCTGCTCCACAGTCCAAACCACACACATAATACGCCCCCCCCATCTTTCCAAGCAAGGATACTCTCGCAACCCAGTCTCCGTATATGGACGATGGCCTTTACAGAGGAAAGTCAATCCGTAGGCAAGCATCGCGTTCGTTCGAAGCCCCGGCGGCCCACGAGGCTGTGCCGATCACTCCTGTCCAGTCTTCCTTGACGATGCCCGTGCGAATACAACTCCAACCGTCCATCGGTATTGCAGGGCATTGCACTCGACATGTACGAAACAGTTTCCGGCAGGTTATTCATCCTCTTTCGTCCCAAGGAGAAAGCGACCGACTTCCAGACAAACCGATGGAAAGACCCTGGTCAGGTCTGTGGAGTCTCCTGGTTTGTGCATGAGCTATATCAACCACGTTGTCACCATTCCACAAACACGTGTAGTCCGCATCGAAGGGAAGGGGGCGATCTGCTTAGTGTGTTGGTCCGGCAGGCCCAGAAAGCATGGGAGTCTAAGATCGTTTATGGGAGTATCTACAAAGTAGCCACGAGCGTCTGGTGAATGGTCAGCGGACAGATCAAATCAGATCAGACCAGACCAGACCAGACCAGACCAGACAAGACAAGACTCTCCCCCCTCTTCCCCTTGCTCGCTTGCCTCGATCAAGAACGTCTGGGAAATATGCGACGAGGGGAGATTGCAACCCCACGATCTCTCGGTTTCGAATTTTCAATGCCGAAGGGGGCGAGGATCGCCCACGCACCACTCCATATCCCGGCGTCCCCCCCTTGGCTCCGCGACGAGAGCTCGAGTCATTCGCAGCGCACATCATTTGGGAGACCGCGCGTTTCAGCGAGCTTTTGGGCCCTAAACTTCCCGTCTGCTTCGTCGATCCGCCATGTAATGATCAGTAGGGGAGCGTCCACCGTGACATTGTCGCGTTCTGTAACGATGGGCAACGTGATGGTGGGAATGCGTCGTCGGGTCGTCCGAAGTATGCTGTGAACGTCGAGGGACCTCTGCGAATGCTGCTATTACTACTGCTACTACTACTCTGCCCGCACGCCCGCCACCCTGGTCGAGCTACCCGGCGAGTCAAGTTCAGGACTACAATTTCTCGCTTTAGACCCCCATGGGGGGGGGGGGGGGGGGGGGGGGGGGGCGTTGTATCTTCTCACATCACCAGACCCCATGGAGCGCGAGAGAGGGAGGGCATGGTCCTCTGCCGCGTTACCGAGCAGGTTCGTAAGCCGGAAGCCAGCATCCTCTCGGTCGCCACGGGTCAGTTCGTGCCATTCAGATCGTGCGAACGATTGAGGAGGAGGCCGTTTGTGTGGAGATTGCGCCCTCCTAGATCGACAGCGCGCCGCAAACAAGCCAACTGCGGTTTCCGGGGTCAAGGCCGGGGGCCTGTCCGCTCGTATCTCGTACAAAAGTCTGCTGATGCTCAAATATTTGGCCAGGGGGGGTGCGAGGGCAGCGCGATATGGTGATGCGAACATCTTTAGAGCAGCTCAGCCCAGCCCCCACGGCGGCGTGTTTCGTCATCTGGTCTGCACGTGTGCGGTGGAAGCAATCTTACATCTCCCAGTGTCCAGGGCCCGCGAAGCTCGGCAATCTAGATAATGTGCTCTAGTGAAAGTAGAAGAATCACCCCCAAAAACATCTAGTGAGATGATCCGGTGAGCAGAAAAATGCCAAGAATATCGCCAAATGCTCGACTCGCTCGCCAAACGTCATCGTACGACTCGACGGGGAGCCTGAGCAGTTATTCTCCGAGGGGGTTTGACTCGAACGGTTTGTGGCTATGTATCCGCTTGCTCCATCACCGCCCAGAATCGATATTGCGATCAATCTCATAAATTGTTTGCTCGTCACCTCTTTGACAAGGGGATCGGCGTCAAAGGGAAGATGCGCCGAAGCTCCCCCCCCCCCCTCCCCCGTCCTCCCTTGCTCACCGTAGTGACGGAAACTCGCGAGCCTCCATCAGAAACACGCGCTTGATCGGACACTCAGTCCCTCAGACGAACCAGCCCGCCCGTTGAAGCTCGGGCTCACGGTTCGGACGGTTTGACAGCTGCCGCCCGCCTGCCCTTGTCACGTCACCCCAAGTCAAAAAATAAAAAAAGAAGAATTAAATAAAAAAGACTGCGGCGGAAAGTGGGCGCGTGGACTATCATGGAACATGACACGAGCCTTGACGAGAGAACCCACGACGGACTAGGGTGGAAATGTTTGGTGTGCCGCGCTGCCGCATTCTATCCGCGGGAGACGATTACAATATACCTGGCGGACCAAACTCCGCGGAGGAGGAAGGTATCCGGGTCGGGATTGGTGAGGTCTGGTGAATGATGCCCTCACGACAAACTAGCTGTTCAGCATCCCCCGACTGAAGCATAGCTTAACAAATAGGGAACATGTGCTTCCCAGCCGTGGCAACACGTCGGCGTCGTGGAATGCCTAGAATCCCCTCCGTCAACTCGTTCTGGCTTACTCATCGATCTCCAACGATTCGTTTGCCGTCTTGCCGGGTAGCTCGGAGTCTTGCCAATGGAAACCGACGGATTCTCCCCATGATGATCAAAAGACCACGAGTAATGAACCCCCCCAACTCTGACCGGCAGGGTATCATTGGTTCATTACGCCCGCCCCCCCCCCTTCAAATCAACCTCCGCTTGGCCTTTCCAAAGACGGGCTGCTACCAGAAGGATCCAACCTGCTTGGCCCGTTGTCTCACCACACAACCTTAACTCAACGCTTGACCTTGTCGCCTAACGGGCTTCTTCGCGTCTTCGGCGAGAACCATGAGATTGCTCCGCAAACGTGCCAGCATTTGCCGCCAGCCCCGCGTTGACAAGATATCGTTTCCTAAACCCATTCGCATCAGTTACTTTGGCTGGGCGATACGCAGGACTGAATGCCAGCGAGAGCTCATCTTCTCGAAATAGGCGGGAAATACCTGTTTGAATAAATATGAAAAGTCGACCTCTCGTTGACATCGAGACCTGCAGAACGACGACAAGGTATCGATGTGGAAGGGCAGCCGCATTTGTGTCTGCTCCCCCCTCCGACCTCCGAGAACATTGAGATCGAATGGCTCACTCACAAGAAGGACCCAGGGTGAACTTTATGCAATCATTGAGCTGCCGTGACGAAGGAGTTGCCAACACGAGACCTCCCAGTCCGAGGAGGAACACCCCCCCCCTTCCCCCCCGGCGCCGGACTCAAAACCGCACGCTCTCCGGGACACCGGCTCCCCGAGCCGGGCCTCTCTCCCGATGACAATCCCAACCCACTCCGGCGCCGTTCCTCCACCCGTACGCCCGTATCTTTTTCCAACATTGACCTCGATCACCCTCACTCAACGCTCCACCAACCACCGACACCCCCACCTAAATCCCCTTGTCCGCCCCTTGATCCTTGGACAGTGGCACCCATCACGACCAACCCGAACGAGGACCTCCCCCTCTTCCCTTCATCCCCCAACGTCTTGCGTCTCTAGAACCCTGAACGAGAGTCCACTCCCTCGCAGCCCCCCCCTCAACAAAGCTACCTGTATCCGACCAGAAGCAGAAAGAGACCGAAGGGGTCGGAGAGACACAAGGACCCCGTTGATGCGCTCTTTCGCAAGCCTGGCTTCTTCGAGCCGTGGATCCCGCTTTCACTAACAGGGGTTGGGGGGAGGGGGGAAGGGATCCAATATAGGAATAGGATAGAATTGATTCAATTACTTCGCTTTCCATGCCCCATCAACATCCAAAACCTGGCTGTTGCCAAAGAGGAGATAAGATAGAACTCCAGACAAAAGATAGTCCCCCGTTCAAACGAGATAGTAGACCAGACCAAGACCGTAAACGCCGTCCTTTCCATTTCTAGCTTTTCCAGTTGGCACGTTGTGAGACCATGAGAGAACTCCGCCTACTCACCGCTCAATTAATCTCCCCTGTGATATACCCAACCTGCCGCCTCCCGTTGACGCCGGCCCCGGCGAGCTGGCTCGCGAGCTGGTTCTGCCCGTCGACGAGCCTCCTCTGCTCTGCCAGCCGCGTCCGGAAGCGCTCCTCCTGGTCCCGGTCCATGCGATCGACGTCCTCACGCTCGGCGACACGGATCGCGCTGAGGGCCTTGGCGTGGTCCACCTTCTCCGTCGCCATCTGCTTCTCCCACTCGAGCATCATGCCCTGCCGCGCCATTGTCACCTCGGACTCTGCCAGCTCCAGCGCCCGCGCGCGCGTGATGCTCGCCTCCGTCAGCGCCGCCTGGTGTTCTAGGTCCGCGCTGCGCTCGTTGCGCTTCCGCCGCATCGCCGCCGCGAAAAGGTCCTCCTCCGCCCGCGCCCGCTCGTTGAGCGCCACGAGCTCGTCCTGCTGCACCCGCTTGCGCCGCGAGTCCTCGAGCTCCGCTTGCGTCGACCAGATCTGCGCCTGCACCGTCGCGAGCTCCTGGTTCCGTGCGATCGAGAGGACGTGGTCCTCCTGCTCGAGGTTGATACGGTCGAGCCGCGCCCGCCGGTTGCGCTCCTGCATCTCCACATCCTCGGGCATGCCGACCGCGCCCTCGGGCTGCGGACCCATGTTGGCGTAGTACACGTCATCGGCGCGGTTGGCCCGGAGCAGCTTGATGAGCGCCTCTTTGTGGTCCGACTTGGGGAGCACGTGTGTCACGTACATGGTCGGGGAGTACGTCATCTTGCCGTCCGAGAAGTGGTTGAACTTCTTGTTGATGTGCTTCCACATGCCCGCCTTGAGGAGCGTGCGGCTGGTGACGACGGGATCGCGGGATTCCAGCGCGAGTAGGAGCACCGACTTACCCTCGGACCGGAGCGTGATGTCGGAGCCGGCCTCGATGAGGAAGTTGATGACCCGTTCCATCAACTTCTGGCGCGCCGCCGTGAGCTCGCCCGAATCTGCGCAGTGTCGGCACAGCTCGCCCAGCGCGCTCCGACCCTCGTGGAGCGTGCTGGGGAAGTCGGGCTCGTGTCCATATTGCACCAGGACCTGGCAGGCTGCCAAGTTGAGTTCGCGCGCCGAGTTGTGCAGCGAGCCGTCGTTCCGCGAAGCCCCGGCGGCCAGGAGGTTCGACATCATCTTGATGGCCGTATCCCCTCCAATCTCGGTCGACAGCGTCAGCGGAGTGTTCCCCTTCACGTCACACACATCCACCTCGGCGCCCTCCAGCAGGAGCATCTTGACGACGTCCGGCCGACGGTTGCGGATCGCCAGCATGAGTGGCGTGCTCTGCGATATCCGCGATTCGAAGTTGACCTTGGCGCCCGTCTCGATGAGCATCTGGATGATGCCGCTGCTGACCTTCTTCTGCGGCTGCAGCAGCGCCCACATCATGAGCGTGACGGGCTCCTCCTCGAGGTCCTCCATGACCTTGTACGGCATCATCTGGTCGTAGTAGTACCCGGCGTCCAGCAGGGCCTTGATGACCCGGATGGACCGCGGGTGCTGCTGCACGGCGAGAAACAGCAGGGGAATCGACTCGGGCGGCGTGTATATGACGTCCAGCCTCGTCTCGCCGTCGGCGTATTCGGTAAACATGTTGATTAGCTCCAATGCCTCGTCTTCCGAGGCGGGGTTGTCGAAGATGCGGTAGAAAGATCGCGATATCGACTCCGTGTTCGGCTTCTTCTCGAGTAGCCGCTTCACCAGGAAGGAGTTACAAGCGGCGGCGGCGGTCTGCAGTAGCTTTCCATCGGCGTAGTTGACGTCGACCTTGTGGTCGAGGAGGACGTCGACAAACCCGTTCGCGAGTGCGAGGTTGTCGGGCTCGCTTTCAGACAGCGGCAGGTCAACGACCTGGGTGAGAACAGAGGACAGGCCGTCACCGTGGGCCCCCTTTTGCAGGAAGCTGTGCAAGATACTGAACCCGGCTTCCGTGAACCACTGATCGGTGTTCTCCGTCGTGAAGCCTTCCCTGATGGCTAGGTTGAGGTCCTCGGACAGGATCTTGGATTCCAACATGAAGGCGAGCGGTTTCACCAGTGCCCTTCTCGTAGCATCGACCAGGGTCTGACAGTCGTTGGCGATAGGGGACGCGCCGTATCGAAGTAGCTGCCGGATGATTTTCAGGTCGATCTCCTCCTCGTTGACGGCGTTGTTGAGCACGACGTGAAGGTCATCTGATACCGGAAGACCCGCTCGGAACAGCATATCGATCGTGGCGGAACGAGCCTCACGGCCGAGCTTCCAAGCGGCCCGCAGAGCCCTGTTGAGAGTTGACGGCGAAGGCTTGTGTTGCTTCTTCCTGTTAGTCTCCGCGGGTAAGACATTCGACGACGGTGTACTCACCAGGCGCGTGCCTGGGTCGGCCAGACCCAGCATCATTTTCAGACTGCCTAGGTAGGCGCTCCTCGTGGCCGCCCATATGGCCTCGCCCTTGTTGTGGTTCGGGTCCGCGCCGGCTTCCAGCAGGATCTTGACGAGATCATCGCCATCTTCGCCGAACCGGACCGACGAAGCCAGCTGTGCGTGCAGAGCCTCGCCATCAACCCCAAAAACCAGCAGCGGCTCCAGGATGGCGGCACGCGTCTTGAGGTTGCCTACCTCGGTTGCCGCCTGGAATCCCTTTTCGATCGTAGACTTTTTGGGTGTCGTGCCGCCACTCAAGAGCATGTTGAGAACATCGGCCGCGCCCGAACGGCATGCTTCGACGATGGCTTCCTCGTCGATCTGAGCACCGTTGCTCACGAGAAGATTGCCCAAGACCAGATCGCCGTCCGCCGCCGCAGCAAGAAGGGCATCGGAGAGAACAGACCCCGAGGCGCCGTGGTGCAACAAAACCTCGCATATCGATGCCCTGGCCTCTCTGTTAGACAGCAGCGCAGCCTCAGCAAACGCGTTGTTCAGCATCGGAACCGGGTGCTTTCGCTGCAAAACGAGCTGCACAATGTCAGGGCGCTCCTTCTTCACTGCCGCGACAAGGGCCTCTCCGTCGCTCGTGTCCGCCTTGGCCGAAAGTGTGCGGAGCAAGGGGATGTCTTCCGTGTAAGTACTGATGGCAAAGCCCAAAGCCCTGTTGGCCTCGGCACTGGGTGCACCGGCGTCGAGGAGCTTCTGCGAGAACTCGAGCCGGTCCATCGGGTCGGCGATGCGCAGAGCATGGGGCAAAGCCGACGCCAGTGACGCCGGGCTCGGCCGGGCTGCAAACAGGAGATCGGTGATCTGCGTATCACTCGCGGCTACGGCGTGACAGAGGGCGGCGGCATTGTGGGAGTTGACGTCCGCACCCGCCCCGAGGAGGATCCTGACGATGGACAGTTGTCGGTGCTCGGGCAGCGTCTGGAGCAAGGCGTGGACCTCCTTGACGAGTACGTCGTTGAACGGGGTTTTGTCTCTGGTCTTGTGCAATAATATCTGTAGTTTTTCCGTCTTGGTGTCTGAGAATATCAGCTGCCCAAACTCGTTGATGGCCCGGCTGACGGTGGCGGGCGTTGGTTTGCCGTGCGTTAGTAGTGTTTCTAGGACTGGAGGATCGTGACTGTGTATTGCTGCAAAAAGAATCGTGAGCTTCAGTGTATAGACTTCGGTGACGAGAGACCACTTACCTGATGCCATGACGATGCCGTTGTCGACGTTGACATCGGCTTTATGGACTAGCAACACCTGCAGGAGCTTCAGATCTGCCGGCCGATAGTTTAACGCGTTGAGCAATGCTTGAGAGACCTTGGCCGAGTCGAGATCCGGCACCGACGCCAGTAACAGGGTTGCCATGTCCAACCTCGCCTTTGCATCCTGGGTCCCGATGATCCTGGGCAGCACGCTAGCAGCAGTCTGAGGCGTGACGTTCTTCTTGAGCAGCGCATTCAGAAGCCTTACGTCCTTTTGCGCCACCGCCGCGACCAACGCCGAGCCTTCGTTCGTGTTGATGTCGGTGTCGTGCCTCAGGAACAATCCGATGAGATCCTCGTCCCGAAGTGGCGGCTCCTCGTCGATGGCTTCTTGCAGTGCGTCATGAACAATGGCACCGGCCAAGCCGCTCGTGAGGAAACACTCGACCATGCGATAGCGGTTTTGGCGAGACAACGTCTTGGTGAGAGGGAAGATCTGGGCCAGGGTCTCGCTGGACGGCTTGCTCATGAGCATCTCTTTCGTCATGGGCACGTCGCTCCTCATGACGGCGATCTGTAGAGCCAGACCGCCCTTGTGGTCGACGGATGCCGTTTGATGGCGGTCGTAGACCATCGACCTGGGCCCCTTTTTCACATCATGCTCGGAAATCGGCCGGCCCCCCGGGTATACAGGTGTGAGTAGGAGTTTGGCCGATTCAAGGTCGCCCGCTTCCGCCGCCTCGATGAGCATATCGTGTAGCGCGGTTCCGCTTGCTCCTCTTCGTAATAGTAAGTCTAGTAATAAACGCCTGCTTTCCACCGCCATGTTCTTTGGAATGAGCTCAACACATTCCGAGGCATGCGTCGCACTGAGCTCCGAGGTGCCGCTCAGTATTGTGTATGCAACATCTACTCGTCCGTTCTGAATCGCTTTCCTAATGGCCATGGCATCTTGGTACTCGATGGACACGCCGTACGAGACCAAAAGACCGACCATGTCGTGGAATTCGGCTGCTGCGGCGTGAATCAGGGCCATGGCGGGCGCGTCGCCGTCGGTCCCGGCACAGAGCAGCAGCTCCGCGACAGCAAGCTTGTCTCTGGGGTTCATGGAAGGGTGGTCCAGCAACTGCGAGAAGGCCTCGTCCAGACCGGGGCGCTTCGGCGGGTGGTTGCCCATGATAATGGCGAGCGCGATGTCGTGGCGGCCCTGTCCGATGGCGACTTTGAGTGCTTCGGCTTGGTTGTAATCGCCATCGGCGTGGGACCGACTGAGCTGGAGGACAGTCTCCAGGCAACCAGCTTTTGTTGCGTCCACCATGCACTGGGAGAGCCAGGCAGTCGGCGGACGACCGTCGGATCGCAGAACCGTGCCGACGAGCTGGGCCTGGCCGCCCGACGCGCACGCTTGACGGAAAGCATCTTGGGCCTCGGAGCTGCGGGCTACGCCGGCGCCATAGCGGAGGAGGAGCTCGACGACCTCGACATTCTCGGAGAGCATGGCTAGGGGTAGCGAGGCGTCGAGGGCGAAGGCGTCGGCGTGAGGTAGTAGCACGCGGATCATATCGGTCTGGCCGTTGTGGATGGCATGCTGCAATAGCTTGCTGCGCTCGCCGAAGCTGTCGAGGCTCTTGCGGCGGGGCAAGATACTGGTCTTGGCCTTTTGGGCCATGTTGAAGTCGCCGCCGGAGGAGACGAGCAGGGCGATGAGGGCCTCGGCGACGCCGGGGGATCCGCAGTCGGCGACATGCTTGTCAAGGGCGTCGAAGACGAGCTTGTAGTCCCACGTCTTCTTCTTGGAGGTGAAGGCGCGGCGCAGGTTCGTGGTGGAGTCGGTGCGGCCGTGAGACATTTGCTTCCGCTTCAGCAGCTCCTCGGCCTTGAAGTCGTCCTCCGAGGTCCGGAAGCTTGGGGGGCTCTCAGGCCGGGTCAGCGGCGACGGAGACGGCGGGGGCTCGAGGCCCCATTCCTCGGCGAACTGGATGATGCGCCGCTGGCGGTCATCGTCGGTCGGCGGGATCGGCATCGGGGAGCCGGGGGGCGAGGACAGGAAGGGCGACAGTTTGGCGGTGGGACGGCAGCAAGCTGGCCGTATGAATCGGGGAAGGGAAAAGAAAGAGGGTGTAGGCAGCGAGCGAACAGCCGGCGAGATGAGGTTGGAGCAGCGTCAGGCGAAGCAAGGCGAAGCAAAGCAAGGCAAGGCAAGGCTAGGCTAGGCGGAGGAAGAACAAACAAACAAGAGGGAAGGGGGAGACGTGCGGCGCAAAGTTTCGTTTTCGTCTGAAGAGTGTGTTGCACGCTCAACGGCGGAGGGACGGCGGAAAAGACGGCCCAAGGACCGGTGGCGACGGTAAGAGAGAGAGCGAGAGAGGTGGGGGGCCGAAGGGCATCAACTGAGGCGAGGACCAGCATCCAGGATGAACGTGGGTGAAGGACAAGGTGCCGTCGCGTCCGGGGGAGAGGTGAGAAACAAGAGGGAGAGACGAGAAAGTCGACAGATGGGATGTTATGGTTCGTTGGTTTCTGTCGATGAAACAAGAGCTTATCTGTTTAGCCTAGGTCGTCGAGTATAAGTTGTCGGCGTGCTACATTGAACAAACAGACGGTCAAGAAAGCAAAAGCAACAGCAGCAACAACAACAGCAACCAGCCCACCGTAGCTGTGTGGAAAGGAAGAAAAAGAAGGCGAAGACAACGTGTAAGGCAAGGTGTGGTTCCAGGTATCCCGAGGGTCGTCAAGACGAGTCGAGTCGAGTCAAGTCGTGGCGACAATGCGTCGTGTTTCAGCGGGGTGGAGCACCACGTCTCCGTCTGTTCGTCCCTGTCTTTTCTGTCCTGTTTTTCCCCCCGTCGGTCCCTTGACGATGCGATGTTGCAACGGGGGCTAGGCGAGTTTGACGGTTGACGGCTGTTGTGGCCCCAGAGTCCAAGTGGTGGCTGAGGTTTAAGGTCGGACGAAGGCGGAGGAGTCGTCTGTCTCTTGTACGATGTATTTGTCGATCCGAGAGAGGGGGGGGGGGGGGGGGCAGTCGTGACGATGTTGCCCGAACTAGAGGTGAGCTTGGGACAACATCCGTAGCGCAACGAGCAAAGCTTGGGTAGCTAGCTGGGGTTATCCTCCTTACGAGTGGAGAGAGATGACAGACGGCACGGGAAACACTGCGCAGTTGTCGGAGTCGACAGTGAAGGATAAACGGGAGAAGCGGAAGAATAGGTCACTCGGGAGCCAGCGAGTTATGCGACAATGCGACAAGCCTTTGGCAGCCGGCCAGTCCCTTGCTTAAGCTTGTCGGTGACCGCTGATGGGCGGGGGGAGAGCTGCGCGTATCGGTGGTCAACCGAGAATCCCCAAGGAATGGATGATGGTCCATGGTTGATGATGGCGAGGACGAGAGAGTGTGGCAGCGCTGTGGCAGGGCATACGCGGACACGAACGGCGATCCGTGGAGGCGCGTGTAAGAGGGAGTGTACTTGTATGTACCTACATCTTAGAGGTCGGTACGTACCTATGCAGATGCAGGTGCAGGTACACAAACAGTAAGGAGGAATGGTGGGAGGCTCAAGTATCGGGACTTGGTTTGTGCAGAGACTTGTCTTCTGTGGACCGTGGGCGCCGAGTACAGTACTCTGTAGAGCATTGAAAGTGTCCGAATGCCCTCACGAGCTTGTTCGCCCATCCAGTATCCGTAGTCAATTGGGTCGTCCAAAGGGCCAACCGACCCAGGTCGGCACCATGCGCATGCGCGAGGGAGGAGGAGTACGATGTACAGTTATGTCTAGCTCGAGGTGAATCATGAAAAATGCCTCGTTCGTCGCAGGCAACCTAGGGATCGTCTTGGTTGCGTACGGTGGACGTACACGTATCTCGGTCGTGGGCAACCCAATCTCGTAGTACCGCCTCGTTAGAGACGCCGAGGAAGGTCGTCCATTGCCCCCCAGTTCGACGTGGCATGTGTCGTCCCAGGTGGGATGCCGAGGATGCCCAGAAATTCTTTTAGAGTGTGCTGTGTGCGTGTACCTGTTGTTGATGGGGGAGCGAACCCAAGACGGTAGGCCAACAACCCCCGATTCCTGGAACTCTGGGGAAGGACGAGGACCAGCAACCGAGTTTGGATGGTCGATGGTCGATGGCGGGGAAGGGAAGAGGGAGAAAAGAAAAAAAAAGAAAAAAAAAAAGGACAAGAAAAGAACGGCCCCTGGCCCCTGGGGCAAACAGTGTTCGGCCCAGAGACCTCCAGGTAGGTACCGTACTTGGATAGACTCCTCTAAACAGTACGTACCCCACCCGACAGCTGTCGATGCGCCTCTTCCGCTTTGGCTTCACTCTCACTGACTCTCCAGACCTCTTTAGACTGTCAGGTCTCTCAGGTCTGATTCTCGTGTCTGCTGCACGCCACCCGACTTCGACACATGCACGCACACGCGGCGCCGCCGTAGAAGCAGGCCAAAGTCCTTCTACAGGCCCTTCCCTATGCAGATTTCCTTACGCGGCCCCCTCCCCCCCCCCCCCCCCCCTGCCCCTCGTCGACCGAAACATTCCACATGGAGGGGGAAACAAAACGCACGACGTGCCACGCAAAACGCTGCGCCTAAATGCAGCCGCCATGATTGCAGAGGCCAAGATGGGGGGGCTGAGCCTCCACTGCCGACGCCATTGCTTGCGACCGGTGGTTTGGCGGTGACGACTCGGGCCAGGAGATGAGCCTTGACAAGAGAAGAATACGGGTTCCCTGTTGGAGAAGAGATAGAGAGAACAGAGAGAATAGAAAGCATGGAGAGAGAGGGGTGAACCACATCTACCACAAGCAGCAAGGGACTCTCGACTCTCGACTCTCTCTCTCTCCTTCTCCCAGACCGATGCACCATGAGCCAAATAGCCGACATTCTCGAAACCCCAACTCCAAAAGGGAACATGCTGGTTTTCCTTACTTGGCGACCTCTCCTCTGCTACTGCTGCATGACTGCGCACGTCAATGCTTTGCCAGTCCAACACAACAAGCAGCTTGGCCTCCCTGGGCAGCTTGGCCCGATTCAATGATGATAGGTTGGACAGTCCTTTCTCTCTCTCTCTGTCTCTGCTCAGCCGGGAGGCATGTCCCGCTGCGACCATCCGTTCGCGCCAAGCTGCCCGGCACACACCCAATTCCACGCTCAAAAAACCAAACTAAAAACACCAAAGCTTGCAACGCGGCGTTTTCTTTTGGTCAGGCGCGCAGGCTAGAGTGAGCACATCTTCTTCCATAACAGTCTTGATCGACAAAACGCCCATCTTTACCTTACCCGTCTCGTCTCACTCTTACATCGTGAGAATGAATTGTCCATATCTTCCCTCGTAACCTGGCCGCCTTCCTCTCAGAACAAGAACCTAGCTTGATGAGCTTTGCCTGTGAGATGACAGGGGGGGGGCTGGATGACGTCTTACGCCTCTTCCGGTCTTCGGACCCCCGCCCCGCACCCGTCACCCGAACACATCGACATGCCCCGCCTCCGGCATCTCTGTCCGAGGCCACCCACCCCCTCCTCCTCCTCCTGAGTCCTCTCTCCATTGTCGACTCCCATGCGCGCGCGACCGTATTTCTAAGCCAATCCACTCCCTCTTCATAAGACGCTGACTAAACACCACTCGTGCCCGCATCGGAAGCTCATTTCATCAAGGAATAAGACAGAAAAAAAAAACACAAAGTGCCCCCATCGCCAGAACTTCCAGCTTAACTCAAGGCCACCGTCGCTCATGCCCCTCGTCGCAAGACTCTCGAGACCCCTCTCATCAACCCTCGCCACCAGACTGCCGCTCGCCGCATCCCGCACCCCGCGCCCGTTCCACACCTCGCCGCACCTCGCCCGACCCCTCAGCCCGGCCCCTCACTTCACAATGGCCTCCTCCTCGGTCCCGCAGACCATGAACGGCATCCGCATCCCCCGCACAGGCGGCACCGACGTCCTCGACCACCACACAGACCTCCCCGTCCCCGTGCCCGCCGCCGGCGAGGTCCTCGTCCGCAACGCCTACGCCGGCGTCAACTTCATCGACACCTACTTCCGCACCGGCCTCTACCCGGCGCCCCTCCCCATCGTCCTCGGCCGCGAGGGCGCCGGCACCGTCGTCTCCGCCCACTCCACCGTCGACCCGGACGCCTTCCGCCCCGGCGACCGCGTCGTCTACATGGGCAACTTCGGCTCCTACGCCGCCTACTCCGCCGTCCCCGCCGCCCAGCTCGTCCGCGTCCCCGACGCCCTGCCCACCGAGACCGCCGCCGCCGCCTTCCTCCAGGGCCTCACCGCCTGGACCTTTGTCCGCGAGGCCGCCGAGGTCAAGCCCGACGAGTGGGTCCTCGTCCACGCCGCCGCCGGCGGCGTCGGCCTGCTCCTCGTGCAGATGCTGCGCGCCGTCGGCGCCCGCGTCATCGCCGCCGCGAGCACCGACGACAAGTGCGCCCTCGCCGAGCGCAACGGCGCCGGCTGGGTCGTCAACTCGCGCGAGCAGGACCTCGTGCAGGAGGTCAAGCGCATCACGGGCGGCCACGGCGCCGACGTCGTCTTCGACGGCGTCGGAAAGGCCACCTTTGACGGCGACCTGGAACTGGCGGCGCGCAAGGGCCGGCTGGTCATCTTTGGCAACGCGGTGAGTCTATATTCTCCCCTTGTTTTTTTCAAAATCTTTTTCCATGTGCCAGTCTCGTAGAGAGAGAGAGAGAGAGAGTCAGTCCCCTGTACGAAATTGGCCAACTAACGTCGCACCATGTCCAGTCCGGCGCCGTGCCCCCCTTCGACATCCTCAAGCTCGGCCAGAAGAATCTCAAGATCATGCGCCCTGTTGTCAACAACTACACCGCCACGAGGGACGAGCTGGAGAAGTACAGCGCCGAGCTGTTCGACATGATCACCTCGGGCAAGCTCCAGATCGCCGTCCACAAGACGTACCCGCTGCGCGACGTCAAGACGGCGCACGCCGACATTGAGAGCCGCAAGACGACGGGCAAGCTGCTCCTCAAGCACGAATAAGGTTCTTTTTTGAGGCAGTTTGGGGGTTTTGCCAGCGAACTGAGTACTTGTCAGCCACAAAAGAAATTGAATAAAAAGACAAGAAAAAACATGCACACATACACAAACCAAAGCAGACTTCTTTGTTTTGAAGTTTGATAATCTTTAAACTTTTTTTTATGTTTCCATTACATTTCCTCTAAAAGGGTCGGACGTCTTATCATGGGGTTTCGCTGTGAATGGCACTAATTCTATCATCCCGTCTATGTTGGCCAAGCGAGTTCTCCGCGCTTCTACATTTTGGTCAATCGCCCCGGTGTATAATCTTTATATATATCGATCTCCATGTTCAACCGCTGGTGGGCTTGGCGTTGGCGAGGAGCTCGGGGGGAGGATCCTGGCGGTAGCCCTTGGGGTTGTTGCTGACCCAGCGCCAAAGGTCTTCGCAGGCCTCCTCCAACGTCTTCTCCGTCTTCCAGCTGAGTTCCTTGTTCGCGAGCGAAGGGTTGGCCGTGAGGTCTAGGACGTCGCCCTGGCGTCTGGGGACAACCTCGTAGGGGAGCTCGCGGCCGACAACGTGGCTGAAGGCCTTGATAATCTCAAAGACGGTGCTGCCGCGGCCGGAGCCCAGGTTCCAGGCCTTGACGCCGGGCTTGTTCTCGCGGAGGTAGTTGAGCGCGGCCAGATGGCCCTTTGCCAGGTCGACGACGTGGATGTAGTCGCGGATGGCGGTGCCGTCTCTCGACGCGTAGTCTGATTTCGTTAGCGCGTTCGTCCTCTCCTTGATACCAGTCAGTCCATGCACGCACCGTCGCCGAAAACGAGCAACTTCTCGCGGTCGCCAGTCGCGACCTTGCCAAGCAGGGGCAGCAGGTTGTAAGGAACGCCCTGGGGGTCCTCGCCAATGAGGCCTGAGGGGTGGGCGCCGCAGGGGTTGAAGTATCTGAGCAAGGCGCCGTTGAAGTGCTCAAAGGGCTTGTCGGCCTTCTTCAGCCTGTTGCGCTCGGCCTGGATGTGGTCGGTGATGATCTGCTCGACAAAGGCCTTGGTGTGGCCGTAGGTGTTGGTCGGGCCGATGGGGCAGTGCTCGGGAATGGGGATCATGTTCTCGAAGCGGGTGGCGTCGCCGTAGACGGTCGCCGAGGAGGAGAAGACAATGTTGGGCACATTGTGTTCCGTCATGGACTTGAGCAACGTGACGGTGCCGCCGACGTTGACGCGGTAGTACTCGAGGGGGATCTCGCCCGACTCGCCGACAGCCTGGAGTGCGGCGCATTAGTTCCTGCCGTGGAATCCAATGGAAAAGGTAGGGAGGGAATCGCTTACCTTGAGGGCGGCGAAGTGGATGACACTGTCGATCTCGGGGTGCTTCTTGAAGACCTCATCGAGGCCGGCCTTGTCGGTGATGTCGACCTGGTAGAAGTGGGGGCGCTTGCCACTCAGGAGCTCGATGCGGTCGACGGCGACATTGGACGAGTTGTAGAGGCTGTCGACGATGACAACATCGTAGCCGTTCTCAAGCAGGGTGAGGGAGGTGAAGGAGCCAATGTAGCCGGTGCCGCTGCAAGCCACCAATAGGTGTGGTTAGTTACCTGCGCGGTTCGTGGTCGTACGTGCGCCAGCCGCGCCATGACAGCGGGAGTAGCTCGTGAACGACGGCTGAGAGGGGCGAGAACGAAGGGGGGCGGGGGCGGGGGTGGCAGTGGCTTACTTACCCGGTAACCAAGACAGTTCCAATGGCCATCGTGAAGAAATTTGCTGGTGTCGATCGCAACTAGCTGCGGCGAGGGGTATAAATTTGGGAATGGGAGGGGAAAGAAGAGTAAGATGCGGTCCGTTGGGGTATCAAGTTGGTTGAAGGAGCGCAGATCTGGTATTTGTTGGCGGAAGAAGAGAGAGAGAGAGAGAGAGAGAGAGGCGGGGAAGAGAGGAAGAGTGCGTGATGGACTAATGGGACAGGGCGATATATATCTGGTGGCTATGGGTGGTGGTGGGAGCGACGGTCGCAATGAGAGAAAAGGTACGGGGCACGAAGTAGGCAATCGAAACGGGGTCGTCTGTCTGTAACGTTCCGCCTTGATTCTTGGTCGATGATGTGGGAGAGAAATTGGCGCCAGTGGTGTGTGTCCAGTCATAATAATCCCATACTCGGCGAGTGTCTATGATATTCCCTCGGTGGTGGTGGTGACGGCCAATCTAGCGCTCCAAATTGGAGGCGATGGCGGGGTCTCGCAGCGGGGGTGGCACCAATCTCGGGGGGCCTTGACACCTTGTGGCTGGCTGCGGAGCCCAGTAATTTCTTCATCAAGCCTCAAACGGTGGTGCGCTTGGTGACAAGACAAGTTGACAAGTTGCAACGGCCACTGGCGACTTTTTTTGAAACCTGCATCGACCGGGGATGGCGGTGCCGTGGATCCTGATCTTCAGGACTTGTGAACGGGCCGACAGGGTCCCCTACCCCCTCTCTCAGCTCTCGGCTGTCGACACTCTCGACGCTTGATTCTTGACTATTGACTCTCGACGCTTGGCTCCTTTTTCACGTGGGGGTTTTCTGGTCAACACGGGGACGGGGAGTCGGGGATGTGCAAGCACGTTCTGGCCAGTTGTTCAGAGCCATCGGATGACGGGACCGATGGTGGATGAATCATGCATTATTCGCATGCCGTTTGGTGGGGTGTTTTGCATGTCTGTCGCCGCGGTTCCGCAGTGTACAGAAATATCTATCCGTACAGCACCACCACAGTTGGGCCGTCCGCGTCTGCGATATGTGCGGCTCATCTTCGCTGTTTGTTGGAGCGACGATGCAAAAGAACCGGCCAGTCCTATCCGCCAGCGGGGGTCCGCGGTCTGCATCTGGGCCCGAAGAGTCGAGCATCAATCAAGCGGGTTCCCGTGTCGACAGCCAAAGTCCAGGTTTGAGCGCTGGCGCTGCGTCTCGTTGCCTCGGGGCTCGCCATCCATGCTGACCAAGCCGAGTCTGGGCGCGCGCCCTTTGGGTCTGGGTCAAGACTCAATCGAGCCCTGTCCTCCGTTCTCGAGCATTTGCGCGATTTCAATGGCAAGAGAAGCACATGTTCGTGTGTCGGTCGCCCGTGGGTAATGTAATCGAATCGATGGGCCTCTGCTCTCCAGGATGGGTCGACAAAAAATGGAGGTGGGACTTGGAGGAGAAAAGGGCGAACAGCTAGCGATCTTTGAGGACTGAAGTGACGTACTTTGTGGTCTGGACTAATTCTGAGAAGTGATTGCGGCCTCAGGTTGGGATTTACGCATCGGTTCCGCTAATTCTCTTCAAGTCTTGTCACGTGGTCGCAAGTCAGAAGGGGATACGCTTACCTAAGTCAGACGCTTATGTAAGTGCTCAGATCTGCGCGGCGCGTAAAGCAAAGTTGGCCCGACCGCTCGGCGCGCGCGTGGTCAACGGCAGGAACACGCTGAGGGCCCGTGCACCCGATCTCCCCGCTGGCGCGCCCCGTAGGCGGGTTTCCGTTGGCGGGTTTCTGGCGGTGGGAAAGCAACAAGCACAAGCGCCGTCGCGAAAACATTCCCAATGCTCCAAGCCTGCAACACTATCAAGTCCCAGACAAAGACTCGACGTCCCCTTGCTTCAGTTGCTTTGTCGTTGCTTTCCATACAGTCTATACTGTCACCACCAACCAACAATTGAATTGACAGGTCCACCCTGCAACGGTTGTCCTCACTCTTTCTTATTCCCTCCTACGCCGACCCCCGACGGACGACCCCCATTCATCAGTACCGACGCGCGCGTGTGTGGGCGCGACTCGTACCAGGGAAAGATGGTCGTTGCGGCCAGGGACCGCTCCTCCTCTCTTTGTTGACAACCGACTCCCTCGTTTCCCAATCCGGCGGGTCAGCCTCTCTGGAATAGCTTCACTTCGAGCTCCCTACCTACCTACCTGAGGTACCCAAGGTTGGCATCTCTTGGAGTTGGAAGCTCCCGCAACCGGTCTCTCTTACAGCTCTCACAAAGGCGCCTTTGCGGTCCACACTCCGTCGTCGACTTGACCGCAACCCCTTCGCATCTCCTTCTTTGGTCACCGCCTCCCTTGTCGGCTCAACATAGACTTCATGCGCATTTACACTTGCCATTGTTGATGAGACAAAAGGACCCTCGACTCGCAACAAGCTGCTCAACCCAACCTCATTTACAACGACGCCGCATGTCCTCCCAAACAATAAGAACGTAAGTTGCTTCTTGTCAGTCTCGTCCTTCATCCCTCTTGCCTTCCTTCCCGTCCTCAAACGTTCTTTCTCTCACTGCGCCTGCCGCTTGTGAGTTGAGCCTTATCTCACTGAGCTTCTCACCACCACCACCACAATCTCAAAGCTGTCTTGAGCTTCTTATCCTTTTTTTCCCCTCTCTCCTTCGCTCTTCTTCTTTCTCTCCTACCCCCTCTTCACTCCTCTTTGATCTTACTCACCCAGTTCTCTTACCCCCATCTCACTTAACGAACCTACCCATCTCGTGGGGTTGAGTATTTCTCATATAATACTCAACCTGCCGTCCCAATAAGCCACCCCCGCTCATCAATCTTGCAGAGCTTCATCCACCACGCTGCGCCGAGATGCCTCCGAGACGAAGAGTTCGCGGCGACGACGATGACGCGCCCCTCATATCACGAGGCGGTGCTGCCGTCTCGTCTGATTTACCCCCGTTGGCTGCGCGACTCGACACGTCGTACGGGTCTGCGCCTTCGAATACTTTACGCAACACCCGACGAGGCCAGAGGCGTGATCTGCAGTCCATCATCAAGGAAACACTCCACGACAGCGATGACCCTGACGACCCTGACGATCCTGGTGACCCAGATGATGACAACGATGATGATGACAGTGAGGAAGAAGACGACGACGACAACAGCAGTGAGCGCAGCAAAAGTACCAGAAGCGACCGCCCGCTACCGGTGAACTTGCCGAGTCCTAAGCCAGTCCCGAAGCCGAAACCTATGCGCAAACCGCAGCCGGCTCCCAGTCCCGACCCGGACCCGGACCCGAACTCAAATCTACAACCAGATTTCGGCCCTGGCCGAGACTCGTCCGAATCACCCACTCCATCGAAGGGCCCCTCGCCAGATCGGCCCTCTGTCAAGAACCCGCCGAAGAAGCGCCTTCCCGCCACAATTGGTAAGTGCAGCAGCCACTGACGGACCGCGCCCGGTCTCACATTACCTCCACCTCCCTTGCTAATTCTTTGCTCCCCCAGCCCCATCGATTGAGCCTCCCTTCTACCAGCAAGAAGGAACATCGTCTCGTCAACGAGTACTTCCCGACATCGCCCCCCCACGAGGCCCGAGTCCGACTCGTTATCTCCCCACCACACGACGAGCCGGTTCAGAAGCCCTGGCGCCACCAGCTCGTACCGGCCAAGGCCTGTCGCCGTCCAGAGGCGGCACCCTCACAGCCGCGAGCAAGCGCTCCGTCTTTGCTCGCGCCATTTCCGAAGAGGTTGGGTCGCCGTCCAATGGCCATCAGCTAGGGCTGCCTCTGGAACCAACGCCCACACCCGACTCGATTCGCACTTTCGGCCAGGAGAGCTCGCTGTTCGGGGGCGCCGACATTGGGACCCCGTCTCATCCTTCCCGCTCGTCCGACGAGGCAGGAGAGAACTCTCCCTTGCGACCGATGCCGCCACGGAGCAACCGGCCCGACCGGCTGCGAGGTCCGGTCCAAGACCCCATGAGTGAGGTTGTGCATCGGTCTGGCCTTGTAGACTGGACCAAGGACGAGGACACGAGCCGTCCGGTCCAACCGCAGCCGCCAAGCACCCCACCCTCTCAACGTTACCAGCTCCGTAGCGAGTCTCCTGGTCACGACTCGCCGTTTATTGCGCGCCGTGCTGTGGCTAGAGACTCATCCCGCGCCATTCCCCCGCCGCGTCAAGTGCAGGCAAACGCCACCTCATCATCCTCTATTACTACCAGATCAAGTTCACGTTTATCAAACCACACCACTGAGAAAGCGTCTACTCACAAACCAGGCTCGACACGTCTCTCGAATCACACCATCGAGAACGAGTCCCCTCACAGACCAAGTCCAACACGGCCATCGGACCACATCGGTGAGAATGAGCCTACTCACAGACCAGGTTCGACGCGTCTATCGAACCGCATCACTGAGAACGAGCCTATGCCCAGACCAGGTTCGTCACGCTCAGCCGACCATGACACGGATAATGAGTCTACTCCCAGACCGGGTCCGTCACGCTTGGCCAACCACACCTTGAACAAGGGGTCTACTTCTAGAGCAACCTCGACACGCCACCATGTCTTTGAGGAGGAGCCTGCTTCCAGGCCGGAATTGCGGCTCCCAGAAAAGCGTGCAGTCAAAGAGTTGTTGCATGATGACCCTAAACCCGCTTCTGGAGTCTCACCTCGTCTTCCATCGGAACAAGCCAACCCTGGCCCAGCCCAGCGACCTGTGACCCAGCCCGCTACCATCGACAAGCCGGCAACTACCCGCCGCCTGTTCAACGACCCGCCGCCTGTCAATGCCTCCACCCTGCGTTCTGGAAGATTTGAGGTCCGCTCAATACGACCCCCCGGGTCCCGACGCGCACCCGAGGAAAAGGGCAACCGCCTACCCCCTAGACAGAACGATTCGGGCTTGTTCGGCTCTGACATGCGGCAAAAGCTCCGGCAAGAACGGCAGCAGGAAAAGGCGCAGCAAGAGGCCCTTCGGAAGGAGCGCAACGCGCGTCTACAGTCGTGGCCGCGGATTTACAACACGGTGTACAGCTGGACACATGCTCCTCGCCCGGATAGCCCGCCTCCCAGAGACCAAGATTCGGACGGCTATGATAGTCCTATCGAGACTACGCAACAGATTCACTTGAACGAGTCCTCGTGGTCCACATGGATTCTTTTCAAGCTCGCCGACGCTTTTGTCGACGTACTTAACTTCCTTTTCTCGCCGCATTCACGGAACCTCAAGGCTCTGCTCGGTATCCTTCTCGTCTCTCTTCTCGGATGGGGCGCCATGGCAGGTCTCAAGTCGGCCCCCGCTCTCGGCATGAGCGGCATCCAGTGGTACGGCTTTTCCGACATCTCTCACAACCTCGGGCAGTTCGTGCCATTGTGGATGTCGCGACCGACGACGGTCTTTAGCGACGAGGATACGAGAGAATATACGCGGCAGCAGCGCAACCACGAGTACGAGCTCTCCAAGTTGGCCAAGGCCAGCAAACTACACGAGGGCTCACTGTCGCGACTCGAGGCGATCGTCCCCAAGATAGTGCACATGCAGCTGGACAAGCACGGGCGGCCTGTCGTGGACGAAGAGTTTTGGCACGCCCTGCGCGATCTTATGAAGGGCGACACTGAAATCTTGACCATGGATAGAGGACACGGAGGCTACCACCATGTCTCGGACGAGCATTGGCGAGCCGTTAGGGCCAGGCTCTTGAAGGATCCCGTGTACCAGAGCGCCGCCTCTCCAGCTCCGCCTGGACCATCGACCGCCGAGATCGAGAACATCGCCCAGACCAAGTTTGATAAGTCGTGGGAGAAGTGGCTCAAGACGAACGACAAGAAGGTGGCCAAAATCCTGGAGCCCGCCTTCTCAACATCGATCCCGGACAAGATTAGCAAGGACCTCGACCACAAGATCGAGAAGTTCGTTAAAGACCAATTCAAGAACAAGAGCACGAACGACTTAGTGGTCACGCGCACCGAGTTTATCCGCCACCTCCAGGACGAGTTCGTCAAGCACCGCAACGAGGTCAAGGCCGAGGCCCAGGAGCTGCAGAGAAAGCTGGAGTACTACATCAACGACGCCGTCAAGTCCGCCTCAGAACAGGCTCCGCCTGCCGGAGTCTCCCGTTCCGAAATGGTCCAGGTTGTGGACGGCATGGTCCGCCAGGCGATCGCAAATGCCGGACTGGAAGCGCTCGCGCAGGGCAAGATCGGGGCCACGTGGGACAGAGAACTCCGGCATCAGGTCAACTTCCTTGGTCGGCACACCGGCGTCCTCATCGATGCCAGTTCCACTACACCCGACTGGGATCCTCCCGTGCATGGGAAGTTCCGGAGCGCCTCCTGGTATAAGAGCACGAGGCGAGACCCAAAGTCTGTGCCGCCGTCGGCCACGCTCTGGAACTGGGAGGACGAGGGCGACTGCTGGTGCGGCAAGGTAACTGCTCACAAGAGCGGCGTCGAGGTTGGCGTCCGGATCGGCTACCTCCTCAGCCACGAGATCATCCCGCAGCACGTCGTGGTCGAGCACATCCTGCCCGGCGCGACGCTGGACCCGGACGCGCGGCCCCGCGAGATCGACGTGCTGGCCTACATCACCGAGATCAACACGCGCAACCGGGTCAAGGACTTCGCCGCCGCGCACTTGCCGCGCAGCAAGATCATCCTCTCGGACGGCTGGGTCCGCATCGGCCACTTCACGTACGAGAGCAGGGACGCGCTCAACGGCGTGTACGTGCACAAGCTCAGCTCCGAGCTGTTGTCCCTGGGTGCCGTGACGGACCAGGTCGTGCTGCAGGTCGTCAGCAACTACGGCGCGGACCATACGTGCCTCTACAGGGTGCGTCTCTACGGCGAGAAGCAGTCTTGATTGTCGTCCTGTCGTCGTCGTCTCACATGCAACTTTTGGTGGAGGAAAGTGGGAGACAGACAGACGAGCAGAGCAGGCTGCTTGTGGTGTCATTTCTTCGCCAGGCGATGGGCAGCCACTATTTCGCTCCTCGACATTTGCTTTGGAATTGGTTCCGGACGGACGGACGGATGGCGGACGAACGGACGGGACTTGATAGATTTGTTTATTTAATCTTTTTTCAGCATTCAGGGAAGAAAGGGAGGAAGAAATACCACAAATCATTTTTTCTTGTTCTGGAGGCGTTTTGGGGTTGACGATACCCCCCCCCCCGAACTGGGCTTCTTTTTTTCTTTGATGCAAGCACAGTCAAGGCGGAAAGACAGAGGGAGGCATATTTAATGCATAAAACCACGTTATTACAGTTACATTTCTCGCTTTTTCCCCCCCTTGATGACGGTGAATATCATAGAGCATCCATCCCCCTCTAGACCCTTTAAAAAAAAAGGTATGCTTCCAAACAAACAGAAAAATTGACAATAACTTTTTGTTCCTCGTCCTCGTATCATCGGGGGTATCTCTTCCTCGTTCTCTCAATCTAGTTCAACAATCCCGAAGCCAACGCCTCGAGATCCTCGAGCGTCTCGGGCTCGCGGTCGATCTCGAGCACCTTACCGCCCTTCTTGGCCCTCTTCTTCTTCTCCCTCTCCTCGTCCGAGTCGTCCTGGAACCACTTCTTGGGCTTCTTCTTCGGCCGCTCGTCCTCGTCCTCCTCGCCGCCGCTGTCCCCGCCGCCTCCGCCGCCGGCGATGGGCAGCGACCGCAGCAGCGCCAGCGGGTCTTCCTCCTCCCCTCCCTGACCGCCGACCTGGGGTCCCTCGACCAGCTTCGGCGCGCCCTCGCCGCGCTCCTCGGCCTCCCTCGCCTTGCGCTTGAGCCTCTTCTCCTTGAGCCGCCCCTTGGCCGCCACCTTGTCTTCCACGTCGGCCTCCTTGACGCGCGCCGCCTCGTCCGCGACGAAGCGCTGCCGCAACTCCTCGGCGGGGCCCTCCTTGATGAAGTCGTCCTCGTTCTGCAGCTCGTAGATGGGGTGCGCGTTGCCGTCCTCGTCGAAGACGAGCTTCTGCCCGCGGCCCTTGAACTTGAGCATCTTCTTCTTGGACTGCAGCGCCTTCTCGCGTCGCTTCGAGTCGACGATGAACTGCTGGTCGCCGTAGGATATGGTCTTGAGCTTGGCGCCCGGTGCGTTGGCGGACTCGGCGTCCAGCTCGTCGTCGCCGAGGACGCGCTTGACGGACAGGAAGTCGTCGTCGTCCCCGCCGCCGCCGCCGGCTGCGTCGGTCCCCTTGCCGTCGCCCGTGACTTCGTCGCCGTTGGCCACGAGCTTGGAGTAGTGGCCCGACAGGACGTCCTGGTTCGTGCGCTCGAACATGCGGTCGTACTTTGTGCGGATCTCGGGCTTCTTGGGCGGCTTCTTGGGCGCGTCCGGGTCGTCGCCGTCCGAGTCCTCGTCGCTGGACATGCCCCGGCGTGGCGCGTTCTTGATCTTCTTGATGTCCTCGCCCTTGCGCAGCTTGATCTGCGGCGCACCGGGGAGCCCGAGGCTGGCTGCGTAGGCGTCGAGGTCGAGCTTGTCGAAGTGGAAAACGCCCTTGTCTTTCTGCAGGTAGACGGAGCGGACGTAGCTGATGAAGGCCTTCTGGCCAAGGTACTTGAGGTCCGGGTTCTGGAAGCACATGCTCTGCAGCTGGTTCGTGATGCTCTTCTTCTTGCTCTCCTTGACGGTGATCTTGTTGATGGGCACCTTCTTGGCCTCGAGGCGCTTGAGCATGCCGGCCTCCTCACTGGGCTCAAGGAAAAGCACGGCCTTGCCGTCGCGCTCGTAGCGGGCCGTACGGCCGACGCGGTGGATGTACGTGTCGGCGTCCTCGGGACAGTCGACCTGGACGACCCAGTCGACGGCGGGGAAGTCGACACCGCGGGCGACGACGTCGGTGGCGAACAGGCACGAGTGGTTGGAGTCGGCGAAGCGTTTCGTGATCTCCATGCGCTGCAGCTGCTTCTGCTTGCCGAGCAGGTGCAGCAGCGGGATACCGGGCTGCAGGTGGCGCATGCTCTCGTAGGCGAAGCGGACCTGCTTGCCCGAAGAGAAGAAGACGATGATCTTGCTGCGCAAGTTGGCCTTGATGAAGCCGAAGAGAGTGTCGAGCTTCTCGTGCAAGGGGGTGACGATGTAGTGCTGCTGCAGGTTCTTGGGCGTCGACTCCTCGTGGACCGAGACGTACTCGGGGTCCCTGAGGCTCAGGCGGGCCAAGTCGGAGATCTTCTTGCTCTGGGTGGCGCTGAAGAGCAGGGTCTGCCTCGTGGCGGGCAGGTGCTCGACCAGGGCGTCGACGGCGGACTGGAAGCCCATGTCCATGATACGGTCCGCTTCGTCGAGCACGAGGATCTGCAGGTTATCGACGTCGAAGCCGGCGGTCTGATCGAGGTGCTGCAGCATGCGGCCGGGCGTGCAGACAAGGATGTTCATCTTGGACAGGCGTTCGGCCTCCTCCTTGAGGCTCTTGCCGCCGATGATGAGGCCGGCCGAGAAGTTGTGGTTGCGGCCGACCTTGCGCAGGACCTCGAAGATCTGTGCGGCCAGCTCACGGGTCGGGGAAATGATGAGGGCGCCGAGGCCGTCGTACTCGGTCCATCGCGCGCGGTACAGCTTCTCGAGGACGGGGATGACGAAGGCGAGCGTCTTTCCGCTGCCGGTCTTGGCGGCGCCGAGGATGTCGGAGCCCTTGAGGGCGAGGGGCACGGCGCGCGACTGGATGTCGGTGAGGGTCTCGAAGTGGGATTTGTCCAGGCCGGTCTTGGTCGCTTCGCAGAGGGGGAGGTCGGAGAAGGATTTGTATTCGCCCTTGGGGTCCTGTTGAGCGCGGCAGAGGTCAGTCACTGCGACGGCATGAAAGAGAGAATCGAGGCAGCCAGGAGTACCTCAAGGGAAGAGAGGAGAGGGGGTGGGAGGAGGGGGAAGAGAAAGGGAGAGAGACGGAGGACTACACTTACAAAGTCGGCGACGGCCTTCTCGAGTTGCTCAATGGTCTGCAACTGCTGCTTGCGCTTCTCGATTTTCGTATCCCTCTTGAGGGTCTTGGGCTGCTGCCTCTTCCCGGATCCCTTGGCGGGAGCCTTTGTGGGTGTCGCCATTTTCGGTTGGTTGCTGTGTTGAGCTTGACGATGCTACTGCTGCTGCTTCGCCGGATTCCCAAAGTTTCTATCGAGGCGGAAACGCTGCTAAATTTTTTGGCGCTTCGCTGCCGCTGTGGAGTGAAAAGTTCGGCATTCGGCGACAGGGGACGCCGTGGTGGGGTGTGGCTGACTGGCTCTCAGATGGTGCCAGCTGGTCTCCTTATGTGCTTTTCCAACTTCTTACTAATCAGCCCACTTGGATGTAAGTGAGCGCCAGGTCACCTTCAATTCAGAGATGGAAGACAATCATGTCATGAAAGGACAGTCTCGCGTCAATCGTGACTCGGGTGACTTTTTCTTAAGACTTGTTTTGTGGCTAACAGCCAACTCACTTGACCACGAAAGGTTGAAAAGTGACAAATTCCGCCCTCCAGATCAGGTCCCTGCAGCGGTTCATCGATGCCGCGCGCTATAAACTATCCGCTCGCTCGGCTTGCACTTGATCCGGGAGAATAGCGTCTGACGGCGGACGGCGGTTTGAGGGCCCCTAGTCTCAACCTCGACCTGGCGTTGAAGATCGACATTCAAACAAGGGCTCATGAGGGGGTCGGAGAAAGGAAACGGTTGAACGAGCTCGCAACTAGTGTTAGCTTTCAGTCACTTCCAGAGAGTACGGAAAGTACGGAATATCGTCACGGCTCGGCACAGTCTGATACATCATACTGGTGTTCTCAGGGGAGATTGTGAACTACTTTTCGTCATATTTGCACTTCTATAAATCCCCTTTCTCTGCAATTTGCATCGATCCCACGTTCATACCTTCGGCAGGCTCCTACTTAACGACATAATGAAAACATCTCTCGTTTCCCTGGGAGCTCTCCCTCTTGTTCTCAGTCTTCCTAGCTTCGCAAATATTGGTCATGGCTCCCTTATTGAGTTCACCTCCTCGCCAAAGCTGTCCAAGTTCGGCATAGACAGTTCGTCACTATTGAAGCCCAACCACTTGACATGGACACCACCAAGTACAGGAGATCGTGAGTTGGTCGTCATTTTAATGCTCCGTCTTCTTTTCTGACGATATCTCGCAGTGCGGGCCCCTTGTCCAGGTTTAAACACTCTTGCCAACCATGGCTTCATCCCGCACGACGGTCGCAATATCACGTCTGAAATCGTTCAAAAGGGCTTCAAAGATGCCATGAATATCGATGAGGCTTTATCTGCAGCAGCTTTCAAGCCAGCCTTGGAGTTGAACCCCGGCGCGTCCGTGAGTGCTTCTACTGATGTTTTACTTGCCGTGGCTAACATTATTCCCAAAGTTTATTAACCTGGATATGCTACATAAGCACAACTTCATAGAGCACGACGGCAGTCTGTCCCGCCGCGACATGTACTTTGATCCATCCAACCGCTTCGACAAGGAAACCTTCGACGCGTTCATTGGCTATTTCGAAGGAGCGACGACAATCAACATCACAACCATCGCCAACGCCCGAGCCAGGCATGCGCTGGAGATGAGCCGGGTGAATCCAAACTTCACACTCCCCGAGTCCGCGATCCCAGCAGCGACGGGCGAATGTGCCTTTTTGCTCACAATGTTTGGATCTTCTGGAACTCCGGTGGCGAATAGATCATACGTGGAGTTCTTTTTCCGTAAGCTTCTACTCTGTGTGTGGTAAAACATCATGTGCGGACGCTGACCTAAAAAGGCAATGAACAGTTGCCGGTTGAGCTTGGATGGGCTCCTGTGGACACTCCCATCACTCTCTCACCCACCATACAGCAGATCGCCAACGAAATCGTTGCACAGACTCCTTCCGACGTTCCTTTGACATATGCGCCCAAAAGTTCGGGATAGAACAACGTTGGAGGTCGGGTTCCAGCGACGTGCGAGGTTGCGGATAAGGCGGATATTCTTTTAGATCAGGGGAAGACGAAGACACCACCGTTGGAATCGACACCAAAAAGAAAATCAAAAAAAACCTCAAAGTATGATCTACTTGACATCTCCCGTGATTCCACTATGCTAGTTTCCGCGTTGCCACCAGCCGGATGAGTTAAACACAATGTTCCTCCACAAGCTCTTTTGGCGAAGACGTCAAGGTCCTCCCAGAGACCAAATAACCCGGCTTCGTGAAGATTAAGTTTTTCCTATTTGGGACACCGTATCGGACTACGAGATGGCTGAGTTAATTTGGATTGGATCAAAAACTCTCGACAACTTGAAAACATCTTGAGAACATACACCACAAAAAAGCTGACCGACGTCGGCCTGGACTCTTCAGCCAAAACATGAAGAGGTCCTCACTCAACACGCCATCACTAGCGCTTACTGGCAATGCAACGGTTCTGTTTCCTTGCCGGGCTTTAGATCGATCCATGCCGGCCCATGCCAAGTCAACCATGTCCTATCACCGTGTCTTATTGCTACTGCTACTGCAGGTCAAGCTCCACAAACGACTACCCAACGACTTTTTCATCCTGCAGGCATGGTACGGGCTGGGGATTCTGCTGCAATCGATGCTTTCGCCGGGTGGCGATGCCTAATCAACCCAGGTCTCCGCGCATGGGACCGGCGCCGAGCCCAGGGGTAGGTAGATAATGGAGAAATTAGAACAGCCCGGCGGCCATGGACTTTGGCTTAAAAGCCATATGCCCCGACACGTAGCACACGTCTGGCCGGCATCTTGGTCCTTCGGTCTTCTTCAATTCCATCGGCAGCTTGACTATTGCGCCAAGGCCACCATCAACGACATAACGATGCGTCTCGCCAACGTCCTGGTCGTACTGGGCATTTGCGCCGGCACGGCCTTTTCTTCCGAAGGGGATGAGCTCTCCGAAGTGCAGGCCCAGGCCATAGAAGCTCTCCAGGCGGCGGAGCAGAACGGCACTTTTGGCAAGAGAGGAGAATGCAACCTGTTCAACGCGCGAGTTCGCCGAGATTGGTATGGACGCGCCGCCCCTCTGGTCTGACCAAACAGATGCTCACCACACTTGGTACAGGAACTCGCTTTCCGGTTCGGAAAAGAAGGCCTACACGAGCGCCGTAAACTGTCTCTTGACACGGCCTTCCAAGCTCAGGGGCGACTTCGCGCCCGGTGCCCGCAACCGATACGACGACTTCGTTGCCGCTCACATCAACCAGACGCTGAGCATCCACGCCACCGGGAACTTCCTCACCTGGCACCGGTACTATGTGTGGGCTTATGAGAACGCTCTGAGGGAGGAGTGCGGCTACGATGGTTACCAGCCCGTAAGTGGATCGGGCATCCCGGGCACAAACGGTTTTTGGTCCTTTGGTTAATGGCTCATGACATTAGTACTGGAACTGGCTCGCCTATCGAGACGACCCATCAAAGGCGCCCATGTTTGATGGCAGCGACACCAGTATGAGCGGCGACGGTACTTTCAGAGCTCACAATGGCAGTGTCGCGGCACGCGGCGGCGTCTGGATCCCCAGCGGAAACGGAGGCGGGTGCGTCACAAGTGGCCCGTTTGCCAAGTAAGTATTCCCTGTACCAACTGTCGACGAGGAGGACGCCTCACCTCGAAGCAAAGTTGCAGTTGTCTCAAGATCACTGACTGCTTTCCCGCCAGCATGACTGTCCACCTTGGCCCAGTCAGACCAGGTATTGACGGTCTCCCTGTCAACCCCGGCGGTTCTTTCGCCTACAATCCCCGCTGCCTTTCCAGGGATATAAGTGCCTGGACGTCTCAGAAATGGATGAACCCATCGGACGTCTTAAATCTGACAATTGGAGCGGCTGCGAAGAACGTTCTCTCCTTTCAAGATGAATTGCAGGGCCGCTTCGGGGACGGTTTCTTGGGTAAGCATGAGTCAACCAACCTTGGAGCCTCAAGCTCGGGGGTGCGGGCTGGGTATAACTAACTGACACGACCTAGGAACGCACACCGCGGGTCACATGATCGTCAACGGCGAGGCATCCGACCTGTTCTCGTCCTCCAACGACCCTACGTTCTTCTTGCACCACGCCATGGTGGACCGGGTGTACTGGCTGTGGCAGGCCCTCCACCTCGGTGAGGCCTTCAACATTGCCGGAACCATTACGATTCCTAACAACCCTCCCAGCAGAGATGCCCGTCTTGATGATATTGTCATCCAGGAGCCGAACGCTCCCAACAGACCGATTAGCGACCTGCTCAACACCATTGGGGGCAGCCCGTTTTGTTACATCTACCTCTGAGTTATCAGATGCTTGAAGATATAGCCAAGGATGTAGTACCAAAAAGAAGTATTTCGCAAAAGAACTGCTGTACATTACAGACAGCAACCGGCGCCTTGCATTCTTAAAAAAATACTCTTGAATCGTGGTCATTGGTCGTTATGTGAGCCTTGAGAAACCTCGCCGCTATTCACGAACCCATTTAGCCGCAAGGAAATCATGCGTCCGAACCTAAACAGGAGAGATGGCACACGATTATCTACGCCTGTACCCAGCTTATCTCCTATTGTACACCTCCAATACTCGCACATCAGCCTTGACAGTGATTCCACATATGCTATTGCTGGAAATGGATAGTGTTTTCGGAAATGCGCACAAAGCTTTGACACCTGCGAAGTTTGAACGGCTTACTCGGCATCCTCAATATCGCCTCCTTTCGGCACCGGGTGATAGAGAGTTGCTTGCCCCGCGACGAATACGACGGCCACGCTTAGGGCCACAACGGTGAATATCACGGCAACCTGTCTAGCAGTCAGTGAAATAAGCTCTGCGGAACGGAGCAACATCCTCACCTTTCCATTATCATCAAACCCCCTTCCTTGGCCCAAGTCCTCGACCACGGCACTCCAGACGAGGAAGACCAGTCCGGACATCATGAACAGCACCGATCCCGCCAGGAACAGGACCCCCAGCTGCCACGCGTAGACCTGCATCTGCCGGGGGCGATACTTCCATTCCGTGCCAATCAACACGCGGTCCTTGGTGCGCAGCGACTGCCTGATGAGGACCAGGCCGTCTCTGTGCCCTGCCATCCGGTGGAGCCGGATCGTCTGGTCTGCCGCGGTCAAGACGCTGGCAAGAGCAAAGGCGATGCCGCAGAACCAGGACGTGCGGACGGGCCACGGCGTCGTGGTGCCCGGCTGCAACAGGTTCGGCCACGAACCGGTCGACGTCAGAACGTTCGCGAGCAGAGCGGCCTGTCTCATTGTGTCAGCCTTCATCAAGACGGCGCGGGCCACGAAGCCAGCAGCTAGCTGGGGCACAAACCACGACGCCGACGAAGTTGAGCTCTTGCAACTTATTGTCTTTCCATTTCTCGGTGAGCCTGTCCCGCTCGCTCTTCTCGTCGTGGTTCAGAAGCAAGAGCAGCGGGTCGTACGTCAATGTCGGCGGGGAGAAAAGGCCGCCGCGGAAGATGTTTGTGATGAGCGAGACGCCACTGCTGGTCTTGTCGCGGACGCTGCGGGAGGTTGAACGCTATTGTTGCAAGCATCAGCTCGGTCCATACCAGCACCACCCTCGGAACGTAGCAGCAACCGGTTGGGGTTTCTTTATCATACTATCCTGGCTCCTGCTCCTCTCTGACTGTTGCCGAGCAAAGGCGTCCTTGTTTGATAGCTCCCGTCGGACGGCATCTTCGTGTTATTACGTGCCGAAGTTTGATACCTGGATGCAAGGCTGATATGCTTGGGCTGGATTCATGAATATCGAAGTCTCCTTTCTCAGCCAGCTGTATCCTCAGCTGCAACATCCACATGTATCTCAAACAACCCCGCAGTTGTCTTGGATGCCAGCTCTCAAAGAGATCCTACGTCATGATGAGGCGCATCACTAGACCGAAGCGGGTTGGATCGTTGCTGGCTCCCAATAGGCTCACGGGTACCCGTGCCTGTAAAATTCCACGGGTACCCGTGGAAATGACTAAGCAATTTTTACTGCACGGGTCTTGAGCCAATCGGAGGTATGAGTCGGGTTTAAGCTGTCCTTTATTTCCCGATTTAACCATGATACACTCTCCGGGCTGACCCTCAGCATACAACGCCTCTTGTTCGGCGTTATCTCTCTCGGCTCGTTTCCAGATGTCCCCTATACCTCTCCTGCTGTTTAGAAAAGGGTCTTCTCCCTCTTCTGCAACAACAAGCTCATCTACCCGTTCCTGTTCAGCTTTGTCCTAGTCTAGATAAGCCATTATCTCCTCCTTGAGCCAATCTCTTGACCCCTTGGAGGTGGTGCAGCGTCTGTTCATCTGCTTGTAGTTAAGACACTACTTATAGCACTTCTTTCTGTACTGCAGGGGAAGTCCTATTGCCCTCTAATACTCCTAGTTTGTTTTGACACTTCTACAAGGCTGGGCAGCATACTAGGCGGTTCTTGCTGCACAGTACCGTCTGTATATTGCCTGAGGTGAATTGTATCTTGACTGCGAGGGTGAAGGCGAACGTTGGGATGGTGGTAGCATCTCCGGTAGTGACATCCTGGCCTCTACTGCTCTATCTGTAGTCGGTTGAGCTAAGGCAGGCATGGACTGTAAGGCGTTTAAAGGAAGGCTTTCTATGACTTTAGATGCAGTGGCATAGACTGCACTTGGTGTTGAGGCTAGACCTGGAGTAGGCTCTTGCTTAGGCAATAAATGCAAGTACTGCAGAGGGCACGCCTTTGAAGTCATGGTATGACCAACTACATGACACCTACTACATGTGCTTGGGGCCTGTGACGCAACTTCAACGATTTTAAACCTACTTGGCTCTTGCCTAGTGCTTGACTTTAGAATTTAGGAGCTCTCTAACTGCAATCTGGGCTTGATTTGCTGGCGAGGCTCTAGCAACAGCTGCAGCGCTCCTTCGCGCCTTAGATGCTAATGCGTATAGAAGTGCTTACGTAGCAGAATAAGATTTCGTTCTTGTAAAGCCTTTAATTTGTGTAAGCATGGCAGACTGTATACTTGAGAGAAGGTCCCTGTACAGATTGCAGAATAGGTTAGCTTATGCTTTAAGAGCAGCTTCTGTTGTTCTTCTACTTTGCAGAGGGCTTTATGCGATACCTAGCTAAGTACTGCGCCATAAAACAATCCCAAAAGCTCGACCAGGATTCTTGTCTGTTGTTTGGCTTAATTAGATCTAAGATCTGACAGCTGATTGAGTAACGCGTGCTTTATTGCTTGCTAGGCCTTAAATAGATCTAACGTGGATCTCTTTAAGTGCGATTTCAGCAGAGCATGAATGCCTTTAACCTGCAAGGTAGCTACGTTGCCAAAATAGGTGTGCTGATTAACTTAGGCTTTTACTAGCTTCTCCTTGTATAGGTTAAGCTAAAAGGATGTAACGTAGCTAACTTCTTTAAGATAGTCTGTAAGATAACGTTCTTTGAGTTGGGAAATACGCTCCTGAAAGGTTATCTTAGACGGCAAGCTAATGATTAAATGCTAGGACTTGTAGAACTCTTCCTAGTTGTTAGTTGATAACTTTAACGCTGCAGAGCCACTAGTTGTTTTCTTCTTAGCAAGGTTAAACGCAGAATAACAATGCTGAAGCACTGCCTTGTTTGCATGCTAGAGGCAAAGCAAAGATGCTGAAGAGGGAAAGACAGTGGCTACAGCATTTATGCATGCTAAGCAGCAATCTGTGAGGATAACTGCGGGCATGCTGGCGTTGCACTGATTATACAGGGACCTAACCTGCTCTAAAGCCTAGGTATAATTGTCTTCTGTTTTGCTACTAAGAAATGCGAACGCAATACAGAAGGATTATTAACAAGCGTCAACGCCAACTATGTTAAGAAGCGGCATACTATACTTGTTGGTCTTATAGGTGCAGTCTAACAGCATTACGTCTAGGTAGGCTTGTAGAAGGGCTAAGGAATCTAGGTGGGCAAATAAGACAGCTGTAACCTGGCCATCTGGTGCAAACTGCATTCAACTCTAGAAGCCTTCCTTGTTAAGTTGATTGGCAAGTGCATGGATTGAGGTCTGCCCTCCACGAATATCTTGTTTGATGGCTGCAATATGGTTGTAGATATCCTGTTAGGTTGCTATAGAGTTTGTCGTTTGTTGTATGTATGTCTAGATATCCCTAGGTGCTACCCTAGCATTTAAAAGGCTAGCTAATTTTGCAAAGTCCTCTTCTGTTAGCTTGCAGTGCGTTGGGTGAGCAGACGGATGCTGGCTTGGGGGATGATTATAAGAAGAAAATCGCATGTCAGGTTGGTGTCTTAAGCTCTACGTGCTTTTATCTAAGGATTCCTTGGCAAGCATAGAAAACTGACAACTAGTTCCCCTACTTGTAGTTTGTCTTTAACGCGCTGTTGTTTTGCTTAGAGGCTGGCATGACTGATCGCACGAATACGTAATCGTCTGTTGTCTACTTTTCTCTTTAGTTGATCTCCTAGTTGTGAAGGCGTATCCCCTTGCTGCCGCCCAGTTGTTAATTGACAGTATAAGGTCATCGCGTGATTTGTAATTGCGTTCAGGAGGTAGACAGTCGTCTAAAAATACAAGTGCTGGATTTTCTGGGGTTGTTTCTATGCTTTTTAGAATTTTATGCCTGAGTTACCACATGTAGAGAAACGTGTAGAATGCGTCGAACGCGAGACGCGTTCGTCGACGTGGGACGGTAAACAGCTTGCTTAGTCATTTCCACGGGTACCCGTGGAATTTTACAAGCACGGGTACCCGTGAGCCTATTGGGAGCCATCGTTGCTTTACTGATTACATAATCGTGTGAAATTGCTCAACTCAACGCCTTCAACTATCAAGGAGGTAATCAATTTGGCATGATGCTTTGGCACACAGGTTCGCCGACTTTATGGCACAGTGCCTGCTGCCATTTAATGCTTTCACTAGTTAGGTAACATTATCTCTAGTATTATGTATGTAACTATGCTGCGACCTGCAACACGAGTCCACGAGTCCCTCATTCATCAAGTCCGAGTAGCAGCCATCCTTTCCGTTTCACCATGAGAGACAGTACCAGATGGTCTCACATTGGTATCTTGCTTACTTAACTAACGTAAAATCAAGATTATTTCATATAGACAAATGGCAATCTCTAGACTTCCACTTGAATACAAGCAATTGCCTACGCTAAAGAGCCAGTAGCGGCGTGTCGAAGGGACAGGAACGGCGACTGCCTCTGCGCAAAATATGAGTTTGACAGTTGCTTCCGTTACTATAGCAACAGCTCCCAGGTCTGGTGGTGTAGTTGGTTATCACGTCAGTCTAACACACTGAAGGTCTCCGGTTCAAGTCCGGGCTAGATCAAGCTGATCTTTTTGCTCTTCACTTAGCTTAAGGCATTAAAGTCTGTGTGGTGGAAGTCCTGACCTTGAGTAGTGTCTTTTTATAGACTGAAGAAAAGGAAAGATAAATCTTAACCATGGTGGCCCGCTGACTATTACAAATTTATGGGAATGACACTTTCTTGTACATGCAACCAGGTCTCGTTGTTGCGGGTGTCTACACTCAACTCTGAAAATGGAACCTGCTGATTTAAATACACTTATGACGAGATAGATGGCGGCCGCACATGTCCTCTCTGCAAACACCGATGCAGCACCGCTGACACCAGTCACTCTTCTTCGTCGTTGTCCGGTTTCCACACCAGAAACACCAAATCGGCTTCGAACCTTGCTTCAGAAGCATCTTCGAGAGCTCCTCCCGGGCCGAGCGGCTACCGCTGCCAATGATTTCCTCTAGTATCTCGCTTCTCGACATGTCCCTCTCGAGCCTCGGCAGCCACTTGACCCAGGGGATCCATGCTCCCGCCGTGTTGGCGCCCATGACGAGCATAGTGCCTGCGATGTCTTTTCTGACGAAAATGAGGCTCTCTAGCCCGCCAAGCACGTCTCTGGCCTCGACTTCATGACCGCACTCTACGGCCTTTTCCAGGACAAAGCTTCGGACGGTGTATCCGATTACTCTACTCAGCATGGCAAGGTTACCTCGGACAGCCATGTCGATCGCAGACAGTGACTGGATCAGGTCGACGAGGGCGATCGGCTTCAGGAACTGACTCTGCCACTTGCCAATAGCTCTCCCACGTGAGCTTCCGAACAGCCCAAGTTTCTGTACAAACTGTCCGTCAAACCCTATGGCTGTGCCGTGAGTACCGACGGTTTTTCCGAAGAAGACAAGATCGGGAGACGCCTTGTCGAAGTATTCTTCTCGCTGGAAAGAGAAGGGTGCCCCACAGCGAATGGCAGTGAGGGTTTCGTCCACAGCAAGGAGCAAGTGCTCTTGCGTACACATGGAATCCAGCCTCTTGAGCGTGATGGGGTCCATGACCCTTCCGTTGTACTGATTCTCGACGATCTCTACGATGATACCGATGCACCCCTTCTTCTTGGCTTCGTGAATTTGATCTCTCAGTTCGTCATCGGAGACTCCTTCAGTATGAAGGAGAACGGGGTTGTCGCCATACAGCTTCTGAGAGGTGAAGAATGTGGGCGACGACTTCTGTGGCACAGAACCAGCCTTCAGTCGCCGTGTCTAAACAAGATCAGAACATGTTTCTACCTCCAAAGTGGTCTTTGAGGAAGCAGTTGCCGCGGCGAACGTGTCAGATAAGAGCGCCCAACGAGGTTTTCTCACTTGGATGTCTTTCCAACCCATTCTTTTCAAAGTGCGGTCTTCATCGGTAAAGGGGCTCTCGGAAGATTCTGAAGATTCTGACATGGAAAGCTCTGCAAGAGTGAGGATCATCTTAACCATAACTTCGGGCTTCGTGATTTTGCTACCCGAAGATGCATAGTCGATGGGGATATATCCGCCAAAGTACTTCCTGTTCGACAATGATGAGCCAAACTACCTCAACACATGTGCGGGCTATTTACGCAAAAGACTCTTCATAGGAGTGCAGCAGTTGTCCGTAACGCTTATCGAGGGCCAAGCGGTTTTCGATGAACTCCCGCCAAAGAGGATTCGACATGGACAGAGACTGGATTTGATCAAATGTCAGAATGCTGCCCTCGGCGTTGTTGAAATTATGATCCAGTTTTCGGAGCGGCAGGCCCGCCGGGACTATTATGTCGAGGCCTAGTCCTCCTGACATCGTGGTCCAGTTGAAGAATGAAGAAGAAGTTCCGTGGCACTCGGATCTCCTAGTATGAGCAAACGACTACACACAAAGAAATGCTGTGAAATCGGCACCGATGCCTGGCTTTTGTAGCTTGTCGTACGATGTACTGTCAGATTGATGCCCGGTTGGTCTGGCCGAGAACCATCTCTGAAGGCTATGCAGTCAGTCTTGCGTAGGTTGAAAGCTATTCATTCTATTGGTTCACAAGAGTCTGGAGGATGGTGCCTGACCAGCTTCTTGAGAATCCCACGTGCGTATATAATTCAAGGGAGGGCACCAAGCTGAGGGCAAGGGCGAATGACTAGTGTAACATTGGGGGATGTCACTCGCCCGACTAGACGGTAACGTCTGCTTGAGTCAGAATTCTTGGAGAACATTGGCTCGTTCTCCACAGGGCTAGGTCGACACAGGATGAAGTATGAGAAGCGTGAAGGTGGAAACGATCCTAGCAGCAAATGATGCTTTTGATTCTTGGATTGACTGTCCATGATTGGTGATTCTCCGAGCTAATACCACGTTTGATTGGCCATATGACGCCCATTATATCTTGATGTCGGTGCCTAGAGTTTACTTAGATGTGAGCCGGGGATCGTTAGGGACACTAGAGGTGTTATGGGCATCTGACGCTCTGCCCTAAGATCCAAGGCTGAATTCGAGAACAGGGGCTTTTAATGGAGCACAGCCGATGAGGACAAGAGAATGCGCCATGTAGCTGAGGTTGACCGTAGTCCAAATACAAAATCACGACAGCCCGTTGCATGAAACTTGCATGCCCCAACGGGCCCCCGTCGTTGAGGTTGGCAGACACACATGAACGGCTATGTCTGCTGGCATGACCACTATGTTGCTGCATTCTCGGACAAGACCGATCGAATCATGATTGAGAAGACGCATGGCCGAGAGGATGTGAATTGAACGGCACCACATGACTTGTAGAGCAGGTCTCTACGATGGACTTTGACCTGAAGCCTCGATAAGCATGCTTTCTTTTGGGACATTCATAGAGATAATCAGCCTTGTTGACCGCAGCATCGGGGCGAAGGATTCGGCCTGCCCTGATGATCCAAGACTAAGGTACGTTGCCAAGGCGGTCCCTCTTCTGATGATCCAAGACACACTTCTCCGGCCCCCTGGCACAACAGCCTTCGTGGACCCTATGTGATCGGCAACATGCAGCGACCTCCCCCAATCCGAGCGGTGGAATCTGACATCCATCCCCGCGATCGCCCCCCGGCACCGTCAGAACCCATCCGCAGCGGGACCCTGAATTGTGGTTCGACGCCCGTTACTATTCGCTGGGGGTCAGTCTTTGGCGTTTGTCATGCGTGCTGTGTAACACCGCTTCTCAGACTGTCAAGAACGACGCCACCCACTACCTCTTGGCGAGCAGTTTCGTCAAATTCGCTCTCGTTTAAACATTCGCCACGTCAATGAGCCTTGTTACGAGAGATTTGGAGAAGATTTGATTGGATTGAGACCGAATGCCGCCACCTCCAAAGCACATTGAGGGTGTCGAAGGGTGGCTGATGTTGTGGCTTCACATACGAAAATGGAGAATTTCAGGTTCGGAACCACCGAGCCAGGTTTCTCTTAAGACCAATCTTCTGCGAGTACTTTCTGCGGACAACCATGTGATTTGAACGTCATAATGCCAAAAGTACTCGTACAATAAACAGAATCCTTTACTTGTAAGTCATGCGAGATTTTGATGGTCACATTTGAAATACCCATTTCATGCAACGCTCATTACTGTCCCTGTCGGACAGGCCCGCAGGCATTGCTATGGTACGTTGCAAAAAAGTCAGTGTCGTCAATCCAATCATTTGTTTAGCACTCTTGAGATCTAAGTATTGCAGCCTTTCCCTCGACTCTCCCCTTCGGCACTTTCCCTACTAGTTTTTTGGTATCCTGCACATGATATCCTGTTCAGGTTGCCTAACAATGTTGAGAACAGGAGTTGAGCTTTTCGGCTCCATCTTAACCTTTGACACTGGGCTCACTGCCCGACTCGTGACCGTCTGACTCTTGGCCTGGGTTGCATTCGTAGTATCGAAGGTGACGAAGGACGACGTAGAATCCACAGGCAACCATTGAACCGAATGTTGGGGCCAGCCAGTAGATCCAATGGTAGTTTGGAAAGTCACCGACCACAGCAGCAGGCCCGAAAGACCGAGCAGGGTTCAGAGATCCGCCGGTAAAATAGACGCCTGACAGATGGGAAGTTTAGCATCGTGATCTGAGGGAAGTCAACCGGGGCCAAGAGGATCAAATTACCTGTTAGCTCAGCGAGGAAGAACGACAAGCCAATGCCTACAGGGGCGAGGAATGTGGAACGATGCTTCTCAACCGCTAGCATGAGGATGACGAAAACGAGTTGGGTGGTCAAGAACACTTCGATGAAGAAGCCTTGTGTGATGTTCGCGCCGCCACCCAAAGATGTGGTGACGGCCAAGGGACCAGGAAACAGTCCGGAAGCAACCCCAGCTGCACAAAGCCCGGCTATGATCTGAGTCGGCATTATAAGGAGGCCACGAATCGGTGGTAGGCCGCCGCAGACCATGAGAGCAAGGGTGACCTGTTCAACGAACCAGCGGATGTCAGTCTCAGAGACGACAGGGTGATAAGAGTGTGAAACGTACAACTGGGTTGAACATCCCCCCGGTGACCCGATAGAACGCCCATACATTTGCAGTCAAAGAGACGCCGAACGCGAGTGCAATGAAAATGATGCAAGGCAGGTTCGGATTCGACTCTGGTGCTCCGAGAGGCGTGTTGGCCACCTGTGTCCCGGCGAAGGAGAAGAACAGAAACAGAAACGTGCCGACGAATTCGCCGAGAACGGCGACGATGTTGTTTCGCGTGGTGTTTGCCATGCGGAGCATAGGTAGGGAGCCATGGTTGAGTTCGCTGAACTCGGAGAATTTTCGCTCGATCTTTGCTCTGACCATTTTGAGGTGAGAATGCTGTCGCGAACAAAGCCTGAACGCTCTCAAGAGTTGGCAAACTTGATGATTTTGCTGACGATGGTGTAGAAGAAGAAAAAAAGCCCTCCGCTGACTGTACTGTGACACTCACCAAGTTATACGAGTTCGAATGCCAATCCCCTTCTTTAGTTTTTGTATCTTTTCCATATCAGACCCCTCCCTCTGCAAAGAGGGTGTAGGGCACAAGCGACACTCCCGTTCTGGTGAATGCAGTCATCGTGGCTGGCCTGACTAAGTCATGGTCATGCCCGCATTCATCGCAAAGTCAAACTCGTGCCCCGAGGAACTCCAACCTGGAGTGGGACAGTGTGGTGGAAGCTGGTAGTCGCGGGGGACGCCACATGATTCAAGGGCGGAACGAATATGTCAGACTACGAGGCCTGGACACCCTCTCGTCCGCAATACCGCTTCTGACCGGGCCGCAGAGTCCTAAAAGAGGGACGTCACACTTTGGAGAGGTTGCGCAGACTTTGCTTTTCATGTCCCCCGGAGTTGCGGGTGCATTCCTGACGTCAAAAAGAGTGATTACGTCTCGATCACAACCATCAGAACAGCGTTGTGGCTGGCCGGGCACTTTTCAGTAGGGCACACGTCGAGACATGGTGTCTGATTTGACAGATGACATGTGGTTTGTCAACGTGAGACCATTCCTTGCAGTCTCAAGTATCGTTCCGCTCCGCCTGAGCAAGCTTTTCTGGTCCCGTCTAATGCAAACCCTCCGGGCGACGTCAACCTCGTGGGCTTAGCGCCGTCACAGGGAATGACCCTGCTCTCGTCGCCAACACCACCGAAGCTAAAGGTGTGGGACAGCTGGGGTAGAAACAGTACACTAATGGCTGAGACACCTGCGGAGGAGACATATCTGACTTGAAAGAAAGGGGAATCTCATCGTGAGGGAAGAAGAAGAAGTGGATGGGCCTAGCACTACAGCAATTCCAGAGCAAAAGACAAATGGCCCAGAATGGCCTGAAGTTCCCGATCTAGACGAGGCGAAAGACAACGCCAATCCCTTGAATGCCTTGCACCATAAACGGAGTCTTTGCTTAATTACGATAAAGTATTCCTTGTCTCTGGCTTTCGAGATGTGACTGAAGTTTGAAAAATCTTACGGGTAACAGGTTTTACCATTCCTTCCCAAACGTGGCGCCCGTCAAGCCACGGTGCGGTCTGTGAACCTTTCCAGATACTATTTGAGCGTCGAACTTGAGGGATCTCCGCTTCTGTTGCTCTGGAAGAATCCCCACAGACACGGCTGATACACCTCTTCTCCCGGTCAAGAATTGCAGTTCGGATTATCGAAAATGGGATTGCAGATTAGATCAGCCAGCCACTGAGCAAATAGTGAGAACGGTGGTTTGAATCAGCTGTTGATGATGAAAGAGCCGCGTGGTTTTGATGGCTGAGAACATCAAGAGAGACCAATCGCCCATGGGATTTCGACCACGCCACTGTAGTGGGAGTGGCCAGTGTAATTGGCCATTGCAGGTACCAAGAAAGGCCGGCTCCCAGCAACACTAAGACCTGAGCAAGTGAATTAGAGGTACAGAACATGAACAGTAACATAACAACGCTCATGCACGACAAGATGTGAATTTGCAATGTACAACAACAACTCCTCAGAATACAAGGACTGTGTTAGCTCAAAATACGGATAAACCGATTTGAAAACGCATCAGGGACGTTTTTTTTAATGCAATTATTTTGTTGAAGCTTCAAACTACGGATTGAGTGCAGTTAAAACTGCTCCGAGTTGGAGAAGCAGAAAGATCTCGATGCTCAGCAGCCATGGCATCACCAGACGGCTCGGGGTAAGGGAGAACAAGCACTGCTTCGACGATCTCCTGGCCACACATCACAAAAGAATATAGAAATAACAACGGGGATACAACGGATGCAGATCCTCCTGTTTGCAGACAAATATGTGACATAAGTGTGGAGGCCTAACAAAGACACAGCCGAAGTCTGGAGAACAACAGAGAAGGGCATTGTATCCCATCAAGCGCGACAAAGCTGCAGTTTCCACTTTAAATTCCACTTTTCTCCGCACTACATCTGCACACCTAAGGCCACTAAGCAGTGCCACTGAGGCCGCTAGAGCTTCAGGGACTCATGGCCCTGATGACCACTAAGAGACCTTAGCAATAGCGAGGTCTGGAGGTAAGGTACCTTGGTCTGCTCTTATTAGCTACTACCCCGCACTGCAGCCTTGTCGCGCTTGATGGGATAGTACAGTGACGCTGTAGCCTCACAAGGACTTTGCGATGGTCCTCCATGGACAACATTGGACGATCACTTGACAGCACCCATTCAGACACGAAAAAGCGGCAGCATTTGGAAATGCAGGAGAATGATCCGAACCCAGGGGTGAGAATAAAGTCATACGTGTTGCTAAGCATTTATGCAGCAGGCCATAATTGCTTCAAGTGAGTGCTCCCCGCATACTGGTCCGTGCCCGAACGGTTCGTTGGACAGGTTGTCAACCTAAATGAACGCGTTCGTGACTTGGCGTACAGGTCGCTCAACTGCGGGTTTGTTCTGCCCCTTGCATATTATTCTCACATCATCTCGTTAGACATATACTGCCGCCTTCTCTTGCCAAACATTAAGCACCTTCTCTATTAAAATGACTTTCGATCGTGATTTTTCAAAAGAGCTTGTTGACAAGCTCATGTGCACAACTGAGCTGAACATTGGCTGAATGATTCGAAACCTATCTCTTCCAGTTACCTCACCCCTGCCTCGAATCGCCGCCCAATCATCGACGGGTCGCCTTAGTACATTGCCGTCCCAAGTAATATTATACATTCTCAACCTCCTCAACTTCCTGTCTTTGTCTCGACTATCTCGAGCCTCCTTCAGCGCAAAAGAGACTGTGGAGGCGTTCCCCCCGTATCAAGAGCTCCTCGAGCATGCACCAGACGTGCTGACTGCATCAGGCAAAACCCAACTGACACAGTACCACTCAGCTGCGCTACTTCAACAGGTACTTCGGTCGAAAAGTGCGTATCCTGCTTCGGTTTCGGCGACTTTCTCTTCCTCCCGACCAGCAAACGGGTGTGCTTCCAGTGTCTTCACGAGAATCATGCCTTGCGCATGACAACCCTTAACCTCTTGTCACGGAGAGGATTGATTACTTGCGCGATGGGGACAGTATCATGAGGGATGCAAGGAGCAAAGCATTGTCTTAGGAGAAAACAAAAAACCATCCATATATCTAACCAAGCTCTCCATGTCTTGCGTTTCCCGTCCGTATGCTGCACTAGATGCCCAAATTCAAGGTTGACGAGGGTCCCGTCCCCGATATTCATCCTTAACCTTGTCCTCACTCACCAGGTGCTTGGAGCAATAATTCCGGGACTCTTTGTTGCTTTTGGTTTGCAGACTGCACTTCAAGCTCGATTGGGCGTCGTACTTCTCGTCGCACTGATAGAACTCGCCGATTTCGATACACCCACACCGATACACGGTGTACTCCTGGGTACACATGGCGTAGGTAAACAGATTACACCCTTCAAAAGTTTGACTGTGCAAGGGGTAAGCAAATCCTCAGGAAGTATTGTACCGGAAAGAAGAAGTGAGGTTACATTTCTAGCGGATGATAGGGAGATGTGCTTCGTACTTAAACTTTCCGCAGTTGGTGGTATGTGTGACTACTACAGAGTGATGGTTAACACCATTCGGATCCGAGTAGCAGTGACACGGCGCTGCCAGACCAAGGTTAAATGCTTCATACAGTCACTACTCACTTATCTTCGATTGAACCAACAAGAAAATGAAAGGCCTTCTTGGGCTTCCTGAAGAGAAATCATGGAAAAGATTGACCAGAGGGAGCAAGGCTAGTTCACAAGCGAAACCGTAGTCTTAAGTACGATCGGGAGCTTCCGAGCCGCTAACACTTCGCCGAGCAACCTAGGACAGTGATAAGCAGATCGCTGAGAATCAACAAACCAGCGGTTGGATGATAATTCCATAGTTCTATCCACGAGGCTGACCACGTATCGCAGGGTTAATAGCCGCTAGATGTCTTGGTAATTAGCTGAAGGCCTGGAACCCCGGTGCGAATAACCGCCCACACAGCAGCTTTTTCAGCTTCGTCGGTTTGTGATGGCACACATCACTGGCCAGGGAAGAGGCCAGTTCACAATGTGAAACTCGTGGTTGTTTCCACCACGTGCGTCATTCCGGATAAAGATAGTCGCTTGCTTTCTCCAGGTGATCACTTGTACTGCTTGCATCTTGGCGTGGTCTATGTCGTGACATTGGTGCTGAATCGGCAGGGGCTTATGCATGAATTTCGGAAACGGGCACCTCGGGAAAGTTGAGCGTTTAATAGCCGCCCCGATCCCACCCGCCGCTCATCTCTCCCAGGTCTTGATGCGCGCTGTAAAGACCTCCACTTCAGACTGCATCTCACCACCCTCCATATTGCCATCTGCGCCATCTCCCAGCAGCAAGAGTACAGTCTCCTCGTTACCGCAAAGACATGCCAGCTGCAACACGTATTGTAGTTTCACGTCTGCGGCCTTCCTGCTTGAGTGCGTTTTGTACGATCTTTGTGTGGCCTGTTTCTGGATAAGGGCGCCGACGTCAATATTCAAAGCGGGCTATTGTCTACAGGGCAACGTTCGATTCAACACATGCATTTCGTTCAAGAGTAGTATTGTGAAAACGCTCCAGGAGAGACTTAAAGACATCAAAGCTCTTCTTAAGCATCAAGATTGGCCCTTTCTTTAAGCGGGTCTGCTTCATCATGCAAGTAGGAGTTGATTCTCTGCTCATGAAGCTGTCTGCCAGCAACATGAAACGTTGTTATGAGCATAGGGCGCAGGAATTGTATCTATGAGTGCCTCTCCTCCTAGACTAACTATACAAAGGAAAGAGTCTGCTAGGATCTTTATACCTAGGCAAATAAAGGTATTATAAGTTAAATAAAACAGTATTATAGCAGGAATGCCCTGATAAGGGCTGGGATAACCTAGATAGGTCTGGGCGGACCCGGACGGGCTAGGTGTATTACGACAAATGTGTATTTAGTTCTACTCCAATACTTACAATCATTTGAGCAGCTAAAATGTTGAAATCAATCAGGGTACGTAAACGTGACACTTGTCGTAGTTTTAGGACTTTCTTCATTAGACATTTTGCAGAAAATACAGTTGAGCAAACACAACTACTCGAAGGTCAGCACCATCTCTTCGACGTCCCCGGCACGCCCGCCATCCTCGTCGTCTTCATCATTCTCATCAACGTCGTCACCCTTGCCACCCGCGTTATCCTCGTCATCGCTGGAAGAACCCATGAACATAAGCTCATGCGATGGCTGAAGACATCGGACACCAGATGTGAAGCATTCTCCGCAAATATCAAAAACCCCGCCGTTACAATCTGAACAACGATAGTGATCCCCGCCCGCTGAGATGCTGAAAGTGCAAATGTCGCATATTCGGAAAACCGGATCATGCAACCTTGTGATTACCTCTGGTGCTACCTCGTGGCTCAGTGTGACTCCCCTTCCCTTGGCGTTTTCCAACAAAAGTTGTGAGATCGAAGTGTGTCCATATCTCCTAGCCCACCACAACGGCGTCCGACCTAAGCAATCTGGAGCCATTTCGACGACGTTTGCATCCAAAAGGGAGTTTATAACGTCAAGATGACCTTTTCTCGCGGCCGCCGACAGACAAGTTGAGCCGTAGCGATCGGGTAGATTGGCCACCGATGGGTCCTGACGTAAAAGGGAGTTGACAATTGTGTGATGGCCTTCTTTTGAAGCATGATACAATGGGGTCCGGCCGAGGTGGTCTTCCGAACGGGCTGAAACGTGAGCATTAGTGAGCAAAAGCCCCACAACTTCTTTGTGGCCATTCTCAGCGGCGTATGAAAGAGCGGTTCGACCATATCGGGTGTTCTCGAGATCCAAGTCGATGTGGTGCGCACCGAGGAATAGCGAGACAACCTCGAAATAGCCATAGATCGATGCCAAGTGCAAAGGCGTAAGGCCAGTCACATCTGCAGCTGTGATATCGGCTTTCCGCTCATAAAGGATCTCAACAATTTTGAGGGACCCATTGGGGGGCGTTGGTTGAACCATGAACGATAGATCTTCGGCCACAACATTGGTTCCCACCCGCCGAGCTATTTTCAACTCTTCTTGAACAAGTAGCTCGACTACTTTGTCCTGCCCGCCACTTGTTGCTGCGTGGAGTGGAGTCCACCCCTGTGAATTTGCGATTGTTACATCGGCTCCTTTCTCGCAGAGTAGCTTGACTACATCGAGGCGCCTGAAGAATGATGCTTGGTGGAGCGGCGTCACACCATTCATATCTGTGGCCGTAACATCGGCTCCCTTCTCGCAAAGCAGTTCAGCCACTTTGAGATGCCCCTGCAGTGATGCTTGGTGGAGTGGCGTCGTTCCATTCGTACCTGTATCTGTAACATCGGCTCCCTTCTCGCAAAGTAGTTCAACCACTTTGAGATGCCCTTGAAGCGATGCTGCGTGGAGTGGTGTCGTTCCAGTCATATTCATAATCGTAAAATCGGCCCCATTATCAAGGAGTAACCGGACGATATCCGTGTAGCCATTGTACGAAGCCAACACAAGAGTGGTGTTAGAATGTGCGTCTTTTGCATTGATATCCGCACCCAAGTCCAGCAGCATCTCTACGAAGCTCTCGTCATCTCCTGCAGACGCACAGTGAAGGGCGGTAAGATACTCTTCAGACTTCTGGTTTAGATCTGCACCCAGTCTGACCAAACGCTGGACAGCGTCTCGATCGCCAGCAATAGATGCAGCCAGCAAAGGGTTCCCGAAGATGCCACCAGCATGAGCATTGACATCTGCACCCAAACTGACCAGTTGCTCCATAAGCTCTATACAGCCGGGGATAGAATTGCTTGCATGGTGCAGAAATCCGGTAAGCTCGCCTCTTCCGACGTTGAGATCCGCACCCATGTCGGTCAAAACTTGCCAAAACGTGCCGAAGCCTCCTCGGTTGTCTTCGCCGACAAAATGACTATAGTCACTGATTAATGTGCTGAAATCTGCACCGGACTGGAGGAGCATCTTGACGATCTCCCCATTGCCACCGCAACATGCTCCCCGCAGAGCAGTGCCATACTTCCCCCCTTGGGAATTGACGTGGGCACCAGAGTTGACCAACATCTCCACAATCTTCTCATGGCCCCTGTAAGATGCAGTCTGGAGAGCATTGCCATATACGCCAGCTTGAGCATTGACATCTGCGCCGTTGTTGAGCAGCATTTGGACGATTCCATCATGACCATGATATGATGCGGTCTGAAGTGCTCTGGCGAGCGTGCCACCCTCAGAGTTGACATCTGCGCCTTCGTCGATCAGCATCTGGACGATTCTCTCTCGGCCCCTTTCAGATGCAGCGCAAAGAGCAGTGCCGCGCATGCCAGCGTGAATATTGACATCTACATCTTTGTCGATGAGCATCTGGACGATTTTCTCACTGCCACCGTACGATGCCGCATTGAGTAGGTTCCCGTGGATACCACCCTGCGAATTGAAGTCTGCGCCTCGGTCAAGGAGTAGAAGTGCAATGTCCTCGTGGCCTGCTTCGGATGCTGCCTTGAGCGGGTCTCCGTAGCGTTCTCCCGGGCTGTTGACATTTGCTCCATATTCGAGGAGCATTTTCACGATCTTCAAATCCCCGTGATACGAGGCCAACTCCAGTGCGGTCCCGTGGCTTTCTCCCGGTGCATTGACATCCGCTTGCTTATCGAGAAGAGTCCGTATGATCTCAAAGCATCGATCGTATGTCGCTGTTCTCGCTGTCTCAAGCCCATTGTCTTCCCAAGCATTCGGGTTTTGGCGAATGACCCGGAAATAGTCCATAGGTTCATCGTGCAACACTGCCTGAAGTGCAGTTCCGTGTTTACCGCCCTTGGCGTTGACGTCCGATTGCTCATCCAAAAGAAGCCGCACAATTTCCAAGTGTCGATTGTATGACGCTGCCTGGAGTGCAGTCTCAAACGCCCCAGCCTCGGCGTTGGCATTCGCTTTCTTCTCGAGCAGAAGTCGTACAATCTCTAAATGCCCTTCGGAGGATGCTGCTTGAAGTGCTGTTCCGTGCTCACCGCCCTCAGTGTTAGTATCCGCTTGGTTGTCGACAAGAAGACGTACAGTCTCCAAGTGTCCGAAATACGAAGCGGCCTGGAGCGCCGTCCCATAAACACCGCCGTGGGAGTTGACGTCTGCTCCTTCGTCGATGAACGATTTTGCAACCGCAGTCAACCCGCACCGGCAAGCATAGTAAAGACCGCATTGAATCAGCCGGCTAGTGCTGTCATACTGGGGGCCGTCGATTTCTTGGTTCAAGTAAGTCCAACGCTTCAAAGATTTCGTCTCCTGCAAAAAAGAAGCTATGGTTGTGATAACGTCAGTTGATAGCTCTGTGCATCCAGCTTTGGCAAAGTCCAGCCAGGATTCCGCTGCATATTGTGCCATCGGAAATTCCTGTGCAAGTCTCCATCGAGGGGAGTCGATGTCCGTCAGATAGGCCAAGCAGGTTTTCGTGATGGTGATGCTCGAGTTCATGATGTCAAAGTTTTGTTGGTATAAAAGATACTCCTTTACTGAAAAATGCGCGAGGTGCAGTTCCTTTCTAACGCCCTTTGAATCCTCGATCTCGATTACGGAAACCAAGCTAGGACAATGGCGCAGTATGTCGGCGTTGGTGAAAACCTTGCCGTCGGGATGAAAATGTGGCGGGTCGTCGTCGATGTTGGTTGCAACGACTTCAACTGCCACTTTGAGAGTCAAGGGCTTCTTGGAATGAACAACAAACTGTAAGAGGCGCATTGAACTACTACGGTACTCTTCAGGAATGTGGTGAAATACTCGGTCGTAAGTTTCAGTCAAATCTCGGGGTAATCTGTCGAGATCTTTCTTGAGCGCCATCGGGGTTAGACATCTGGAAAGGGCGTCAAGTTGACAAACTGCCCATCTAAACCTGGAAAAAAAGGTTAGATCTTCGATGTTAGGTAAAGATCATGCGGTTGACTCACATTCCGTCGGCTCTGTTTCCGACTTTGTCACGAAGCCGTTCGAGTAGGTCCTCGGACAGCCTCTTTCTGTTGAAGCCAGGGTCGTTCTCAAGTCTCGCCGTCACGTAAGAGCGGATATCAGCATCGATAGCCAATTTGTCCAGGCGTAAGCAGTTTTCTTCTCCAATCAAGGTGGGTATTTCGCTGATAAACTCGGCTTCTGGTCGACCAGTGTAAAGTAGCCGAACGTGAACCAGCTCTGGCGTGGAAAACATGTCTTCGATCCACGAGCAAATTTCGTCCCGTGTCGTTGATTCATCCAAGGCGTCGATAACGACGAAAACCTCCTTCTGATCGGCCAAGATCATGCGCACAGCATCACGAAGAAATTTTGTAGTCGGCTTGTTCTCTCCATCGCGGTGTGCTCGGAAGGCATTGTCGAGACGTGCCGCAGAGTCTAAGCCCCCCTTGTACAGTTGAGATGCAAGTGACCGCAACATTCCATCCAAAGTCTGCTTAGTCTGATCGTTGAAGTCAAAGAAGAAGCTGAGAACAACTCGGCCGTCTTCTCCCATGAGATGGTCCAAGATCGTACTGCTGAGAACCGTTTTGCCGCAACCGGCAAGTCCATGTAGCCACAAGTGTCGATATGTCCCAGCAACCCAGTCCTGAAACTCTGTGGTTTCTAGAAGCCAGCCACCCGTTCCCTCATGGCGAAGCTTTCTCGCCTGATTTGCGTTGGTAGATGGATCGGGAGGAGGCGCAAGCCAGTGGCGGATCTTCTCTTGCTGATTGCCGGAAACCACGGACTCTACCGCTTCTTTCATTGCAAGTGTGGTCTGCTGCGTGACAGTGACTTTTTGCTCAACTATCTACAGTTAGCTTACATTTTTAACGACTGAGCATAGCTATCTGAGCCTCGGGACCCTTTGACAAGAAGCGATCGGAACCCATAGAACAGACTAACCTGATTCAAGGATTTCCAGCGCTCTTTTGGATCCCTGAACCTCTGCGGCCGGCACGTATGCAAGAAACTCCTTCGCATAGGCAGCGGCGGTGGCCGAAGCATAGCGCTGCCAACGATCGTTCTTATGGGAGTCGGCGTAATCGCTAATGCCGCGTATGACAAGACATGGAAAGTGATTCATCAGGCCTGCAGCCTCCATCTCGAAGCAAATACAATCCTCTCCCACATCGGCTACAATTTGCTCGCGAACCGCGGCATTGCTGACGAGCGTATTGCCAGACGCAATCACGCCGTAATGAATCTCGGGATCCGTCGTGTCTCGCGGTTCTCGTTCGACCTCATTCGCTGCTTCACAACTGTAGCAATCTTGTCCGGAGACGTGCTCATACGATGCATCAAAGAGGCGGTCGCTGTCGAATCCTTGATGTATATAGCCAGGACTTTGTTTTGATTTCTTTGCCATCTTAGGGTTGTTCTTCAGCATGCTTTCCACAAGCTCGGGGATCTTTGAGTCCTCAAGCTCGTGGTCTGCTCGAATGCTTGCAAGGGCTTTGAGCAAGACAGTCGGAGGCGTCCCTAAGAAGCCTTTTCGCTCACGACGGTTGCCGGGCCTCGCCTTGACCAAGTCGTATTGGCAGACGCCGCCCGTGGTTCCGTCAGGCTCGCTGACAGCCACGTCCCCGAGACGGATGTCACGACCCCCATCCGGCCGAGGGATTCCACCGCCAATTCCGACCAGAAGACCGATTCTGATGGACGGGAGCGAGGAAGACAGGCTCGAGGCCGTGGTAGCGGCTGAGGTAAGCCCATAAACACCGGCGGCGAGAGAAGCAATTGCGATATTGTGCTCGCCCATACGGCCCCAGGTATAGACGTTGGCGTCAGTCGGGTGCCTCGTGAAACCCTTTGGCTCTGCGTGTTTCTCGTCAAGCATGGCAATTGCAGCAGCCCGTTCGATAGGGAGCGCAGCGATCCATCCAATGGTGTAGGACTCCGGGTCGTCGAGAGCCGTGCCTGTCGCCATGATGGCCAAGAGGATCCGGCGTCTCGAAGGCTTGAAGGTTGTTTTCCAGTTCCACAATTCGTTTCTGATGCACCGGATTGACCCGAAAAAATAAAGAAGGGAGAGGAGAAGGTATGGAAAGCAGAAGGCATAATGATAGGGGGTGGGGAGGATGGTTTCATACGGAGATTCAGGCGCTGGTACGGATAAAATCCCTCAACACACTATTGGCGAGGACAGTTTTCAACACCGCAATGATGCATCACGAAAAGTGGAAATATCATTGCTTGGTGGTGGAGCTTTGAGATGGATGCTGACGGGCAGTCTGCCTAGCTGTGTGACAGGGAGTACATATATGTATCAGAATAGCCGGCCTAATGCGTCCCCCCTGCTCCGAGGTGAGCGATGTAGCATTCTGTTAGTTCCATTGGCTGTGAAATCAAAGTAAGCGTTCGGTTCCAGACCTATGATATGGACGGAAGACGGGTTCTATGGACCAGCAAGTTAGCAGCCGAGATTGTCAAGCCACATCAACGCTGACAAGGCCGCACAGCGCTTCAGTCTCAGTTTGAGTCTCAGCTTAATCATCGTTCTCAACGCGCCTCACACCAGCCTTGTACTGTGATGTTGGAAGCTTCTCATTCGATATATGTCGATGTTCAAAGTAAACTTCAGATGTCTGCCGAAGTAGTTATCGCCGGCACTGGCCCAAAGAATGTCAACACGATAATATGAAACACGATTTTACATCTCCAAAGTCAGGAGAGATTGAATCACCGTAAATCCACTAAAAGTTGAGTGGCAGACCAAGAAGGGCGAAGTCTCTGTCTTGATGACAAAGATATGCATGAAATAGCAAGCACACTCAAGCATCGCCTCCCCATTGTCGACGAGTCAAGATGTTAAGCAAAGTACAATCGTTATGCTGGAGATTGTGCTAAGGGATTACGTCTTAAGAGGACTCGGTAATTAATGACATTTGCACTCAATACTATGGCTGAGCGGTCTTGGGAAAGAAAGGCTGCCGAGATTATTTAGAAAAATGTCAAAATAAGTTAATTATAAAAGAGCTACACAAGCCCGTTTTCAAGTGTGTCTTTGTTAATCTTCTTTCTATAAGTCTCTCTAATAGCGTTTCATCTACTGAGTTTGCCGGGACCGGTTATGGTCCTCTCTGAGGAACGCCCTTTACGAATTCATACTAGTCGTGTCCTCTTTGGATTCTATTATTTCAATAATCTCGACGACAGACTCAGTCTCTCGCAGCGTTCCTTTGTTACACTTGCGCCGTTCTGACTGTGACATAACGAACAGCCTCGAGGCACCGTAAAGCTGTGTGGCGATCCATAGTGAGAAGACGAAAGGAGAAACGAACTTCCAAACAGTTCCCCATCTTTCCCACGACTTGTGGAGGAGATAAATTGTAACAGCGACCTCGGTGGAGGCACCGACGATGACCCAGACACAGAGACCGGCCGTCAGATAGGCCAGGAGTTTGTGGTTGTTACGCTTGACACGCCAGATAATCATGGAGATATAGATGGGAAATTCCACAACAGCATCAAAGGCACCTGCATCAAAGTGAGTAAAATGAAATCAGGACTGAACATTGATGAACTGTGTTGAAGACATACCCCATATCATGCACATGTAAAACTCGATAGTAGCTTCTGGATGCTTTTCCCAGTCACTAAACAGTAACAGCGACGTTTGCATGATGGCTATGAGTCCGGTGTGGTGAGCGATGCCAAGATGGCTTGCGAATTGGGTGCGGTAGCAGAGCTCGAAAGTGTAGTATGCGGGGTACATCTGGGCTATGATGAAAAGAAGGTCGCCAACTTGAACTTGACTACCTTTCGCCATGTCCGTCGACAGTACTGCAGATCCAGCGATGAATCTCATGGCCGGGTAGAATCCGACACAGAGAACGACAAAGGTGTTAATCGCGCCGAGGTGGTAGTACGTGAAGGAACGGCGGCGTTTTTCGTTCCCGGGGCACTGGAGGTCTGTATAAATCTTTCCGTAGATGGCTCGGAGCAGCCATCGCTCGAGAACGTTGGCTAGTATCACTATGGCAATAATACTAGAGGCGAAGAGTAGCGTTCCGTACGGTTGGAGAGATGAGATTGGTCCATTTTCTATTGTACTGATTTTTGGTAGTGACCTTGGGCCCAAAGTGTGGGAAACTGTCGGCATGGTGAAAGAGAGTCTGTAGGACCTATGAACACAATGTTGGAAAGTCTAGCGCTGGTAGATACACGGCAATAATGCGTCCCCTTCGAGTGGGTTATATAGGATACAGTAAAGGCCCATAAGAAACATGTCGACAAACGACATGTGAGCCTACAGGCACGTTTATCGTAGACTCTCACGTCCCTGACTCGTGGAGAGAACATCATGTCTTATTGCAGGCGGACTATATATCGGTAGCGATATGTCGGTCCAACCGATGTAGTAACAACAAGGGCTAATGAATGGGCCGATTAACCCGCCTAATCCACAGGGTGCGGGCCCAGGCCCAGAGCTGATGTGATCAGCTTCGCCTAACAGCTGGTTTGCTTGGGATTCCACTCAGCCGCTCGCAACATGCTATGAACCCCACTTCTTCAACGACTGCTAGTTACTACCCCGTGATTCTTTTAGTCAAGCTTCGTCAGAAAAGCTAGTCAGCAGCTCGTCGATCGTTGCATGAATAGGATATGGTAAGAACGGACTTGAGGAGTTTACTGCAACAGGCCGAGTAGGGAGAGTTTTTGAGAAACAACAACTGCTAACCTTCTCAATGAACAAAAACCCCCCCCCAAAACAAAAAAAAACTAAACACACCAACAGGAAAATAGCCTGAAGTGCCTCTCTATGGTCGCAAAATCACTCTATCTTACTTTGGAATAGATTTTCACAAGCACGACTTCGCATTGACAACATGACCTGAGCCGAGTTGACCAAACCATTCTATCCCACTAATTACGTTTCTTTCAATTTCTCACCCAAGATAGTTCTGATGCACATTGGCTCACTGACAAATTCAGCTAGGTAGCCAGGGATGAAGCCTTTTTGACCCCCATAGCATGGACTCGAAACATGTCGTGATGCCTATCCCTATGTAGGTCGCAATTACTGTACAGCAACCAACTGTGGGTCCGCTTTTGCGCCGGCTGGTTCGGAGATTGTCGGGCAACCCGCGTGGTGTTTAACCCCCCCTGCGATAACAACAAATTCGTCATCTCACCCTCGGTATGCAAATGGCCTGTTCTCTTAATGGGAAGAGTTGTCGAAACTCAAAAAGGTACCAAATGTCTTTGACTTTATGTCTCGGGAGCTGAAGCCGACACGGAACTCAATCTCGCCCACCGGAAGCTCCCAGTCCTGCGCTGTGGTGTTCCAGAAGCTCACGTCACGACGCTGGACGGGGAACTCGACCAGCTTGGAAGCCCCCGGTGCCAGAGCGACCTTCTCGAATCCACGCAGGACTTGGACAGGGGTGTTGCTGGGGACGCCTCGCCTGGGGAGCGACACATACAGCTGCACAACCTGCTCACCATCGACGTTGCCGGTATTCTCCACCGTTGCCGAGATGGAACCGATGATGTCCCAGAGGGCCGGGTTACCTCCAGGGTAAGACCTCGCAGCTGGAGGAGGGTAGGCGGAAAGATTTTTGCTTTTTGGGGTAAAAGTGGCGTCACCGGCGAGCGCAAATGTGGTGAACCCGAGACCGAAGCCAAACTCGTAAGTCAACATACCCACTTTTGGAACACCCCCTCATTTGGAACACCTAAAAATGCCTCAACCCCACCACCAGCCTCCTACTTCCTCCAACTTCGAACTATCACAACAATTTCATACCTTATGCAAATAACCTCATTTTTTCAGAGGACCTTTATTCCTGCCTTATGGCCCAGTATACTGAGTATGAAGTCAATCAGGCAATCCAGGCTGTTTCAGACGGCCAAAGCCTAAGGAAGGCAGCCCGCGAATATGGCATCCCAATTACCACCCTCCACAACCGTCTCACAGGCACCCAGGCAAGGGCAGCAGCATTTTCAGACCTTCAGAGGCTTTCCCCTGACCAGGAGGCTAAGTTGGCTGAATGGGTGCGAATCCAGCATGCCCTTGGTGTTGCCCCAACCCATCAACAAGTGAGGGCATTTGCAGAACGAATCCTCTGTGCTATGGGGGACAAGGAGCCTATAGGAAAGGGCTGGATCCATGCCTTTCTAAAGAGAAACCCATCTATCAAGGTCCGGAGAAGTCGCCTTATTGACTCTAGACGTGTTAATGGAGCATCTACTGAGGTTATCAGGGACTGGTTCAAACTCCTTGCCATACCAGAGGTTAAGGGCATTAAACCATCCAATAGATACAACATGGATGAGACTGGTATCCTTGAGGGCCAGGGATCTAATGGGCTGGTGCTGGGCATGTCTGAGACGAAGTCTGTACGCAAGAAACAGCCTGGATCAAGGGCATGGGTATCCATCATCGAATGCATCTCTGCCCTGGGCTATGCCCTTGATCCCCTTATTATATATAAGGGCAAGACAGTCCAGCAGCAGTGGTTTCCTCTAGACCTTAGCCCTTATGAAGGATGGCAGTTCACTGCAACAGAGAATGGATGGACTACAGACGACACTGCAGTTGAATGGCTGCAGAAGGTCTTCATCCCTCAGACTATCCCTCAGACTGCCTCCCAGGGCAAGGAGGGCCAGGAGGGCAAGGAGGAGGCTAGACTGCTGGTTGTTGATGGCCATGGGAGTCACACAACGACGGACTTTATGTGGCTCTGCTATATTAATAACATCCATCTATTGTTCCTACCACCACATACCTCCCATGTGCTCCAGCCACTTGACCAGTCAGTCTTCAGCCCTGTAAAGGCAGCCTATAGGAAGGAGCTTGGATACCTTAGTCAGTGGAATGACTCTACTATTGTAGGCAAAAGGAACTTCATAGGCTGTTATCAGAAGGCTCGTACTGCAGGTATGACGATGCAGAACATCAGAAGTGGTTGGAAATGGACAGGGTTATGGCCTGTCTCTATGGCGAAGCCTCTAATGAGCTCCCTACTGCTCCCATCAACACCAGCAGCATCAGGATCATCTGATCAGGTCAGCAAAGGGCAGTCTGGAGGCAAGGAAGCTGAAGGATGGGTATCTGCGTCATCTGCAGTGGCATGGTCGACGCCAAGGAAGATGAAGGATCTGGCTGGGCAGTTGAAGCTATTCACAGAGCTAGAGAATGATGCCTTCAGTCAACGCCTTCTATTCAGGAAGGTGAAAAAAGGCTTCAGCGAGCAGGCCTATGAGCTGGCTACTGCCCAGCATAAGCTGGAGCTCCTGCAGGCCCAAGTCACCAATACTGCAGCAAGGAAAAGAAGGACAGTCCAGATCGACCCAAACACCAAGTTCGCCAATATTGAGGACATCCAGAAGGCTCAGATTGAGGCTGGCGAAAAAGAGGATATCACAGATGAATCCAGCGACTCTGATACCCCTAGTGAAGCTGAAAGCTGTATTGTGGTGGCATCTAGGCCTAGTCAATAATTAATTGAAGATGGTGGTGATGTTGGGGATAGCTTCATTCTGGGTGTTCCAAATGAGGGGGTGTTCCAAAAGTGGGTATGTTGACTTATTTGGTAAGTCGGTCGACTATGACCAATACACTGTCGTAATAGACCTTCGTAAGTGGTTCTCTTGACTTTGGTAGTTTGACGATAAAGTCCAAAGAGATTGAGTGCCATGCTGCTGGAGGTGCTGGCAGTGGCTGAATTAGTCCGTAGGGCTTGTGCGGGCTGTTCTTGCTTTTCTTGCAGAGGTCGCAATCCCGGATTGCGTCTGCTACGTCTTGTCGCGTTACTCGCTGGTCGTGGTGTTGTCGAATTCGTTTCCAGGTCTTGGTAACTCCTTGGTGTCCGTGTGCTCGAGCACTGTGAATCTCTTTGATCATCTCATGCGTCATTTTGTTGGTCGTGCCAACCATGACTCGTCTGGCGATCATGAGGAGTTTCTGTGCTGGAACAAGGTCTCCATTTTTGTCTGTCTTGAGGATGACTTGTGTTTCCTCTGGGACGGGAACTTCGTGATCCGTCCTTCTGCTGAGGGCGTCGGCTCTGCCGTTGTCGGTTCCTTTCCTGTAGATGATTCGGAAGTTGTATTCCGAAAGGAATTCTGACCATCTGATTTGTCGTTTGTTCAGGTTCTTGGATGTTGTGAAGTGTGCGAGGTTCTTGTGATCCGTGTACACGAGGACTTCGTGTTTCGTGCCAGATAATTGTGGTCTCCATTCATGGAATGCTTCGATGATTGCCATGAGTTCTTTGTCGTGGATCTGGTAGTTCAGTTCTGGTCCGTGGAATGCTTTGGAGAAGAAGGCACAAGGGTGTAATCTTCCTTCTTCGTCGCGTTGACCAAGTTGTCCGCCCATGGCGAAGTCGGAGGCGTCGACTTCGATTTCGAAAGGTTTGTCTGGGTCGGGGATTCGAGTGACAGGTTCTGAGCTAACATGTTGCTTGACTTTCTCGAATGCGTCGTTGCATTCTTTGGTCCATTCGAACGGGGTGTCTTTTCGTGTGAGGTTTTGGATGCACTGCACGCTTCCTGCGTAACTTTTGAGGAATCGCCGGTAGAAGTTGACGAATCCTAGGAACGACTGGACGTCCTTGACGTTCTGAGGTGTAGGCCAGTCCCTGACTGCCTGTACTTTCTTCGCTTCCATCTCGATTTGTCCTGGGGTGATGGTGTACCCTAGGAAATCGACTCTTTGGGTGTGGAATTCGCATTTTTCGGCTTCCACCAATAGCTTGGCTTCTTGGAGTTTCTGAAGGACTTGGTGTACGTGTTCCTTGTGTAGCTCCAGGGTAGGTGAGAAGATGAGGATGTCGTCGAGGTAGACGACAACGAATATGTCGATAAATTCGCTGAGGACGTGGTTGATCATTGTCTGAAAGGTGGCGGGTGCGTTGGTGAGTCCGAAAGGCATGACGAGGTACTCAAAAAGTCCTTTGCGTGTTCGGAACGCTGTTTTCCATTCTTCGCCTTCCTTCATTCTAATCAAGTTGTAGGCTCCTTTGAGGTCGAGGGCCGTGAACCAGTTTGCTCCATGCAACAAATCTCGAAGTTCTGAGATGAGTGGTAGTGGGTAACAATTCTTCTTCGTGATGCTGTTGAGCTGTCGGTAGTCAACGCATAGTCGTAGTTTGCCATTCTTCTTTGGCACAAACAGGATAGGATATCCTGCGGATGACTCAGAGGGTCTGATGTATCCCTTCTTGAGGTTCTCGTCGAGGTACTTGTCGAGTGCCTCACGTTCTGTTTCGTTGAGTCCATATATCGGATGGAACTTCGGGTGGGAGCCTTCGATGAGGGGGATCTCGTGATCGTAAGGTCCGTGTTCTGGCAAACCTGTTTCTAACTCCGGGGCAAACAGTTTTTTGTACTTCCGGTACTCCTCTGGAATAGCTAGGAGTGGATCTGATCCTTGATCTGATGCTGCCGGGGCCACCGTCTTGGAAGGCCGTATCTCCCGGAGATAGGCTACGTATCGGATTCGTTGTATAGTGTCGTCAAGAGGTGCTCTAGAGGATTCGTTTGAGGCCTGGCTCTTGCAGTGCTGCTCAGTGACTGAATCTGACCATTGGAGTTGGCCGGTTCTCCAATCTATTCGTGGGTTGTGCTTTCGTAACCATGTGATTCCTAGGATGACATCGATGTCTCCCATTTCTGTGATGTCGAATTGGAGTTCTTCTTTCTGGTCATGAACTTGCAAAGGGAGGTGCACTGTCTCCAAAACAATGAGTCCGCCACCGTACTCGACTTGTTCTCCTTCGACCGTCCGTAACGCGTACGGGCGTTCTTTCTTTTGCCATGGTATTTTTCGTTCGTTCACCAGTCTGGGTGATATGAAGTTTCCTTGGGCGCCGCTGTCAATGATTGCGCGCGTTCGTTGTCCTTGGATCTCGATGTCCAGTTCGAAATGTGCTGCGTCGTAGGTTGCACATAGGGTCTTATGGGTTGTCGCCGTACGTTGCCCTTCTGTCGTAGGCGTCATTAGTTTTTTGCCGGTTGGGCTTCTCCCTTCTGCGCCTTCCGCCAGGCTCTTGCCTTGGCTTTGGAGTGGATGAGGCATTCGAGTTGCTCGTTGATTTTGCGTGTGAGCTTCTGACTGGGGCCCCTCCGCATCATCGCGAGGGTCTTTGGTTGTTCTTGGGGTTCTTTTTTCCTTTCGAGGTTGTCGTCCTTCTTGGTTTCTTTTCTGGCCTCGGGGATCCTTTGGTAAGCTGCAATCCCGCAGGCTTGCCGAAGGATGTCGACACATTGTCGTTGGTGTTCTTCAGGGGTTTTGCATATCCCTGTCTTTTCGTAGCCTGACCGGGTCATAGCTAGAGTTCTGGGGGCTTTCGGATACCATCCGGATTGTTCCTTGCCGTCTTGATGGGTCAAGCAGTTGTCGTCGTAGCAGGCGGTCCATGAGAGTGAAGCGTGAGGGGTGTCTTTGCTGGCAATGTTGATTTGTCGACCTTTCTCGGGTACTGGTTGGAATCGCTGCTTTTTGGGTTGTCGGCATTCTCTAGCCATGTGTCCTGGCTTGTCGCAGTTGTAGCACTTGAAGTCCCGTGTCTTGTTGTCTTTCTGGGCCACGCTGAGGTCCATAGGGCCACTGTGGTGTCCATAGGCGGTGCTGTTGCGATTCTGGTTGTTCTGCCAGTAGTTTCCTTTAGGGCGCTCGGCTTGTCCGTTGCGCTGAGGGTGATTTTGCTGAAATCGTTGTTGGGGTTGCCATTGGTACTTCTTGGCTGAGTTGGCCGGGGCTCGCTTTTCGCCTTTCTCTTTGCGTCGTTCGTAGAGGCGGTTGTCAATCTTGATAGCGAGTTCGGCGTACTGGAGGAAGTCTTCCGGGCGATCGAGCTTGACAATCTCGTCCTTGACTTCATCCTTCAAGTTGCTGTAGAACATGAAGATCTTGGTGTCTTCAGTGAGCTTGAGCTGGGCGCAGAGTCTTCTGAATTCTGCGGCGTAGGCAGTGGCAGACTTGGTCTGGCGTAAGTGAGCCAAGTCTCTTTCTGCTTGTCGTGATCCGTCGGGATCCTGGAATAGGGATTTCAGGGCGTCTTCGAATCCCTGGAAGTTGGCGAATATGTCCCTAACTTCGCTGGAACAATGGTCGAGGGTCTCATTGTTGAGGTATTCTTCAAGGAAGGGCTCGAACCACTGAAGGGCTCGTCCTCGCAGGAAGGTTGCGGCGTGAATGACTTTCTCAGTTCCGTTGCGAAAGTTTCCTTGATGGAAATTCTGATAGTTCTTGACTTGGATGAGGAATCCCTTGAGTAGTCCTGGGGTTCCGTCATAAGTGATGGGAGAGTTGAGCTTGAGTTTCTCTCGTCCGTCCATGGGGGTTTGGATGATGCTGGCGGCCGCTCGGAGGGTGTGAACCTCTTGTTGGAGCTTGTTGGCGAGCTGGTTCTTGTTTTCGAGCTCTGTCACGGCGTCGTTGAACATGGCCTGCATCTGCGCGATGTCGTTGTTGTTCTTGTCGATGCGTTTCTGGAGGTTTCCGTAGACTTTCTTGGTGAAGTCGAGTTCTTCGTCGGAATCCTCGGCCTCCTTCATTTCCTCGTCCAGGGATCGAGTAGGTTGCTTGCCTGAGGAGGCGCTGGATCCTGGGGTAGGAGTCTTGGGAGCATTGGGTCGTGCGGCCATGGTGTTGTTACTGTTCGTTAGCTTCGTAGGGTCAACTTACTGAACAGGAGCAATCAAAGTGTTACGGTCGGCTTTCCGTGGTAGTGTCTATTAGCAGAAGCTGAGGCAACGAAGCTGGGGAACAGTGCTGTAAGTCGTGCTGAAAGGTTCAGGTCTTCAGAGGATACGGTGATCAGTCGTATACTCAACAAGGGGTTGTAACGTTGGTCACTAGTGAAGGGTGCCGAGAGTATCCGAGGGGATAATCACAAAGTTGATTGCTGAAGAGCTATGGAAGTCTGTCCTTGAGTCCGTTCCAGTCCATCCTATATACAAGTCTGGTTTCCCTGTTCCTCAGGGCGTCCGTATGTATGTCGTACGGGTGCCGTATCCTTGGCATACGGGTGCCGTATCCTTGGCATACGGGTGCCGTATCCTTGGCATACGGGATCCGTATCTCAAATGTACGGATCTAATCTTATCATATCTTCACGTGACTTGTACCATAGTTCTTCCATTCCGGGGGAGTCATCCGTCCGTCCCTGTTTCTTGTCGGACCTTCTCCTGTAAAAACTTTTTCTTGGCACCCAGTGTTAAGAATTTTTAGGTTTTTGCAGGGCTTCGGCCCGTACCCCTAACGGGTCTTATCATCCCCGTCTTCACTTTCGGACTCGTCTCTCAACACCACCACAGCACCCCTCCCCTTCAATCCTCTCACAACACCAAACACGACGAGACCTCCCCCGAAAGTGAAGTAGGGCGAGAGTTCAGAAGCTTTGAAGGTCACTCTCGCCCTCGCCGATCCGCGCGTCCGCTAGCCTGCGGCGCGCTGTGCCCGCCGCGTGCGGGCCACCACTCCAACAAGGGCTCGAATTGCCCTTGTCCACACACCAAAGCCCCGGCACAAAAGTCAGGACATTTTCTGTCTCCGTGCCAGACCTTCTGTCTGGAAGGTCTTGAACACTTTCGCTCCTGCCAGAGCCTGACTAGTTCAGGCAGTAACGGAGAGCGATTGTTGCGGGCTCCTGTATCGCCATCGGCTGGGAGCCGACTTGCTGTATGCCTTCTTTGCTTCGCTCCAATCAAAGTGGAGAGGAGAAAGGCGTGGAACCACATTACGACCGGCCGTGCTAGGTTTTTCCCCCTTGTGGTTTTTCCTAGCACTATCCGAACTACTTTCCTTGTGGATGAAGCGACCCGGGAAAAGGATGACGGATAAGAGAATTCTGGTCAGGTGAGAAGATCCGCTTCAACTTGGAGCGGTTTGAACAGGAGCGTTAGGTGAAGACGTAGCCCTGTAACATAGTTTAGATTAGCATAGACCATGTCGGCATTGCGCCCGGCACGTCTCTTGTCGCTCGAGACGTTAAATTTACCAACCAACCAACCAACCTGTTTCTTGTCCTTACAAAGGCTGTGCCGCCCGCGTCCTGTTGGTCGGGTGGGGCTCTCACTGCCTGTAGCTTGTCGGGTCGTAACATTAGGTTACTTAGCATAATTGCTTCTAAAGATAATACTACTCCTATGCTAACTGCATTACAACCTATAGTTAAGGATTACTAATAAGCTAACCTTACTTAAGACGTTAAGTATATAGAAGAGGTAAAAGCAGCATTAGTTATACTCCCTAATACCTCTAACGTGTTTGATAAGCGAGCTGGACAGACAAGCGAGCTGGACACAAAACCACAAACCTGCCACCTACATCATTCCGACGCGTCTTCCGACCGCCACAACAATGTCTGTGCAAAACAAAGAGGCTCAATTAAATCTTGCCATTCAGGCTATCCAAAAAGGCCAGGCAAAGAGCATTCGAGAGGCAGCTCGGATCTACTCAGTCCCACATTCAACTTTAGCGACGCGACTTAAGGGTATACCATCCCGACGCGACACCATGCCTAACTCACAGAATTTGACGGAGCTGGAAGAGAACAAGCTAGTTGAGTATATTCTTGACCTAGATGCCCGATCGTTTCCTCCCCGGATCAGTGGTGTTGAAGAAATGGCCAATCGACTGCTTGCCGACCGCAACGCGCCACCAGTCGGCAAGCGCTGGGCCTCGAACTTCGTCAAACGACAACCACAGCTCCGAACGCGTTTTTTTCGCAGATACGACTATAAGAGAGCTAAATGCGAAGATCCTGAGGCAATTAACGCGTGGTTTCGCCTTGTGGCAAACACAATCGCGAAATACGGCATTGAGGGGTCAGATATCTACAACTTCGATGAGACTGGCTTTATGATGGGCCAGATTGCTTACGGAATGGTCGTTACGAGCTCCGAAAGACGTTCAAACACAAAGATGGTGCAGCCTGGCAATCGAGAATGGGTTACAGTCATTCAGGCCATTAGTTCATCTGGCTACAGCGTCCCGCCGTACATCATTGTTGCAGGCAAAAATCTCCTCTCCACCTGGTACACTGAATCTGGCCTCCCACACGACTGGGTTATCGCAACGTCTGAAAATGGATGGACAACAAATGAAAGAGGTCTAGATTGGGTCCAGCACTTTGATCGGCATTCAAAGTCGCGTGCGAAGGGTAAATATCGCCTCCTTGTCGTCGATGGACACGAAAGTCACCACTCCACAGACTTCGAGCTATTTTGCCAGGAAAACAACATCATCACCCTCTGTATGCCGCCTCATTCTTCTCATCTACTTCAGCCCTTAGACGTAGGGTGTTTTGGGCCTCTGAAGTTGGCGTACGGTCGAGAAATTGAGGATAAGATGCGACGGGGTAACACCCATATTACAAAGGACGATTTCTTTCCAGCATTTCACAACGCCTTCAAGCGAGCTCTCACAGAAAAAAACATCCAAGGGGGTTTTAGAGGGGCAGGACTTGTCCCTCTAAGTGCAGAAAGTGTGCTATCTAAGCTGGATGTCAAGTTCCACACTCCTTCACCTCCAGGATCCCTCCCAACAACACCACTACCTTGGACTTCCCAGACACCAAAGAACGCAACAGAGTTAAGTTCTCAAGGAACTCTACTTAAGGATCGGTTCCTTAATCATCCAGGCAGCTCTCCAACACATGGATGTACAGATGTTGAGCATATTCTGAAAGGAGCACTGGGATTTGCCCATGAGAATGCATTAAGAGCTGAGAATAAAGCCCTTCGGGAGGAAAACAGCCTACTTAACCGACGCAAAAGGACTAAGAAAACTCATCTTAGGCAAGGAGGAAGTCTTACTGTAGCTGATGCACAGGATATTCAGTCGCAGAGAGAGGCGACAGCCCAGGTACAAGAGGAAATACGTCGGAGTAGTGGTCGGAAGCCGAGGACAGAAACAGGCCAAAGGAGGTGTGGCATCTGCGGAAACACCGGACACAATGCGCGAACATGTGATTTTAATGAAGATATGTCTGGAGAAGAGGATTCTGAGTAGTTTGAATTGATTTGATCTTTTTGTTGTTGCTTGGGGGTTATATTTGTGATGTGGTTGCGGTTAGGTGGCGCGCTCGCTTGTCTGGCGCGCTCGCTTATCATGTACGTTATTAATAACATTAAATTATTAGATCTTAAGGTTAAACTATGCTGCTAGAGCTATTATAATCTAGAAGGCTTTTGCTGCAAGCATTAATGCGTAGATGCTCTATAAAGGGTTAAAAGGCTAAAGATCTCCTTAAACGTAAATCTACGCTTTGCAGCAGTTAAGGTTCCTATCCTTATTAAACTTATAGGTAAAGACCTATTTAAGTAGTAGAGTTTAAAAAGAAAGATTATAAGTAAGGATCTTCTATATATCTTTATCTTAGATCTTACCTAACGTACTCGCATAGCGAGTGGGCCAACATAGCGAGTGGGCCACTTTTCCAACTTTCTACCTCTTTGACCTTTACACCAACTTTCCTCTACGTACGAACATGCCATCCTCCTCAATTGAAAGTCGTATCATCCTTGCCATCCAGGCTATCGAAAAAGACCCAAAGATGTCTGTACGAAAAGCAGCCCAAACCTTTGAGGTCCCTCGAACGTCAATCCAAAACCGACGCGCCGGACGCGTCGCACGACCTGAAAGACGACCAAATTCAATGAAGATGACTATAACAGAAGAGGAGGTGATTCTTGAACGAGTTATTGACCTAATCAATCGAGGGTTCCCTCCGCGACAAGAAGACGTACGAGAAATGGCCGACCAACTCCTAAACGCGCGCGACGGGACGCGTACGGGACCCCGATGGGCAGAGAACTTCGTACGACGCGTCCCCGAATTGAAAATGCGATTTCGACGCCGAATCGACTATCAAAGGGCCTTAGCTGAGGATCCTATGATTATACAAGGCTGGTTTGCACTCGTGCGAAACACAATTGCGAAGTATGGAATACTTGATGACGATATCTACAATTTTGATGAGACTGGGTTCCTGATGGGAATGCTGTCGCATGCAAAGGTTGTTACAACGTCTGACCGTAAGGGAAGGCCTCGTACGAAGCAGCCTGGCAATCGGGAATGGGTTTCTGTCATTCAGGGTGTGTGTGCGGATGGCTGGGCGATGCCTCCGTACGTCATCGTGAAGGGCAAATATCACCTCCTCTCCTGGTACGCCAACGGCCAATTCCCATCTACATGGCGTATCCATCCAAGCGAAAATGGATGGACGACAAATGATATTGGCCTAGATTGGCTAAAGCACTTTAATCAGTGCACACGGACTCGTACGAAGGGCTCTCATCGCCTCTTGATCCTTGATGGTCACAACAGTCATAAATCGACCGACTTTGACGAATACTGCAAGGAACAAAGCATTATTGCTCTTTGCATGCCTCCCCATTCATCGCACGAGCTCCAGCCTCTTGATGTTGGGTGCTTTAGCCCGTTAAAGTACTCGTACGGCAAGGAAATTGAGAAGATGATGCGGATGCAGATTTCGCATATTACCAAGGATGACTTCTTTCCTGCCTTTAAAGCAGCATTCTTTGCCTCAATGGGGGAAGATAACGTACGAGCTGGTTTTAGACAGGCAGGCCTTGTACCTTTTAACCCTGAAGTGGTTATTTCTCGGTTGGATTTCAAGCCAAAGACGCCAACACCCTCAACCTCACGGCCAAGCAGCCAAGGCTCCTGGGACGCAAAGACACCAACCACAGCACTAGAGGGCGTACGAAGTGCTTCCTCCCTTAAAAAGAAGATCCAGGCACATCAAGGTAGCTCACCAACACCAATGTACGAAGTAATTGACTTCCAGGCCAGAGGTATTAGCAAGTTAGCCCATAGGCTTGCTATTATTGAGGCTGAGAACCGTAAGCTTCGTACGGGGATAGAGATACTAAGTAAGCGCCGGAGGGCAAAAAAGACTAGACTACGTCTTGGAGGGTCACTTAATACTACTGAAGCAGAGGCACTACAAGTAGAAAAGGGTAGTGTTGATGCTGGAGGACAGAATAACCCTCAGAAGGAGGGTCGTACGGAAGGTGCTGAACCACGCGCGCGACGATGTGGCAATTGCGGAAAGCCTGGACATAACGCACGAACCTGTGAAGTAGTTTGGGACAGTAATGAGGAAGAGGATGAGGAGTAGTTTTAATTGATTTCGTACGTTGTAGTTTAATTAACTTATATGAAAGGTAGAAGGGTAGAGGAAGGTGGCCCACTCGCTATGTTGGCCCACTCGCTATGCGAGTACGTTATCTTAATTATAGTTGCTTTTATAAATATAGATTTAACTATAGGAGGGAGATTATTAAAATCCTTCTACTTTATTAGTAGGTTAACTAGGTAGTCCTTATAAAGCTTAAGGTTCTTACTAGTTAAAGGGTGCTTAAGATAGGCTTTATTAACTACTCCTTTTAGTACCTTATATAGTATTTTATACCTTAGGTTGCCTTCTTTAACTACCTTTTACTAATTAGGTAGAAAGGTGCTAAAAAGGCATTCCTAGAAGTATTATCTATATATAGTCTTCTAAAAGACCTAAAGGGTTATATAAATATGCCTGCTTTACATTACCTTTAGTAAGAGTAGTATTATTAGCCTTACTAGATAAGCAATTGCGTAACGTATTTATTTATTTAGAATCTATAGCACTATATTAATAGGTATTTAATCTCTGCTATTAGCATCTAGCCTACTAGGCGCAGTTACGCTAGTTAAAGGTAATAATAGTTCTATAGAGAAAAGAGAGGACTTTAAGCTATTTCTGCTATTAACTGTTAATAACTTAGTTGCAAAAGTAGGAGACTCTATCTTACCTTTAAGTATAGTATAACTTATAACGTGTTTGATAAGCGAGCTGGACAGACAAGCGAGCTGGACACAAAACCACCACCATATCGCGAATGCGACCATAACGGAACAACAAAAAGGTTAAATCAATTCAAACTACTCAGAATCCTCTTCTATAGACATTTCTTCATCAAACTGACACGTTCGTGCATTGTGTCCAGTGTTTCCGCAGATGCCACACCGCCGTTGACCTGTTTCTGTCCTCAGTCTGCGACCACTACTCCGACGCGTTTCCTCTTGTACCTGGGCTGTCGCCTCTCTCTGGGACTGGATATCCTGTGCCTCAGATACAGTAAGACTTCCTCCTTGTCTAAGACGTGTTTTTTTGGTTCTTTTACGTCGGTTAAGTAGACCACCTCCTCTTCAAGGCTCTTAACCCTAGCTCTCAACATTGCATTCTCATGCGCAAATTCTAGTGCTCCTTTTAGAATATGCTCAGTAGCTGTACATCCATGTGTCGGAGAGCTATCTGGATGATTAAGGAACCGATCCTTAAGTAGAGTTCCTTGAGAACTTAACTCTGCAGTGGTGTGTGGTGTCTGGGAAGTCCAAGCTGGTGGTGTTGTTGGGAGGGAACCTGGAGGTGAAGGAGTATGTAATTTGACGTCTAGCTTAGATAGCACACTTTCTGCACTTAGAGGGACAAGTCCTGCCCCTCTAAAACCCCCTTGGATGTTTTTTTCTGTGAGAGCTCGCTTGAAGGCGTTGTGAAATGCTGGAAAGAAATCGTCCTTTGTAATATGGGTGTTACCCCGTCGCATCTTATCCTCAATTTCTCGACCGTACGCCAACTTCAGAGGCCCAAAACACCCTACGTCTAAGGGCTGAAGTAGATGAGAAGAATGAGGCGGCATACAGAGGGTGATGATGTTGTTTTCCTGGCAAAATAGCTCGAAGTCTGTGGAGTGGTGACTTTCGTGTCCATCGACGACAAGGAGGCGATATTTACCCTTCGCACGCGACTTTGAATGCCGATCAAAGTGCTGGACCCAATCTAGACCTCTTTCATTTGTTGTCCATCCATTTTCAGACGTTGCGATAACCCAGTCGTGTGGGAGGCCAGATTCAGTGTACCAGGTGGAGAGGAGATTTTTGCCTGCAACAATGATGTACGGCGGGACGCTGTAGCCAGATGAACTAATGGCCTGAATGACTGTAACCCATTCTCGATTGCCAGGCTGCACCATCTTTGTGTTTGAACGTCTTTCGGAGCTCGTAACGACCATTCCGTAAGCAATCTGGCCCATCATAAAGCCAGTCTCATCGAAGTTGTAGATATCTGACCCCTCAATGCCGTATTTCGCGATTGTGTTTGCCACAAGGCGAAACCACGCGTTAATTGCCTCAGGATCTTCGCATTTAGCTCTCTTATAGTCGTATCTGCGAAAAAAACGCGTTCGGAGCTGTGGTTGTCGTTTGACGAAGTTCGAGGCCCAGCGCTTGCCGACTGGTGGCGCGTTGCGGTCGGCAAGCAGTCGATTGGCCATTTCTTCAACACCACTGATCCGGGGAGGAAACGATCGGGCATCTAGGTCAAGAATATACTCAACTAGCTTGTTCTCTTCCAGCTCCGTCAAATTCTGTGAGTTAGGCATGGTGTCGCGTCGGGATGGTATACCCTTAAGTCGCGTCGCTAAAGTTGAATGTGGGACTGAGTAGATCCGAGCTGCCTCTCGAATGCTCTTTGCCTGGCCTTTTTGGATAGCCTGAATGGCAAGATTTAATTGAGCCTCTTTGTTTTGCACAGACATTGTTGTGGCGGTCGGAAGACGCGTCGGAATGATGTAGGTGGCAGGTTTGTGGTTTTGTGTCCAGCTCGCTTGTCTGTCCAGCTCGCTTATCAAACACGTTATATATATAAAGGTAAATATATTATTCTTCTTATTAGTTATTTTAAAATTTATTTATTAATATAGTTCGTATATTAAGTCTTATTAGCAAAAACGTAACGTAGTTCACAAGCAAGTGAATCACACAAGCTAGTGAATCACTTTTCTACTACTCGTACAATAACATGTAAGAGAAATCAACTACAACGCCTTAAACTAATTTAAATTAACTGGAATCCTCTTCTTCAGATGTAGATTCAACCTTTTGACATGTACGAGCATTATGGCCAGGCTCTCCACAGATACCACATCGTCGCGCGCGCGTTTCCTGCCTCCTCGTACGACCACCATTCTGACTTGTTTCTGCCTTTAACTGCTCCGTCGCATCTATTTGAGACTTTAAATCCTTTGCCTGGTTAATTGTAAGTGTCCCTCCTTGCTGTAGCTGTTTTTTTTTCGTACGCCGACGGCGGCTAAGGCGGTCATTTGCCTCTCGAAGTTCAGCCAAATCCTCCCGCATCAAGGTCTGTTCGTGCACCATCATCATCATCCCTTTCTTCAGCTGCTGCATACCTGTAAGAATTGATGTTGGGGAGCTATTTTGATGTCGTACGATGCGATTACTGATATAATCGGATTGTGACGTGATTTCGATTGGGTTGTTTGGTGTCTTTGGTACCCAAGCTGGTGGTAAGCCAGCAGAAGAACCTGGTGGTGTTGGCGTATGAAGCTTGATATCTAGCTGTGAAATCACATAATCAGGGTCGTACGGTATAAGGCCAGTTGCTCTAAAGCCTGCTTGAATGTTTGACTTAGTTATCGCCTTGTCGTACGCCTTAGAAAAAGCTGGGAGGAAGTCTTCCTTTGCAATATGCGTAACATGCGCCCGCATAAGGACCTCGATTTCTTGACCGTACGCCCGTTTCAAGGGACCAAAGCACCCAACATCAAGAGGCTGGAGCTTATGCGATGAATGAGGTGGCATACAGAGCGTAATAATCTTCTGTTCCTTGCAGTATAGCTCAAAATCGACAGAATGGTGGCTTTCATGGCCATCAAGGATAAGGAGGCGGTAAACACCCTTCGTACGACTTCTTGTATGGAAATCAAAGTGCTTTACCCATTCTAGGCCTTTCTCGTTTGTCGTCCAACCGTTTTCTGTAAGGGTAATTACCCAGTTGGGTGGGAGGGGGCTGTCGTACGTCCAGGAGTCAAGATGGACTTTGCCTGCAAAGATGATGTACGGTGGGATAGAATAGCCGTACGACCCAATGCCCTGGATTACTGTAACCCATTCCTGATTCCCTTGTTGTGCTCCTCTTGGCTTGCCACGTCGTTCAGAGGCTGTAACAACCATTTCAGAGGACATTTTGCCCATTGCAAACCCAGTCTCATCAAAGTTATAGATATCGTCATCGTGTATCCCATACTTCGCAATTGTATTTCGTACAAGGGAAAACCACGCGCGATACGCGTCAGGATCTTCGCAGAGGACTCTCTGATAGTCGATTCTTCGATTAAAACGCGTTCGGAGCTCAGGTCGTCGTCGTACGAAGTTTGAGGCCCAGTTTGTTCCGACGCGTCGCGCGCCGCGGTCGCGAAGCAGTCGATCAGCCATTTCTCGAACAGCACTAAGGCGCGGTGGAAATGATCGTGAATCTAGGTCGATTATGTATCGTACAATGCTCTCCTCTTCGTACAAGGTCAAATTCTGGTTATGTGGTCGGATGTCGCGTTTCGCAGGTCGGCCGTGTTTTCGTCGTTGGAGGGTAGAGAATGATACATTATAGAGTAATGCAGCCTTTCGTACGCTTAATTTTGGGTTGGATTGGAGCGCATTAAGCGCTAGGACTAAATCACTTTCAATTGATTGCTGTCCCATAGTTGTTGGTGGAGAAAAACTAGGAGAAAGAGGATGCGTACGAAATAATTAGAAAGTGATTCACTAGCTTGTGTGATTCACTTGCTTGTGAACTACGTTATAGTAAAAGCATACTAATATAGCAAAAACAGCTTAAATTTTTACTTATATTAACTTAATAAAGGTATAAAGAAGGAAGGAAAGGAAAATAATAATAGGCAGGGTAGAATATTTATATATATACTACTTATATTACCTTTAGCTACCCCCTTACCTATTTTAAAAAGGGTTACATAAGTAAAGTAAGGCTATTAATAAAGGTAATACAATATACTATAATATACTTATTCTTAATTTCTTTTATTTATCTATTATATAAGCACCTAAGGGATTACTTTTAAAAGGCTATTATATATTAGCATAAGGGAAACAATTGCTTAATTGCTTAAACAATTAGGGGGTATATTATAGGAATACCCTTGTATATTAAAGCTTACTAAATTAGTCTTCTTACATGCTGTCTTACGTAGTTAGACTTATATAACTAGACTACATTTCACTCTCTTTACATTATATAGAATAAGCATCTTTCTCCCCTATTCTCCTATGCCTTACTGTGTGCTCTAACTCGTGACAGATGGCCCGGACCCCCGCGGCGTCCACGGCGCCGAGGATCGTCTTGACCACGCGCTGCGGGTCGTCCAGCACGATGCTTCCGAACCCGATGTACACCGGTGGCGGCCCTGCGGCGAGAAACCGGGCCAGGTCTTCCGGGGGGGAGTACGCTGGCTCGTCGCGGAAGAAGAAGCCGCAAACGTCTGTTTGGGGGAGGGGAATGAGATCCTCGAGTCAGCAGACGTTCCCATTCAGATGGAATAAGAACTACAACGCCTTCTAGAACCGTAACGACAAGACAACTGTTGAGATGTTGGAGACTCTTACCTATGTGTGTTCCCCAGTCTTTCGGCTTAGGGACGAGAGCCGGAGACCAGCAATAGGTAAAGGGGATCTTCAACGCTTCCGCAAGCATGGGGCCGTCGAACATGGCTACAGGCTCCAAGTCGAGCCGGCCTCGCCACTTGTTTATCACGTCGCCCAGCCTGCGAACACGGAAAAGGAGAGACATATAAATCAGCAACTGGTCTGTTCAACAGCGAGTAGTTGGAGGGGAGGACGGGACAAGGACGTACCCCTGCCATGTCAAGTGCTCGACGACGCCGTAGGAAACGTAGTTGGCCATGGCATGGTCGCCTCCGACATTCTGCAGGTTCGCCAGCGGATGGGGGAACGCCGCCGTGCTTGTCCACGGCATCGTGAACATCAGGTGCACCGGGATGCCGAGCGCCTGGGCGCAGTGGACGTGGGCGAAGCTGGGCGGGTTCGAGATGATGGCGTCCGCCACGAACGGCCGACCCGTCGCCGCGTCCGGCTTGGTGCAGGCGTCCCAGAACCCGCCGAGCATCTCCTCGACCATCTCGCGCTTCTGCCGGATCTCGCCCGCCTTCAGGCTCTTCATGCTGGGGATCAGGCCCGGGTTCTTGACCATGTACGCCATCAGGGCGGCCGGGTCGCCCCCGACGCCGTAGTGCTCCTGGCCGGCGTCCCGGACGAACCTGTCAAAGACGTTGTGGGTCGCCAGCCGGACGCGGTGGCCGCGTCGCTTGAGCTCGGCGCCCAGCGCGACGAAGGGTTGGACATCCCCGCGGCTGCCGACGACCTGGATCACGACGTTCAGCCGGGTCGGGTCCTTCTGCGCCGATCCCCCGTGGAGTCGTTCGTACGGCGGCGGCGGCGGCGACGAGGGGCTAGGGGACGGCGTTCTGGGCGGCGGGCTGTCTCCCTTTTCGGCCTTGCTCATGCGGTACACGACGCTGATGGCGCGTGCCAGCTTGGAGTTGCAGTCGACTTGGACTCGGCCATCTTCCTCTGTAAAAACGCCGTTTTCATCTTCGGTCAGCCATGGCCGAGTGAGTTGCTTTGATACGGATGGAGGGAGATATGAACATGGACATGGATATAGAAATGGGGGGGGGACATGAAGAGAGTAGTCTTGTCTTGCACGTAGATCTGCCAAACTTACCTAGAATCTTTGTATCATCAGCCCATAGTTCGCTGAGCGGCGGCGACGGCGGCGGCAATGGGCTGCCATCTCTAGCGGTGCTTAATTGCTCATGTTGGAGGGTTTGGCCAGTTATGTCGCCGGTGCTGGCGGCCCTTCGGATGTTGTTTGGTGACGAAGGTGCTAGATAATAGCCTGCATCGTCTGCGGGCAACTCGTATCGGATCGTCTTTCGTTTGTCTGCCATTTTGTCGTCTGCGGCGTTGGTCGTTCACGCTTTTTGATTTCAGATGTTGTCGTTCCTTTCGCTCTTTTCTCTTCCCCTTCTCTCTTCTCTCCTCTTTCACTTTCTTATTGTTTTATCTTTTTTTCTCTTCCCGTCTTCTCCTTTTTCTAGTGGCTGTGCAACATGCTGCTGAGTCGACGGACAGAACAAGATAGACTCTGGACGAGGTGTGAAGATCGGACCACTCTGGTAGGGAAATTCGGGGAATAAGTCGCCAAAAAATCTTTTGCGATTTTGGGCAAAGTCTCCGGCGCGCCCCCGTGACGAGGACAGGATTTTTCCATAAAAAGACAAAATGATGGAGCAACGAAAGAGGTTGTTGACTACGTCCACGCCAGTCTCCCTCCGCCGCTGCTGAGGAGAGCGACCCCGTTGTATACGATGCCTGCTCGTATTTCGTTTATGTTGTACGAGTCGACCCGAAGCTAGTCCATACACGGACAGTGTACGCGACTGCTCGCTCATCAACCTCGTTCCTCTACCTCGTTCCCCCCTTTTGGGTAATCCACGCGTTCACCCACAATCCCCTTCGCGAGAGTCTGCCTGCCGCCTCAGGGGTCGCCATCCCGGATTAGTCTCAGCCTTAATGGGCGAAAATTAACAGAGGGTCCGGCCTCAGGAGTACCCGCCGAACCCCAAGTTTAAAGAGGAGCCTGACGAGGGGGGGGGGGGGAGGACACACAAGTAATTAACGGATGGACGTGTAAAGATTCACCCTCCTTCCACAGACTAATACCCAGGACCGCTGGTACTTACGATCAAGAGCAAGAAGGACTTTTTGATCACCATGCGTAGCAAAAACGGCTCCGTCCCTTCGCCAGACTCGGGATGCTCGGAATACTCGATACCGTCAACGCCGGCATGCGTTCCGGAGTCCAAGGAGAGGACCGGGACTGCCGGGAGGAGGATACCCCACCGGAAGTCGAGGGCGGGTTGCAAAACATGTAAAAGCAGAAAGGTCAAGGTGAATAAACCTCTTCTCCAGTCTCGTCCGGGAACACCGTCTGTGTGTTGCCAGTCCGTGGACATCCATGGTGGCTGACCCCGTTGTCCAAACACTCACGTTCCTGTAGTGCGATGAAGTCCAACCCTCGTGTTCGAGGTGCGAGAGGTTGCACATCTGCTGCGAGTACGCCCGTCCCCGGAAGCCCCCCTCGCCGCCATACGAAGAACGTTGCAAGTTCCAAGACCCGTCTCCCAAGCTCGAGCCTACCACCCCTTGTGCTCCGGTCGCCGGCTCTCCCGGACTGGATCTCATGCAACTGGAGCTGCTGCACACGTACATCAACTTCACCAGCCTGACCTTCCCTTGGTCGTCGGCTCTCCGGGACTTCTGGAAGATCACGGTGCCGAACCTCGCCCTCCAGCATGAGTACCTGACGAGGGCCGTCCTGTGCATCCCGGCCCTCCACTTGGCCCATCTGCGGCCCGAGAGACGCGGCTTCTACGTCTCCCTCGCCCTCGAGAATCACCGGATGGCTTCAGAGTCCGTGAGGTTGCTGCTCGAGAACGTCTCGGAGAAGAACGGCGTGCCGCTGTTCCTCTTCTCCGCCCTGAACATCATCATCGGTTCGTTGCAGCGCAGCTCGCGTCTTTCACGTTTTCCCAGCCTTTGGTGTCTCGTCAACCGTACCCCGCTAACAAAGGGCCTGTCCGGGTCCTGTGTAGTATTGCCAACCCCCCGGAGATCCTCCCAAGGTGTGATTGCAGACGTCGACGCCAGCTTCCAAGACCTCTTGGTCATCTTGCAAGGCATGAGGGGCCTATTGGAGATCCTCTGGGACACTCTTGCGGCCAGCGCCCTGGCGCCGCTGCTGAGTCACGGCTCCGGCAGGTTGATTACGCAGGAGCAAGATTTCACTCGGGCCGAGACAGACTTCCATCCGACGTGCAACTCCCTCGACGACTTCCAGGCCCGTATAAACACGCAGGCCATGGATCCAGATACCCTCATGGCGTACAACAGAGCCATCGAGGCCCTCTGGGGCGCAATGCACTGGCGGCAACACTGGGAGGAGGCGGACGCGCTGATATGGGTGTACCGGTGCCTGGACGACTTCATACCCTTGCTGAGCCTGCAGAAACAGGAAGCGCTGGTCTTGCTAGCCCACTTCGCCGTGGTTCTCAAGACCTGCGAGACTCGTTGGTGGATGCAGGGCTGGGCGATCCGGATCATATCCAACGCATACCAACTACTTGACGACGAACACAAGATCTGGGTTTATCGTCCAGCAATGGACATAGGCTGGGTAGTACCAATGCATAAATAGAGGGAGGCCCAGCCAACGTTCCATGACCCAGTCATCGGCCTTCTACATGGTTCCTTGGGTGCTGTTACGAACTCTCAAAGTTACCGAGTTAGGTTCTCTACACTCACTCCAAGCACGTAAAAGATTGGTTCAAATTCTTTCACTCTGCGAATAATTTACTACAGTGAACAAAACATGGACTGATAGCAACTGCTCGCTCATCCGCAGTAGGCAGCACTGTTTCCGCAGTAGCCGCCGGACGAGCAGCAGTCCCTGAAGACGGACCCCTTGCACGTGTTGCCGTTCTAACCACAGCTGCCGTTCGTGGACACACCGTCCGATCCCAAAGTACAAGAGTCGAAGGAGTATTGGTAGCCGGCGCCGCGGTGGTCGCTCGTCGCGCCGCAGTAACCGTTGGACGAACAACAGCTGCCAAAGGCCGATCCCTGAGACGTCTTGTGCTACCGTGCTACCGTGGGCCCCGAAGGATCCATGGTATGAAAATATCGAGCGAGCTCGTCCCAGACCGTCGATGTTCCCGGCACCGGCGGCGGCGGCGGCGGCGGAGGTTTTCCCACTTTGCGGCCGAACTCCGGAAACACGGCCCCACCCGGCCAGGTCTGCCTCTCTTCCACGACCGCAATCTAATGCAGCGGCGGTCCTCGCGGCGGCGTCTGCGTGACAATCACTCCCTGCGCCAGCTTTGGCACTCCCACTCGGACCCATCTTCCGGGCCTGCCATCGCTGCCGCCGACCGAAGAGGAGCCCCCTTACAGCGGCGCGGGATATGCATCGTACAGCCCTGCCGTCAGATGCAACGGCAGCGCCAACGGCGGCTACGACTATATCCTCACTGCCAGCTCTGCGCCAAGCGGGAGCTCACCCCCTGCCTCGACGGCTACAACTTCGCCTACTTGGAGCCCTTTGGCGGGACCGAGGCCAAGGCCTTCGTGACGGAGGACGGCGTCGAGGTCTGCAGGGCGTCCATCAGCTGCGGCAACTGGGACGACACATGCAACGGCATCCCGAGCTCCGACTGCGGCAACGGGTACAAGATGGGATGGAGGTGGAACTTCATCCAGCTCACGAGCCCCAAGTACGGCGGCGTCAGGTTCCCCATGTACCTCCAGCGGACGACGATCGGCATGAAGGAGTTTTGATGTAAGTTTGATTCCCTTCCTTTGTGTGAAGTATCTCTTTTTTTTCCGGCAATTTTTGCTACCGAGTCTGCCGCGCCTCCAGTCCAGAAAGTTCTCGGAAGAATGATGCCGACCTTCTGCCCTGAGAACACACTCAGGTGGAGAGACGGTCCTTGTCGTGACTTTGGTGGCCATTTTCCTGTCAAGAGATCGCTAGGCAATATGACCTCGGAAGGTCTACGGGAGATTGAGGCATAGTTTCAGTCTATAGTTTATGGTTTGTTAATAGATAATGTCAGTGGTAGTCTTGAACCATTGCCTCATTCAAAATCCATCGCAAACCCCAACCTCCCTCAAAAGGAGACTGTGTTTTACATAGTGATTGAGAACAAGTAATTTCATCTTCAGTTGTTGGAGGCTAGAGTCTGAATGCAGTTATATTGGTAGTCCTCATGTTGCCTGCGTGCTTCGATCGAGATGCACATTGAATTGCACTGGTCAGTTTCCCGCAGGCTCGACCGTTGATGCTGTACTGAACCTCTATGATGCTTTACTATACAAAATTCTCACCATTGATCTCGGCCTGCCGACTTTTATTGTGACTACAAGAGTTTAACAACAATCATCATTGCATGTTTGGTGGTTCCCAATGCGCAATTCTGAAATTTTTCTTTTCGCCAACCAAAGTTGTCCATTAATCACCGAGTCCGGTGCTCTGGATGTGAAACTGACTATTTAGTGCTCTGTACCATTTTCGGTTTCTGCTTGCGGCTTGCGAGCGTACACAACATGCCTAGAGGAGGTCAGTATTCGTTCAGAGATGTTGAATGGAGTAAACTTACAGATCAAACACAGGCTGTGTCTTGAAGTCTTTGAGTGCCCTCCGAAATTCGCTGACGAAGACCAAGATCTCGGCATACTCCCACCCCATCACCTCTTTCAAGAGGAACGTGACAAATCCTTCGAGCGACCGGTCGAGATATTCCAGGGCGCCTGCACCGACTTCCCGCAGAAGAGGGTTCTTGGCCCATGGGCCGACCGGAATCGGCCACCTCTTCTCGACAACGTCGACGAATCCAACTGCCTCGAGGTTCTTCGCAATGCCATGGTCGCGGCACTGTAAGCCAACTTTTCCAAGTATTCCGGCTGCCTCGATCAGGTATTTGGGCCAAGTCTTGAAAGGATGCTTGTCGTCGATAGTGACGCCTGGGAGTTGCGAGCGGCACTCAATGTCGAACTCTTTGACCTCGATGTAACCGCCAGGTTTGGTGCACTTAAAAGCTTCTTGGTAGAGCGCCCGCCAGTCAGAAATAGATCCCTCCATGTTTCGGATGTGGATGAAGTCAAAGTATTCGGCTGGCCAGGTCCATGGCTGCTCGATATCATCGATCTGGAATTTGCAGTTTGGCGGGACCCAGCCGGGCTGGATCGGTGAGACGTCGACACCAAGCACTTCGGCCGATGGAAACTCGTCGGCAAAGTCGCTGTTTTTCGGTAAGTTGATGTTCCTGACAATACAGTCCTCTTCCAGAAGGAGGTGATCAGTGCATTCAACTTACATCGCCCAGATACCGGTTCCGGTGCCTACGTCAAGGACGACCTATCACGGGAAAGGTTGGTCACGGACAAATACGACAATGAGTGAATGCCGCTCTGCTTACGTGGGGGCTATTGCCGAGTGGGGAAATAAAGAGTTTGTCGTCCAAGAACAGGGTCATCCAGTAATGGCTGACGTTGAGTGTTAGTATTTTTGATGGCAATATCGGCGGGACCGCTACACTTACTTAACATCGAGCCCTTCATTTTGCCTTTCGTCATTCGGCCCCCAGTAGTCCACTTTTTGCGTGTACGTTCGGCCATGGAGGCGGCGGTACTCAGTAATACTCTCGGTCAACGAGGCAGTGGACGCGGAAACAATGCTGTTAAGTGTTAGTGTTTTCCCTCATATCGGCCTAAACAAATGGATTTACCTTCTTGTCTCCGCTTCAGACTCGTCGTCAGCGGTGTCCTCCACTTCGGGGTCCTGTGAAGCTCAGATTCAGCAAATGCTTTACTTTACCAAGGTCATCCGCCATAAACCTGGGTTACCCACAATTGCGATGGGTCCATCGGCAGGCCCAGAAACAGGGGCAGCGACACTGGCGGCCCCGGTTGACTCTGTGACTGGGTTCGCGGAAGTCGACATGATGGTGATCCAAGTGAGACAGTGGAAACCCTTTGGAAATGATGAGCAGATCAAAGAATGCAGAGAAGAACTGCGAAAGAAGATCTAGGGAAGGGGATTCTGTCAGGACCTTTTTGAAGGGGTTGGGAACCCGTGTTCTGGACTGTTGGTTGTAGCAGCAAACCTGCATGATGCACTCTCTGCACTCCGCGGACAGGCCCCAGTTTGCTTTTCAACCCGAGTTTCCGAGCGAATAGGATGGACTTATCCAGCCGCTCACCTGCACCTACTAGGCTTTTATTGGAAGGATCGAAAGGCTCGGATTGTCTCTTGCATGGTTGTTGGAGCAGCATGCGAGGAAACAACCAAAGCGGCAACATGGCCGTGTCTCTTCTGAGGATGCTCTCCGTGCCCAAAAACCCTCTTTTTCTCAGGACCAAGACATGGTGACTCTGGTTTTTAGTCGAGGAAACATTGATCTTAGCGTTGAAGACAAAAACCAGTATCAAACCTCACGGGAACTTGACCCTGATTCTTCCAACTTTTAGGGACGTACCACGGTGAGATTCTCGGAGCACTTCCATCTTAGTTGGTAATTGGGGACTTGTGAGCAAGAACAGATGACGATATCCTCGTTTGCAGAAGATGCGGCTTGGGTCCTCGACACGTAAAAGTGACCAAAGCGACGGTTGATCCAGAGCCATCCCTTGTTACGATTCTATCTCGACGAGAGATTATTCTAAGTTTTATCTGCAACCGCTCGCTAACTGCAAGTGCATTTCCAACTATCGGCGTTCTTGGGGTCGAAGCCATCCCCCTTGAAGACGTTCCGCCGCGGGTATCTGCAGTGCCGGCGCTGGAAATCCACGCCCAAAGCGACCGTGTCATTGACGAACTTGGTCCCCGTTATGGTGTCCGGAGCGACGCCGCCCTCGACCCAGTCCACGATGGCAGCGAGGACGTTGTGCGTCCCGTAGAAGGGCAGGTTGTCGGCGATGGCCGCGGCGTTGCCCCCGGCGCCCCCCTGGCCGATGAGCCAGGCCCCGGGCCCCGTCGTGCAGTGAGCCAGCCCCGATATGCGGAAGAAGCGGGCGAACTGGTCCATCCCGGCCGTTCCCAGGCCCATGCCCCGGGACAGGCGGTCGTAGAACATGAGGGTGCGGAAGCTCGTGATCTGGTGGTCCTGCTGGCCGTGGTACATGAGGAGCTTCCCGCCTCTGTTCTTGAAGGCCGAGAGGTCGCTCGGGTGCGTCCTGATGTCGCCGGGGTTCTTCTGCTCGGCGAAGACGCCGTCCTTCTCGAGCCTGTAGCCGGAGACATCCCAGCCCGGGTCGTTGTACACGGCGTACCGGAACCAGTTCTGCGAGTTCGCCCAGGGCTTGCCGTTGTACAGCCCGTCTGCGGTGTTGATCTCGCTGCCGGGGTTCATGCCCGGCCAGACCACGTTCCCCTGGGCGTCCTTTGTCGGGGCGAAGATCCCTCTCACGATCTCGACTTGCTTGCTCGAAAGGCAGCCGGTGCCGTCGGTGGCGGTGGCGTTGTCGCGGCACAGCAGGGCTCCCGGATCGAAGTTGCACAAGGCCGGATCCTCGATGATGCCGTCTTCCGCGCCGTCGATGGCGTCACATTGCCGGAGGACCTCGTTGTGGATCGTCGTCTTCCAGACCGCCGGCGCGATGAAGTCCTTTGAGTCCGCGGCACCGGTCTGCGGCAGGTAGCCGGCCCTGTGGGAGTAGAGGTTGTTGAAGTCGATGGCGGGGGCGCCGGCGACGACGCCGTCAAAGTCTTCGGGGAACATGTCTGCGGCTTTGATGCCCTGGCGCCCGCCGAGTGAGCAGCCCAAGAAGTACGAGCCTGTCGCCGGTCGCTTGTACATGGACCGCAGAAGCTGCTTGCCTGCAACGACTCCTACGTGTAGTCTAAAGACTCGGTCAGCCCGCGGATATTTCGACCACCGGGGGGTTATGTATTGGCGAGACGCACGCTCTCCAGGAAAAGTCAATCACCACGTCTTCGTTGTTCAGGAACTGGATTCCAGTCGTCCCCGCGTGTCCGTTGTTCGTACCAACGGCTGCGAACCCATGAGCGGTGGCGTACGCCATATCCTCGTAGTGAACGCCTGAGATTCCATGGTCAGTCAAGGTTGTCCATGAGTCCCTTCGCCGTGAGATCACGCACAGCCATCGAGCCCCCCTCCGGCAACGGTCACCATGCGGCCGTTCCACTTCTCCGGTAGCCACACCTCCGTCACCACCTCCGACCTGGCCGAGGTTGTCAGGTTCATGGCAACCCGGCAGAGGTCCGCCCTGACAACCTGGCTTGCCCGGTTGCAGGCGGCATCCTGCTCTGGAAAGGCAAGGTCAGTGCCGGACGTGACGAACGCCAGCTCTCGGCCGGTCGAGTTGGCCACTATCGACTGGGGCGTGAGAGCGAGACAGTCCTCTCGAAATGACGCAAGCGCCGGCACCAGGAGGACAAACAAGGGCAAAGCGAAGGGCGCCAGCATGTTTTCTTCCGCAGAGGCTGTCTACAGATCCCAGAGGGTTGAGCAACACGGGGTGAATTTTTGTTCTTTGAATGCGATGTTAAAGAAAGTATAATCACAGAGAGAGAAAGGTGGCTGAAGAACATGAGGGCGGCGCGTTAATTCGTTTATTACCCCGCTTACGGCGCTCACGGGGTCGTACCAATATGCTTCCTTACCCTAGAACCCCAAATTAGCCTGCATTCAAAGGTGTCCTGGACACCAAAGCTTTATCCTGGGTTGGCTAGTTGGGGCTCGAGTATCCCCCGGTCACGCAGGGTTGTTGTTACCAGGTTCCCTGTCTCGAAGGACGGCGTATGATAGGCGATGCACGAAGACATGTGCCTTCTTACGTGAACAATGTCTAGAGTTGGCAGACATGGTCATCGCCATTGTGTTGCTCTAGGAACCCTTGTTAAGTGTCACCGGATTATGAGTTCTAACCAGATGTAGTGTCTGGACGAAGGAACATTAGAGTGTCTATCGGCCCTTACTTCTCATCGTCTAGGTGATAACAGCAGACTATGGGAATTTTGATACACTAAAAGGCCCCTTCTCCGTAAACCATCCGGTTTAATTTTCCCCTTTACTGAGACTCAAAACAGCGGCCTTCCACTTTGGGTATAAGGATCAAGGTATGCTCGATGGTACAATGATGGAATGGAAAAAGCAACAACACGTTTGATGTAGAGTCAGTCCTACATCAACGGCGAGCAGTGATTTGCTCACTAGGCACACCGGATACGGCAGCTAAAAAATCGACCTTTTTCCAGGGCTTCCAGGGCGTCAAACAGCGTACTGTGAATCTCCATCGTTTCACCAGGCAAGTTGTTTGGACAGACTGTTGAGTGACACACTCGTAGCCGGACAATCACAAAACAAAGCAATGAAGTAGAGGCATTTTCGTTTCTTGACCAAGTACGGATAGCACTTGTCTCGATCATGGTATTTCTATCGCGTAAAAGACATAACATTGGGTATTATGCAGCTACAGCGTCCGCCAAAACAGATACGCACACACGGACACGAACACATATACACGTCCCATCTAGTAGACGCTGTGCTCGCCGTGGGAGCAGCTCTTGGCGATGGAGGCCTGCTCGGAGGCGAGCGCCCACTTCTGGAACTCGCGGCGGATGGCGTCGCGGCTGCGGCGGGCGGGCGTGGTGTTGGCGCGGCGGGGCAGGCCGGCGGGCAGCTCGTTGGCGAAGTCGGCGGCGACGCGGGCGGCGGCCTTGGTGTTGATGGTGATGGCGTCCCAGTTGATGTTGTCGAGGGTGTCGCAGGCGAGGTGGTAGCAGGGGTCGGTCGGGGCGCCGGCGCCGGTGAAGATGCCGGAGGAGGGGATGCCGAGCTGGAGGAAGCCGACGTAGTCGGAGCTGGAGCCGAAGCCGCCGAACGCGGCGGGCTTGCCCTGGGCGGCGATGTAGTCGTGGATGGGCTGGGCGCCGAACTTGTCGCCCGGGTTGTCGCCGAGGTAGACGTTGTAGACCGGGTTGATGGAGCCGATCATGTCGTAGTTCCAGTAGAAGCGGATGGCGTCGGCCTCGGCCTGGGACAGCTGGGCGGTGTAGTAGAGGGAGCCGACGAGGCCGCTCTCCTCGGCGCCCCACCAGATGAAGCGGACCTTGTTCTTGAAGCCGGTGTACTTCTTGAAGGAGCCGGCGATCTCGAGCAGGGCCGAGGTGCCGCTGCCGTCGTCGTTGACGCCGGGGCCGGCCTGGACGCTGTCGAGGTGGGCGCCCAGGACGATGACGTTGTTGGGGTCGCCCTCCTTGGTCTCGGAGATGATGTTCCACGTCTCGCGCTCGCCCCAGACGGCGTCGACGAGGAGGTTGACCTCGAGGGTCTCGCCGGCGGCGAGGCGCTCCCGCCAGGCGTTGGCGTCCTCGAGCGGGATGAGGCCGACGGGCACCAGCAGGCCCAGGTTCTCGGCGCTGAGGGTGGCCGAGCCGATGTTGCGGCCGGGGGTCTGGTTGTAGAGGATGACGCCGACGGCGCCGGCGGCCTTGGCCAGCTTGAGCTTGTCGGCGATGGCGCAGACGCCGCGCTTCACGAGGGCGAGCTTGCCGGTGGCGTCGATGCCCTCCCACTGGTCGGCGAAGCAGCCGGAGCCTATCAAGCAGAGGAAAAAGGGTCAGTTCAATCTCGAGCCACGGAACGGGGAGTCAGTCAGTTCAGATAGGAGAAGCATTCTTTCTGGCTTACCTCGGGCATCATCAACGGGGGTGTCGATGAGCGGCGCCGTGTTGCCGCCGGGCAGGGCGGTCGGGTGGTTGTACTGGAGGCTCACAACGTAGACATCCTCGCCGTCGGGGCCGGTGACCTTGAGCTGACGGGTCTGGGAGAAGGTGTGGTTGAAGTACTGCAGCTTGGTGTCGAGCTGCTTGTAGAAGCGGCCCTGGACACGCTCAAGGATGTAGTCGGATGAGGCCTTGTAGCCGGGCAGACCAAAGGCACGGTTGCCGCCGTTGTCACGGGCGATCTTGTTCAGGTTCCAGAGGTTGCGCTCAAGCCTGGGTGAGACGGGGAGGGGATCTGTTAGCATCATCTTCATCATCATCATCATCATAGTCATGACATTGTCGTCGTCCCGGGGATTTCGCGACTCACTCGTTGGTCTTGATGTCGGCCTCGGCCTTGTCGGCGGTGAGCGGGTCGGTCGCGAAGGATCGCAACGCGAACAGGGCGGCGGCGAGGGCGGCGGCGGTCTTCATCTTGGGGGCGGATGGGACAAGCTCGGCGGGCAGTGAGGCACGAGGCGAGTTTGGCAAGAAAGCTCCAATGGATCCCAAACGAACGGACTGATCAGCGGAAGAAGGGGGGGGAACAGGAGAAATCGAAAGGTGGCATTGTTGGGATATTTATATACTTATCGCGCAATTCTGCCTACTCGGCAGCCCAAGGCCCTTGGCGAAGCCGAGAGGCAATGAGCTCGTCCGTCCAGCATGCGATAAGACGAAATACGGGTAAACACACGGCGATCGCGGTCTGAGGGGGGTGGACATGGAAGCTTGCAGGCTTCGGTTGGCATGCATGGGGTTGGATGCTATGTGTGTTGCGGTCGCCATCCCTACGGTTTTCTTTTGACCGCGCGAGGGGGGCAGGGAATAGCTTCGTTGGGGGGGGGGGGGGGGGGGGGGGGGTGGTCCACGTTGCGGCGATGCCTGTACTTTGCTCGACAGACTCGGCTGGGGACTCGACTCGGCGTACCTGTGCAGGTAGACGAAGAAAGGCAGAGGCGGCATCTCCCCTCCCTATCTCTCTCGTCCACTCGTACACTGAGGCATTGTTGCAGCGGCGAGCGATGCTGCCTCGGGCAGGTGAAAGGACGGTTGGGGTTTCTTGGCAAAGGACTTTTGCTGGATAGAATGGCGAAACGTAACGTTTGGTCCAATGGCTAAACGACATGCTCTCTAACCGACCGTCAATGGTAGTTCAGCTAGCCCGCGGATAGCAGGTCGATGGACGAACGGTGGACTGAGAGGAGTAAGAAAGTGGCAATATGGAGGGGGGGGCCGATGAGGAGAATGACGCGGAGCATGGGTCGACGGTGGCTTGCATGGGGATGGGGATAAATGGCTCTGGATCTTGTGGATCATCGCTGCTTCATCGGGCAGGTGCCAAGCCTCACGAAGAGGGGATTTTCGGAGAGAGTGGCTGAGAGAATCAAGTCTAATCGGAGCCGTCTGTGGTGGTGGTGGTGGTGGTTGGTGTAAGTCAGTCAGTCAGTCGTGTCATGTCATGGGCATCTGTAGAGTTGGTTGCTCGGTGTTTGACACAACCAACGCCCACTTGAGCTTGAGCGAGTGCACAGCCAGCAAAATTACTTTCACCTTATTTGTCAGAGACCTCTACAGACTTTACACGTTGGAGCGTACAGGGCACAGCTCAAGGCAGACAGGACAGGACAGGACAGACTCGGCCCTGGCTCATCTCGTCCCGTCATCGGCAAACCAAAGACGCATCGATGTTGCTACTGCTGCTGCTGCTGCTGCTGCTGCTCGTGTAGGTGCGTGTGTGTGTGTGTATGTGTGTAAGTGTGCCTGCATGCTGCTGCAACTACTCCAACGTTGCACTGCAGTGGCCATCGAGAATCAATTCGGCGTGGCGCCACCGGCCGGCGAACCAAACCAGACTCCCCCCCGGTCTCACTCAATGATTACGCAGGAAATCATCTCAATCAGAAGTGATAACCACGTGCATGCAACCGCAACTTGCCACGACTCATCTGGGCCCCAAACGAGAACCACAATCGCTATCCGTCCCCGGCATGGCGTTATGAGTCGCGTGGGTTGCGCTCATAGTTCTTTATTGCTCATCCCTCACCCCCCCAGCGCGGAAAGAGAAACCGAGAATGAGGCGCTGGGCCAAGACGACGGGAAAGGCATGTGCTTAAGAGTCTTGGCAACCGTATGCGACCTAAAAGCCTGGGCAAAGCGGGGAGGGGGACGCCGGCGGGCGATTTGATGTGTGTGTACCTGTATTGATGGCGAACCCCCCGGACCCTTGCGTGCTCTGCCTTTTCCAACTCGCCATGTTCCCTGTCTCGTCTTGCTGGTTATCGCTCTACTCTGTAGATTTGTTCCGGCAGCTAGTGCCGGACTGGGAAGCCGCGCCGGCAACCTCCAATTGGCCGCCGATACTATTATCGGCCAGATGCCGGCATCGGCATGCCTTTGGTGGTGAGCATCGCGGGATATCACGAGCGCAAACCACACCACAGTAACCACACCACAGTTGCTATATACTTTTGAACCGGTAACGACACATACATTCCTTTACTAAGGCGTTGTTGCGAAAAGAAAACCCACAAATCTATTTCTTTGCGTTCTAGCCAAGCAAACAAACAAACAACTCGGGGTGGCATTCGGACACGCGGCCAAGCAACTCGACACTCAACTTCAACAAAACTCTGCCCCCTCGCCAACGTTGAAAAAAATCTCATCTTGGTCCCTCAAAGAGTCGACAAGTCGGAACAAGCTTTTCCAAGACCAACAACGAGAAGATCTCTAGCATGGCCCTGCATTTGCTAGTGTCCGACTTGTCGGGCCAAAAACAACCAACTTTGCTGTGAACCTTGATGGTTATGCTTGTTTAAGAACCTCTACGGCCTCATCTTCCTCCTTGAACCACGACTTCTCCCCCCTTTCCACCCCCTGATTATCACGGCCCGCGGTGGATCGAGTGTCGATCTCTCTCGGCGAACCAAGCACACGGGAACTGAGCCCAGTGGTTCCTGCTTTGCGTTGCCTTGCAGTCCCGCGAGGGTTTTTGCTAGGATTGACACGCATCTAGGGTCCTTCGGATGTAACGCATCCTATGGTCAGACAGACGGCTTTACTGCAAAGAGGTGACATGTTCTCCACTCTCTAGTTCAGAGCATATTGTGTCTGTCTGAGAGACCAATACTCTCTACTTGAGACCGACGAATGCTATGGGATACACACTGGATCAACGCATACTATGTCAATGGACTGCGCGTGGGTTGGAAACCCGTTGTATTGGTTGAAGCACATGCTAGACAGCCTATTAGCCCATATCATGGAGAGTGTACACGCAAGGTGTCCCTAATTGGCATATGCAGTGTTCATCGTCCTCTCAGCAGCATGTTCTTGAAACACCTACCAAAACAACCACCTGTGGTTGTCCTCCCTATGGCCCAAGAGACACGTTGACCTTGTGACAGTTATGTGACACACGCAGCAAATAGTCTTTGTAATTGTCCATTACCTTGTTGGAAAGAAATCCTTGTGTCTCGTTATGGGACATTGAAACTTTTGGGGGGGGGGGGGGGGGGGGGGGGGGGGGGGGGTTAATTCTCACCCCCAAAATGAGAGTGCATACTTTCAAATTGTCGCACATAGGGGTCAGGTATACGCGGTCAAAACGGTCCATCTATAGCAAAAGGGGATAGGGCAACTGACGGGCCTATATATACCCGTCTGGAGCACTCAGTCCCACACGTACATACGTACAGGGATACCTTGTACGACACAAATCTTACAAATCTTTTTGTGTCTGAAACTTGGTTCTCACATCAAGCGCTTCACTGACATTCACAATACAACACAGTCAACAATCATGTCACACGCCGTCAGAGTGTTTACTACCAAGGATCCTCGTCCATTCATGTCTCATTCAGTAATTAGATTTTAGCTACTATTTTTCGGGGTCCAGAAAACCCCCCAGAAGAAATTCCATTCCGCCCTCGTTTCCAAGAGACAATGGCAACAACCTCCCCCCCTGCCACCGTTTAGGCGTGAGCACCACCGCCGCAGGGTCCGTCGTGGGAGTGGCCGGTGAGCTCGGCGGCGCGCTTGAGGTGCTGCGCCGTGTCGGCGTCCCAGCGGCGCTTGGCGAGCGAGACGGGCGGGATGGTCTCCCAGCTCATCGAGTAGAGCGCGACGCTGTGGGCGATGGCCTTTGCGTTGACGAGGTAGGCGTCGTTGTCGAGGTTGTTGATGTCGTCGCCGATGAGGTGGTAGTTGACGTCGTAGGCGACGCCGGCCTCGCCGCCGAAGAGGGCGGCCTGGGCCTCGGTCTTGATGCCCTCGGCGCCCGTGAAGAGGCCGCCGGACGGGATGCCGTTCTCGATGAAGGCGGCGTAGTCGGAGCGGCCGTTGAACTCGGTGGGCACGTGGCCGCGGCCCTGGGCCTCGAAGAACTGCTCAAAGTCCTTCTCGATGACGTCGGAGCCCGCGGGGCCCGCGAAGTTGAAGGCGCTGCCGTCGCCGTCGTAGATGGCCAGGATGGGGTTCGGGCTGGCGATCATGTCGAAGTTGAGGTAGGCGCGGATCTTGGACACCTCCTCGTCGGAGCCGTTGAGCTGCTTGACGTAGAAGTACGACCCGAGCTTGCCGTACTCCTCGGCGCCCCAGAAACCGAGGCGGACGGCGTTCTTGGTGGTGAACTGGGAGAGGGCCTTGGCGACCACGAGGACGCCGACGGTACCGGAGCCGTCATCGCTGAGAGAAGAAAGATTACATGTTAGTTTTTTGTTACAAGTAATACACACGCAAGTCCTTCGTCTCGGAAGAAACAAAACAAAACAAAACGAACAAACAGAACTTACTTGATACCAGGGCCGGCAAAGACGGAGTCGGAGTGGCCTCCAATCATCAGGACGTTGTCGTGGTCTCCGCCACGCGTCTCGGCGATGACGTTGTAGTTGACGCGGTCCTCGATGATGGAGATGATGTTGAGGTCGACCGAGACCTCCTCGCCCGCCGCGAGGGAGGCGGCGAAGGCCAGGCCCTCGTCGCGGGTGATGCCCACGACGGGGGCGTAGGTGTCGGAGGCGGCGCCGAGGGTTCCCGAGAGGGGGCCGACGTCGTTGTTGTAGATGATGGCGGCGACGGCGCCGGCGGTCTTGGCGTTGGCGGCCTTGACGGCGAAGTTGCAGGTGCCTCGCGACACGAGCGCCACGGCGCCGGCGACCTCGGCGGGGAAGTCGGCGGCCTCGCAGCCGACGTTGGCGGCGGCGACGAGGAGCGCGCCGGTCACGTCGCCGGCGGGCGTGTAGGTCATGGGGCGGGCATCGACGGCGGCGCCGGCGACGCTGAGGGTCGCCTTGGAGCCGGCGAAGCTCTCGGTGAAGGGCTGCTTGTAGACGTCGAAGTAGTCGAGCTTCTCGAGCTCCTCGACCAGCCAGTCGACGGTGGCGTTGTGGCCGCCGCCGCCAAAGGCGCGGTTGCCCTCGTGCGCGTCGGCGATGTCCTGCAGCTTCTGGGAGCCGGCGAGCAGGTCCTCGATGGTGATGAGCTCCTGGAGCTTCTCGGACTCGACGTAGGGCTTGCACTTGACGGCGCTGGCCAGCGCGGGCAGCGCCAGAGTCAGAGCGGCGGTTCTCATCTTGGTAAGGGTCGTCGCCGTTGTCGTCGACGGTTGCAATTCCTAACGAAAGGATCTGGAACAAGACAAGGGAGATGCGAGAAAAAGAGGTCTGTCAGATATGGGTGACAGGAAAAGAAGAGTCGACGGAGAACCTGGGAGACGACTGAGCGGAGTGACCTCTTTTCTGCAAGACAAGAACTTGAGAGCGGCGGCCGGCTGCAGATGTTTAATACTCCCACCCGTAATGGCGGTAACACATGCGTCTCGCGTAATTCCCGCCAAGGAGATAGATAAGGAAGCTGGGCCATGCCGCTCATCATGGCTCGCTCGCCCTCCCAGGGTCGTGGAACTTTCGAACTCTCATGACTGGGGGGGGGGGGGTGAACCAGGTTTGCCACGAACGCGGGGAAGAAGAGAGAAAGACTCAATGAGGAAGCCCGTAAACAGAGACTCTTATTATTGCTCCACTGGCGCAAGTGACTTGGAAAGGCGACCTGCCCGATCCAGGAACGGGCCCAACGCGCCATGGCGATTGCGCAGTGAACTTATTCTTGGCAATACTACCCAACGCTGGTTGACTCTCCGATAGGTCAATGGCTCAACCCGCCGTGGCCAGCCACGGCCTTGTCATGATTCATACCGTCATGGGGAGCCGTTGTACTAGCGGTGGGTGGGTGTCCGTCTCTGTTCCGCTTTGGAGTCTCCGTACTCGACCCTCATCCAAGTCTTCTCTCTGGGCTGGGCTTTAGGTCTTTTCTACTTGATTTTATCGCACCTTGGTGACCTTGCAAGTAATAACCGTGTGTAAGCCCCCCCCAACCACCCCTTGTTAGCAGAATGACAGGGGGGGTCCATGACTATTCATGACTAGAGTTGGTCATCCTTGTCTCTACCGAACATATCCCACGACGCTCATGACGGTTGACTTAATTTTACTTCATTCTTCACAGGGTCTCTGTAAAGCATACAGCGCATTGTAGATGGTACTATCCATCGAATACCTGTGAGGGTGGCATCAAATCAACCTCTGCGGCTCCATTAGACTTTGTTAGTTGACGGGAAGTGGAATCCCGTCAAAACCTTGGAAACGGAGCCACTGTTTACTGAAAGTTTAATGGCAGCACTGTAAAGAAAGGTTGCGTAGTTGTGAAGGGTTGCAGTTGAGACGAGTTGATATGCAAGCCGTTTTCAACTTCAACGAAACCGAACCTTCAACTTGGGTTTTTTGGTATGAGGTGCTCAACTTTTACCGGTGTTTTCGTGTCCAGCACGTAGCAAAATTGTGATATCTCTGACATCAATTAACCTTTTAATGATTGTCAAGGGTTACATTCAAGAGGAGTTCAATGTAAGCCATTCGTACTCAACGACCCTGAGGAAGAATCCCTTGCAGAAGCAACACGACAAGAGAAGCGTGATTCTATACCTCTTTTTGCCTAACATGGCTTCAAATCACGGCATCTTCAACTTCAAGTAGCCCTCCGTGTCGTGCTTCTCCCCGCCTCCGTCTTGACTCTCGCCAGCTTCCCCTGCACACTCCTTCAACCCCCTCACGGCTCTCTCACCCAGAGCCGCGACGCTTCCCATGCCGAGCATCTCGAGAACGCTAATGTCGAACCCAAACGCCCCCTTCCACCAGCTGCGCATCTCCACCGCGACCAGACTATCCAACCCAGCGTCCTGGAGCGACATGCCCACGTCGATGTCGTCCTCGTTCTCGGCCGGCTTCAGCAGCAGGCGGAAGAGGTGAGCGGCGATCTGGCGCGCTATGAACGCAGAGCAGTCGGGCGACGAGAGGAGTCCCGGGTCGGCCGCCGCCGACTTGACGAACGAGGCCAGCGCGCCCTGGTCGGACGAGTCGTTCGACGTCGCCGCCCCGTCGCCGTCCGAGTTGAAGTAGAATCCCATCCGGCGATCCCGCTTCCACAGGACCCTGTTCGCGGCGTCGGCCAGAGACGTGAGGCTCCGGTGGCCGATGACGAGCTGCGAGCCGTTGACGAACCCGGGCGCCGAAGCCGAAGCCGCTGGCCGTTTCTCGCCGCGGCTCTGCTTGATGACGAGGGCCAGCGCGTCGAGGAGCTGCGGGATCCGGATGCCGTAGAACCCCTGGCCGGTAAGTCTCTCCATCAGCGCCGGGTTGTCGGCGAGGTAGCCGTGGTCCACCATGGCGCCGATGTCGACGACGCCGGCCCTCAGGCCGAGGGCCTGGCGGTACTGGACGAAGGCGTCGAGGAACGTGTTGGCCGCGGCGTAGTTCGCCTGGCCCCGCTGGCCGACGACGCCCGAGATGGAGCTGAAGAGCAGGAAGAAGTCGAGGTCCAGCCCGGCGTCCGCGCAGGCGTTGTGGAGGTTCCACGTGCCCTGCACCTTGGGGCTCACGGCCGTCTCCCACTCTTCGTGCGACATCTTGGCGAAGCTCTGGTCCCGGAGGACCATGGACAGGTTGATGACGCCTCGGACGGGCCTCGTCGCGGCGCCGATGGCTCTCTCAACGTCGGCGAGGGAGGTGACGCTTCCCCGTACGGCGGTCGCGGAACACCCCTGGTCTGCGAGCTCCTTGAAGAAGCTGTCGTTGTCGTCTGTTTCTCCTCCGCCATTCCGTGACAGATAAACGAGGTTTCGTGCGCCGTGCTCCACCATCCAGTTGGACACCAGGCGGCCCAGGCCACCGAGTCCGCCGACGAGCAGGTAGCTGGCATCGCGGTCAAAGGACGGGTTGAAAGAGGAAGATGAGCCGAGCTGCGCGCCGCCAGAGAGGCCGTCCATCGACATGACGATCTTCCCGATGTGCTGTCCTTTCTGCATGTATCGGAAACACTCCTCCACGGCGGCGGCGTCGAAGACCTTTGAGGGGGATATGGGACCGATATGGCCCTGCTCGTAGAGTTCCACAATCTTCTTGAGCAGTCTGTGGATGACAACTGTCAGTGATGCCCCCCACCCCTTCTTCCATATGGACCGACGTTACTACTCACCTGTTCCCCTCCTTGGGCTTGACTTCGATGAGGTGGCCGAGATCCACGCCGTGATAGCTGCGGTTGAGCTCAAACACGTTCAGCGCAAGCCTCCCGTTGCCGATGAGATCCCGCTTCCCGATCTCGACCATCTTGCCGAACTCGGCCACGCAGCTCCAGGACGCGTGGAGCAGGTCGCCGCTGAGCGAGTTGAGCACGACGTCCACCCCTCGGCCCCGCGTCGCCTCGAGAACGGCCGGGAGGAACGAAGCGTCGCGGGAGTTGAAGATGCGCTCCCTGGGGATGCCGAACGTGGCTTCGAGGTGCCGCGCCTTCTCCTCGCTGCCGACGGTGCAGTAGATCTCGGCGCCCGTCATGTTGCAGATCTGCAGCGCGGCCAGGCCGACGCCCCCGCAGGCGGAGTGGACGAGGACGGAGTCGCCTGCCGAGAGGCGGGCCACGTCGAGAAGGCCGTGGATGACGGTCGAGAAGACGCAGGGCATGGTCGCGGCGTCCTGGAAGCTGAGCGAGTCCGGGATCTTCACGCAGAGCTTCTCGGAGATGACGATGCCGGTGGAGAAGCACCCGCCGCCGAACACGAAGACCCGGTCCCCCGGAGAGAGCGCGTTGGCTTCGGGCCCGGTCTGGCGGACGACGCCGGCGGCTTCGAGGCCGAGGCTGCCGATGGTCGAGTCGACGATGCCCATGGCGATGAGAACATCCTGTGAATCGTGAGTTGGGGGGGACGTCCACACAGCATTCACGATGAGATAGTAAGGGGGAAGGGGGTGGGTGGTTAACTGACCTTGAAGTTCATGCCGACAGCCTTTGCCTCCACCACCACATCATCGCCCAGTAGGGCTCTGGGCTCTTTCGGAGCCCAATGGAGCGTGTTCAGGCGGCCATATCTGCCGATCTGTAGATCATGGTCGACGTCTTCTGCGCTCAGATCGAAGCTGGCGCCCAGTTCGGCGCTGACGCTGACGGGGTACAGTCGCGAGATGTGCACCGTCCCGTCCACGATGCTGTACTCGTACTCGGGCGACACGACATCCTCGTGTCGACGCTGCTGGAACTTCGTAAAGACACGCGATACCGCCGAGAGCGAAACGGCGTCCATCTGCCCGACCTCGCAGGTTGCAAAGTCCAGGCTCAGCTCGTTCCGGATGGACCGCGCCGCGCCGATCGTCTCTCCCCATCTCGGGTCCGGACACCCGAGCTGCGAGGACCGGGTTAGCCAGAAGATGCCGCTCTGTTGGTCCGACGCCCTGGTGACGAGGTTCCGGAAGACCGCAAAGGCCTCGGCGCTGATGTTCTCAAAGAAAGGCGTCTGTAGGTCGACCACGGAGATGAGGTCCTCCGTCGTCGAAGGTAGCTCATTTGAAATATCGTGGAGGGTGATAGACCTGGTCCCATCCTGTGACAAGGCATCCCGGACCTTGGCCGCAAGATCCGTGGAACTCGCGTCGTGCAGGATAGTTACCGTCCCTGGGAGGGGAGTGTCTCGAGAAGGCTTGGCCGCCATGAAGGCGAGCAGGTTGTTCGGTCTCTCCGAATCGAAAGCAACATCGTCGAGACCATCGAAGCCGGCGTTCCTTAGTTCCGCGTCCCATCGCTCCGTCGAGACGTGCGGCTGGTCCGGCCTCCCGTCGTCTGCGCCCAGCCACCAGCCGGGCAGCACCCCCATGATGAAGTTCAGAGGGAGGGCGTCGTGGGACAGCTCTTCCATGTACAGCCTCCCTTCCGGGTGCAGCAGTCTGCGGACGTTGGTGAGCGTTTCCCTCAGGCTCGGGGTGGCGTGGAGGACGTTGGCCGCGATGACGAGATCATACGACCCGGCTTCGAATTCTTGCTCGAGGGGGTCCCGGGAGATGTCGAGCGCCTTGAAACACATGCTGGGAAACGCCCCGAAACGTTCCTTCGCCGTCGCAAAGAAGCCGGCCGAGATGTCCGTGTAAGTGTACGACGAGTATAGCGACGCCCCCGTCGGGCCGCGCAGCCACTCCAAGACCTTGTTGGTCGTCCCACCCGTGCCTGCGCCGATCTCCAGGACGCGGAGGCTGGGCTTCGAATGACCGAGTGCCCGGAAGAGCGGCTCTCTGTCGGTGATGTTCAGCGAGTTGTAGACGTCGGTTAGAACGTTGTTGGGCATGAGCACCTCGAGGGGCTCGACGTCGCCCTTGAAGAACGGAACAATGTTGTCGAGCACAATCTTTGCAGCGGTCGCAAACGAGGAGAATGGTTCCATCCGGGACTCGTTGTTGTCGTCAAAGATTGAGTTGATGTCGGCAGCGGTGTCTGCTGGGATATCTTGCTTCTTCATCCACGCATGGAAGCTTGCAAGGTGCGACTGGGTAGTCTCAACCCCTTCCAGTCTTTGCAACGCTCCCCTGATGCATGAAAAGGTGAGTTCACGGGCAGACTGAAGGTTCTTCTGTCCCGAATGCGGCTTGATGAGCTCCGACATGTTCAAGAAATCGACGTCCGGCTGCCAGAAAACTCGCGCCCCAGCATGAGGATCTGCGTCCTCTTCAGAGACATCGTTCTCGAGAGGACTCAGCTTCACTCCCTTGACCGCAAGAGCAACTGTGCCACTGTCACCAACTCCCTCGCCGCCCCCGCAGAGCAATCCGCGCGGCGTCTGGGTTGCTGCAACCTCCATCTGGATCTCCGAGTCGCAGTGGTAAACCTCCAGCTCTTCAATGAAGGTCGGGACGTTCATCTTGTCGAGCTTGTGCCCGACCCCCTTCATGGCCGCGACGCTGAAGAGCTGGAGGAAGAAGTCCAGCTTGGTAGGATGCACCGGGTAGTACGTGCTGTCCTGGATCGTGTGCGTCGCCGTGCCCCGGGATCGGTGGCCGGTCGGAGAGCAACTCACGTCCGCCAACCCCTGGAAGTATGGACCGTAGTTGGCGCCGACCTTGCGCAGGGCCTGATACCACTTGGCCGAACCAACACCGCGAGAAAGCCCCGGCGCGCGGTCGCCCGGTCTCTGGCCCGGACTCTGCAACGGCCGGACCTGGCCGCTGCAGTGCTTCGACCAGGCCGAGCCGTTGTGCGAGGCGATGGTAAACTCCCACCACGCACCGTCGAGGCTGTCCGTCAGCCTCTCCCGCCGGAGGCTCGTGATGATCTCGGTAGACCTATTCTCGGCAAGGACCATGGCCATGTCGATGACGACGTTGCGCGTCGCGAACCCGGAGAAGACGGCCCCAGCCCCGGCCCCGGCCCCGGCCCCGCCCCCGCCGCCAGAGCCGAGGCAGAGCTGCCTCGCCGCCTCGCCCGCCATGCCGACGTATCCCGCGCAGGGGAAGATGACGTCGCCCCTGATGTTGTGGTCGCGGATCCAGGGCACGCGGTCCAGGGCCAGCACGTTCCGGAAGACGGGCTCGGTCTCGCTGCTCTCGGCGACGCGGACGCCGAGGATCTCGTGCTTGGGGAACCGTCGGAACCGCCACGCGTCAGAGACGCGGCTCGAGAACAGGAGGGAGTGGTCGTGCTGCCAGGGGTACGCCGGCAGGTCCGGGACCACGCGGGCGGTACCGTTGGGGTTCGTGAGGCGGTCAAAGTCGACCTCGACCCCGTGCTGCCAGAGCTGGCCGAGGGCTGCCATGTAGGACTCGGTGGAGTTCTTGGACCGCACGAGACATGACGCGTAGGACAGGTTGACAGACTCCTGTGCGAGAATCTGACGCAAGGGCCCGGCCAGTGCCGAGTGCGACCCGACTTCGAGGAACGCCAGCGGCTTGCTGCTCCTCTGTCCCTTGTGCTCGGCAACCAAGGCGGAGATGGCGGCGCTGAAGAGCACCGGCGACTCGAGGTTGGATCTCCAGTACTCTGCATCCGTCGGCGTCTCTTGTGGTAGTCGACTTCCGGTCACCGAGGAAAACATGTACGGGCCAGACGAACCGGGACCTCCGGGGCTGTTGATGTGGGGAGACGTCAACGAGAGATAGCGATCCCCGACTTCCTTCATGTGATGGGAGTGGTAAGCCTTCTCGACCTTCAGTAGACGGGCTAGAGTATCCGGCTTCGACTCTCGAATGTGCGAGAGGACCTCCTCGACAATGGCTGCGTCACCAGAGATCGTAACGCTCGACGGCGAGTTCTCGCAGGCAACACCAACACCGGGCAACAGGAACGGCAGCGTGTCTTTCTGTCCCATACCAACGGCAGCCATGGCGCCGGGCTTGGTGACCTCGGAAGAGACTATCCCGCGATAGTAGGCCGCAACAATGGCCTGGTTGGCAGTGAGCTTCCCGGCGGTATACGCCGCGGCCATCTCGCCGGAAGAGTGGCCGACGACGCCAAAGGGCTTGATCCCGGCCGTTTCGCGGAGGGCGTCCACCAAGGCTATCTGCACCGCCGTGCACACCGGCTGGGACAGATGGGCTCTGTGCAGACCGCTCGTCTCCGCCGGCTTGAGCAGCTCTTCGACCAGGGTCCAGGCCGGCCCGTCCGGAAGGAGGCTCAGGACCTTGTCCATTCTCCGCAGGGACTGCGCGAACACGCGGTTGGTCTTCAGCAGCTCCGCTCCCATCTGCGGCCACTGCGCCCCTTGGCCGGTGAAGACGAGCGCGAGGTCCGCGGGCGTGTTGGGCGCTTTCCCGAAGGGCGATGTGGTGAGTTCGACTCCGTCCTGCATCACCGAGAATGCCCGGTGCGGTAGGTGGCCGCGTCGGGACGCCAACGTGTAGCTTATATCGTCGAGGGAGCCGGGGTGCTCGCCGATGTACTTTTGGTTGTTGACGACCTGGCGTCTCAGAGAGTCGGCCGTGTTGGCCGAGTACACCATGAGTTGTGTCCTCTTTCTCTGCAGGGCCGACAGCTCCATGACGGACGGGCTCTCGGGACGGCCGAGGAAGCTTGCCGCCGACTCGAGCACGACGTGCGCGTTGGCGCCCCCGATCCCGAACGAGTTGACCGAGACCCTCTCCGCGCGGTCTTCCGGCCACGGCGTTGGCGCGACGGGCACCTTGAGATTCGTCTCGGCGAAGGGGATCTTGGGGTTGGGCGTGTCGAACTTGATGTTGGGCGGGATCGTGCGGTGCTCGAGGGCCAGGACCGACTTGATGAGCGACGTGATGCCCGACGCGCCCTCCGAGTGGCCGATGTTGGGCTTGCACGAGCCGATGTAGACCCCAGCGCTCCCAAACACCTTGGCGATGGCCGTCGTCTCGATCGGGTCCCCGGCGGCGGTGCCCGTGCCGTGGCACTCGACGAAGCCCGTGTCGGCGATGTCGCGCCCGCCAATGGCCGCCATCTTGTAGGCCTGGCGGATCATGGCCTCGTGGCTCTCGAAGCTGGGGATCGTCAGGCTCGGCGTCCTGCCGTCCGCGTTGCTCGAGGTGCCTCGGATCACGGCGCGGATGGGGTTCCCGTCCCGGACGGCGTCGCTCAGCCGCTTGATGTACACGACGTTGACGGCCTCGCCGCGGGCGTACCCGTCGGCGCCCGCGTCGAAGGTCCGGCAGGAGCCGCTGGGAGAGAGCACGCCCTGCTCCGACATGCTGACGTACAATCCCGGCGCCATGATGAGGTTCGAGCCGGCGACGACCGCGGCGTCGCATTGCCCGTGGCTGATCGACATGCACGCCTCGTGGAGGCCGATCAGCGCCGAGGAGCAGCCCGTCCGGATGGTCATGCTGGGGCCCTTGAGGTCGTACTCGTACGCCAGCCGGTTCGAGAGCATGAAGTCGCCGTACCCGGTGATCTTGTACTGGCCCACGACCTCGCTGTCCCTGATCAGGGTCTCGAGCCAGTCCTCGCCGAAGCAGCCCACAAAGGTGCCGATCGTCTTGCCGCGGTACTCCGTCTCGCCCGCGCTCTCGAGGCACTCCCGCGTCAGCTCCAAGAGCAGTCTCTGCTGAGGGTCGGCGCGCTCGACCTCGCTCTTGGGCATCCTGAAGAACGTCGTGTCGAGCGCCGCGAGATCGACGGAGTCGTCCAGGAAGTAGCCGTGCTGCGTCTTGATGTGGCCGGGCTTGGCGGCCTCGGAGTAGTAGCTGGCCGCGCTGAATCTCGTCTCGGGTATGGGGCCCCGCGCATCTCTTTTGTCGACGAGGAACTGCCAGAATTGCTGGGGGGTCGAGATTCCGCCGGGGAGCCTCAGGGCCATGCCGCAGATGGCAATGGGTTCTGCTCCGGCCGCCGTGGCCGTGGGATTGCCATCTGTCTGGGAGTAAATCAGCAGCCGTTCCTCTCTCTATGCTAGTGACTTGTTACACTCACAGTTAAGTCTGGTACAGAGTCCAGAAAGGGCGCCATGGTGGTAGAGGACGATGGTGCTTTCTCCTTGTGCCGTTCTCGTTTTGACAAGTGTGACTACACTGCTACCGTGGAATATCGATTTGGAGAAGAACAAGAGCAATAGCTCTAAAACTCGATGATTCAAGCATCCCCTCCTCTGGGTTTTTTGTCTTTTATCTATGGGCGACCTTTGGTCCATAGGCCGTCCATTCACCTGTCATCAGTCTCGTTTGGGATGTTGGGCCTGCTTGGCGTCAGCAATCTCACCTCGCGTTGGTCAATGCCGCGCTGATGTTGCCTGGAGACCAAGAGCGCCGAGCATACAACGCTGAAACCTCCAATGAGAGAGAATAGATGCCGGCCAGCACGTCCACTGTGTCGAGGAGACGCGTTTGACTGCATTGAACTATTGGACGACACGTCCCATTCCTGGCTTGATTGCATGTAAATGTCCAACGTAAGCATCAGCCATAGGGCTGGGCTGCAGAAGGATGCGATAGAGAACACACGTCAGCGGCGATCTGCCCCGTCGGTTCTTAATCACCCATCGATCAGCACACGTAGCCCAATGGCCCCCCAAACGCGTCGAGCCAGCTGGTCATCGCTGTCAAGCGAGTAATGGTTATTGTCCAGCTAGCGCATCAGCATCATGTTACGCGCCGATTCAACGCGAAACTGAGTTGTAGTCTTCCCACCGACAACAGTCCATGATAACCGGCAATGAATCATCTTACACACAGAGTCAAATGGAGATTCTAAGCATATACTGCAGTAACCAGGGACAAAGAGCTAAACCAACAGGACCGAGCTGGTTTCCAGCAACTTTCATGCAACAGCGCGCTGTGTTGTAAAACGCTGTCAGACGACTGCCTAAAGAGGACTGGCCTGGCGCAACGGCCGATTCCGGCCTCCATGTGCCGTTTTCGGAAAGAAGAAGTAGTGCACCGCCACAAAGCCCGGCCCGGAATGTGGGGCCGAAACGGCCGAGGAGGCCGAGGGTGCCGGCTGTGGCGGTACAGGCCCGGTAGTATCGGTCGTACGTATTGTGTGTTAGTTCCTATCCTGGACGAAAATTCATGTACACAACCGTCTCTCCGGAAGCGAAAACCCCCGCTTTATTGACCCTGAACAGCTTACGATGCCTAGGCGAGAAGAACATTCCTCAGACACGCGTGGAGCAACTTGAAGCACACGCTCCCCGATGCCAGGGTCTCACTCACCATGCCGCCTACAGACAAAAGAAGTAATTGGGCCGATCAGGAGTACTGCACGACAATAGCCTACGTAAAATCAACCAATAGTTGGCTCTGTCGGGTATCGAAACCCGCAGCCCATTGGACGCATTACGCGCTCCGCCAGGTCCTCCATGCACGCAACTCTGAACTCCCGCAGGTGACCCCTCGAGGCCAGCGATGGGCCGTTCCAAGCGATTCAATACTGCATTAGTTTGTATTCTTGGATGGGAAGCTGTAACTGTGATGAACTCTCCCCTTCCCCATGCCGTCTCTCGCCTAAGCGATGTCTCGACGCTTACGCAGGTCACGATGGAAACGGCGTGTCGTGCCAACCACCATCAATACCGATCCTGGTATCATCCACAACATACATATCATGCAGCAAGACTCATGTAATCACCGCCCATCATCGTACTCTAGCGTCCGATACTCCCTTATCTCCAGCCGTACAGCCGCCTCCCAGTCCCTCAATCCCCCTACTATCCTCCGCCCAACTGATGGCGGTCTCAAACAGGCTTCTGTCCGCTCCAGAAGTGCATCTTGCCGTACGCGTGGACGTTGGGGTCCCTCATGGCGTTGCGGCACTGCGCGAAGAGGACTTCCTGCTCGATCTTGCTCCACCCCAGCATCTCAAAGTGGATCGCGCCGACGGCGGGGAAGAAGTCCTCGCACGCCGTGCGGTAGTACATGCCGACCAGCCGCATCGTTCTGAGGTGGGTGGGGAAAGTTAACATTGGCCCCAAATGTACATCTACCTCTCATCATGTAGAGATGTATAGAAGTATATGTTTTGAGAAAGACAGAAAGGGGATACAGGCTGCACTTACTTATCCCTGGGCCACGTCCCGTAGGGCAGCTTGACCGTGTGGTGCTGGATGTTGACGAAGCCGGCCTGCTCCAGGTACTGCCGCCCGAACACGGCGGCGTGGGAGTTTGTGCCGAACTTGGCGAACGCCTCGACGAGGTGGTCGGTGAAGCGGACGAGGGGCCAGTCGGGCGGCATGGTCCCGTCGTCGCAGTGGACCTGTCCGTCGACGTCCTGCAGCTCGACCCAGCCGCCGGGTTTCATGTGTCTGCCGTTACCATTAGTAAATCGCTTTCCATGCCGGGGAAAAAAGAAAAAGGGGGTGGGGGGGTGTGCTCCGCGTACTCACTCGTATGCGTTCCGCAACAGGTTGACGGGCGATTTGAGCACGGGAACCATGTTGCGGAGGTGTACAAAGTCAAAGTTCCTGCCGTTCAGCCAGGTGTCTTCTACGTCGTCGACGAGGAACTTGACGTTCGGCGGCACCCATACGGGCTGGATGGGACTCAGGTCGAGCCCGTGGATCTCGGCGCTGGGGAACAAGTCGCCCACTGTGATGGACTCGTCAGCCGGCCGGTTCAAATCGTCTCCTCGGACCGAGCCCCGAAGTCTCGTCACACCGAGGCGTCGGCGGGGGAAGACCCCAGGCAACTCACTCTCAATGGCCCAGATGCCAGTTCCGGTACCCAGGTCGATGATCTTCTGCGGGCTGTCGCCAATGGGCGCAAAGTACAGCCGCCCGTCCGTGACCTCGAGCATCATGGCGTGCAGCATGTCCTCGCGGTTCTGCTCCGTCTCGTCGTTGGGGATCGGGTACCGCCCGTGGCGGAACTTGTGGTAGCGCCGACCGTTCCGGAAGCTGTGCTCGTACACGCTCGAGTTGAGCGACGTCGAATCGGTCCGGTCGTCGGCGATGGAGCCCTCGTCGAAGACGCTCGGCGTAAACTCTTCGTCGTCGTCAGTGCCGCCGGCCTCGAGGGGGTCTCCCACGGGCGTCTCCTCGGCGAGAGCGGGGATACCCGCCGCTGCCGCCGCCGGGTCTGGACCCGAGTCGGTAGCTTGGTCGGTCGATGTCGTCGCCGCTTCTGTGCCGGATGCCGTGGCCGGTATCTGCTCGGTGCCGGAACCGCTGGCCGTCGGCGGTGCAGGCGCTGGGGCTGCGATAAGATTATCAGCACGTATGTCCACATTCTCAAGGTTCAAGACTACGGGATCATTGAGTGTCCACGGCGCCTTTGAGAGTATGTCCAGGGGCTATGTTCCGCTCGCGCAACAATGGTTGCTTCGATGAGGACATCTGGACAGACAATGAGGGTTTGGCTTACCGACAGCGCTGTCGCGGGGCGGGCTGGCAGGACGACTCCCGCCGGGATTGCCGAGGTTACTACTCGTGCTTATTGTCGCCATTTGGTTCCCTGTTTTGTAGCCGAAAGGCATGCAGCCCTTATATCTATTTTGATGCGTCGTCAATCGGGGTACACGAGGACCGCGCTGGGCTGTTTGCAAAGCGTAAGAGACCCTGCTAAACGAAGGCAGACCGCGAAGACGAACAAACCAGGAGAGAGGATGGGATGGCAATTGTCTAATCGCAGCGGTCCTTGCTCCCAAGAAAAAAAGAGCTCTTCCAACTTGGATGACCCTTGAGTCAGGCTTCACCCCCTGGTGAACACAGGCCGAAGCTTATTTGGGGCCAAGGCGGGGTTCGTTGCGCCCGCGAGGTCCGGGCTTCCCCAGCAGCGACAAGGAGGGCTGGCTTTGCTTCTCTGGGCTGAAAGCGTACTGCTATGATCCTAGCTCGAGAACCCGAAGAGGCAGAGAGACAATGGGGAGCTGCGGCCGTTGGTAACACAGTGCTGTGTGTGTAGAGATGAGAGAAAGCAGATCAGGAGGGAGAGAAGCAAGAGATAAGAAGAGGCGGCGGGATCGATCTGGAAGGAGAAAGCGGCCGGGGGAGCTCACACGTGCAGTGCAGTGTCCGACTGACGCCAGCCCATGAGGTTCGATGCCCACATCCGAAGCCAAGTCGACTTTGCCGGTGAGACAGAAGGCAATCTTGAAGGGCTGGTCGACGGAACAACGCCACCACTCGCCTCGCGGCGGCCAAGAGCGGTAAAGGCTTCGCCAAGAGGTGATTTGACCTCTCTCGAGGGGCAGCCTCGCACGCATAAAGGTCGATGGCCAGCTGTTAGCGACGCAGGCAGACATGGACTGTTCTCAGTCTAGTGCAACGTCAAGACCGCCTCGGCGCTGCCGCTAACACCATTGGGCCGTCCCATGTGAGCTTTCAATTTGCCCGGTATTGCTGCCCCTCACCCTGCGGGGTGTGGCAACCCACCCCTCCTCAGATGCTGGGAAGGTCGGAGTGGCGCTGACCGGGTCCATTCAGGGGTTGTCCACGCTTCTCTCTGCCATTCCCAGGTGCCCGGTTATCAGTACGATGGTAAATGGGATGGGGAGACGCCATCAACTCCCCCTGCTCCCAGCCGTATTAAGGTATCCCGTCTCCTTGTTGACTGGCTGCTGCCATGGGAATCTTGACGGGGTCTGGACGAGTCCCGTACGCGTACTGTTGGTAGGGAGTCTTCCCTTTGGTTCCTGGGCGCCCCGGAATAACTTGAACCAGAAACACGGATTCTTTGTCGAGACAAAACCCATCATGCCAGGAAGAAATGCATGTTCTAGAGCGAGCAAGCAACCCATCTCGTGGTCCAAAACTGGAATCCCTGCTCCCCCCGGCCCGGTCCTGTCGATCGATCCCATACGAAACTGGCTTTCGTCTAAGCATCTCACGCTCCACCCAAGCAAATGCAGACAACAACTGCACCCATAAAAACCGTTGAGAAGTACGCTGCATCGAGCTGTCTGCAGAAGAAACAAAAGAGCCCTTCCCCTCCCTCCTCACGATGGCCGAGGCGACACGGCACACATGCATAATCAACGCTCCTGCAATACGAAAACTCCACGTTCGCGCGTGTTCGCTGGCAGGATCGAGATGCAGTGGCCTCCTCACCTCCTACACGGTCCCGCGGATGGTGTGGATGAGGGAGCTGGAAAAAGAAACAGAAAAGGGAAAAGAAAAGAATTGCTTCCAATGCGGATTTGGCCCCCGATCGCCCATTGTTGGACAGAGATGTTTTTCCGATTATCGATCCTGTCTCACATCACATCTCACACGGCGCTTGGCACAACTGCAGACGGTGTAAGAGAGAGGAGGACAAAAAGAAAGAAAGAGAGGGTCTGTTCGAGAGAGAGAGAGCAGGAAAAAAGAAACCATACTAGGTGTCCCCGTCCGCGTCGGTTCGATATCATGCATCGACCGAAGGAATTATGACGAAAAACCTCAGCAATTCTGGCGTTGTCCGCCCGTCGGCACGTTGCCAGAAACGGAGCGTTCGCCGGCCCTAACAAGCTCGCCGAGATTTCCTTTTCCGCCGCCGTCCCTGGGCGGGGGAGCGTCGCTTGCAGTCCTCTCTGCAACTTTGGAGTCAAGGACTTGGAGAGGCGGCTGGGAAGCAAGGTCCGACGGACACGGAGGCCCAGTGGTGACGCCGTCTGGCCGATGATGCAACGGTCAGGATCTTCCCCGAATATTGAGGTGTCTGCCAGAACGTCTACACCACGTTTCCCAAGACTCTGGTCTCTATCAAGTGGCAGTGTTGGGCTTCTTCATGTCCGGCCAAGGGACAAGCCTCGGCGCTGGCTTAGGCTATTGCGGGGCCTTCCGGTATTGGCGGTGGCACTTTTGTCGTCATGTTCGTCGGAAAGTTTCAACAGAGGTCCTATCTGCACTTCCTCAGGATGGTGTACTCTTCAACGGAAACATGGTCAACTTGCAATGAAGTCATTCAAAATGTATCGTCACTGATCCAATTGGTTTGTCTTGGTTGACCCCGTTAACCCCACCAGTGAGTGGCTTTCTTGATCTCCAAGCGGAATGAGAAAAAATGGCCATCACTCCCTCAACGAGAGGCCACTTGAAGCCCAACAGCTGGCTGATTCTCGCCACCACATCCAACTCCCTCGAGTGGAACTGGCAAATCTGTTTCGTTCTCCGGCACAGCTTCCCGATGATCACACCCAACACCCTGGGCCAGGCCCGCTCACCTGCTCCAGCGATCATCCAGTTTCGATCCGGCTGAACCCACAACGGGTCTTCGGCTCGGCCATGTATCCGCCCCCGGCGCGGCATCACACGCGGGCTGGCCGTCGAGCAAGGCAAGCTGAGACGAGCGTAATACTGGTTTAGTGTCGCAGGTGCCTTGGCGAACCGGACGACATCGGCTGGCGCGACTTTTTGGGTGTTCTAGTTGAAAAGCGACAAGGCGATCACTTAGTGGGCGACGACGGTTGGAAGTGATTGGGTGGTACCGAGGACGAAAGCCAAGCGAACAAGTCTTGATCTATGGCTCTCGCAATATGTGTTTTTCTCTCAAATGTAGGCAAGACGCCGAAGCAATTTTCATCCGGCTTTCTGCTCTTCATTTGATGTGATGCAAAGTACGCTCTCATATCTATGGCTACTCGTAAGTCTTCGTGGTCTCGTATGCGTCCTCTTCATCCTTTGGCAGATACATGCAGTTCAGTCAACCTCCAGTCCTCGATGCTAAATAGTCGTTTCCCTTCCCCAGATGATCATTGGCGTCCGCGCTTTACCTTGAGCTTTTTTTTGTAGGTTCCTCTGGCCTCAGTGACTGAACCGGAAGTCCAGCCGCTTGTTGCCCTCGTCTTTGGTTGTCTCCAAGTACGCAAGCCGCTGGGCCGCCGACATGCCGTTCCAGATCCTGTCGCGTCTCTTGTTGCGGTAGACGTAATAGGCCTTGACCAGGGGGTAGAGCACCAGGTTCATGCACACGACCCCGAGAAGAGAGCGGTTGCCGCGTTTATACAGCGGCGCGTCGTCTGGGGCTGATGTGAGCATTACATCGCACGACACGATTGTCGGGCCAGGAAGGACTTACCAGATCGATAGACGTTGGACGAGATGATCCCACTCGTCTGCACAAACATGTTGTAGCAGGCAGCAGAGACGGTCCGTGAGCGAACCGTGCTGGAGTTGCGGCTGTTCCATCCGACCTTGACGAATAAGTCAGCATTAGCAACATGGCGGACTCAGCGAGCCTGAGTTCCAGGGCCCTCGACGACCAGGTTTTCTACAATGATGATACGAGAGTGAAATGGGCTGCAGCAACTTACTTGGATAGGATGAGCTGCGTCAAAAAGTTAGTCCAGCTTCTCAGGAGAGAGGAATGATGGAAAACTGACGATTGGGGTACATGAGAAGAAGAGTGATGACGCCGTACAGAACCCATCTGTTGACTTCTGCGGTGTTCACAACGTTGAGGTAGATCAAGATGGGCAGCGCCCAAATTTGACTCGACATGGCAACGAATGTGAGTTCGCCAATGATTTCGCCAAGATATGTAATCCCGAGCATTGTAATCACTGCACCAAACAATCAGCCACGCAAGAAGCAGCAATGTCTCGGGACGCTCCAACTCACTATGACCGACGGTATACGGGATGGCCAGCAGGTTCGACTGGAAAGTGTCGAACCCCAGGTTGCGCAGAGTCAGGGTCAGGTACTGAGACGACGGGGTCATGGGGATCTGGAAGGTCAGGCCGAGGAGGTAGATCGGCCACAGGTCGTAGTCCCTGAGGCTGTCCCAGAGGAGACGCGGTGTGATGGGTTCGCGGTTGTGCATGCTGCTTTTCCCTGGGTCTTCCCGGAGCACTCTGTTGACCATGACTGTCTCTTCCCTGCGCTGCTCATCAGCGACAATTCGAAGAACACACGTTCGTCATTGCTGATTTGGGACTCACCTTTCGGTGAACCAGACGCGTTTGCCGCGGAACCAACTGGCTGTCTGGCAGGGTCCCGCCGGCATGAGGAGGAATCCAAAGACGCCGATCACGAGCGTGAACAGCCCTTCAATGAGGAACAGGTATCTCCATCCCGCGTGCCCCTGGAAACCACGCAGGTGGAGGATGCCGTACGCAAAGAGGGCCGATAGGATGTCTGCGGTGCTCATAGCCGTCCAGAAAAACCCGAGCCGCAGAGAGAGCTCGTGATGCTTGTAGAAATAAGAAAGATAAAGGATGACCTTGACGGTTTGCGGAAAGTCAGCTCAGTGGTTCTCTACGTCTTTGGGCCCCGGTGTAACACTTACGTCCGGGATGAAGCCGCCCTGTAGCAAGCCCAAGAGCGCTCGACAAAAGAGGAACGAGTCTCTCCCGCCCAGCCAGAACTGGCTGCTGGCGACGATGCTCCACAGCACCATTTGTGCTGGTATCCAGCGGTCTGGCCCTGCCCACTTGGATACCAGTTGAGACGGCAGCTCGGCACAGAGGAACGCAAGCTTGAATACGGTGTTGCCAAGGTTGAAGTCTGTGTGGTCGGGTCAGCTCGGTTTAACAGAAATCGGGGCAGTCCGTGGTGGCAACGAACCGTCGGTGGTCATGCCCAGGTCTCCAAGCATGTTGTCCGTGTTCGCTGTACGACAATGATGTTAGACCCTTCATGCCGCCCTTGGACTCCTCTACGCAGAACGATGTACCTTGGCTGATATTCGCGCGGTCAAGTTCAAGTGCCATGAACACTGATCGACGCGGTCAGTGAATGTTTTACCATCACCAATCAGAGGGTGCAACTCAACTGATGCAGGCCCAGACCATGATCTTCAGGTCTATCTTGCGCACTGCCTTGTTCGTCAGAACACTTGCGATTGACATGAGATATGGAAGCGCGCGTTCTCTTACCTAGAGCATACTCTTCTGCCCATGTCCACCGAGCCAGAGGGTCGAACCGGTGATAATTCTCCCTGGAGCCGTCCATGTGAGTTTCACAAGATGTGGCTAACCGAAGCCAGAAGGGTCACTCACCAGTCAGGTCGGGGGTGATACTTCTCGATAGTATCTGGATCGTCGAACACGCTCGGCTTCTGATCATCAGCATCATGGCTCGCCCGGTAGGGGCTCAGCGTTGGTTGCGCGTCTCATACCTGGGTGGCGATGGCGAAGGGGTCATAAAACTTGTCTCGCTGGAACCAAAAGCGCTTCTCCTCGACGGGTGCTCCCAAAGGGGGCGCGCCTTCCAGCGAAAGTAATGGCTGCCCATCCTCGCCTTTACGAACTGGATCTTTCGCCAGCACTGTCGCCATGGCTGCTGGCTCGATGTCGCGGGGTTGCTGGAGGTCGTGAGGTTGAGGCCTAAGGGTCCTGGACGAAGAGCTACCGGGCTCTCTCTCTCCTCGTAATCGTGCTTCACTGTCACTTGAAAATCCTGGGGAAAAGATGGTCGGGCCGCCGGATGTCGCTTAGGGTCTTGTTATCGTGAAGTTCTTCCACCTCCCGGGCGACGCTGCGAGACTATGTGGTGCGGCGATGACGAGTTTGTTCCACCAAATCACGTTACATGTGTGAGAGAGAGGTGCGTCTGTCGGTGCGTCGGGGATTAGAGTAGATATGTCCCTCTTGCATGCCGGTTATCGGGAAGCCTGCTCCGAAATGTTGCTTAAACTCAAGATTTTGGAGTGGGCGGCGGGTCTAGATAGGCTTTCTGGGGGTTGGGGGGATCGCGTCAGCGGGAGGTTAAGCTGCCGAGGCGGTACTTATCCCGCGGTAGTGAGTGGCTCTGGATTCACCAGGCCCAAGACGCTGGATGTTGTCTTATATGAAGAACGGTGCTTCTGTGATGTTGCACGAGAACTTCCGAGCCAAAATGAAGTGTGACAATGTGCCTCTTGGCGCTGGATGTCGATGGCGCGGGGAAGTCCTTATGTCACCGACTTCGCTCTGGAGAAAAGGGGTTTCGAGGAATCGGAAACCATATGATATCGAGGGAGGGGATGCAAAGCCCACGAGTTACGGCCGCTATCGCAGGTGTTGCGAGGTGCGTGCGTCTATGAGACGGTCCCAGTTCGTCCGGCTTGGCCTGGGTCTCTTGGAATTGCCATCAACCTGGGTAATGACGCAAGCCACTTATCAAGCACAGTTATCGACATGCGAAACACCTGTCGAAACTAAAATGAATTACCTTTTCCACGAGATTGATTGGGGATTCTGTGTGAACAATGTGGGGAGAGCGGTGCCGTTCAAGAAGTCTGCCCAAGTTGTGCGTTGACCAACGATTTGTCAATGTTTGCGCTCTAGAAGATAGATGTTTCTCATCACATTGCCCCCAAAGGAACCGTTTCCATTAATAACCCTTTCTCTTTGCCGATTGAATTTCGAAATTGACCCCTCTTGTCAGCTTCAAGACACTGTCTGAGAATCTCGAACGGTTGCTCGTGGGGTGAGTTGCGCGAGTCGTGATTGGCGGTTTGCGGGACACCGGATGGATCACATCATCCCGTCCCAGATCCACGCAATTGTTCGCGGAGGGTGATCAATCACGAAATAAGCTTGCTGGCTTTCACCATCCCGGCGAGCCATCGCGGCTGCCCTGCTCTGGAGCGCGGGGTATATCCCCGGGCTCGACGGCCCCTCCGGATGTCGCCTCATCGCAAGCCTCATGTCGTAACCGGCGATGTCGCGATATCCTGCGGGCTGGAGCTGCTCCGCTCGAAAAAGGGGGAGAGTCGGAAACGTATAAATGGTGATGCTGGCGCCTGGTGCACATGGAAGTAGAGTTCATTACAGAAAATCAGCTTGTCTTCCAATACATCATTCATCATTGAAAGACAAAAAAACCCTCCAGCAAGTCAAGATGGCACCAACAGCAATCGACACCGAGGTTCCTATCCACATCAGCGCTAAATCGTCGCACCCGCAACCGTTGAAGGTGTCTGCGGCCCTGGACCAGTACGAGTCATTCGATGTCACCCCCAACATCGGTCGCGAGTTCCCCAAGGCAAACCTAGTCGACTGGCTGAACGCGCCCAACGCCGACGAGCTGATCAGAGATCTCGCCATCACCAGTATGTCCATGAGAACCTTGACCGGTGGACCTCGATGACTAACTCCGTATGCAGTTTCCCAACGCGGCGTCGTCTTTTTCCGGGCCCAGGACAACCTTACCAATGAACTGCAGAAGCAGCTGATCCTTCGGCTCGGCGAGCTGACCGGCCGGCCCTCCGACTCGGGGCTCCACATTCACCCAGTCCTCAACTCCGAACGGGAATTGGGTGGGTCCGATCCGGAGATCAGCACCATCAGCTCCATTCAAAAGAAGTACTACCGGAAGCCCCTGGAGGGCGAGAACATCAGCCCCAAGAAGCAGACCACTGCGCAGTGGCACAGCGACATCTCCTTTGAGCCCGTGCCGGCCGACTACTCGTCGCTGCGCCTGGTTGAACTGCCCAAGACTGGCGGTGGTAAGTTGAACATGCTGCGAAACCGACATGCCAATGGGACCAAACAGCTGAGACTCTTCTTGATAGACACGCTCTGGGCATCCGGCTACGAGATTTACGACCGCCTCAGCACCCCTTACCAGAAGTTCCTGGAGAGCCTCACCGTCACCTTTGAGCAGCCCGGCTTCGCCGCCGCCGCCGAGCGCGGCGGTTTCACGTTGTACGACAAGCCCCGCGGCAACCCCAAGAACATCGGCAGCATCCTCAAGGCCGTCCACCCCGTGGTGCGGACCAACCCCGTCACGGGCTGGAAGAGTGTCTTCCCCGTCGGCGGCCACGTAAAGCACATCAACGACGTCACCCCGGAGGAGAGCAAGCATCTGCTCGACTGGTTCCTCGACCTGCTGCAGAAGAACCACGAGGTGCAGGTCCGCTTCAGATGGCAAAATGCCAACGACATTGGTGAGTCAATGGAGGGAACAGAATGAGCCACGCGCGAAAAAGAAAAAAAAAAGGAGATGGATTGCTAATCGAGAGGTGCAGCTATCTGGGACAACCGCAGCACGTTCCACACGGCGACGTTCGACTACGACGGCCAGGGCGAGAGGTTTGGCAACCGGGCCGTCGGTATTGGCGAGACGCCTTACCAGGACCCCAACAGCAAGGGGCGTCGAGAGGCTTTGGGTCTTCCCCAGGTCACCAGCGAATATGTTTGATGGTAAAATGGTCACATTAACGAGAATCACGATTAGCGATAAGAGCATACATAGGGGACTTCAAAGGGTCTAGAATACAACTAACCATCTTCTGACCACTCTTATCATGCCTTTTGAAGATGAAAATGTGCTTCAGACAACGCCGCCATCAATGCTATCTACTTATTCGCAACACTCGAGCGCTGACGAAGTCACTGACTCGGTCTCAGACTCTTTACTCCATTTCCTTGCTTCCTCATCCCCAAAACAGGTTCTCAGGAGCATTGGCCTCGAGGTCAATGCGATGAACTCGCCCAGCAAAAAGTGGCCTGCATGGCGAGGCGACGTCACGCCCTGGATCTGTCACAAGAACGTGCACGATTGCAGGACGGCGAGGACTCTTCGAACTTTAAGCTTTTCTTCAAGAGGTTTTTCTTCTATCGCTTGGAACCTCGGGAGCTTACCTCCCATGAGCCACTCAGGAAAACATCCTGCTTTACATGGTGCAACAGCAAGCAGCCACAAAAGAGACCTTGCCTGCATCCCTGCAAAACCGACCTGCCGCTTCACTTGTTCTCTTTCTCGCTCGGGTGTTCGACGGTCTCCTTCGGGACGCTGATTCCGATCCCGAGCACGATGAGGATCCGCACGAGGACCATGGGTGCCGTGGTGAAGAAGACGGTGTAGTCCTCCACCGTCCACGTCGACCTGTCCAGCCACACCTCCCACCCGCCGACGGCCTGCGCCGTGCCGTGGCAGTACGCGGCGTCGCTCAGGAGCATGCCCGCACAGACGACGCGCCACAGGTTCAGGTCGTCGAAGAGCCGCAGGACGACGCCCTCGGTGAAGGCGAAGAAGAGCCAGCCGCCGCCCAGCTGCGTGTAGAGGAAGCGCGTGCTGGCGACGTACGGCATCGCGTTGCGCGTCATGCCCGCGAGGTACTGGTGCGGCGCGTGGAGGACCATGACGGCGCCCAGCAGCGCGAAGATGGGCTCGAGGGTTATGAAGATGAACTGGTAGATGCCCGGCACCGCGGCCGAGGCCGAGACGGTTCCTTTGCGTGTGGCCATCGTATTTCTTATCGTATCGGACCGCCCGCCTTGTCTCGCGTCTCTCTCTCTCTCTCTCTCTCTCTCTTTTGTTGTGGTGAAGCTCGGTCCGGCGATGCGGGAGCCTGGCAGCAACTCGGGTCGGTGGAGTGTCTGCTGGGTTCGCCAAAGTACGATTCCGCAGCAGGCAGATGCAAGTCCAGGGTGAGAATTGACCGGCTATTTGCGATGAAGAAGAATGCAAGCTGCAAAGAACAACATGAAGCGGCCAAATTGATAAAAAAATGTGTTGCGGCCGGGAGCTTTATCAGTGTTTGGATGTCAAAGCTTAATTCCAGCTCGGTGAAACTCAAAACACGCACTTCGGATCTCCCGGCTGATGCGGGGGGGGGTCACCAGAGTCCGACACAGGTAATTGCAAGCATCAAGGATCATATGCTCAAGGTTGGGATGGACGGCAATGATGTGCAGGATGAAGGTAGTCGAACGAAGAGATAGGGGCTCAGCGGCAAAGGCATGAGTGCAATGACCACCGGAATGACAACATCAGGTTCCATGAATTAAGTCACAGCATACACTATTGTTCCGGCTGGGGCTGCGGGGTTATACGCAGCTGTGACGTGAAGTTTGGTTCAAGACTCAAAGAGTCATCCTGGGAGGGAAAACAGCCTTGTGGCGCTAAGCCAGGCCGTATGCCGCCTAGGGTAATCCGAGTGTCTCGGCTTCGTATGAACGGAGCAGGGCACCAATTTACCTTTGGAATTTTTAAATGAGACCGTCTGTTGGAGGTTGCGGGCGCTACACAACTCGAGAAATGAACCTCATGGGGAGAGGAGGGCAAGAGGGAATGTAAGGGGTGATTTCTACCGGACTACAGTTTCCTTGGACTGTGACCAATCTCGAACCCTTGATCATGTCCTCTGAGTACAACATAGCGAAATCAAGCCACTGTTATCCCAGACTAGTCCGGAGGCATTGAGGACACAAACTTCGATGACTCTTCTGGCAAGTGTTAGATGAGACTAAGAGCGGACTCTAGAAAAGCTTACAATGCTACCCAGATTCCAAACCCAAGTCGGAGAAGAAGAAGAAGAGATCACTTCAAGAGGAGATCATTGAAACTCAAAAGGTGCGGTATGCTTCATTGTTGGATACCGAGATGTGTCGTGTCTCTAGAGCATTTGTGGGGTCTTATTGTACTAGCGTGACTAGCAAGCATGTCGACCTTTTCAATAGCTGGCCCTCCTATCATCGACCAATCACTCCCCAGAGTGTCTGATTATCTATCGACTTGACGAAGTACCACGGGTCATGCAGGGGGTGGTTCCTGAACTACAATTCTTTCCTTTTTTCTCCTTTTTTTCCCCCTTATATCCTGCGGGCTTTCATTCTTGGCACAAAATTGAGAAAGACTGGAGAAGGCCTTGATCAAAAGCAGCATTTACTCAGCACTCTCTCACTGAGATGGGTATCTGAGATGGGTATATGACATAGTTCCAGCCTGCATCTCAGACCCTGACTCAGCCTCTATCTTGCCAACCAAATGTAATTTCAAGACAACCTATGTCCTTCAGAATTGCCCCTGCCATTCATTTCGGTGCAAAGCTCCATCGGTTCCGAGTCGGAGGCTTCGTGGCCGATTGGAGGTCTGTGTTACTGAACGTGAGTTGGAGTAGATGGTTCCCGGCCGTTAAATACTCAATGCGCAAAGTCGTTGGCTCGTTCACAAGCATCATAGCGAATTGACAACATATTATTGGGTAGACAGTTACCGTACATTATGTCCAGGCTTTACATCTTAAATCAAGGCAATATGAAAGCCGTCGTACCCCTGCCACTATATACCGGCCGTGTATCCGAAGTTGGAGGCTTCAGCAACAACGCGAAAACTCTGCTGAGCGAGAACCCAAGCTCAAGTATCGGATACATCGAGACTTCCGGGATTAATCGACAGCGATGCCTCTACTTCTTCTCAGCCTTGTCGCTTTCGCCAATGCTGTCGGCTCCCTCGGGATGATACTCTATCGGGCCAGCCTCCAAGGCCGTCTCGGACTCTCCCGATCTCCGCTTTTGCTCGCGCAAGACCAAGAAATGGATACCCGTGACCGCGAGTATCGCCGCAATGATGAAGCCGAATGTTGCCGGAAATCCGTATCCTGCGCGGCAGCGTGGTCAGTCGGCCGTCCTTTATGCAAAGAGCGCACCGGAAGTTCACTTACTGAAAGTCGGAGCCATGGTCTGCGGGAAAATGACGAGCGGGAGCCACGCATCGACGGCATATTGCATGCCGTTCATACTGCTGATGACCAAAGCGCGCTCCTCGTTATCGCCGGCGCATACTTCGTTGGCCCATGTGTAACTATCGCCCTTGTCAGTAACGACGAAACCAATTTAACAAGCGGAGACGGGGGGCAGTAACTCACAAGACTGCAGTCATGAGGTGTACGCTGCTGGTCAAGAAGGCGAACAGTTTGATCTGGACTCCCGCGGGCCAAAAGGCGAGTATGCCGTTTGGAACCAGGCCCAAAAACTACAGGGAATCTTGGTCAGCGGGGAGGTCAGATTAGGAGATGGTAGGGGAAACAAATCTCACCAACGGGCCGAGGATCAACGCAAAGCGGCTGCCTGTGTAGTCCGAGAGGAACCCCCACATGATCACGCAGAAAGCACTGATGAGTTTGGAGCCGGTTGGGATCACGTTTCTGTCAACGACGGAGAAATTCTCAGCCTTGAGCCAGATACCGAAGTAACCCGCAGCCTGGCAAGAGGATCCATAGAGCTATACATCGTTAGCCTCATTATTCCCAAGTTTGCCCCATATCGAAGGAACACTTACCACGTATCCGCCAACAAACGCGTACCATCTCCACTGCAGAAGCACTCGCTTGAAAGTTGCGAGTGTGACCCCAGCAGGGGCCGCCTTTCCGGCCTTCGTGACACGCTCAATGGCCAGCTCGCACTCTCTGGGGGTGAGGAACTTCGCCTTGGTAGTGTACGGCGTGTCGGGAAGGGCGAAGTAGGTGGCGACACCGACTGGGACCGTCATGCACTGCGAGGGTGTTTAGTCGGAGAAAGAAAGTGGTTTTCCATCAACGCAGCAGGAGACTCACGCCGCAGATGATGTACAGCCAACGCCAACCAGCGAGTCCATGGGCGCCGCCGAGGCTCGTGTAAACGGCCGCCTGGAGATACCCTCCGAAGGCGGATCCCACGGGCGCCGTCATGTGGAAGATGGCCACTCTCTTGGCGAGCTCCGTCTTGGTGTACCAGCTGCCCAGGACGTAGAGCAAGACGGGGAAGAAGGAGCTCTCGAAGAATCCCACGAAGAACCGGAACGCGTAGAGCTGTCCGACACTGTGCGTGCCGGCCTGTGCAAAGGTGAAGACTCCCTACGACACCAAAGTCAGTCATCATAGTGCCACCGCGCGGGAGGTGGAAAACTCGGTCGTATCACTCACCCAGCAAATCTCCATGGCGGCTAGCCAGATGCTCGGTCGGATCTTCTGGACGATGAGAGTACTGGGGATCTGCATGACGGCATACGCGCACGTATATGCCATCTGGGCGTATGTGTATTCGTTCCCGAACATGCCCAGGTCTTCTTGCATTCCCGAGACATAGGCGTTTGCAAGATTTCCCTAGCACTCACTGTCAGCATGGGGTTGGTTCAGACTGTGGCGCTTCAAATGCCACTGCTCACCTGGTCCAGATACTTCATGAAGAACCCCAGGCATCCTATCGTGAGGATGGACCAGTCCAACTTCCGAAGCAGCACGCGCTCTTCGTGGCTCTTGAGATGCGTGTCCGTGTCCCAGATGAACGAGCGGAATGACCGCGAAGGCCTCTTGGAGGTTTCACTTTCAATGACCGGGTCCGCCATCGTGAGAATTTGTCCAGACGCAGGGTGTTCTCTGAAGGGTGCAGTCTCACTGGCAGAGAGTGTAGGCACAGGAATGGTCAGCCGTAGACGGGGATCGGCAAGATATAACCCAACTCTCAACCCCATCACCGCAGCGGCTTGATGGACGGTCTGCTCGCCACCGTTGCGCCATCGGAGTGACGGAATTTTGCAGCGGAGATACTGATTTGCACTGAGACTTCATGCAGAACACACTAGACATCGATCTACGCGGACATGCGAGCCCGATGTAGAAAAGTGCCAACATCGCGCGTCGGAGCGAGGAACATTCAACATGGTGCGCCGGTCGCACCAGGCGTCCTACAGAACAACCCGACCTCGATGCCCGGGGGGTCTATCGGGGATATTCCGACAACTGTGTCCAATGGTGGTTGAGGTAGGATCGCGGGGAGGGGGAGGGGAGGATGACAACGGTGATAAGACGCCAGAGGCAGGGGGTGATGACGAGCTCGCATCGATCAGGACGTGATATTCCCTAGTGCCAATCAGACGATTGCGATTTGAGGCGTTTCCGAAGCTTTTCCGTCGCAGGCAGACGAACAATTCAGCGAGATTTGCAGGACAGAAAAAATATCGCATCTGTAACTCTATTCCATGTTGGGCTGGGGGTGTTTTTTCCCCCCTCTGATCTAGATGTTTAACGGAGCAAGTAGACGACGCTGAGGGGGATCGCGAGACTTGGTGTGGGTATCGATGGAGACAGCGGAGCTGCTCCGGCCCTGGGACGGTCCGATTGAATGAAGCTGTGTGCTAGTTGCATTTGTTCTAAGCACTATTTAGTAACCTGCGAGGCTGTCCGCGGCGATCGGTATGTAGAGTTGCTGGTCTGGACTCACTCAGGATGCGTGGCTCTCACAGCTGGTAAATGCGCCTTCATGACAGTCATCTATCCTTCATCTACATGTTTATTCGGAGCTGTACACTCACTGGCCATTCACCTGAAAGGGGGGCGATATCATCGGTGTTCCCACAGCCAGATCCCTGCCTCGGGTAACAGTTGAGATGTTAGAGCCTTGGGAGAGTGCGTCTATCGCCATGCCCATTGTCTGTTATCACTAACAAGCTTCCACGGACTCATTTCGAAGGTAGTCAATGAACGACGTGATGGTGCTACAGTACATTGATCTCGAGAAGCCACGGAGCCAGACAGCTCCTTCACACTAGCAGAATCTTCGCAACGTCCGCTCCACCAAATGGGTGGTGTTCGGGTACTACCACCTTCTCAAGCCATGCCTTGACCACGGAATCGTCGGAGTCCAACTCGAAAACTGTTATGCTACGCGAGAAGCATCCAATCCTCTCGTACGTACCAGGTCTCTCGGGGTTATTCTGAGTTCTTAGAACAAGGCCGTCGATCTTGAACCTAATAATCCCGTTGTGTTCCCAGACGTTTCGGATTTCTAGGAGCGTCATGGGCTGCAAAGTAGAATTTCCAGGGCCCCTGTCTTCTTGTGGCCTCATGGCGAGCTCGTCCGATTTGTTGTCGAACCAGATATTGTCGTTGGAAGACACTTCACCGGCCGCTTCGCCTAGTACCTCGTTTTTCAAAACGGGTTTGTATCGGCTGTCCTGGAATACGGCGTCTTTCAGAAGTCGCCCTTCGATCCAGACCTGGCCGTTGAGGTGCAGTCCCCTCGGAGACTGCTGGAGGCTGCTCGTCAGCCCAAAGTCAGTAGTACGTGCTCCGCGCACAACGTCCGACCCGAAGACGAGTTTGGCCGGGTACAGGTTATGCGTGTCTTGCGAAGTCCACGACCACGATGGAAGACGTTTCGTGCTAGTGGTCTCTCGGTCAAGCCTGGTGGAATATCTCCTCCACAGGAGACAGCCCGGGAACGAGGACTGCCACATGCCGCACCAATACGTCTCTCCGCCGAACAGCTGCATGAACTCTGCCGCAATGCCCAATATTGCAAGTGGTCGATCTTCTTCTAGAGAAAGCTTGCGCAAGACATAGTCACTGACGAGCGTTTGCCACGAATTAAGAGCCTTTTGCTTCCACACTTCCTGGCTCATGCCATCGTCGGCGACGAAAGGTCGGGCAATATCCGTTGCCCCCGTTAACCCCAACCCCTCTACGGGCGTTGCTTTGTATCCGTCGATCCATTTCTTACCAGGTGGCAGGCTTGCGCAGGACCAATACAGCTGATATCTCGTGAACATCAGGCGTCTCCGAGATAGCAGCTGTTCTTGAAGCGCCCATCCTCGGTCCCTGAGTGGCTCTGGTTCGAAAGACTTACGATCCTCAATGACCAAATCAACCGACGTTTCGGCGCCGCTCTCGTTTCGAAATGGCACGCGGAACGTTATCGGATCCTGCAAGGGCGAGCTCCGGTAGTCGAGGAATCCTTCGGTTGTCGAGCTCGCCGAGGACGCGCATATCGTGAACAACGCGTTTTTGTAGACTTGAGCCATGTTCCCGACTTCCGCCAGTTTCGAAACCTCGTCGTCCTGGATGATGCACAACGCATCGATCCATATGTACGCCACTTGCAGCCGTCGACACACCTCCATGGCGTCCCGCAAAGTTTTAGGAAGGCTTCCTAGAGGTACATCCCTCTCGAGAGCTTGCAAGTTGGCCCGAGTACACTTCAGAGCTTGGTCCCCGCCCCAGCAATAGCTCAATGCAACATACGCCGTCTCCTTGGTCTCTGACCTGGTGCGAACGAGTCTGAGCTTCAAGTCACCGTCGTCAGTCTCGCGGATTTTCATGAGTCTAGTGGGCGTGTAAGCCTTTCCCGAATCGATCTTGCACTTGGGATGATGCTGCAGGCAAGTCTGAAGCCAATGTTCCATGCGAGTGAAGTTGTCTTCAGATCCCGCATGATGCTCGATTGGCCGGTGTGGTACACATTGCGCAATACGATCATCTGGAGGAATTGCAATATGTCAGCAACGGTGTCCGTCTTTGTTTGGCGTTCATGTCATTCTGTCCTTTGGCCCTGGCTTTTTTCTCATCTCTCCTGCTCTCCCCTTTCGTTCTTGACCGGTCAACCCTTACCATTCTCTGCTATTGGAAGCATATAATGCAGTTCAAAGGCTTTGTAAAGGCTGTTGATGCTTTTATCTAGTCGAACCATTGTTTTCAGGTGGTGTATTTCACTGCCACCCATGGATCCTGCTACCATGGACCACTCCTTCTCGACGAAGCAAGGGAATGTAGCGAAGGCGATATTGCTAGAGAAGATAGGCAGGTCGGGCAGATCTCCCCACGTAGTCCGAACGTCTGCAAAATTGAGATTACGTTCTATTTGCATCACTTGAGTGAACCCGTGTTCCAAGCTGAGAACAGTTTTACGTGATTTGAAAAGCGCACCTTTCGCCTCATCTTCCCCCCGTTCGAAAAGACATCGTTTGCCTAAAAGCATGGCGCAGAAATCGCACCCATCTTCAGCAGCCACTCTAATCTCGCCAAGGGTTCTGAAAGGACTGCGAATCTCCGGTTTACGATTGGAAGGCGGGCCGCCATGGTAGACTGCCTGCTTATCCCTCTCGCCACTCGTCTGGGTGAGATTGACACCGAACACATGGCAGTGTTGACAACTATGACTCTGGAACTTTAGTGGCGGCATAGCGAGAATCGTGGGCTGGTGATCAGGAACAGAGAACGAAGCGAAGCGCGCGGTATGTTTCTGCGGGGTTGAAATCCCTGGTCAGCATGGCATGGCTGAGGTTGTGTTTCTATTGGCCAGGTCCAGAACCATTATCAGTCTTGAGAATCGTATATCCCTCATAGTGTCATCAATACCCAGTACCGTTGGATGCCATGGCTGACAACTCTTGAAGAGAAGGGGCCGGCCGTCTTTGGGTGCAGTTGAATAAAACACTGGGTGGCAAGACTAGAACGACGTCGGGGACTAATTGAACCCCCGTAACCTTAATACGTTGAATGCGACTCTGTGTTAAAGCATATTCAATACTTGACAAGTTGTATGTACACTTAAAACCCTATAGGCAACGACGAGCAGCTTTCCGGAGCGACATCCGTCCGCGTCGGCGAGTCGGCGAACCGGGGAACAGGGGTTCGGATCCGCCCAACCCACACGAGCCCCGCCTGTAAGCGTAGCGATACTCCTCTAACGAGCCAGTTTAATTAGTGCCATTTTACAGTAATTACAGGAGTGCTAAGGCGTGTTAGTGATCGGTTGTTCACTGGAGCAGGATGTAGTCCCATTCCGGGGCGCAAATACCTCAACAGTACAGATAGATGATGCTGAACTGAGGCGCGGAGTTTGTTATGTCCTGCCTGGATGACAAACTGGCGTACTTGAAGCTATGTGCTGATGACTGTTACCCTGACTAATCCTTCTCTTTGTGAGACATTTGACAAATGGCGCGACATTGTTTGCATAAACACACGGCCTATGCAGTCAGCAGTCGACGCCGCATACTCGAACGAAAGACACCTTTCACGGACAGGATTGGTATAGCGTAGTCTAGTCTAGTCTAGCAAAGCATCTGATTGCGTCGGCGTTGCGAGCAACACAGTTGGGCCGATTTCTCAGCGAACCGCCGACCAGAATCCTTCGCGCCAGCATGTCGGTACTTATTCAGCGCCGACCGGCTCAACAGTACGCCGCCTTGTCGGTGACTTTGGTCGCGACGACAACAGGTCTTTACAGATATAAAGTCTCCGGGGGGTTTCTGTTAAATCGTCGATCCTGCAGTCCATATCGACGACAGCTGCAATACAATAGTCACGGACGGCACTCTGCTTTGGCTCTTCATATTCCCCCGACCCTCATCTAAATACTTCGCATCTGTCTAAGTTACGGATATTTCCCGACATATATCCGTACTTTCATCATGACGAAAGCCGAATCTCCCCTGGGCGCAGACCAGGCTCCTGTCACCGGGGCTCTACACGTCGTGGACCCCGGCCTGGTCAACGAGGGAGCAAAGAATGTAAGGATCGCAGCCCACCTCCCCCTACCCCTACCTACCCTTACCCCAGCCCCGGCACCTCATCCGCGGGACCGAGACTCGGTCGTCCTTCGGAAGTGGGAACCAGTCTGCTCCACGTTGCTTGCTGTGGTATTGTCGTTTTTTTCCTAACTTCTTCTCACTTTTGTAAACATTTTCTGACATTTGCCGGGACGAAAAAAACAGGTTCCGTACTTCACGCCGATCCAGGACCCGGCGGCCGGGACGGCTAGAGACCCCCAGCCCGAGGGGTCCCTCTTCTCTCCGCTGAAGCTCCGCGGCCTGACGCTGCAGAACCGCATCATCGTGTCGCCCATGTGCCAGTACTCCGCCGACGACGGGCACATGACGGCGTGGCACAAGACGCACCTGCAGGGCTTCGCCGTCCGCGGCGCCGGCCTCGTGCTGACCGAGGTCCAGGCCGTGGTGCCCGAGGGGCGCATTTCCCCCGAGGACCTCGGCATCTGGGACGACTCGCACCTCGCGCCGGCGAAGGAGGTCATTGATTTTATCCACAGCCAGGGCGGCCACATCGGCATCCAGATCGGGCACGCCGGCCGGAAGGCTAGCACGGTTGCGCCCTGGATTGACCGCAAGGCCGTTGCGGGCGAAAAGGTACGGAAACAACAACAACAACAACAACAACAACAACAACAACAACATCATTGTTTTTGGAACTCGTGATGGGCTTTTTTACTCCACAACAAACTAAACCGATTTTTTCGCGCAGGGACGAGGATGGTCGGACAAGGTGTATGGCCCGTCTGCCGTAGCATACAGCAAGGACACCTACGTGCCAAAGGAAATGACACTGGACGACATCGAGACGTTCAAAGCTAAATGGGTTGACGCCGTCAAGCGTGCAGTCAAGGTCGGGTACGATGTAAGTCATCGACAGTTTTGCTGATGCTGGGAACACCAAAAAAGAAAAAAAAAGTCTCAGACCGCTGAATCTTTCATCTTCCTGGCAGATCATCGAGATCCACGCCGCCCACGGCTACCTCATCAACAACTTCCTCTCGCCCACGTCGAACACGAGGACGGACAGGTACGGCGGCAGCTTCGAGAACCGGACGCGCCTCCTCGTCGAGCTGACGGAGCTGACGCGCGCCCACGTCCCGGACGACTACCCGGTACTCGTGCGCCTCGCCGGCACCGACTACCTCGAGTTCGACCCCTCCATCCCGCAGTGGGACATTGACCAGGCCCAGCGGCTCGCTCGGATCCTCGCGGACAAGGGCGCCGACTTCCTCGACATGTCGGGCGGCGGCCAGGACGCGAGGATGCGAGTCGTCCCGGGGCCCAAGTACCAGGCCCACCTCGCCGCCGCCGTCCGGAAGGCCGTCCAAGGAACCGGGGTGCTCGTCGGGTCCGTCGGCGGCATCGCCTCCGGGAGGGACGCGGCCGAGGTCTTGGCGGACGGGCAGGCGGACGCCGTGCTCGTCGGCCGGGGGTTCCTCAAGGATCCCAATCTGGTGTGGACCTGGGCTGACGAGTTGGGCATCGACGTCCACGCGCCCAGTCAGTGTGAGTGTGCCTGATCCCCCCCTCCCTCTTCATCGCTCTCCATCCCTCCACTGCCTCCCCCCCCCCCATCTTCACCCCCATTTACTCCATATTTCCTTCTTTTTTTTCACTTCCTTTCTTTGCTTTTTTCTCTCTCCTTCTCCAGAAATTTGAGTTTGGGCTAACATCCCCTATTCTTAGACGGATGGCCATTCGGACGTACTCGGACCCACAGGCCGAGCAAACATTGACCCATCGAGGCTGGAGATGTTGGATCTGTTTCCTTGGCCTCCTCCACACTTGCGTGCCGGTGTCCGGTTTTTTGATGGTCTTGGTATATCCGTAGAGTGAAACAAATTTCCACCATGCAGACCGGTTTTGAAACCTTGAACATTTTTTTTCATCTCCTTTCTTCGTCTGTCCCAAGTAGCAAAAAAATAACCCCCTCTGTTTTTGGCCCGCATTCAGACAGTCCATTTACAGGGTTTTGTCTGTCCCCCTTCAACAACATGGGGCTGGAGTTTCAGATGTCTTCGCCATCATCAGATGCTTGGTCCGGATGTGGATGCTGTTGACCCTGGCCGTGAGGATGAGGATGGGCAGGCTGATTCCAGTGAGAATACCCCATGGCGAAGAACCCGGCACCTCCCATCCCCCCGTGGTGGGCGGCGGCGTCCTGCCCGAACATCTGGACGTCGCCCAGGATGTCGTCGACGGTTGCGTTCTCCAGCGAGACCGGAGCGCTGTTCCCCTGCGCGGACGCCGCCAAACCCTGTGCCTGGCCCAGCCTCTGGGCGTACCACGCGCCCTCGTGAGACCTCTGCTTGTGGTACAGCATGGCCTGGTCGCACAGGGCCTCGACAACCCGCCACGCCGCGAACTTGCGCATGCTGATGTCCTCGTTGTTGTGCCGCCGGAACACAATGTTCATCTGCCGCCACGCTCGGTCCGTTATCGGGTGCTTCGGCTGCCGGGCAAGGCCGATGAGCACGTTGGAGATGAGGCAGGGCGTCGTCGGCCACCGGTAGAGCCAGCCCCAGTCGTTTTGTATGGCCACCGCCTCGCCGCGCTCCATCTCCTCGAGAATCTCGACACACTCCTGGTAGAATCTTTTTTTTTTGAAACCAACAAGTCAGTATTTCTTGTTGGCTCGAATGCTTGTTAATTTGGGGGGGAGGGGACTGGTAATGCCACTCGCCTTGCCCTTAACTCGAGTTCTTGACCGCCGCCATTCCGGGCTGTTGTAACACACTCGATGAGGAGCCTTATCGTCCTCATACTCCCCCGAAAGTACGAAATGACGAGGGCGTGGCTGGGGGAGGAACCGTCCGCGTGCGAGATAAACTTGGCGTTAATAAAATTCTCCGTCTGGTCGACGATCCGGCTCAGCTCGTCGGGACCCGCGTCGTTCCTACTCCGGATCACGGACTGCATCGTCCGGACGACGTGCTGCCGCACGAGGGCGAACGACATGTCCGTGATGCCGTCCTGGTCGTGCGGCGTGGAACCGGGCTTCGCGAACCTCGTCGGCATCCACTGGCTGTCGTTGGCGTTCTTGGGCGGCTGGACGTCCGAGATGAACGGCAGGCCGGACTCGGCGCCCTCGAGGTTGTAGATCGGGTTGTCCATCAGCTCAAAGTGGCACCATATCCGACGTCTCATGTTCGCCGTCCAGGGCGAGTAGCTGTAGTGGCTCGGATCCCGATGTAGACCGAGTCTCGCGCCGAATCGGCCAGCTAACCCGAGCAGTATCACGGCTACTTCTCCATCTCCAGTGATGAATTTCATTTGCTGTTTCCAAGTTAGCAACCTTCATTTTTTGGCCTCTTCCTTTTTTTTCCTTTTGTAATTTTTCGCAGACGAACGAGCAGAGAGAGAGAAACTGGTGGAATGGGACGAACAATGTGATATAGCAGGGCAAAGAATGCAAGGGGTTTCCTGCTACGCAATATGTCGGCCCGCTCAAGAGCCAGCTGGGATGCCTCCTGCAAGTGCCGCAACAGATCCTCCTTGGGCTTCCCCAGCTTCTCTTGGACGACGTTTCCCGGCAGGGCCGCCACCGTCATAGCCTGCGTCGCGAACATGGCGGCCTCCGCGTCCACGGGGTTCTTCTGGACGCCCACCCGGAAATCCGTTATCTGCCGCCGCCAGTAGGTGTCGTGGGTTATCCTGACAAAGGGCTCGACGTGTGCGAAGAACAGGTCAGTCAAGACGTCCTCCTTTTCGGGCTCGAGGTGGAGGTGGGAGAGATCCGCCAGCGTGGGCGTCCTCCCGATGGGCCATGAAGATGGGCTGGAGGGGTTTTTGCCCGTTTTGTCCGAGTCGATGCGGAAGAGAGACCGCGGCTCGAAGACGATGTCTTGAAGGTTGAGCCAGTAATTCGGTCCGAGGTAGTAGGACACGTTGTCGTCGTACACCTGCATCCCGGGGTCGCCCGCCATCACCTCCTCGTTGTTAAACTCGCCGTAGTAGCTCGTGGCCGGGCTCGCTGAGGGAAAAGAGCCGCCGCTGCCGGCACCCTTGAGCGGCGGCGGCGGCTGCGGCGGTTCACTCCGCACTGAGATTCCCTTCATCTCCTCAACCAGCCTCTCAAGACGATCGACCCTCTCCTGGAGCTGCTGCTGGCTCTCGGGCGTCGGGAGGCCAGGCTCTCGCTGTGGGTCGTAGACGCAGGCGATGCCATGGCGGACACAGTTGAGGCAGGGCTTCGCCTTGTCGCAGCGGACCTTGCGGCGTCGACAGCCGTTACATGGCTTGTTGAAGTTCAAGAGGTTGGAAGACATGGCTGTAGTACGAAAAGTAGTCCTTGAAAAGTTTCCCGGATGCCAGGGGTGGCAGACAATCTGCTAGAGAATAAGGTTTGAGGCGGCAGACAGCGTAAACCAGGACGGGAAGCTCTCTCTCTCTCTCTTTCTCTGTCCGTCTCTCTGTCTGTCTTTCTCTCTTCCTCACTCGCTCTCTATTCCTCTTGGGCATCAGTGGGGAAAAGGGTTGGGCGAGCAAATGCAGAGTCTCCTTTTTTTGCGGCGCCGAAGCCCTAGAAGGCTTTGCCTGGCACCGCCGTCTCGGATTGCCCCCGACTGAAAGATGTGCTGCCGCTGGACGGTTGTATTGGGAAAGGGGGGCTGGAAAATAGATCCAGTGTAAGACGTAGCTGATCGACTCAACCCTAATGCCCTGTTGTCCAGACCCCAGACCCTGACTGGCCCTGGATGGAGATGCTCCACAGGTTGTTGATGATCGGCTCGTCCGTGGATCACCTACCGCCCCTGACTACCGTTGAATGGGATTGGCTGCCACGTGTAGTAGTCACCGATGGCAAACTCGAACGGCGATGGCGGCGAACGGCAAAACTCCGGTCCCAGTGCGGACAGTGTCGGAAGAGGAACGGCTGTGTGTGTGCGTGTGTGAGTGGGTGGGTGGGTGAGTGAGCGAATGTCTGGGACACCGCCTTAACCGCTGCAGCTTAAACAAGGCGACTGCTGCCGAAGAGAGGCGGAGCTGGGTGCGCCAATACCCCTCGTGAAGGCTGAAGGGTTTGTCTAGGGCTTCGGCGGCTTCCCGTGACACCCATGCAAGCCGGCGTGTCTCTACCATTTCATTCGGCGTCTGACTGGAAAATCGACGTGCTAAGTGTGACCTGGGAGCGAAAACGAGCGGGAAGACTTGGGGAACATGCAGTAACTCGTCGTCGTGACTCGAAACTACCACGAATGTTGAAGCCAACACCACGCCGCGGCTCGGCATACCATAGCCGTGACCGACACAATGCCGCAGCTCGGTATTCCGAACCATTCTGCCCCGATGATGGCTCGTAAAACGTAAAATTAGACGAGCTTGGGTCTATGGCTCATGCAGGGGGCTGCAGCAGCAAAACAGGAATCTAGATCGTCGCTTGAGAGGGTGAACGGCTGAAGGAGCCGTGAGTGATGGCGCGTCAATGCAGGTCGAAAGTTAACATGGGACGACAGGCTAGCCCTCTCCCTAACGAGGCAGGTTGGCAGGTCGATAGCGGGGAGAGTGGTTCACATCAGATCCCACAGCCTATCGAATCGCAGCTGGTGATGAGAAGAAGGAAGATGTGTTTCCAGAACCTTTGCTGTGTAGCAGTCAAATGTATCGAACGGTACAGATAGAGGAGGAGATACAGAGATCTCTCCAGGCAGCTTGGGTACATGGTAAACCATATTCCAGGCAAGGAATTCCGTTTTCGGCGGCCAGGCTCCCTGCCCTCTATTGGCGGATTGGTCGGATGCAGCCCCGATTCGAGAATTCACATCTTTGAGACCGGGTCTCCCTGTCCCTCTTGGCGTGGTCGCTTGACTAGTAAGCAAAAATGCAGGTCAAAAGTCCATGGGAATTTAAATTACCATGTTGCATCTCGCCAAGGGAAGATACGCCTACTCGACGGTATCTGCCTGTACCTAATTGCTTGTGGTGACTTTGGTGTACTGAGGCCGAGGCGCAATACATTATTCGGTTGGATTGAGCTCGGCCCGACTTATCGTTTTCAGCCAACCACGGATAAGGCAATCGAATTATTCAGCTCAGCTGGACGGATTTTGCATTTTTACGTAGTGCGGTTTACCTTGGCTTATCTTGCCCACTCATCGTATTTGTGTTCCGATCATCCTGGTAATCGGCTCGGAGGGTCCGGTCGAAATACGGGTCTTGCCCGGGAATATATGGGTCCGGAAACCTCTCGCTAATGCTTCCAGGTACGTACTCCAGTTCCGGTGAAGTTGGAGTTCCGCTCCGAAACCAAAGTACGTATTTGTACTCTCTCATCACCATCCCTGCTGTTAAGACCCCGCGTTCGGCGGGCCGGGAGATTCCCCGCGAGCTCCACTATTCAATCCGCCGTCGCAACGCTCAGACTTGACGCGTCTGGGAATTACAGCTTCAAACCTCGTCGGACTACTGCTGCGGAAAAAAAAGGCCGTCCTACCCCCCTTCTCTCCAGCGAAACAAGATGGCTCTGCCGTTACCATCAGGTCTAGTGCCCGCAGAGGTTGCTTTCCTGTGTGAAATGGAACTGGTCACAATAGTTCCACGCCAACGGTTGGAAAGCATCGACCTCCTAGGCGTGAGCAATTCCCCCCTCCCCTCCATTCTACCCCGCGACGCGTCGCGTCTGTGCAAGCTAGCTGCTAACATGCTCGATGCTCACCCAGGGTGCGACGCCAGCTTTGCGACCTCCGGCACGTGCCGAGTTGCCCCTCTGGCTGGCCCTCCTCCTTAAGAAACAACGACGAGCCAACATTGTGCCCCCGCGCTGGCTTCACCCGAGCTCACTCGCCGAGATCGTCCACCACGAAACGAAGCGCAACCCCGACGCCTTTTCCCCTCCACCGCCGCCCCCGACGCGCGCCGATGCCATGGGCAACGCCCGCCGTTGGGGCGCCAGCCGCGACGCGATCCTGTCCCCGCCCTTTCTTCCATCGTGCACCGCTGACGCGCCCCCCAACGCGCTGCCCTACCACTGGCTCGAGCTAGCCGAGGTGCTACTGGCCCATGCCTCTGACGACATACCTTCGTCTTCCGAGGTGCGGTCGCTCCTCCGCGACCTGCAGGAGGTGCGCTCCGCCAAGATGCGCCAGAGTACCCAGGACCTGGCCGAGGGCGTCGACGGCGTCATGAGTCTCCGCGGTGTCGGCGCCATGGAGTTGGCTGAGAGCCGCGGATTCTTCCTCGGCGTCTTGGAGGGTGTGCGGAAGATTGGTGCGAGCGCCGAGGCTAGCAGGCGTGAGGAGGAGGAGGAGCGCGAGAACGGCGACGGCGATCACGACGAAGACGAAGACATGCTATGATACCCAGCGTTGGAAAGGAAACAGACGCTTACCCACGAAGGAGAAGAAAAAGAAGAAAAGGCTGATCGCGCGCGAGACCTTGTTCGCTCAGAAGCTGCCGGAGGCCGGAATGAAGAGGCACGGAAAGACGACGAGGCCGAGCAGCTCTACCGGCCAATTCGCGGCGTCGATTCGCTGAAGAGACGGGTCGTACTCACTGCTCCACCCCCCGGGCTGCATCACGCATAGGGGAAAACGAGGCATATCTTGCCAGATCGCCACGACAGCTTGCTGAGAGGAGCGACCCACAACTGCGAACAGCCCAGGCGATGCGCAGAGCAGCCGAGCAGGTCGGTCAAAGAGTGTCACGGCGAAGAAGCTCCACAAGCTGCCTCATCGCCAGCCGAAGCTCGCATTGAATGCGAATAAACGACACACAACTACATAACCGATTCTAATAACACAAGGTTCGATTCAAACAAGTCTATGTGCGTACTGTACTGTTCATGCTATCCCCATCCACTCGGCGTCGTGTCTCTGCTCCAGCCTCGGTCTCTTCACCTGTATTTGCTCCCTGTCAGACGAGGTGCCTCGTCTCTTGGCCGATGTCCTCGTCTCGGGCTCGCAAGGACGGGACTGCGTGCCAGTACTCTTCGCAACGCCAGCGTCGTCGCGACCTGGCCGAGCCGGGTGGATCCTGGGTCTCTTGGCAGGCCGCAACCCGTCATCCGCTTTTTCTTGTCGTCCATGTTTCTGGGCTCCAAGCGCCGAGCCCACGGCCAAGAAAAACTTTCCGATGGCGCCAGTCGTGTTGGACATCGCGCCTTTGCGGGGACCGCCTCGGGCTCCGCCTGGTCTACGGCCGTTCCCCTTGCCGACCTGTTGGCTCGTCTGCTGTTTCTGCCGTCCGAGTGCGGATGGGCCGGGTGACGAATCCGGCGGTTGGCCTCCGGGCTGGCCACCAGGGCTCCCAGGACTCCCAGGCCTGTCATGCTCTTCTTGTCTCTCATCCTCCTCCTCTTCTTCTTCTACTTCCTCCTCTTCTTCTACTTCCTCCTCTTCCTCCTCCTCTTCATTCTCCTTGTTATCGTTTTCTCCCTCCTGCTCTCCCTCTTCATTATTGTTTTCCCCCGTCTTATCCCCTTTTTCATCTTCCTCTTCTCGCCCCTGCTCTTTCTCCCCATCCTCTTCTTCACCCCCTTCCTGGCCTGGAGCTTCTGGGCCTGTTTCTGAGCCAGAGCCCATCGGTGGAGAGGGGTGATACGGTGGGAATGGTCCAGTGTTCCCACTACTGGATGACGAGGCGGGTACACTTTTACTGAAGCCGGGGTTCACGCCTGGTGGTAACTTTCTGTTCGGCGTGTGCGGGAAATCAGGCTGGCCCGCACTACCGCCAGCGTCTGAACCTTCTCCGTTGTCGGGACCGCTGCCTGTCCCGGCGTCGCCGTTATTTTCTTCCTCTTCGTTGCCCTGGTCGCCATTGTTACTCCCATTCTCCCCATCGCTGTTACTACCTGCAGCCGACGGCGGCGGCGCCGGCGGTGGAGGACTTGGCGACGAAGATGTTTCCGTTGACGTTGGGGAAGGGCTTGGGGATGTAGGAGGAGGAGGCGGCGGCGGAGGAGGAGGAGGAGGTGGCGCCGGCGGGCCAGCAGTAGCCGGCCCGGCAACCGGTGTGACAGTCGGCGGCGAAACTGGTGGCGGTGGCGGCTGTGGGGCCGGGGGAGGCGGAGGAGGCGGCGGCAGCAGCTGGATAGCTGGAGGAGGCGCAGGAGGGGCCGGCGCTGGGACAACCGGCGCTGGGACAACCGGCGCTGGAGTAGGTCCTTGCACGCCCGGCGTCCTTGGCGGCGTCGCGCTCCGGTTCACGCGGTATGGTTCATCCGTTTGCGCCCCGGTGACCAGGTCCAGTGCAACCAGCGGCTGGGCGCTCGGCCCGTTCGCTCGGGAGCGCGTCTGTCTGGGTTCGTGGTTGACCCTCCACGAGGAGAGGTTTGCGCTGCCGCCCTTCTTGCTGCCGCCCTTTTTTCCGACGCCCTTCTTGACTGCGCTCTTCTTGCCTCCGCCTTTCTTGCTTCCGCCCTTCTTCCCGCCGCCTTTTCCGCTCCCAATTACAGACGCTCCTTTGGCCATACTTTGGGATCAGGGTCAAGGTTTGACGCCGGCGGTAACGGAAGGGAGCTCTTGGACGATAGCGGCTCTCGAAAGCCCTGCCTGCAATGCGCCGTTTACGAATCAAAGTTGAGATGATAATAGAGTGGTTCGTGCTTGGTGATGAGATCTTCGAAGTCGGTTGGATGTATACACGCTGCCAGTATCCGTCAAGGACACTGGTTGCAACTACTTATATACCTTTTTCTATTTTGTAAGAAGCCCCAGCTTTCTTTCGCTTGTTCAGCATCCGCCTTGATCAAGTCACAAAACAATTCAGATCTCTTCGAGAATGCCTTGTTTAGGACCGGCTGTGCAGCCGGCGGAATCTTTCAACAACTCAAAGCTGCCTTTGAAGCCCATTGTCTTTCAGAACCCGTCTAGGTGGAGGAAGCGTATCCGTTCCATGATGGGTACATGAGCATTGTTCATCAAAGACGGCAATCATCCTTTGATGGCTTCAGCAGCAAAAAGACTCGAGAGAGGGGCGACGACAGGCGCGAAGGGCGTTTCCGCAGCACGGAAACTCTCCCGTGCGACCTCGTCGGTATGCTCAAGGCCATCTGCTTCCTCGAGACGACTATTGGCCAGTTTGGGATTTCTTATTTCTTCAGCACTGTTGACGTAGATTCGGAGTTGGGATCTACAGTTGATGACATGAAAAGCACCTCCAGAGGCTTCAGTGATAAAGTAAAGCTACTCAAGTCTTATCTGGATTACGCCGTGAAATTGAGTCCGCCACACATTCGCCAGACTGGCTACTCCCCTCATTGAAGCCCCCCCCCCCCCCCCCTCACTCTTAGACAATCTCCAAACTACGACACAGGAAATATCTCCTCCTCTTTCACATCCAAAACAGTCATGTGCCCAGGCGCATGCCCCATCACCGTGCCCTCCAGGTCAGCCCTCATGACAGCCTCCTGCGGCGTGACGCCACAGCCCCAAAAGACCGGCACGTACTCCTCGTCGTCCGGGCCAAACACGCCCTCGCCGTCGAGCCGGAGCGTCACGTCGCCCCAGTCGGGCTTCGTGACGTCCCTGATCCCGATCCACTCGGCGCCGTCCCAGCCCCACGCGATCGGCTCGCCGTGGGTCGCGACGAAGGGCCTCGTGACGTCCCGCACCTTCTGGATCTCTGACAGCCTGTACGGCCTCATCGAGACGACGTACGTGGCGCCCGTGAAGACGCCGGCCGCGCACAGCGGGATGCTGGTGCGGTAAATGGCCACGGAGCGGCCGTGCAGCTGGTGCCGCGGCCTGAGCCCGGCCTCGGCGAGGGCCCGCTCGAAGCTGAAGGAGCACCCGATGAGGAAGCCCACGTGGTCCCCTGCCAGCCACTGGTCCTCCACGCTGAGCGGCTCCGACTCGCCATCGACGGGCACGTGCTTGCTGTTCTCGTAGACCCGAAAACGGGGAAAGTCGCGGCGCAGGTCGATGTTGTCGGCCACGGGAAGGCTTGTGGTGCCGTCGTGGCTCGTGATGTGGGACTTGAGCCGCTGGAAGTCGCCGGGGCTTGCTGATTCGGCGAGCAAGGGACATGGTACGGGGTTCCGCTGGCAGAGGAGGCGGAAGTCGTCGGCATATCGCTTTGGGAGGATGATCAAGTTCGCCTGGAGGTAAGTCGGCGCCTGGCCGGATGTCGTCGAGGTGAAGGTGCCGGACCGGAAGGCCAGGCGGGCATCCTCACCGGTTTTGTAGACGACTGTCATTGTTTGATTATGTGGGCGTGATGTCTTGGTTTCCTCGGATTATGTTTGTTGGCTGCTTGACGCTCGAACCAGAAGCAGACTCCGAAAGGAAATGTAGCCAAAGAAGAGTTAGGAATCGGCGGAAAGATGATGTATAGGATATGAGGCCTAACAGGAAGATGGCATGGCTGTGATAAGAACAATACCGGGCATCCAACTTGGCCCCCAAGCCCCCCCTCCTCCCCGGACCGGCAAACCCTCTATCAGGGCGGGCCCCCACTCCGATCTCCGACTTTCGGCCCTCTTTTCCGAGGAAAGTCACAGTACCGGAAAGTGCCGATCGCTACATGAGCGCCGCGTCACGGTCTTATATGCGGCTGGAGCTTGTGCGAATTCCCCCCCAAGTTCCCCAGAGTACCGGGACTCCGGAAGCCGAGCCCGAGCCGGGGACCCACTCCGATGGATGTTCCTCCCCTCCCTCCCGTCACGTCAACCCGCATCTCACATTCCGTCATCCTGTATCCGGTTATACAGACTACAGAGCCGGCGAATCAGAGTAGTTCCCAAGCAAGGCGCCGCGCTCCCCCTGCACGTCCGCCTCGTCGACCAACCGCCTCAGCTCCTTCTCCTCCTCCTTGCCCAACGCGACCTTCAACGCCCCGATGTTCTCCTCGAGGAACTCGACCCGCTTCGTGCCGGGGATCGGGATCACGTCCTCGCCCTGCGCCAACAGCCACGCGAGCGTGAGCTGGCCCGCCGTGCAGCCGTGCCTCTCCTTGCCGATCGCGGCGAACTTGTCCACGAGCTCCGTGTTCTTGCGGAAGTTGTCGCCCGCGTACCGCGGCAATTTCCGGCGCACGTCCTCCTCGTCGAAGTCGTCGACCGACCTGAACCGCCCCGTCATGATGCCCCGGCCGAGCGGCGAGTAGGCGAAGACGGTGACGCCGAGCTCGCGGCAGGTCTGCAGCAGGTTCGTGCCGGCGGTGCCTTCGATCTCGAGGGACCACGGGTTGTACTCGACCTGCACGGCCGAGATGGGGTGGACCGCGTGGGCGCGGCGGAGGGTGGCCGAGGAGCATTCCGAGATGCCCAAGTACTTGATCTTGCCCTCGCTTTCAGAAGCATTAGCAGGCTGGCTCTCATCTTGCCCGTCGGGTGATGACGTGGCTTTTCCATCTTCTTCCTTCTCTTTTTTTTCTCTTTCTTTTTTCTTTCTTTTGGGCAGACTCACTTCTTCAGCTTGACCATCTCCTCGATCGTCTTCTCGATGGGATTCTCCTCATCCAGACGGTGAACGTAGTAAAGGTCGATGCTGTCGACCCCGAGCCTCTGCAGGCTGCGCTCGCACGCTTCGCGGCAGTACGCCGGTGAGCTGTCGATCTTGACGCTGTACGAGCCGGCGTCGCCGAACACGACTCGCAGGCCAAACTTGCTCGCCAGGAAGATGTCAGCGCGGCGCTCGGGGTGCCGCGCGAACCACTTGCCGAGGACGTCCTCGTTGTCGCCGTAGGCGTCGGCCGTGTCCCAGTTCGTGGCGCCCAACTCCCACGCGCGGTCGAGAAAGGCGAGACGTTTTTCGTCAGGCCTGGGTTGTTGTGTTAGCTGGTGTAATCTTTTGGAGACCTCGGGAGTACGTACAATGCCTTGCCGTAGGCGACGCTGAGTCCCATCAAACCCACGCCGATGGCGGTAATCTCAGGGCCCGTCTTGGCCCATCGGCGGGTGGGAAGGCTTGCTGGAGGTGACATGTTGTCTTTCGTGGTGGGTTGACGAGCTGGTGAGATGGTGATTGGCAGCAGTGGTGGTGTATGAGAGTGGCTTCGGTTCTTGCTGGACGGAATCTCAGTCCGTGGAACGCTGGCAAGCTTTATATAATTCCAAGTCGTGAGGGACTCGAAGGCCGTAGGTTATAACGTTTCGAAGCAGGCGGATGCAATTACAGTTATTGAATTGGACGGCGTGATGCCCGCGATGGGCCCTCGGAGATAGGGAACATGGGCCAGCCGCTCTGCAGCGCGTGCTTACTGGCTACAGGCATTGTGTCGAATCGGGAGACGTACAGTGGAGGGCCAAAAGTCTGGAATCGCCATACCGGGGTAGATACGCGTCCGAAGGCGTCTTCTTCTACACGTTATTACACCATGTTTCTCTCGGAACCTCAGGAAATAAAAGCCGATTCATAAGCCTTTTGTCTGTTTATTCATTGGGATTAGTGGGCAGGGCAAGCAGCCTAACTGTAGGCTGTCTACAGATAGGTTAGTGAGAATGCGTTTCTGTAACCATGGTGTCCAGGATCATGGCGGATGTAAACGAGATGCTGACAGAGAGAGTTTCAACATTCTTTACCAATCCTCTGGGAGGAGGAAAGCAGGCGGCCGCTCCGGTGCGGGAAATGCGGCCGCATCAACCGCAATCGGCCCCACTACACCTTCTTAACTCCGGCGGGGCCCCCTCCACCCTCACGACATGACGCTCAGGGTGCCTACGAGAAGATCGGGAAACAAGGGGTCGCCCAAGGAATCAGTTGTTGTTCGAGAAACAAACACTTTCCCACTGTTTGTCTTCAAGGGTATCAAGGGCATCAAGGGCATTGGGAACCCAATGTGCTTTGTTCAGCGATCAAGCAAGAAGAGCCCCTGGTCCCGGGGAACAGAGGAGGAACTTGGGAATAGCATAGCCCGGCGGCTTTGTCCACTCAGCATCATATACACGCAGCAGTCTTTTCCCGACCTCAGAAACAAAATCACAGAACCAACCGTCGTTGAAGCTTTCATCATACAAACCTCCGGAGACCTCCAATAACCCCTCTCCCTTTCACCCCATCACTAACCATCCCACAATCCCGCAGGCCGGAGATCGCCCCCCACCCCCCCGGGCCTACCCACCCAAGAGGTCACTCCGCAGGCATGGCCCTAGTCACCCATATCCTCTCCGTCCTATGGCCGCCTGCCATCTTCTTCGTCCTCCTCAGCATCCTCGTCCGCCCCCTCGAGTCCGTCTTCTACCACGCCGACCTCTGCGCCGCGTACCACCTCTTCGCCGCCGCCTCCGTCTACCTCACCGCCTGGCTCAACGCCATCGTCAAGACCTCGCCCCCGCTCCGCCGCCGCCTCCGCGAGATCCGCGACGACGCCGACCTCCTCCACCGCCTCGGCGCCCCCAACCGGGTCCTCGTCGAGGCCTACCTCGGCGGCTACTTCCTGCTGCCGAACCTCGTCGGCCCCATCTGGATCTGCTGGGTCGCCAACGCCGACAGCCGGCGCCTTGACGATCTCGCCCACCTGTACGGCTTCGCCATCGGCCTCCTGCACGCGCCCCTGCTGGTGAGCCTGGCCGTGAAGCTCGTCGTGCCCTCGGTCTTCCGTGTCCTCTGCTGGTCCGTCGTCAGGGTCTCGCGCCTCGTGTGGCAGGCGTCCGGGTACATCCCTTCCGACCCTGCCGTCACGGTGCAGAGGTGCCTCGCGGCGCTGCACGGCTGGCTCGAGAGCGTCCCCGGCCGGGTCGTGGAGACGGTCGACCGGGACGTTCTGAGGACCGAGTGGGTCTTCATGAAGCTGGTGACGGCCTTCGTCCTCGCCTCCTGCCTGGGCATGCTATACACAATGACAATCGAACTCTACAGGCCGTGCCTGCAGCGTCTTGCCGTCCACGTCACCGCGCGGGTCATCATATTCGTCGGGGACGCCATTTTGAACGTCGGCTGGTGGGTCGAGGGCATCGTGGTCAAGAGGGGGCTCTGGGAGGGCATCGGCCTCTGGGAGACCATGGATATCATGCGCGATAACACCCTGGTAACGTACTAATGATCTTGCAAGTGAAATCCGTTCAGTGACTACTTATACACGTTTTTATTATTATCTAGCAGGCTGTAATGGTGCAAGTGCGGTTATGGTCTAGTTGGTGACTTGGGGAATGAGACTGAATATCCGAATCAGCTGTTTGGGCCAGATCCAAGGTGAGCATGCTCAATGGAGGGACCTGTGGACTGACTCTCTCTCTCACTCAGACTTGCCAAAAGAAAAAAAAAAGATGATACGAACAAATCTTAAAGTCCACTTTGAAGATTGCAGCTTTGGTGCGCGATGTGCTGGAAAGGAGTCTCATCTCCGGCCGTTGGTTGGGGTCTGGTATCCATGCGTTTCGGGCGAAGAAAAGTTGCGCATGAAAAGATGTGGTTTCTATCCGAAATAATTGAACTCCTTGACTAGGTAGGCACAATCATTATTGCAATTATGCAACGACGGATTGTGAGAAATACATGCATAGATCTCTTTGACACCAAGTCTAAGCAGTGTTGTTGCAAGTGGGAGGAGACTTTATTAGTGCTATTCCTCCTAGAACTGGTGCTACTGGTGCTACTGGTGCAACTACTACTGTTGTTGCTGCTGCTGCTGTTACTACCTTCAATACTGCTGCTATTATTCCTTTTGATTTTATATGTATTTCTTGGTGAAAATGCCTTGAAAAACGTAAGAAGGCAGTTAGCATACTGGTTATATATATGTACGGGTCATGAGGAGAACGGGACCTCCTTGACGTTCATCGGCATCCTATCCTGTCACCCACTGGCCTGGATACCTATTCTTCCAGCTTGGCTTTCCGCTCATTGCGGGTTCATCCACGGGCTTGGATTCCTCGCCTAAAACAACGCTGGTTTCCAGCCACCTGCAATGCCCCTCGCACCGCAAAAAGCAACAAACGCAACCATGTATGCTGCGCCCGCGAAAATGATCAAATTTCGATAAGGCTCAGTCCCAGTCTTCAACAGGAATCCCGCCAAGGGGATACCAACCAGCGCACCAAAGCTCGCGATGAAGTACGCCATGCCCGTCGACTTTCCATAGTCCTCAATCTTGCAGACGCGAGAGATGCACACGGGCGACAGGCTGATGGCAGCCCCGGACCAGAAGCCGAACAGCGTGGTGAAGGACATGATTTTGGCGTCCACATCGCCGGCGGCGAGCCAGAGTCCTAGGATCAAGAGACCGCAGCAGAGAGACGTGACGCACATGGTGTTGAAGGCGCCTACGCGGTCGGCAATGTATCCAGGCAACATCCGACCGGGAATCGCGCCGGCGTTGAGCAAGACGTTGAGGAGGAAGGATTTCTGCAAGCCCAGTCCCTTTTCGATGGCGTATGACGATATATACGAATACGGAATGAACACGGCAAACTCCACAAAGAAGATGGCCGCCACCGTAACCCCGAACTTGACATCGCGGAGGAGGCGGAAGTCGATCAGGGCCTTGGACTTGCGTTTGGGCGGCAGCCGTTTCCGGAGAAAGACGTTTGTGACGATCAGGCTGCCCGTCGATATGAAGGCGATAATGCGCATCGCCCAGGGGAAGCCGATACGCGGCACGAGGTACTGGATGATGAGGGAGAAGCCGATGCCGCCCAGGCCGCCGGCCGTGCAGGCTACGCCGGTTGCGAAGGCGCGGCGCTCGCAGAACCAGTGGCCTATGGCGGAGAGGGCTGGGTTGAAGAGGAAGGCGGCGCTGATGCCGCCGCAGACGCCGAAGGAGAGGAGCATTTGATAGAATTCTGTGGATCGGTCGAGGGGGGGTTGTTAGCGATCCATGTACGAAGGTAGCGGATCTGATGTTGGAGAGCTGAGCGCGCGTCATTACCTGTCGATAGACTGAGGAAGATCATTGAGGCAATCAAGCCAATGGAGCCTGGGATGAGGAGTACCCTAATATCAAACGCGTCAAATACCGGTCCTGAAATTGACTCGATCGTCAGCCACTTTTTGCGGTTATAGCAACTCGTAGGTATACCAACCGACTTGTGCTCCGCAGGCCGTGATGAAGAAGGCGTAGCATGAGAATATCCATCCTGCTTTGCTTTCGGGCACACCCTTGAGCTCATTCTGTAGCAGCCAGCCCTGAAGAACGGAAATGGTGTTGAGGATTCCCATCGGAGGTATCATGGCGCACCACGCGCCGACCACCACCATCCAGGCCTGGAACCCGCCTTCGGGATACTCGATATCGTCGTCGCGAGTATCATCGTCTATTCAATTTCATTAGAGCTCGCGCTCATGGGCTTGGAGGCCGAGAAGCATGAGTTGGCTCAGACTTACGTGTGTCCAATACGGTCTTTGGGGTTTGAAGTGTGGGCTGGGGTGCTTCGGGAAAAGCTTCGATGCTTGCGCGATCGTTCGAGGGCCGATGAGGCATTACAGGGCTGGAATTGGCTTGTTCTTCTGCTCTTAGTCCCTGTTCGTCGTTACGAGGTTCCTCCATGGTACTTGACTTGATGTTCGCATGCCCTCGTTCAAGAGAACAAAAAGCTTGGCTCTGAGTATTACTTGCACAAGGCAACCCCTATAAGGCGAGTCTTTCCAACGAGAGCACTATCAGGTATCAGTCAACTCAGGAGTCAGACACGACGAGGAAGACGATGCTGCCGTTCAACGTCTGTTGCGTAAAGCGTGCAATGGCTAGTTATTGAGGGATTTGGAGACCGCCAGACCGGGCGAAGTTCTTAAGAACCTGAGGGGTAAGCAGAACAGAACGCATCGACTGCGATCAGCGTGGGGATGCCCCCACCTTCTTATCCAGGCACTCAAGGGAATTAGTTACGAAATGTCACTAGAGCTTGCTGATAAGCCAGCCCCTATCTTAACAGTGACCGAACAATTAAAGAACAACATGTTAAGGCTGCAGGCGAGGACGCTTGGTGAGTTGATGTTGAACGATGCTTGGGGAAAATGCTTATTTTGAAGAAACGACAATATCTGGATGTTTCTACTTTAATAACATACAGTTGAAAGAAATTGCACCAGTGCCCTCTATGCATTTAATCTCCTATGTAAGTACGGAGTTGCGTGCACATGGCCAAACACAGAGAGAGCCCTTTCACATATTTAGTTCTGCTAGATCTATTCGTTGATATTTCATGCCTTCATTAAATAAAGACCTTGTGCAACTTTCTGCAACAGTCAAAGACCAAACGTGTGCGTGCCTTAGAGCACCCTAGCTGAATGACGACACGGCATGCGGGCGACCCCCCCCCTTTCGGCTACGAGTTACGTACATAAATGTGAGTATTTGGTCGACAACTAACTAATCATGTCGTCCAAACATGTTCCGGGTATCAAACGCCAATACAAGTCTACAAGAGTTGTCTAACCTTCCCCAAAGTCAAAGATATTCTCGATCTGGGAAACGAAGCTTCAACCCCGTTTTCCATCCGTCATTCTCAAGAGTAGGCCACGGCTATGGCCGGGCTCTCACAGCAACAAAAATCCCCACTTCCTCCAATCTCTAATGCTCGTCCTCTTCAACCCTCGATAGTGGTCATTTTTGATATGATCAACGACCCACGTGGCAAGATAAGGAAGCATTTTGGTAGCTCTAGACCGACTGCCAGCTTCCGAGATGACGCACGAAAGGCCGCAGGCGGCCTGGTTGTTCGCATGTCCCAAGGAAATCAACACAAATGTACGACTCTCTCGGATTCTCCGGGACAAAGTCATAATAAGGCGAAACACCAAAAGGCGGCCCAGTCAGTTTAGGCGGTATCCTCGCCGGCAATGGCGATGCCACCGGAAGTCGTCTCGATAACCTTGTATCCATCGGCGTTGGCAGTGCCCCGGGCAGCTTGGGAGTAGGCCTCGTCGCTCCTGTAAAGCAGTCAGCAATTATTGTCTGGAATGTACGCCACGATGGAAATCCTACCTGTCGCAAAGTACGTCGAGATCCTTGTCGCTGAGAATCTCGTGCTCTCCCGAGCGCTTGAAGATCTGGCCATCCTTCAACAGCAGAGACTTCAGCGTCTCCTTGTCCAGGTCCTCTTGAAGATCCACCTTCTGGCCCATGGTCTTGAACGAGCCCTTCTTGATGACCAGCTTCTCCAGGCGGCGTTTGGCATCGGCGCTCAGGAGAAGCTCCTCCTCAACAGTGCCCTTCGTGGCGAGTCGATAGACCATGACGGGACGGGTCTGACCGATGCGATGGCAGCGATCCTGAGCCTGGAGATCCTGCTGGGGATTCCAGTCACTGTCGAAGAGGATGACGGTGTCGGCACTTGCGAGGTTGATGCCCTGGCCGCCGGCGCGCGTCGAGAGCAAAAAGATCTTGAAGTCGGGGTTCTGATTGAACTCTTTAATCTGGTCACGCCGGCTCTCCTGGGAAACGGAACCATCTAGGCGGCAGGCGTTCCACTTGCGAAGCTCACAGTAGTCCTGGAGAATGTCGAGCTGGGTCTTGAACTGACTGAAGATGAGCACCTTGTGACCCCTGGCGAACAAGGTGGGGAGGAGCCGATCGAGCATGAGCATCTTGCCGGACGAGGTAACGATGCTCTCGTCAACCGGAGGGCTGCCTTCGTAGCTCCAAGGATCGAAGAAGTTGTGGGGGCTGTTGCACACGAGGCGAAGTTGCATGTCGGGGTTGCCAAGCTTCTTTGAACTCATCTCCTTCTTGGCATGCTCGAGAAGCTTGACTCGTTGCTGCTCTTCATCAGATAAGACAATGGCATTGTCGTCCTTGCTGCCCTGCTCAGCCTCATTCGCCAGTTTTGCTTCAAACTCGTCGTCGGAGAGCTTGTCGTCGTCGTCGGGATCGGAGTCAACGTAGCGGCGTCTGCCACGAGTGACTCGACCTCGAGTGGTGGTTGAAGGGGTCGACTGTCGAGACGACTTGGCGCTCTTCGGCTGCGGAGTCTCGGAGGTGGGCGCCTCTTTGCGCTTGGAACTGGCGCGAGAAGATGCCTTGGACAGAGTCTTGGACGCCGCCGTTGCAACGTCTTGGACCTTGCTGGATGAGCTTCTAGCTCGGTTCATCATAGCCGAGAATGCGTTGGTCTTCTTGGGCTCAGGCACCGCCTTCGACTCTGCTTTTCTAGGGCTGCTTCGGATGGGAATGTGTGCCTGTTTCGCAGGGGCAGCCTCCGACTTGACAGGCACGCTGAGGGCAGCAGTTAATCGTTCGACTACCTTGTTTTCCAAGTACGCACGGGTGTCAATCTTCTTATCGTTGATGGCGTTGTAGATGTCTGTCTGCTCCTTGGTCATCGGGGCGAAGAGGATGTACTCGCGCTTCTTGGGGAGGTGAGCGGCGACATCGGCCTTGACTCGACGCAGAAGAAGGGGTTGAAGAATGACGTGAATCTTTTTGATCAACTCTTGGTTCTCGCGGTCGGCGATGAAACCCTCGGTGCCTTCCTCGTCCTGTAAATCGTCAAAATTGAACCACTCTTCAAAGGCCTCCCAGTCTTTGAAAATGCCAGGTAAGAGGAAGTGGAGTAGAGCCCAGAGCTCCCGGAGGTTGTTCTGAAGAGGCGTGCCCGTGATGAGCATTCGGGTTGCCGAAGTAAAGTTCTCAAGCTCCTGGAACAGCTTGGATTCGAAGTTCTTCATGCGGTGGCCCTCGTCCTGAGAAGTGGTCAGCACACGGAGGTCCGGGAGCATGGCGTGGGCACAGGCTCTCACTCACAATGATGATGAAAGCCCATTTGAACTTTGCCAGAGTGGCTCGTTCTCTAAGAACCATCTCGTACGAGGTGCAGACTACTGGGAACTTTTTCGTGGGCACTCCATTCTTGATGTTCGGGTCCAGCTGCTCTTTTCTAATCTTGGCCCGCTGCTTGGCGTCTCCATGGAACAGCACGACGGGGATATCGGGGCACCACTTCTCGAACTCGTCCATCCAGTTGGACAGGGTGCTGAGGGGTGCGACGATCAAGTGAGGGCCCAAGTAGTTCTGTTCTCTGGTATGGGCGATGAGGGAAATGGTCTGAACCGTCTTGCCTGTGGAGAAGTAAGTCGCTAGGACGGAGGTTGAAGGAAGTGTGATCGGGCAAGCTGTGCAAGGGCGAGACACTCACCAAGACCCATCTCATCGGCAAGGATTCCGGACAGGCCCTGAAGGCAGATCTCAGCCATCCAGGTGAGACCCTCGAGTTGATAGTCACGCATTTCGCCGCCGGTCAGCAGCTTGGGCTGAGTAGCCATGTCCAACTTGTGATCTCCGAGTGTTTCGCCATCCAGGCTGGTGCCGACGCGGCCCAAGGCCTGCGTCTTGGTGCGAAGCATGTCACTGAAAGCCGCAGACCTGGCGAGGAGACCCTCCAGCTCCCTAGCGCGTCTCTGCCTCTCTTCCTTGCTCAGCTCATTCTTCTTCTTGCGGCGGTTCTTGGCGTTCTGTGCCTTCTTAGCCGCCTTCGTCTTTCTCTCATTGGCGGCGCGAGCCTTGGCCTCCTCTTCGACGATGCTCTTGAAAGCGGCATCAATGGGCTGAACACTGTCGTCCCTGGGAGGCGAAGAAGGGGCGCTGGTGTCTAGGCGTCTTCTGTTGGTGGACAGGACGGACTCGACCTCGGAAGTGGCGGAGGAGTCCATGGTGAGAGAGCGAGTGCGACGTTTGCGACACGAGCAAGCCTAGATAAGAACGTTCTTCTGCAATTTCTGGCAATGTAGCCCGTTGTCTCCCGTTGACCTGTTGCGAAAGCCAGCAGTGAGAAGAAAAGGAAGCGAAAAAGCAGTAGCAAAACGCGGCGAAAATCGATGATGATATTGCCACCAGCACGCTAAGATTAGTGGTTTGGGCTTGGTCTGTGTGCCTGCCTGTGCCCCTTGGAGGTAATGTGGGAAGCTTGAAAGATGCAATTGAGGAAAAAGAAAGGCCCAAGAAAAGAATTGGCCTTGATGGCAGACTGAAGTGACAAGATTGGCGGGTTGTGGCTAGCAGAGAAGTGCAAGTTAGGGGGGGAACTTGTCGGCGGTCGGCGGCGAATGATGGGCGTAAGGTGGGAAGGAGACGCAGGAACAGGCGGGCTTCAGCTGCTGGCGTAGGGGGCGCGACCCGCGGGGCAAAAAAGACCGGGGTGCGACGCGAAAGGAGGAAAAGAAAAGGCGGGATCACGTGGTTTCGTGTCGGCTTCAATTAAAGCCCCAGTCTTTTCTTTTTCTTACCTTTTTTTCTTCGTTTTTTTCTTTTTCTTTTGTTCCGAGTACGTCACTCGGATAGACATCGTCATCAAAGCACCAGACAAGATACGGACAAGATACGTATTCCGTCATTGAGTTACTAGGGGGATCAGGGCTGTCTTTTCTTATTTCTTCGGCTCAACTTCCTTTTTGTTTATTTTATGTTATTCTTTGGATGTTTTCAGGATAGATGTCGTTCGTCTTGTCAGTTCTGCCTGGAGTAGGTCCTGAGGAGGAGCGCCCGGCCGCTACTATGTCTGTTCATCTGCTATCAACACGCCCTAGAGAGGTGCAATTGTAGCCCTCGAGGTTTAGTAACCACAGAAGGTAGTAGTAACTGAAGTTGGCGCTGTTGTAGATTCATGAGTTTCATTATATCATTGCGTAGCTGAGTGTTAACATCTAATGCAATTTCATTCCTAAATTCCAATTTGCACCGCAACGGCTGTTAGAAGGGATAATACTGGGGAATGAGATGAACAAGCTCACCGAGGTCCACCGAATTGTCGCCCACTTGGGTGCCTCCTTGACCGAGAGAACCGCATGCCTGAGGCATGCATACACTTGAAATTGGCGTGGAGGGGCAGTCTTCCCTGTCCCTTCGCTCTGCTACCACTAGTACCCCGCAGTCACCTACTAAAATTTCCCATCTCAGACTCACACAACCGATGCTCTCCCCTCTGCGTGCCATCCGACCCATCTCCCGCAGCCTCTCCCCCTTCCGACTCGCAAGAATGGCCTCCAACACTACCTACACTCCCAACGAGGAGACCGAGATCCAGCAGTGGCTCACCACTGCCGCCCGCCTGCAGCAGACCGCCTCCGCCAACGACGCCTCCCCGATCCTCGACACCCTCAACTCCCACCTGAGCACCCGCACCACCCTCCTCGGCACCAAGCCCAGCAAGGCCGACACCGCCCTCTACTCCGCCGTCCGGCCCCTCGTCGCCGCCTGGTCCCCCGAGCAGCGCACCGGCGAGAAGGGCTACCCCCACATCGTCCGCCACCTCGACTTCGTCCAGAACTACCCCGCCTTCGCCGCCGATGTGAAGCCCGAGGAGAAGGTCCCCGTCCAGCTCGATGAGGTTCTCTACGTGAAGCCCCCCGTCGATGCCAAGGCCGAGAAGGAGCGCCTCAAGAAGGAGAAGGCCGCCGCTGCCGCCGCCGCCGGCGGTGACAAGACCGCCGCCATCCCCGACCGCACCAAGGACAACAAGGACAAGTCCGCCGGCGAAAAGGTCAAGGAGGCCGTCGTTGAGGCCAAGGACAAGGTCAAGGCCGTCGTTGCCGGTGGCGACGCGAAGCCCAAGAAGGAGAAGAAGGAAAAGGCCCCCAAGCCCCAGAAGGCCGCCGCCCCCGCCGCGCCCCTGTCCCCCGCCCTCATCGACCTCCGCGTCGGCCACATCCTCAAGGCCATCAAGCACCCGGAGGCTGACTCGCTCTATGTCTCCACCATCGCCGTCGGCGATGAGCCCAACGACGACACCACCGAGTACGAGGGCCAGGTCTGCCGCACCGTCTGCTCCGGCCTCAACGGCCTCGTGCCCCTCGAGTCCATGCAGGGCCGCAAGGTCGTCGTCGTCTGCAACCTGAAGCCCGTCAAGATGCGCGGCATCAAGTCTTGCGCCATGGTCCTCGCCGCCTCCCCCAAGCTCAAGGAGGGCGAGGTCGACGACCACAAGGGCCCCGTCGAGCTCGTCACGCCCCCCGCCGACGCAAAGGCCGGCGAGAGGGTCTACTTCGAGGGCTGGGAGGGAGAGCCCGAGGGTGTCCTGAACCCCAAGAAGAAGATCTGGGAGACCTTCCAGCCCGGCTTCACCACCACCGACGACCTGGCTGTCGCCTTCGACGCCGGCGTCGTCGAGGCCCTCGGCAAGCAGGGTGTCGGCAAGCTGGTGACCAAGTCTGGTGGCCTTTGCACAGTTCCCAGCCTGAAGGACGCCGTTGTGCGGTAATGGTAGTAAGAAAGAAAGACAGGAAATGAGAGAGATTAAGGCTCTTTTGATGTCTTTATTGTCAATGATGAAAAATGAAAGCTGAACGCAGAAGTGAGTTACTGGGTCATCAAAAGCTAGAAAAAATATCCCCCCCCGTTTGCATCTAATAAGCCTCATGTATGTGTTTGCTGTTGGGCCAGGCGTTTGTGACAATCATTCTTGTGCTGGTGCCCCTGGACTTGTTGCATTACCTCGTGAAGCGCACACCGACATTACCTTCCAAATGCAACAAGCCGCCATGTGTATGTTTGTTCTCCTTCCCGTCTTGGATCCCTTGAAGACACTCTCCGTCCATCTTACCTTGCCTTCCCTAAGATGCCTCCCCCGATCCTCTCCATCCGCAAACCACAAAAGTCAGAGGTTATCCCACACCAGGCCGCCCCCTCCCCACGACCCTTCAAAAGACATAAGAGCATTCATCGCCCACCATGGAAATCCCACAGCCGGTCCTCAAAGCCGTCGCCGTGGCCCTCTCGATCGGTATCCTCATCGAGCTTGTCGTCCTCGCGAACATCTCTAGCTGGTATCGCGAGAACCGCGTGGGCTGGAAGCCCGACACGGGTCGCCCCGTCGTCGACGACGACGACGACGACAATGACGGCGAGGCTCGCCAGGCGTCTCTCCCTTCCCAGCGAGACACTCGGATGCCGCCGGTAGACCACACGCTCTGAATACGCCCCGTGGTTCTTTCGGTCAGTCGTCAGCTTCGTCAGCTTCGCCCAGTCTCTTCGTCTTCCATCGGGACAGCGCTCCAATGCGCGGTACATGCTCCCATGAGACTCGATACCCGCGACAACTCTCGTCGTGAAGGAAGCACATGCCATTGCAAGTGAGCTGCTGGGTACGTGAAATTTTGGGATACGGACATGGCAACGGCTAAAGGACTGACGGCTGTATGAAATAGGACGCCTAAGTTTCTGAGTCGTTGAACGAACCTTCTACGAGCACGAGATACCTCCCCTTAAGTAGCAAGTTACGGGATACCATCACACAATCAAAAAGGACGAACCCTACCCCCTTTTTTGACGAAAATCTCCTCGCATAGTGACCAGGTGCTTTGTACATTTGCAATAACTTTTGAGCTCCATCCACCGTCTAGGGTATGACCACACGCGCGCGCACACGCCTCCCAACTGATAGGAAAATCTTACAGGACTCATGTCTACTTCTTGCCGGCCTTGCTGCTCGCCTTCTTCTTGACCGACGCCACGAGCCTGCTGAGCTCCTCGTCCTCCGCCTTCCTCTCCCCCTTGGACTTCTTGGCCTTCTTGCCCTCCCTCTCCGCGGGCGCCTCGTCGTCGTCGTCGCCGCCGCCTGCCTTCCTCTTCTTGCGGCCCTCCTCGAGCAGCTTCTGCATCGCCTCGGTGCCCTTGAACTTGGGGTTCGACGGGTCGATGGCGTACTCGTGGCTCTCGAACACGGCCTTGAAGCGGTCGTCGTCGACGTCCATCCGGAAATCCTCCTGCAAGCCGACGTTCTCGTCCCCGCCGGCCGCCGCCTTCTTGGCCGCCAGACGCTTGGCCGCCTTGCCCTTCTTCTTCTTGAGCTTCTCCGCCTTGAGAATCTCGTTCATGTCGAAATGGTCCAGATGCGCCGCCTGCTCGTTGTCGTTCTCGTCCGCCATCAGCAGCTGCAGCTGTGCCTTCTGCTCCGCCTTCTCCTTTTCCTCAGCTTCGCGTGCCGCGCGCTTCGCCAGGCGCTCTTCCTTGCGGACCGACGTCTTGGTCTTGGACGCCGCCACCGGCTCATCGGTCGTGAAGAAAGGGTCGTCGAAGCCGAGGTCCTCTCCCGCGTCGCCAACCTCTTCTTCCTCTGCGGGCTCTGCGACCTCTGTGGTCGCCGTGCCGCCCTCGCGTCTGGCGCGGGCTGCCTCGCGCTTCTTCTCCTTGCGCTCGCGTTCCTTGCGCTTATACTTCTCGATCGTCGTCTCCTCCTCCTCTGGCTTCTTGTCCTTCTTGCTTTCCGTCAGGGCGGGCGTGAATGTGATCTCCATCTCGCCGACAGGGCCGTCCTTGGACTTCTTCTTCTCCTCCTCGGCGCCCAACCCCAGGGCCTCTCTCATCTTCCGGCGGGCGAGCTCCTTCTTGGAGAGCTTGGGCTCGGCAGCCGCCTCCTCGTCCTCTTTCTTCTCCTCGTCTTCGAAGCCCGCGAACGAATCACCATCGTCCTCGCTGTCGCTGGCCAGGTACGCCTTCAGGTCGTTCTCCTCGAGCTGCGAGCGGCTACCGGTAAAGGCACGGTTGATGGAGGCTTTGCGCGCAGCGTCATCGGGGTTGATGTCCCATGTGAGCTTGACCTTGGAGTGTTGCAGGGCGTCGGTGGTGAACTCGACGGGCTTGTATCCCTCCGGCATCTTGTCGCATTCGTCTCTGGGCTCGTCGTCAAAGGTGACATCGTCGGGGATGAATCGCAGGTCGAGGAAGTTGGATGATGACTGGTACTCGGTGCCGTCGGTGGTCTCGTAGAGCTTCTGTGCCGTCGCCTTGTCGGAGACGGTCATGACGGCGTAGAAGTATCGCAGCCGGTCGAGCTGGTACTTGCGCAGCGCATCATGGTCAAAGTCCTCCGCGTCACCCTCCTCCAACAGCTCCTTCTTGATCGCCTCTTCCTCTGCTTCGCTGTCCTCGCTATCTTCGTCGGAACCATCCGACTTCTTGAAGATCTCCTTCGGAGGACCCTCCAGCTCCTCGCGCCCCATGCGCTCCTTGCCGAACTCGCTAGGGTACACCGATACCTTCTCGATGCGGCCGCCGGTGGAGGGCAAAAAGCTGGCGAAGAGAGCAAACAGATCTGCCGATTTGATGTTGTCCCAGTCAAGGTTGACAATCGCTATGCGGTTCGTGACTTCGCCATCCTCGACGTCGGCTTGCTCGTCGTGCAGGCGCGACATGGACGCTTTGGGGTCGGCCACGGCAGTGGTTTCTTCGTCCGACTCGTCGTCGTCCTCGGACTCGGACTCAGACTCGGACTCGGAGAAACCGCCACCACGCGCGGGATCGTACTTGGCGTTGGCCTTTGCCAGCTCGTGCTCCACCACGTCGTCGGCCTCGACCTCCATACCCTTGTCCTGCTCCTCCTCATCCTCCTCTTCACCATTCTCAGGCTCGTAGAGTCGCTGCAGAGCCTTCTTCTTGGTGTCGGACTTGGCTTTTCGGCCGTAACGATCCACTTTTGCGGTGCCTGTAAAAGAGTCGTCCTTCAGCATGCGGGAGAAGCGCTTGTCGATTGTCGTCTTGGTCTGCTTCTTGGACGGAAGGCGGAAGCGAGGGTCGGTCTCGAAATTCGAGAACCTAGAGTCGGCGATCTGGCCATTTTTGCCATTTTTGCTCGATTTTGAAGACATGGTTGCGATGTGGAATTGAAGGTTGCGGGATGATGCAAATCTTCGCCGTGTCGCATGCAACTGGAAAATGCTACTCGGCCGTGGGGGTCGATGAAAATTTAGTGGGGCACTCGAGATGTTCTGCCAGAAAAGCGGTCAGTTACTTTCTCGGTGAGATTCGGTGGGACGGTGGGGGTTTTCTTAGTAAGGAGGCACCTGCCGCGCCAGGTGCCTGCTCTTCTGTCAGCTGGTGCCAGCTGCGCTCCCACTGAGGAAGATGATGATGAAGCTATTCCCATCTGCAAGTTTATGAATACGCCTTTTGTTTTTTCTTCCTTGCACCTTCCTCTTGCGAATGGAAACTTGCTTCGCATGCCTTCCGTAAACACAAGCCTGAGTTTTTTTTCAACACTACCTATAAGAGCCAGCTCTTTTCTTAACCCACACACCCTTTTCAACTTCCACCAGACCACAACACAACAAGCTACCACAACAACAACAAGCTCCACTCTTTAGTTGCTCGATCACTTTCAGGTCTCACTTATCCCTTTCAGAACTCTCCATACTCACCGCAAATTTGCTCCAGCTACCCAAGCTCTTGCTCTTTCCTTGTTATCCCTCCACCCTCCCCTCCACCACCTCAAATTTCAAACCCTCTGTGGCCAAGTATCTTTTCTCCCTACTCTCACTTTTCTCATCAAGTCTAGAAATTCTTTTTCTAGAAAGCCCAGCTCTTGTCAACTTGAGTTGACGCTCTTGCCTTCGTCATGGATTTCCCACTCAAAGGCCACAAGGGCAAGAAGGCGACCCTTCCGCCTTGGTCGTCTTACCAACTATCAGAAGACAAACTCCAGAATGATTCGCACTCAGAAGCGCAGACCGCTTCTAACTTTCCTTCATACTCAAAAGAACGCAAGCCCGCCAACTTTTCTTCCCAGACTGAGGATGAACTTCTTCAACAGCAATTCATGAGTATGCATGATTTGTACGAGCCCAGTTGCCTTCCGCCAGTGCCCAACACTATGGAGGAAAACTCAGATCTCTTTGTCCATCAAGAGGTTGACAACAATGACAGCACCAAGAGAGAAGAGGAAGAAGACACAGAAATGATCTTGGCCAGCTCAAACACTATTGCGTCACCAGCTCATTCAACTGCAGCCACTGAACCTTCTGAGATTCTGACTAGAACAATGGACGCTGAAATCAGCCAGAGCGAGATGGATGATGAGGAAATTCAGGAAAGCATGGACGATGAACGGATGATGGACGCTGAAGACGATTCAGAGTACGAGGTTCAAGGACAGGCTCCAGGTACACAGCTCGCCGGAAAGAAAAGAAAGCGGGTGACATTTGCTGACGACAACACTACGAAAGATTCAGTCACACGACAAGCTCGTACAGCCCAAGAGTACACAGCCTTTCTCAGACAAAAGGCTGACAACAATCTGAAGAGGGACTTCATCCGTCAGATCCAGGTGAAGCGTAAGGCAGGTATCACTGACATTGTCTTACAGCCCCCCAAAGCGAAACGCCGGCGGCAGCGAAGAACGACGAACAACCACCTCAGCGACCTAGAAGAGCTTGGTTCTGTTGCCTTGCCTGAACTTGGAGCTATCCCGAACCCCAACCAGGCCAAGGTGTCGAGACAAGTGAGGATGCGGCAGATTGCGATGGCCACTACCGAAGGAGACAGTAACAGACACCTTGGGTCGCAGCGGGAGGACGCAAGACTGGGAATGAAGATCTGGGGCCGTGGGGCTGTCACTTGCGTTGGTGTCTCTGACTACTTGCTGAGGGGCATGAAGACGCCTGTTCGAGGATGGCAGTTACAGGCCTCGGCGCGCATGGTCATCAGAGAGAATGCCACAGAGCGACCCAACGGGGGCATCTTAGGAGACCAGATGGGGATGGGGAAAACCCTCACCAGTCTTCTGCTTATAGTAGGTTGTCCCCCCCTGCCCGAGGATATTCAAGCGGGCTGCGGTGGTACGCTGGTGGTTGTCCCCGGGCCCAATGTCCTGAAGGAATGGTCAGAGGCCATCACCAAGCATACCAGCGCCGTTCAGCCTGGAGACGTGCTGGTTTTCAAGAAGGGTTCCAATACCCTGGAGATCAGTCAGATCGCCGAGTACAAGATTGTGTAAGTCTTGCTTCGTTCGTTGCTCTACTTCAGCCACAGCCTCAACTGACCACTATTGCGTAGCATCACGACATATCAGGAGCTCCTCAAGTATCCATCGGGAAAGAAGATGGAGGCTCTGATCACGAAGCATGGCAAGGGAACGCAAGCGCTCCGAGCGGCCGTGAAGCAAATCGCCGGCCCCCTGTTCGACATTGAGTGGTACCGCGTTGTGTTTGACGAGCTTCATACCATCAAGAATTCGGAGACTCAGAGTAGGTCCGCCTGTGAGGCTTCTTCACACAGCTGCTGACCGACACCTTTAACAGCATTTCTTTCCTGCTACCAGTTGAACACCAAGAGAGTCTGGGGCCTCAGCGGAACTCCGCTGATCAACCAATGCAAAGGTGCGACCTCACTCACTGCCTCCCCCCCCCTTTGTTCTCACAGTCGCTAACCGGGAATTTCCAATCGCAGAGATCTATCCCTATGTGAAGCTTGTCCGGGTGGAGGGTATAGACACAAAGAAGGACTTCATCCGAATTTACAAGAAGGGAGTAAGTCTTGTGAACGCCTGATGGGAGCGACGTTTCTTAAAGCTGACCGAGTTGCAGCCCGATGCCGCCAGGAAGTTGGACGCGTTGATCAACCAGATCACAATCCGCCGGTAAGCTCGATTCGGATTTGATCACTAACTCCCCGCCCCTCGGAGTAGACTGACGAGATGATGGCATGGTAGGAACCATGAAGACGAATTCTTGGGAAAGCAAATGCTGGAGGGCATTCCCAACTTCGACGCCGAGATCCGTTGGGTCAACCTATCCGAGGAGGAACGACTCATCTATGAGTAAGTGGAACAGACCAGTCCTCGTCGGATCCTTAGTTTCTAATATCTTATCAAGTGCCATCACCGATCACTTCAAAAGCAAGGCGTCGATTGTCGCAATGGCCAACAAGAGACGAGCCATATCGCACCCCTATCTGCTGGAGAAGTCGTTCCTCGAAAAGATCGACTGCGCGGCCATCCGGACGTTGATCGACAGCCTCAAGGAAGTCGAGGGCAAGAGATGGGTCTATCACCAGATCGGAAGACGGACCAGCAGACAAGATCCGGACACCACCGCCTCTGCCAACGCCGTCGCCAACAGCAGCAGCAACACCCAGCAGCCCGACAGCGATGACGAAGAGGCCCCCGCTCTCACGCCCCAGGAAATCAGCTACGCCCCGATGAACCCTTTTGGCAAGTCCAGCTTTGGGGGCATGTTCTCCATGTCTCGCCTGCTTGAGGGTACGATTGCCGAGAAAGAGATTGTGGACATCAAATGCGGCATATGCAAGCAGAGGCAGCAAGCCGACCCCTGGCGCATCGATGAGGTACGAGAATCGCCTCCCCCCTCCCCAAAACTCTTTATCGCGCATCTTGTCCTCTCCCCTTAATGTTGTGAACCTTGAGGAAACTGTATGCTGAGTAGTCTCCAGTGCAACCACATCATCTGCGGTGCATGCTTCTACAAGAAGATGCTTAAACTGAAGAAATGCCCGACGTGCAAACACCCGTTGGACAAGCTCAGAATCGAACGGGTCCCGACCCTCAAGGCCATGGCTCAGGGGCACGTCTCGGAGGTGACGGAGGAGTCTGGCGACGAGGATTCGGACAACGAGGAGTCCGACAACGAGGATCCCAACGACGAGACCTTGGTCACCAACAATGCGACCAGCAGGCAGATAATTGCGGCGAAAAGCCGCAAGGTCCAGGAGAACCGCGAGAGGAAGAGGGTCATGCGGCGCAAGCACGGTGCCGACTACATCGACAACCTCCCTGTCCTCGATGATAACGATGCCATGTTTGTCAACATCAGCGTGAACTGGAACGGCGGCGTTCCTTGCCCCGGCACCAAGCTCACAGTCGCCAAGGAGATCATCCTTCAGTGGCAGATGGAGGCGCCCGAGGACAAGATCATCAGTACGTTCTGACTGTCTACTCCCCCTCCCTCATCCATCCGTGGTGATCACACTCTCGTCCGCGTTCCTGCAGCACTGACTTTTTATCTTGCCAGTCTTCATCGAGTTCATCAAGACCGCGGTCCTGCTGGGTGTTGTCCTGAACCTCGAGGGTATTCCGTTCGTGTACCTCAACGGCAAGCTCACCACAAAGGAGAAGATTGATGCGGTGGACGCGTTCAAAAATGACCCAAAGGTCAAGATTCTTGTAAGTCAGCCCCCTCCCTCCTGCTCCCCCAAGTACAACAAGCTGACACTGGCTTCCTCCTCGGCAAGATTGCCTCGATGAGAGTCGGCGGCCAGGCCCTCAACCTGACCTGCGCCAACCGGATCATCCAGATCGACTCGTGGTGGAACGAGTCTGCCGGCGACCAGGCCAACGGGCGCGTCAACCGCATGGGCCAGCTGAAGCCCTCGCACGCCGTTGCCATCAAGGCGCGCGACACCATCGATGAGTACATCACGGATCTGCAAGGCCGCAAGACGCAGGAGATAGAATACGTTATGCAGGACGACGGCCGAGTCACCGAGATGCTCAGCGACTTTGAGAGGATGGCCCTTACTGCCCCTATCGCGTGGGACGAGACCAAGCAGCGCTTGATCGAAGAGATTGAGGAGGAGAACGGTCCCGAGAGTGTTCGGGGCGTCCATTGATCTATGGACACAGCTCGCAGATCGGACGCGACAAGGACTGCTCAAGGCGGGGGAGTTTGCTATTGGGAAAGCGCGGCAGAGGCAGACAAAGCTGGGTAGGTCGTCTGGACATCTGCAAGGGCTCTTGGAGACACAGACTTTGAGGTTGCTCTCGCTACTGACTGCAGGGACATTGAGATCCTCTGGCTGGTGATAGGACGGTCAGGGTCTGGTCATGATGGAAGAAACCCTACCTCTCTCAACTTGGTCACTTAGATGGGAAAGGAGGCATGGCATGTAAGAATAGATAAAAAAGGCACCAAAAGAGACAACCATCTCACCAAACCCAAGCTCCGTGTGCATATGATGAACCAAGTGCCCATGGGAGTGTGCCTGCAACCAGTTGCTTAGCTATTGGGAAGAGGCTCTTTTAAACAAAGGACACAGACAGGAAGACTCTCTTCAGGGGTTCTTTTCACTTTCTTTTTTCTTCCCCCCCCCCCTCCCCCCTCTTCCCCTTTCGTGGCAGTCCTTTACCTGCCCTGTTGTGCTACCCTGCCACATCTGGCACCCCGGCGTCCCATCAAAATACTGCATGCACACCTGCAGAGGCTTCATGCAAGAGTCGAAGAAATAAAGGGAGAAGAAATGTAAGAAAAAGAAGACAGGAGACACCTGGCCCTAGGCCGTCATCTTCTTCAACATCACGTCAGATGTTCGACAGAGGGGTAACCAGAGGAAACATGGATACGACATCCCACCACACACAGTGCGACAGGCGCAGCCTCTTGTCTACAGAGTTGCATCATTCCAATCTACGCACCCGTATATCCTTCCTGGATTTATCACAGAAGCCTGAAGGGACCGGGACACGGCGCAGTTGAAAGGAGGAGGGGGTAAATAAGGAGCCGAGTTCGTGCTCGCGTGGCTCGGCCAACCATGACAAGCGAAAATAGCACCACCGGATCGCAATCGTGAGTTGGCGGGCACCTAGGAAACGCAATCTCACCACGCCAGGGGGTCGGTCACCTGTCTTCCAAGAGATGCTCCTGAATCTTGCTCAGCACACCCATGGGTTGGGGTTGCCGCAGGATCGACACAACCTGGCCGGGAACCGGCCCTCCACGCCAACCTTGTACGGGATCAACGACACGGGCCCTGCATATAGTACACTACTACCTACATCGTACACTACACCATATTACCCCTTGCCTATCTCCCTGAAAGCTCAGGGGTCGGGATTCCACCCGGGGCCCCCTTGGGTCTCTGGTGCGATTTGGGCTCTTTGCGCTCTTCTCCATCCCAGCGCTGTCCACCCGCAGACGGCATCCGCCCATTTTCTCCTTCCGTCAAATTGGAACTTGGATATTTGAAAATGGACGGGTATTCAACAGCCAGGGCCCCCTTTCTCCACGCCTGACGCCAACCGCGATACGTAACAAGCTCAACTTTTCTCATGACAGGCGCAGGTAGGCGCAGGCGGTACAAGGACTCTGGCACGGAAACAGCTTGCGAGAAGAAGCCTGACTCTCGCCGGAGTCGACTCCGTTGACGGACCATCGGATTCCGCGACGAAACGGGTGTGTGACACCACGAACGCCAGGTCTGCGAAGCGAGTCCTTCGGACTTGGAAACGGCCTTTTGTTCGCCTGAAAAGGAAAGCCCGAAATAACTTTCACTCTAACCTTTCCTCTCAGACAGCTGCTAAAAGTCAAGGTTTGGTTGAAGTGCTGACACGGGAGCTTGGGTACCGGGGTCATCGGTCTGTCGCGGGGGCGAGAGAGAGTTGGGAACTGAACGAGGAAGCGCCCGGGAGCTCTCTAAAGACGCACCAGCGTGAGAAGTGTTCAGACTGTTGGCATGGTCTTCTATTCTTGCGAATGACCATAGCGTTGATAACATTTCCGTACGGTAGTACATGCTGGTAGACCGGCTTTTGAGGATCTAGGTGGAGCCAAACGATCGGCATCTCGGTGCCTTAGGAGCCTTGGTCCTCTGAGGAGAATATCCACGGCAAAAGGGATTACCTTCATCTCCGGTGACGACATGCTAGCTGATACCAAAAAAGAGAAAACGAGTGGCGTGTAGTCTAGTGGGAGGTCCGCTGGCAATGGCTAATAGACTACCTGCCCTGCTGCGATCGCAACAAGCGCATTGCTGGCTCTAGCATCAAGGTCTTTGTCGAGGGCGTCACGCGCTTCACCCAGACATGGTGTTGAGGCGAAGGCCTGAGAGTACCGATAGCATAGTGGTTTTTAGTCTGCGCGTCACATCGTAAACCTAGCGCGCTTATGCCGGATGTAAAAGCGGTTAGGCTGCATGAGGTCCTCTGACGAACTCAATATGAAGGTCGCGGAGTGAACATCCCGTCACATTCGCAGAGCACCGTCACGGAAGCCTGACGGAGACGGTCATAGCTCCCACTGGATGCTGGGGAGGTTTGATGCTGGACCAGTACGAACCGGTTCGAGGAGTCTTGTTTCTCTGTTCCATCAAAGCCTTCCCGCGTCGCATGTCAATTTCCCAAACAAATGGCAGCTAGATTCAGTCGAAGCATTCGGGAAGATGAATCGGATAGAGGTACCGAGCGGAAGATACCGTGGGCCATGTCTGAGTCGCAGGTCTCTTCTGGGGTGTGAATGGAATGGACTCGATAGCACGAGACGTGAGCTAGACCGGCTCCTAATTCCCATTTTCCATTGAGATCGACAAACCCGCCAGAGTTACGAAGTTGGAAACATCGTATTGGCTGTTCGGGGGCCGCTCCGTCAAAAGGCCTTACCGCGGACAAAGAGACGGAAAAGCTCACGGAAGATAAGGTCCGTCGGCCGATGGCTGAGATGAAAGTGTACGTGTAACGGCTCTTCTAAAACGGGGTCAGAGAGCTCGCAACAAGTCAAAGAGCCGACTTGCTTCTGAGGTTTTGGGGAAGAACAGCATCCAAAAGTCAAGCTCCCAACGAGCCGTCCGTTCGCAGAGGTGACGGCTGTGCGTCGGCTCGGTTTCGGTTTTCTTTTGGGCAAGGTCGAGGCGGAGTTGGGGTGCACGAGCGGTGGAGATGCGGAGGTGGATGTGATGTGACGCCAACAATCGGTTCGGACGGATGGCCTTTTGCGGAGCCGAAACTACTTGGAGCTGGGAAATAGGAGAACCGGCGCCTGATGGACCATGGTGGCGCCAAGAGTCACCCACCGCCTTACGTGTGGGAGCAAGGGGGCAAGAGTCAGCAAACCAAGGAGGATGGGAGGATGGGTGTCTGTCGTGCGGTGCCTCGGCCAGTCCACCAAGCTATCCCCTTCCCCCTTTTGTCCATTTCAAAAATGACAGCTGCTGGATCGCGGTGTTGAAGAACGACGCAAGGTGACCCAAAGCGGATACTCACGGCGCGTTACAGACTTTCAGTTAGTGGACGCTGGTATTCGTGGGTGGTGGTGGTGGTGGTGGTGGGTGTGTGTGTGGTTGGGGAGCTGGTTCCCCAGGATAGAGACTGGATGAGATGACCACCTAGCTAGGATAGGAGGGGGAGGGGGACCCCGTCGAGGCGCTCACAAACGACAGTCAGTGCCCAAGTCCCGGTCCGAAGGTTAAGCTTTCGATCTCTAACTGGGGTGGCACGGCTCAAGCGTCGGTATCGAGACCGACGACCAATCACGAGTGGCGCGCAGGCGGGAGTTGGATCACCTTCGGCAGATGCCGATACGATGCGATGGGCTAATCGTGGATTTTGAGCTTGCTTGGCCGAACTGAGCAAGGGAGGAAAGGGGGAGAGCGGTTCGCCTGTGTTGGGTTCAGAAATTGGCATCAGGTCAGGTCCAAGAGCAGGGCAGCCAGAAGTTGCAAATGCCATGGCGATGCGGATACAGTACCAACCTTACTTGGTGTTGACGCCTGTTCCCTTGGGTAGCTTTATTAGCTGATGACGCGTATTGCCCAGCCGGCGGGCACTTGACGTTCGAGAGCTGGCTTGTTTTATTCGTCTGATTGTGTTTGAACTCGAGTGTTGAACGGGGGTTGAACGAGGGCTCGGACTCCCTTGTATTAGTGAAGGCGTGGACTCGTCGAGATGAGGGCCAAAAAGGACAGACCTCCTCCCTCCTTTGAGGGCGAGGGCATGCACGCACCTGGCATGTTTCTCCCGTCGAGCGGATCGCAGCAACAGCATCGCAACGTCGTACTGTCGATGCGGCCAGCCTGCTAGGACAGCCCCAAAGTCTCCCAGGTGCTGCCCTTCAAGGTGCAGCGTGGCCGGTCTGGTAGCTTGGAGATCAATAGCGCAAGCCATTCGTGTCTTGCGAGATGAGTGTTCCGGCGCACCGGGAAGGCGAGGCACGGAAACGAGACAATTGTGTGGGCATGGGCGTGGGCGTGGGCGTGGGCATGGAAGAGAGGGAGAGAGAGGGAGGGAGGGAGAGGGAGACGGTGGGTGACAGATGTCACCCGCCACGGGCCATGCATGGCTCCCAGGGCGTCGAGACGTGTCTTGCTTGCGTTTTCGATCTGGACTGGGCCAATCTTACATCAGACTCGACCCAATGGGAAATGAAATTAGGGGTCGTGTCTCCTGGTGGTGGCGATTGGGAACACGCAAAGGCCCAAAGGGGGAATGCTGTGCCGGGCAGCGCGATGCGAAAAAGAAAAATACGGACGTAGAGCTGTTCCCAACCACAGAGAGGCCGGGAGGGGGGGCGAGGCGATGGACGTGACGTCCCGTTCCGGTGACCGCATAGGGAGAGACGTCGCCGCCGCCGCCGCCGCCTTTCTTCCCGAGTCCTGGACTCATGGACATGGCCAAGGGTCTTTGGTTCCATATCGTAGACGGTCGTGGATGGCTGTGAACGAGGATTAATCGACCAATCGACCAATCATCCGACCCTTGGTTGGTGTCAAGTCTTTCAATGTCAAAAGGCACGATACATAACTAGGTAGGTAGGTAGGGAGGTAGGTACCTTGGGTAGGTAGGTAATAAGTAGTGATGTTTCGGTGTTCGTAACGTCAGTGCGTCGTCTGCTAAACGAGGTAGGCAGAGGCAGGCGGGCACCTACCTACCTACCTACCTACCTACCCGGTGAACAGCCAACTAAAAGTTGGCTGCTATTGTGGAAAACACAACGGGCGTACCTGTAAATTGTCATGAGAACCCCCCCTGGGAAAGGGGGCAAAAAGGAATTTAGGCTCTGAGCATGGACGCCCCCCCGCCAGCCCGGAGAGTCTCCCCAGCCCGGACAGCCCCAGAATCCAGCAGTAGTACTCGACCTCGACCTCATGGTAGCCCGTGCTTCGGACAACAGACGTTTGGCGCTTGGGCCAACGGACTGTGTCAGCCAATGACGGCGGAAAGACAGTGAGGAAGGCACGTAGGGTGCCCAGGTATCCGCACTACAGGTAGGTGTGGGCAAGCAGTAGCGGAACGAACAGGAGGCAGGTGCGTCCAATCCAATCCAGCAACTGGCCTGTGCGACAATCCACCATGGCAGTCGCGTCCCATCTCAAGTTCGCAACATCTACATTACGCAGTATGAATAACATCGGTACCTACCTACCTACCTACCGAGCTAAGGTGAGTAGTGTCCGGTCCGTAAATTCCTTTCCTTTCTAGGGACTCGAAAGGCTCCCCACCGCCTTAAGTAGCCCAGGTAACCTACCGGGCAAAATCAAGCCCTAGGTCACGGATGCATTGGCCCCGGGACGGAGCGAGCGGGTAAAAAACCAAAAAGGTTCAAGGCAGGGTTCAAGAGCGCCTGGCCACCTTGACCTGGTCACCTTGAATGATGCCTGACGTGGAGCATGCGCTTCAGTTGACGTCATGTCACTCATGTCAATCATGCCAGTCTGGTCGGGTCATGTCAGGCCATGCCCGGCCATGCCACAAGAAAACGATGGAGACAAGGGCGAAAAGAACCCCCAATAGCAAGAGTAGATGAGAGAGAGAGAGAGAGAGAAAAGGAAAAGAAGAGGCGGGAATAGAAATAAGAAAAAGAAAGAAAAAAAAACCAGGAGTGAGTGATACTGCGCGGCGTGACCTCTCTTTTTTGCCCGCGTGCCGCCTGCGTGCCGCCTGCTACTACCCTACCCCCTGCTACTTGCCCCCCTGCTCCACCGCCCGTCTGGAGTAACTACTATGTAAGGTACCTAGGTACCTAGGTACTTAGGCAGGTAGGTAGGTAGGTAGGTAGGTAGGTACCTGACAAGCGAGAGCTCCTGCCTTGCCTCAACTTCAGCTTCATCCTGCTGATTTCGCAGCACGTCTCGGCCATGTGTCTTCCGTAATTCCGTCTCCAGGTTGTCTGTCAGCTGCCCCCAGATACACAGCTACACAGCTACATAGCTACATAGATGGATACACAGAGACTCGGATGCACATAGACAGAGATGCACAGAGAGTATATGCATGGAGAACTCCGCGCGCACTCTCTCCTCAGCCCTCTCGACGCTTCCGTATGCCGCTTTCGTCCTACTCCTCGGCGACGTTGTTATCCATCAAAACGCCCAAAACGTCCGTCCCCGTCCTACCCTATAGGCCCAGGTAACGCCCACGTCACTCACCCAGCAAGTCGATGGGGGAAAATACCTCCCGGCGCCGAATCTAAATCCGGTCTTGCGAACTTGTCCAAGCCACACCACCCAAGTCTAATCATGCCCGACAAATCATGCTCGCTACTCCTGCGCTCCCGCTCCTCCACCATTGACTCATTCCTCCGAGCTCACACTTTATCCCGCCGGCAATGCACTTTATGCAAGAGGCACACATAACCTTATCCCACACACTCTTGCCAACAACAAAGCACTTACCGTTTGTTCTGTGCCCTTCATACCTACCTAGCTTTTTTTCATAGCAGGCGGCCAAAGGAGAAACGGCCATCTCTGATTAGATCGTGGACCCATCTCAACACGGCCAACTACCCGTGTCGCTACTGGACACAGTGGACACAGTGGACACAGACACAGGCAAAAGCTCGACAAACAGGAGTTCAACAAACAACGACAGCCGCTTCAGAGACCCAAGAAAGGTCTGTCGCATCCGCATCCGCAGATGGCTTAGCTGGCCAAGGGAAGATCCGCCAACAACAGCCTCCCGCCTCTGGTCACCAAACGAGCAGTCCAGATTCGTATTGCTGTATGCTCCATGCCATATCCTCCATCTGTATTTGTATCCGTACAGCAAACACCTCGGTCTTCATGTGCCCCTGGCCAGCTCGACCAGGCACCGCCTGCGAGCCCCGACATTTATCTGTACGAACGGACGGACACTCTCCCTTCCCTTCACCGCATCCGGTGCCGTGCCCACACATTACCTACCAACTGTCGCCTTGATTCCCTCGACTCCCAGCCAAGGCACACTCTTGGTGGCGCTGGTGCTATCGCTGTCCGTCACTTGTCACGGCTCGCCAAGTCTGATCACTGGGTTTGTGATTTATCCAAACGCTGTCGATGTTGCCGACACCCAACCGGCAGCATCTGCACTGCACTGCACCGCACCGCACTTGTGCCTTGTCAATCGCTGTATCCTGCATTGGACGGCACAAGCCCTGTCGGCACACCTCCGGTCCCGTGCACCTCAGCATGTCGCGACTTGTAGCATACACTGGACGATGTATACCGTCATGTTCGATCATCGGTTTAGTTGTTGCGACCTCGCTCGCCCTCGCCCTCGCCCTCACCCTCAACAATAGTGACTGTAGCCTACGATGCGATGTTTAATCCCCCCGGAAGGAAAAAAAAAAAAAGATTGCACAATCGGGGGGCCAGCACAGCAGCATATTTGGTTGCTTTTGTTATTTGGCGCCTTGGGGGCCAGATTACACCAGCAGACCAGCCTGACTGCCCACCCCCTTGGAGTCCTGTCTTCTCGGTTGGCAAACACCCCTGTGCTGCATGCTGTCCAACAAGTGGTTGACTCTCTCCTGTCTCTCGCCTAAGTGCTAAGTGTCACCGACTCGATCATTGGGACTAGCACTTGACGACTCGACGCTCGACACCCCTCCACCCCCTGGCCAAGAGAGAACTTGACCGCCAACCACCTACAGTCTCTCTTTTTCTCTCTTTCTCTGCTTCTCCCTCTGGTGACACTTTCAGCCAGGCCGAACCAAGCCAAACTTGATGCGCGCTCGCGCGCTAGGCAAACACCCCATTCCGCTCACAGACGCCCCCCATCACAAGATCGACGCACAAACACTTACACACACACACACCGCACCGGATGCCTGTTGCACTCACCGCCGCTTATTGGCCGACCCAGCTTCCGCCCAAAAGCCTCAAACCACGACGCTTACAGCCTGTCTTGCTTTTTTCTGAGCGCCTCCGCCTCCCGACTCTCCTATTCGCGTTCAATTGTCTCGCCTGCGTCCGTCCCTTTTTAAACTTCTGTCGCCCTTTCCTGAGCGGCAATCTGATGCCAGGCGGAGAACGGACCTCATCTCCACGCACCACTGCACCCCCCCCCCCCCCCCTCTAAGACCTGAAGACTCGCCAAACGAAGGGCTTACATGCGCTGTCATCTCTTATAACTCCCATCTCCCCTACACCGCGCCCTGTATGCGTACAATACGTCTCCCCCTCCCCACTGGACGCCAAAAGAGATATCTCTGCAATCGTCAATCGATCTCAGCTATCTCGACAAACATTACCGGCTCAAATCCGATCCCCGATTTGCACCCCGTGATCAGCAGCACCCAGACTCAACGTTCGAACAAAGTGAAGGCTGCTTTCGGCACTTCGGAAACAAGATACACTTCTCCTTCCATCAGCGCAGCTCCCAGTTGCGCCCAATCATTGCCTTGTTCTTGTAGAGGCTTGGTCGATCACCGTCAACCTGGGTCATCCCGAAGCGACCTTTACACACTGGAGGATAGCCGAGTGACGGATAAAACAGGAGCGCGGCCCAGCGGAACCAAGTCGGTCAGAAAGAGAAGGGTTTGGAGACAGCCCCGAGGATCCAAGCTCGTATCCCCTCGACCTCGAGACATCTTCACCAATAGGTCCATCACTGGCCACAACCATTCGTCCCTCTCGATCACCATGAGGAATCCGAAGCCTCCCACGTGAACAGACTCCTTTACATCATTTCCCAGCCCTGACTGGCGACCAGGGAACCATAGCCGTCATGGCACCGTGGCCTCAGGATACTGACGCATTGCATTCGCCTGCTGCATCTTTTCCGGACGTCATCGTTGCCCGCGTGATCCCGGCTTACGACCGCATCCCCAACGGTCTGACTGACCAGCAATGGACAATCATTCAATCTACGTCGCTAGCAGTCGCCGCCTTGAGCTTCGCATCTGTCACTCTCGCCTTCTATTGGTTTTCTCGCATGAGGCGAAGCTTTAGACATGAGTAAGTGGACTCTGCCCTCATGGTTCACCGGCTTGTATTCAAGTCTCGAAAAACTGTGGATAGTCTCAGATCCAGTACTGGACCCGTGTTTGTCTTTCCTGGTGCAGGAATCTCTACTGACACTGAGAACCACTTAGTCTTATCATGCTGCTCATGTCGAGCGACATGCTCAAGTCCTTATGGTTCATCATATTTCCCATCGTCGACTTCAAGACCGGGTCGGTTGCATCAGAATCATCTTTCTGCCAAGCGAGCGGCTTCTTCCTCGCTGTCGGCATAGAGGCGTCTGACATCGCTGTTGTTCTCATCGCCCTCCACACCGCCATCTACATCTTCCGCCCGCGACACTCCGGACGCCAGAGCGGCCTCTATCCACACCGCCGTCTTGCGTTCAGCGCTTTTGCCCTCTTCCCGCTTTTGATGGCTTCTCTAGCCTTCATCAGCTGGCCCGGCTATGTGAACAATGGCGAGTACTGTTACTTACCAGTCCGTCCCGAGTGGCCGAGGCTTGCCCTCAGCTGGGTCCCCCGCTACATGATACTCCTCACCATTGTTGCGCTGTATGCCTACATCTACATATACGTCACGCTACGCATGCGGCGATTCGGTCGCCTCAGCGCCATGAGACGCGCGAGCGCAACACAAATACCGGATGACGGACACTGGGCTCACATCCCCTCGGTGCCCGCTACCCCTACGTCTCGTCGTGGATCTGAGACCTCGATGGAGGACGCAGACCGGCACCGTACCTCATCCACCGCCACCACGATGACGGCCGAGATCGAGCTCTTGCACAATCGCCAAAAGATATCGTGGAACTGGCCGACGTACGGCGCTGACGACGACAGCCGGATCCCTGTACAGGAGGAGGTGCTTTCGCCTCGTGCGTTGGAACCTAGCGGCAGTCCCCTCTCAGCAACTTTCGGTCCTATCTCGCCACCCCCCCAGAGCTATATTCGCCGCGACACCGTCGACCTGAGTCCGCCCGACCGTCACTACCACCAACAACAAACCAGCTTCAGCTCGCACTGGCAGCCACTGAATAGCCCGACAAGTGCCCGCGCCAAATCACTGGCCAACAGTTGGTCAATACTACGCCGAGGCACATCCCTCGACTCGGACCCCGAACACAACGCAACCCCCTTCCTCTTCCACCCGACCATGGACGGCACTGGTATGGCAAAAACACGCGACAAGATTCGCCGCCAACTGCGACTGCTTTTTGTATACCCGCTTGTGTACATCTTGATCTGGGCGGTCCCCTTTGTCGCGCATGTCATGCGCTGGGACAGCCCAGAGGAGACCGGCCCCTTTGCGGTTGTCTTATTATCACTGGTGAGCCTTTCGATACAAGGCCTCGTGAATTCATGTCTGTTCTGCGCCGTTGAGAAGCCTTGGATCGATAGGAAGGCAAAGTACAGGAGAGCACCGTCAAAGACGCGTCAAGATAAGGATGAAAACCGGTACCGGACCGGTCATCGGAGGATATCATCATTTTAGCGGAGTTGCTTTTCCCTTTTTTTTTTTCTTTCCTTTTTTTTCCGCCTTGATACCATATGAATTGAATGACCACTTTCTTGATTACTTGCACTGGGCATCTCGACTGTTTGTGTATCCGCAACGTGAACAGTCGATGCAGTGAGTTCTCCCACCGATGACTTGACCGGTGACTTGAAGGTAAGGCCAGGTAGGTAGGTAGACGCCACCCACCTGGAGATTCAGGAGCGCTGTCGGCCCGTCGGCCCACCCCGCCCGGCGCAGTGGATACACGCCCGGTGCCGGACATACGTCAGGCTCTGGAGGTCCCCACGTCAGCGCCGTCGGACAAATGAGGCCGAAGACCCTGCGAATGGCGCCGCCGAGGTGTTCCGATATGATGTTGGTGAGACGTCGTCGTCCTGGCCAGCTGCGTGGTTGCCAACACGGGAGGCACATGTCGCTTTTCGCCGACCGGGCCGTAAATAGAGCATGTGAGCTCCTGCTTGGTAAAGGAAACTTGTTATTGATGGCTCCTTGTCGGGCGGCCCGGGGGTCGTTCTCCTTCCCCCCACCCCCCTTGGTTTTGGAGTAGTAGTGACAATACACATACGACGCAACACGAAGCGCATGCATGTCGCGGGAGGTTGAGTGAATGCAAAAACGGTCTGATTTGGGCGGTGTCTATTATCTATATTTCTCATCCTCTTCCCCTTCTCCCCCTCCCTCTGTCTCTCTCTCTCTCCGTGTCTCCTTGTGATGCACGATTTTCCGCAAGAGTCGAGAAAGATGATGCCTTGGATAGCGTGAAATGCCGGGGAAACTGATGCGCATGCCATCCAATCCTCCCAAGTGTCTCCTCAAACGCATGCAGTCTTCCAATCCATGCGTCTCTGCTGGGGGCAATTCAACGTGCCCCTTCTCAACGACGCGCCGCTATATTGCTCAGATGCACACCGTCCATTTCTATCCAGCGCGCTGGACAAGTATCCAGTTCGTCGAAAATGTGCAAGAAGGATGGAAATAGCAAAAAGAAAGAAAAATGAAAAGAAGAAAATTAGTATGGCAAGAACGGCTGTGGCCCTGGGCGCTCGTCCATGTGGTAAAGCGTCGGCATGCCTCGTTGCTGCCTCCGTGACGTTGCTGAGCTTGCCCCGCCAGCCCATATAATCTTTGTTGTTTTTTCTTCCTAGATCATGTGAGAAATAGGCGTGGAGCCATTCCCGAGTTGACGTGGAGTTTCTGTGTCTGATCGAACCGGTGCGACTACTAGTCGTCCCCTTCGTCATCCTCATACTCTATCACGCCGTCGGGGACAACGAGGTCTTCCAGATCTTCCTCCTCCTCCTCTGCGTCACTTCGAAGGTCGTCTTCGTCATCCTCATCATCATCGTCGTCGTAGTCAGAGACGACATGCATGACGCCGTCTCTCATCGTGAGTCTGCCCAAGAGGCTGGCGATCTCCTCCACGTTGATCTTGGGCACCCTGGCCATGTCATCCTGAAGGACCGCATCGATATCGAGGATCTTGTGGACCTGCATTTGCAACATTCGTTCTTCGATGGGCGTATTGACGATGAAGCGCACAAAGTGGGTTTCCTTGATCTGGCCGATGCGGAAGACGCGGGCAAACGCCTGCTGCTCGACGCCATGATTCCACCAGAGTTCCATGAGAATGACTCGGTTTCCACGCGTGAGATTGAGACATTGCCCCCCTGCGCGCAGCGATACAATAAGTACCTTGACCTTGTCGCCGTTCTGGAACTCGTCGACGGCCTTGTTGCGCTGCTCCGTGTTCTGCTTGCCGCTGAGGTAGGCAAAGCAGATGCCTTCCGACTCCAGCATGCGGCCAATGATCTTCATGACAACGTTGAACTGACTAAAGACTGGTAATGACTTTGTCAGGAGATTTTCAGGAACAAAAACAGATAAGAGCAAACGTACTGATGATCTTGTCGTCAGGAGCTTCCGCCTGCCATCTCAGGACGGTCTCCTTGAGCGCCGTCATCTTGGCGCTGGGAGTGACAGGCAAATCGGGCCGCTTGTCGCTGAGCTGCAAGAACCTGATGGGCTTCTTGTCCTTTTTCTCGTCTTCCGTATGTTGAAACTTGTTGTAGTCGAACCCCCGCGAGTATTCCTTTTCATCGACGTCACCTCGCGGCATGCCGGCATCGTTTACGACGTCGTCGTTGTCGTTGAAGGCTTGATAGGACTTTGGGACGCCAATAATTCTGCGGCACTTGGGGCAATTTCTTCCCTTATGGACTGTTAGCATGGGTTACAAAGTGTTCATTCCAGATACATACCTTCTGAGCTAAATGGGCCACTGCGCAGTTACCGCAAAAGATGCAACCGCACTGGTTGTGTTAGTGACTCAATAGTTCCGGACCCAAACGAGGATTACATATGACTTACCCGTCCCTTGACTGGAACGACCGCCGGTCGAGCCTCGCATGCAACGCACACGGCAGTCTCAAGCTCCTTCAACCTTTCGAGATACTCTAGCTGCTTCACCATGTCGAAGAACAAACCAAAGTTGCTCCGACCGAAAGGCTGAAGCGGTGGTTCCTCGTGTTCGGCGATTGGAGCTGTGTCGTCGTCGCTGACTTTGTCCTCTTCACCAGGATTTCTGTAGGTCTGCGGAACCATGCCATCCTCGTCTTCTTCCACCTCATCCTGGCTATTCACCTCGTCGGGATCATTGCCGATGGCCATCATGTTGTCGTTTTCCACAATGGCTTCTTGATTGTCGCTCGGTTGCGCCTCATTTTGGTCGTCTGAAAGACGAATTCGGCTGTATTGTGCCTCCAAAACCTCCTTGCGGTCACTTTGCAATTGATCTTGTCGCCGTTTCTCTGCTGCTTCGAAAACCTCATGCATACGTTGATCCGGTATTTGGTGCCTCTTAGTCCACGGGCCAATTTGGCTGTAGACGGTGGCACGACCCCTGAGCGCCTCCAGTCTTTCCTTGGTGATTTGCAAGTCTTTCAGAGAGAAATACTCTCCCATCATGCCCTCGAGCAAGTAAGGATGAGTTGCGGCCTGTCGAAGGCGGAGCAGCATGACCAGATAGCATCTGATTTGACTGGCAGCACTACCGTCTTCGAAATCCTGGTTGAGCTTGCGTCTAAAGCATCTCTCCATCATACTGTCACGAGTCAGATTGACTAAAATTGTCCAAACAAGGCGCGTAAACCCATCTTACCGGAAGACTACTGTCTCTTCAGCCGACAGCATCAGGTACTGGTGCGTGGGGTGCGTATTCGGCAGATCCAAGATTGGCTGGCCAAGGAAGAAGTCGCCTTGGGTCCTATAAAGTTCGTCAGTTTCCGTTACTAAGCCCCTAGTGATAGACTTCTACTTTCTGTACATGACTTCGTGTATAACCTTGTTGTGTTTCTTTCGACCTTTTTCCTACCAGGAGTCAACAACTTCAACTTTAACGACGAACAGTGACCTTACGCCATCTCGATACTCCTGAAGATACTCAGTAAAGTCATCAATGCCATCGTATTTGATGAACTTCAAATATGAGAAAAATTCTGAGATGTGTTAGCAAAGTTCTGCAGAAGTGCTGAGATGGTAAACTTACCATCGCCACCGTTGATGAGGGGCGTTCCGCTCACCGCCCAACGGTGCTTGGCCTTCAGCTCATAGCACGCAAATGCCGCTTTGTTTCCCTCGCTGTCAGCACGACCAAGTACACAAACACGACATGAACCAGACTTACAGTGCGTCAAATGGTTCTTGATGGAATGGGCCTCATCGAGAACAACTCGATGCCACTCGATGCGGTGAAGGTCGCCCGTCTTCTCCTCCACCCACTCGTCATACTTCACTTGATCTGTAAGCTGGTTCCTCTTTCCCTCTCTGTCCTTGACCGAAGGAATGCTATCTCTGAGCTGATGGTAGCTTGCGAAACTTGCAAGCAGTCAGTCCTATCAACTCAACAAGTCTCCCGTGGTGGATGCAAGTGACTTACACAATGTTGAAGGATGCCAGGAGGTCAATATCCATCTTGTTGCCGGCCTTGAAGTGCACAATGTTTTTCGCAAATTTCTTGTCGCAGTGCTTTTTGACCTCGGACATCCATTGGCCAATCATTTGCCCCGACGGACAAATCACCAATGTTGCTCCTTTACCGGCATCCTTGAGGCTCTCCGAGGCCTGGTTGCCCACGATGCAGGAAAGTGTCTCAATCGTCTTCCCAAGACCCATCGCATCGGCCAAGATGCCCCCTCTTGGCATGTTTGGCGTTTCTCTCAACTCTCGACCGAGCATCCAAGCGCCGACAATGAGCTGGTGATTCATCATCGGGGTGTTCAGACCTCTGACTTGCCATAGGCCGTTCATGCATCGAACGGCACGATAGCCCCAAGACTTCGTAGCCTCTGAAAGCTCAAACCTCTGAAAGTTTAGAAGTTTGGGATGGAAGTACTCCGGCGCAGCTTCCCTCATCTGCTTCAACTGGTCTTCTTTTCTAGTTGCCGTGATAGTCGGTGCAGCAGGCAAGTCACCCCGGTCTGCTCGGTCCTGGATGGCATCGCGCTGCTGGAACACGGCATCGATTTGACGTTCAATCTCTTCGTCGTGAGGGTCACTGCCGGTGTTCTGCGAAGCCTTTGCTTTTTTGGCCTTGTTCGAGCTGCTGTTGTTGTAGATTCCCTTTCGCTTGAGGCCTTTGGCCTCTCTTTCTCGGTCATCCTCCTCTCTCCGTGCCCAATACTCTGCAGCGGTCTTGACACGAGGTTTTCTCTTCTGCTTCGGTTTCTTTTTGGTTTCTTCACCAGATGCTGGTTGATGATTGTCGGAAGCAGGCGAGACGTTGCTGGTGGATGCCGTTGCGTTGCCGTTGGTATGGGCCAAAGTTCGCGCTTGACTGAGCTGAGTGATGACCGATACCATCTCGGAAACTTCGTCGTTGCTTAGAGCACCTTGTACTGCTTTCGATTGAAGCTCACTAAACCTTGCCTCAAGTGCTTCGATGTCTGACTGGCTGCTCAAAGCAGGGAGAGCGGGATTGATAGGGTCCACGGGCTCCTTCTTGATTGCTGGCTCCATCTTGATTACGGGCTCCTTCTCAGGAATGCCAGTAAGATCGATGATGAACCGCTGGGGAAGAGACCATTGCTTCTGAGCTTTAAGAGAGGCATCCGCATGTTCGATGACCATGAAGTCGCCGTCATCCTCATTATCAGATTCGGACTTGACCTTCGTGATGTTGTTCGTGGACAGGGATCCATCGACCTGTTCTCCTTCTGCAACAAAAAGCTCGCGCGACGCAGTAGACAGAGATGTGCGAGTAGCGGGCTCGATGTTGCCTGGCCCATGGTCGCCACGCATCTGGTTGATCGTGTCTTCGACCGACTCATCGAACAGGTCGGGTACTTGAGCCTGGTTGTGCTTTGCTCTTCTCCGGGCATCCAAGCCCTGCAAATCATCGCCATCTGACTCATCATCCTCCGCGAAAAAGGAAGGTCCGTTCGGCCGACGAACAGGCTTCTCTTGAGCATCGGCACTCGGAGGCAATGACATGGTGAGCGGTGGGTGTGTCGGCAGAGAGACTGGTCTTAAGGGACAATGCTTGGGTGTTGCTGAGTAGTCACTTGAAGTAATGAGGTCAGTGATGAATCTCTATCAGTAGAGGTTAGAGAGGTGGAGAGGAAGAGGAAGAGAGTGATCAATCCGGCTGGATTTACAAGAGAATGGCTTGAGGGAACTGGGAGGGAGTTGACGAGAAAACGGGGCGGCCGGGTGTGAATGATTAGCTCCGAGGAGAGCAGAAATACTAACGGGAAAGAAGGACCAGGAGGTATCGAAAGAAGCTGCCACGGAGGCAGGAAGAAGGCAGGAAGCCTTACAGAAAAGAAGACCTGTGAAGGACAAAATAAGCGTCGAGTAAGAGTTGAGAAAAGGCAATGGTGGTAGATGACGGAGGTTGACGAGATGGTGAGTAACGGGGGAGACGAGGACGAGGGCAGAAAGAGTACGAAGGGAAAGCTATGAGAAAGTATGACGATGAGGCGTAGGATGGGCGGTTGTGCTGAGTGATTGGTTGAGTGCTCTCAGTCGCGAGAGGGAGAGGGAGAGATTTGGTTGTGTGTGAAAAGAAAGAAGAGATGAGTGAGATCTCAGGCGCCGTTTTATCTGCAGTATTCAGAAGGATAAGTGCAGACAGAGTAGGTAGATGTCAAAAACGGAACGAGGAATGGGATGTGGACGCGAAGAAGGAAGGAAGGTGCATTGCAAGTTGAGTCGTGCCTTCTGTATCAAAATTCAGGTGGATGTGAGAAAAAGGCGGCAGAAGAGCCTTTGGGTCGAATTAGTTGGTTCGTGATGAATTGCCTCACAGCAGATGATGGGAGTCTCTTTGAATGAGGACAACTCAAAATGAGGACGATGGAAATGTCACATTACGAAAAGCCACAAACTCAAGGTTAACGCAAGAAGTTGACAGGTAAAAAGACTTGTGTCCAAAACAATCGCTGGTCTATTTGGCTACATGATGAGAAAAACAAAACAACAAGGACGCCTCATTCTCGGAGGAAACGCAGGAAACCACGGGCAATGTTGACGCCGTCATGCTCGATATTCGCGCGGTTGATGGCGTCGGTAAAGGTCTCGTCGTCAAAGATGCCCGCCTTGTGGCGGACGTTGAGGATCTCGCTGACGATGGGCCCCGTGAACTCCGGGTGGCCCTGGACCGTGATGAACTTCTTGGGCGAGTAGAAGCCCTGGACGGGGCACAGCTCCGTGTAGGCGAGGGACTCAGCGCTGGGCGGGTTCGCCGTGACGACGTCCCGGTGCATTTGGTGGATGCGCTGGTGTGTCTACGTTAGCTCTTTGTGCGATTGCCGGAGGTTGACCAGGCAAAGGCGTCTTACCATCTTGTCCAGCTGGAAGATCTCCTTGCCCTTGGGCGTGAGGTTGACGTCGACCACGGCCACCTCCCAGCCCAGGTCGCTGCGCTTGACCTCGACGCCCAACGCGCGGCCGACGATCTGGTGGCCGAAGCAGACGCCGATGACCCGTACGCGACCGCTGTCGATGCACCGCTTGGTGAAGTCGACGAGCTTCAGAATCCACGGGTCGTTATCGAATGAGTTGTGCTTGCTGCCGGAAATGAGAATGGCGTCGACAGAATCCAGTTCTGGGTAGACGGCGTCATCGCCCACGGCGTGGTACACCGAGAGGTCGACGATGCTGTCGAGCGGCGCGGGCGGGTCATCGGCAAGGGCGGCGGTGCGGAGGAGTGCTGTGAAGACGCCGCCGTAGCCGCCGTACTCGGCGTTGGTCTGCGGCTGCGGCGTGTCGGCCTCGAGAATTGCCAGGCGGATGCGTGGTGGTTGAGAGCCCATCTTGGAGTGTGATGCCTGGCACTGGTGTCTGTGTTGGTGTTGGGGTATATGGTGTATGATGTACGATGAGTGAAGATGAGATCCGAGACAAGATCGAGACTGAGACTGGTGATATCTGAATATGTACAATGAGGAGGATAGCAAGGCAGAGATGACAAAGGATGAGTGAGAGAGGACCTCGTGACAAAGCAAAGCACAGCAACCCTGCTGAAAGTGACAGGTGGTTGCCGGCGCCCCGACCGCGGTCCGCGATGGTGGGGGGCGCTCGCGGGTCGCGGTTGAGTCAGTTGCCCCGCGATTCAGGGCGCCGCCACTCACTGGCAGATGGCCGATAGCGGGGTGGGCTGGACCGCGATAAGGAGACCGCGCCTGCGATAAGAGGTGTGTTTTGTAAGAAACGGCCGATAAGCCGATAAGAAACCTCGGCCGATGCCATCTGTAAAGTCAATTGTACCCCGTACCGCTCTGCCTGTCGTCCGTCCCGTCTGTGCTTTGTGCGACTCTCCGACGTCATCCCACCAAGCACCTTCAGATTCCACCTATCCCCCCCCGGCGCGCTTCGATACTGAGATACAGCAATCCCGGCGGCAACCCGCATGTGCCTAATGTCCCCGTCCATGCATTGTTAACCTACCAAGGCCCTTCCCCCAAGATATCCGCTCAAAACTCCCGATGCCCCCCAGGGTCTCCCTCGGCGCCTTTCTCGCCAACGCGAGATCGGCCCTGACCGCGCCCACCGCCCAACGAGCAAGCCCCTTGACCCTCGTCGTGGGCAACGAGTCCGCAGGTACGAGAGACGCCTCCAAAGCCTCGACTTGCGACGCAACCAACGGCGGGAAACGCTGACTCGCTCCCTCCCCTTCTTCCCCCTTTCTAAAGACCTCGATTCCCTCTGCTCCGCCGTCGTCTACGCCTACCTACGCACCCACGCCCCGCCGCACACGCTGCACATCCCCATCTCGAACCTCCCCCGCGATGACCTCAAGCTGCGGCCCGAGATGACTGCCGCCCTGGCCCACGCCCGGCTGCGGCCGAGCGACCTCCTCACCCTCGACGAGCTCCCCGCCGACCTCGCCGCCGAGGACACGCGGTGGGTGCTCGTCGACCACAACGCCCTCACCGGCGACCTCGCGACCAAGTACGCTGGCAGCGTCGTGGGCTGCGTCGACCACCACGCCGAAGAGGACAAGGTCCCCCAGGATACGGGCGACGAGCCGCGCGTCGTGGAGAAGTGTGGCAGCTGCTCGAGCCTGGTGGTGGAGTACTGCCGCCCAGCCTGGGAGGAAGCCATCGCCCGCCGGCCCAGGGACGGCGGGGAAGACGCGGACACGGACGCGGACGTGGACGAACACCTGGCCCGCCTCTCACTGGCGGCCATCCTCATCGACACGACGAACCTCAAGTCAGCGGACAAGACCACCGACAGGGACGTCGCCGCAGTCTCGTTCCTCGAAGGACTCACTCCCGCGCCGCCCTATGCGCGCGACGCCCTGTTCGACGAGATATCCGCCGTTAAGGAGGACATATCCTCGCTCGGCTTCCGCGACGTGTTCCGCAAGGACTACAAACAGTGGGAGGACCGCCGCCAGGTCATGGGCATCTCGGCCGTCGTGCGAAACCTCGAGTACCTCCTCCTCGACAAGGCCAGCGGCGACCAGGGCGCGCTGCTGGACGCGTTCAGGGAGTGGGCTGGGGAGAAGGGGTTAGACATCGGGGTCGTCATGACCACGGCGAACACCGACGGCCGCTTCGAGAGGGACCTGCTTCTTTGGGCGTTTAACGAGGCCGCCGTCGAGTCGTGCAAGGCCTTCTACGAAGGGTACAAGGAGGAGCTGGGCCTGGAAACGTGGGGCGGCGGCCGGTTGGACGAGGCGGCCGGGGGAGAGTGGAGGATGGCCTGGAGACAGAGGAACCTGTCCTCCTCGCGCAAGCAGGTCGCGCCCATGCTGCGCGAGGCTATCAAGGGCGGCGGCACGCGGCTTTGAGCGCTGTTGGGAACGCAAACACCCAGAAGTACCTACCTGCCTATCCATCTTCCACTTGAACCAAGTTTTGGGCCCCAGACACCGCATGACAGCGTTTGGACGCAGGTCCATCCATTGATTGATACATGAATAAAGGATTGTACAACTGGGGAACGTCTGCTTCAGATGATGGGATGCAAAATAAAATCTCTTGCTTTGGTCTTTTGTTCGTCCTTCCACCAGTCTCTCCGGACGATGGAAGAATACACTATGATACATGTGTTTATGCTTGTTTGTTTGTTTGTGTGGTGAGGTGGGAGGAGAAATCCCGCCCGCCGCCCATATCAGGTCCAGTTCCCCCCTATTTCTACTTTTTCAAACATCTATATTCATACACAGAACATCGTCTTGGAAACAGATAGTGTGAAAGAGAGAAGGCAGTCTCGTCAAGAAATCGTGTCCCCCAGGTGTGACCAAACTTCTTCTCTTTTTTTTTCTTTCAAAAGACACCGCCCCCGGAGTCATCAGGAACGCCATTTTTCTCTCTCTTGACAATGAGAAGAATGAATAAAAGGACAAACGCCGTCGCAATATGCAATCCAGAAATTATCTGTGCAATGTAGCCCCTGCTCGCCAACTCCCCTCTCTCCCTGGCTTTTTTTTTTAATCTCCACAGGCCTTTTTGCTCTGTTTTGTTGCGTTTTTTCTCCTCAAGAGAATGAGAAAGGGAAAAGAGATGGAGAGAGGCAGGGATAGAGAGACACGGCCACACTTAGGAGAAGAAGTACTCGCTCTTCTTCAGCCTCTGGACATCGAAGTCGCCCTTCTCGGGGATGGCCGGGAAAGTCAGCGGGAGCCACACCTGGATGGCGCTGGCCTGTTTTTGCTTTGTTTTGCCCTGGCTGACGACGGTCCGTTCAAAGAATGAGACCTTTGCGTTCTCCGCCATTCTCTCCATCCACTTGGCTCCGGGCGAATCGTCCTTAGCGGCCTCGTGCTCGGCCTCAGGCGCTTCCGCGGCGATCTCGTCATCGACGCCCTCCTCAGACTCGCCGATCTCGTCCTCGGCCAGGTCTAGGCCTTCCTTGTCGGAGATGGAACCGAGTCCGAGACCCTCCATGTCTTCCGGCTCGGCAAGGGACTCGTTGGCCGACATCTCCTCAAAGATGCTGGCGGGCGTCACCATCTTCTTGCCCTCGGCGACCTGCTCCGGATCGAGGGAACGGAGGAGTGTCTGTCTCTTGTACTCGGCGAGAAGTTCATCGCGAGTTGACATCTTGAACTTCTTGCGAAGAGCTGTGATCTTCTTCTCCACGGGTGTACCCTGGTTGATCTTGGCGAGGTAGATGGATCCGCGGTACCGGGCCTCAAACTCGGCGGCGAGACGACCGACGACGTCCTCCTCATGGATTCTGATAAAGGCGTCACGGAGGACACGGTTCATGGTGTTGACGTCGCAGGCGTGGGTCCAGAACGAGTCGTGGACGGCGGCGAAGTCGAGGCCGAGCTCGTGACACTCGAGAGCAGATAGCAGCATGTGGGTCGCGTCGAGGGAATGGATAAAGTTGGGAGGGAAGGCCTGAAGCTGCTTCCTGCGGTGGACGGGGTCGGAGCGTTCGGGAATGATCAGGGACAGATCCTGAAGGGACGTCTTGATGCAACGGGTGCCGCTCTTACGGTACGGCTGTGAGATGGGCATGCGGAGGGGCGTGGTCCAGACGATGGTCGCGCGGAACTGGGCCAGGATGTCGTCCGTCGTCGTCTTCCTGTCACCGGCCTTGGCCGTGGCGGACGACGAGGGTAGGATGTTGTCGTTCTTGATTCGCTCCAACTGCTCGGCGGAGAGGGCTCGGCAGACGCGACCGCCAATCTCGCCGAGCCAGTACTGGATGTCGTGGGCGCCGCGGAACATGGAGGAAAGGGCTTTGAACACAAGCGTGGCGACGTAGGAGGAGGTGATGATGTTGTCAAAGCCAGACTCCTTGGGCAGGTCCGGGTACAGCGAATCGAGCTGCTTGCAAACTTGCTTCTTGGCGCCGGCAAAGGTGACGCCGTAGACGTTGGTCATGACGGTTTGCTTGACAACCTTTCTGGTGATCTTGTCACGCAGGGCCACGGCGATTACGTTGCCCGACTCGGCGTCCTTGGCGATGTGCTCCTTGACAATGTTGGCGACGGCCGAGTAGACGTCGGCAGGCTTGTCGCCGGGCTCGAGGTTGACCTGCCGAGCACCCCACGAGTCACCGCCGAGGGCGGCGTAATGCTGGAGACCGTTGCAAGTGCCGTCCTGGTGTACCGGGAGATGGGAGACGAACTTTGTTGGCTCCGGGGATTCGAGAGCGGCCTTGAGCTCGAAGCAGGTCGCGAGGCACTGCCACGGGTCTTCGGCCTTGAGCCACCACCGGCTGCCGTCGAGCGGGTTGTTTGCCGAGTCGAAGATGTTGACGAGGTTGTCCATGGAGAACGATTCCCTCTCCTTGAGGCTGGCCTTGTCGAAACCGAAGACGTTGGCCAAGTGGACCTTGAGCCACTTGAGGCCCTCCTCGCCCAGCTCTTTGCCGTTGGCAAAACGGAGGAGACCTCGGACGTGGTCGGCACCCATGTGGTTGAGGTAGGTCGGCAACGGGTAGGCGCGGCCTCGGAAGTCGATGTTGTGGGGGAAGTAAAAGGTCTGGTTCCTGAAGGCGCGGGCGATTTCCAGCTGGAAATTCATGAAGCAGCGGACCGAGTGCATACCGCCCCGTTCGTTTTCGGCCGCCCTGACTGCCCTGACCCAGGCTCTGTGCGCCAGCGGGTCGTTGGTCGCTTCGGGCTCGCGGGGTATGGGGATGTTGGGGTTCAACGCGGGCAGGTTCGCCAGCGCCTCGCCCGTGTTCCAAGCGGCGAGCATGACGTTGAGGACGGGGGTGTTGACGCGCCATGCCGTCTTGCCCAGGACGTCCAGGCCCTTGAATACCTGGTCCATGTCTCCGCGAGCGATGGCAGCCTCGCTGTACAGCTTCTGGTCCTTGTCGCCCTGCTTGATGCGAACCAGATTGGCCCTGCTCTCCAAAAAGCCGCCCTTGTCGAAGGCCTGCCACGGCTCGGGCTCGACGACCATGGGCAGGTGCTTGGCAAGATAGTCGCCCTGGGGCTCTCGCTTCATAATGTTGACCAGCTCCTTGTTCAACAGTATCATGCCGGTCTTCTTGCCCTTCTTTAGCCGGCTGACGTGGGAGAAGGCGGGCTGATACTGGCTGACCAAGGCCTTGGTCTCGGGGTGCTCCTTTACCACCTTGATCTTGGCCGTCTCGATGAGGGCCGAGAGCAGCGCCGCGCCGACCTTTGCCCGGACGGCGACCGGCCATGGTTTGTCGGCCACGGCGGTTTCACTGAGCTGGGAAAAATGGTTGTTTGTTTCCTCGGCCGACCGCTTGTCGTTCGGCACGTTGGTGGGCGTTGGCGACATGACCATTCGTCTGGATTTCGGCTTTTGTGCCGTCTTTTTTTGCGTCGCAGCTTGATCCCGGATATCCTCTTCGGCCATCTTGGCAAGACTGACAATGGCCGCCGAAAGGGGCATGCCTCGGTCGATGCCGGTAATGACGGTTGAGCTCAGAGCACCCAGAATGGTGACGGCAGCGAGACGGGTCGGGGTCGAGAGACGCAGAAAAGGCCCGTAGATGCACCGATCGTAGTCTGCGGGACTCTTTTTCACGGCGGTCTCGGCGGCTTCGATTGCGACCATTTCCTCTTTAAACCGAGCCTCCAACGCGAGTTGCCAGTCGTACAGTCGCGAGTTCAGGGTCGCGTGCGAGACGGCTGTGTTGAGACCCATCTTTTGCAGCGATTCATTCTCCTCGCGCCAACGATTCACGGCGGCGTCGATGCAGTCGCGCTCGAGGCGAGCCTGGATTTCCCTCCGCTCACGCAGGGGCAAAGTCGAGATATCGCAGTTCTGGGGAATCTCGTCGAACAGACTCAGGGTGTGCTTCAGGGTCTTCAACCCAAAGCCCTTCTGAGGCGTGGCCAAGACCTCGGGCATAGACTGCGGCTGATCGGCTTCACCGGCCTTGCGGGACAGTTCTCCGAGGGCAGGAGGCTCGGCGTGAGGTTCGGGTTGAACGACATTAGATGAGTCGGGTCGCGGTTGGGGGGCGATATTGTAATCCGGGAAGATTTTGGTTATGATAGCAAGGTCCTTGTCGCTGAGGATGTCTGCCATTGACAAGACGTGGAGACCGGCCTCCCCGGGGGCCAAGCTCATATAGTGAGTAATCAAGGTATCGCGATTGGAATGGGAGCGCTCCGAGAGCAGCGAGGCCTTGACCATACAGGCGACGGTCTCGGCGGTCTGAGGGAGACCCTTGGATCGAATGTTCAGCACATACCACTTGTGGAGCTTCGCTGCTTGTTCGCGGTCGGGATGTAGGCGCAACTGTTCGAGAGAGGTGCGGAGGTATCGGTTGTATAGGAAAATGAGCTCTTCGCCGGGCAAAAAGTTGTAGAGTGCCATGCGCTTAAGGATCAGTTCGGCGCGGTCAACCTTTCCGACACGAAGACAAGCGTCGAAGACAAGTAGCATCTCGTCCAGGTTTCCCGATACTCCCAATCTGTTCATTTTCTTACGGGGTGTGTCGTCCTCCCTAGGACCGTCCACAACGAGGGGCGAGGAGGGATCGAACGGTCGCAGTTCATGGATGCTTTGGCGTGTCGAGCCGTTGCCGTACGACGGCAAGATGGAGCTGGCAAGTCTATCATACTTGGAACTGTCGGCTGATTGGTGTTCGTCGACGCTGGTGGCGAGGTTTCGTCCAGCGCTGAGACTGGTCCTAGTAGTCGTGGGACGAGCTGGTTGCTGCTGAGTGCCGAAGCAACGAGCGGGTCGTTGGCTCGCAGCGATTGCGGTCAGAGGGAATCGGGGTGTCGGGCGGAGGGGTCGAAAGACGGCTGCGTGGTGGAGGGAAAGGCTTCTCCGGCCGTTCCTGAGAAGCATCTTGTGGAATAGCTCACGCGACGGGCGGCGCAGACCGAAGGAGTGAGTGGCGATGTCTTCGTTGTTGGTCGAGATTCGCTCAACAGCGCCAGGTCTGTCGGGTGTCTAGCAGAAGTACCGGGGCATTAAAGTATTGGAGAAAGGGGTATAAAAGAACGTAGACTATATTACAGAGTACAGAGAGAAAAGACTTGCTGCGATCCGATGCCAGTGTTCGAGCACATGCAACTTTTTCTTCTGCTCGGAGGGGAGGAGGAAGAGGGAGGTGGTGGAGAGTTGGTCAGTCGCCTGATAACGGGGGAGGAAGAGGAAGATTGGAGCTTGTCGATAGGAGGCGCGAGCTATCAGAATTTTTGCCATTCTTAATTTTTTTCTTTTCTTTTTTCCCCCCGTCTGCTTCTTGTCTTTGGTCCTTCCCTGACTCGGGGCGGGTCAATCGGCCCCGCTCGGCCGGGATGGAGTGGCCAACGGCGTTTGACGGAATATTCTCTACCCATTCAGAAAGGGGTCTGTGGGGCTGGTGACCAATCAAGCACATTCTCGGTGCTCATTCGCCACAGCGCTCTCCCTTCTTTTTCGCGTCCGCAGAGCCGGCAGCAACGGTACGTGCTCCGTACTCTATGCTTGCAACGCACAACGGATACTGTAGCTAAGGAGAAGGCATAACATGACTTTGGAGGTAAAAACGAAGGGAAGGGCAGTGTTGATACTATGCAATTGAGCCGTCAATGATTCTCGTTGTAACTGACTGTATCCGTACGTACAAACATACTATGCTTACACCTGACCATTCATGCCTGCTTAGGAATAACTGTGGCAGATCACCTTAACAAAGGTACCTAGGTACCTGGGTACGCGCGGTGACCGGAACATTTCCCGCCGAAGGGATGATGTTATGTAAGCACTTTTTTTCGACCCTGAGCACGTCCCTTGGCGTCACCTCTGCCCGAGCTGTACGAATACTTCTCTTGGAGGTGGATGAGAATTTTGGCCCAAACCAAACCAAGCACAAGACGCGCTGCGCTGCTGCCATTTCACCCCCCAAGATGGCCTCGAGACCAGCCCTTGCAGCTCTCGGCTGCTTGCAGTGCCGCAATCAAGTTTTGAGAGCCATTGCCTCGACCAATCCGGCCACCTTTCTCCGGGCTCCTGTCGCCGCAACCACCTCAGCTGCTCTGCGGCCTCGCAATAACCTACACAGAGCCTTCTCGACCCTGCCCCCCGACACCAACCCCCAAGCGATAGACGAACCAACTCCTCAGACACCGGAGCAAACCGTGTCCAAAGCAGCCGAGCAACCCGCGGAACAGGTTGCAGAAACGCCCGCAAAAGAAACAGCGAGCGAGAAGGAAGAGACGCCATGGTTCTTACAAGTCGACCCCCCCACCCACGCGCCTACCCAGCAAGCCTCGCCGTTGCCCGAGCTGCCAGACTCTTCGCCGCCGATACTTGAGCCGTTGCTGAAGTACGTCTACGAGGAAATGGGTCTCGATGATCTGTCGCTCCTTGACTTGCGCGCACTCGACCCGCCCCCTGCCTTGGGGCCGAACCTCCTCATGCTCTTCGCCACGGCGCGAAGTGAACGCCATCTGCACGTCTCGTCGTCGCGCCTGGTGAAGTGGCTTCGCCACCACCACCGGATCGAGGCCAACGCTGATGGACTCATCGGCCCCGGCGAGCTCAAGACGAAGCTGCGGAGAATGCGGAGGAAAGCGAAGCTCCTGGGCACCGGCGCCACGTCTGCCACGGGCGGCGACGACGGCATTTCCACCGGATGGATCTGCGTCAATCTCGGAACCAGCGGGTCGGCCTACAGCGAATCTGCCCGCTTCGATGCACAAGGAAACATGTCGGGTTTCGGTGGGCCCGTCAACGGCTCGACCGTTGTCGTCCAGGTCATGACCGAGTCCCGCCGGAACGAGCTGGACCTCGAGCGTTTATGGAGCCAGCAGCTCATCCGGAGCCAGGCCCAGGAGCGCAAGGTCGCAGAGGAAACTTCCGAGTACCACAACCGCTTTGGCAAGTTACCTACCACGGCCGACGTTCGCGCCCGCAAACCCAACTACACCAAACGGACCCAGGCGAGAAGCTTCTCTACCCTCCCCCCCCGGCCGACGGAAGCCGCTGAACAGGCCCCCGCCGAGGCGGCCGGTGCAGGTATTACTCCTTCAGCAGACTCGAACTCCGTCGCAGACCCGCTGAACAAAACTCGCCAGCACGTTAACAAGATCCGATGGGACGGGGCACAGGTCAGCCTTCCCGAGTGCTTGGATCTCCTGAGGGCCATCTTCCGCAGCCCGGCGGCGTCGGATTCTCACGCCCAGAGCCAGGCCGATCTCGCCACGGAAGTCATCACGACGATGCACGAGCGCGGCATGCCCATCATGGACCACGAGATGCTTGTCACCATGATCGAGGCGATAGCAGCCTCTGGCGCGCAGACCGAGAAGATTCGCAGCATTCAGTCGAATCTGGAGATGGTGATGCTCCAGGGGACGCAGTCCTCCCCCACCGAGGCCCAGCTCGTCCGTCTGCTCAAAGCTTACGCGTCCCAGGGCAACTGGGAGCAGTTTTGGGAGACGTGGAGCGTCCCCGCCCGCTACAGCCAGCGCCGAGGGCCGATGATGTACAGGGAAGTGTTTGCGCTTTCCTCGCACACCCGCAACAAGGCCAGATGCATCGAGACCCTGAGGAAGTGCGTACAGGAGATGAGGCTGGAGCAGCCACCGGTACTGCCCGACAACACTGTCTGGCCTGACCTGAAGGCATGCATCTGGACTGCCGACCCCGACGCGGAACACATCAGCGAGCACATGGTGTCCCGGGGCGGCCAGTCCACCGAGAGCCACAAAGCGGCCAACACGGAGTTTGTTAGAATGCTGAAAGAGCTCGAAGCCATCCGCCGGAGTATCTGAGTCTTATCTCGGCGCACATGCGTCGTTTGGAATCCGACAATGATGGCCATCGAGAACGACGGCCGTGGGGAGAAAGGAGATCTGGGCGAGTTCAACCGTCAGATAACCAAAAAGGGCATCTTGGCCGTTGACGGGCTTCGGCGCTCACCGATGCTCACCGATAGCGAGGCGGCTTGGTCCCTGTCGTTGCGGCAGCACTACAACCAACCATGGGAGACTCGACGATAGAGCCTTTGTAAAAGGTCTTTGACAACCCTGTACAACAACAAATCCAATGTCTTTATAATCTGTACCATACGTAAATTAAGCACAAAAACACTGTCGTCGACCTGGAGACGAAGCGAGAATCAATCCACTTTTCCGGGGGCCATCTACACTTTTTCTCCCCATCACAGACCCTGCGCCTACCTTTGTTCCCAGGACGTGTGAAGTTCCCCCATTGTTGTGACGGCGAAGAAGCCCTCGACTATGTCGTTTCTGACCTTCCTCTTTGGGAAGCGCTCCGTCTTATCTCTGGCGAGGTCCGGACTCGGGACGCAAGATTGTGGGGGAAAGGGAGGGGAGGAGGAGGAGGAGGGAACATGGCCGCGGCACGCACTACTGCAGGTGGAATCCAACCTCACGCAACCGAATTTTCCGCCGCAGATCCTGGACAAAACTGTGTCTGAAGAATCACTCGAACTTGGCACGAATTCGGTGGTTAGCCAAGCCGGTGTCTGATATTCTTGCTAACTTTCTCTCTCTCTCTCTCTCTGTCTACCCCGGCATCGGACGGCTGCACCCGAATCTTGGTCCGGCTTCTCGCAATCACCACCGCTTAAACACCCCCCGGTTTCCGGAAGCCGGCACCCAGGCCTCCATTGATTGTGAGTTAGTGCGACTCTGGGGATTTCCTGTCCAATGGCGCCTTGATTTGTCTCCTCCGCGGTTGGATCGCCCGCCAAGTTCCATGCTAGCCCGGTACTTATGTGAAAGCTGGCGATGCCCGAAGAAGCAGGAGGCACGACGATGGCCAACCTCACCGTGACACCAATGATGGCTTGACCTTTGCCTGGCCAACATGGCCCTTGTTCCCACAGATTACCGCCTTCATGGGAACTCCACTCGCGATGTGGCAGTTCGTCCATCGGGACCTGGTCTTGGGCCACCCACACGTGGACTGGAGGACCTCTTCCCCCCCTTCCGACTGCTACATAACCTGCATCGTCCCGCTGCCGTGACAGTTTCTTCTCTCCTCTCCCGCTTGCCAAGGACCATCTCCCGCCCTTCGCAGCCCCTCTTCCTTTTCGTTCCTCTCCTCATCCCTTCCGTGTCCCTCGCCGCAGCACAAGGGTAGCATCCCCCCGCCATGGCCCGCCTCGTCTCCCTCACACTCCTGGCATCCGCCCTGCCCGGAGCCCTCGCATGGGGCTCCATGGGCCACGCGACCATCGCCTACATCGCCACCAACTTCGTCGCCCCCGAGACCAAGACGTACATGCAGCAGCTCCTCGGCGACACGACGGACGACTACCTCGCCAACGTCGCCAGCTGGGCCGACTCATACCGCTACACGACCGAGGGCGCCTTCACCTCGACCTTCCACTACATCGACGCCCTCGACGACCCGCCGCACTCGTGCGGCATCGACCTCGAGCGCGACTGCGGGCCCACGGGCTGCATCGTCTCGGCCCACGCCAACTACACCCAGCGCCTGCTGCTCGGGCCGGCGCTCGACCTCGAGCAGCGCCAGATCGCCGCCAAGATGGTCATCCACTTCACCGGCGACATCGGCCAGCCGCTGCACTGCGAGAACCTCGAGGCCGGCGGCAACGGCATCGCCGTCGAGTTCAACGGCACCGACACCAACCTGCACGCCGCCTGGGACACCAACATCCCGCAGTCCATCACCGGCACCGGCAGCGTCCTCGCCGTCGCCAAGGCGTGGGCGTCGACGCTCAGCACGGCCATCGCCTCGGGCGAGTTCCGCGCCGCCGCCCGCTGCTGGGTCCAGGGCCTCAGCCTCGACGACCCGGAGGCCACGGCGCTGTCGTGGGCCGCCGAGAGCAACAAGTTCGTGTGCTCCGTCGTGCTGCCCGAGGGCCGCGAGGGGGTCGAGGGCCTCGACATCAGCGGCGCCTACACGACCAACGCGCAGCCGACTGTGAGCATGCAGGTCGCCAAGCAGGGCTACAGGCTGGCCAAGTGGCTGGATGCCATCGTTGCCGAGGTGGCATAGCCTTGGAGACCATTGCCTAGCGGAGAGAGATACCGTCGGAGAAGACCGTCGAAGTAGACCGTCGAAATAGACCGTCGCTTCAGGGGGGGGGGGGGGATTCCAGGTGTAGGTCAGACGGTCAAGTTGACAATACAAAGAACAAAATCATATTGACGTTCCAGTCGGCAAACAGTCACTGCTCTCTGTTCAACAACTGCTTGTGGTGACAAAAGAATGACCATGACCGGAGCAGACCCCCTGTGTTGAGGGGTTCTGAACAAAGCTCTACGCTTCGAGAATCGCAACAAATGGATGACAACTGTACGGATAAGCATAGACCTTTTGATCCATACACCACCTAAAGCCTAAGCAAAAGACGGCAAGGTGCTGCCCGAGCTAATGACGGCGCTCAAGACACCGAGATAGTCCACCAGCACGTCGTCGTCCCTATGCAGGTCCTGCTGCACCCAGATGGCCTGGATCGTGTCCTTGACCCCCTGAATGCTCCGGATGCGGGCGTCCCTCCGCGTCCTCTCGATCAGGCCTACGATGGCCGCCCGCTGCTCGTCCCGGCGCGCCTCGCAGGCGAGGATCAGCAGTGGGAAGAAGTGCTCGCAGGTGCACGACCCGATGGCGGGCCCTGAGAAGACCGCGTCGACGAGCGGGTCGAGGTCCGCCGGGGCCTCCCACGGGCTCTGCGAGGCCCGCGCGAGGTAGATGCGCGTCGCCATCCGGTACAGCTCGACGGCGATGGCGGCGTCGGTGGTCGGGGCGGACGGGGCGGGTGCGTCCCCTATCCTTCGCCGGAAGCCCTCGAGGCGGTCCTGGTACTCCCGGTCGCGGCTCCGGGGATCCCGCGGGTCGACCAGGGTGTCGCAGATCTCTGAGAGCAGGTTCAATATCGCGTGCGTGGGGTTCACGGGGGGCAAGTTCTGCAACGCTTTCGGTATTAGCACTGAGTGGTAAGAGACAGTTACACCCCTCGTGGAAGTGCGCGTACAGGTCTGTGTCTCGCCAAGGGCGGATACCGGAGATCTCGCTGTCCGTGACTCCTCGGCGACGTCCCCGGGACCAGCGACTTGTGGCGCCAGTGGTGCACGGCGAAGCGAGAGAGAGTCTCATGGTAGTAGACCCAGTTGAGCAGGTGGCCGACATCGCTCTCGTGCGGTTGATCCATGAGCCTGGCCGTCGCCTGGATCGTGTCCATGGCCCCCCATGTGTGCCACAGCCACTCGCCCGACCCTTCCGAAGGTTGGAGGATCTATGAAAGATCGTTCAGGTAAGCCCGATATGACTTCTTTCTGGTAGCAGGTTCGCTGCTGCAACCCACCTCGAAAGCCCCGAGGAGCATGGACGCGGCCACCTGATGGGCGGCCTTTGCCGGGGTCAGCGGCTCGTCCGCCACCGAAGCGGACAAAGACCGGAGTGCCTGTATCTTGAAGCGTGATGCCTGCTCGCTGGGTCCATGGCGGTGGAGGGAGGAGAAAGCAAGTAATGCCTGGAGGAGAGCGAGGCCTGGAACTGCGTTGTGTGCTAGAGCCATGCTTAGGAGGGCGTCTCGGATCCGCAAAGGACTCTGGCCGAACGTGACCAACGACAGGTGGGCGGTTTCTTGAACTGGCGCGTTTGTGTCAATTTCCCCAGGGTTCTGCCAGATGCATTCTTCTCCCAGACGGCGCTGCTGCGAGCTTACAGTAGTGAACTAAATCCAAGTGGCTCACATTTGGATCCTGTGGCTGCACCCATAGACTCGGGGAAGATGGAAGTAGTCGAGAGGCGTGCTTCTGCCCGGACAGATAGCCGTACAGTTCCATATCCCGCCATGTCGTGTTGACAAAGAAGAGGTCCGCAGGCTGGTGACTCGACCGAGTCGATGACACCACCGCCAACGGCGCGTCACTCCCCGTCATGGCGCGCCTCTTGTCGTTGTCTCTGGGCCACGACAGGCGCATTCCATACCCTTGGCAGTCTCGCCGGGCCTTATCGCAGTTCTCGCAGGTCGGCAGGCCCCCGTCGCACCGGATCTTCCGAGCTAGAGACGCGCGGTTAGTACACGCCCTTTCTTGAACCCCGGAAATCTTGGCGCGTAGAGGGGCGGGGGGGAAGGACATGGATTCGAGGACCACGACTGACCTGCGCAAGTCCAGCAGCCTCTGCGAGCCCTCATTGCAACGACGGATGAGCCGGCATGGTTTATTTTGTTGGGATTTCAGATGCACAACGTGACAAGTCACAATATCAAACGATGAGGTCGATGGTGGTGGTGGTGGTGGTGGTGGTGGTGGTGGTTCGGTTCGGTTCGGGTTCACGAACTCGGTGAAAGTTGCCCTCAATGGGGGCGCTGACGGTTTAAAGAACGTCACCAGGCGGCACATTGCAGTCAGTACTCATTTGTCAGCTTTCTCCTACTGTAAGCCCCCCCTTCGAGATATGTTGCTCGAAAGGAACCAACCAAAAGGATCACTACCTCGCATCTCATCACCCGTCCCCGCACGAAGCAACTTTTCTCGAGGCCGAGAGATTGTTTTCTTCTCGCTTGTCCCGTTTGGGAGGCTTGCTTACTCCCGAAGCTCCGGTCTCACCCTCACTTCACCCCCGGACGCCATGAGACAGAAGTCTCAGACGCCGACAAATCGTCGGTATACGTAGCCTCGCCCTTGATTGACAATCAAAGCGCAGCATGTTTGAACCTGTGAAGAGTTGCGTAGCTCGAAGTTCAGTATAAGATGCATGCTCCTCCGTCTTCGACTTTGTAAATCGTCCTCTCTAAACACGTCTTGAAGCACACAAATCTCATCCCGATCCAATCATCCACCACCTCGCCCTTCACCGCACATACCGCCTCTTATTCTTGTAAAGACTCTCAAGATGGCGACCTACCTAATCACCCAGGCCACCGGCCAGCAAAGCCGCTGGGTCGTCTCGCACCTACTCGCCGCCGGCGCCAAGATCCACGCGGTGGTGCGCGACCTCCAAAAGGTCCCCCCAGTCCTGCAGGACCCAAACGTCACCCTCTTCCAAGGCGAGAGCAAGAACTTCGAAGACGTCCTCCAAGCGGCGCGCGGCTGCAAGGGCGTCTTCCTCAACACCGTCCCCTTCCCTGGGTTGGAAGTCCTGCAGGCCAAGACCGTCGTCGAGGCGTGCCGGGAGGCCGGCGTCGAGGGCATCGTCGCGGCCACGGCCAACGGCACGGCCAACAAAGCCATGTGGGACGATGACGCGACCAAAGAAATGCAGCTGCACGGCTACTTCTCCTCCAAGGAGGCGGTCGAGGACATCGTCAGGGCTGGGGGGTTCCGGGCGTACACCATCCTCCGTCCGGCCGTCCTCCATCACGACTTCTTCCTGCCGGGCGCCCTCATGAACTTCCCCCGCCTCTCAACGCACGGGGACCTGGACCACCTCCTCGAAGACGGCGCTCGCGTGCCGTACACGGACACGAGCGACGTTGGCAAGTACGCGGCGGCAGCTCTGCAGGACCCGGGGACGTTTGGCGGTCAGGAGATCGATCTCGGAAACGAGCTGCTCACCATCCAGGAGGTGCGCGACATTCTCGTCAGGGTCAGCGGCAGGGAGGTCGGGGTGGTGAAGCGGACCGAACAAGAGGTGGAAGAGCTGGGCATCAGCGTCTTCGGCCAGAAGTTCCATCTCATGTCGAACGTCAAGGATCTCAGCTGGACCACGACCGCCGCCAAGGGCGCCCAGGAGAAGTTCGGAATACCCTTTACCTCGCTGGAGGCGGCGTTGCAGAGGGACAGCGCCCTGCTCTTGGAGTGTCTGCCGGCCAACTAGGCTTCCAAAGGTATTTTTTGTGTTTGCTATCGACGCTTCTTGGAACATTCAAGCGGAGGTTTTTCCGGGTACGTGGTCAATTGGGAATAGTCATGGTTGACATGGGAGGAAATGGCCCGTCTGACATGAAGGCTGGCAAATTCTTTCTGGTTAAAGTGGTTTAACACACTTCTTATAGCTATATTATTGAACGAGTCTCCTTCACTTGGCTGATCTCGTTGTTTTCAGCATCTTCCAGAACTCTTAACAGACGTATCTCACCAGCCTCCGCGTTCGTTTGCTGAAATGAAAAGGCGACAATAAATCATGGTGCAAGCCAACCAACTTCCATGCTCATGAACACATGGAAGATGCTCAAACCCATCACAAAGACCACATGGACGCCCTGGGCAGTAAGCATCAGCCACAGTGTCTTCCACCTGAAGAAACCTCTCTGTGATCATCAGTAGAATTTTGAGAAATGTGAATAGCTGTTGATGTGTAAGTGACAGCAGTATTCCGTGATCAAACTTCCGTTGGCACTGACCAAAGTCATGAATGCCTCTTGTATCCCCGGATCCAGTACTGAGATTGTAGGAAAACCCCACAGCAGATCGAGTGCCATGGTTCCGCGGGATTGACCAAAACCAGATCGAACCTCCTCAGCAACTGGAGGGATATTAGTGGGTGTCCAGGATGACGATACTGTCGAAAGCGGCGCAGTGACCAACCTCGACAAAGACTTTGTTCAGCTCCATCAGAGCCACGTTCCGGCCCAGGCATTGCCATCGACCGTGGCCGAAGACGAGTTCCAACGTGCTCTCCATCACTCTTAGTTTCTCCGCGTCAGCCTCGAGCCACCGCTCCGGCCGAAAGAAATGGGAGTCGGCCCCCCAGACGTCCGGTCTGCGGAAGATTCCCCACGCACAGTACCCTATCCTGGTGCCTTCGGGCAGGTGGACGCCCTTGAAAGTGTCACCGGCTCCCCCGTTGGACACTTCTTTCGACATCTGGCCTACGACCGGCGGGAAGATCCGAAGGCCCTCCTTGATGACGGCCTGCAGATACGGCATCTCACGCGCTTCCGCCTCGGAAACGACGGGCCGCGAGAGCCCGGCGGCATCGATCTCGGCCCGGAGGGCGGCGGTCACCCGAGGACTCGTGATGATGTGGAGCACAGTCGCCCGGATTGCCGTCGCCGTCGTGTCGGAACCAGCCAGACTTTTTGCATTTGTCACTATCAGAGAACGGTGCCACCGGGGGGGACTCTGGCCCCTTTCAGGCCTCGTAGGCTGCGGGATGGATTCTTACAGCTGCATGAGAATTTCCGACTCGGCTTCGGCTTGGGTGAGCCCTCGGGCGACAAAAGACCCGAGCATGTCTTTCTGAATCTTCTTTTTGGGTCCGAAACGCGTATCCGCGACTTGTTTAGCGATACTGAAGTCCAAAATGGCGTTGTGAGCGACTTCCATGAGGCCCAGAGGCACATCGAGGTGGGAAGAGAACGACGTTGCTGAACGCGTAATTTACTTTACCTCATGACCTTTCCGACACCGATAGCGTCTTCCTCCGAGGGCAGCATCCTCCGGAACAAGGGCGACGAGAGTAGCGTCAGCAGCCACGGCAACACACTGGTCAAGATGATGGTCGGCATGTTCTGCTCCATCGTCTTGATGTACCCATGCACGTCCGAGTCGGTCTCCAAGTCCCCGAACGGTTCCCCGAAAGCGATATCCGAGATGGCGTCGAGTGTGAAGTACTGTGCTTTGAGCCCAAAGTCGAAAGGCTCGTCCCGGGAAACGTACTTTTCGAGCAAGCCGACGAGCCGCAGGACGTTCTGGTCGATCTTGGCCTCGAGGTCCTCGACTTCTTTCCCGGAGTACTGTAGCTGACTCTCAGCTGTGTGATACTAGAAGGGTCTTGGACGCTGGCTTTGTTTGCCTTACACCTGCGGCCATCTTTGACCGAAGTTTCTGATGCAAGTCGTCGTCTCTCGTCGACAGCACGTTGTCCTTTCCGGGCTTGAGCCTCATCCCATCGTACCAATTAGACCGTTTATAGGTCGATCGCACATTGAGCATGTGCTTCATCAGGTCCGGGTCGCTGGTGATGAGATCGTTCGGCCCGACGCGTACGATGGGCCCTGCTCAGCGGGAAGAAACCGGTCAGTCATTCATTCACACGTACGTCAAGGAGTCGAGGGCGATTGATTAGGTTGAAGCGTGAAAAAGCCTACCGTACTTCTCGCAAGCCTCGTAGAAGTCAAGATGCGCCCTGCCGCCACCGATCGCCCGGATGAGCCACCACTTGGATAAGCCGGCGGACGGCGGCCCTCGGATGTGCCGCAGCCGCATGTACTGGCGGACGGTTGATACGACGCCGTAAGCGATGAGCACCAACACAGCGACCGCGACACTCGCGTATGCAGAGTAAGCCCGACTCATGGTCACCCTGAATATGGCGGACGACCGATTCGCGTGCAAAGGTGAAGCATGGACGCGAGGGGAAATAAGCGCCTTGAGTTGCGGGAAAGCGAAAGCGAGAAACTCAAAAGAAACTCGGAGACGAACGACCTTTGTTTTCCTGTCATGTTTCCTTACCAAGGCCGTTAGATCCCGCAAAGGGGCGTGCGGGCTTGCGCGACGGGTATGGCAATGCTGCTTAGGGTTGTTAATCTCATGACAATGTCACCATCTACTACCCTTCTTCAACCAATACGGTCTATGGATAACACACTCGCGATGGGTCCAGACTGAAGATTCCTCGGGAAGCGGACACGGCAGACGTGGAAAAGTAGCTTTTCCGCACGGAGCAGGACCCGGCATGGCAAAGTTGCGATCCAATGAGGCGTTTGCCCTGCTGAGAACACACACACACACACAGATACACTCCAAACGTCATACACTCCAAACGTCACTCATCTGCTGTCTGATCCAGATAAGGAGGGGGGAGGGGAACAAGGCAGTAAGGCTGTCCATATTAAACCTTGTCAGGATCAACCCTTGATCTGTAGACTGCGACTTGAGTCGCCAGTTCGCCACTCGCTCCAAGGAGCTTGTGCCCGATGAGACCACATGTCTTTCTTTTGACCTCCTGGAATTCGCATTCTCGATTTTCTCCGTAAGTTTATTTCAACGTTTCCATCAGTCGCACACCGTCTCTTCGCTTTCCAACAAACAACCGGGCATCTCATCTTCCGCCCGCCATCCGGTCCCCGAACGGCTCATGATGGCGGACCCGACCCCGGCGTACGCCGATCCGCTCGAAGCAGACGTCAGTTGCGCGGAACAACGCCTCACGACGCCCGTGGAAGCTCACCTCAATCACAGAACGCGAACGAAAATTACGCCGACGATGATGCAGATTCCGCCATGGGAGTCGTGAGTCGAATCTCGGTCGATGGGGGCCTTTTCCTTTTGTTTTTACGCGGATCTGCTGACCAGGTTCTCGTAGTCCGTACTCGAGTCGTCTTCGTCCATGACGAGCAGCATCATGCAATACCGCGAGGAAAACGGGAGGACCTACCACGCGTTTCGAGAAGGGAGTGAGTTGTTTTACCTGTTTTGCTGGAGCGGAACTTTTCTCCTGACGTTGGTCGATAACCAGGATATGTCCTGCCTAACGACGCGGTGAGAAACCCCAGAACCCACAACATCGTTCCACATGCTTTGACGTTGAACATAAGCTGACGAAGAGGTGCGCAGGTTGAAAATGACAGGCTAGGTGAGGCTCACAAGCTCAAAGAGGGGGCCAGGATCTTTTGCTGAGTCCTGACGATCGAAGCTATCTAGACCTCCAACATCACCTATGCACACTCACCTTTGATGGGGAGCTATTCCTCTGTCCGGCGGGCCAGGATAAGCCGCTTTGCCGGGTTCTTGATGCCGGCACCGGCACTGGCATCTGGGCCATGGACTTTGGTAATTACAACAACCTTCAACCCCGGTTCCCAGGCAACCGATGAACGGGCTGACACTTTCTTCCGTCGACAGCCGACATCCACCCAGAGACACTGGTAGGCTGGGAAAAGCACCCGGGAGCATCCAGGACTAACAAACCTCCTTCAGGTCACCGGCGTTGACCTCAGTCCGATACAGCCACCATTGTAAGACTTCCTCAAGAAAAGTGCGTTGTTCATGACTTATTTCCGGGGGGAAAAAACTCAGTGTCCCGCCGAATGTAACTTTCTACATCGACGACCTGGAAGACGACTGGACGTACTCCTACAAGTTCGACTTCGTCTATGGCCGAATGCTCACAGGCTCGATTGCCGACTGGCCGAGGTTCATCCACCAAAGCTACGAGTACGTCCACAGGCCATAACATGAACACGGAGCGCAGGGCATGAAGCTACGGAAGGGGCTGATGGTCGATGCAGGTTTCTCGAGCCGGGGGGGTGGATCGAGCTGACGGACATCCTGCTCGACCTGCAGAGCGATGACGGCACCGTCAGCCCAGACTGCGCCGCCCAGAGGTGGGCGGCGCACATGCTCGAGGCGGCGGCGATATGGAAGCGGCCGCTGGACAGCTGCAAGTTCTACAAGCAGCAGCTGGCGGAGGCGGGCTTCACCAACGTCACGGAGAGGGTCTACAAGTGGCCCTCCAACCCGTGGCCGAAGGACGGCAAGTTCAAGGAGCTAGGTAAGCGGTGTTTTTTCCCCCTCCCCCTTGCGCGGGCCATGCCGGTACCCGTAGAGCGGCCGACTCCCGCCAGGTCAACTGACGCGAGGGTCCCTAGGCATGTGGACGTACGAAAACCTGGGCGTGGGCTTGTCCGGGCTGAGCCTGGCCCTGTTCACGAGGGCGCTGGGGTGGTCGAAGGAGCAACTGGAAGTGTTTTTGGTCGATGTGAGAAAGGACATGAAGGACAGGTCGATACATGGCTGGTGGCCGATGTGAGTCGAGTCGCTCCCGCCCTCCCCCCCCTTTTTCCCCTTCCGAACGAGAAGAAAATCACTGAACGTTTTCTCAGATACGTCATCTACGCGCAGAAACCGAAATGAGCAGCTCTTAGACACTGGAGATGCTTTGAGACAAGTTAATGGCAGCATACGGCGAAGCAAATACGTTTCTAGCCTTCACAGAGGCTCTACGGACAGTGAATACCATTCGAACTCATTGCATGATCACATTCCATTATCGCAAAAAGTTGATGAAGTGGCGGCGACGGGGGAAAGCAACACAGGGCAAGGGCGTGTAGTTGGAGTTGGAAAATAACATTAGATTATATATCGGACTTTCTGGCTTGTCGGTAGAGGGTTGCAGAGACGTAGAAGGCTGCATCACATCATGCCATGACCTCCACAGACCCGTCGATTATTAAATTACACTAAATCATTCAACAGCAGGTTTGATCTCTTCTCGGTTCGACCACTAGATCTTGGTGGTCACCTCGTCGCTGTGGGCCTCGCCGGTGCGAATGTGATTGTTGTCCTCGACAGCCAGGGTCTGCTCGTCGTTCAACTTGGGGTTCCTCAGGAGGAAGGCGAAGGCGATCAAGGGGACCGTCAGGCAGATACCGGTGATGGTCAGCAGCCGCTGGACGTGCCTGTAGGACTCGATGATGGCGGCGCGCTCAGGGGTGCCGATGGGGTAGTCGATGATGGCGAACAGCGGCTGGCCGTAGGTGTAGGTGATGAGGGTCTCGTTGTTGAACTGCGCCAGGTTCTCCCGCAGGGTCGAGGGCAGGACCTGGGTCCAGATGGCGCCCGAGACGGTGTTGCCAAAGGCCGAGCCGATGTTGTACGTGGCAAGGTACAGGCCGGTCATGATGGCGAGGTGCTCGTGCTTGAGGCTGGTCTGGAGGGAGGCCTGGGCAGGGTACGGGAACATGCCGCCGGCGATGCCGAGAAGGACCTGGGCGCCGATGACGCCGCTCTGGCCGGAGGGCGAACCTCGGTAGTGGATCAGCAGGCCAAAGGCGACCATGAAGAGCATGGTGCCGGCGACGATGAAGTACTTGAGGCGGCGGACCTTGAAGACGACGAAGCCGAGGATGAAGCCGGTGATGACGCTGCAGAAGGAGTACAGAGACGTGATGCGAGTGGCCTCGGTGACGCTAAAGTCAAAGGCGACGAGGCAGACGGTGTACAGGTAGTCGCCCTGCATGTACCAGGCCCAGTTGAGGCCCAGGGCGATGCCGAGAGGGGCGAGGATGCCACGGTCCCTCATGAGGTAGAAGGGGACGAGCGGGTGCTTGGCCTTGCGCTCCCAGAGGATGAAGGCGGGGATGCACAGGATGCCAACGACGAGGGGCGCGATGATGTGGGCCTCGTGCCAGGACGAGGTGAAGCCGCCGGCGATGGTGAAGGGCACGAGGATGAGGGCGAAGATGGCGATGACGAGGATGATGCCGATGACGTCGAGCTGCCAGAAGAGCTCGACGAGGAACTTCTTGAAGCCGAGGGCGCGGAAGGGCGAGGTGTACGAGTTGAGCAGGCCTTGCTTCCGGGCGCGGCGGCCGACGATGGACAGGCTGACGATGAGGGGCAGGGCGCAGACCGGGTAGATGATGCACCACATGCCGATGCCCCACTGCCACGAGCTGTCGGTGAGGACGGCGGCGGAGATGTTGCCGCTCACCCAGGTGTTGATGATGAAGGGCAGGGCGGGGATGTAGCTGAAGAGCAGGCGGGCGCGGGTGGAGGTGATGTCGGCGATGATGACCTCGACGAGCAGCATGATCATGGTGTAGCCGATCTGGTAGATGACGGCGCCGGCGGCGAAGGCCTTGACGCCGGTGGCACAGGTCTCGACGATGGTGCCGACGACGTAGAAGAGGACGGAGACACAGACGAGCTCGACGCGGCCGAAGACGTCGGCGATCTTGGCCGAGGTGGGCTGGGCGGCGGCGGCGATGACGGAGCGCAGGACGTTGACGGTGGCGAGCAGCGAGTGGGTGGCGTAGCTGTTGGTGGCGGTGGGCTGGTAGGCGTAGCGGAGGGTGCCGTCGAGGCCGTAGGCGTAGGCGACGAGGAAGACGCCGAAGAAGATGAAGATGCGGTCGGTGCGGGTGATGGCGGCGGTGAGGGCCTCGATGCGGACGACACCGGGCGACTTTTCGCCGATGATGTCCGTGTGCTCATAGGCCGGGGGTGGCGGGCTGGTCGTGACGGCGGCGTTCTTCTCGGGCGAGGAGGAGGTGTCTACCACCGGAGAGACGGGCGTCTCGGCAGAAGACGCGGCCTCGTCCTTCTTGCGTCCAAAGAGACCCATAGTGACGGATGAGTTTGGGGTGGTCTGAGAAGGGGAGTGTCAGTCGGGGGCTCATGAGGGTGAGAATCGGTAGAACATGGGAGGCTTCCCCGAGATGCTTCTTCTTGAAGAAACAAAAGTCGGGAAAACAAACTCCACTTGGGTGCGTCTCGGCACCTTGAGGGTGGCATCGGAGACTTACCAGATAATGGGGATCTCGGGAGATATGCGGTGACGTATCCGGCGCTGGGGGCGGAAGATGCGACACAATATCAAGGGTCAAGTCAGTGCGGACCGAGATGTCGTGACCGAGATGAAGGTGTCCCCGAGCTTGGTTTTGCACAGACACAACACAGTCACCACAATGACTATGAGTGACAACGGCCGAGCAGAGGCGCTGATGGACAACCAACAAGACACAGGGCCCTGATGAAGATGGTAATTGAGAGTATGATGATGATGAAGAGGAAGAAGAAGGGTAGAAGAGAGAGAGAGAGAGAGAGAGAGAGAGAGAGAGAGAGAGAGAGAGAGAGCTTCCCAAAAGCTGAATCCGCCTGCAGGAGGAACAAACTGGGACAAGACAGGGAGGGAGGTTACATTGGCCGCCTTTTTAAACTTTTTGCATGGCCAACACCAGCTTTTATCATTTTATCGGTATGATCAGAGCCTCCCAGATGCAGGCCGTCCAATCAAGGTGCGCACCGCCCGCCCTTCTCCGGTCCTTGGTGCACACCGGAGCCATTTCGGGAGGGGGCGGCCGAGCCTGTGGATGAGCAACTCGCACGCGCTAGCTGTGCTAGTGAGAGAGAGTGAGAGTGAGTGAGAGAGTAAGAGAAAACCCATTACCGGGCTAGCTCCTCTAGGGGTCATGTCATGGTGGGTGGTGGTGCTGTCACTGGCTGGTCACTCACTCACTGCTGGTGGTGGTGTGACGGTGAGTGAGTGAGTGGTCGGGGATCAGGCCTGCAGTGAAGTGAAAGAAAATTCCAAACCATCAGAATTTTCTCTCTTATTCTTTTATCAGATCCATCTTATCTGATCCTAGTGCCGACGCCTCTGGTCCATGAACCGCTGGCCCGCCCGATACCGCAAACGGTTACGTTTCCTCGTGGCGTGTTTCCGAGCTTTTCATTCCCAACCACCCTTGTCTTGCTCGGCTGTGCATTCTCGGAACGTCGGCCATGGCCGTCGGGCTGGAGCCACTGGTACACTCACTCACTCACTCACTCACTCACTCACTCACTCACTGTATGTGTGCTTACTCTCACAGGTGAAGAGGTACATTCAGAGAGAAAATGAGGCCGGTTAAGCAGCGAGACACAGATACAAATCGGCCCGGAAGACAAGCTATGCCCATCTGTCTCATCTTCTCTCAATGCTACAGACACAACAGCTTCTTGGGTTCATTAGTCCCACAGAGGACAACATCTTCGGCCCATCGTTCTTTAGGAAGCAACCTCGTAACGGTCCACATGTCCGGACCCCTGGTCTTCCCCCGGTACCCACGGCCTTATGTCCCCCCTCCCCTCCCCCTCCCCACCTCGCGACCCTCCCAGCCATCTCCGCATGCTCCCGACTGGCCCAGGAACGGCGTGGCCAAGTGACCTCAGCATCGGTCAACCCGGTTCGCCTCGATAAACTGGACAAATGGCCGCCGTCAGCGCCACCAACCAAGAAAAACGGCGGAACCCAGCGGCCAAGCAAAGTCGATTCTCCGCTGAAAAATGGGCTCACTCCGGCGTCTAGACTCGTGGCTCGCCATGGCAATGTCTCCTTCTCGCGCGTGCTCTCTCACTCCATCTCACTCTCTCTCTCTCTCTATCTCTCTCTTTTTCGTCTTCCTTGGGGGAAAATGAGGCTTATCATCGGTCCATCATCGGCCCGATCTGTGTTCGCTAGAGTATACCATGTGTCTGTATCATTCTTTGTCGTTTGCTTCCCGAGGTCCCTCGTCTTCTCTCCCGGAACTGAACAAAACAGCTCCCAGTGACATCCACATCGTTCCACATCATCCACACCCCATGTGTCCTTGATCCTCCCTGCAAAACCATGTGCCAAGTCTACACATATTCGCCCCCACGATACGCCCACCGGCCGGCCATCTGCACGGAGCTGAAGTCTCTTCCGGTGGCCAAGGAGGAAAACGCCACGAAAAGTCGGGGTTTTGCCCTTTTTTCCCCCTCAATCTCGAGACTAAATGCCCGCCTGATTGCCGTCCTGCGCTAGCCTAGCAGCAGCAGCAGCTAGCCTGCCACCATCGATCGACCCAAGTGCCGCTGTCTGCGACCAAGTCGGACGAGCAAGGGTCCCATCCCCCCCTCCCTCATTGACACATGGGAGGAAACAAAAAAGCAGGGTTGCTGCCATAGGAGAGAAGAAGAGTCTGCAGTGCATCCGTACTCTCACTAGCTCCCAAGGAGCGTGTTCAGGGTCCCCGCCTCGGTGGCCGAGTTCCCCAGCGACCGATCTATGTGGATATCAAACCAGAGTGTCGGGTGCGACCAGAGGGGCGAGTCCTCGGGCTACCGCTGCTCGCGAAAAGGGACTAGATGCTCACCGCCTGGGTCATGAGGGCCCTCTGCTGGATCCAGGCCCTCGGCCTTTGACTAAACGAATCTATCGTGAGGTGAGGTGGTCGCCGCGTAAAGCTACACTTTCACCTCTAGACCATTATGTCCGCCCTCTCCGACGTCGCTGGCCAGAATACCACCATGGTCAGCCGCATCGCATCATCAACGCGCCCAGCGGCGGCCAACGGTCAAGTGATACGCGCTGGAGCGACTACCTTTGTCTCCCAACGACTGACCAGCCTCTCTGGCGCCACGGTCTTCCGCCGTCTCATGCAATGCGGAACCAGATCCCCTTCCAAACCAGTTTGGCGAGCTGGATGACCAGCCACGTCGTCTCGAGACGGCCACAACCTCGCCTTGTCAGATCAGCCGTCCATCCTCGAATGCCTCGCAAATTTGGCCGTTTTTGACGAAACTGATACCCAAGGATCAGGCACAAAAAGCTGGGAATGCTATGGACCGTAGAGATGTGCTGGTGCCGAGTCGCTGCGGGGAGACAAGGCGTCAAGCCCGTTGAACAAGGCGGTACTCGGGGCAGTAGACGACGGCAAATGTCGCGAAAAGTCCAGAGACAAAGGGGCATTGTTAATCACCCTGTAGAGCAGCGTGTCGTCGTGGGGACGTTGCGTCCGGTTCTCCGGTTCTCCGCCGTCCTAACGAGTAGGTCGTCCAGGGACAAAGACCTTTTCAAAAGGCCAAAAATGCAGTGACCGCTCGAGGGCGCCGACGATGGCTGCGAGCTTTGATGATGTCAAAGAAGAACTGGCCCCTCCATGTAAGAGCACAGCGAGGTTGGAGCTCTTGGTCTATCACAAACCTTTGCTGTTGTACTAGGCCCGAGGCCCGACGTTGCAGTCGGCAATGTCGACTGTGCCGGGGTCATTTATGCTTCCTCGTCCTCTCGACTCTCCCTGGGCCGTTGAGGAGGTTTTCTTTTCCTTTTCCCCCTCGCCTTTGACACCAGAGTGATGTCCTCTTGACCGGGTTTAGCCATGCTCATATCTCTCGGGTCTGGGAATTCCCTGAGTAAGATGGGAGGTTCCGAGAACGGCAGGGCGCGGGAAAACGCCAGCCAGTGGCAGACAACGCGTAGGCCAGATGATGAATGCCGTCCAACGGACTGGTCGGGAATCAAGACGTCGTCGTCCTGTCACATGATACTTTGGCTGATCGATACATGGATTATCGAGACTTGTTTTGAATGACCTCGCAGCGCCGAATTCAGCCCGAAAATGATGCGTGGCTGAACAACAAACACCATTGTTTTGATGACCAGTGATAAAACTTGAAAGAGTCAAGGCACATCCATAGTTCAGGGCCTGAATCGGCGCTTCCAAAACCCAGATACGACTGAAGCGCGTCCAGGAAGTCTATACGTTGTTCGAAGCCCCCCATAATCTCGCTTCAACTACACCTCGTCAATGTGCATCTATCACGTCGCTCTATCCTCCTCTGCAGATCAGCCTTATGTTTCTGGATCGAGTCGACATAACGCAACGAGCTGCTCTACACGGTGTGTCGTGACTAGCTCGGGACTCTGTCTTTCTCATGCTCACACCTCCCTCTGATATATGAAAACGTTTTCAGGGCGCCCCTGCCCGGAAGGCGTCTTTGTCTGGTCTGTGGTTTAGGTAGGTGCGGCGCGTCTGTCGTCAGTAGGTAGATATCGAGGACCGGCGGTTCGTTCCTGAAGCAAGTGATTAGCCCACCTTAGGAGCACTCTCACAATCTCATAAAGTAAACGTGGACTCAAACCACTCGCTTGTTAGCCACTATGTTCAAGGTCCATCTCCGTTACAGCAGGAGGTCCATCACAGGAAGGCTCTTTTCTTCACGTTAACCACGGTTCTTTACATCAACACACGCACCTGGATTGTCAACATTCGCTACCTCCTCGGCTTAGGGTTTAGTAGCTGCTTGGTTCTCCCTCCCAGGAAACCCGTCTTATTATGGAGATGAAGCTGAGGTGAAGCCATCAGACTACACATTAGACTATAAATCAACCTCACTCTGCTCTCGTCGTCTCGTTTCTTATGCCAAAAATCATCTCGCTTCATCGAATCTTGTATCCATCCCCCAACAGGGTAGGCATGCGTATTCACAACACAAGGGCACGCACAAAACTCCTTCCTTCCCATATCCAAAACCTAATTACTTTCCTTCCTACTCTTCTTCCAAATTCCCATCTCGGAAGATCCCATCCTTTCCTCAAAAAAATCCTTTTCCTTCACAATCCACAACGTCTGAACCATCAAGACGACCTCAAGTCCCGAACCTCAAACACCCTGAACCACCTGAACAACCTGAACAACCTCAACGAGCTGAACCTTGCGACGAACGCCGCAACAAGCTCGAGATGGACCAACCGCGAGACGTCCTCCTTCGGGCGGCCGTCGTCGACCCCGTGAGCGGCAGACAGCCCGCCTACAAGTCGACGCCCAGCCTGGTCAACGCGAACAACATCGGACGTTGCGACGTCGAAAGCTTGTCTTTCATCGTACGCCCTCACTTCCTCCATCACATGTACAGCTACATCGAGATCGAAGTTCACCAGCACGGCGTCGGCCTGAACGACACCCGCGTAGGCACCATGACTGTTCATCTGAACCACGCCACCACCTTCCGTGCCGAGTTCCTGGGCGTCAACCAGACCGCGACGGAGGTGCGGGACTACTTCCACAGCCAGGCAAGCCCCTTCATCCCGTCGATCAAGATCACGCTCGGCGCCGAGGACCTGTTCCTCGACGTCAACGACCACACGCTCGCCACCCTCGGCAATGCGAGCGCCGCCGCCCTCGCCGCTCTTCACCAGCTTCAAAAGGTCGTCCGCGGCGCAGACGAAGGCCGCCCGGCCCTTCTGGAGTGGTACGCCACCAAGCAGAGCAACGACAACGTGGACGCCCTTCGAACCCGCTTCGTCCGACACCAGAACTTGGACCAGGCCCTTGTCATCCCTCAGTGGTCTCTCGATCTTTGGTACGAGGATACGGATGAACCCCAAGTCATCCAGTTCGTCGACTTCTGCCGCCTTCATCGAGACGTCGACCTGCGCGCCCTCATCTGGCCCCCTCAGCATGAGAGCATCACCCGCTTCGTCGATGTCAGCCACTACCAGGTCGTCCACGGCGTGGGAGCCGTCTACGAGCACCAGGACCTGGCCAACGTTTTCACAGTCTCGTCCAGAGTCGCGCACGCCGCCGTCGCCTTCAACAACGGTCGGACGAGCGAGACCTTCCTCCTTCGTCTCACCGCCGCCGCGGACCAACTCGAGTTTCTCCCCACCCTCAACGAGGACTGCAGCGTCCTCTTGCGTGGCACCCCTCTCGAGATATCTCTGCCCGTCATCCGAACCTCCGATGACCCCCTCTGGTGGCCCGCCAAGCGATGCGGCGCCCCTCGCGGCCACCTGCCCCAGCCCGCCGACGCCATCTTCTTTGTCGTCACCATCCCGTCCGCCTTCCGCGGCAAGTCGAACCTCTTTGGCGCACCCCGCGGCGCCAACCTGCGCGCCTGCGTCCGCAAGAACTTCGACAGGAAGGTGCTCAAGGCAGAGATCGCGGCCCTCGCCTTGCTCGTCGACCAGACGGAGAACCCCGCCTTGCCGTCCGGTGAGGGTCAAGATAACTTCCTCTACCTGTCGGACTTCGTCCCGCTGGAGGAGGAGCAGGAGGTCAACCTCCTCAAGGAGCTCCCAGGCCTCGGCAAGGCCGCAGGCGAGCCTCGCCACAGAAACGACTGGCCCATGTTGCTGGCTGCGTCGGTTGACCAGCTCGACGAGCGTCAGCAGCACTTCATCCAAGCTCTCAGCCACATCAGTCCGAACATCGCCTTCCTCCCTGGTCCTGCCAGATCCGGGAAGACCACCCTCATCTTGGTCATCCTGGCGGCTTCGATCCTGGGCATCCCTGGAGGCCACTGTCCTGCCCTGTGCATTGCTCACAATGAGACTGAGGCCCTTGGTCTAGCCAACAAGATCAATTCCTTCTTCAACTCACTCAGAGTGAACAATGCGCCCAAGGTTCTCTACGTCTCTGCCAAGGACCGCTATATCCCGTCGCCATCTGAAGTCTCATGCACTTGTAGCCCAGCTCAGACCTGTTCCCAAGTTCAGATCGACTCAGTCACCTTCTGGCTGGAGCCCCTTGACAAGATCGCCGGATTCATTACTGAGTTCCAAAACCAGGCCTTCTATGCTCCGCGCGCCCAGGGCAGCAGCGCCAACAACAGCAACACCGACAATGGCCGGCCTGACCCAGTCTTTGTTGCCACCACCAAGCAGCTTGCCGTTGCTCATGTCCTTGCCCACCAAGAGAGATACAACGACATCATCATTCCGGTCACCAGACTGCTGCAGGGCGACACAATGAGCAGAAACGCTGCTCTCCAGCTTACCAACAGAGTCCACATGCTCTACCAGAAGATCCTCAAGAACTTCAAGGGCATCATCTGCTCCACCCCTGCCACCGCTGGACAGGCCCCGACCACCTCCTTCAATCCTTCCCTTGTCGTGTTCGACAACGCAGAACGCATCCGAGAGCTGAGCACCACCGCCCTGCTCGTTCACTACAACCCGCTTGCCTGGCTCTTCTTTGGCGGAACGGATGAGGGCCAGATCAACGTCCCGCCCCGTGCTGACCTTGGCCAGAACCCCTTCACTGCCCAGCTGCGCCTCTCCCTCTTCGAGCGCGCCATCAGAGCTGGCGTGAACATTGGTCGCCTTGATGCCCCCCCTGACGCGGCTGATGACTCTGACGACCTGGGCTTCAACTGGTGGAACTTGCCCCCTGCCCACTGAATGGATTTTTCCAGTTCTATCTCCTCCTTTGAAAGGGTTAATTGGAGTTCAAAGGGATATAGCACTGGTTCTGTCTGGTTGATGGAAGGGAGGGATTGGAGTTGTAGGGTGACACTTTTCACGCAACACACAAACACACACAGCTTGGGACTTGGTAACAAGGATTTTCATGGAACACATGCACAGGTCCATGGGCTTAGTCTAGAAGCAAACAAACCGTTGACGATATCCTTTCTTCTTGCACAGTGAGTTGTGACATATCCATTGTGAGGCATGGTATTGAAACACAACGGCATGTTCCCTGGCTTCTACACCATAATTCCCCCTGGCTGTCAACCCAATGCTACCACCTGAATCGTCTGCCCTCTCAAACTCCACCGAATCCGATCCAGACGCCTCAGATACTCTAGCCCAGTCTCCCCGACCCTCCGCCCAGTGTTGATGCCAACGTCCGAGAGCTGGTATCCCGCAACCCGCCCTCCGCTCCACGGCTTTACCTCCGCTTCTCCCACATCCTCAGAAGCACTCTCAATGCTTCTAAGCTGAGCGTATCGGTCCACGAGGAGCCAGCGCACGATGTGCGGATACGGCCTTGCAGACTCCAGGGCACTCCTAAAGACAGGCACCCCGTCAACCATGGCTTGGTACGAGATGCTGGCGCCGCTCCGCACGAGTAACTTCACGGCGTTCAGTTTCTGCCTGGAACAAGCAACCATGAGCGCCGAGCCCTCTGCCGAACCCTCGGCGTCGATATCCGCCCCGTGCCGAAGCAGCGTAGACACGCAATCCAACCTATCCCTAACCGCGGCGACGCAGAGCGGGCTGAAAACCGCTCCTGGCGTCGAGTTCGCCAGCTCCAGCGCATTTTCCCGCGGCAGCCGCTTGAACAGCCTCCGCAGCGTACCGTCGGCTCTTCGGTGATGCGACCTGATGACGATCGACAGGAACCCATTGCGTACGTCCCTGATCCTGGAAAAGTCGAGCCCGTGGTTGAAGACCAGGCCCGGAAACGCGTTGTTCAGTATCACTTTGTGGAGCGGCGTATAACCGGTCCCGTCGGGCTTGCAAGGGTCAAGGCCGAGGCTCATGAGCCAGACGAACATTTCGGGGTTCTCCGAGACGTCGGCGCAGGCGTTGAGTAGACTCATGCCGTCGAGATCGCGGGCGTGGATGTCGGCGCCACGCTCTACCAGCAGCTGCGCCATCTCCAAGTGGCCCCGACGGATGGCTACGGTCAGCGGGGTAAAGGAATTCAAGTTGCAGAGGTTGGGGTCCGCCCCGTGGTCCAGAAGACGCCTGGCGCTGTCTATGCAGTTGACCATCGCGGCCCCGTGAAGTGGCGTGTCTGAAGTCTCCAAGTCGGACACGTTGACTTCTGCGCCGTGGTCCAGGAGGACCTCCATCATCTCGACTCTGAAAACCCCCTCGATCTTCGTCTCCTCCGCTGCAATCAGCAGTGGGGTCATGCCGAGGCGGAACATGGGCTGTAGATCGGGCGAGGCAACGCGTTTGTTGACGTGATGTTTGATGATGGCGTCGACTGCGCCCTTTCCAGAGAACTCCCACGAAGGATCCTGATCGCCTGATTCCGCATCCTCGTTTGCAGGTAACAGTCCCCAGGCTTGCATACCATGGAGAAGTCTCGCATGATGCTCGGGGGACCCTCTGATCCAGTCGACAACCATACGGACCCTGTCTGACACGCCGCTGGCGGCGGCACAGTGAAATGGACTAAGCTCGTGGCGTGTCCAGTCCATCACACCGAGGAGTCGTCTGACAAAGCCTTCCTCCGTACCCGTGCTTGGGAGATGGCTCGGCCGCATGAGCGCTATATGCAGAGCGGTACAAGGATAGCGCAGGCGCCGGGAGATGACAGAAAGATGCGAGCAACGGTCGACGAGATTCCAGGCGGTCATGCCATGGTCGAGAAAGATTTCGCCAAGGGTGAACCGGCCTTGAGCCGCCGTAAGGACGAGGGGCGAGCATCGTCCGCAGCGCATCCTAATCGAGTTCATGGTCTCGGGCCGGACCATCGCCATGGCTTTAGCCGCCAACTGCTCATAGTCATTTTGAATGCACAACTCCAGCACAGCGCCCAAGACACTGGTTTGGCCGGTGCTCCCAGCTGATGCCATGATTACCTTATGCATCAAGGGTAGAAACGGCTCCATCAGGTCCGGCTCGCCGCTTCGGAAAGCTTCCACAAAGGCAGCTGGAATGCTCATCCGGCTAAAAGTTTCCGGGCCGACATCGAGGAGCAGCCGCACGGCTTCGGTGGCACCTGAGATGGATGCAAGACTCAGGGGGTTCTGGTTCGTCGGGAATGGCAACGTCGCCGTTGGGTCTGCGCCGTGCTCCAGAAGAAGCCGAACGCATGATCCGTCGTCGACGGCGCAGGCGGCGGCAAAGTGAAGCGGCCGCCAGCCATCGGCCGTTTGGGATTCCACGTCGAGGTCTGGGAATCCGAGATAGAACTGAAGCACGTCCGCATGACCGTGGGCGGCTGCAAGATGGAGTGCGTTGCAGCCCCATTGTCTTGCCATTTCTGGGACGACTTTCGGACCAATGACTCGGGAGAAGTCGTATGTGCAACATTTACCCCAGGGATGGCTATCAGTGCTAGTGATGGACCTGATCTTCTCCAGAACGAGCAAGTCGCCATGTGAAGCGGCCACCAGCGCTGCATCCAATCCACTCGGCAAGGACAATGCCGGATTCGCACCCTTTTCGAGCAAGATTATGGCGGCGTTGGTCTCGCGGTTCTTGACGTAAGCCACGACCATAGGCGCCCCGGCGGGAGTGAGCGCGTTAGGGTCGCATCCTTTGTCCACCAAGGCCGACAGCTTATGCGTGCGCTGCGAGACCCCTTCGTCGAGGAGTCGGAAGAGAAAGTGGGACCTGAAACTGTCGAAATCGTTCAGCTTTCTCGGGTCTGCATGCTCGAGAAGCTTGTCAAACATGGCTGGCGGGCATGTTGATTCCGGCAAGCATGCCGACTCGAGAGCCGAGACAGACTCAGATTGTGCGTGTACTGATACGCCCAGGTCAAGCAGCATCACAACGACGTCTCTATGCTCCTGATCAACGGCCAGCTTGAGACACTGTACTGCAGTCGGCGATTGTTGGAAGCTCTCGACCTTGGTCGACACGCGCAGGATTGAACAGAGCATCTCCCCCAACCGTACGGGCCACTTGTCGTGGGTTGTAGCGTAACCGATCCAGGCCGAGAGAACCGGGACCAGGGCACACTTTCCCGTCTCCTCTTCATATCTGACTGGAATTGCCTTCTCGACCAAACAATCCACGGCAGTTTGCAGAGACTCCCAGACATTGGAGCCTGGCGGCCACTTAGAAGCCCATGTACCCAGGACGCCGGTAGCGAAGCGCTCCCAGAGCCCGGCGCCTTCGCTGTTGCGAGAGCCAAGCACCTCATCGGTCAACAGACGATTATATGCGCCAAAATCGAGCGGCCGGTGGTTGACGGGGCGCCTGTTTGGTCTATATGGATCTGGCTCCCAAAATAGCGAGTCGTTGAAGGATGTGAAGATGGTTTCCGCCGGTGACTGCCCGTCCTCTGTCAACACGGGCTCGACGTGCAAGTCCAAGAGCGTCTCAACAAGATCCTCTCCGGCACTGATCTCGAGATAATGCAGGGCGTTGCGGCCGTCATCGCCCATCTCGAACGGGTCGGCGCCGAAATCAATCAGCTTGCGGACCAACTCGCAAGAGCCCCATTCGACGGCGAGGAAGAGGAGGGGAGTTGGGCTCTGGAGGTAAGCGGCGTTTGGTTCGCAGACCTCGAGCATGTGAAGCGCCCCGGCAACAGTTTTACGCTTAGAGATGCCCGATCTTTTCGTTCTGCTCAGTGGGTAGATGATGGACTGAGCAATAGGAGTTTGGCCATTTTTCATCAGTGCCCTCAAGTTCCGGTCCGTGTGCTCATCAAAGGCGTGGAGAGCATCAATCATGCCAATGTCCGAGTTTGCCGCCGCGATGTGCCAGACGTTGCGGCCATCTTCGTCCGTGTCTGTCGTTCTCGCTCCATGGCTGAGGAGGAGTCTGAGGACGTCAGGTGTCTCGGACAGCATCAGAGGCGTCCTTTGACACTCGTCACGCACGTGAACATCGACGTCATCTCCCGACTGCAGAATGAGGGAAGCCGTGTCTACGTCGCAAGACTCGACCGCGTCATGAAGTATGGTAGACGATTTTTGGAACGGCTCCTCCGAGTCGAGGCATGATGGTATTGATTGGTTGGGATTCCACCGAGGGTCAAGGATGAGTCTTCTGACGACTGCAGCCTTGTGATCCTGGACGGCTTCTTGGACTAGGTCTGCGTACACCTTGTCCGATACGCTGAGAGGGCGGGACCCTCGACCCGAACAGGAATCAGCTAGGCCATGATGTTCGAGGACGTCATAGATGCCAGCCATCAGTAACGATGTCTCATCGTCGCCGTTGTACTGCATAGCTGCACTGTCAAGAATCTCGGGGAGGACAGAGGCTAGGAACGAGCTAGTCAGCGGAGACAGCGGTGACGGCCAGTACTGTAGGATCGAGTTCTTTCCATGGAACAGCTGAAGGAACCGATCGTCGCGGCTGGATCCGGATCGAAGAATGCGCACCAGAGCGTCTGGAGCGTCTATCGACTGACACGTAAAAAATGCCACGGTTGCCAGCGACAACATTTCGTCCTGTTGAGACCCAGCCGAGACCGACGTGCCCGTAGCGCCCGCATCCAGAAGAATATGCAGGGTCGGCTCCTGACCGCTGGTCGGACGCCGGTCAGCTACCAGCTGAGTCGGATCATCGTAACGAGCGAATAGTGCAGTGGGGCCAAGCAAGGCGCAATACAGAGGCGTTCCCATGAGACTTTGTTGGTTCACGTCCTGCTTCTCCAAGTGTATCAGGGCCTTGCATACGTGATGCAGACCGAGGGCAGAAGCGATGTGGAGAGTGCTGACGGACGCATCCGAGACTGCTGTCATCAAGCGGCGAAGAGGTGACATGGACAGAGCACCTGACGCGGGGTTGAAGTGGCCTGGCCATTCTTGTCGAGCATACTCGAGGAGCCACTGCAGAAAGTTGGCCGACTTTCTCGGGTGGAAAAGTAGCCTGAGCTCGTTCTCGACGGAGCGGTGATGATAGTGGGCTATTTCGGGCAGAAGCTTCGCACAAGCAACGTACTCGGGGTGCGTGGCATCTCTCTCGGCGGCGTAAACCCTGTGAGAGTAGCAGCTGTCCAGTTTGCGATCGAACTCGGGACTCAACAACAGATTCAGACACTTTTCAGGAGACGTTTCTGAAGCCTCACAATTCAGACCGTTCAACTCATCGGTTTCTCGCTTCCGCGATGGTTTACGAGGCCCGGTCGTAGACAGAAAGACGAGCAGGGTTGCCCAAGAATTGGCGTGAATTGCTGGGCTAAGCTGTGCGTGAAACTGGCGGATCTGGGACGCGAATTCGGGTGGTGACGGTATCTCGGTTCCTCTCCCCGGTGCTACCAAGCCTCTCGACCAAGCCTGGGCCAGGTCGTCGAGAGTGTCGCCCAACGAGTCGATGAGGGTGTGATTGGGACGTTTTGATGCTGCGTCGTGCTCCCCGTCTGCAAAGTCGTCGAACAGCAGTGAGAGGCTATGGAGAGTGCCACTTATAAGTCTGAGAGCCAAACGGAGCTCGGTATGGCTGCCGGGGTCGCGCATCGAGAGGTATGCCGTCTGCGTTTTTGCCTGCGTCTCGACGAGAGCTCGACGGAGACCCCGGCCGCCGGCTTCCATGGTGGGTTGCGGCATTATCGAAAGCTTCTCATGAAGTGCGGTAGGGGAAAGGGGGTCGGATTAGATTCAGGTTCCGTAAGAACAACCATGGCTCGAAGCTTGCAAGGGACGTGAATTTGCGGTGATTGTTGTTCGGTATTTGGTTGTTGATCGTGGTCGAAAGAGGTTGAGGGAGGTCGAGGTCGATGTTGAGGTGGAGAATCACGAAATACGGGCCGTCGCATGTCAGCGAGCGGCAGCTTGCCGCTGTGCTGGCCGTGCTCTGTGGCGCACGATGGCAGGGATAGAGCCTGAAGCGCCACTTGGGCAACCAGCTGTTTTGTACCTATGGATTCTTACTTACATAATGAGCTGGTCGGTCGCCGCCACCAGCCACACTCTGCATGATTGCATATCCCCTTAAGCACCAGAAGACTACAGCGGTTCCACTTTATTTCTCCTCTTCTCCGCACTTTTAGGTACTGAGTGCACACCTAATGCGCTAGAACAGGCCCACTAAGGCCGCTACAAAAATTCAGGCTTGAAGCTCTAAAGGCCCTAAAGACCATTGCATTTGCCAGAAACTGTAGGTAAGTGACATGAGTCTGCTCTCATTGGCTACTACCATAATTGTAGCCTTCTAGCGCTTGAGGGGATATGGCTTGGAGTACCGTCCCCTTTGGGACGAAACATGTGTGGGAGACAAGCATAAGCAAATGGCTTTTAGACAATTTGTTCTCTTTTCAAAAGGATTTTTTATTTTTATTTTATTTCTTCTTGGAAAAGCCGTTGAAAAAGCCGGCTGCCCTCGTCTAACTAAGCTCAATCTGATAGGAACATCGTTGTCAAGGTAGCTTTTTCAAGCGTTGCAAATCGGGGCGCAAAGTGCGTCTGTTGCAAGGGTTAGTCAACCTTCCTCGTCACGAAGCGGACAGGGAGACACAAAGTCAACTTACTGCACTCGTCCTCGCTGGGCCTGGGGCAGGTTCGCTGGCAGTCCTCGCAAGCGCCGGCCATGGCAGTGGCGACGTAGGTGGCGAGCATGGCGAAGAGGATCTGGAAACGCATGTTGGCGGTGTGGCGGGTGGGATTAAACGATCAACGTTGTGAGTGTTGTGTTGTGTTGTGTGTTGTATTATTGCGGTGAAGGTATCAGGATAGAGTTGGTCGAGACAAGAGATACGATGAACGGATGCGATGTTGTAATGATGGGATGGAATGATGTGATGGAAAGACCAATACCATTATTTATACTCAACCTTTACCCAGCTGCAGTCTGTTGTTGATGCCTATTATTATCTCGTTGTATGATTCAACCAGGCCACCGTGGCATGGTGCATTTTCCATCACAAGTCAGCAACCCAAAGGCGCGTTGACGGTTTCACTCCTGTTTTGTCATGTCATGCCAAGAAAGTCTGCTGGCTTTCGGGTGAGCGCCTTTTCCAACGTTGAACCTCCCACACAAGATAGTTCCGCGCTGTCACGCTCGACGCGGTTGGTGTTAGGGCCCTTCTACACTGACTCGGAAACCGTCAGCCAACGGGGAAAAGCCTTGGTGTGTTCATCCAAAATGGGCGATCCGTCTCACCGTCAACACCGATCACCACCTCGAACGAACCCCGAAAGATCGGGTACCGCACTCGCTGAAACAACAGGCATCAAACTCTCCAGCCTGTCGGGCTCTCATTGCTAATGCTGCCCCGGATCCCGGTAGAGAGCCGGTTGGGCGTTGTATCCAGCATTCTACATCGCGGCATCTAACGACAATGAAGGCCACCAGAACCGAAGGGCAGTTTTTGACTCTGTTTGCTAGTCGGCCTTTGGGGACTCAGCGGCAGCCGGCCGACTGTCTGACGTTAGCTCCCGCCCCGTCTGCCTCACCCACCGTAAGTCGCCGGACGCTAAAACAAGCTGGTTTTACGAACGGCAACTCCTGACTCGATGCCGCCACGCAGCCGTTGCATACTTGATTCGCGGTGACGGCTGATTTTCTGCCATCTGGTTGGGTTTCCACGCCCGCCGGCGGCATCGAGAGCCTTGGCGCATGTAGCTGAGACCTCGGGCTGCTCTGTTATTGGGGTTTAGCGAGAGCGAAATCTTTGAAAATGGCATGATCTACGGAGGCGACCACTATCATCGACGGAGTGCTCCGGGCCCCATCCCGAGAAAGCTTAAATGTCTCCGATTACGTCGCGGGGTTGGAACAGGATCGACATTACGAAACGCTTGAGTCGCATGTGAGCTCGTACTCGGTGCCTCTGTGATCCTGGATGTGAATGCAGGGCATTCCCTTTCTTGTATCTTGCTTCAAAAAAGGCCAACAGGCCGGGGACTGGATGTCAATCGCATGAAAGTATCTTTCTGTCTCCATATCTCATGGTCGTAGCTGCTGCTGGCGTTTATTATCACTAGAAGTTCGAAAGCTCCTAGCCACTGACAACTTCCGCCATATCCCATGACCATGCCGGTGCTTCTTTGTCCACCCTTGGCACTCAGACGAAGTCACTCATTGTCTGGAGGCTCGGAACTTCTCTTACACGAGGGACGACGCCTTGTCAAGTGTAACACTGGTTCAGCACTCAAAGAGAATCGTGGTTGGCCGAATACTGCCTCAGCTTGCAAATTACCGAAAAGGGAAACCTGAGGGGTAGTAAAACTGTATTATTTTTTTCTAGGGCTTTTTCTTCTAGTTTATACTTGGGAACAATTTGTTCTCGTTATCAAGTCCGTCCGTCTTCTGTACGTTTCCCAGATGTTAAGCTAAGACTTGGTTTAAACAGCTCTAACTGGTTGGTGTTTTAAAAAGAATGTCGCACATAGGGGTTAGATATATGCAGTTAAAACGGTCCATCTATAGCAAAAGGGGATAGGGCAACTAATAGGCCTATATATACCTGTCTAGAGCACTTAGTCCTATATGTACATACGTATAGGGATACTCTATATAATATACCCCCCTAGCTGTTATACAGACGTATATACGTCTATATAAAGGCTGCTTAAGTAAAGCAATTTATATATAAAAGAGATATTTAGTAGCACTAGATTAAAATAAACATTTAGGCTGTATAAGCTAACTAGGCTAAATCCCCTCTATAGTCCCTACTGTATGCAGCCTCTACAGTTTAGCAGCTTAGTCCTACTAACACCCTACCTTATAGCCTTTACCTAATGCTAATCCTCTCTATAGTCCCTACTGTATGCAGCCTCTACAGTTTAGTAACGCTAGATAAAGCTATTTTTAATACTTAATAAGTAGGAAGAGGTTATCTATAGTAGGCCTATTTAAAATAGCAACCCTACCTTATAACCTATTCCTACCTATTAGCTAATGCTAGCATTAACTCCTCTCTGCAGTCTCTACTGTATGCAGCCTCTATAGTTTAATAATACTAAATAAGGCTATCTTTAATATATAATGTAATTAGGTAGATTGTTTATAATAAGCCTATTTGCAGTAGCATCTCTATCTATAACCTACCTTTTATCTAAAAGCTTCTACCTTAAAGGGCTATACTTATTCCTCTATAAGGCATCTAAGATTATTATCTATTTGCTTTTATTAAAGTATATCTTCCTTTAGGTATCTCTACCCTTTACTGCAGTCTTTAGTCTGCTATATATAATTGCTAGCTAGTAATAAGCCTTACTATAACGTACATGCATAGTGAGTCGGCCATCATAGTGAGTCGGCCACCTCCTCCTACCCTCCAGCTATTTATGTAAGTCAATCAAGCAGCATCGTACGAAATCAATTAAAACTACTCATCATCCTCTTCTTCAGAGGTCTCCCATACTACCTGACATGTTCGTACGTTATGTCCAGTCTTTCCGCAATTGCCACATCGCCGACCGCGCAATTCACCCCCCTCCGTACGAGCCCCCTCCTGACGTGTATTTTCGCCTCCAGCATCAACAACCCCCTTCTCTACCCGGATTGCCTCTGCTTCAGCTGCATTAAGGGACCCTCCAAGACGCAGTTGGGTTTTTTTAGCCCTCCGACGCTTGCTTAGTATCTCATTTGCCGTACGAAGCCCACGGCACTCAGCTTCAACAAGAGCTAGTTTGTGTGCTAACTTGCTAATACCTTTGGCCTGCAAGTCAACTACTTCGTACAAATGGGTTGGTGAGCTATCTTGATGACTGGTAATCCTTTTCTTAAGTGATGCAGAGCTTCGTACGGCGTCATGTGCTGTAGTTGGTGTCTTTGGGTCCCAGGAGCCCTGGCTGCTTGGGCGTGAGTTGGATGGTGTTGGCGTCTTTGGCTTGAAATCCAGGCGGGAAATAACTACTTCTGGGTTGAAAGGGATAAGGCCAGCCTGTCTAAAGCCAGCTCGTACGTTTTCTTCACCCATTGAAGTGAAAAAGGCTGCCTTAAAGGCAGGAAAGAAGTCGTCCTTAGTAATGTGCGTAATCTGCATCCGCATCATTTTCTCAATTTCCTTGCCGTACGACGCCTTCAGCGGACTAAAACAGCCAACATCAAGAGGCTGGAGCTCGTGCGATGAATGGGGAGGCATGCAAAGAGCAATAATGCTGTGTTCCTTGCAGTAATCGTCAAACTTGGTAGACTTGTGGCTGTTGTGGCCATCAAGGATTAGGAGCCGCTTAACACCCTTTGTACGAGACTTTGTGCACTTTTCAAAATGCTGTAGCCAATCTAGGCCAATCTCATTTGTAGTCCATCCATTTTCGCTAGGGTGGACGCGCCATTGGGGTGGGAATTGGCTATTGGTATACCACGAGAGGAGGTGATATTTGCCCTTGACGATGACGTACGGAGGCAGCGCCCAGCCATCTGCACATACGCCCTGAATGACAGAAACCCATTCGCGATTGCCAGGCTGCTTCGTACGAGGCCTTCCACGGCGATCAGAGGTTGTAACAACCTTTGCGTGCGACAGCATTCCCATCAAGAAGCCCGTCTCATCAAAATTGTAGATATCGTCATCGTGGATTCCGTACTTCGCAATTGTGTTTCGTACGAGGGCAAACCAGGCCTGCACAATTGCAGGATCCTCAGCTAATGCCCTCTGATAGTCGATTCCACGTCGAAAACGCGTCTTTAGTTGTGGTTGGCGTCGTACGAAGTTCTCTGCCCATCGGGGTCCGACACGCGTCGCGTCGCGTTCGTCAAGGAGGCAATCAGCCATATCTCGTACGTCGTCAAGTCGCGGTGGAAATCCTCGATCGATTAGGTCAATAACTCGTTCAAGAATCACTGTTTCTTCTAGCTCAGTCATCTTCATTGATTTCGATCGCGTTTCTTGTCGTGGTAGTCGTCCGATGCGTCGGTCCTGAAGTGTTGTTCTTGGGATATTGTAGATAGTAGCTGCTTTTCGTACGGAAAGATTTGGGTCTTTATTGATAGCTTGAAGTGCAAGTATAATGCGGCTTTCTTTTAAGGAGGATTCCATAGTCGTACGTAGAGGAAACTTAGTATAAAGAGGAAAGGTGTAGAAGTAAAGAGGAGTGGCCGACTCACTATGATGGCCGACTCACTATGCATGTACGTTATAGGTACTTTTAAGATCTAGTTCTACTAGGCTTATTCTAGCTATTCTTCTTATTAGTCCCTTAGGTCCTACTAGACCTATCCTTAAGAGCGTTTAGAGTAGAGTTTTCCTAAGCAGGAGGCTTTTAGCCCCTAAGTATAGTAAAAATCTCTACCTTTATACTACTAGCTGTCTATTGCTATCTAGCTATTATAATAGCATTAAAAATATACCTATACTTAACTACTAACTTTATGCAGCAGCCTATCTCTTTATTTATAATTAACTTTATTAAGGTAGTCTTTACTTAGTCTAGTGCTATTTATCTGCTAATAGCCTTTAGGAATAAATAAGCTGTAAGTACGCTTTAAACCTTTAGAATCTAGTAGGACTAGGCCTACTAAAAGGTGTAATACTACTTATTATACTATATTGCTAGTGCTATTAATAACCTAGCCTATTTAAAAGCAGCATTATATTTATCTTAAACTATAGTAAGTATAGTAAGGGCTATAAAGGCTATATACTTCTCTAGCGTATAAATAAAGGCTTATAGTAATATATTATTAATTATAATAAAGTCTATCTAGATAGTAATAAGGATATATTAGTTAATAGTTAAGTATACTTAGTTTTAGACAGCCTTATAAGCTACAGCTTAGTGCTTTTACTTAGTAACTGCAATTTTATAGTCTTATATATAGGTAGTATATATTACAACCTTATAAGTTATAGGTAATGCAGCCCTACTAGGTAAGGCAGGGTGCAGGCAGCATAGCATTTGTATAGATAAGAAATAAGGTTATATAGATAACTCCTTAGAAACAGAAGAACTAAAGAAGGTTACATAAAGATAAAGAGGACTAACAGATAATAAGCAGTCTACACTAGAGACTAACTTATAAATTGCAGTCTAAGGTTAAAGACTAACTTTAAGATGTTAGTCTTAATAATAAGACCTAAGGATAACGTAGTTCACAAGTGAGTGAGCCACACAAGTGAGTGAGCCACTTTTCTACTACCCGTACAACAATGTATAAGAGAAATCAACCACAACGCCTTAAATTAATTTAAACTATTCTGAATCCTCTTCTTCAGAGGTAGATTCAACTTTTTGACACGTGCGAGCATTATGGCCAGTCTCTCCACATATGCCACATCGTCGTGCGCGCGTTTCTGTCCTCCTCGCACGACTACTACCCTGACCTGTTTCTACCTGTAACTGCTCCGTTACATCAATCTGAGACTTTATATCCTTTGCCTGATTGATTGTAAGTGTTCCACCTTTCTGAAGCTGTTTTTTTTTCGTACGGCGACGGCGGCTCATACGCTCATTTGCCTCTTGATACTCAGTCATTTGTGCCTGCATTAAAACCTGGTTATGGGCTACCACCATAATTCCTTTCTTCAGCTGCTGCATATACCCAATAATTGACGTTGGGGAGCTATTCTGATGTCGTACGATGCGATTCGTAATAAAATCAGAATGTGAATCGAATTCAATTGGGTTGTTTGGCGTCTTTGGGACCCAAGCTGCTGGTAAGCCAGCAGAAGAACCTGGAGGTGATGGCGTATGAAGCTTCACATCTAGCTGTGAAATCACATATTCCGGATCGTACGGGACAAGGCCAGTTGCTCTGAAGCCTGCTTGAATGTTTGATGTTGTCATTGCCTTGTTGTACGCCTTATAAAAGGCTGGGAGGAAGTCTTCCTTTGCAATATGCGTAATGTGCACCCGCATAAGGACCTCGATTTCTTGGCCGTACGCCCGTTTTAAGGGACTAAAGCACCCGACATCAAGCGGCTGGAGCTTGTGCGATGAATGAGGGGGCATACAGAGCGTGATAATGTTCTGCTCCTTGCAGTATAGCTCAAAATCGACAGAATGGTGGCTTTCGTGGCCATCAAGGATGAGGAGGCGGTAAGCACCCTTCGTACGACTCCTTGTATGGAAATCAAAGTGCTGTACCCATTCTAGGCCTTTCTCATTTGTCGTCCAACCATTTTCTGTAAGTGTAATTACCCAGTCGGGTGGGAGGGGGCTGTCGCACGTCCAGGAGTCAAGATGGACCTTGCCTGCAAAGATGATGTACGGCGGGATAGAATAGCCGCACGACCCAATGCCCTGGATTACTGTAACCCATTCCTGATTCCCTTGTTGTACTCCTCTTGGCTTGCCACGTCGTTCAGAGGCTGTAACAACCATTTCAGAGGACATCTTGCCCATCGCAAACCCAGTCTCATCAAAGTTATAGATATCGGTATCGTCTATCCCGTACTTCGCAATTGTGTTTCGTACGAGGGAAAACCACGCGCGATACGCGTCCGGATCTTCGCAGAGGACTCTCTGATAGTCGATTCTTCGATTAAAACGCGTCTGGAGCTCAGGTCGTCGTCGTACGAAGTTTGAGGCCCAGTTTGTTCCGACGCGTCGCGCGCCGCGGTCGCGAAGCAGTCGATCAGCCATTTCTCGAACAGCACTAAGGCGTGGCGAAAATGCTCGCGAATCCAGGTCAACGATGTATCGTACAATGGTCTCCTCTTCGTACGAGGTTAAATTCTGGCAGGGTGGTCGGATATCGCGTCTAGCAGGTTGGCCATGGTATCGTCGTTGGAGGGTTGCACGAGATACTTTGTAGTGAGATGCAGCCTTTCGCACGCTTAATTTTGGGTCGGATCTGAGCGCATTCAGTGCTAGGACTAAATCGCTTTCATTTGAATGTTGTACCATAGTTGTAGGTGGAGAAAAATAAAGGGAAAGGTAGGTTGTGCGAAATTCTAGAAAAGTGGCTCACTCACTTGTGTGGCTCACTCACTTGTGAACTACGTTATATATTTTAGCTATTACTATAGGCTTATAAGCCTTTAGAAATGCTAATATGCAGTTATTAATATAGAAGAAGAATATAACCTACCTCTTCTGCTAGCAGCAATCTTTACCTATAATACATTAAAAGCCTTATGCTACTAGACTACTTTTTAGGTGCTTTTGCTATAGTAGAGGTAACTAGTGTAGACTATAGAGGGCTTTCTATAAGCGTAAGACTACACCTTGTTTGCAGTATTCTAGAGGTATCTTTATATATACCTCCTTATTAATATCTGCATATATAAATGCGTTTATAGCGTTATATTGCAGCAGCTTAAGGTTAAAGTAGGTAGCTAAAGCTATTAGTATTTAGAATAATATACCTGCAAGTATTGCAGTATATATATCTTATACGTCTTTTGCCTATTAGTTACTGCATATTATAAGCCTTACTTTTACCTTTATAAGGCAGCTATACTTATTAAGCTTATATATATATACCTAATAGCAACTAAGAATCTAGTTGCTGCATGCAAACGCTTTAAAGACCTCTTACTACAAGCATAAAAGCTTATAACCTTATAGGTAGCTCCTTTTAGCTTCTTAAAAGGCGCTTTTAAGCAGGTAAGTTACTAGCTAATTATATAATATAGAAAGAGGGGGTAAGTCTTTTTAGTAGGTATTATATAAAGTAGCTACTTTAGTAATAGTTCTTATATTATTACTATACCTACAAGCAAGCTTAGTAGAGTGTATAGGAAGCCTCTTACTATCTACCTTTAACTACTTCTAACCTAAAGGCTATATAACTGCAGGCTATTAAAGCTCTATTTCTTATGCTTTTAGATTAACGTACATGATAAGCGAGCGCGCCAGACAAGCGAGCGCGCCACCTAACCGCAACCACATCACAAATATAACCCCCAAGCAACAACAAAAAGATCAAATCAATTCAAACTACTCAGAATCATCTTCTCCAGACATATCTTCATTAAAATCACATGTTCGCGCATTGTGTCCGGTGTTTCCGCAGATGCCACACCTCCTTTGGCCTGTTTCTGTCCTCGGCTTCCGACCACTACTCCGACGTATTTCCTCTTGTACCTGGGCTGTCGCCTCTCTCTGCGACTGAATATCCTGTGCATCAGCTACAGTAAGACTTCCTCCTTGCCTAAGATGAGTTTTCTTAGTCCTTTTGCGTCGGTTAAGTAGGCTGTTTTCCTCCCGAAGGGCTTTATTCTCAGCTCTTAAGAATGCATTCTCATGGGCAAATCCCAGTGCTCCTTTCAGAATATGCTCAACATCTGTACATCCATGTGTTGGAGAGCTGCCTGGATGATTAAGGAACCGATCCTTAAGTAGAGTTCCTTGAGAACTTAACTCTGTTGCGTTCTTTGGTGTCTGGGAAGTCCAAGGTAGTGGTGTTGTTGGGAGGGATCCTGGAGGTGAAGGAGTGTGGAACTTGACATCCAGCTTAGATATCACACTTTCTGCACTTAGAGGGACAAGTCCTGCCCCTCTAAAACCCCCTTGGATGTTTTTTTCTGTGAGAGCTCGCTTAAAGGCGTTGTGAAATGCTGGAAAGAAATCGTCCTTCGTAATATGGGTATTACCCCGTCGCATCTTATCCTCAATTTCTCGACCGTACGCCAACTTCAAAGGCCCAAAACACCCTACATCTAAGGGCTGAAGTAGATGAGAAGAATGAGGCGGCATACAGAGGGTGACGATGTTGTTTTCCTTGCAAAACAGCTCAAAGTCTGTGGAGTGGTGACTTTCGTGTCCATCGACAATAAGGAGGCGATATTTCCCCTTCGCACGCGACTTTGAATGCTGATCAAAGTGCTGGAGCCAATCTAGGCCTCTTTCATTTGTTGTCCATCCATTTTCAGATGTTGCGATAACCCAGTCGGGTGGGAGACCAGATTCGGTGTACCATGTGGAGAGGAGATTTTTGCCTGCAACAATGATGTATGGCGGGACGCTATAGCCAGACGAACTGATGGCCTGAATGACTGTAACCCATTCTCGATTGCCAGGCTGAGCCATTTTTGTGTTTGAATGTCTTTCAGCGCTTGTAACAACCATGCCGGATGCAATCTGGCCCATCATAAAGCCAGTCTCGTCAAAGTTGTAGATATCTGACTCCACGATGCCATATTTCGCGATTGTGTTCGCCACAAGGCGAAACCACGCGTTTATTGCCTCAGGATCTTCGCATTTAGCTCTCTTATAGTCGTATCTTCGAAAAAAACGCGTTCGGAGCTGTGGTTGTCGTTTGACAAAGTTTGAGGCCCAGCGCTTGCCGACTGGTGGCTTGTCGCGGTCGGCAAGCAGTCGATTGGCCATTTCTTTAACACCAGTAAGCCGGGGAGGAAACGATCGGGCATCTAGGTCGAGAATGTACTCGACTAGCTTCTGCTCTTCAAGCTCCGTCAAATTCCGTGAGTTCGGCATGGTGTCGCGTCGTGATGCTGTTCCCTTTAGTCGACGCGTTACAATGTCGCGGCTGACGTTGTACATCTTTGCTGCAGCGCGAATGCTGAGTTTTAGGTCTTTTTTGTAAGCTTGGACAGCCAGCTGTACCTGAGCTTCGTTGCTAGTGGATTGCATTGTTGTTCGTGGAGAAATGAAAGGAAACAGTCAGACAGACGCGTCTGGCTGGTTGGGTGGCGCGCTCGCTTGTCTGGCGCGCTCGCTTATCATGTACGTTACCTAATATAATAAAAATCTATTTAGTCTTTTATATTACTCTACTTAAACTAGCACTATATAGATTACATATAGAAGACTACATTATTATAGAAACCTACAAACTAGAGTATAAAGTTAAATAAATTATTAACTATAGGAATAAAAATAGTTATAATAAATATCTTATTAAATAGAAAGGCTATAAATATAAAGATAACTTATAAGAACTAGTTAAGAACCTCTAGCACTCCTAGCAGCTGCTTTAGGACTTCTATAACGCTTAGGTGTAGTAGAGACTAGTTTAAAAAAGTTAGAGAATAGGTTGCTAACACCTCTAGACATTTAAGATAAATTGCTAGCATCCTTAGGAGGAAGAAATAATAAGTTTATAGCACTCTAACTACTATTTAATTAAACTATATAAGTAGCCTTAGTAATAGGATCTATAATAAGGTCTATAGGCTATTCTTTTGCTACCTTACACCCCTTCTTAAACACTATATGCTTCTCCTTACGCAAATAATCTAGCCTTACTAGAGATTTATCTATCTTAGCTTAAGCCTAACAAAAAACCTCTGCTTATTTTTGCAGTATCTTAGCTTTTTAATAAAGTAATGCTTCCTCTTGCTTCTTAGCCTTATCTAAATAATCTACTTTATTTAATAGATAATCTACTACTACTATTAGAAAATAATACGCTTAGAAAATATTAATAGAAACTTACATTTATAGATTGCATTATTATCTCTATTATAAGAACAACCTTAATAAGTATACTTATAGCATTTTAAGTAACCTACAAGCATTTTATAGTAAATCCCTTTAGAATAATAATTACTATATAGCATATTAATTTTAATACCTTAACTATAAATCTTTAGAGAATTAGTAAGATAATGCTTTATTAACTTTACCTTCTTAGGAAGACTTTCTAGGCTTACTACATTAGTTGCTAATATAATAAGAAAAGGATAAAGGAAGGGAGGATAACTAAATACGCCTTACAATAGGAACCTACTTACCTATATAGGTCTAAGGGACTAAACCTTTAGAGGAGGGACCTAATGTTACAACCTAAAAAGCGTTAGTTAATATAACTACCTAAAACAACCCCTTGCAAGAAAATAGGGGATAGCATACTTTATATGCATGCTAATAGCGCTTACAGACTAAAATAGAAGAATAATAGAAGGTTATATAATAATAAGGAAGTAATTAAAAGATAAGGTAATTACCTTAAGTAATTACTAAGTAAGCAGCTTACCTTAGGCCTACTATACTTAATTACTCTACTAAGATACTAATAGGACCTTAGGGATACTAATAAGAAGAATAAGATATAAGGATATTTATTCTATATAAATAGATTACCTTCTATAGCTTTTTAGCAATTAACTTTATAATTATCCTCTTAGATACTCTTAGCACCCTTTACTAGTAACTAATATTATAAGCCCTTTATTAAGAATATAACTAATTACTATATCCTCTAATAACCTAATCCTTTTAGTATAACTTACAGCACTGTTCCCTAGCTTTATTGCCTTAGCTTCTACTAATAGACACTACTATAGAAAGCCGACTGTAACATAGGGGTAGTATCTAGGTAAAAAAGGGTCTTAAAGCTAGGCTTATAACTATTACATATAGAGGTTAGATATATGCAGTTAAAACAGTCTATCTATAGCAAAAGGGGATAGGGCAACTAACAGGCCTATATATACCTGTCTAGAGCACTTAGTCCTATACGTACATGCGTACAGGGATACCCTATATAATAAAGAAGAATTCTTAGGAATCTACTTTTAAGTTTGCAACATCAAATCAGCTACTCTCACTGGTTTAGGTAAGATACCCGGACTGCTTAGTAGAACAGCGTGCTGGACCACATGGGCATCGAACCATCTCCTCGACCTATTCGATGCAGTTCTCCCCTCGCGTATTGTTTATGGCACCTTTCTCACCTGTATTCATCAAAAAAAGTGGCATGGCTCCTAGTTTGCATTACGATACGTGCATGTCCTTTAGCTACGAGACAGATGCGGCTTGCCAACAAACCGAGAAAAATGCGGCGCCGGTTTGCTGTGCAGTACATTCGAGGCACATGGTCGACAATGAATTACACGTCAAGCAAACATTATTTAACGGCATTAGGTGACAAACTCTTTAAGTTATTCTCCAGAGCCGGAACGCCCTTTTCCCCCCTTCCCTATATTATAACCGCGCGCATAAGCACATACACTCGTCCCTTATACTCGACTCGACAAAAACATTCCCATAACAGGCCCCTTTTTGTCCTTCATTGCATCCCGTCTAGAGGAAGAAGGCAGTCATGGCGAAAGCCGAGACGAACAGGGCGGCGTAGCCGACGGCGAGGGGCACGACGGTGCGGGAATCGGCGGTGACGACGGTGACGACGGTGCTCACAGCTGCGGGTAGTTTGGTCAGCGCTCATGAACACCACGCTGGACGTACGTTTCTAAGTATACTTACCACCGGGAGGGTTCGATCCAGGGGCTGATCCAGCACCAGGAGCCGAGCCAGCATCAGAGCTGGGAACAGCGCCGGGACCAGCAGCGGGGGCAGATAAAGGCGCGCCGTCGGGGCCGTTGACTGGGGTGCCCTCAGGCTCGGTGATGGGGCGGGTGATGGTGGCAGTGATCGGTGTCGGGCCGCAGGTGGTGCAGGTCTGGACCTCCTTGGTGAAGCCAAGGGGGACGTCGGCGGAGGAGATGGTAGGTTTGGCGGGTACGCCCTTGTAGGTCTCGGTGACCTCGTACTTCTGGCGGGTGATGCCGGTGGAGCAGAAGGCGTCGTACTCGGTGGTATACTTGACAGTCTGGGTGCAGGCGTTGCAGCCGCAGCGCTTGCACTCAGGGGCCTCGATCTCGATGCAGACGGGCCCGCCAGTGATGGTTGGCGGATGGATGGTCGGAATCGGGGCGCAGCCCGCGCAGATCGGGAGCAGGCCGGGGGTGACAGTGACACACTGGATCACGGTGGAGGTGCGGACGGCGAGGATCACCTGCTGGGCCACGGCGGCGGAGCCGAAGGCGAGGGCAGCCGTCAGGAGAGTAGAAGATTGACGCGTGACGAGGGTGAAGCGACTGGTAGGTAACGACAGGGTTTGTTTGTTGTTTCTGGTGGAAGCGAGTGAGGATGGGACAAGCCCCCACGGGGGGGAGGGGGGGGAGAAGAAGAGAGAGAGCGAAATGGAAGTTGAGGCTTCTAGATGTTCAGAAAAGGAGTGTATTGGTTAACGAGAGGACGATGCATATGAGGCATGCGTGTTCAGGGGGTTGACAGCTTGGAGAGGATGGAAAGTTGAGGGAGGGCACCGGGACCAGGACGAACTCTTGGAGGCATCCGTTAGTCGGGGCCCATAAAGGTCAAGCGCTCTTCGAGGCATGTAGATTGAATGACCGGAAAGTGGTAAACAGACAAGCAATGAATGCCGTTTCTTCCCCTCCCCCTTGTGGCTGACTGAGACTCGGAACCTGGAGCGCGTTGCCAGGGAGGGAGTGTCGATTTGACAGGGAGGTTCTTGGGAATCTTGACTTAGCTTAGCTGACTGAATTTTAGATCGGATGTCAATAAACACAGCTCCATCCACTCGTTTTCTTCTATGAGGAAAAAAGCCCCTGACCTCGAACAAGCGTCTCTTCCTCCTCAGGCTTCCCGCTCGCCTCGACGATGTAGTTGCCGTCCGGCCGGCCAAACTCGCCGGCAACGGCCTGTCCGCGATCTCCTGCTTCACTTACCTGTCGTCCCGACTGGCACCGGCGTCCTGTCCCCCCGGCGCCACCATTACCGTCATGCGGAGGAACCACCGGTACCGTCTCCGGCGGCGCGAACCCGACTGTCTCCCCCCCCCTCCCTCCGTCGACCTGCGGGAACGTCCACCGCCACCTCGACCATCTCCAGTGGAAGCCTGACCACGGTCACCACCTCCTCTACCTCTCCCACCGCCATGGCGCCCCAGCCCGTTATCTTCCTCGTTGTTCCCCAGATCGGCGGCGTCAAGCGATACGCCGTCCAGAAGCGAGCCCTCGGTGGCTTCCTGAAACCCAGCAACGCTGGCATCAACCGCGACAGCTGCGCCGTCGCCACTGTCTTCAGCCTGTTGCTATTTCAGCTCCTCGGCTGCCCAGAGAGGGCGGGCTGAACTTCTGCTGTGTGTGTGTGTGTGTGGGAGAGAGAGAGAGAGAGAGAGAGGAGAGAGATAGATCTGTGAAAACCGGTTGCTGACGTGTAATGTGCCAATTCAACAGCCCAGCAGTGATTCAACGGAGTGATAGTCGGTGTCACGCTTGCCACGGACTCGAGCACATAGTCCTCGTCCACGTTGACCTCGACCTCATCCACGAGCACCTCCCACAACGCCAACACCACCGCCGCCGCCACCACAACGTCTTCTACCACCACTACATCTACCAGTGCCGTTTGAACGGGTTAGAAGAGCCTGTTCGCACCTGCACTGAGGACTACTCTCGCTTGAAATAGTCGTGGTCAGTGCTGCCTCGCCGCCGCCGCAGACGTCAGCAATCAGTGTACCTTCTCAGAATGGCATATCAGTCCTCAATATAGCCCTTCTACCCGTACACAGTCTTCTCGTCTGGGCCCCTCGTCCGGGCCCCTCGCCCTCTGCCCCGGAATAAAAGCGACGAGTCCGTTTCTTCCCCTAAGGCCCTCGATCGGGGCACATGTTCCAGGTCGATGAGAAGATAAGTCGAGAAAGGGGGGGGCGCTGTCAGTATTCTCTATGGTTTGTCTGTGACCAGTGCTGTTTTCTCTGCGTCCTTCGCCTGGTGGAGGGACTGAGTTGACTATGATTGTGTGTCAGTGTTTGTGAGAGTGCGAGTGAGTGTGTTGTGCCAAGCGCGTAGAGGCATGGATGTGAATTAATGTGAGAGAAGGGGGCTCTTTTCTGCGTCGGTGTAAGGCTGTGTGTCAGTCGAGGCTGGATAGTGTGTTCCTACGAATTTGGAACAAACTTCTTTCATTTTGAACCTGAGGGTTTGTGAGTATAGATATGCTTGGATGTGCGTGTGTGTGTGTGTGTGTGTGTGTGTGTGCATGTCGAACGGCGTTGGCCAAAGTTCTGATATTGCCAAAACGATACTTGATGGTGCTGACATGAATATCTGACGTTGTCCATGTCGATGGCTACACTTTGCTTCACTGCATCGGTCATCAGACAAAAAAGAGCAGGCAGGTTACATGCAGGATGGCAGACGCGGCGGTTCTAATCAAAGTGAGCTGGGTTTAGGGGCAGCAGCAGCCAATCAGAACTGACTGACGAGTTCATCAACGAGGCCTACTGTCTTGAAAAGGGTGCCTCTTCCGTTCAACGTGGCGTGCGGCGGTTATTCCGATCTACCCACCAATCCCGAACCGGGTCTCGTGGGACTCATTGTGAAGCCCACGCTCGACCGGCGCAGCTTGGAATATATGAGCTCAGGAATCAGGAGTGTTTGTGCCATCGACTCACTGCAACCAAGTAAGGATGGAGAAGTTACAGAAGAGCGAGCGAGCAAGTGGCTGCAAGTTCTGGCCCAATGCTTTTCCCTTTTTATGTCCTCGCTGTCTTAGCCCTCCCTCTCATCTCACACGGCGAGTCGCCTCAGCCATGCTTTCTTTTCTCTCTTTCTCTTTCTCTCTCCCTCTCCCTCTCTCTCTCTCTCTCTGCAAAGTGTTTCAGATACAACATGGCCTAGCCCGGAAACACACTGATTCGCGCATGGGTTCCCCACAATGTACGACGCCAGCCAACGGGTTGTGTAAGCTGCGCAGGATGCATCACGCCCGATTCACGGCCCATCGACGTGGCTGCTTGTCGTCGAGCCTTGACTCCTCGCCTCCTGACTGACGGCAACTCAATTTCGTTTCTCGGGACTCGAAGGCGTCGAAACAGGCCAGCCATCACCGTTTGTAGCGGGAGAGCCGTGGCAGGGAGCGAGCGTTGCATGTTGCACAAAGAATTTAAGTGAGTGTCATGGAGCCTTGACGGGTGCAGGAGGCGTCGGTACGTATCCGTACTATTCATGAAATACATGTGCAATGAACAAGAGTCATAAGACTGTTTATGCTACGTATGCTGAGCTCATACAGCAACAAATGGCAGTGATGAAATTTCAATGGAAATAGATACTCGTTACATACAAGAACAACAATCACCACCACCACCATCACCACCACCACCACCGCTACGGCATCTTTTTGCCTGTTTGAGTCCGAGACAACTCGGCGTTTGCGTCCATCTTGGTCACCGAATTCCCTTCCCCTCTCTTCTTGCTGCTTTCATCTCCATCACAAACTCTTCCTTCACCCTTCCATGCCCCTTCTTCCACCCATCAGTCAGTCACACAGACCACGGTGATTTTCGTCGTCCAAAGTCCTCCCTCATGCAAGTGCCGTCTGATCATCCTCGCGCCCGGACCCTGAAGGGCGGGATCACGGACGAGCCTTGGCCTGCATGGGCCCCCCCCTTTCATCCTCTTGGAAATTCCATGCCCTCACCAGCGAGGAGAGAGAGAGAGAGAGAGGCCTAGCCGCGATGGAGATCTCTTCGAAGTCTCCCGCAAAGAAGGGCGACCTGATACACCGAGCCAAAAGCCACGGCGCCGCCGCCGCACTCTACTCCCGCCCCTCCCTCCTCTTCGACAACGGTCGCCGGTCCACACCAAACAGCAACAGCACCACGTGTGGTGTTTGTGTTGGCCAGGTTGCGGACACCGTTGGTAGTGTTGGTCTCTTCGTCTGCCGTCCCTCGTCTGAGTCTCCTAGCCGAAAGATGGCGGCCGCCCGGTCGCACCACGTTCGAATTCCTCCGTCGGCTCGTCTTAGAAGGAGGGAGACATGTCTCCCAATCGATCTGCGACAAGCTGCTCATGGCACCCGAAACATTCGTTTGTACTGAAACGCTGACGCCAAAGTCCCTCTCTTGTCTCCTCTCCTCTCTTTTCCCCTCTCTCTCCTCCCCTCCTCTTGCTCCCATCTCGCCGGGTCTGTTTTGTCCATACCTACTACATATCGGACCTACACACCCGTTTACACATGCACAAGCTGTAGTAGACACCGTCGAGCAACCAACTGCAGCATGCGACATCGGACCGTAGCCACCGGCCAAAGCGTCACAACGGCGTCGTGCCCCTTCATCAAGCCTGCCGGCCCCGACAGGGACAGGCTTCCCAATTAAGCGGTCTGGGAGAGGCCCAAAATAGGCCTGTGCTACACATTTTTACCCTCATATCGTCACGCACTGGCCGGGAGATCGCCTCCCCGTGATGTGGACCAAGCCTCGTCCCCATACCCTGCTATCAGTACACAGAGACCGATCTGGCTATGTGCCTTGATAGGTATCCTGCTGCACATCATCGACGTCAGACTTGGGATGGTACGGTTGCCACACCCTGTTTATCCCGTCTCACTCGAGGGAGAGGTCCGGGTGAGGAGATTCCCATGGCCCCCCCTGCCACCATCAGTTCACGAGCACAACTGCGACGCACGTCCTCATTGCTTTTTCCTGCGCCATATGCAGGCTGTTCCTGTATCAGTGAATGGGGCGAGGCCTGGAACGGTAGACCGACACTTGGCCAGCCAGGCCCCTCAGCTCATCGATCATTTAGAAAAACGGCTTGATGTTAAAAAGGGTTGGATTGGTGAGCATCTCGGTCAGGGAGCAGGCAGGCCGGTAAGCAGCCATCTGATGGACAAGACACCATCACGGCACCAGCAAACGCAATGAAACAGTGACCACCCACCTACCCATCTATCCACACACATCCACACACACACACACACACACACACCCGCTTCTGGACAACGGCCCAGGCACAAGGCTCATCGCTTGTGTCCGTTGGCCTGTTCCTGAGGCGCCCTGGTGAGCTAGCAGAGCCCGACCTTTCCCCCGCAAGTTCGTGGCGTCGACCTAAGGCATCCCACTGCCCATGGCGTTTGACAAGCCTGGCACAACTCCAAAGAGATGCCCACATGGCGAGTCAGAGCCCGTCCGCCGGCGCCTTTTGCTATAAGCACCAACCGTCCGCCGTCTCCTTCATCTCCAGAGGAACCCTGCCACCACCACAACACCTTCCGCCCCTCCTCCTACTCCTCCTCTTCACAAGAGGCATGTGTAGTTGGCGTACGTCAGTGGTCGCTTGAGTGTTTTCTGGGCTCCAAGACAAACAACATATGATGCCTTTCCGATCGTCCACCTTCATCGTTTAGACCTCTCCTTCTCCTTCTCGACGTTTTGTTTCCTCCTCTCTCTCTCTCCCTCTTTCTCTCTCTCCCTTCCTCCCTCGTCATCGACTTCTTTCACTCGTCTGGCCAAGCCTGCCCCCAAGGGCTAGTAACTGAACATCAACACATTCTTTTCTTGTCACTCATTCTTTAGTTCTTTTTTCTTTCTTTTCTTTTCTTTCCTTTCCTTCTTTCTTGCCCAAAACCCGGATTTCCCACTCCAACATGGCCTCGCCCATGTCGTTGAGATCGCCAGTCACCCCGCCGTACGACGAGGATTACAGCCAGGGTAGTCCCAAGGGCATGTTCGAGCCCGGCGTGAGAAACAGCCCGACGTCGTTTGGCCTGCCTGTCCCTACCATGACCCTTTCCCCCCCGGCGAGCCCGCGAGGCGCGCGGACGAGCAAGATGCCCATGAGGTTGAGGAGCAACTCGGGCCTGTCGCTCCACACCAACGAAGACGCCTTCCGCCGGTACACCGACTACAACCCCGACGGGTCCCCGCGATCCCCGACCTTCGGCACCGGCGTCTGGTCCAGCCTCGACGGCGTCTCGACGAGCCTGCGCCGCAGCTTCGCGCCGCCCGTCATGGAGGTCGAGCCCGAGACGCTGCCCATCCCGGACTTCCTGGGCCGCGAGGTCTTCCAGATGATCCTCGGCAACGCCGCGGCGTCCCAGCGCTTCTTCCACTTCGCCCAGAGCCGCGGCAGCGGGCCCGACGTCGAGTTCCTCCTGCGCATCCAGGAGTACTCCAGGTCGCTGACCCAGTTCGGCAAGCAGGCCTCGGCCATGCCCACGCCCGCGAACCTCCCGTCGGCCGTGAACAAGGCCCTCAACGCCGACATGAAGCAGCTGACCAACGCCGTCCTGCCGGGCCTCGAGACCCTCTTCGCCGAGTCGACCCGCTGCGTCGAGCGCCGCATCGCCCGCACGGTATACCCGGCCTTCGTGAGGCACCAGCTCGCCTTCTCCACGTCGGCCGCCATGGCCGGCGGCGCCCGCGTCGGCGGCTTCAAGTACCCCGGCCTCGCCGAGTCCTTCTGCCTCGCAGACGCCCTCTGCCCGGACTACCCCATCGTCGCCGTCTCGGACGCCTTCGTCGCGGTGACGGGGTACCCCAAGACCGAGGCGGTATCGCGGAACTGCAGGTTCCTGCAGGGCTCGCTCACCGACCGGGATGCTGTCAAGCGCCTCCGCGACAGCGTCGCGCGGGAGGAGGAGTCGCTCGAGCTCGTCCTCAACTACCACCGCGACGGGACCCCCTACTGGAACCTTCTCTTCACCTGCCCGCTGACAGACGCCTCCGGCAAGCTGCGGTACTACCTGGGCGGGCAGATCAACGTGTCCCAGGGCGTCGGCGACTACAAGGACCTCCTCCGGATCCTCACCTCCGGCCCGCCGCCGGTCCTAGACGAAGCGAAGGATGACACCTCGGGCCGGGAATCTCGCGTAAGCCGCCGGATGAGCCGCGCCGGCAGCCGCGAGAGGAAACAAGAGAGGCGGACGAGCCTGCGCAGCCGGGACAGCTTGCACAACAAGGGTCCCAAGAAGAGCTTCTTCCAACCCTTCCGGAAGCATGCGGCGGCGCACCACAATAGCAACAACAACAACAACACTGAAAACCAGGAGAACGCACAGCAGCAGCAGCAGCAGCAGCAGCAACGCAACAACGTCGACCTCGTCCTCGAGAAGCTGCAGACCGTCTCGACCTCGGAGGAGCGCCTATCCCTCGCGTCCCCGATCGACCCGGCCTACCCGGCCTACAGCCGCCTCATCGTCCTGCAGCACACCGACGGGCCCTCGGGCTTCCCGCCGCGGTCGTCGTCGCTGCCGGCCGACCCGAACAAGAGGAAGGCCACGCAGCTCAGCGTGGCCTTCTGCACTGCCGCGGCGCTCGACGCCCTCGGCCTCGGCCTGTTCGCCGACAGCATCGCGCACCGCGACATCTTCGCCGTGCTCTCGGAGCTGGCGGACTCGCCGTCCGTGACCAAGAGCTTCCGTAACACGGTGCGCGAGCGGATCCTGCGGGACGGCAAGTCGGCGACGCTGGACATCATGCTCGGGGGCGGGTACCTGGCGCGCAAGGGCAGCCTCATCGGCCTCGGCGGCGGCGGCGGCGGCGGTGGCGGCGGCGCAAGAAGGCATGGTCGGCCGGTCAGCCGGTCCGGGTTCGCGAGCCTGGTGGGAGATGCGGGCGGCAAGATGGAGAAGCTGACGAGCCACTGGACGCCGCTCAAGACGGCCGACGAGAGGGTCGACTGGGTCGTGGTCATCATCACGCCGATGATGAGGTGAGGGGGGGAGACGTGGCAGCGTGGCCGGCCTGCGGAAGTACAAACCTGTAATTATAATGTATATAAAAACCAAAGGGGGACGAAAGGTGGTTTGGATGAGTTTCACGAGGAGTTTAGATAGATACCTAGGGGAGTCGTCACCTCCGTCTCTACCCCGAGTCAATACACCGGACATGAGAGACGAGCGCTTTGCTGTTTGCCCGGGCTGTTCGCATGGTCAATATCGCAAAGGTGAATGCAGGCGTTGTCGTGTACAAGTAGATTCATCTCGAGAGGAGAAATACCTGGCCTCGTCGTTTCCAGCTGACATTTGTCTTTGTGTTTGTCCAAGAATACTCGACTCTTGGAGGGAAACACATGTGTAATATGAACCGTGTGTGACAAAAGAAAAGATGGAGGGATAAGAAAAAAACACTCGCTCATCGTAAGCTTCGCTTCTGAGCTGCCTGTAAGCTGTGGACTCGGCGAGAGTCGGTTGAAATGAATGCGACTCAAGCAAGGCGACAAACTGTGGTCTCGAGAATCAACAATCCATCGCCGATTGACACCAAAGTCATGGACTTGAGACTCGCAGACAGGACTGAACATGGACCCCGGGCTGCAACAGTAAGTTCGGTTCTGGGAACGGCCAGACTTGGTCGATACCATCGAGATTAGGATACATCCCCCCCCCTTTTTTTTTCTATTCACAGATGAGCACAGGAAATTCGGGGCCCTCTGCAATGCAGGACCAATTCTTGTCCTCAACCTCGGGGTAACCTGTCCAGGGCCGAGACAGGTCCACCGTCCGTCCGTCTGCCCGGCTCGCTCAAAGAGCACACTTCCATTCTGCGGGGGGGGGGCGGGATAGGATTATGGATGAGAAATCTGGGGGGTGGGGGGGAAGAGGATGAGAGAGATATATAAAGCGGCGTGAGTAAAAGGAGGGGGGGGGGGCGTTCGCACGGAAAACCATGATGAAAGCTGGGAACTTCCGCAAAGAAATGAACCGGTTCTTTTCCTCCAGCCCACGTGTACGTGCGTACGTGCGCATACGGGGAAATGGAACGTTGTCTCGACTCTCGACTCTCGACTCTCCCGAGTAGGACCGCGATCCCCCCTCCCTCCCCCCTCCCCTTTGCCAAGAACGCGGATGAGCGGCGGCGGCGGCGGCGGCGGGCCAGGACCGGTGGCGGCAGAGGCTCCGCCGGCGTTGCTGCACCCCAATGGTTCGCCGCGGGCTCCCGAGAGGGCGTCTGGGCTACATGATGCATGCATGCAACGCAAGTCTTCACATGTTCCAGTAGCCGATACTCTCTGTACAGACCACCCCCCCAGACCCAACGACTCGACGAGAGTCTACGCTACGGAGATACACATACAACAGTTGACAAGGGGGGCGAGCGAGTAAATCTGCGCAAAAGGCCGGTAGTCGGTCGGTGGTGGAGCGGTCGAAAGCACGCGGGGGAAAAAAGGGACCGAATAGGTTTCTTTTGATCAGGGGACCAGAGAACGGGGAGACTGAGTCACTTGCCTTAAGCAGCGGGCAGGCAATAATAATCTACTTGTACTGTATAATGTATAAGCAATGGGGGCAGAATGGGCAATGGGCAGCTTGGGGAACCTGCGTTGGAAGGACGGGGGGAGGGACTTTTGCTCTCCACCGCCAACGGGGATGTGAACATTAGTAAAAAGAAAAAAGAATAAAACCAAAAAAAAAACCCAAAAAAAAAAACCGGCGCCCCGTGGTGGATATAATCACGTAACTATTAGCCAACGTGGTGGAGTTTTGGCGCCCGTTATCCGTTATGCGCGCCCGAAAACTTTTAACGAGGCGCGCATGGCAGCTGTGTGGTCCATCGCCTGGGCTCTTTGTTCCCTTTGTCTCTCCGCTGCTTCTGGTTTCCCAATGGTGGACTGAAGTTTGGTAACTCGGGGTGTTTGGTTGGGGTAGTTATGAGGGGGGGGAGGGAGAGGGAAGGGAGGCGGGCGAGGGTATAAGCCAAAGTCAACTGGAGCAGAGTCATACATAGTCTTTGGAAACCCCGACTCCCCGAGACCGCGCAAAGATCGCATCTCTTCCTCAGTCAAGCATCCCATGATACCCTCACGCCCGAGCTTACCAAGACTTGCGGAAGGCTTCCGTACAGCAGCGGTGGTGGCGGATGAGGCTCCCACTCCCGTCCAGGGACTCATGGACTCGAGAGGGTCCAGGTCCCCAAATCGCCACCGTCCGAGTGGGCCGGAGGTGCGGGCCCGAGTCAGTCCTTGCTAAGAATGCACCGCGAGGTGCCGGTCACTGGTCCACCGTCCCCCGTGTGTGTGTGAGTGTGTGTGTGTGTACCTGCGCATACTTGTACGGATAGTGTGTGCGGATGCGCCGAGATCGCCTCGGCAGATGTGTCGTATGACACACCTCGCCCGCACTGGGGATTTCCACCTCACGAGGCCGATGACGGCGCGTGGTGGATTATATCAAAAAGAATCTGGGCCCCCCTTCATCAGATGCGCGTTTGGATCAAGGGGATTTTCTGCCGGTTTCCCCATACGTCGTGGTTACAGTCTTCTTCGCTGTCCTCTTTCTCCCTCTCCCTCTCCGACCACTCACACCTTAATTCCTTCTTCCCATCCTCCCACCTCTCAAGCGCGCCTCGTCTGGTTCATCCATACCCAGACCCAGCAACTCTCAAAAGCGTTTGTGTGTGTGTGTGTGTGTGTGTGTGACATTGTGGAAAGAGAGAAGAAGGGTCGGCTCAAGACACCGGACGACCGACAGAAAAAAGAAGAAAAACCGCCTCATCGCGTCAAGACCACCCACCCCAACCGACGACAACCATGGGCAACGCGGCAGACGTGAGCGACAACCAGGCCACCCCCGACATGTCGGCGGCCCAGAAGCAGGCCAAGAAGGACGCCGCCGCCGAGGAGGCGGCGCCGGCCTACGCGCCCGCGACGACGGAGGAGAACAGCGTGCTGGCCGGCGAGGACGGCGAGCTGATCGATTACAAGACCTTGACGTGGTGGTACGTTGGACGACACACACACACAACCTCCCTTCCCCGGCACCCCCAACGATCCGAATCGTGAGAAGAAGAGAAAAGAGAGAAGAAAGCTGACCAAGTCCTCCCCCCCCGACGAATAGGCAGGGTGGCATCGTCCTCATCGCCGAGACCGTGTCCCTCGGGATCCTCTCGCTGCCCTCGGTGCTGGCGACGGTCGGCCTCGTGCCGGGCATCGTCCTCATCCTCGTCATGAGCTTCCTGTCGACGTACTCGGGCCTCGTGCTGGCCGAGTTCCGCAACGAGTACCCCTTCGTGCAGAACTTTGGCGATGCCGTCGAGGTCATCGGCAAGTCCATCGGCATGGGCGCCGTCTTCCAGGAGGTCTTTGGCTGGGCCCAGGTCATCTTCCAGGTCTTCGTCATGGGCTCCCACCTGCTCACCTGGACCATCTGCATGAACACCCTGACCAACTCGTCCACCTGCACCATCGTGTGGGCCGTCGTCGGCCTCGCCGTCTTTGCCGTCCTCAACTTCCCCCGGACGCTCAAGTACACGAGCTACATGTCCATGGCCTGTGAGTCAACCTTTGTACCCCCCCCTCCATGACTTGGAGGAGACTCTTTGAATGGAAATTTGAATTTGCTGACCACTCGGCTTTACAGCGTGTCTATCCATCACCCTCGCCGTTCTCATGACCCTCGGCGACGTCGCCGTCAGCCGTCCCATCGGCAGCGGCAGCATCGAGGTCGGCCGGCAACTCGGCTTCACCGGCGCGTTCCTGGCCGTCACCAACATTGCCATCGCTTTCTGTGAGTCCACCAAAAAAGAAAGAAAAAAGCATGCCACAAACACTCGTCCGCCAGTTCTCGCTAACAGTTATCCCCCCTTCCCTCTCAGCGAGCCACTCATGCTTCTTCAGCGTCATCGGCGAGTTCAAGAAGCCCGAGGACTGGCCCAAGGCCCTGGCCCTCCTCCAGATCGCCGACACGACGCTGTACCTGCTGGCGGCCGTCTGCATCTACGTCTTTGTCGGCCCCGACGTCCCCTCGCCAGCGCTCTCGGCCGCCGCGTCCAAGACGATGCGCAAGGCCATCTGGGGCATCGCCATCCCGACCATCGTCATCGCCGGCGTCATCTACGGCCACGTCGCGGCCAAGTACATCTTCTCGCGCCTGTTCCGCAACACGAAGCACATGATCCGACGCACCAAGCTCTCGGGCATCGCGTGGATCGCCATCGTCGTCGGCATCTGGGCGCTGTCCATGGTCATCGCCGAGTCGATCCCCGTCTTCAACAGCCTGCTCGGCCTCATCTGCGCCCTCTTCGCCTCGTGGTTCTCGTACGGCCTGCCCGGCATCTTCTGGCTCTGGATGCACTACGGCAACTGGTTCAAGGACGGCCGCCAGACGTGCAAGTTCGTCGCCAACGTGTGCCTGTTCCTGACGGGCTTCCTCATCTGCGTGCTCGGCCTGTGGGCGTCCATCGAGGCCATCGCGACGGAGAAGGGCACCAAGCCGTGGACGTGTGCGTCCAATGCGGCGCCGTAAATGCCGGCTGTGTCCGGGCTAGGACTGGTTCCGTCATGGCCGTCATGAGTATGTAATAAATATAATGTGTTAAACTTCAACTTTTCCTCCTTGAGCACCTCATGGCCAGACGTGTTGGGACCTCATCTGCTCGAAATGCGCGGTAGCTACAGTCTATTTCGGAGCCCAGCGGCTGACTGTCGACAACGGTTCGTCCAGAGACTCGCCCGCTAGCTGGCCATATGGTCCATCCAGGTGCAGGATCTGACGGCGTCACTTTTCGTCATGTCCCCGGATTATCTGACTCGAGTTGTGTTTGCTCGGCTTCAGATCCTGAGCCTCAGTCTTGGCACGCGGGAGATTCTCGGCAAGATCACGTGAGTTAGTATCCCCTATGTTCCACAAACATCAACAACAACTCCCGACTGGTGCCAGCTGGGACAAAAGCACGGACCCTCACTTGCTCCATCGGCTTATCTCATCTCATCTCACACCCATCTCACTATCCGCCTCACATCCCAAATTGACTCACTGAACAAGCAAGTCACTCAAGAAACGTACATTTCGGGTGAAATAGCATAATGGCAGTGACGGAAGCAACACGAGTAGCACAAGTCGTCGGCGCGTTAGCCTGTCAAACCCAGTCGTACCTCAAGACACTGGAGGCAGAAGTCATCTCGTGCGAGAAACGGCCTCCTCCCACGGCGGTCAAGAAGAATGGCAGCAAGGACAAGAACAAGCCTGCGGGTGCCGCCGACGGGAGCAGCGCGGAGACCTGGCTCATCGAGTTCGCCGACTCGGTCCTCTTCCCCGAAGGTACTCGCCACCGATCCATCAAAGCCCTGAAGTGAGCAACACACAAGAGAAGGGAAACGGAGAAACTGACAAAGACCTCGGCGCTGTCCCTCCCAGGCGGCGGCCAGCCATCGGACCACGGAACCATCACGCCCCTGATACCAGACGCGGAGGACGCGACGGCGGCGGCGGCGGCCCCCATCCCGATCGAGATCGTCGAGCGCGTCGGGCTGCGTTGCGTCTATCACTCGCCCCGGCCCCTGGCGCCGGGCGAGAGGGTTCGCCAGGAGGTCGACTTCCGGCGCCGGTGGGACCACATGCAGCAGCAAACCGGCCAGCACCTCCTCTCCGCCGTCATGAAGGCGCACGACGGCGGCCTCGACACCCTCGGCTGGGGCATGGGCAAGGGTGGCGCGATGAACTACGTCGACCTGCCGCGCCGGCCGTCCGACGCCGAGATCCAGGGCATCCAGGCCCGGTGCAACGAGATCGTGCGCTCGGCCTTGCCCATCACCGTCGAGACCCCGGAGGATGCCAAGGTCCACAAAATGCCGGGAGGCTACGACCAGAGCAAGGGGGTCGTGCGCGTCATCCGCATCGGAGACATTGATCGCAACACGTACGGAGGAGCCTCGTCCCCATCATAACACCACACACGATGTTATCAAACAAAGCTTCATTCATTCGCTAACAGATGACCGATAGATGCTGCGGAACCCATCTCTCGCAAACCTCCCACATCTCCCTCATCCTCATCCACCACGGCGAGCCGGTCCACGGCACGAACTTCCGTCTCTATTTCTCGGCCGGAGACCGCGCCATCGACCTGGCGACGGCCTCCATCGGCGCCATGGGGTCCGTCTCGCGGCTGCTGTCGTGCAAGAACGCCGCCGACGAGGTGGTCCAGGGCGTCAGGGCGCTGCAGGGCTCCGTCGCGGAGCTGAAGAGGCGGGAGAAGAAGCTCCTCTCCGACGTGGCCGAATTCGAGGCCGACTCCGCCCGGGCGAGGCTGCAGCCCGGGAAGAGCGTCTGGGTCCACCGCGCCGACGGCAACGCGGACTTTGTGAAGTGGGTCACTGCCGGTGTCAAAGACGCCGTCGCGGCGCGCGGCGGCGTTGTTGTCGTGGCCACGGGCGAGGAGAAGAAGAGCGGGCAGCTTGTCGTCCTCGGGGACAAGGGCGGCGTCGAGGCGATGGTCCCGAGAATCAAAGACATCGTGACGGGTGTCAAGGGAGGCGGCGCCGGGGACAAGTGGCAGGGCAAGGTTGTCGCTTGGGAGAAGGGCAGCTTGGAGGCGCTCAAGAGGCTGGTGGAAGACTCAGATGCTTGAGAAGGGGGGGTTCCAGGATGAACAGGATGAAGGGAGGGAGGCTGTCAAAGAGCGATTTTCATAGACTACGAACAGCAAATCCGCCACTAACATTACTAGAACTAGACCGGGCTTTCTATTTACAAATATCTATTTACATGAGTGTCTCGGGCGTTTAGGGAATCTCACCACCCAGATCCCCGGACCCAGACGTCCACAATCTGCCTTTTGTCAGGCCGGCTTGAGTCCACAACGAGGTACCACCCGTATAAAGCCCCCGTTACGCACGCATGGTTGGGATAGATGTCGACCGTCTGCCCGACCTCCAGCGGAATGGGCGGCAGACCGGGCCCCTCCTCCTCCTCCTCCCCCGAGCCCGAGTCCCACGAGAGGACGGAATGCTCCTGGCTGATCCTTTCCACGACGAGCCTCCGACTCTCTTCTCGCCCAGGGAACGGCCGGCGGCCGGTGACGCCCCAGCCGGCGTACGACGGGCAGGGCTCCCTCCCCAGGCCCAGCGTGCCGACGGCAACCAGGACCTCGGGCTGCGCCCGCTCGCCGTCGTTGTAGACGCTGCAGACCTCGGCGGCCACGGTGATGGCCACTTCGTCCTCGTAGCCGCCGAGGCTCGTCCTCGAGCGGGTGGACACCTGCTGCATGTCGAGGACCGAGTACACGCCGGCGTGGAGCTCGAGCCTCGGCCTCAACCCCTCCCGCGCCTCGGCCCCGGCCATGGCCATGCTAATCGCCGCGCGCAAGCGCTGCTCGCCCGGTCCCCCCTCCGCGCGCGCCGTCAAGTTCTCGATGGAAGTGACTTGCGGGGACGCGCCGACGCTGACGGTGATCTCTCTCGGGCCTCGGCTCAGGAGGAGGTCCGCGTGGGCGTGCAGGGCCTCGAGGCAGCCCTCGATCTCGTCGGCCAGGTTGTGCATCGCCTGGTCGGCCGTCGTGTCTTTGTAGCTCAGGCTACTGTGGGAGTAACGTCACATACCCACATTTCGGCCACCCCCCCATTTCGGCCACCCAAAAATGCCTCATTTCCCCTCAACACCATGACTACCCTCCAACTTCTAACTATCACAACATTTACATACCTTATCTGAATGACTTCATTTTTTGCACATACCTTCCTCTATACCTAATGGTCGAATATACCGAAGATGAAATCAATCAGGCAATCCAAGCTGTTAGCAACGGTATGAGCCTAAGGAAGGCAGCACATCAATATGGGATCCCAAGGACAACCCTTCAGTATCGACTCCATGGAACCCAGGGCAGGGCAGCTGCCTTTGCTGACCTTCAGAGGCTTTCCCCTGATCAGGAGGCTAAGCTGGCTGAATGGGTGCGAATCCAGCATGCCCTTGGGCTTGCTCCAACCCATCAGCAAGTGAAGGTATTCGCAGAAAGGATCCTTCATGCTTTGGGGGATACAGATCCTCTAGGAAAGACTTGGATCCAAGGCTTCAAAAGAAGAAACCCATCAATCAAGGTCCAGAGAAGTCGCCCTGTTGACTCTAGACGTGTTAATGGAGCATCTACTGAGGTCATCAGGGACTGGTTCAAACTCCTCGCCATACCAGAGATCAAGGGTATCAAACCAGCCAACAGATATAACATGGATGAGACTGGTATCCTTGAGGGCCAGGGATCTAATGGGCTGGTCCTGGGCATGGCTGAGACGAAGTCTGTCCGCAAGAAACAGCCTGGATCAAGGGCATGGGTGTCTATCATCGAATGCATCTCTGCCATAGGCTATACCCTGAATCCCCTCATCATATACAAGGGCAAGACAGTCCAGCAGCAGTGGTTTCCTCTGGATCTTGGCCCTTATGAAGGATGGCAGTTCACTGCAACAGAAAATGGATGGACAACAGACGACACTGCAGTTGAATGGCTGCAGAAGGTCTTCATCCCTCAGACTATCCCCCAGACTGCCTCCCAGGGCAAGGAGGAGGCTAGACTGCTGGTTGTTGATGGCCATGGGAGTCACACTACGACAGAATTCATGTGGACATGTTATATTAATAACGTCCATCTCTTATTCCTACCACCACATACCTCCCATGTCCTCCAGCCACTTGACCAGTCAGTCTTTGGCCCTGTGAAGGCAGCCTATAGGAAGGAGCTTGGATACCTCAGTCAGTGGAATGATTCTACTATTGTAGGCAAGAGGAACTTTATAGGCTGTTATCAGAAGGCTCGTTTGGCAGGCTTGACGATGGATAACATTAAAAGTGGTTGGAAATATACTGGCCTATGGCCTGTCTCTATGGCTAAGCCCCTTATGAGCCCTTTAATGCTCCCATCAATACCAGGGCCATCAGATCAGGCCTGCAAAGGGCAAAATAAAGGCGTTAGAGATGAGGAATGGGTTTCTGCTTCATTTGCAGTGGCATGGTCGACGCCAAGGAAGATGAAGGATCTGGCTGGCCAACTGAAGCTATTCACAGACCTGGATAATGACGCTAGGACTCAACGTCTCCTTTTCATGAAGGTGAAAAAAGGCTTCAGCGAAAAGGCCTATGAGCTGGCAGCTGCCCAGCAAAAGCTGGAGCTTCTACAGGCCCAAGTTACCAACAACGCAGCAAGGAAAAGAAGGGCAGTCCAACTAGATCCTAACACCAAGTTTGCTACTATCTTAGACGTACAGAAGGCGCAGGTTGAAGCTGGTGAAAAGGAGGATATCACAGATGAATCCAGCGAGTCTGATTTACCTAGTGAAGCAGAAAGCTGTATTGTAGTGGCATCTAGGTGCAGTTAGTAGTTAATTGAACATACTGGTGTTGGTGGGAATGCCCTCTTTTTGGGTGGCCGAAATGGGGGGGTGGCCGAAATGTGGGTATGTGACGTTACAGCCCCAAAAGGGTCGCCCGGCCCTCGGCATCGAGCTGGACGAGCTGCGCCAGCAGCCCTCCCTTGTTGAGCGCCGCCGCCGGCAGCCCTGCCCGGTGGTAGCCTGTGTCCACTTTCAGAAACACGCCGACGGGGAACCCGCCGAGTTGATGCAGACGGCCGACGGACTCGAGCTGCGAAGGGTGGTCGACGATGACTGCGAGGCCGTTGCGTCCGAGGTGCTTGCTCAAGGCCGCTATTCGGACGACCTGGGACCCGAGGAGCGGGACTCCGTAGAGCACGTTGACATGTCGGCCGGCCTGCTTGAAGTCGTCAAAGACCGGCAGCAGGTGCTCGATCTCCGCCACAGTAGAGACGATGAAGTTGACCTCTTGGGACTTCTCTCCGGCCTGAAGACGGGCGACTTCCTTTGTCTATCTCACGGGTTAGTAATCCCTGGTGTTAGTCGGGTTGATGATCACGGATACGCTGCTCCGATAAATGGTCCGCTCGGATACTGGCAGTCAACACTACTGCAGCTTGCTTACCTTGTGAGTCTTTACATGAGCCCGGAACCCCACTCCGAGCGACTCTGCGGCATCCAGCATCGACTGGCAATGCCTCCGAATCTTGGCCACGTCCAGGACCGCTGCTGGCTTGGGGACGTCGTGCATATCCTTTCCGAGGTAGAAGTCTCTGAGGACTTGCACAGAGGGCGCGATGCGCTGCGGGATGGACATGTCGGTATTGGTGGTGTTTGTCAGGGTTGATGATGGAGATGGCGGACAAGCTCAACGCAGCCGACGTTTGTTTGTTTATAAGCGTTGTGGGCAGAACGTTTGACCGCGCTTGAACTATCAAGCGACTCCGCCCAGACAGCATGAGGCATGAGGGGGGCCCTGGGTTGTCGAAACAGGATTTCGATACGACCTCTTCAGAGATGACTCACAACAAAAGTCTTTATTCTCATACATTTGCGGACGTTGTAACTCCGGGAGGCTCTCGACCGCCACCCAACACCGTGATTCATCGTGTCGCTGGAAAAGAGATTGGACAACTACATGATGTGGAAAGCCTGCTTCAACTCGATGAAGTATCCGTTTGAGGTATTATTACTACTTTTTAGGGAAACTTGTATCACGAGAACTATGAAGACACATCATGATCGTCATTCTTTTTTCCTTCGGCTCTTTCACTGGAGCGCAAGGTTCGTCTCTCAACCTATTTTTCAACATGCGACATGGAGAACGCAATGGCACGAGATTCACATACCGACCAGTCCGCTACTCGACCAAGGTGGAACCATTGGCTTATAACAACCTACTTTGGCTTGTTGCCTAGATCATGAATCCTGTAAAGTCAGATTCGCAGCAGAGTTGAGAAATGTTGCCAGGCACGAGACGGGTCCAAGACACCACCCCAGCGAACTTCCGTCAGCGCTGCAATCACGCTTTGGTTCCCTCTGCATTCTAACAACAAAACAAGAAGTTGAAAAGAACCAAGACCTTAAGGATTGACGGCATGCTCAGCCATGATATCCGACCAGGGGCAGATGCAGCCCGCCAATCGAAGAATAGCACTCCGTCGTGCCTCGAGTGAGAACTAAATGCTGGTGCCTAGCATTATCCCCGGTTTATTTAGCCCAAGGCGCGTTGCGTTGCCCAACTCGATGCCAAAAAATTGATGAATATCCAATTACTCTCATGAACAGAGGGTGAAGACTTCAAAACCAGAGACCAACTTGAAGCAACCGGCATTTCCCACCTTACTCAACCTCTTGCGGTCCAGTCAACGATGGCTTCGTATTACCCCTACAAACCCCTCAACCTCCCGCACGAAACCCGCATCCTCACGGTGCACCCCGGCAAGTTCGCCGACGAGGTCCGGTGCAGCATCACGCACCTCGCCCTCGCCTCGCCGCAGGAACCGTACGAGGCCCTCAGCTACTGCTGGAGCAAGGGCGTCGACCGCGACCCGGGCATCGACCCGGACACCGAGATCCCCTGGGCCGTCCACGGCAGAGACGAGGCCGGCAACACCGTCGCCGCGTCCGGCCGGTCCAGGTGGAGGGACCTCGTCGACCACTCGTACCAGGGCGAGAACTACATCCGCATGGGGGGCCGGATGCCCGACGCGCCCGTCCTCTGCGACGGCGTCGAGGTCATCGTCGGCGGCGAGCTGTTCCGCGCGCTGCGGCGCCTGCGGAGGGAGGACGCCGCGCTGCGCATCTGGGTCGACGCGCTGTGCATCAACCAGAGGGACGTGGCGGAGCGGAACGAGCACGTCAAGATCATGGGGCGCGTGTACGCGGGCGCGGAGCGGACGCGGGTGTGGCTGGGCGAGTCGACGCAGATGGACGTCCACGCCGTGCAGACCATGTTTGCGATATCCGACGTCTTTGACGACTTGTTCGTCAGGCGCAAGGTCGTTGGAGACGATTCGACGATGCAGGAGGTCCAGTGGCATTTCCACAATACCGCCGACACGTCCAGCTTGGACTGGGGTCTGCTGGCGGACTTGCTCGACCGGGCCTGGGTGAGATATCTCCGTGTTAGGTACTTTTTGAGTGAGAGGCTGTAAGGTTCTAACCTGTTTGTCGGCAGTTCAAACGGACCTGGATCATCCAAGAGGTCGTCAACTCCCGCGACATCTCGGTCCACCTCGGCTCGATGGAATTCCCGTGGGACCTGATGGCCCAGATCATCACGACGCTTTCCGCTTTCAAACTCCAGACGCTCATCAGCGAGTGCAAGGCTTTCAAGGCCATCGGGTACATGGAGCACCTGCGCACGGCGCGCGCAGACGGATCTGGTTCTCCTGCGACGACGGACCTCCTCGCCATGCTCGAGGAGCTGCGAGATTTCCAAGCCACAATCCCCAGCGACAAGATCTACGGCATCCTCGGACTCGCCCAGCATGAGGATGACTTTGTCGTGGACTATGCCCAGTCTCCCGAGGAGGTCTTCACGGGGTTCGCCGTAAAACAACTGGAGTCTGGTGCCCTGCACATTCTCACTCACTGCGTGGACTCGTCGAAACCGACGACGTTGGCGCTGCCGTCTTGGGTCCCGGACTGGAGCCGCCCTGGCTGGACCGAGCCGTTCAGGATCCGGGGGCTGAAGGCGTCGGCATCCGGCGAGGCCAAGCCCAGCATCATCATCAACGAGATAACAGTAGTCTTGCGTATCAAAGGACGAATCCTCGACACGGTAGCGGAGGTCCAGACAGCAAGACATATCCCAAACCCGAACCAGCGAGGTCCCTTGGATGGCGGCATCGAAGTCGTGGATCTCCCCGAGATGGCGCGTTACGGAGGACCGACGATGGACGGAGAGCACCTCCAAGGTGACGACAGCGATGACGGCGATGGCGACTCCAAGACGAAGAAGAAGCCCGTCAACGATTCCGAGTACAGGCTCAGAAAGACCATGGGGAGGATGGGCGAGCACGCCGAGAAGTGGTACCGCAGCCTCGTCGACGTCGCGTTCCCCGACAAGAAGACTACGCCGCGGCTATGGGAGAACCTCTGGCGGACGCTGATGTGCGACCGCACGCGCGACAACGACCGCCCCGGCGACGAGTGCGCGGCCGGGATGGACGTCTACTACGCGAGCGTCCTCGAGCCCCGGAAGGGCATCGCGCGGATCCTGCAGGACCGGACGGATCACCGGGTTGCGTCCCACGGGCTCGCGCCACGGGACGGAGAGGCATATTACATGAGGGAGAAGGTCGCCGCCGAGACGTTCATCGGGGCCCACACGAAGTGGACGTATAACCGCCGGTTCTTCCGGTCCGGGGACGGGCGCTTCGGCTGGGCCGTCGACGGGACCGAGCCTGGAGACCGCGTGGTGGTGTTCTACGGGTGCGATTATCCTTTCATCCTCAGGGACACTGGCCGGGGCTCGTTTAGGATCATTGGTGATTGTTACATTCATGGGCTCATGGACGGCGAGGGTATGGAGAGGAAGGCCTCGTTTACGGAGATGGAGTTTGATATTGTGTAAAGGTAGGTGAGGGGGGGTGGAGGGAAGCTTAAATAAAGTAAGGTGTATGAAGACAACAGCAAACATCATCGTCATGCAGTTGGATGCAGCACTCCAAGAAGCAAGCTTTTTTTTTAAAACATCTACGATGAGCGAACAACACGACTCGCCGTCGCGCGGATATCCCGAGAACTAAAACCAACGCGGAACCCGATCAGACCATCCGGGATCACCCAGGTCTGCGACGGCACGTCCCAGTAGCTTACATCGCGCCGCAGCAGCTCGAAGTCAACAACAGCGGACTCCCCCGGCTCCAAGAAGACCTTCTCGAACCCCCGCAGCACCTGAACGGGCGTGCCCTCCGGGACGGCGTCCATCGGCAGCGAGACGTAGAGCTGGGGGACTGTCGCCCCGGCAACAGGCCCGGTGTTCTTGACGCGAGCGGTCACGCGGACGACGGGCTCCCAGAGCTCCGGGTTGCCTCCCGGGGCGTTGGGCGTGGAGGAGTCTGGCGCGGCCGCGACGCTGTCGACGAGTTGCTCGACCTTCAGAGACGACTCCAGGTCGAAGGTGGTGTAGCTCAGACCGAAGCCGAACTCGTACAGGGGATCGATATCATTGGCGTCCAGCTGTCGGTAGTCTATCAGAAGACCCTCAGTGAAGTTGGCCTGCCAGGACGTGGGCGACGTGATCTCGGCCTCGGTGAGGTTGACGATGGGGATATCCGTGTCTTTCGGGTCGACGGGGATCGAGTAGGGCAGCCTGCCCGACGGATTCACGTCGCCCCAGAGGACGTCGACGATGGAGTTCCCCGTCTCCTGCCCCGGAAGATGGGCCGCCAAGATGGCCGTGACGTTCGGGTTGCCGGCCCACGGCAGCGTGTTGATGCCGGCCGAGTGCGTCACGACGACGGTGTTGGGGCACCGCCTCGCCACGTTCTCGGCGACCAGCGTCGAGTTCCAGTCCGCCTCGTGGCTCGTCCGGTCGTAGGCCTCGGACGCGAACGTGTTGAGGAAGACGAGGCAGACCTCGGGCACCGGGTAGAGGCCGCTGAAGTCGCCGGCGGCCAGCACCCTGTTGTTCAGGATGTGCTGCACGCGGGCGCCGGTCCCGCGCGCCTTCGCCCTGATGGCCTCGAGCGGCGAGATGAGGTACGTGTGCCGCCCCGTGCCGGACCCGCCGCCGACGGAGAGCGTGCCGATTTCGAAGCCGGCGCCGAAGACCAGCCCGTCGGCAGGGTCAGCGGCGTCGTTGCCGAAGACGCCGACGTTGGTCGGGCTCCCGAGCGGCAAGGTGCCGTTGACGTTCTTGAGGAGGACCGTCGCCTCGGCGCCCAGCTTCCGGATGAGCTTCGCGTGGTCGCGTCGCACGTCCCTGCTCGGCGGCGGCTCGAGGGGCACGAGGTCGAGCAGGTTCGACTGGGCCGCGATGGTGTAAATGATGGACGGGTCGACGGCCGGGTAGTCGGCGGCGTCCTGGTCGAAGAGGTAGTACTGCGTCATGATGAGCCGGACCATCTCGTCCAGGCGCGCCTCGGGGACGGAGCCGTCCCTGACCATGCGCGTGATGTTCGGCCCCCAGTACGTCTCGCCCGTGAGAGCCTGCGCGTGGCCGATGGGGCCGGGCATGTTCATGTCGAGCCCGTTGTTGATGGCGTCGGCGCCCGAGTGCGTGGCGAACCAGTCCGACATGACGTAGCCCTCGAAGGCCAGCTCCGTCTTGAGCACGTCGTTCAGCAGGGCCGAGTTCTCGCACGCGTACGTCTGGTTCAGGCGGTTGTAGCTGCACATAACGCTCGCCACGCCGGCCCGGACGGAGTCAGCAAAGGGCCAGAGGTACAGCTCGTGCAGGGTGCGGTCGTCCATGTTGGACGAGATAGCGGCGATCTCGGTGCCGTTGGCGAGCCACGAGTTGGTCCGCTGCGTCTCCTGCTCGTTGCCGATCAAGTGCTTGGCGCACGCCTGCACGCCCGCGGCCTGCATGCCCTCGATGGTGAGCCGCATGGCGACGCCCGTGAGGTACGGGTCGACCGAGAAGCCCTCCCAGTTGCGGCCGCCCAGCGGCTGGCGTCCAAGGGGCCCGGCGACCGGGCTGTCGTGTCGACGAGCACATGTTAGCAAACGAACAAGCTGTTTGGGGGAGAGGTTCGAAAGAAGGGTGCATAATCTTTGGGAAAAACATAAAAACGTACCCGAGCCCGACGTGGACGCCCTTGTCGCGGAACTCGTCGCCCAGGGCCCTGCCGCGCTGGTAGATGAGCTCCTTGTCCCAGCTGGCGGCCGTCGTGAGCCCTGCCGGGAAGACGCTGACGAGGTCGGCGCGGTCCAGCGCCGTGGGGCCGTCGAGCAGGCAGAGGCCCGGGAAGCCGACGCGCTCGACCGGCGCGATGTTGCCGATGCAGCCGCCGGCCTCAAGACCGAGTCGGCCAGTGACCATGCGCGTCTTTTCCGTCAGGTTGAGCCGCGCCACAAAGGCGGCCGCCTTGGAGACGGCCGCCTCCCGATTCCGGACTGGCGAGGCTGGAGAGACCGGAGAGACCGGAGAAGCAGCTGGCTGTGCTGGACGGCGGGCTGGCCAGCTGCCGGCGTCGAATAGCTTGCTGGCATAGTAGGCCGAGATTAGGATGAGGCCCGTGAGGTACAAGGCGAACACGCCGATGATCCATGGTCTCGTACATTTCGGCAGAAGGCGGCGGGCTGCTGGTCTGGGCCTCTCGGCGGTAGAGCGGTTGTCGTAGTCGAGTTCCTTGGTGGTGCTGATGGAGCTGATGGAGCTGGTGGTGCTAGTTGTAGCAGTGGTGGCGCGAGGATGATGAGATTGGCTCTCATCGGGCATCATGTCGGTCGAGAAGCTGCAGGACTGGCCGTTCAAAAGGAGCGGCGTCTTCTCGTCGTCGGCAGCTCGGGGATGCATGGCATTGATGCACTTTGGCTCTCGGGCCTTGGAGTCCATGGCGGGCTGGCTGGCGGGCACGGCGGGATCGATGCGTTCGTTGCCCGATGCCTTCAACAACATGACACGGCGCGGCCAGGTTTCAAGAATCCGGGGTAGAAGGACGACACGAACGTTCCATGCGTCAGAGGGTTCGGCTCTCTGCTGGGACTGTTCTGTTCTTGGACAGAGATCCAAGAACCGTGTTCGGGAGCAGCTTCGTGACGCGAGGTTTCATCAAAGGGATGTATGTTTGGGGAAACGAGCTTGACCACGAAGAAGAGACCAAGGGCGGTCAATGTCATTCTTGCGTGACACCCAGTTGGTCCAGGGGAGACAGGCTTTTTGCTCCTTGACAGCACGCGCAGGGGGATGGGGAGGAGAAGGGAGGGAGGGGAGACTCTGTGCCTGGTTCCTGACGCGACCGACCCTCAGCAGTTGATTGGCATGACTTTAGGAGAAGCCGAGAAGGGGGAGGGGGCGAAGGGTGTGAAAGGGCCACATGGCGCGCCGGTCGGTGGTTGGAGCCGTCGCGGATTTTCGGGCTCGGATCCGGCCAGGCATCGCCCATGTCATGCACGGTCTGGCGGTCTAGGTCCACGCGTATCACGAAGCGGCACGTGTAAGGCACGAGACTCCTGCTTGGTACCAGGCCGTGGGAGGCTGAGATGAACGACTACTTTGGTTGTTGATGCAAGGGGACGGGGGGGATCATCAGGAGTACATACATGCTCGTTGCTTTTTGCGGATAATGCTCGGTTACAGTCAGTCAGTCTTATCCGCCGGCATCGAGACAGACTCGGCCGCTCAGTTGCGCCAAATAAAGGGCTGGTTGTACGGGACAAGGCAATCCCGAGTTGATCCCACTGGATGAGAGATCCCTGTTGAGATACGTTACCGAGCGTTGCAATTTGCGGCATCGCATCTTGTACACACGTTCCTCTTTGGTAACTCCTCGCTACCTATGCTCACTAATCTAGACCTGACAACACCCTAACCAACCGCGCTGGCATACACCCACCCACCCACCTGCAGGTAAGTGACTTACTGATTTCAACCAACTCAAGCTCAAGTTGACCGCATGTAGGTTCTCTGACCGGAAAGAACAAAACAAGCATATCTAGGAACGCTAGTCTTTGTACACATCCTCTTCAAAGGACGTTATCAAAGACACCTGTGTTCGATGCCGGTGGTGGAGCTCGAGGACAGCTGTCCGGGGTCCGGCCGGAATGAAATTGCAACGACTCATTTCGCAACTCCACTCCAACCCCATATGAATCCTCACAACGAACTCCCAATCAACAACAACCAATTGGTCGGTTAGCTCAGTTGGTTAGAGCGTGGTACTAATATTTCACCTGAAATGTTGTGTAATGCCAAGGCCGGGAGTTCAAGCCTCCCACTGATCATATCTTTTGCTGGGGTTGGTGATGATGTGTGCTTCTACCTCAATCTTACTTGATAAATCTTTTTTTTATACAGCTGTTTTTGCCCGCCTAGTCAGACAGATAGTCAGATGAGCGAAACATGTTGCTTAAAATCATTGTCTCCATTTCAAGCAGAGTTGATGGGTGATGGATGAGCTGTGCTTTCGGACGCTTGAGAATATGAGTGAGCTTGTCAGAAAACACTTGGCTGGTTCAACAACACATCCATCATCCCCGTAACCTCTCTTTCGACTTCGTGCTCTCATACGCTAAGAGACTTACAACAGGTACTATCGATACGTCTAGGGGAATGCTTCGTTGCGGAGAAGGGCTCTTGCTTGACTGCCTTCACACGCTTAGGAGACACAGACGGCCTTTGACCCTGCAATGAATGCTCTGCAGAGGAACTTACTTACATCTTGCTACTTACCCATCAACCGGCCATCGACTTCCGTTTTTGGCCCTTGAAAACTCGTCTTCCGACTTGGTGGTATCAAGGCTGCGGATTTGGATAAACAAGACGAACTGACAACAAGCGGGTCGAGCACCAATCGCGTGACCAAGCTCGGAAGCTTGGAAGCTCGCAACCAATTCCAAAAGTCTTACCGCAAAACACCTTCTCAAATCAATCAACCCCAAGGCTCAACGGTCGTGCATGACACCGAGCACCCCCCGGTTTCGATTCGTCGCGAGGCCATCGGGACGGACGAGTTTGACGGGGTCGCGACCTCGCAAGCAACCGCCTGACTGCCACATCTCTGACATGCGCCATGCCGCCAAGAGACGAATGCGCTCCCCGAGGTGTCCTTTGCAGGCCGTGGTTAGGTCCGTTCCAGCATGGAAAGAAACAGTCTCTCCTGACAAAAAAAGAAGAGAGACCGTTGTCGCCAGTGCGGGCTCGAGCCCCAGCACCCTCCAAGCGTTCGCCGTCTGCCAGAGCCGTCAATGTCATCATCATCATAGCTGGTGAGTTGATGCGTTAGGACTTGGGGTCTCGGGACACGGAGAGGAGGCGACCGGGCGCAGGCACGGTCTGACCGTCCCAGAACCGCCACCTCGGGAACAGATCGTTACAGTACGACGAGGGCCCGTTCATGCCCATCAGTTTCGTAAATAGAGAACTGAGAACCCGGTCCGTTAGGCCACAGGGATCGGTATGAGATCTGTTCCTCTTGCGGCGCGCGCAACCCATCGGCCAGCGACTGCCAAGGAACTCAAGGCATGAGCAGGAGATGCCCCAAAAAAAGAATGATCATCACGAGATGGTTGAATTCTGTATGGCACGACTCATCGGTGACCGAAAACCTCTTTGCCGTTCAGAGCTTTAGAAAGAATGCTCGTCATTAGAATAGTTAAGCCTCTACAACATGGACGAATGACTGCAAGCCTGCCAACATCCCCGATAATTTAGTTCAATGCCTACTTCCGCAGATCTTGTATATCTCTGTACCACTACTATCTTACCGTCCAGTATTATTGTCAAAGCGATGATAACTTCATCAACTGTAATATCTCCGTCTTCGTCCAGCCCTCTATCCCGGGGCTTCGATGGCCAGCTTCTGCATTTCAAGTACTCTCTTAACAGCGTGACTCTCATGTAGGTTGTATCAATTGCCACACAACCATCAATATTCCTACGCGTCTATCCTATGTCACGCATCGTCTCAGGTCGGCTCGATACCCTCTGTGCCGAAGACACTGAGGCGGTCGCGTAACTCTTTGGGCGCGGGTTTCCAGCCGTGGATCTACGACTTCCCTGACCTGCGCCACTTCCTGTGATCTTTGCTATCTCATATTCTGACTCATCACACACGATGGCCACTTTGCATATCAATTTCTGAGTCTTCGGAGATCACTGTCAAGTCAAGTGTTGTGCATGTTCTGTTCTGTGGTTTTTCTCATCTTGGTGTTGGTTGAGCTGTGAGCTACAACGCGGCAGCCCAACACCGAGATCCCATTCAGGGCCGCATGGCTGTGAAGAATCCGACCAATGAATCATTCGATTCAAATTTCGTCATCATGATTATTCTCAGCCGTCTTATCTCTCCATTTACAACACTCCAATGGTTGTCGTCTGTGCCAACTTGCTAGGTTACGCAACATACCTCTTGGGGGCTGACTTTGTTGGGAAGGACAAGACGGGGCATTGCTGAGAAAAATGACAGAAAATCTGAGCCATCAATCAGTCTTTGGTCGAATGGGAGGTATTCATGCAAATGCAGATGTGGAACAGGGGAATCGAGATGGGCGACGGCCCGAACACTCAAAAGCCCGAGGTTTCGTTCACTCTTGAGCGCTCAGTGACGTCACGATGAACGGTTCATATTTTGTATCGCACCAACTGGGATTGGGTCGATATATCCCCATCACATGTCAGCGTGTTTCTAATGGTGAAGTCCTGACTGGCTCACCATTCTTACAAGCCCAATACCAACCAACATCAACTCTGCAACTACCAAAAATCACAGTGCAAGATGGCGACCCTTGAAGATCACAACTACACAAAGATGCAACTGCCAACCAACAAGCTGGGCGAGCCTGTCGTTACCTCCATCCCGGAGGTTCCCGTCACGGTCCAGCGCAAGCCTTTCCTACAGCCAGAGTTGGACCAGAAACTCGCCCATACAGGTATGCAGGCATACCAGTGTCCCAACTGCGGCATTCATAGCTGACTGAGAGGTGTTGCCAAGGTACACCGAGAGCCAACATTGCCGCTACTTATGAAAAGCCCAATGGCACGACGGAGCGCGGCTGGGCGCAAAGACATCGCCACCAAACTGTGCGCACCCTGGGCCGAGAGAACGAGAGTTGTACGGCTGACGGTGATGTATTCCTAGGTTCTCCAGCAGCATTGTGACTTCTTTGATGCCGTAAGTCGCGCGTGGTCTTCCATCTATCTGGCTCCGACCTCTGACAATCCACGCAGGACAACGACGGCGTGATCTATCCCACGGACACTTTCTGGGGCTTTCGGAAGCTCGGCTTCGGCATCTTCCTCTCCCTCCTCTCCGTCGTCATCATCCACAGCAACTTCTCCTACCCGACCCTGTCCGGCTACCTCCCCGACCCCCTGTTCCGCATCTACCTCGCCAACATCCACAAGGACAAGCACGGCAGCGACACGAACACGTACGACACCGAGGGTCGCTTCAACCCGCAGAAGTTCGAGGACATGTTCGCCAAGTACGCCGGCGGCCGGGACTACATGACCGTCTACGACATCCTCGCGATGCTCAAGGGCCAGAGGCTGGTTGCCGATCCGATCGGCTGGGGCGGCGCCTTCTTCGAGTGTGAGTACTATCGCGACATGTCCCTTTTTTTTTATTCTATGTTCTATTCTACATGATCGCTAATACGCCTACAGGGACGGCGACGTATCTCATGCTCTGGCCCGCGGACGGCCGTATGACCAAGGAGGACATCCGCGGCATCTATGACGGCAGCATCTTTTACACCATTGCTGCGCGAAGGTCTCAGAAATGAGCACTCCTGCGACTCGGTAGCGCTGGTTTGCACCGAAAAAGGAGATTTTCAAGACTGTTCGTAAGCAGGCTTGACTCATTATACAAAAACTGGCAAGACTTTCGCCTTCAAGACATTGGGTTGTGATCCCGGCCTTGGGAGACATCGCGAGAAATCATAAGAAGTTGTAAAGCTGGACGTCTTCGCTGGCGTAGACTCACTGAGAGCAGGCTTAGCATGCTGCCTTGGCCAGTGGCAGAATAAGAAGACTGTTTATGAGGAATGAGAACAACTTGACCATGCTTAATGTATGATATGTAAACACATCTCTCACCAAGTTCAATGTTGAATATTTTATAAGTGCTGCGTGTGTATATGGATACAATTTCGGGGTATCAGAGTTGCAAAACATCTGCTCTTTGAAAGCAACCGCAACTGCTTTGTCTACGAGACCTAACATAAGACCAATTAAATTGGCCAAGTTCAAGTTATTGGTCCGGATGAACCATTCACAAACGATATGTAGTTGGGCCCATGTTTGAAAAGTCATTAAATCATGAATTATAATCCGAGTCGGTATCTAAGATTCTGTTTCTCTCTGGTATAAGTCCCAAGCCCCCGATAAACCCCGGTCCCAAGTCATCAAAATAAAATAAAAAATCTCGTTAATAAATCGACTGCGGAGGAATCTCTGCCGCCGTGAACGGATCGACCCAGTACGGGTCGACGGGGTAGAACTCCATGAGGATGTACCACTGGATGATGCTCGCCACCAAGAAGCCGATCCCGGTCATCAACGAGAGCGAGGCGATTGTGACGGCCGCGTCCTTTGAGAGGAGGGTGACGACGCCCACGGCCAGGAAGCCGCTGGCGCCGACCAGGTTCCAGAAGCCGTTCTGCCAGCTCGCGTCGAGGATGAGGGGGAGGTACCAGTTATTCTGGGACAGGTAGATCTGCAGCAGGCCGGCGAGGACGAAGAAGCTGCCGCCGATGAGCTGGGGCGAGGAGATGAAGATGATGTAGGCGTGCGGGTGGGTGAGGTCGAGCACGCCGGGCAGGGCGCCGACGGCGGCGATGGTGAAGAAGGACCCGGCCAGCAGCTGGAGGACGCCCGCGCGGAAGGCGGTGCTGGGCCAGAAGATGTTCTTGAACTCGTACCAGTTGGCCCACCAGACGAACTCGTCGCTGCCGAGGAGCGCCGGCTTGTACGCGTCGGGCGCGTCCTTCTTGGGGTCCAGCTCGGCGCGGTCGACGTTGAAGGCGGCGAGCAGGCCCATCCAGGAGCTGAGCGTCAGCAGCGAGCTGCCGAGGACGAAGGTGACCTGCGACGCCAACTCGCTGCCGGGGAAGTCGAGCTGCCGGGGGCTGACCGAGTGGACGAGGCTGAAGATGCCGTTCAGGGTGAAGCTCACGGCCGCCATGATGAAGACCATGGTGACGAGCCACCCCATGTCGCGGTACGGGTAGATGGTGAACATGGCCCCGAGCCTGGAGAAGCCGCGCCTGGTCGGGTTGGCCTCCACCGAGAAGATGTCCAGGTCGCGTTCGGGCTTGGCCGCCCTCTCGGCGTCGCAGGCCGCCTTGTACTCGGCGTAGTCGACGTGGTTGAAGGTGCGGTGCCAGATGGCCGATGCCATTTTCCCGTCAGCCGTCCTCGCCGACGGCGGGTATCCGATGGACCTGAGGGAAGGGTACGGCGAAGCCCAGGACTCGCGCGTCTCAAAGACCGTTGTGGGTGGCCTGAGGTAAGACACCCGGCGGGGGTTGAAGCTGTTCATGTTGGACCCGGGTTGCTTATTTCCGTTTTTTCTTTTTTTTTTATGTATATCAAGATCGTGTTAGATAGAGGGCCTGGGAGGATGGGAGGGGTTTCCCTTATTCCATGGTCACCCGACACGTCGTTGAAGATGGGGAGATGTCGAACCGGACTAAACCACCGGACAGGCTTGGGGGAAGGGGGATCAAGGGCCCTTATTTACGCCTCGCCCGTTAGTCTCCCCATCTTCCCCGAACGTCATGAACCTTCTCTCTCTCTATCCATCTCTCGGCAGGCCTTCTAGCTTCGCCCGTGCTTGCGAGCCCAGCCCCTCTGGCGGCCTGAGCATGAATGTTAGCGCCTGTCGTTTCAGTGCGTGCGTATTTTGGGGGAGGGGGGAGGGAGAGAAGAGAGGGGAAGGGTGGAAGAGACGACATCGGGGAGCAGAACCAAAGCCTCATGCTGCAGGTTTTCCAGGGCAAAAGGAGCATCCGGTCCCGAAGGTTGCTGGAATGAACACTCAATGTCGCTGCTGTGAGTCCTCCGTATGCTTGCCTCGGTTATCATGGGTGGGTGGCCATGAGTTCAGATGATGTGCGTCCGCGCGTCCGTCGGCGGCAGACTCTACTTGCCTTGCCCTCCTCGCCTTTCTCCATCTCACAGCAAGGCCGGCCGACTCGACGGAAGTCCTTCTGAGACACGCATTGCCTTGGTTCCGGTTGATAAGCTGTCGTCCAGAAGCTTAGCACAAAAGTGGGAGAAGGGGGGAGGGGGGGCAGCCAGATGAGATTGGTCACCGGAGGCGAACTCTGTCCGGGGGTGAAACAAACCTTGGACCCCTCCCTCCTCTGTTTGGCAGTACCTTTATGAATTCTCTCTTTCTGTGTGAGTGTGTGCGAGTGTGTGCGTGTTGGGTTTCTTGTGCCTTGGCCCGTGATGTCACGCCAGAACGGTCGCACCAGGGGGGCGACGACCTCCCCGATAAATGCGGCCTGCTCGGGCTGCATGCTGGCTGTGTTTCCTGCGTTCGCGGTTGGACATCAATTTTCTCCCTGTTATGCAGCTAGCAGAAGTCCGGCGTGTTAGTCACTTGGTCATCCGCAGACGCATTAGCAACTTGTCGGCACTATCCCGCTCGCACCTTCGACCAACTCCGGGCTCCTGAGCCCCTCTTGACATGAACGATGACAAAACACGACTACGGTTTCTCTCCGGATCACGAGGTTCGCGTGCTCTATCTCAAATTCCATCATCGATCAATGCTTGATTTCTCTCGTGACTGTTCAATAATCAGCGTGGGGACGTTGACTCTCCTCTCCGAGACAGCTGACGGTTGAGGCTGGGATCCGAGAAATGTTAGTTAGCCGTGGAGCTGCGCGTCATCCTAAGATTTCGCCCTCACTATCTGAACTTTCTCTGTACCAATATCGTCTCTGTTGCCAGCCTGCCCTCTCCGCTTTCGTCAAAGAAGGCTGCTTGTTTACCTCCCTACTCTGTATCACTTTGCCATCCCACCTGAGGGGAAACACAACCGCTCTTACCAAGGACAACCTAGTTTGTTTCCAGCCAAGTGAGAGGTCACCTCGCACCAAGCCAAAGCCTCTCGGGTGCTTGTTTTTTTTTGGCTCGCATATCATTTCAGGCTCCCTCCACTTGTATCCTTAGCGGCGGCCACGGCCAGGCACAATCCGATGCCTCGGCGCGCGGACGTGACGCACGGCACCAACTCCGGTTTTTGCTTTGAACATCTCCCTTGCCCTCCCCGGTTGATTGGCAGGGCGGACGATGGGCAGCCTTTCCCCCGCTTTGCATGTGTGTACTCGGTGCAAACACACCAGTTAGCTGACCCTCTCGCCTGTCGGCTGCTTCCCGAGCCTTGAAGAAAACGGCTACAACGGCTCATCGGCGCCGGTACCAAGCAAGACTAAACATCAGGGGCAACTTTGTCGTCTCGGCTCCGAGCGATCGCTGAACGCAAAATGCTAAGAGGGGAAGCCCGACTTTGCGGTCGTGGCGTCGCTTCGTGTGGGATGGATCCTGCGGTCTTGCCCAGGCTCATTTGCTCAAAGGCGGAAAATTCTTTCGATTGCGAACAGCTTGCGAGCGGGCGGGTGAACAGCCAACAGCCATAATAACATCAGCGGCTGTTCGAATCATGAATGGCTGGGTCTTTGCGCTCGGAGAATTATTTATGGAATACCAAGACACCAGAACCAGGCGCCAAGCACTGCCAAGTTTTGACAAGCCTCTACCTTCAATACTTGACGGTCCTACTTGGGGGAGTAGGGGGGAGAGTGTTTGTGAGATGTGCGTCTCCCCCCCTCTGACAGGACGCCGACAGTGCGGTCAACGCAGGTAAACAGGTTTTGGCGTCGAGAGCGAGGTATACGTGCCTCTTAGCCACGGCCGGGATTGACTAAGTTCGTTATTGAGACCAAAGGCGCCTCAAGACGGTCGTCTTGGATCCCTCCTCCCAGGTCCCTAACCGGGAGCCTCCTCACCGGGATCGTCCAAGGACACGATTCCAATCGCCACAGGGGTCTTTTTTGGACTTTGAGGAAAGCTTATAGGATTGAGAATCCGAGATTCGCCCTGCGTATTCTGCCGTTCCGTAGGTGGGGGGGAGGGGGGTCTTTTTTTCCTGTATTGTTTTTGGTTCGTGATTATACGGCACTGGAGCGTTGGAATAAACGTTTATCGTTCAGGGGCGCAGGTTCGAGATCCGAATAAGCTTCATGGAAAGGGGATGCAACTTTCGCAGTCTAGAATCAGACCAACCATCGATGATTTTGGATTCTCGGCGACGAGTTCCCGGAGGTCAGTCCAGCTGAGAAGGGCGGGCCGTTTTGAGTTTTTCCAATCAGCTGGCAAGGCGGGCTTCCTCCTGTCGAGTTGAAGCTTTTCGCCAGAGGGGATAGTGAGGAGACTTCGGTCGCACTGAACTCTGCCAGGAATAAGCCTCGAGGGCCTGGGTTTTCCTTCCTGTGCATAAAACAAGGCACATGCACTCGGACGGCCTGGCAACTGTCAGTCAAGCCAAGTCAGGCCAGATCAGGTCAGGCCAGGTTCAGACAGCCCAACGTGACTCGAGTCTGCAGTTGCTTCTTCTCCTTTGCTGCGAAACAAAAGACGAGGCAGACTCAACCATGAGAATTTGGTCTTGACACAGGTTACGTAAACGTCGCCTGGGGCGGAAGCAGACATTGTTTCGATACTGTTCTGGCATGTGTCTATAAGCAAGTCTTCAACGCTATTCCTCCTCGAACGACCCGGACAGCACTGGTGATAACACTTCCAACAAGACTGGAACATAGTCGTGTCTGCCATTATGTAATGCATCTCATTGGGCCCCTAGGGCTTCTCGCAAAACAGTCGCAAATGATAACCCGAATCGGGTGCCGCCGACTTGAAGCACGGACATCTCGTCGTACGTTGCCAGGACATCCGGTCGATATAACCTTCGAGGCGGGCAAGACAGCCGAAACCCCCACGACGGTCTATCTCCGCGGCCCGTCTCTTCTGCCGGGGACCTTGCTGCCTTTTCATCCATAGTTGGCTTAGTCACATGTCTCCGGAATGTAGTGACTGCAAGTGGTTTGTCTGTACGGTCAGCTTCACCACTGTTGGGGTCGACCTTTGCGACCATTCACTGGGCTCATGAGAGGAATTCACTGGGCTAATGAAAAGATCTATGGGCAGCTGTATCACAAGATGCGAGGGGAGTTTCGGACTATATTGTTTCCATAGGCAACGGCAGTGACAATGAACTAGGTAACGTCGGGCACCCACTTATGGGCACCCCCCACATATGGGCACCCCAAAAATGCCTCAACACCATGACCAGCCCCCTCATTTCTCCTACTTCCAACTATCGCAACAATTACAATATTTATCCAAATAACTTCATTTTTTGGGAATACCTTCTTCTATACCTAATGGTTCTATATACCGAAAATGAAATCCAACAAGCAATCAAAGCCATCAGCAACGGCAAGGCTATAAAGAGGGCAGCCATTGAGTATGGCATTCCAAGATCAACCCTTCAGCATCGACTCAATGGCAAGCAGGCTAGAAAACTTGCATTTTCTGACCTTCAGAGGCTTTCTCCTGATCAGGAGCATAAGCTGGCTGAATGGATTCGCATTCAGCATGCCCTTGGCGTTGCTCCAACCCATCAGCAAGTGAAGCTATTCACAGAAAGGATCCTCTATGCCATGGGAGACACAAAGCCTATAGGAAAAGGCTGGGTTTCTGGCTTTTTAAAGAGGAATCCATCAGTCAAGGTCCAGAGAAGTCGCCCTGTTGATTCTAGGCGTGTTAATGGGGCATCTACTGAGGTCATCAGGGACTGGTTCAAACTCCTCGCCATACCAGAGATCAAGGGCATCAAACCAGCCAACAGATATAACATGGATGAGACTGGTATACTTGAGGGCCAGGGATCTAATGGGCTGGTGCTGGGGATGGCTGAGACGAAGTCTGTCCGCAAGAAACAGCCTGGATCAAGGGCATGGGTGTCTATTATCGAATGCATCTCTGCCATGGGCCATGCCCTGAATCCCCTCATCATATACAAGGGCAAGACAGTCCAGCAGCAGTGGTTTCCTCTAGATCTTGGCCCTTATGAAGGATGGCAGTTTACTGCAACAGAAAATGGATGGACTACAGATGCCACTGCAGTTGAATGGCTGCAGAAGGTCTTCATCCCTCAGACCCTCCCTCAGGGCAAGAAGGAGGCCAGACTGCTGGTTGTTGATGGCCATGGGAGTCACACAACGACAGAATTTATGTGGACATGTTATATTAATAACGTCTATCTCTTATTCTTACCACCACATACCTCCCATGTCCTCCAGCCACTTGACCAGTCAGTCTTTGGCCCTGTGAAGGCAGCCTATAGGAAGGAGCTTGGATACCTCAGTCAGTGGAATGATTCTACTATTGTAGGCAAGAGAAACTTCATAGGCTGTTATCAGAAGGCTCATATGGCAGGCTTAACGATGGATAACATCAAAAGTGGTTGGAAATATACTGGCCTATGGCCTGTGTCTATGGCTAAACCCCTTATGAGCCCTTTAATGCTCCCATCAACACCAGGGCCAGCAGATCAGGCCTGCGAAGGGCAGTCTGGAGGCAAGGAAGTCAGGGAAGCTGAAAGCTGGGCATCTGCATCATCTGCAGTGGCATGGTCGACGCCAAGGAGGATGAAGGATCTGGCTGGCCAACTGAAGCTATTCACAGAGCTGGAAAATGATGCCCATACTCAACGCCTTTTATTCAGGAAGGTGAAAAAAGGCTTCAGTGAGCAGGCCTATCAATTGGCAACTGCCCAGCATAAGCTTGAGCTTCTGCAGGCCCAGGTTGCTAATACTGCAGCAAGAAAAAGGAGGGCAGTTCAGATGGATCCAAACACCAAGTTCGCCAACATTAAGGACATCCAGCAGGCACAAATTGAAGCTGGCGAAAAAGAGGATATCACAGGTGAATTCAGCGAGTCTGATTTACCTAGTGAAGCTGAAAGCTGTATTGTAGTGGCATCTAGAAGAGGGCAGTAATTAATTGAAGTCGATGGTGGTAACGGAGATGGCTTCATTTTTGGGGTGCCCATATGTGGGGGGTGCCCACAAGTGGGTGCCCGACGTTACCCAGTATCGCGAAATCCCGACTCTGAAGGTGAAGTGAGGCGAGGCCTATCTTACCAGTCACCAGATATCTGAGCCTCGGCGCGAATCTCACTCTACCCACAACTCTTCTCATCCTACTTCCTAATTCTTTTTCTCTCCATTTCAAAATCAATAAACCGCGTGTAGAAGAACCATTTGTTTCATCAGCTTCCAGAACCATCAGAGACAACACGCACAACCGATCGGCAGGCCCGAGAGAACTAACATCAATAAGGGAAATGGACCGCCCAAGCTCCAGAAGCAAGCAGACTCATGCGGCCTCTGATGGCAAGTGGCCTACGATGCCCGGCCAATATCCCCAGGTCCGACCCATCAGTTTTCGATCCGCAAGACAAGCTTCCAGAAGAAGAAGAAGAAGAAGAGACGTGCTGATTGCGAATGACCTGACTCCTAGACAAGCGTCTTCCCGTGGCCCAACATACAAACCGCCAACGCCCCGAAGCCGCAGCAGCGGTCGCCTTCCCCCGTCGTTGTAGACCCGACGGTAGAGAAGCTGCTCCAGTGGAGCGCCGGCGTCGACAAGAGCATCGTTGAGATCAATCAGAAGCTCGAGTTCCTCCTCCACGAGACCAAGGCCTTCCGCGGGATGGAGACGCACTACAAGAAGCTCCAGGAGCAGACGGCCCTGGGCACGAACTTGGGCAACTCCTGCCAGCGCCTCGATATCCATCAGCAGAACATCTTGGACACCGTGCAGAAGCTCGACAAGACCATGAAGCAGGTTGAGTCCCTATCCCATGACATCGACCGGCTGAAGGATGGCAACGAAGTCACTGTATCGATCAAGCCTACCCGAAAGTGAGCTTCTTCAACCAGGGCTTGATGGGGGCGGGCACATTACTAAAATTACCGCAGGGAGAATTAGAGATAACGTCACATACCCACATTTCGGCCACGCCCCCATTTCGGCCACCCAAAAATGCCTCATTTCCCCTCAACACCATGACTACCCTCCAACTTCTAACTATCACAACATTTACATACCTTATCTGAATGACTTCATTTTTTGCACATACCTTCCTCTATACCTAATGGTCGAATATACCGAAGATGAAATCAATCAGGCAATCCAAGCTGTTAGCAACGGTATGAGCCTAAGGAAGGCAGCACATCAATATGGGATCCCAAGGACAACCCTTCAGTATCGACTCCATGGAACCCAGGGCAGGGCAGCTGCCTTTGCTGACCTTCAGAGGCTTTCCCCTGATCAGGAGGCTAAGCTGGCTGAATGGGTGCGAATCCAGCATGCCCTTGGGCTTGCTCCAACCCATCAGCAAGTGAAGGTATTCGCAGAAAGGATCCTTCATGCTTTGGGGGATACAGATCCTCTAGGAAAGACTTGGATCCAAGGCTTCAAAAGAAGAAACCCATCAATCAAGGTCCAGAGAAGTCGCCCTGTTGACTCTAGACGTGTTAATGGAGCATCTACTGAGGTCATCAGGGACTGGTTCAAACTCCTCGCCATACCAGAGATCAAGGGTATCAAACCAGCCAACAGATATAACATGGATGAGACTGGTATCCTTGAGGGCCAGGGATCTAATGGGCTGGTCCTGGGCATGGCTGAGACGAAGTCTGTCCGCAAGAAACAGCCTGGATCAAGGGCATGGGTGTCTATCATCGAATGCATCTCTGCCATAGGCTATACCCTGAATCCCCTCATCATATACAAGGGCAAGACAGTCCAGCAGCAGTGGTTTCCTCTGGATCTTGGCCCTTATGAAGGATGGCAGTTCACTGCAACAGAAAATGGATGGACAACAGACGACACTGCAGTTGAATGGCTGCAGAAGGTCTTCATCCCTCAGACTATCCCCCAGACTGCCTCCCAGGGCAAGGAGGAGGCTAGACTGCTGGTTGTTGATGGCCATGGGAGTCACACTACGACAGAATTCATGTGGACATGTTATATTAATAACGTCCATCTCTTATTCCTACCACCACATACCTCCCATGTCCTCCAGCCACTTGACCAGTCAGTCTTTGGCCCTGTGAAGGCAGCCTATAGGAAGGAGCTTGGATACCTCAGTCAGTGGAATGATTCTACTATTGTAGGCAAGAGGAACTTTATAGGCTGTTATCAGAAGGCTCGTTTGGCAGGCTTGACGATGGATAACATTAAAAGTGGTTGGAAATATACTGGCCTATGGCCTGTCTCTATGGCTAAGCCCCTTATGAGCCCTTTAATGCTCCCATCAATACCAGGGCCATCAGATCAGGCCTGCAAAGGGCAAAATAAAGGCGTTAGAGATGAGGAATGGGTTTCTGCTTCATTTGCAGTGGCATGGTCGACGCCAAGGAAGATGAAGGATCTGGCTGGCCAACTGAAGCTATTCACAGACCTGGATAATGACGCTAGGACTCAACGTCTCCTTTTCATGAAGGTGAAAAAAGGCTTCAGCGAAAAGGCCTATGAGCTGGCAGCTGCCCAGCAAAAGCTGGAGCTTCTACAGGCCCAAGTTACCAACAACGCAGCAAGGAAAAGAAGGGCAGTCCAACTAGATCCTAACACCAAGTTTGCTACTATCTTAGACGTACAGAAGGCGCAGGTTGAAGCTGGTGAAAAGGAGGATATCACAGATGAATCCAGCGAGTCTGATTTACCTAGTGAAGCAGAAAGCTGTATTGTAGTGGCATCTAGGTGCAGTTAGTAGTTAATTGAACATACTGGTGTTGGTGGGAATGCCCTCTTTTTGGGTGGCCGAAATGGGGGGGTGGCCGAAATGTGGGTATGTGACGTTACATGTTATGGCAATACAAGCGCGCTGTCACGAGAAAGGGGCTGTACGGGCATTGTTTGTGGCGTTCTTTTGTTATTACTGCAAGACCATGATTCATGAACACCCACACGGCAAACATATTGGTTTCTTACTGTGGCTTCGGCATTGCTGCATTCGGTTTGGCGAACAAGGCGGTTAGCAGTTAATTATCTGGTATAAAAACGGACTGTTAATAGGGTGAGATGGGCTGATAGGTAAATCAGTGAGTAGCATGCGGTTACTGTTTGCTTTCTAGAACTTTGCAAAGTATGGAAAGGCGTCACGAGGTTTTTTTGAGCATAGGAGCAAGGGCCCTCAGTGATGGCCTTCTTTTTAGCATGGTGTGCGATAGATGAAATCGACTACAAAGAGATTTTGTAACCATTGCTGCTTATTTTTTTTCTCCCGTGATATTCTCAGAAGCCGACCCAGGTCGATACATTCAGCTCTATCACTGCCATTTTCTACAATTCAAGGTGTTGAATAGTCTGCAAGTCCAAGTTGAATTAGGAACCCAGTCGCCAGCATCGCCGTTCACGGCAGCGGTAGCAGTTCTCTCACTTAAGAACCATTAGACCTATCGTGTTGAGAGAAGTGTTTGATCTTGAACTGCAAACGTAGACTGCGCTACTTCCTCTAAGCAGTACCTCGGGCCAACAACCATCTATGAATACTGGTAGTAGCTAACAGAATTTGCGAAGGATTTGAGGTATTCGTAATTTGATTCAACTATGTGGAAGAAAACTCTCCCATAAGAACCTCTCTGGTCCTGGCATCATGATCCAGCGGTCAACGTCCAAGCAGCCCATCGAAGAGCAAGCCAGATTCGAGATTACGGGACATTTTCGAGCCACATCATCCCCTTCAGCATGTTCAAGTAGTAGGAATACTACTACGGTGGCAAAAGTATTATCACAGGCATGTTCGTCACTAAAGTCCAGGGCTGGAATTGCTACATCTCCGGTGACGCGAAGGAAGAAAGTTTCTGGCATGTCTTTCATGTGGGTCACGCCACACTTTTTGGACAACCAAACCTCATCAATGTCTGGTAGAGAGAACAAAGTTTGCAGTCCGAGTTCTAACATGAGATCAGTAAATGTCAAGACCGTTAGCGGAGATAGGTGAGAGAGATGGCATATCTTCAGAGTGGGCAGACGCGTCGGCAGGAGGAGAAATCCATCCAAATCACAACTCCATTCAGAGCCGACTAGGACTAAGACTCACTTGCTATACCGGATCACCGTACTGCCAACTAAGTCGATCGTTATACCAAACTGGGCCCCCTGATGACCATGAACCCATCCGATTCATCAAACGTGGCCGGGCGACCCAACCGAGGCCCCATGCCCAGATCGGCGCCCGCACCGAACGAGCCTGGCCCTAGCCTCTCGGCAGACTACGACTCTATCAGAGTGATGTTGGAACAATGGCCCCAAGGGTCTCGGACGATTGCAGGCACGGAGACATCCCGCTCATGGCCCGCGAACACCGCATATCCCGCCCTGCCGAGCCCGTTTTCCTCGGCCACTGGGACCGTCGCGAACCGCCAATGGTGGCATCAAACGTCCCCCATGACGAGACAAGGCATGAGAGAACCTTGCCCATGGGTCCCAGGAATCCCGTTCCCTCCCCCGATCGAGCCGTCCCTCCCAACCACCGGCGGCGGTAGCGGTGGCACTCGCCCCACGATGTTCCCAACCCGGGGTTCTCGCCCGACCTCGGGCCACCGAAGCGAGCACAACAACTCTATGACACCGCCTGAACTGTGCCTCATCCACGAAGCCGCGCTGATCCTCGCCTCCGGCGCGTCTGAGGAGCAGCGGCACCGCTGGGCGCGGGCGGTACAGATGAGGAGGGACCACCAGGCCCGGAGGAGTAGGTTGCGCGCGGGCGAACCCCGCGTCCGGGTCGAGACTCGGAACACTGACCGGGAAATGACCAACGCGCCTCCCGAAGACGACTTGGGGGGTTTGGTAGAGGATTTTGGCAACCTGGGTGTGTCGAGCGATCTGGGGGAGCTGGCGGACGAATTTGGCAACCTGGACGTGTCGGACGACATCGACGGGGAGATGCAGGTCGACACACGGCCGGAGACGCAGATGCCTCCTCCTCGGACGCGGACCGTCGCTTCGGATCCCGCGCGTCACCGCTCGCGAGTGGGGGGGTGCCGAGTCTGTAGCCACACGTCGAGGAGTCGTAGAGCCCGCAGGGCCGGCTTTGAGACCGAATTCTAAAGGGCTGACGGGGATGAACACAACGACGAGAGGGCTCGGGCCAAGGAGAGAGAGTGTATGTGTCCTTCATTCCTGTGGGTCGTCGATAGCAACAGGTCTGTGTTCAAATAATCATGGTGCAGAGAGTGGAGTGTTGACCTCCGAGGATACCTGCAAGTGCTCCTTTGGCGCATAGTGAGGAGTAAATACTGTAACTTTAATATTGTATCTAAGTTTGCTTGCAGCACACGTGTTGTGTGTTGCTGATCCATGTGAGCCTAAAAAGATCGTGTTGTTGAAGAGTGGAGCACCAAGACATCGGCAAGAGCAAAACCACCCTGCAACCCGGCCCCAGGTTGTTTGACGTGTTCGTCGTCTCTCACAGTTACTCTGCGTTGCGTTGGCAGCGTTCGTAATTAAATAATGCGTCTGTGCGTAGTCAGCAAGATCGCCAGATTTCACACACCACCCCTGGCCAGGGCCAGCCAGGGGGGGGTAACCTCGCGAAAAGGCCGCACTTTGCGTATATTCGAATGTCTGAATAGCTTCAATTGAATAGTGACAACGACGGGATGCCGCCGAAACGACGGCCTAATACCTCTGCGGCCGCGGCTGGCGACGCGGAGGGACCATCTCCAGCGCCGCCGGCCAACAGCACCCGGGCACGCAAGGCTGCGCGTACTGCAGTTATTATCGCAACACCATCAAGAAATCCATCCGCCAGCGAGCCATCAAGCAGTCGAACAAGGATCGTTATTAAGCGGCCGTTGCCGCAGGTGAAGCCGAAGTCGATTATATTAACGACGAAGGGGCCAATTGCGGCAAGTAAGGTGACGAAGAAGGTTGTAGAAAGGGGCGCAAAGCAGCGAAAGTATCGAGGCCGCAAAGTTGACGCAGATGACGAAAGCCGCAAAGTTGACGCAATTGACGAAGGCCGCGAAAACGAAGCAATTGACGAAAGCCGCAAAGTTGACGCAATTGACGAAGGCCGCGAAAACGACGCAATTGACGAAGGCCGCGAAAAGGGCGCAAAGCAGCGAAAGCAGCGAAAGTCTCAAGGCCGCGAAAACGACGCAATTGACGAAGGCCGCGCCCGCAGCCGCCTCGAGCCGCAATTTGAAGTTATCGAAGACCCTGCCGATCGCGAAATAACCGTACGATTCGATACCCTCAACGACCCATTCGAAACTCCATTCGAGACTCCATCGCGGGCTCCGCGGTCGCGTACCTCATTACCCTCGCAGCGACGACAAAACACAACTGCGCCCTTGCCCCTCAAGCCTCACGAGGCAAATATACACTTCTCGATTGAGCCTCGGTTTCTTGGCGTAGCGTCAGTGCCGATCGTCCGCCCTTTTCAAGTCGTATGGCGGCTGAAGACGTCGTTAGCTGGCAATATCATAGCCATGCGGTGGGATAAGCAATTGTTGAAGGAGACAAGGGATCGTATTCGAAGCCAACTTCAAGGGCAATACCACTTGACGAAGAGATGGATATCGATTGAGTTTGGCGAAAGGAAGGCAACTGCAAAGACGTCAGTTACGTACTTTCGCAACGACTTTAGCGCTGTGGATGGCAAATGGCCAGTCTTACCATGGGCCGCTATTGCTGAGCAACTTGAGTCGATTGATCGACGCCTTTCAGACGTATTTTTCACTGTCGAAATCGTATATACGGCTGGGATAATTGCGTCAGTCTTGAGTACTCCAGTACAGTCAAAAACAGTGGCAGCTGTGAATGAGCCAACTGGAGCAGCTGAAATACCGTCGCAAAAGCCTCGCGGCCGACCGGTCGGTCGCCCTCCGCGCTTTGAGCCGAAGAAGGCCGCGTCGAATGAGATGATCGATGAGGTTGTTGAACAGGCGAAGTTGAAAGAGAGGTTATTTCAGCAGCTGACGAAGCATCATCAATGTGCTGATCAGGCAAGCTGTCGCAACAGCAGCGGGCAAAGCCCCGATACCAATTGGTGCTTTGTTATCGAAAGGGAGCACTTTCAGCTTACGCCACGCGACTTTGAGTTGTGGCAAGAGGCAATACTGAAGCGGCAGCCGAATACCTCTATTGACAACCCTCCGCCGAGTGTAGTGGTGGCCTTCACTCAACGGCACGCTGCAAAGGGTATGGCGAAAGGCAGAGTGAAGAGTATGGCGAAGCAGAGTGTAGATGACGAGACTGCCGCGGGCTGGCCAATTGGGTCAACTGCAACGTATCCAACAGGTAACAATACCGCAGGAAACGCAGTAGTTAACCTATCCTTCGGCAGCGGCGGAGAGCTGGGCCAATCGAGATGGCCTCAATACCTCCAGTCCCCTCCTCCTTGGCAGTATCAACCAATTGACCCAACGCTGCTTGGGCCGCCGCCGCAGACGCCGTCGAGAGGGGCCGATCCGATACCGTCGTCGTCGCCGCCGCGATACGAAGAGAAGTCGCCGTCGAGTAGGCAGATCGAAGTGAGCGAATTTATCGAGTGGTTTGTCGATCGAGAAGGTGATCGATGGGCGAGCAAAGGCGGCACGAATGAGGCCCTCAAGCAATTCGGATCGGTCACGTCCAGCCTTGCGATCGTCTGGCAATTGCCGATCGTATACTTTTCGGAGTTGGGTATACCTATTGGCCTCATTAGACTGCTGAAGCGGTCGATCAAGGATTTTCTCACCATACAGGGCTTTCGCAAGCGGTCGCGACAATCGTCAATTGCAGCCGACGCGCCCAGGCGACCGAGTAAATTGTCGCGCGTCGGCAGCCCAATTGTTGAAGAGGACGAAGTTGCTGAAGGAGTCGAAGTTGATGAAGGGACTATTCAAAGTCACCTAGTTGAAAATGGGAGATTCGGTAAGTACGTATACCCTCAATTGACAACCTACTAATTGACCACCTTCACAGACGCACTATTCGTATCCTCACCTCCAGGGCCAAGCCCGATCTCGTCGCCGAGCCTCCGACCGAGTCAATTACTCCCTGATACCCTTCAAGGTCAATACTTCGACGTTGATGACGATAACGACCGCGAAAACAATACTGTTGACCTGCCGGGCGCAAAGGCCGCCGATCCGATCCAAGTTGAAGACGGCACTTCGTCGACGGAGTCGTATTCGGGCGGCGAATAGGTGAAGAGGTGGGCAAATAACGGGAGCAATGGAGAGGTTGGCAAGTGGCAGATGTGCTGCAATGGAGATTTTACTTCAACACAAAGGGCCTATGAGGCCATTTTCGATGCGTTATTTTCGTCATTTATCTCAACTGTGGCCTATTTCAACAATGGCAATTGCGTTGCCTCAGAGGCACTCTCAACACTGCCCTGGCCAAAATACACCTCTATGTCCTGCGCAACAATAAGGTCATCAAATATCCTTTCTGTGCCCTCGAAGTTGATGAAGGAGTGCCGAAAGTGGCCTTCTATTTGCCTCGTCCCTCGTCCAACCTCTGCCACGCAGTCTGCCAATAGGTCTTTGAAATCTCGCTCGTCGGCCTCGTCTCGATTCCATATAGGATATTGCTGTCGGAATAGCCTCTTTAGATCGCCGAAAAACGCCTCGATCGGGTTAAAGTCTGGTGAGTACGGAGGAAGAAACTCAAGGATGACTCCAGCAGCATCACAGGCTTCTTTGATATCTCGTCGGCGATGGAAGCTTGCGTTGTCCATAACGATAACTGACTTTGGCGCAGGAAACGCGGCACACTTTGGCAATAGGCCCTGCGAGATCCACGCGAAGAAGCCATCACCATTCGTCGTCCCTGGGTATATTACGACGTCGACGATACCGTCAAGGGCAAGGGCCGGCAAGATCTGATACCGTTGCCCTCGCTCAAGTACGGTCGATCGATGGGCCTTGAGACCTTTCGGCGCCCATCCCGTCCTTCGCGCGCCGGTACGCTTATCGACGCCAGACTCATCGACGAATATAAGCTGCTGCGGGCTATACCTTCGTATACGATATAACCAGGCGCGCCGAAGATCTTCGTCTCGTTGGGCAGCAATTGGATGGGTCTTTTTTGACGTCCAACCAACAGCTTTAAGTTGCCTGCTGAGATTTGACTTGTGAAGGGTTATACTAAACTGTTCGAATAGGAAATCATTCATCTCGTCGAAAGTGAGGTCGTTGCGATACGCTAGAAGCTCCAATAGCTCGTGGAGTTGCCAGATCTCCAGCTTCGTCCGGCTATACCTTATAACAGGGTATCTCTTCGCCTGCCCAGTCACTTGGTATCGACGTCGCCACCGTCTTACGGTCTGAATAGAGCATCCCATCCAAGCGGCCACCTCCTCATTCGTCTTCTCCATTGACGTCAATACCCAGGCCATCTTCCTCTGCCCATCCTTATCCAGCGTCGGCGCCATTATCTGTATTGTATTCGATCGATCCGATATTTGGTCTGATCAGCTAGCAGCAGCGACAGAGACGACGGAGACGACGAGGACGAGGGTATCGCGAGTATCGCAGGCTTCGTAGGCTTCGCAGGCTTCGCAGGCCGATCGTCCCTCTCCTCTGTGAGAGGGCGTCGAGTCGTACACAGTGACGATGGGGGAGAAACCCCTGCGGCAATCGAATTGGCAATCGGCACTGGAGGGTGGTTTATATAGGGTCTGAATAGCTTCACTTTGAGCAGCGGGCGACGGCGACGTCGACGGCGACGTGAGGGTATTTCGATGTTGACGGTTCCGTAATTCGTAATTCTGCCAGCGAAAAAGTGGCTAATTCGTAACAGCACGCATTTTACCCTTACGCACAGACGCGTTATTTAATTACGAACGCTGCCAACGCAACGCAGAGTAGTTACACCCTCCCCATCGCACACCCCTCCTCTACGGCAGGCAGGACAGGAAGTCGCGGAGCCTGTCCAGCACCTGCTGCTGCTGCTCCTTGGACGCCGTCGTCTTGTCGTCGGACTCGCCGACGCTGATGGAGATGTAGCACCCGGAGGTGAGGACGACCTTGGTCTCCTCGGGCAGCCTGTCGTCGGAGCCGCAGGTGGCGACGTCCGGGTCCGAGAAGAGGCCCGGGTTGATGCGGCTGAGCACCCACTTGAACTGGTCCGGGTCGTTGCACTCCGTGTCGGTGACCCGGGGGAAGTTGACGTTGAGCCAGGTCTTGGCGGGGAGGTAGGGCGCGCCGCCGGCGACGATCTTGTCGACGAGGCGCGTCGCGAGCTCGGCGTAGACGGAGCTGCGCGTGGGCACGGGGCTCGTGTTCCAGGGGAGGGCGCCCATGGAGAAGCCCGAGAAGGCGATGGCGGGGATGCCCTTGGTGCCGGAGGCGTAGACGGCGGTGCCGATGGTGCTGGAGAAGGGGACCTGCAGCCAGAGGTTGGGGCCGACGTTGGGGCCGGAGACGGCGAGCTCGGGGGCGGCGCCGTCCCAGAGCTCCGGGGCGAACTGCTCGATGCCGTAGCGCATCGAGGTGACGGGGAACGAGTTGACCCAGCGGAGGTCCTTGCGGGTCTCGTTGAAGCCGACGGGGCCGCTATTGGCGGCGCAGCTGTCGTACTGGCAGGGGCTGTCACGCGGGCTGGGTTCGATGTCGAGGGAGCCTGAGGGCAGAAAAGTCAGTCAGTCAGTCGGTGGGCATGCATAGAGAGGAAGACGGCGGCGGCCTGGCGGAGGGACGTACTGGTGGCGGACTTGTTCTCGGCTGGGGCGGAGAGGAGCACGTCATGGCCCGAAGCCCTCAGCGCGTCGTTGAGGGAGCGGAGGTAGAGGTCGGCCCAGCCATCGTCGTTGGACTGGATGATGCGCACGCCCTGGACGGCGAGGACCTGGGCGAGCAGGGCGAAGGTGGCGTCGGCGCGCATTGCAAGGGACGAGGACGGTGGTCGACGCGGGGGTGGGGGGAAGGGTGGGAAGGGTGGGAAGGGAGTGTGAAGGCGTACAACGATCAATTCTTGTCAGTCTTCCTCCTTCTCCTCCTCTTCCCGGTAGAGATGAGCGCGGGACGTAGCGACTTTAAGTACTCTGTATGTTGGCAAGCAAATCGATCAGTCAGGGATCAATCACCACGGCCATTGTGTCGTCCTCATGCCACTCGGTTCCTCTTCCGTCCCATTCACAACCTCATCCACGAACCGGTCCTGACACGTGCCATTGGAAACCGAGCAAGCTGGACCAAAGGGTTTTCCTGCCCGCTCGCCGGTGGTATCATTGACAGGCTGCAGGCGGGCGGAAATGATCGTCGACTCCAATATTAAATATGCCATCCCATCCCCGTCTTAGCACCACCCAATGGCCGCCAGACGTGTGCAGATGCGCCCCTGAATCAGTGAAGCCTGTCGCGGAACAACCGAAAAGAGGGCGGAGAATCGATGTACGTCCGAAATATACTCTGGTCTTGTCTGTCACTTGTCAGCTTTTTTCGACCTGCCAGAAAAGCATCCCTCACAGCCAGCCAGAACGACAATCTGGCACGTGGGCCGCAGTGCCGGCGAGCGATGCCCCCCAAGAGGGAGGCAGTGCCGATGGGGTTGAATGCAACCATGGCCTGGGGGCGACAGGGGCCAGGGGGCGGGCGGGAGGTCCCTCTCGATATGGAGAAACAAGCTGCAAGGCCGTTGCGAGTCGTTTGCGGTTGTTGCGCTCGTTCGCAGGGGGGTTCATGCTCGTCACTGCGCCATCCGCCATTCACAGTACTTGGATTGAGTGGTGTTGGAAAGCTTCGTAGAGAAGGGCGCGAAATAGCCAACGAAGGTTTTCCCGCACGATGAGATGACAGATTGGGAGGGTGGGGGGTGGGCGACTCGATGCGATGCTCCGGTGATGATCAGCGATCGGTAATCGTTCGGCCGACGCACACAGTCATCCGAGACCCGAGGGCCTGTCTCCTCCCATCTGTCGTCTGTCGGAGAGCTAAAAGGAGCTTCTCTGCTCTCGACCGACAACTTGACGATGCCGCCCGCCCTGCCAGCCCACAAGAACACATAAACTAACCTGGCGCGCTCACCGAGCTGAAGTGGATGAATGTCCAACGTTGCCCCCCGAACAGTCGCCTCTCAGCTCAACATCTGGCCTGTGCGTGTCAGCCGTCATGTCATGCAACGGAGCAGAGCCACGATGAGCCACCTTGGGGGAGGCAAGCAGCAGCAATGTCAAGGGGCGGTTATCGACGGTATTGGAATATCTGGCTGATGCTCCATGACGACAATGCGCACGAGTCTGCAGAGGCGGCTTCTACCGTCCTTCTGCCGCGACGATCATATTGAAAACAGTGCGATGCGCTGGTGGCATTGACCTGTCCTCTAGGTTTGCCAATCCGTCTTGGTTACAGGCGACTGTGCAAGCCATGACTTCTCTCCAGCAGCAACAACAATACCAGGTGAAAGCGGCTTAATTCTCCTAGACTACTACCTATGTGCTGGGCGACCGAATACCTCGATACGCGTGCGGAGCCGTCACGATGCAGGACAGGAGGACATGTTGTTCCGGCTGTTGCGCCTCTGTTCGGTCCGGGTGAATGGCTCCACTTGAGTGAGGCCATCACGACAGTGTCTTGTGCTAAAATACGATGTGTTACATGTTCTCGTGGCGATGAAAAGGGGATAATTCCCCCCCTGGATCCGATCACTGCAAAAAGTCGGCAGGCACCTCGGGCCCTAGACATTCCTCCGTCAGCACGTTTGCTTGCTCCACCGGGCAAAAGGACCGACTTACCCCAGATATGGAGATTGTCCGGCGATGCCGGGTTGTGGTGCGTCTCCTCCGTGTCGTCGAGCAGGTCGCCATCGACGTAGTGCTCCATGATGAAGCCCGAGGGGTCGAACCTATCGCCGTGTCAGCCTCCCCCATACCGTTGTCTTAGCATGCAGCTTGGACGCAACCTACCAGTAGTCGAAGATCTGGCTGCCCATGATGTGCCGGCCCACGCCCCAGCAGCTCTTGTGGCCCTGCTCTCTCAGCCAGTCGTGCCCAAGCACCTGCGTGTCAAAGTCGTGCGTCTCAAACGACGAGTGGTGCACGTGGAACTTGGGGCCCTCGAAGAAGAAGAAGCAGTGGTGGTCGACGAATTCCTTACCGCGCGCGAGGCGGAAGAAGACCGTCACCTTCTTATCCTTGTTGTCCGGCGCGTGGACGAGCTACGCGACTTATGTTAGACGACGACGACGGAGGTCCATTCGACTTGCGCGCCTTGGTACTCGGCACTCGGTACTCACCTCGCTAGGGTATAGGTTGAAGTGGCTGGTGTAGAACTCGTACGCCTTGTCAAAGTTGGTCAGGCAGACGCCGAAATGGCCGAGCTTGTGCACCGGCGCCGGGCGCTTCGTGAAGCGCTGCTTGTGGTTGACCTCGCGGTGCTTCTCTGTCGGCTGCACCGGGGTCGTCAGTCGAGTGGTACACAATAGGGACCCGCCTGTCTGTCTCGACTCACAAAGTTGAACTTGAGGTTAGGAAACCCCGGGTCGGCTCTCTCGACGGGTGTCTGGCCGTAGACGAGATGGAGCGGCCAGCCGTCGACCGGGTCCTTGAAGCTGACACACTTACCGCCCCCCGGCACGTCCTTGAGGTCGTAGATTTCTGTCGCGTCTGGTAGCGTTTTGGAGGCTTGCTCGAGGTCCGCCATCGACTCGACAGCGAACGCCGGACCTCCGAACTCATCCTCGGCCGCCTCGATGGCGCATATCACAAACGGCTCTGTTCCGTAGCCGCGATAATAGGTTCTGTTTCCCGTGCGCTGAAGCTCGAAGAAACCAAAGTCGTCGTAGAACTTGCGGGCGGCCTCGATGTTCTTGTGCTTGTAAAAGACGTGCGCGAGGCGGACGAGCTGGATCTGTCTGTCGGGCATGATTGATACTGTGATTCGAGCGTAGCTACGGTCGTCGGGATGATTCTGGAGTTGTAAAAGGCAGGCGAGCAGTATTGCGGCGATTTCGAGGCTTTGCCAGCATGTAACAAGCTACAGACCTTTCGAAAGTTGTAGTCGTCTTATTTCGGCTGTTGGGTGGTTCTTCGTCGTATAATGTGCCGCTGGACGTGGGGGATCCCTCATGTTTATCTCCCCGCATTACCCCAACATAGGTCCATCGGACGTCGTACGCTCGGTACTTGCGCTGCAGTGTCAGAGTCCGGTGGGAAGGATTAGTGGCGTCGGTCCTGTTTATGGAGGCGTTGCTGTGCGACTTGGGATGGCGCGATGCCGAAACTCAGACAGCGGTTCGGGGTCGTGGCGTTCGGAGAGATGTCGTCACCAGCGAGTGTGCCGACCAGCCCGGCGTCTTTGGTGCCGCTCAGCACCTCAGGGGGGGGGGCGAAACAGCGACTGATCATAGGTACAGTGCCGAGCGAATCTCCCGAGCGAGATGCCTGCCTGACAGCCCCTTTCGACAAGCCGAGGGTCAGACGAGGGAAGGACGAAATGCGCGTCGTGACGAGTGGCCATAGCTCCCGGGATCAAAAAGTAGCTCCGAGTCGATACAACAAACAGCGAAGGTTTGCAGGGCAGCCAGGAACCGGTTGGTTCGTTCGTTCGTTCGTCACCCAGCCGCGGGGTGCTTACTTGTAATTATCGATCGGCACCTTGCCGGCAGCGGAGAACTCCGTAAGTCCGCAAATCCGCAAAGTATCGGTTGAAATGGGGTGTGTCTCATGCAACAGACATTCGGCAAATGGCAACCGTCCAGATCTCAACCCTCGACGACACGGCCGTCTCCTGCTGCTTGTCTGGACGAACAGTTCCAACTGACGGCACTTCCGGGCCCGATCGCCTCCACCCGATTCCGTCCTGGGCCGAACAGTGACTCGGGAGTGGGGCAGCTGGCGGGAGAACGCGTCGGGGCCGATGCAGGCGGGCGGCCTTGTACCGAAGAGGTGAGTCAGGGCCGAAGCCCGCATGGTTAGAGTCCACCGGGGGTTCCCTCGCGTCGGCGCCCTTCACCGCTTCGGCCAGGACATTGACCATCCTCCAATGGAGGACACACCAGTCCCACGATGGCCGGGATGTCTCTCCTCCTTCTTGTCGCAGAGAGCGCTACCTTCCATCCCCGCTTCAAAGCGGATTCCTCACCTGGCGTTGTGGCAGAGTGGTCTAATGCGCAAGACTAGAAATCTTGTTCCTTCGGGAGCGTCTGTTCGAATCAGGCCAACGTCGAGTCAATCTTTTTGTCAGTTTCGTAGGTTGTTTGTCGCGTGGCGTTTTGTTTGGACCATTGTCTCCGAAATGACCTCTCTCATGTCAGTGAAATGAATTGTACCTTTGGATTTAGTCTCGTTTAGGATAGCGTTTATTTATGGCGGGCATGGAAATGTCGTAGGATCAAGAATATTTCGCGTCGGGATCTCAATGTCCAGGCCAGAGTCAGCATCAGTGGGAGGGACATGATGGGATTTGATTTTTCTCCATGATTTTTCTCATATTTCCCCCCCTTCCTTTTCGTTCTTATCCCTCCCTCCCCTGGTCCATCTATCGCTGGGGCCCTAGCAAGAGGGGGCTTTCTGGCCCGGGCGTATCCAGAAGTACGTACCTTTTCAGTGACCCCCACCACAACAGCCTGTGCGCCAGCGTAGTGACGAAGCTCATTATCGCCAGGGAGTCGCAATCGCAACCACAAGTTTTGCCCCTCCTCGAGATCATTTCACTCTCTCATTCACCCCTCCCTCAACCACCGCCTCGATCTCCTCCCCCTCGTCGCCACCCTCCTCAGCGAAGCAAACAGGCAACCGACATCAATCCATCGGTCAGACTCCCTCACCCGCCGCAATGCCCAAGAAACTCTCCAAGAACCCGCAGGGCGGTAGCACAACAACCCTCGGCACGCCGTCGACCTCGACGACGAACTCGTCCTCCCTCTCCCTCCCGCGCATCCTCACCGACGACCTCCCGCTGCCCAAGCTTATCGTCTTCGACCTCGACTACACTCTCTGGCCCTTCTGGGTCGACACCCACGTCGCTGCGCCCCTCAAGGCCAACGCCACGCACTCCGCCGTCGCCGACCGCCACGGCGAGTCCTTCGCCTTCTACCCGGATGTCCCACGCATCCTCTACACTCTGTCGCTGGCCGGCGTCAAGATCGCCGTCGCCTCGCGGACCTCGGCGCCTGACCTCGCCCGCGACATGCTGAAGCTGCTGCACGTGCCGCCGCCGAGCGTCGACGAGGGCGGCATCGGCAGCGGTAGCGGGACGGGCAAGAAGGAGAAGACGAAGAAGGCGCTCGAGTACTTTGACGGCCCGCTCGAGATCTACCCGAGCAGCAAGATCCGCCACTTCGAGACCATCTTCCGCAAGACGGGGATCCCCTTCACCGACATGCTCTTCTTCGACGACGAGAGCCGGAACCGCGAGACCGAGAGCCTTGGCGTCACGATGCAGCTCGTGCGCGACGGCGTGTCGTGGGGCGAGATCGAGAAGGGCGTGGCGGAGTGGCGGAAGAGGAGGGGATACTCGGGCTAGATTGGCGGCGGTTGTGGCGGGGATAGACAATAAAGGGGGGGGCTTTTTGGGGTTTTGCTAAAGGGGCGTTGGGGCGGTATTAGGCTTTGTCTGCCTGCTTACACTTCATTTCACAACACCACATACAGAGTACACATAGACGATATGAACCCGGGGACCGTGCTGTCACAGTTGGGATGATCGAATTTAGAGGCGGCCCTGCATGAGGCCCGGGGTCCTCGGTAGATGGGACGATGCGACGTCATGAGATACCATATTTTAAATTAAAATGATGACTTGAACATATCGTTATTGTATGTTTAAAAACTCCAGCCCATGTTGCCTCACCCGAAGATCCTGCTCCCTTTCGTTCCCTTGAAGAGGGCCAGCGCCCTCGGGGGTATTTCGTAAGCCGCACCCAAATTACAAAACAGACCGATGCTGTAATGCGCAACCAAGTGTGTAATCACAGCTTCTAACGATTCAGACCGAAGATGTCTATGCCGCTCCCGTGGGCGGCGACGCCGTGCTGCCCTCGATGTGCTTCTCGGCGATCTCCTTGGTATCGGATATGGACAGTCTCTGCATCTCCGACGCCGGCGCCGTCTGCGTTCCCTCCGTCACGCTGCCCTCCTTGGTCACGGGCGTGGCAGCGGGCGTCGGCTCGGCCGCCGGCACGCTTGTCTTGGACGGCCACGCCTTGGGGACGGAGCAGATGAGCTCCTTTTGCTCGACGCCGTTGACGCTGCCAATACCGATGCACTCCACGCGGGTGCCGTCTTCGTTCTCGCGCCAAATGGCGGGCCGCGACTTGAACGAGCCGTGGCCGTTCTCCCACCGCACCACGCCCTCCCACGCCGGGTCGACCGTCGGCTGGTCGCCGAACTTGAACTCGAGTTCGCCGCCGTACTGCTTCGGGATGTTGCGCCGCTCGATAAACTGCTCGAGGGTCGGCAGCACCTCGTGGGGGCTCAGGATGAAGATCTTGGACACGGTGATGGGGTCGAACCAGCGCTTGATCCAGCCCCAGACGGTGGAGAAGAACACGGGCGCGCCGATGATGAAGATGCCTGCACGGGGTCTTGTCAGTCGCTAGTTCATACTCGGGATGGAGGGACGTCGTCACTCACGGTCTAGCGTCTCGGGGTAGTGCGCCGTGGCGAGCTGGCTGGCGGCCTGCATGTGCGACTTGAGGTTCCAGAACTGCTTCAGGCTGACCCCGGAGATGTCCACAATGTTGGTGCTCAGCGTGATCGGGGTTTCGCGGTGCTCGCGGTCCTGCAGCTGCGTGGACAAGGGCTGGGTGAAGCGCGTGAGGTTCTCGTAGAGCGCAAAGAGGCGCAACATGCCGGCCGGGGTCTTGCCGTCGAACTTGGCCTTGCTGAAGCTCGAGTCCTTGCCCAGCTTCTCGTAGTTGGAGATGGCCTTGTTGTCCAGCGTCTTGACCTCAAACAGGTAGACGGGGATGCCGCGCTTGTCTCGACGACCGAGCCATTGGGGGTACAGCCGGCGGCTCTGCTCGAAAGCGTCAAGGTCGATGGTCTCGTAGAGCACGTCAATGTCGTTGGCGGCGCGCCAATCCTCCGTATCCTTGAACTGCGTCAGGGCGTCCTCGGGAACCCATCTTCGGGCGCGCAAGTATCGGCTGCAGCATGACGCAAAGGGGGGGAAAAGTCAGAACTACCGCTTCGTCTTCCGGCCATTCCGGCGCACACGAAGGCGCCGAGTACCGTAGGAGGGGGGCGGCTCACAGCAGAGTCGGGTCGTCGTGGGACGCTGGCGGGCCAGGCTTGTACAGGCCCTTCTCCTCCACCAGTGTCTTGAAGGCGGCTAACTGCGCCTCTTCGTGCTCGCTGAGGTGGCCCAGATGGCCGTGAGGGTACCCGACGTCGGATACCGTCGATGCGGCGGATTTGACCCTGGTCGCAGGGTCGGCAGCGGCGGAGTCGGTCGTCATGGTGGTGGTTTTCAGTCTTTCCTCGGTCGAAATGGCGGCTCTTTGAGGGGATGCGGTGTAACAAAAACGCGGTTTCTGGAAGAAGAGGGAAAAGAAGAACGTCTACTCGCCAGCGCAATGTGCGAGGTCGCCCCGAGAAAGGTCTGGGGCGTCAGCGGGCATGTCGGGCAGGGCGGGCTTCTTGGGGGGCGCGCGCCCACGGGATGGGCGGGATCCATCGATTTGATGTGGTAATCGGCGAGGAACCAGCACGCAACGTGCGCCATGCGGCGTCCAGGGCGGGTGCCGCCCCCCCCTGTGATCAAATTTCGACCCCTGTCAGCTGTCAACTTATCGCCCTCCGGCTCCGTTTGCCCGACTGATCCGGCGAACCAACGGACGAGCATTTTGGATTGATTACATCATACAGCCAAATGCACCTTGGTCTGGATACCACCTTTGGACATCTATTGCCCTTCGACTGTCCGCACCAGCATGAGGAACAACCTCAGTTCGACGTCAACACTACGGTTGTGCTCATCCACAATCTGCCGCGACCAACCTTCCCACAGCAGTACAATGCACCACATGATGAATCATGCATCTCAACAAACTGGCATGGTGCATATCCCATGCAGTTGTCTCCCATCTGGCTGCTAGCCGAACGCCACAGCCTGTGTCCCTGAGCGTGTCGCGCCACCAAGATCCTTTGGCGCAAGGTTAGCCAATGGAAGAATCGTCAAACGTATTGCGTGCGAGTCATGGTGGAGACATCAATGTTAAGATAAACAACTTGATTCTCAAGAACAAAACAAAAACAGTATTCATGATGGATTTGGAGTGCGACGACGAATTCAAGGTTGTCCTTGACTTCTTCCCCTTACCGCTGTTGATTCTATTGTCCGCACAGATCAACACTCGGCTTTCCCTGCACAAAGCCAGTAAATCCCGTGTTGGACTTCGGGGTCACGTTCATGCATTAGGAGGCTTCATCCTGACCTCGAGACCATCGAACGCTTCCCTCTGCCAATCGGAGGTCGTGAATGTAACTCCACTTCGCCTGATGCGGCAATCTGTTGTGGCCCCGAATACGCGGATAAAAAATGGAGGCATGCCCAGCATCACACCTGCATGGGACAACTACATACCCGTCAGGTAGCCACTGGAAGGCATAGAGAGTCGAGAGTGGAACTTGGGCAGAAACCATATGGCGGTCTGTTAACGAAGCAGGGGAAGGCGGAGAACGGAGAGACAGGTAGGTGTGTACCTCGATTATCTGCCTACCTGTCATGCTGTATCCGTATGTCACAATGCAATCAGGCACGCCCAACACGCTTGCATTGGATATGTCTAGCTAGGTAAGTGCCTGGGTAAGGTAGGTAGGCACTGCAAGCTATGACAACGAGTCGAGACTACAACATCAGAAGAAACCACCGGCCGACCAGAATCCAACAACGAGGCAAAGGCAGGCAGTGCACGGCATGGCACCACAGGCAATTGTGTGACTCGGTTAGACTATCTACCTACCTACCTAGGTACGCTGCATGTCAAAGTGCAGTAGCTTTTGGCGTCAACCAAGTCTTTCCTACGAAGCTGTGTCAGAACGGGACACGTTTCTGTCCCTGCACATACATACACCTTGATGGAACAGGTGAGTCAACTGAAAAAGTCTACATGGTTGTTGACCTTGTCCATTCACTTCACACCGTGCGGATGTGCCTGCCCGCCCTTTGGACCTTGTGCAGGGTTGTCGGCGCCCCTTCAGTCCTACAGGGTCTAATGGACATGCAACGCTGCTTTCTCCCTACCAGCCTTGGAATTTTTCTGTGCAAGCACTTACCAAGTACCTCCCTAGACCGGTACCCTTCCCGTTTTTGGCATCAGTGGTTGGCCTGGGTCTCCCAAACGGGAACTTGCAAATGTGGATCCATCCCCGAGGCCGTTTAGTCTCACTGGATCCAAATTTCAACGTCGGTCCTGTCAACGTCCGCATCCGCTTCTCGGTTCTTTCCCCCAGAAATCCGAAGGTTAGCCTCCAGTGCACTCGGTACGCGGAAAAGACCTTTGGGGAAAAGATAGAGTGAGTTTGTGCTTTCGTTGACAACATGGAACCCGGCCTAGCTGCACTTGCTTATCCCTCCATTCTACATGAGCAGCTGAATCGTATCTCGATGTCACATACGACCATACCCACTGGAGAACTCGGGATCCCGTCCGCTCTCCCATAGATAAGCCAGTGAGGGCCGGATTAGTAGTTGGGTCGGTGACGACCAGCGAATACCTGGTGTTGTATGTTTTTTTGCTTCGTTTTGGTGTGGGTCGTGGAATTGAGTCAACTGGCTTGTTGAATGATTGCGAAAGCGGTCCATCCGTGACTGCCCAGGGTGGTTCTGAATTCTGAAGCATCTAGTTCCAGCAGTTCAACCATGCCTAAGGACTTCCCAATTCTGTGATGCGCGGGCCATAAGACGTAGGTGTTCGCTGCCACTCAGACTTTCCGTTATATATTTTTTGCATGAGATATCGGACCCTCTCCCCCTTCCCCCACTGTGAATGAAAGTGGTCGGGGCATCTGGCCGAGCAATCGAGGCATCGGAACAGGAAGTGGAGTCAGCACTTTATGGAGCAGAAGGTGATTAATCTGGCAGAGTCCTCTCGGCAGACATATTGAAGAACGTGGATTACCAGTTCTTCCCGTTCCGCGGGTGTCAATGTGAGCTTTGGTTCAGTCGGCTCTCCCAAGGCCCTCTAACACGCTCTCAGCCATCTGAACCATCGAATCCAAAACTTTGAAGGCCTCTCATTGTGCCAATGGTAGTAGGGTCGCCTCCCCTAGGGCTTAGGACACCTCAACCATCGGATCCCAGACCTTGGTACGTGGAATGATTGTACCATCCATCGTAGACGGGTCGAGTGTCCCTATAAGAAGGCCCCCGGTCCCCCTTCAAAGTGATCAGGATTTCTAAAAGAAACATCAACCATCAGATTCTCAGGCCAGACAACACTTCACTTCTGTCAAGCTGCTTTCTGATTGATCTTCACATCAAACAACCCTCCTCACACAATCACACACTTCTTCTTCACTCATACCACCTCCTTCTTCAAAGAAACCTCTCCTGAGACGATTCTTCATCTCTCGGACCCTCACTATCAAACAAACAAACAAACAAACAACCGTCCAAGCAGACAATATGAGACTTCCTATCATCTTCACCTCTGCTCTCGCCATCGTCACTCAACGAGGCGAGCCCAAGAACACTGGAAGCCTCTCCAATGACCACCTTCCACTCGACCGTCTCCCCGAGTGCTGGCAGAAGTGCTTCCAATCCACAAACCACGCCTACCCCCCCGACGTTAACAAGGTCGGGATCCGGGACTTTTGCGAGGACAAGCTCTGGCACCTCCGCATGTGGGATATGAACTGGCTCAGCGCCTGTTCGACCTCGGACTGCAATGACGAGGATATCAACCTGGGCCAGACCTGGTTCGAGGATGTGTGCAACGCGCACTAGATCGCCAACATCGGAATCCATCGATTCGATGTCGCCACATCCTCGCAGAGAAGAGAGGCACAACTACACACAAACTCTCTCTCTCTCACAGACACACAAACAACCACACAAACAACCACACAAACAACCACACACAACCACATACAATCACACAACCATACAAATCTACATACAGCCATGCACAACCACACCCAAACACACAAAGACACACACATACTCTCCTTCTCTCTCTACCCCACACACATACTCTCTCTCTCACTTTACCTCACACTCTCTCTACATAATGGGTTGGCTTGGAATTGGTTTAAATACAATGGTTTTGTGTCTGTGCCTTCTCTGTTCAGTGTCTTATCCAGTGATTCTTCCAGTGCTTGGTCCAATGCCTCGTCCACTAACTAATCCAGTACATTGCTTGACATCCTATTGCCGTCTCAAGTAGTGTTGTATCTGTTGCCTTGTCTAGGTGGAGTAAATTGTATGCAGTGCCTTACCCCTGCAGTCGAACTCTCTTCATCCATTTTCATACTCTATTTCATAGCAATGATCAACGTTGTCTAGTAGAACATACAACGGTAACTTCCATCTGTTACCTGACTACCTTGTCCACTTTCCCCCCTGCAAGCTCCGGTCTGTCCTATTGCTTGCGGGACTCTATTGTCCTGGCTCGTTCTCGTTACCTTCCTATCTTCGGCTTTCAGCCGCCCACCTCCTGCTAAAATGCAAATTCGATGTGCTGCTTCCGGTTTAAACGGCTCACCGGTCACGAAAAGAAGTCGTGCTTTATCGTTCATCCCATGGAAAGAGATGTGCGGATGACATAGGTTTGGGATGCTGCTTGGGATGCTGCTTGGGATGCTGCTATTTCCGCCTTCCTTGTGAATCGAACTCTTACCATGTTGCCCCTGCCGTACTTGCCTTCTCCCACGAGCCATCCCCATCCTGCCACTTTGAAATGAGGAGAAGGAAGGAAGGCCTGCTAGACAACAGGGCAGGTGCGCGCCTGCCCTCCGTTCTTGCCTCTCGTTCGAAGTCGTGTACGGCTGATTTCCATCTATTTAGCTCGCCTCGATCTCGTCCCTCTTCTTCTTCTTTTCTTCTCTCTTCAGCCTCTCGAGATTAAGAAACGGTTTGTCAACCCCGCCCTTTTCGGCCTTTCGCCCGCTCGTTCGCCTGAGTGACGATGATTTGGATCGCTGACTCTTCTCTAGTCGAATTTCAAAAACACGAATCTGCCTCTTCGGTTTTGTCGACCTTTTTTTCTCACGGCTTCTGCTCGTTGTCTGCTCCGCCTCCTCTCCCTCTCCCTCGGCCGCCATGTCGTCCGAGTTGTCGCCCGAGTTGGTGCCTTTGGCATTGACGTCCCCCCGGGCTGTCCTCTCCCTGCTTCGGCAGGGTATTTTCGCACTCGTCGTCGCTGTCTTTTTCGGCGTGTCTGCGTGGATCCCGGTCTTGCTCGTGGTCGACCTCATCGGCCACACCTGGCTCGTCACTCACTTTCTTGGTAAGGATCAATTCTCTAATCCTTTCGTCTGATCAATACTAACGTTGGACGATTTTCAGTGGGTTCCTACATTCTCCCGGCTTCCGGTCTTCGGAAGGGTCGTCTGCTCTTTCGTCCCGACCCGAACGACCTCCCCCGTGCCTGCGCTCTGCTCGGTTTTTACCTCGTCGTCCTTGCCCTCACAGGAGGCAGTCTTGCCCACCTGTGGTGGACTAGTTGTCGTCTGTTGTGGAAGGGCTACCGGTTTCCTTCGGGAGCCGTGCTAGCCCTGAAGCCCACGATGCAGGCCCTCAGGGACCCAGTGGCATCTGCCCACTGGGTTGGTATTGGTCGTCGCCCCAACCAGTGTCTGGACTGCCTGAAAAGGCAGTGTCCTGAAGAGGGAGGGCACCGGCCGATTCTGGACCGGGTTTATCACGGGTACACGCACAAGAGGAAGGATCTCGACTGCTTCCCCTTGTGGGATCACTACGTAAGTCTTGTCTCCTCTCTCGTCTGTTCTGCAAAATCCATCTGACTGTTTCTCCAGTGTTGGTGGCTTTGGACGCCTGTGTGCTTGCCCACACAGAAATCCTACCTCCTTTTCACAGTGTACATCGTGATCTTTCACCTGGTTTCCCTCGGCATCATTTCGTGGTCCTTGGGATCGTGGTGGTCGACATGGACGCACCTGCCTTACGTCGTCGCCGCCCTCTTCCTCCCGATGGTTTTCCTCTGGGTTAAGCTGGCTCCTTTCTGGGGTCAGTGGAAGAACCAGGTGTTCCGGAACCAGACTCACCACGAGTTGGGCACCTTCGTCCGAAACCGTTCGCAACCTGCCTGGCCTATGGGCCTCGCAGGGCCGGATGGATTCGAGCACGTGGTCGTCCCGTTCAATCCGTGGGATCTGGGAACAATCGGCAACGTCCGTGCTGCGCTGGGAGACCACTGGTGGCAATGGCCCTGGTTTTGGTGCATCCCTCGCCGCGTCAAGGAGTACGGTACGAACCCCGATTGGGACCTTCCCTTTGGTGAGCAATGGAGCAACTTCGTCGAAGGGCGGTCGTTCGAGCTGCCTCCGGGCATAGAGCTCACCCGCCCGCCGCCTGCCATCCGACGTCGACAGGGATTCTCGTCCGAGACCTAGTCTCGTCCGGGGCCTCGTCTTCTGTTGAGATGGTTTCGCTTTCGTCGTTGTTTCGGCCGCTTCTGGTTCTGGCTTCTGGTTTCCGGTTTTCATCCTTTTCGACTTGAGGTCGTGGTTCTCGCCTCGTCGAACGACGATACATGCTTCTGCCGAGCATACAGGATCATTTACCCCCATCGTGATGGGATGGGGTTTTCGCCCCCCGAACAGAGTTTCGGGTTTTTGAGGAGCTCCCCTCGTTAAAAAAAGCAAGCCGACAATGTTGCACCTTCACGTGGTGTCGGCTGTCAGTAGTCGAAATCGCGATCGGGCGATCGAAGACGACGAAGCTAACGCAACAACGGATCGAACATCATCATCATTCACGATCCGGCCTGGGATTCTCATTCACTCACACCCGTCACACTTCATCTCTTGTGGCGGCCCAGTCATCATTGCCATCTGGAGAAGATTCTCAACTCTGGACCGGCTGCAATGATTTGGGAGACTCATCATCTCTCTTGGTCTTGACCTTGGCTTTCTCAACCACTCACAGCCTTCGGTCTTCATCAAACTCATCACTTGAACCACTTTCATCAACACTATCTTGACACCTTGACCTCGATCTCGGCTTTTTCAATCACTCACAGCTTTCGGTCTCTCATCCAGCTCATCACTTGAACCACTTTCATCAACACTATCTTGACACCTCGGTCTTTCATCCACTCTCGCCTTTCATCACAACGAACCAGTCAGGCGAATCAATGGTCTCTGAGGCAGCAAAACCATGACCAACCTCTTGAACCATTATTTCTCTCGACATTCACATCTCGCATTCTGGGGCAGCAGAATCCTCTTGGCTTTCGGCCATCTTCACTTCATGATGGACTCGAACATCTTCACTCCGTCGTTTTGACTCTCGGTCATCCTCACTCAATCACTTTGGCTTCTCAGTCATCTTCACCTCACCGTCTCGTGTTTCTGGGGCAGCAGAATCATGACTTACACTCTTCAAACGTCGCTTTACTTGACATTCACATCTCGCATTCTTGGGCAATAGAATCCCTTTGGGTCTCAGCCATCTCCATACCACCCCCATCTTGGCTCTCGGTCATGCTTCATCTTCGCGTGTTTCTGGGGCAGCAGATTCACACTTTGCGGTATCACTTCTTGACCTCATTTACCAACTTCATCACAATCATTTTCTCGACTTCAACAGTCTGGGGCAGCAGATTGTTTGGCCCTCGGCCATCCTCACTTCATCTTGTGTTTCTGGGGCAGCAGATTCACGGTTCAACTTCGATCACTCTCAGTTTCGATCACTCTCAACCTCGATCACTCACTTCATCATCATTTCCTTGGCATTGACATTCTGGGGCAGCAGATTGTTTGGCCTTCGGCCATCCACACTTCATTACCTCGTGTTTCTGGGGCAGCAGATTCACGATTCGCGGCTTCACTTCGCGGCACCATTCACACATTTTACTCAACCACCATTTCACTTCGACATTCTGGGGCAGCAGACTGTCTTTTTCTTGGCTCTCGGCGACCTCCACACCACCGCCTTGGCACTCGGCCATCCACACTTCATCTTGTGTTTCTGGGGCAGCAGATTCACGCTTCGCGGTATCATCGCGACTTCATTCACCCACCTCCTCACCATCATTCTCTTGACTTCAACATTCTGGGGCAGCAGATTGTTTCTAGCACTCGACCACCTCCTTCACTTTACCATCTTGACTCTTGCGTTTCTGGGGCAGCAGATCCACGCTTTGCGGCACCACTTCGCCGTCAATCTCTCATTCCAATCCAACCACACTACCACCTCAACATTCTGAGGTAGCAGAATCACTTTGGCCACCGGCCGCATTTCCCGCTCTATCATTCTTACTCTCGTGTTTCTGGGGCAGCAGATCCACACTTCGCGATATCACACTCTCATTCCAATCCAACCACAGTACCGCTTCAACATTCTGAGGCAGCAGAATCTCTTTGACTCTCCGCTATCTCCTTCACTTCGTCTTGGGTTGCGATAGCAAACCCAAGCTCTTCAACCGCCCTTTTACTTCGGCACTCTTAGTAGCATGTTGGTTTCACCTCTCGACAACCTTGTGGAAGCCATCATTTGTTATTCCAGGGCAACAGATCCACGCTTCACGGCTTCAACCTTTCCACATCAACCACTCATTCCAGCTCAACATTTTGGAGCAGCATGAACATGCTGCTTTTAGCCTTTCCATTTCAACCACCACCTCTGGCATCTTGCGACGCACAATCAGACCTCCGTCCGTCTCACACCCGTTCAGCCCGGCTCGGCAATACTTCGATCCTAGCCCTCGGCAGGCAGCCTCTTCTTCAATACTTATCAAAGAGTTCATCCAAAGGCTCATGTTTCTGGGCCGGCCACAGCAGATTCCATACATCTTCATCAGTCACACCTCGTATCCCTCAACCGGTTCATGGGACCGAATCCCTGGGGCAGTAGGAGCACAACTACCCCCCAGACGAAAGAGCGACTTGGATCCGGGATCTCGAGTCTCTCGGGAACCTGGAGGCGCGAGGCATCATCGCATCCAACACCTACCAGCGCCTGGATTTCAATCTTGCGACTAAACAAAGTCAGCATCGCCCTGAATCCGATCGTTCGGCCCCGGTTTCCCACGAACGAAACCTCCAACAGGAAAGCCTTTTCGCCAATCCGACCGTGGGTGCTCTGCGACAGCTTGTTCTTCCCCATCGGGAAGACCTGTAAAACGCATACGGCACCGCCGTCGCGACAGGAGTCCTTGCTTTCTATCGACGATGGCTCAGAAGAGACTTCAAGCCGGGCCCTTTCGTATCGGCCTCTCGGGTAACACACAAGAGTAATTGCACTCAAAGTGCAAAACGAAGGCACCTTTCTTCTTTGACAGATACATGTACTTCGATACTTTGCAGCTGACCTTCATAAATGCTGACTCGAGTCACAGAATCCGCCCCTGGCCTGATGTACACGACCATCAACCTCTCCTCCCACTGCGACTCTTTCCGCCGTTCACAAATTATCGACGCGTTGAAGGTTGGCAGATCGACGAGGCACGTCCAGCACTACCCTCTGACACGGGTTCTCTTCTGACCATCAATCACTCTCTCTAGGTCCCCGGTTTCACAGAAGGATCCTCGGGAAGAAAGTGTCCACTGACGGAAAAAACCACTGGGATGCATGCAACGTTGCCTATGAACACACTGCTTGGTGACTGCGGGTGCAATTGGAATAGGATGGGTGCTTGCATTGTGCAGTGATGGAACGATTGGTTAGGGAGGCTGGGGTTTTGTTGTCTTCGTCGGTCGCCGACTTGCCTGAAGTAGTGTAAGGACAGGCCCGGCCGACCGGGACAGAGGGTCGATGAATCAAAGGTCGCAACATTCGAACCATCTCTCTTGAAATTTTTGATGATGTCCGTTTAGGCTAAAGCGATGGGCATTTTGCCATTCTCCCGGTCTAGAGCCACGAGGCCTTCGAATGCAACCCAAAGCAAAGCTCAGCCGCCAAAAGTACAGATGTCGGTTCTGACGGCTGAGTTGAGGGGGAAGAAGGGTTTGGTACTGCGAGAGTGATGTTCCGGTCTTGTTTTGGGGACGCCAAGATGTCGAAGGCATTCTGGTATAAATATGGGCTTGTGACAGAAAGTATTGATCAAACACTGAGTCGGATCGTCGGCGAGAATCGTTCAGCAACCGCAATTTTCGAAACATCTATTTGAACAATGCACGCTACCATATGCCTCATTCTGCCATGGGCGGCGCTACTTGGACTTGCGAGGGCACAGCAAGGCGCGTGGGCCCAATGCGGTGGTGTCGGGCACACGGGCGGAACGACATGCATCTCGGGATATTTCTGCCGATATCAGAACGACTGGTATTCGCAGTGTGTTCCAGGAAGTTCTGTACCCACAACAGGCCCAGCCCAACCTTCTCCTTCTTCTTATTCTACGACTTTGCAAAACACCACGACATCGCCCGGTGGAGGCCCAGTCACGACCCCGTCGGCGACGACCACGGTGCCCGGCGGCGGCGGCAGCGCATGCCCCGCTCTTCCTAGCAGCCTCGGGGCCTCCAGTTCGGTTCTGCCCGATCCCTTCACGTTCCAGAACGGAGGTAAGGTCACATCCAAGGCCGACTGGACTTGCAAGCAAGCGGAAATCAGCGCCCAGCTCCAGCGCCTTGAGCTCGGCACCCTCCCTCCCAAACCGCAATCCATCACGGCGTCATACTCCGGGAACAAGCTCACCATCAACGTGTCGGACGGTGGCAAGTCCACCTCTTTCGCCGTGACAATCACCAAGCCCAGCGGCAACAGCGTCCCGGCCATCATCGCCTTCGGCGCCGCGAGCATCCCCATCCCGTCGAACGTGGGCACCATCACCTTCAACAACGACGAGATCGCTCAGCAGCAAGGCAGCGGATCACGAGGCAAGGGAAAGTTTTACGACCTGTACGGGAGCGGGCACAGCGCAGGCGCCCTGATGGCCTGGTCTTGGGCCGTGTCCCGCATCGTCGACGCGTTGGAGCTGACGCCCTCGGTGGGCATCGACCCCAGGCGTCTGGGAGTGACGGGGTGCTCCCGCAACGGCAAGGGGGCCATGGTGGCCGGCGCGTTCGAACCCCGAATCGCGCTCACGCTGCCGCAGGAGTCCGGGGCCGGGGGCGCGGGATGCTGGCGGATCGCCGACTGGCAGAACCGAAATGGCTTCACGGTGCAGGATGCCAAGCAGATCGTCGGGGAGAACCCGTGGTTCGGGCCGGCCTTCAACCAGTACACGGGCAGCGTCGACCGGCTCCCGTTCGACCACCACATGCTCGCGGGGCTCATCGCGCCGAGGGCTGTGTACGTGATGGAGAACCCCGACTTTGAGTGGCTGGGGACGATGAGCACGTACGGGTGCATGGGCGGTGCGCGGAAGCAGTGGCGGGCGCTTGGGGCGCTGGACGGATTCGGCTACAGCCAGGTCGGGAACCACGGGCACTGCAGCTTCCCCGCTGCGCAGCAGGGCGAGTTGAACGCGTTTATCAGCCGGTTCCTTCTCGGACAGGCCGGCGTGTCGACGGGGGTTTTCAGGACGGACCAGACGTATAACAACTTTAATGTTGATAGCTGGTCGCCGTGGACGGTTTCGACGTTGGTCTGACGACCTCTGACGATGTCTAACCCCGTCTGAGGGAGGTTGATGGTCCGGTCAGGGAGGACATGAGGAGAGTCATTAGGACGACCTTGATGAGGATTTAGATGAGTGCTTGTCTCGATGGATGATGAGTCAGAGGTGGCCTGGGAACTGTGCTTATCATTTTACTTTTTGCAGTTTTGCAATCATGAGAGAGAGTGTGTGTGTTGCTCTACCTTTTCTCCTCCAGCTGTGATGACATTGTTACTAGCCGAACTCTTCTTAAACAAACCCGGATGGTATGCCTCTTCGGGTTTCTCGTTCTTCTCATGTTCCAATGAAGTTGCGAAAAGCAAGAGTCTAGCAGCATTCGCTCATTGAACCCCGGGGCACCTTGAGCGCTGAAGGTGAGGCTTCGCTTAAGGTAGACTCGGTTGTCCTGGGGTGGGTGGATGACACGCGCCCTGTGATTCATTCACCGAGGAACGTGGTTTTGCGCTCGCGTCGTGATTGGAGGAAGCTCCGATATCGAATGTGTCATGGTGGATCCCCCATGCCCCCGGAGCTAACGCTAACGCGACCCCGGGTTCCGCTTCCATCTTCCCCCGTGCTCTCGTTCTCTTGTTCATGTGTTGCTCGTTCCTCTTCCTCCCCATCTTTCCGCATCTATCATCATATATCCGTCTCTACGTCTCCCAATATCCTTTAGACCTCTCCATCTGGCCCTCTTCCCGACACAGTGTTAGCTTGTGCTGGGATTCAGGACCTCACGCTTTGTCATCCCCATCCTCCGAAAGCCCTCCCTCCGACTCTTATCAGCACGACCTCCAGGAACCCCCACCCCGCCATCGCCGCGCTTGTCGCCCTTATCGGCAGCCCTGAACCCTACCTCGTTGCCTGTCTCGCTGCCTCTCTATCTCTCTCCTCTCGACAGCCATCCAAGGTCCGATCTAGCCGCCAAACCACCCGACATCACATCGCAACCGATTCCCGCCCAGCATGGCAATCTACGGCGCCATCCCTCCTCCCGGAGACACCCACAACCCGACCGTCGAAGCGAACCCCGACGCCCCGCCGCAGTCCCAGACCCCGGTCGCCGCCCTCCTCGCCGCCCAGAGCGCGACGGCGGGCTCCGTTGACATAGAGGCATGGACCATCTCCGCCCTCGAGTCCCTGAGTGTGAGCCCTGTTGCTCGCGGTACCGGCGCGCCGCTCGCCATCAACCTCGATGAGCAGGCCAGGGCTAAGGCCGCCATCACCATCGCCGCTGCCGCCGACGCCGACGACGCGCTGCCGCCCGCACAGCAGACTCCTATAAGAAGGCCCCTGAGCAGGAGGGACAGCCAGAAGAAGCGGGACGCGCTGCTGAAGGGCAACGAGGGCAGCCGGCAGCGTCGTCGCTGGGAGAACGGTCCGTCTTGCCCTGTCCCTCCATATTGTCTCATCTCTTTCACCCACCCGGCTTCCGTTTGCGTCCATCACCACTGACCCTTTCTCACCTCCAGACCGTCTCGTCGGCGTCCCCAACGTCCAACCCCCTCTCCCCAGCGACTGGGAAGTCCACCCGACCTACCCGGTCCAGGTCGTCCCCTATCAGGTCGCCCAGTTCTGGGACACGGGGCTCCGGCAGCGCATCGAGGACAAGACGTCCAAGCTGCAGGCCCAGCGCAAGCGGCAGCAGCGAAAGGACGGCTCCGCCACGGGCCTCGGCGTCGGCGAGGTGCCGCGCGACCTGCGCGACACGGCCAAGCGCACGCCCGCCGTCCGCGGATGGGTCCGCGTGCTCGAGGAGCCCGTCCGGGACTTCCTGCGCGACCGCCGCGACGACAGCGACGCCGAGGGCGACAGCGAGGACGAGGAGATCGTCTTCGTCGGGCGCCGGGGCATGGCCGCCGCGGGGAAGGGGTGGAAGAAGGCGCGCAGGGAGGTGGGCAGCGAAGAGGTCGACACGGGCATGGTGTTTGACTCGCTGGGGGATGACGAGAGCGCCTCGTTCAAGTATGTGCATGATGGCCTCCCCCCCCTCCTCCTCTCCCTTTCTTCGATGTGTGTCGTGTGGTTTCCCGAGAGAGAGAGAGAGAGAGAGATGGGGAGCGCCTTCACCTCACTGGGCATCCTTTGGCTGACTATTGATTGACGCAGGCGATGGCTAACGCACTCCATCTCGGACTACTACGGCCTCCAGTCCCACTCCGTCACGACGGGCGAGCCCGCCCGCAAGGTCGTCTACGTGACGGTGCGCGACACGAGCGGGCGCCCGGGGCCCAAGAAGCGCACGAACCTACCCCGGCCGTTGTGGGAGATGTGCTGATGATGCCTGGTCGACCGACTGACCGACCGTCCGTCCGTCCGATTGTAAACCTCTCGTCCCTCACACACACTTGTTCAATCACTTCGCCTTCCAACTTGTTTTTGTTCGTTTTGTTCGATTTTGGTTCTGTTTGTCATAGACTTACCAGACTGTAACTGTCTTGGCTAGATGAATTGTGCATCGATGGGGATGGGGGGGGGGGGGGGGGGGGGGGGAATCGCCCGATAGATGTGACCTCGACCTGACTTGAACCTAACCTCACTTATAGGGGGAAGGGAGCAGTAGACATGGGGATTTTTCTGTTTTTTCGAGGCTCGTTTTGTCCTCTTCTCCGAGCAACTTCTTGAAAGACTTCTTTTCCTTGGGTTCTTCAGGAGACGAAATACAAGACGTGTGCCTCCGCTTGACAGCTTCCCGTGCCGCGGGACCCTGGCAGATGTGCCGGTGACGGCTCCGATGGAGGAGGGAGGGGGGGTTTAGTGGAGAAAGAAGTGCGGTCCTGCTTCGTGATGGCCCTCCGTCGTCGGTGTGCCTCTTACCTCCCCGACTGTCCGTAATGCGCGGCCACTATGTGATCCCATGGGCTCTTGTGTGTGTGTATGTGTGTGTGTGTGTGCTCCATCGCGCTCCGTGGCCATGCTGTAGCTTTTACCAAACAAGACCAAGGGCGCGGTTGTGGATGCACCGTCCGGCTCGGCCTCGGTTCCTTGTAACGTTGCCTGCAAGAGCAAAACAGCCAGTCCACAGTGATTTGTTCCCCGGCAAATACATCTGGCAAATGATGACCGTTGAGGAGCACGCTCGATGGCACAGAAGCTTGATATCCGACCCTGCGATCCAGCGCTATTTTAAAATCATCACCATTGGCGAATTCTCAAGTCACGGACAAGATGCATTCAAGGAACAAAGCTATTGGAATTTGCAAGGTCATCCATGATGTGTCATCAATCTGGCCTGCGAGAGATGAAATGAGAAAAATGAAATGGCGCGCCTCACGCCTTTAGTCGTCCGTGGCGTTGTAGTTCTTGTGTGGGTCGCCAATGCCGCCCGGGCGAAGAAGGGGCCTCGTTTCCCTTTCGACCTGCCGCTCTTCCCTGTCTTGTAACCGCTCCAGCTCCTCCTCCGTGTCGGCGTACCGCTCGGGATGGGCCGTGTACGGGCCGGGGAGACCCTGCTCCCAGCCCTCCGAGTAGGTCCTGATTGGGTTGGGCCGTCTGGGTTCGTCGACGAGCGCCGGGGAGTGTATCTCTCCGTGGTGCTCCTGGAACTCGTAGTAGACGGCCATAACGAGCAGGGCGCCCTGCATGAATGCGGTAAGGATAAAGATGCCCCAGGTGCTCCAGCCTTCCCAGCCCAGTCTTACAAACAGGCTGCCGGCGAAGAGGAAGCCGCCCGGAGTCTGGATGCACATCATAGGAATACTCAGACTCCCGACGTGCTTGATGTGGTACGTCGTCCAGATCTGGGGAATGTACTGCACGGCCGCGAGGGCTGCCGCCATGACCCCGAGAAGATTAGCCCAGAAGTCGAGGTGGTCGCGGAGGGCGACGGTGAAGACAACGGTCAGGATTATGACCAGCAGGCCGTGCAGCAGGCAGAGCAAGCCAACCATGATGGCGGTGTGCCACGACGGCGGGGTGTCGACGAGCTCCTCATCAGGAATGTTGGCGTCGCTGTAGCGGAAGAAGACGAGGAACAAGACAAGGCTGAGCACTGCGTTAGCATAATACAACCACCATAGGAATGAACAAGGGCGCTAGCGAAGGAGAAATGGAAAAAAAAAGAGGGAAAGTTCCGACTCACATCAACGCAAAGGAGATCCACTGCACGCCCAGCTGGGCGATTCCCAGTAGACCAGCGGCGCATTCGAAAGTGCCTAGCTCGGAGCAGCATGCTATGTCGCGCCTCGAGGGAGCGACGGTCAGGATATTGGCAAATCCGGCAGTCGCGGACGTGACTCCCAGCAGGACGAACCACGGCGAGATGCCCTCCGAGGTGCCTCTGGCGATGATGCGGTAGTGTTGAGGCAAGTACGAGACGAGGAGTCCGATGAGGATAATGCTAGAGGCGGCAGGATGTCAGCCTACGTCCGGCATATAGGTGAAAGTAGGGGAGGAGGGGGTTTGTTTTAGCTCACATGGAGATTGTCAGATTGAGGAAGCCGGGAGCGCGAAGCTCCGCACAGCGGTCGTCGAAGATGGTAGCAACCATCCTTGGTGTGGGAATCGTGGAGCGCAAGGCGGTTGCTGGTGTCGGTTTACAAAGACAGGTTTGGTCCAGAGCAGGTTGCAGCACAACAGCACACAGCCCCCCAGCTGTCGAGATGGTTCTGCTTCGTGCTTGATTCAGATATCCCCGTGGGCGGGATGTCCGTCGCGACGCGAGTGTGAGATGACGGAGGTTACAAGGTCACAGGCGAAAGCGGCAGGGTGGGAGAAAAAGGCAGGGCTAGCTCGGCATTGCGAAACCGTCGGGGGAGCAGGAATAAACCGGTAGGCCGCGGGATATGAGGTCGTCTCGCTTCGGTTCGTTCGGTCGGTCGGTCGGTGATTTGGGGCGGGGATGAAGCCGAAATGACAGAGAAGATGGTCGAGAGATGGGACGACACTGTGTTGGGTGGGCGGGTACGAAATGGTGTGTGGGCGAGGAAGTCCGGCGTCCGATTGACCTGACTGACTGTGTCTGTGTGGTGGGTGAGGTGCGGTTAGCCTGGGCGCAGGAGAAACCGAATTTGGGTCGGCAGAGGGCAGACAAGAGCCATGAATCTGGAAGATGTCTCTGCAAAGACTCACCTGGCTGGATGGATCGCGGAGGGGATGGGATGTATGTCAGGTGTAGATTTGGTTGAAACGGTGTGTTGAGTCCGGTGCTGTCTCCGTAAGGTTAGGTTGGCAGCGCAGATACATACCTAGGTACGGGTACTTGGATGGGAGCACGGGGGAATAGAAGCCGGATACAGCGGGGTTGGAGATTATGCGACTGCTGAGAGCGCCCCCGGCGCCTGGCTGCCCTGTGTTCTCAGCGCTAAGGCCAGGAACATGCATCGTTCGCGGTGCCATGACGTCGCGTCGCTGCCCTCACTGCGCGCCTGCCCGACGACGTCCCCAAGGTATCTCACACGGTAACACCTGCCCAAGCTGGAGCGGGAGGCGCTGAATCCATTCCAGGTATCTGTAAAGGTATCGGTATCTAGGTACCTAAGGTGGTAGGTAGACACCTTCCTAATCCTTACATTACCTTGGGTACCTTACCTACCTACCGAGGTAAGGTAGGTAGGTAGGTAGGTAGGGAAAGATAGATGGCTGTCTACCTACTTTAAGCATTTACCACCGTTGTGTTTTGCTGTAAGTATTTTCTTGGAGAAGCAGGAGAAGGAAGCCAACACCACAGGCTGAGAAAGGCCATCACCTTCATTCCCCTTCCCCTCTCTCCTATCCTTTCCCCTCCCCCTTCCCCTCCTTAGGTACCTCCCTCTCCCGCTCCTCTCACCATAACACGGACCACATCAAGGCCCACAACACTACCCTCCAATTCCGTGTCCAGTGCGCTCCTCGGTGAAGCCCACGGTGGGACTGCTCGGCCTTCGGTAAGACAGCCTACTGGATCCCTCACCGAACTACAGTCAGTCTCCCTTCTCCACTCTTTTCCCAGTTGCATGCAAACACAGCAAGCAGCTCACAACATCAGCACAATTAATTGCATGTTGTGTCTTCCTCCCCTTTACCTCACGCTCGGCCACCAGACGAAGGCATCACCACCCTTCATCGCATCCAGCGACAGCCCACTCGATAAGCCTGGCTTGTTTCTACCTAGCTATTTCTCCTGCAACTCACCGCACATTTCTAACTCGCCCCAGTTGGATCCTCACCACTGCATATTCTTGATTCGTCTTCACCTCCAGCCTCACTTTTGCGTTGCCAATCACACTGGCCATCGAGTAATGCTAGCGCACCTCTTTGCCAACTTTCACACCGGCGATGGATTCTTCCGAAACCAAGGATGCAGACCCTGTACTGCTTCACGAAACCAGTAGTTCACCGCCCAAGGACCCTTATGCCCCCTCGCTGGATCTCGTTGCTACTACCGAGATAGCCGCCGACGACCCTGTCGATCTCCCAAGACCGACCAACTTCTTCCGCCAAGTCCAATGGACTGCTGACGGCACAACCCTCGTCGCTTCTACCTCGGACAACCGCCTGTCGGCATACGTCTTGCCAGCAGACCTCCTCAGCCCAACCGGCCGGCCCCGGCTGTTGACGCCCCATGGCCAGCTGCACCTCCCGGAACCCTTCTACTCGGCCGCTCTGTCGCCCTATTTTTCACTGTCCGAGCCGCAGACTCAACTCGCTCTGCTCGCCTGCAAAGACCACCCCCTCCAGCTGTATCACGTCTTCCCAGAGTCCCGGTCTTCGCCCCCGTTGTGTTCTTACAAGCTGATTCGCCGCGAGACAGAGGAGTACATCTGTCCCGAGTCTCTCCTGTGGTCTTGGCCCGGCACCCATTTCCTTGCCGGCTCGACAAATCGTCTCGACCACTTCGACGTGTCGAGAACCGGTTCTGATGGCCCCGTCTTGACTATCCCCACAATCCCCTCCAAGCGGCACCTTCTCAAGGGCGGTGGTGTCGGTATGAAGGGAATGGTCTCCACCCTGTCAAGCCAGCGCCCAGATGAGTCCGGCGCTTCCATCGTGGCGGCGGGCACTTGGTCTCGATGGATGGGTCTCTACGACGTGACGCGCACGAACAAGCCCGTGGCTAATTGGAGCATTCATGGCGTTACCAAGGCTCACTTCGGCCGAGACGTTGGCGGCAACGGCATTGTTCAAACCATTTGGAGTCCATGTGGCCGATATCTGGCCATCAACGAGCGCCAGGCAAGCGGAATCCTCGTCTACGATGTTCGCGGGACAGGCCAGCCCCTGAACCTGCTCGTTGGCAGGACCGCGACCACACAGCAGAGGTTAACGTGTGATGTATTTCCGGGAAGCGGGGACCACGGTGGCTTCGAGCTCTGGGCTGGCACAGAACAGGGAAATGTTCTTGTTTACGAAGACGTTGGCGCCATGGATGGCGTCCTTGACAAGTCATGGGACTGGGCCGCACATACATCACCCGTTGGAAGCGCTGCTGTTCACCCCACCGGCTCCGTCGTCGCCACTTGCTCTGGCGCGTGGACCAGCTATGCGGATCGCGAACTGGACAGTAAGGTTGGTTCTACGAACGACAACGGCCAACCGCGCTTGGCTTCGACATGCATCACCCCTGATTCCGCCCTCAAAGTCTGGACATTGGCGTCGAATACTGCAGGACCCGTGGCTCAGGACAACCCCGAAGCCGTACAATGACAACTGTCGGTTAGCCATAACTCTCCGAGTACCATTTTACTGCCGTCTGTGCCCAAACAAAAAGCGTCCACACCTCCCCATTCGAAAAGAGCCGACAATGAAGGCTTTGCCAAGGCAAAGGCTCATCTCGCCCAGGCTTGGACATGAGCTGCCCGCATACTTGCTTCTTCACATCATCCTCATGCAGACAGTTGACACATGGATGACGAACCTCGGGTCAAGGTTAGCCAAGCTCTTGGCACTCAAGTCTATCGCCAACAAAGTTTCGCGTGGCATGTAGCCAAGATCTGCGAATAGCTCGGGAGAGCAGCTATTCTGCATGGGAGGCTGCAGTCGCTGATGCAACCTGATGCCGATTGCGAGGATCCCATCATCTTGCTGCCCGCTTGCATCGCGTGCTGCAGCCTCGGCCTTCTCAACCATCGGCTGGGGGAAGGAAATCTCCTTCAGGCCGTCTGGGCCGTGTTGTTTCTGCAGAATACTCAGCCACACGGCTCGGGTATTGCCTGGTAAATCAGATGGAAGTTGAACCAGTGGGCGTTAGATGTCGAAACTGGCTCATACCGTGCTGCAAAGGGTCAAGACAACCGAGGTACCTCGCGCGGCTCCGACTTGAGACTGACCAAGGATTGACAGGCGCGCCATCTGCCTCGCATATCCGAGCTCATGCCAGCGAATTCTCCCAAGAGGCCGAACGGGCTTCACTCATTTATCGTCGCGTTCCTCTTTATACGACGTCTCTTCAGCCGAACGGCGGGTATCAGCGCAAAACTTCCTATTTCAGCGGACCACATGTCGTCACCGCCGACTGACGGCTGGCCGACGGGAGAGGCTGAGCGGCTTGCGACTTCGGCATACTTCTGCATGTCACCATCACCATGTCGTTTAGCAATCCGAGTTGGTATCCCGTTTCCAACAAGGCTTGACACGGACCCCCGGATACGCCCTCAAACACGCTCTCCAGCCAGCGTGCGGGCCTGGAACAGCGCCACGACCAAGCGTTCCTCCATCATCGGACCGTTTCCCATTCTGGATGTTGTCGTTCCTGACTAGGGACCTTCACGCAGCAGTCTCGGCCCAATGACCCTAAAAGCTCAGACGAGAGACGGAAGCCTGCTGCTCAGTTGAATTTGGGAGTTGCGAGCCTCCTCGTTGGCCTTCTGCACCAGCCCTTGCTTGAACTGCAACCCTTCCTCCTCGAGTCAGCAAAGCCGATGGTCTGCGGTTTCGGCGTTACTACTGGGATCCTCGCCACGGTCAAATCAAGTGAAACTGTGATTTACCGGAAGTATTAGGCAAAACGATACGATCCCCATGCATGCGACGTGGCACATCGTCGTGAATCTATGATACAGCAGCCTCGGCACAAAGCAGGACACGAACAAACATACCGGACATCGCCTCCTAACATCACTCTCGTCTCTTGCTCTTTTGCGTCGTAACTAGGGAATTGCGGCAACCTTGGGGATAGACAGAGACTGCTTTGATCATCGTCGCAGCGCACGTCTCGGCAATGTGTAACATGGACGGACTTGGGCGACCAGAGTGTGCAGCCGCTCCGTCTACCTCCCCCCACGTCAGGAGTCGAACTTGAGATTGGTACGATCCAAGCGGTCGGCAGTCCACGAGCCGGAAGCTAAAGAAGCCTCGTAGAATATTCCGTGGCGGCTCTCGCCCGATGTATCTGACATAAATACAACTGACGATGCCAGTCGCCAACTCGACGCTCCCCAAGCTAGCACCCCCATCTCTCGCTTTCAGCTTTGCCTTCTTTCGCTTCCAACACCAAATCTTGGCCGGTCTGACTTTCGGGCGGACTCCGATTCGTTCCGGTCGTTTTCTCACTCTTGCCTTTCGTCGTTCTTGATCTCGAACCGTTGCAGCTATGAGGACCGCATCTCTCATTGCCGCCCTTGTGGCGGGCATTGCTCTTGCTCGTCCTGGCATGGACATCAAGAAGCTGATAGCCGACGCCCAGCTGCAGATCCGTCAGATTGGTGGCGGTGGCCCTTCGACAGAGCTGATTGGCGACCTCGTCGAACTCCGCGAGCGCGAACTGACAGCAACCGGGGCCGCCATCAGGGATATCTTGATCACCGAGGCCTCGGGCCAGGACATGGATACCTTTTACGACGAGTCTGAATTAGCACCGAAGGGCTCCGAGGAGTGCGAGAGTGACGATTGTTGCATTTGGAAGTACATCGCCGACGACCTGGCCAAGCAGATGGTGGGCACTGCCGGCCGGTGCAACAGCGTCGCCCGCGGCGCCATCCGCCTTGGTTTCCACGACGCCGCCGCCTGGTCCAAGTCGACGGGCGGCACAGGCGCCGACGGCTCCATCATCCTCGCCAACGAGTGCAAGACGCGCTCCGACAACAAGGGCCTTGAGGAGATCTGCGACATGACGGCGACCTGGTTTGCCAAGTACAAGAAGTTCGGCATCAGCATGGCAGACCTGATCCAGTTGTCCGCCAACGTCGCCACGGTCTCATGTCCTCTCGGCCCTCGCGTCCGCACTTTTGTCGGCCGCAAGGACTCATCCTCCCCCGCCACCAAGAACCTCCTCCCCGATCCCTCGGACAGCTCCGCCAAGCTTTTCAAGCTGTTCGGGGAGAAGTCCTTCACGCCCGCTGGTCTTGTGGCCCTCCTGGGTGCCCACAGCACCAGCCAGCAACGCTTTGTCGACCCTTCGCGTGCCGACTCGCCCCAGGATAGCACGCCAGGCACGTGGGACATTGCCTTCTATCAGCAGACGCTCAACCCCAACGCGCCGCCCGCCGTCTTCAAATTCCAGAGCGACATCCACGTGTCCCTGGACCCCCAGACCAACGAGGTCTGGAGAATGTTTGCAGCGGGGCCGCGCGGTCAAGCCGTGTGGAACCAGGTATGAAAAAGCTTTCCCGTCACACCTTCATCCCATCTGATATAACCTTGTTTTCGACCTAACACCTAAAATTCAGGCCTATGCGTCAGAGTACGTCCGCATGTCTCTCCTCGGCGTCAACAACATCAACGACCTGACGGAGTGCACAAAGGTCTTGCCGCCTTTCCGCCCTGCCTTTGAGCAGCCTGACCAAGACCTCCTCGACAAGGTCATGAGCTCCGTCCTCAACTCAGACCTCGTCAAGCAGGCGTTGGAGAAGGGCGACAAGATTCCTCCCGCCGCATTGTCGAGCCCGTAATGCCGAGTCCTGAATCGGGAGCGTACATAATTATTCACTATTCTCTATTCTTCTTCCATCGCCCGATTCCCTCTTCTTTTACCATACCAGGTTGTTAAATATATCTTGCACGTATAACAAGGCCAGGGCGTTTCAAGGGTATCGCGTATCATCGCATGCATAGCGCGCACAAAAAGAGAGTCACGACACAAACCATGGGCCGAGGCTGGCCGGAGCCAGGCGTGTACCGAGAGGCCGAAGCATACTCTTGTTGTTCTGTGACGATAGTTTACTTGTAATTCCTTTCTCTCTCTTTCTCTTTTCTTCCATCTCATAAGACATCAAAGTAGACGGCAATTGTAGTTGTTCCTAACGATCGATCCTCAACTTCTGCTCAGTATCACGAGGCAAGGTTGCAAGAAATATGTCAACGGTTGGCACGGCTCTCTCCCTGAGCACTCCATTCTGGTAGCCGAAGGTGGGATGCAAAGCCCGATTCAGATCGCCTGGCGGTGTTGCCACGCGAACCTTGGCCCGAGCCAGCGGGGGGGTTTGTTTCGTTCTGTTAAAGTTCTGTAACGAGGCCAAGAGGGCCCAGGGCCGAACGTACACGCGGGAGAGGGGAATAAGTGTGCGAGGTACTTACGGCGCTCGCTATTCAGATCCGTCCGAACAAAAGTTCGCTGCCGACGAAAGGTTTCCGGGAAGTCTTTAGCCTAGACGCGCACTGACTCTGTCGGCGAGATCCCGTCCGCCGAGGAATTCCTGCAGCATGTCCGCCCTCTCGGCAGGGCTCATTCCCAGGAATCGCACGAGCGTTCGGTCTTGGCCGTCTTCTGGATACATGCCCTTGACGACGGCGAGTGCGACCTGTGCGGCGTACATGTTGAGGCCGGCACGTCTGAGAAACACCTCCCATTCCGTCTCTTCAGGCATAAGGATCTGCTGCACGTTGGAGGCCGCCTCCTTGACGTGGGTGGCGATGAGGGCGCACGTCCAGCTGGCAAGCGTCTGGTTCCCGCCGGCCACGTATAAAGCTCTGATACTGCAGCTGCCACGGCTGCCAAGAGAGGATGCGAAAGCGACAAAAGAAGCGTAAGCCTCGGCGTCGGCTCCGTTCAGGGGGCTGGCGTGCTCCCCCGCGAGATTTCCCTCCGAGACAAGGACGATGAGCCGCTCGTAGAGTGGTGCGACTTTCACAAGGCGATGGCGGATCTGAGAGAGCTGCGCTTGGGAGCCCGGCAGCGGCTTCTGTCGGATCTTGAGGATAGTGGTGATGATGATGCCCGTCGCCGGGGACGGGATAATGTCGGCCTCGTACGAAAGCGGGGAGTCGACCTCGACGCGCCTAGTGCTGCCCGGGGACCAGGCCCAGGTATTGTGCCTTGTGAAGTCGCGGTCCACATGATCTATGCCTGGGATCTTGGCTCGGAGGGCTGAGATGATGCAGCGCGGGAGGCAGACGGAGATGACGATGCGAGGGGGTTCTTCCACGTTGTCAACGGGCGGGCATGGAGCGTCGGCAAGGACGATACGTCTTTCTGGTTGGTGTGCTTGGGGTTTCTGTGTATTTTGCGGTGTTTGTTTTGACATAAGTTGGCACGAGGTTCTAGAAGTACTCGTTAGTGACGCTAACGATGGCTTGTGTCGCTTTACTGTGCGCAAGTCCATGTAGTTGGACAGCAGCCGTTCAGTTGCGTTGGCATCGTTCTCGCCGAGCAGTAGGCCGTCTCCCAGGATCTTCGTCGCGTTCATCTGCTTGGCCAATCGTCGGGACTTTACCCCTTCTGTCGGAGATGTTAGGCTCGAGGGCTCTCCTTCATCGACATGCGCCGTTTTTCGTTTCCTGGTCATATTTATAAAATCGTCCTCCGGCTCGAGGAGACTGAGTTGTTGGTGTTGGTGATCATCTTCACAAGGCAGCGGCAACTCCTCGTTGTCATTTTCAGCGAGAGCCTTGAGTCGACGTCTATGGTGAACGTAGTCGGCACTGGTTGGAAGCGTCGAGGAGCTACTGCTCCCCAACAGCTCTTGCAACACACGGGTGTCCCCTACAGACTCTCGTACATTGGCATGGGCCAATGATACCGGAAAGGGTATCCATCGGAGGTCTCTCTGCTCGTGTGGGTTCCTCGGCCACCGGGGCAATTTGTACTGATGCCCATGCTTGCGACGGATCCATGCGAACATGGCGGACGGGTCTTGCGCCACCCCTTGCCAGTCTGGCGTTGGCGTGCTGAAATCGAGAACCGGGGGCCGCATTCTGGCGATGGCGTCGATGACCTCGATCTGCTCCTGCTCCAGCTTGTTGGTCATGTCGTTCTCCTTATACTTGATGAGAAGGTTGAACTGTTCGTCGAAACTGGATTCGTCTTCATCAATCGGAATCTCCCTGTCAGGATCAACGGGGTTGAAGCCTGGGAGCCCTGAGACGCTCTCGACCAGGCCCTGAAAGGCTTCTTCCTCTTGACTCTTTGATATTTCATCGTCCGACATCGGCAAGATCGGTACCTCCATAATCAAATTCTCCCTTGGATGTTTAGGTGTGAAGATCTCGAAGCTTGGTGTGTCAGAATGAATGCCGATGATGTCGGACGTGGATGCCTCTGGGACTTGATCGTCGTCATTCTCGTCATGAAGCTGGTTACGAGCTTGCTCGAGGTCTTCGCTGAGGAGACTTGAAGGTGAAGAAAGGGGGTCGATCTCGCAAACTTCGCCACTTGGCACGAAGACTTCTTCCTCGTCAGAGTCGTTGAGAGTGGGAGCGATTAAAGGAGGAGTCATGGCTCGAACCCGTTTCTGGCCACATAGTAAGCATGGATCGACATTCACAGGGCTTAGAGAAGACACTTACAATGGTGCAACCGACCTCCTCGTCGACCAATCTCTCGAAATCCTTTTCGGCCCAGCCATCGTACAGCGACTCAGCGACGTAGAGTATGTCCTCTTCGGAAAAGTCTAGCTCGTCGGGCTCGGCACCCCGTGTGAGTTGACGGTGGAAGTGCATAGCCGAGGAGGGAAGCCCCAGGCCCTCATCTTTCTGGTCGTCAACAGGCTCAAAGGGCAATGTGCTCGGCTTGCAGAAGAAGTCGTGAAGCCTGGTTTCCGCCATATCAAGGGCCATGGCCTTTAAGTCATGTCTCGGGTCGCTCTTTAACAACGGGACTTCGAGCTTGCGGACCGCTCGAGAGAAGCGAATGCCGGAAAAGGTCGATTCGAGTGCTAGTTGGAAGACTTCTTGTTGGTTATGGACCTCCACGCCATCTGCGAGGACCTTCTCGGCGGCAGTACTGTGGTGATCTGTCTCGGAGGGGAACAACGGTTCTGGTATCACGAGTGGCTGTACTTCTAGAGGGTCGCCAAGGTCAACCGTGGACGATATGCATTCTGGATTCTGGGATAGCTCGACGATAGAACGCCGTAGCTCCAGAAAATACTTCTCGGAGTCGGCGAACAACCCGTGGAACAAGGCGTATTCTGCTGGTTCGGGGTTCTCAGCGGTCATGGTGTTCTCGGGACGGTCGTTATATAGTAGATGGTATTTTATCGAGGATTAGGACGAGTACGTAGCAGATTGAGATCTGGAAGAGGACCACCACTGGTGACTGCAGTGGAGGCATCTGACTGCCCACTGTTGTGTATCTCGTGGTTTGTGATGCTTGGCAGAAGTTCATTGAAGGCGACAGCTCATTCAAGAGCAACCGCCATCGACCAGCTCTTGCCTCCTTTGCGAACAAGGAGGGCCGCTAAGGCAGGAGCGCCGAGGTACGTACCCTACCCGGAAGATGGAATGGCGCCGAGTCCTTTCCATCCCGAAGTGGGGCCGGAGTCCGGCATGCTGCGCCGCCGCGACCCCGACGGGCATCGGAACCCACGGCTGGCCCGGCAATCTTGCGGGCAATGTGTCGACTTGGACAAACCCACCATCACCATCAGTGATACTATTGTCTGTACGTTTCTGTCCCGCGTCCAACTTCCCAACTACTCAGGTCGTTGACCCTCCCCCACTCTTGCCTCCCACTGATATATAAGTCGTAGTCTTGTCACATTGCGCAGTTACATGACTCGTCCACAGGTCCCATCCTCGTGCCTTGCTGGAGCGCTATCGAATCACACCCGCGCGGCACGGTTCGTCTTTTGGGCAGGTTCCCGATAGCATCGGTCCAAGAGTGGAGATAGGGTTCGACGATCAGATGGAAGACGGCTTAGCGCAAGGGGGGAAACTGGAGACCGAACGACGAGGGGCAGCGGAGGCTCCCAATAGGCTCACGGGTACCCGTGCGTGTAAAATTCCACGGGTCCCCGTGGAAATGACTAAGCAAGCTGTTTTCCGTCGCACGTCGACGAACGCGTCTCGCGTTCGACGCACTCTACACGTTTCTCTACATGTGGTAACTCGGTCATAAAATTCTGAAAAGCATGGAAACAGCCCCAGGAAATCCAGCACTCGTATTTTTGGACGACTGTCTACCTCCTGAAAGCGATTACGAATCACGCGATGACCTCATACTGTCAATTAACAACTGGGCGGCAGCAAGGGGATACGCCTTCACGACCGGGAGATCGACCAAAGAGAAAAGTGGACGACGGACGATTACATATTCGTGCGATCGGTCATGCCAGCCTCCAAGCAAAACAACAGCGCGCCAAAGACGAACCACGAGTAGGGGAACCGGTTGTCAGTTTTCCGTGCTTGCCAAGGAATCTTTGGATAAAAGCACGTGGAGTTTGAGACACCGACCCGACAAACGATTTTCTTCTCATAATCATCCCCCAAGCCAGCATCCGTCTGCTCACCCAACGCATCGCAAGCTGACAGAGGAGGAATTTGCGAAAGTAGCTGGCCTTTCAAATGCTGGCGTAGCGCCCAGGGATATCCGGACATACATACGACAAACGACAAACTCTGTAGCAACCCAACAGGATATCTACAACCATATTGCAGCCGTCAAACGAGATATTCGTGGAGGGCAGACCTCGATCCATGCACTTGCCAATCAACTTGACGAGGAAGGCTTCTGGAGTCGAATGCAGTTTGCACCAGATGGCCGGGTTACAGCTGTCTTATTCGCCCACCCAGATTCCTTGGCCCTTCTACAAGCCTACCCAGACGTAATGCTGTTGGACTGCACCTATAAGACCAACAAGTACGGTATGCCGCTTCTTGACATAGTTGGCGTCGACGCTTGCCAACGATCCTTCTGTATTGCGTTCGCATTTCTCAGTGGCGAAACAGAAGACGATTATACCTGGGCTTTGGAGCGGGTCAGGTCCCTGTATGATCAGTGCAACGCCAGCATGCCCGCGGTTATCCTCACAGATCGCTGCTTAGCATGCATTAATGCTGTAGCCACTGTCTTTCCCTCTTCGGCATCTTTGCTTTGCCTCTGGCATGCAAACAAGGCGGTGCTTCAGCATTGTTATTCTGCGTTCGACCTTGCCAAGAAGAAAACAACCAGTGGCTCCGCAGCGTCAAAGTCATCGACTAACAACTGGGAAGAGTTCTACAAGTCCTGGCATTTGATTATTAGCTCGCCGTCTGAGATAACCTTTCAGGAGCGTGTTTCCCAACTCGAAGAACGTTATCTCACGGACCATCTCGAAGAAGTTGGCTACGTTACATCCTTTTGGCTTGACCCATACAAGGAGAAGCTAGTGAAAGCCTGGGTTGATCAGCACACCCATTTTGGCAACGTGGCTACCTCGCGGGTTGAAGGCATTCATGCTCTGCTGAAATCGCACTTAAAGAGATCCACCTTGGATCTGTTTGAGGCCTGGCGAGCGATGAAGCACGCGTTACTCAATCAGCTGTCGGATCTCAGATCTAATCAAGCCAAACAACAGACAAGAATCCCGGTCGAGCTTTCGGGATCATTTTATGGCGCAGTACTTGGCTGGGTATCGCATGAAGCCCTCCGCAAAGTAGAAGAACAACGGAAGCTGCTCTCGAAGCATGAGCCAACCCATTCTGCGATCTGTACGGGGGCCTTCTCTCGAGTGTACGGTCTGCCATGCTTACACAAATTGAAGGCTTTACAAGAACGAAATCTTGTTCTGCTACGTGAGCACTTCCATGCGCATTGGCATCTGAGGCGCGAAGGAGCGCCGCAGCTGTTGCTAGAGCCTCGCCAGCGAATCGAGCCCAGGTTGCAGTTGGAGAGCTCCCGAATTCCGAAGTCAAGCACTAGGCGAGAGCCAAGTGGGTTTGAAATCGTTGAAGTTGCGTCACGGGCCCCAAGCACATGTAGTAGGTGTCATGTGATTGGTCATACCATGACTTCAAAGGCGTGCCCTCTGCGATACTCGCATTTATTGCCCGAGCAAGAGCCTACTCCGGGTCCAGCCTCAACGCCAAGTGCGGTCTATGCCACTGCATCTAAAGTCACAGAAAACCTTCCTTTGAACGCCTTACAGTCCATGTCTGCCTTGGCTCAACCGACTACAGATAGAGCAGTGGAAGCTAGGATGTCACCACCGGAGATGCCACCACCGTCCCAGCGTTCGCCTTCACCCTCGCGGTCGAGATACGATTCACCTCAGGCAATATACGGACGGTACTGTGCAGCGAGAACCGCCTGGTATGCTGCCCAGCCTCGTGGAAGTGTCAAAACAAACCAGGAGTATCGGAGGGCAATGGGACTTCCCCTGCGGTACGGAAAGAAGTGCTATGAGTGGTGTCTTGACTACAAGCAGATGAACAGACGTTGCACCACCTCCAAGGGGTCAAGGGATTGGCTCAAGGAGGAGATGATGGCTTATCTAGACTGGGACAAAGCTGAACAGGAACGGGTTGATGAGCTTGCCGTCGCAGAAGAGGGAGAAGACCCTTTTCTGAACAGCAGGAGAGGTATGGGGGACATCTGGAAACGAGCCGAGAGAGACAGTGCCGAACAAGAGGCGTTGTATGCTGAGGGTCAGCCCGGAGAGTGTATCATGGTTATATCGTGAAATAAAGGACAGCTTAAACCCAACTCATACCTCCGATCGGCTCAAGACCCGTGCAGTAAAATTGCTTAGTCATTTCCACGGGGACCCGTGGAATTTTACACGCACGGGTACCCGTGAGCCTATTGGGAGCCGCTGAAGAGGAAGCTCGACACATCAGAGACCCCATCAATGCGGAGACGATGCGACTGTTGTTCCTTCCACTCGGCCCAACGATATAAAGAGCCCCTCCGCTGCTGAATTACTTACCCCCTAAGCACTGTCGTGTCACCATCTGACTAACCCCCCACTTCGAGCTCTCTCTCTTCCGACTCAAACAACCACAAAATCTCGCGATGGCAACCCTCGGATCCAAAAAGTCCATCCGCATCGGCGTCATGCTCGAGGCCGTTCAGCTGAGCGATATCATGGGCATCGACCTCTTCGGCAACCTGTCCCGTGCGTACTACAACAAAGTCAAGGATTTCGACCCCGAGTTTGCGCAGTGGGCCGACCACCCTGTCGAGACGGAGTTCTTCTTCATCTCCTCGACCCTCGAGCCCGCCGAGATGACGCCGGGGCTGCGGTTCGTCCCCAACGTCACCTACGACGACTGCCCGCGCGACCTGGATCTCGTCCTCATCGGCGGACCCCTGCTCAACCACCGCCCGCCCGCTGCCGACCGCTTCATGAGGGAGGCGTTCCCCAAGACGAGGGTGTGGCTGACGACCTGCATCGGCAGCCCGTGGCTGGCCAGCGCCGGCGTGCTCAAGGGTAAGAAGGCGACGACGAACCGGGAGTTCCTCAAGATCGTGAGGGAGATTCACCCCGAGACTGAGTGGCTCGATCAGAGATGGGTCGTCGAGGAGAAGGAATACGACGGCGAGGGCAAGGGCGAGCTCTGGACGGGGGGTGGAGCAGGAGCCGGTAAGTCTCGCGCCGCGTAGAGATGAGTCGCTGGTGGCTCTTGAGAAACTTGACGCTCACAATAGGACAGGTCTTTCGATGATCATCACGTACCTGAACAAGAACTTTGACCCAGGCTTTGTTCAGAAGCTGGCCCTTGAGGCGATCGCCTTTGAGGAGCTGGCCCTGAACCAGTTTTACAAGACGGCGAGGTAGACACAGTCAGTTGTTGTTGTTGTTGTTGTTGTTGTTGTTGTTGTTATTGTTGGGCGGAAGGACGGAATGAACAGCAGCGAATAACTTCTACGTGCTTTGACATGTGTGAAACAGTCCAGAGAATTAATGAGACATGCCCCCCCCCCCCCCCCCCCCCCCTGAGTTAAGCCTGCACGTATCGAATGATGAACTCGGGAGAGTCGTACCGTTCCCAGCTCTCAGGGACGCTTCTATCCGCTATGATCTTCAACGCAAAGATGCTGAGCCGGTATCGCCCGGCCGGCGCCCATGAACCATCCGCCAGGTTCCCATTCCAAGAGCTCATCCAGCCGATGGGTCTCCTGTAATATAGCACGGGATACCCGGCCACGTTCCCCAAGCTTGTGACACCAAGACCGAGGCCGTTGTCCTTCGCGTCCGGATTCGGCTCGGACCCAGGAGCCGCAATCGGCACGGCCTCGAGACGAACCTCCGCGCTGCCCATGACCAGCCAGAGGAACTGGTCGGGGAGCGCTCCCAGGGGAAGAACCAGATCCGATGTTTCGAGCAGCGGCTGAGCCCAGTCGGGGTGGGCGGCCGGGGCCGCGACCTGGAAGGTCGTGTTCGCGAGCACCGTCGGATTCCTCGCGTCGTCGCTGCGAGAGAGGATCAGACGGTGAGAAGGGAGGACTGTGGCGTTCTTCATCGAACCGGCGACGCCGATATACGGCACGGAGAGGGCGATGTCGTCGTCGGAGTTGGTGCCGTTGAGGACGACCCATCCGGAGTACACGGGCAGAGTTGCTGCGTCGAGCCCTTGAGGAGGTACGACGCTCACACTGACCTCGGCACTCGCGTTCGGCTCCAGGGTGAAGGTGGCCGGCTCGAAGGTCAGAGTTGCGTACGCCTTGGAGAGCCCGGGTGTGCTCTGGCGGTAGATGTCGCTGAGCGTGATGGCCGTGAGGGCCGGGGTGTGCGAGACGTTGTACGTCGCGACTGAGTCCCCGACGTTCGTGACCGTGAAGGAGGTCTCGGAAACGAGGTTGTCCGTGTCGTTGAAGGAGATGCCCGCGACGCTGAGGATTAAGGTTGCGTAGGCCGCGTCGTAAGCCTGCACCATGCCCGCACCTTGCTGCGCGACCGGGCCGAGGCCGGCGCTGAAGTCCTCTCCACCGTAGCTCTGGGACAGATTCGGCTTGGCCGTCGACGCCAGGAGTCGCTTGATCAAGTCCGGGTCCCTAGTCCCACGAGCCTATCAAACGTCAGCCCAGCCGTCTGTCACATCGAGAGCGAGGGTCGCTGCCAACAAAAACAAGTCACAAACGACATACCTGGGAGACTAGGGCAACGATGCTGGCCACGAGAGGGGTTGCCATGGATGTGCCAGACGCCACGGCGTACTCTCCAAGCGCAACGGGCCAAGTGCTCATGATGCCGCCACCCGGAGCACCGAAGCTGGGTGCGAGGCCAAGCTCAAAGGTAGGCCCCCAGCTGGTATAAGCCGACACCTTGCCGGCACTGTCGGCGCCTTGGCTCTGGTACGACGAGATGGACATAACGCCGTCGCCGGAGCTCGGGTTGCTGAGGCCGAATAAGCCCTCGGTGCCGCCGACCTTGTTACCCGCGGCAAAGGTGCAAGGCACGCCGGCGTCCACGATCCTCGAGACGGCCACAGAAAAGGCCTCCCCGGCCCACCCGTTGGGGCTCCCGATGGACCCCGTGATGATGTCGCTGCCGTCCTCGAATGCCCTAAGGACGCCCGCCAGCATGACATCTCCCGACGTCAGGCCGTTGCAGGCGAAGGTGCGGTACGCGCCCAGCCTGACGCCCGGCGACGCGCCGGTGAAGCCCATGGGGTTCTCCGTGGCCGCGACGATGCCGGCGACGTGCGTGCCGTGGCCGAGACAGTCCTCGAACGGGTCGTTGTCCGGTACGGGCGCGCTGGTGCCGTCGTAGGAGTCGCCGACGAGGTCGTAGCCGAATTCGACGAGGCAGCCGGGGCCGAAGCAGCCGCCGAGGGCCGGGTGGGTGTAGTCGATCCCCGTGTCGACTATGCCGACGCGCAGGCCCTCGCCGGTGAAGCCGCCGGCGCGCAGCTTGTCGACCTGCGTCATGACGTGCGGCGGCCAGGCGGTCGAGTTCGTCTGGCGCTTGTGCTTGTGCTTGCGCTTGAGGTCCTTGCCGGTCCAGGATACGTCGATCTCGGGGACGGCGATGAGAGCGACGGGCCAGATGTTCTTGACCTGGGGGAGGGAGCCGATCCTGCTGGGTGTCTTGTCGTCGTGGTCCTCGACGTTGAAGGAGACGCCTCTGAAGATCTTGGAGTTCAAGTTGAGGCGCTGGGACACATTTACGATGCCGGCCTCTGACTCTAGTTGAGTTAGAAACGCAGGTGCATCCTGATCATCAGTTAGCAAAGGTTCACCCCGACAAGAGCGAGAGTGAGTGGGAAGGGTGAGGATGAGGGTGAGGGATGAGGGTTCGTTAACTTACCTGGCTATCGGCAAACTCAACGATGAACGCTCCAGGAACGTTTGTCTGCTCGATGACGGGTGTCGTCTCGGACCTCTCGACTGTCGAAGCAGCTGCAACAGTCACAAGACTAGCCAGAGCCGCAACAGAGGCTCTCCAAGCGACCATGATGAGTAGGTCTTTCTAGCTATGATTGGATTTTGGCAGACGTTATTCCTGAACGGATGGGATCTCTTTTGCCTGCATCTTATCTACATGCCATAGCCATTTATAGGTTTTCAATTACACGGACGGCGTATATGCGCTCTTCGACGGAAAAGACATCAATGTTGCATCGTCCACCGCAGCACATCAATAGAGTGAGTGGGCGTCTCCTCCACCAACGGCCGATAGGCCGATGATTACAATCGTTGGCCTCGGTGCGGGGCCAAACCGGGCCACCGAGGGGAATTGGGCAAGATAACGAGACTCACATGAGGTATCCTCCGTCACAGTCGGATATTAACCCACTAGGAAAACGATTGGAACCAGGGGGGGAAGCTCGCTCGTGCTACTGCATCGAATGCCAGTGTTGTAGCGGCCGATGGCATCTACTAGGGAACTCATCAACGGGTGACAAGGTGCATAAGGGAAGGTGGTATTCGTGTCCCTGAGAATCCTGGTCTTCCTGCGCGGCGCGAATGCGGCCAAACATTGGCGCAGATTGCGAGTTTGCCCGAGTCGTCGAACCGGCCTCGACATTGAATCATACCAAGAGCTTTATCCGGATCTTCACGCTGTTGGTATAGGAAATGAGAGATACGAGGCTTGTTGATAATCGATCTAGACAGTCGCGCTGCTGATCAACATGAACAAACAGCCCCTTGGAATCATGTCCACCCCCCGTCTTTCTAGTATCCGCCGTTTCTCTTTCGTAGTCTTCGACGTTGTCCTGCCTTGCCTTTTGTGCGAGATTTATTGTGCGGGCTCGTGTAACAGGGCCTCAAAGCTTCGCGTGGGCGTTGCCTCCTTTCCTCTTACACGCCGCATCCACGCAGCCCATGACATCAACCAACCTGTCGTCCTGGAGCCGCGGTACAACAACCTGGACGCTCAGCGGCGTCCCGAGATACACCCTCCTATCAACCTTGCTATCGTCCCAGAGCTCGCGGTTCTTCTCGTCCCAGCTCCCCAGAACCTTGCCACCCTGCGGCCTGCCGAGCTGCAGGTCGCTCTCCTGGACGTCGCGCACGGGCACCGTTGCGGCGGGATAGTCCAGCAGAACCCAACTGCTGGTCATCCCCACGGCGTTATAGCCGTCGATCGGCGGCACGGGGTGCGGTGCCACGGGGCAGACGAGGGCGTCGAGCTTCTGCCGGCGGCGGCCGTGCTCGTCGTCCTCGACCCAGATCCCGAGCATCTCGCGCTCCAGGCGTGCGCGTTGGGCCTGGAGCTCGGCGAGGCGCGTGAGCGGCTGCGGCCTGCCCTTCCTGAAGCGCGACGCCGTCCACGGCACCAACGGTTCGCCCGTCGCCTCGATCATCTGGGCCATCGTGACACCCCCGTCGGCGCCCATCAGCTTGTTCATGACGGACTGCGCCTTGGTCCACGCCGGAGGGCATCCCAGCTCAACGACCTTGACGCCGGGGGTCGTCGCGAGGAAGTACGCCACCTCGTCCATCATGTTGGCGATGGGCGGGTGGAGGCTGCAGTTGCCGTCGGTGCGGAGGACGCCGACGACCAGCTCGCCGTGTTTGCCGCTGCCGGATGGTGATACCAGTGACGATTCCCGGGGCCCCGGCGACCAGGTAGCCGGCATGCAGTCTTCCCCCCACAGCGCGGCCCGGGGCACGATCTCGCGCATGAGCGCGTCAATGTCCTCGACGCTCCGGCCGATCGGACCGGCGACGGCCTGCACCGACGTGCGGCTCAGGCCCTCAACCCCCGTCAGCGCCTGGCCGCCGTAGGGCACACGGCCGTTGGAGGGCTTGAAGCCGTAGACGCCGTTGCACATGGCCGGCACGCGGATGCTGCCGCCGATGTCGGTCCCGATGCCGATCATGCAGCCCCTCATGGCGACGAGGACGCCCTCGCCGCCCGAGGACCCGCCGGCAGTGCACAGCCGGTTGACCGGGTTCATCGTGCGGCCGAAGACGTTGTTGACCGAGTCGAGGCTGGCGAGGGTCTGCGGCACGTTGGTCTTGGCCACGACGACGCAGCCCAGCGAGAGGAGGAGATCGACCAGAGGCGCGTTCCGCGCGGCGGGCTTGTGGCACAGGAACGCCAGGCCTATCGACGTGTCGACGCCGGCGACGTCGAAGGTGTCCTTGACCGACACGGGGAGGCCGTGCAAGGGCCCGAGGGGGATGCCGTGCTCACGGAGGTGCTCGTCGAGGTACCGCGCGCGCTGCAGGGCTGCGTCGAAGAGGGGCTCCGTCAGACAATTTGTGAGCTGGTGGGCGATGGCCGCGCGGTGGCAAAAGGCTTCTGCCACCTCCACCGCCGAGAGACGACACGAAGAGACGGCCTGGCACAGCTGCCGGATTGTGTATGACTCGGTGATGGAGACCTCGGCCGGCGAGAGGAACCGGCGCGGGATGTCAAGGACGTTCTGGGGCCCGTCTTCAAGCCTCGGTGGGTCTTTGGGGAGGATGTGGGACGGTATGTGCCATTTTGAAGGGATGCGACCTGCTCGTTCGGCCTGCTTGCGTCGGGCAATGGCTTTCCACGATTCCTGCTTTGGTTGAGACGACATGATGAGATCCGGTGATAGTCGATGGAAGAACTGATCTACAAAGAAGTCACCGCTGTGTTAAAGTTGACCTATGGACCCCCGATCCAAGAAGGTCGTCGTTGTTGAGAGTGCTGGAATGAAGCCTTGAGGGAGGGGGGAGGGGGTGGAATGAGAAGATGCTACCTCGGTACAACTCTCAAAGGCCCAAAGTCAGGTTGGCCAAAGCGGCTTTTTGTCGGCTCGGATGTTCTGTTCTCCAAACATGTTACACACAGCTATGTTGAGTTTAGCTGAACACCATGTGGGGAAGCTCAAAGAATCTTTGTTGCCGCCGCCCGCGGACGGCCAGGCCGGAATTAATAAGATGTTCTAGAAAACAGGCTATGGTGTTTGCTAGTTTTGAGAATGCCTACTTTACTTCTTTACAAGGTTAACTATGTTATAGTACAACATGTTTCAACTACTTTATGCTGAAGATGTTAGCAACAATTCTTTACTTTTGGATACAAGGCCAGTTTAAACAATGCCTGCTGTTTAACATTGGGCTCCTCCTAGTGATCTAGCATTTTAGGAAGATACTAAATCGTACTTTCGCGAACAGGTTAAGATAATTAATACATTTAGAAGCAGATTTTCTGCTGGAGGCACAAAACCACAGTTTTACATTCTATTGACAGGGAAAAGGCTGTGCCTTTGAAATATAGTTGTTTACTTGTTAGAATGCTCGGCTGTTGCAGTCAACTCTGCCCGAATACAGTCGAGCGCTTTCACCTGCCTTCCATGCTCATCAAAATTGCTCCTATCCAACCACTTCTCCAAAGCAATCCTTATCATTAGCCACTCATTGTCGATTATGCTAAACCAACTCGTATCCCTCGACCTTCCCTTCACAATCTGATGGTTCCTCAACGTCCCCTCGTACGAATACCCGAGCCGCTCCGCCGCCCGGCGGGATGCCGCGTTCAGACTGTTACACTTCCACGACACTCTCCGATACGGCAGAGACTTTCCTTCCTGCACGCAAACCGGCTCCAGCACATTCTTCAACATCACGTAATGCGCCTCAGTTGCCGCTGCCGTCCGCTGTAGCGCCGGTGCAAACAGCGCTCCCACCTCAATTTCACGGTGCGCCGTACCGGCCAGCGAATACGCCATGAATCCGAACACCTCTGCATGCCCCACAGAGCCTGCCTCTCCATCTGCCGCTTTCACCGGGTTCAGGTGCGCCGGATCAGCTAGGACGGCGTACAAAATAACATCCGGCACCGCAACCAGATCGTCGAGTTGCTTGCGCAGGTCCGCTTCCGAGCGGACCTCGTCGAACGGAAAGTAGTCCACCAACCATTGGTTCTTGAGTAGCTGGAGGTTGCGCCAAAATCTGGCCCAGTGAGTTGGCGTTGACCAAGGTTCGAGTGTAGCGAGGGAGCCGTGCAGAACGACGGATCGGTCTGGTACAGCAGCGGGAAGGGTGCTGACTGTTGGGCCGAGTTCTGTGTCTGCAGGGGCGTCGGATTAGTGTGTTGTGCGAGAAGAGACGAAGAAGCGCACAGTCAATCAGTCAGTCAGTCACCTTTATCAGTAGGAGTCCCGGCCAGGATCTGAACCTTGGAGGACATCTTCGGTGTTCCGGTCTAGCAAGTCACTGAAGCCGATGGATTTCTCTGAGTGAAAGTCCGTGATTTAATCCTTATTTGGCGTGAGTTTTTGGAATAGAATAGAAAATGTTGTGTTGACTGGAAATGATGGATGGGTGAGGAGGCATTTTTGGGTGGTTCAAATGCGGGGGTGGTTGAGTGGCACAAGGAACATCTGGCCACTTGTCCGAGGCGAGGTGACGTTAGATGATATTTCTTTTCCCAGGCTCTCATTTCCCATGCCCTGCGGTGATATGGGCTCTGACCTTTGACATTGGCGATCAGCTTCAACGGCTGCTAGGTTGTCAACCGTCTATAGCGATGCTGCCATTTCATTTGTTTCTGATAAGGTTGTAAAATGGGGCTCGAAAGACCCTGGCGCGTGTATGTCAGTAACATTTCGTTAGTGATAGTAGCTGTCGTTGAGGGAGAAATCGTCGGGAAACAACATAATGGGAAATTGCCGCTTTTGAATTTGGCTCTCACCATCTCGAAAGCCTCTCGCCCAGTCTTGGATTCTGATAAACATTTTTTGTAAATTTTTACTACTAGTCCACATTCTAAACAACTCATCATTTATACAACTAATTACTGCATTCTCCAAAGACTTAATCCTTTTAGTACAACCTATTGTATTATTACTAGCTTTTCAGCCTTAGCTTCTACTCATAGATACTACTACAGAACGCCAACTGTAACAAAAGACTTCTAGGTGTTTTACAATGCGTTCCCTGTAGCCGCGCGCGGTAGTCTTCGCTGGCTCTATCCCGCGAAGTACCACTCCAGGGACCTCATGCTTCACATTTTAGACGCCCGGGGGAGGTGCAACGCCAACTCGATCAGGGCCATATCAGCATGTCTTATCTGATTGTAAATACACCGAGGTCCTTCCAAAGTCTTAATGTCGGCGAAAATAGGACCAGATTGAAGATCAGCTTCTTACCCCTTCTAGCTTCGCTCATGGATTAGACGCCCAAGACTCCCGAATCTAAATGTCTTAGTGAACAGTTGCTAAAGGTTGTGGTCAAACAGAGTGCTAAAGTCGGAAAAGAGGAAGACAAAAGGCAGGCTGGGGGGTTCTCAATCACACAAGGGGTGTGAAATTAGGGAAGACCATGGGAAACTTAAGACTCATCGCAGGCAAGCAAACACCCTGCGCAAGATAAGTATGTCAGTAAACAGGCCGGCAACTAACATCATGAGTTGGACATGCCATCTCATCTTCTTCTGCTCCTACATCCCATACACCATTGTCCTGTTTTCCTTCCAAGGTCTATCAGTACCCCACCATAGAGGGGCCGAGGTAACATGAACAGGCCTGCCAGGCGATAACACCAAGAACAACAAAAGGATTACAAAAACAGAAAAAAGGCAAGACGGAGGCAAACAACAGGACCTAGACCCTGTCCAGCCCGTGAAATCCACGAGACTCGAGGCGCCCACCCCCGTTGTCCTAATGCCTGACCGTAGCATGCATCAAACTCTTCATCAGGACCCGCCTGTTGCCCGTAGCAAACATCCAAGGATAAATGTTTGCTTAACTTGAGATCGCCACAGCCCGAATTCGAGTTACACAGGCGGACAGCGGTTTTCCTGGCGGCTGCCCTATGTTCCGATGTGAGCCAAGTCTTCCCAAGACAGGATGCAACTGGTTGGCCTCCCCCCCCTCCTCCCCTGCGACTGTCATTTCCATAGTGCATCAACTGCACGAACAATCACAGTGCGTTCCCATGGGACTATGGATTGTTCACCTGCGGCCAAGCCGTCCGTTTCTCCAATCAAAATTCCAGCCGACCAGGTCATATCTTCCAACGGCAAAAAAGGAAACTAACAACCACACCAACCCAGCACCCGACACCTGTGAAAGACGAGAAAGTTCCATAAATCCGGTTCGAATCCTTGCGTGTAACTCCAAGTTTTTCTTGTGACAACTGACACCAAGGCGATCAACATCAATCCGCCAGGTGATGAGCTGCTCAAGGCGTCTCATCAAGGCACACGCTGCAGTATCGCGATCCCGGCGCCAACAGCGGAATCCAATCACGTCAAGGTCAGGCCACTGCTTCCGCACCCACTCTATCTCAAATTGGCCGGGTATTGTGCCGTACAGTAGCCATGTTTGCTGAAGACTGCTGAGCAGCAGGCCCTGCAGCCTACCTGCTCTATACGGCAACGGCCATTCTGCAGCAACAGCAGCCAAGTCTACATCACCAACAACAATCACCAACACGCATTGTGTGCTGGATTTTATAACCAAGAAATGCCATTTGGGGCTTGCCGCCCTTGACTAGCACTCGGATTACACCTCTCCATTAAGATTGAAGGCACGTCACGCAAGAGTTGGTTGATCCAGCATGTTCTCTTCCATGTGATAATGGAGCCTGAAGATGGGTGTTCCCGTTGATTAAAAGCATCCCGAACCCTGGCTGTTCCCTAATGCACGTTCTAGTGTTGTTCTGTTCAGCAAGTAGCAACTGACAACAATCTTGGATATGGACGTGTTTACTTTGCCTTCTGCTGCTTCCAATCCCGGCGAGTCCTTTTACCAGGGCTTCACAACATGCACCATCGCCCTTTCGGTTTTCCTTGTTCCTTTCCTGCTCACTTACGTCTTCACTTACACTCGTTTTGTTTTACAAAACCAGAAACAAAACAGCACCGGTACTCGCTCATCACTCGTTCCTCCATACTTCGTTCCTGGACTGGGACATGCCTACTCCATCCTCTTCAACGCCGAGAACTTCCTCCGTTCTCTACAGTAAAAGCAATCCCGTCATCAACGTCCATTGAAGAAACCTTCCTAACGCCATATGTAGGGTAAAAGCCAAGCACTCGGTACTCTCGCTCTCTGTGCCCCTGGGTTCGCTCTGCTATGTTCTTCCTGGAGAGGGAGTGCGGTTACTCTTCATGGCGCCCCGAGATCTCGTACCGGTCCCGGGAATATTCGACGCCTTGACAGTATTCTTTGGGCTGACGCAGTCTGATTACCATGTGTTCAACCATGATCACATATCGGCCTTTGAGGCAAACAAGGGGAAAGAACACTCGACATCCCACCCAGACGAATCAAGACGAATCATGGAACATCAACGAAAGGACTTTGCCACCTTCTTGAACGGAGAGAATCTGAGACTCGTGATGGATAGATTCTCGTGCAATCTCCGGCAACAGTTCTGGCCCTGTCATCCCGCTCACCCAAGCTCGGAATTTGTGGATGTCCCGGATCTATACAGGTTTGTGCGGGACTCCCTTTTCAAAGCCGAGGTCGAGGCACTTTACGGCAAACGCATCTTCGCCGTTTGCCCCTCGTTCTGCGAAGACTTCTGGGCGTTTTACGACGCGTTCCCTGTGGTCTCGCGCGGTAGTCCTCGCTGGCTCTACCCCGCGGAGTATAGCTCCAGGGACCTCATGCTTCGTAATTTGAACACCTGGAGGAGGTGGTGCAATGCCAACTCCCACCAGGACGACGAGGAGCCGGGTCATGCAGAGTTCAACCCAATCTGGGGCACGCGTTATGTGAAGAACATGGTGAGGCGATATGAGGGCCTGGGTTTCTCGGATCCCGGGGTTTCGAGCTTGCTGCTCGGTTTTCTATTTGTGTAAGCTGTGCGTGAATACCAACTCTTGATGATCCCTGGCTTACACTGTCACCGCAGAACGACAGCAAACACAATACCAGCAGCGGCCTGGATGATTCTCCACACCCTCCTTAACCAATCTCTCGTGGACCGACTGAGAAAAGAGTTGTCGGTCGATTCTGAGACTTCAGAGTTCCAAATCGACTACACGGCGCTGTCATCGGCCCCGCTGCTGAATTCGGTTTACCGCGAGACTCTCCGTCTACATGTTGCCGGGACCATTGGCCGCAAGGCCGTCGGCGCCGGAGTTCGCCTTCACGGAGACTCATTGTTGCCTCTTCAATCTGGAGCGACAGGCATGTCGGCAAACTGGCTCGGGGGGTTAGATGAATCTGTCTGGAACACCGGCCGGATCACTAAAGGGGTCGCCGAGCACTCGCTCGATTCGTTCTGGGCGGAGCGGTTCTTAGAATACCCAGACGACCCTGCGAGTGGTCCACTACTGAAACCTCAGTCATTTTACACCGCGAACAGAAGTTCTGCGCAGGAGAAGCCCCTCCGAGACGACTCCAAAGCCAAGTTGTCAAACCCGGCGGCCCTTCGGGGCCATTTCTTCCCATTTGGAGGAGGCGCATGGCGGTGTCCAGGAGAGACGTTGGCTAAAAACACCATTCTGGTTTCGGTTTTTCTGCTGCTGAGGGAATTGGATGTTGAGATTTGCGATCCTGTGAGTGCGGCCAGAGCCAACTCGCGTCATCGGGCCATGCCGTTTGGAACACATGCTTTTGATAGACCAGTGCCTGTACGGTATCGAAAGAGGCGTTGCCAGTCTCATTGTTAGACAATTAACACCGAGCCGCGTTTTATTATTATCTAGCAAGACAAGGAATCAGAACCGACCACCGCAGTCTCTTGTATGTTGTTCTATTATAAATCTGACTGGTGCCTCTTGAACCTGGACTCTTGAACTGGGACAGGCTGGCGTTACAACTTCCCCTACATAAAGTGGCTGCCGACATGAGAGACAAAGCAAGATACAATGCCAGGCATAGCTCTTTATGCGTTAGTCGTATTGGCAAAAAGCAATGCCCCTTCCAGGTAAAGCTTGTCGAGAGCCGCCGAGGCCGTGACATTGTCCACTTTCAGGTTCAACCAGAACTGGTTGGTGACGTTTGTGTCAAAGACCCACTCGTTTGAGCCATTCGCAAAGACAAAGTTGCGGCCGTACTCGTTGCCGTACTCGAAAAGGTCCCCGACGCCCTGCATTGCATACAAAACCGTGAGAGGGTCCCACGACTGCCGGGGTCGGTAGAAGTTGTAGTAGATATAGGCCTGGCGGACCGGATCCGACAGCGGGCCCTCGGCAAGGAGTCTGCCGCCGGATAGGACATCGCCGCCAACCTCGGTGCCGCAGAAGACGACGCGGCCCTGCCAGTTGTTGACGACGTGCGCCGTGCGCAGCGGGTCGTCCCCGAAGAAGTTGAACTCCCTGCCCGAGGGGTACCCGCCGCCCATGACGACCAGCTCCGCGACCTTGCTCGCGACGAGCGCGGGGCCGGCGAGGTCCGAGTGCGCGTCGGCCGTGGAGTTGAGCAGGCCCGAGAGGTTCTCGAAGAAGCCGATCGAGACGATGGTGACGGGCCCGTCCGCCTCGGCGAGGAGCTTGCGGTACAGCGAGACGGCGTCCCATGCCTCCTCCGCTGCCCCGAACGGGAGGGAGCCCCCGGAGAAGTGATACGATATCTTGCTCGCGTACTCTCCCAGGTCGTACGCGAACGTGTCGAGGAAGCCCTCGTCAGTCAACGGCCGGCGCGTCCCTATGGGGACCGTGGGCAGGCCGTAGTGCGCTAGGATAGCCGAAGTTGCGGTCACGGAGTAGGTCGAAGGATAGTTGACGTTGACACCGAGCAAGTTCACGTCGGGGGACGTCGCGGCGAGAAGCAGCGCGGCGGTGTCACTAAAAGTCCATCCGAGGTCAGGAATGTAATAACTATTTGGGGGGAGGTTGAAAGGTTCAGACTGACTCGCAATCACTGAAGATGTCGGTGTCGATGATGATATTCTTGGGGGTTGCTGCAACGCATCGCGCCACGAGAGCCCCGAGGACGACTCGGGTGATTCTTGCGGACATCATTATGATCAACAACCTCAAGCTGGCTGTTCGAAATGGATGTTGAAGACGTAGGGAGTGAACGTCAAAGACACCGGAACCGGTCTTGCGGTCTTTATCAAAGGCAAAAAAGGACTTATCGGCTCCTATCTCTTCCCCAGGACTGGCTTTCAACGGTGAACCCAGGCGTATCTGAGCATAAACTCGACTGCCGGGCTCCACCCGTCTCCTAACATCGGAGTTGAGCCCTGAACATTATGTAGTCTCAAGGATCCCCCTGCATTGATGTGCTGTGACATGATAAGCATGCCCCTTCAGAATGCAAGCAGCGGTTCATCCAATACATCTCTCAATTTTGATTCAACTGAGCTCCATTTTGGTACCAGCTATTTTGTTTCTTAATTCATAGGCTTCGGGTTTCTTTCTTTCTTTGCCTAGTTTCCGCTTCGTTCCCCGGCTGCAGTATACCCACCAATTTCAATTTCTTGGGCTTTCAAAGGCAGTTGGGTAGGAAAATTGAGCAGGTTCCAAATCAGTCTGATAACATTGGTTCGTAAACATGAACCGCGTCGTTTCTAGATATTCAGAGAAGTACCCAATGCTCCGACATGCTTCAAAATGCCAAATTTTGTGAACTAGGTATGTAATTTTCTATCATCCAAAGGCAATGTGACTGGACCTGTGTTGATGCCCATGCATGGTTCATGAAGAACACAGGTCGACCAGCCGTAAACCCTTTCCCAGGAGCTCAGTAAGAGTCGTACGACGGGAAGACGTGGGTCGAAATCTGATTGCCTTTGGTGTCGTATCTCTTCGGGATGACGTTGAGCAAGCCACGGGAATCTCTGGGTTCGTAGTCCAGGCCCATGGTCGCCAGCGTGAGAACTCCAACCCCATACGTCTCCTTGAACCACTGAGCCGTCATGTCCATGCCCGCGACGGCCCCTGCTGCCGTCCAGATATTTCCATCGACAACCCACTTGGTCTCGCCAGTCCATCGAACCTTCGGAAAGCGCTTCTTGATCCATCCCAGCTCCGCATGATTGACAGTAGCCTCACGGCCGTCGAGAACCCCGGCCGTGGCCGCCACGAAAGCCCCGGTACAGTTGGTGAAGAGAGTCTTGCCGGCGTCGACATGCTGACGGATGTATTCAGCGTACTTGGGGTGCAGCTCGAAAGTTGCCGGGTTGGGCCCGCCGAGGAGGAGGATGTCAATTTCCGGGGCGTTGTCGACTGTTGCCGTTGGCACGATGGAGACGCCAGCGGTCAACTCCACGGGGTCCAGACTGACTCCGATGTGATGGAATTCAATCTCTGGTGCCGAGGCGACGACCTCGTCGCTCACGGGGTGGTACTCCCTGAGAGCTTTGGCGAAGAGTTTACTGCCAGAACTGAGAACATCCAACGGGCCTACAACGTCGATGGTTTGGTATCCATAGGCCAGCGAACCGATTCGAATGGTAGACATGGTTGATATGAAGTGTTGATAGATTTGAGGGTCTGGAAATGGAAACGACAGTAATGCTGGTTGTGATGGGATCCGGTCGGAAGATAAACATCGTCCTGAAGAGGAGAGTTATACTTATAACAAAAGTCAATCTCCACAAGCTCATAGAGTCGTTCAAGTCATTATAGCGATAATGGGTTAGCTCGGAAAGTGTCGCCGCCATCCGCCACAAGTTCCGAAGCCGCCCGGAGGTTGGAAGATCCGCGATGGGCTCCAGCTACTAGCAGCCGTTTGTGCGCGACATTCCCGGCACCACGGCCTACAAGGAAATGGTCTTCGCACGGAAAACGGGGACATTTGACGAACGTGCATAAAAACTTGGCGAGATGAGCCACAATTAAGCTCCGACGCAGCCCGGCAATGAGTCTATTTTACAATCCGTCCAAAGGTCCGACTCTCTCTACCGGGCCTCCAGCACAATTGAGAGCCTCGTTGTTCCATGGGACGACCTGTTGATGTAAACGTTTCCGGCCTTGAGTTTGACTACAGAAATGACGCTCGACTTTGACCTAGAGATGTCATCAACGCAGCTTGGCTCCGAGAACCGTGGCACGAATTCTCTCCCCGAGGTCCTGATCAACTCTGGCGAACATTCCTGGCAGAACCCATGGTTAGTATACATTTTTCTTTCTTTCTTTTTTTCCAACCAGTCCGTCGGGACACTCACCGAAAGCTTTCTCGTGCACCGCTGGAGCTGCACCACCCATGTGTTGGGCAACGTTGTGCACCAGCGCCTCCTGTTCTCCCGGCTGCTTGCCAAGGACTTCCCAAAAGGCTCGAGCCTGCGCGAAGTCGTCGTCGACAACTTCCGAGGTGAAACCGCATACATGTCCCACCCAGTCCTCGTGGCCGCCAATTGCATAGCCGCTCGCACCATGGCTGCCGACGTACTTGACCGGCTTCAAGTCAGACCGCACGTAGTTCGGGTCGGCTCCGTAGTTGTCGCCAAAGGTCATGAAGCCGTCTCGCTGATACGGGCAGTAGACGGGGGATACCGCCCGGTTGCAGGGGAGCTGCTGATAGTTGACTCCGAGTCGGTAGCGGGCGGCGTCGTTGTAAGCGAACATGCGGGCCTGGAGCATGGGGTCTGCAGAGGGCGCGAATCCACGGACCATGTTGGACGGGGAGAAAGCAGCCTGCTCAATGTCGGCAAAGTAGTTCGAAGGCTTCAAAGAATTATTAGCTGATTGATCTCTGAGCATTCCATGTTTTGGACTGATAGTCAAGGCTCACGTTCTTGTTGAGTGTGAGCTTGCCCACAGGGATGAGAGGGTAGTCGGAGTGCGGCCAGACTTTGGTCATGTCAAAGATGTTCCAACGATATTTCTCTGCATCCTGGGGCTCCATGATCTGAAAGAACACTGTCCACGAAGGGAAGTCGCCCGCTTCGATAGCCCCGTATAGGTCAGCGGTATGGTAGTCTGGGTTCTCGCCGGCAAGCCTGGCTGCCTCGTCTTGCGACAAGTTTTGGACGCCCTGATTTGTCTTGATGTGAATCTTCACATAGTGAAATGTGCCGTCCTGGTAGCAGTCAATGATTGCCCAAAAGATATAGGGTTGACAGAAAGACCAAATGCACGAATACTTACGTCTTTGGTAAGCTTATACGTGTGTCCGCTGTAAGAGTTCAGGTGTCTGATACTCTTGGGGGTGCCTCGGCCACTAAAGAGATGCATGAGGGCATGAATACCCTCCTGGTTGTTGTTATGGAAACTGGAATGGTTAGCCTGGAAACTAACGTCGTGCACCCACTTTTGGGCCACCCCCACATATAGGCCACCCAAAAATGCCTCATCACTAACCTCCTCCTCTAACTTCAAACTATTACAACATTTTTATACTTTATCTAAATAGCCTTATCTTTTTAAGGCACCTTTTCCTAGGCATTATAAGCTATTATACTAAAGATAAAATTAATTAAGCACTTAAGGCTATTTTAAATAGTTAGAGTATAAGGAAGGCTGCCTAGCAGTATAGTATCTTAAGGACTACCCTTTAGCATTAACTTTAAGGCACCTAGATAAAGGTATTAGTATTTTCTAACCTCTAGAGGCTTATAGTAAGCTAGAAAGCTAAGTTAGCTAAATAGGTATAAATCTAGTATACCCTTAGGCTTCTACTAACCTATTAATAAGTAAAGCTATTTATAGAAAGGATCCTTTATGCTATAGGGAATATACAGCTTATAGGAAGAAGCTAGATTTAGGCTTTTATAAAGAGAAATCTATTAGTTAAAGTTTAAAGAAGTTACCTTATTAATTTTAGATATATTAATAAAGCATCTACTAAGGTTATTAAGGACTAGTTTAAGCATCTTGCTATACTAGAGATTATTAGTATTAAACTAGCTAATAGATATAATATAGATAAGACTAGTATTCTTAAGGGCTAGGGATCTAATAGGCTAGTGCTAGGTATATTTAAAATAAAGTCTGTTTATAAGAAATAGCTTAGATTAAGGGTAACGTGTTTGATAAGCGAGCTGGACAGACAAGCGAGCTGGACACAAAACCACAAACCTGCCACCTACATCATTCCGACGCGTCTTCCGACTGCCACAACAATGTCTGTGCAAAACAAAGAGGCTCAATTAAATCTTGCCATTCAGGCTATCCAAAAAGGCCAGGCAAAGAGCATTTGAGAGGCAGCTCGGATCTACTTAGTCCCACATTCAACTTTAGCGACGCGACTTAAGGGTATACCATCCCGACGCGACACCATGCCTAACTCACAGAATTTGACGGAGCTGGAAGAGAACAAGCTAGTTGAGTATATTCTTGACCTAGATGCCCGATCGTTTCCTCCCCGGATCAGTGGTGTTGAAGAAATGGCCAATCGACTGCTTGCCGACCGCAACGCGCCACCAGTCGGCAAGCGCTGGGCCTCGAACTTCGTCAAACGACAACCACAGCTCCGAACGCGTTTTTTTCGCAGATACGACTATAAGAGAGCTAAATGCGAAGATCCTGAGGCAATTAACGCGTGGTTTCGCGTTGTGGCAAACACAATCGCGAAATACGGCATTGAGGGGTCAGATATCTACAACTTCGATGAGACTGGCTTTATGATGGGCCAGATTGCTTACGGAATGGTCGTTACGAGCTCCGAAAGACGTTCAAACACAAAGATGGTGCAGCCTGGCAATCGAGAATGGGTTACAGTCATTCAGGCCATTAGTTCATCTGGCTACAGCGTCCCGCCGTACATCATTGTTGCAGGCAAAAATCTCCTCTCCACCTGGTACACTGAATCTGGCCTCCCACACGACTGGGTTATCGCAACGTCTGAAAATGGATGGACAACAAATGAAAGAGGTCTAGATTGGGTCCAGCACTTTGATCGGCATTCAAAGTCGCGTGCGAAGGGTAAATATCGCCTCCTTGTCGTCGATGGACACGAAAGTCACCACTCCACAGACTTCGAGCTATTTTGCCAGGAAAACAACATCATCACCCTCTGTATGCCGCCTCATTCTTCTCATCTACTTCAGCCCTTAGACGTAGGGTGTTTTGGGCCTCTGAAGTTGGCGTACGGTCGAGAAATTGAGGATAAGATACGACGGGGTAACACCCATATTACAAAGGACGATTTCTTTCCAGCATTTCACAACGCCTTCAAGCGAGCTCTCACAGAAAAAAACATCCAAGGGGGTTTTAGAGGGGCAGGACTTGTCCCTCTAAGTGCAGAAAGTGTGCTATCTAAGCTAGACGTCAAATTACATACTCCTTCACCTCCAGGTTCCCTCCCAACAACACCACCAGCTTGGACTTCCCAGACACCACACACCACTGCAGAGTTAAGTTCTCAAAGAACTCTACTTAAGGATCGGTTCCTTAATCATCCAGATAGCTCTCCGACACATGGATGTACAGCTACTGAGCATATTCTAAAAGGAGCACTAGAATTTGCGCATGAGAATGCAATGTTGAGAGCTAGGGTTAAGAGCCTTGAAGAGGAGAATGGTCTACTTAACCGACGTAAAAGAACCAAAAAAACACGTCTTAGACAAGGAGGAAGTCTTACTGTATCTGAGGCACAGGATATCCAGTCCCAGAGAGAGGCGACAGCCCAGGTACAAGAGGAAACGCGTCGGAGTAGTGGTCGCAGACTGAGGACAGAAACAGGTCAACGGCGGTGTGGCATCTGCGGAAACACTGGACACAATGCACGAACGTGTCAGTTTGATGAAGAAATGTCTGAGGAAGAGGATTCTGAGTAGTTTGAATTGATTTAACCTTTTTGTTGTTCCGTTATGGTCGCATTCGCGATATGGTGGTGGTTTTGTGTCCAGCTCGCTTGTCTGTCCAGCTCGCTTATCAAACACGTTAACGTGGCTGATAAGCGAGTCGATCAGACAAGCGAGTCGATCACCCAACCGCGATCATACCATCTTCCCGCTTTCAACACACGTCCATCGACCATAAAGAATGTCGTCATCAAACAAAGAAGCGCAATTGATCCTAGCGGTTCAAGCGATTAAAAACACTCCAAATCTTAGTATTCGAGCTGCAGCACGGATCTATTCAGTACCCTTCACAACATTACGCGACCGACTTAATGGAAAACCTTCGCGACGCGACATCATGCCGAAATCACGGAATTTGACGCTGCTTGAAGAAGAGAAGCTAGTTAAGTACATTCTTGACCTAGATGCCCGATCGTTTCCTCCCCGGATCAGTGGTGTTGAAGAAATGGCCAATCACCTGCTTGCCGACCGTGGCGCGCGACCGGTTGGGAAGCGCTGGGCGTCGAACTTCATCAAACGACAACCACAGCTTCGGACGCGTTTTTTTCGCAAGTATGACTATAAGAGAGCCCAATGCGAAGATCCAGAGGTTATTCGCGGTTGGTTCGACCTTGTGAAGAACACAATCGCGAAATACGGCATCGACGCGTCTGATATCTACAACTTTGACGAGACTGGCTTTATGATGGGCCAGATTGCATCCGGAATGGTTGTAACGAGTGCCGAAAGGCGTTCAAACACGAAAATGGTGCAGCCTGGTAATCGGGAATGGGTTACAGTTATCCAAGCCATAAGTTCGTCAGGCTACAGCGTCCCGCCATACATCATCGTTGCAGGCCATTATCACCTCTCAACCTGGTACACTGAAACAGATCTCCCACACGACTGGGTTATCGCAACATCTGAAAACGGATGGACAACAAACGAGATAGGCCTAAATTGGGTCAAACACTTCGATCGTCATTCAAAGCCACGTGCAAGAGGTCCTCATCGCCTCCTTATCGTTGATGGGCATGAAAGCCACCACTCTGCAGGTTTCGAGCTATATTGTCAGGAAAACAACATCGTCCCACTCTGTATGCCAGCTCATTCATCTCATCTACTTCAGCCCTTAGATGTAGGATGCTTTGGGCCTCTCAAAACGGCGTACGGTCGACAAATTGAGGAAAAGATGCGGCGAGGTGTAACCCATATTACGAAGGAAGACTTCTTTCCAGCGTTTCGTGAGGCCTTTACACAAGCACTTACGGGAAAGAATATCCAGGGAGGTTTCAGAGGCTCCGGGCTTGTCCCTCTGAGTGCAGAAAGTGTATTATCAAAGCTGGACGTCAAGTTACACACTCCAACGCCTCCAGGATCACTTCCAACAACACCGCTCCCTTGGGTTTCCAGGACACCAAACAACCCAACAGAAGCAACTTCTCAGTCAACACTGATCAAGGATCGAATTGCCCGTCATCAAAATAGCTCCCCAACACCTATCAATAACGACGTTGACTATATTCTTAAAGGAACACTAGGAATAATGCATGAGAATGCATTCCTGAGGGCGGAGAACAAAACTCTTCGAGAGGAAAACAGCACACTAAGCCGACGTCGGAGAGCTAAGAAAACGCGTCTCCAGCAAGGAGGAAGTCTTACTGTAGCTGATGCAGAGGATATACAGTCGCAGAGGGACGCAACAGCACAGGTTTATGAGGAAACGCGTCGGAGGAGTGGTCGTAAGCCAAGGACTGAATCGGGTCAACGACGGTGTGGCGTGTGCGGAAACACAGGACACAATGCGCGAACGTGTCAGTTTGATGTAGAAACGACTGAGGAAGAGAATTCTTAGTAGCGTTAATTGATTTAGTGGTGTTGATATTGATGTCTTCTTAGGTTTGTAATGTAGTCGTAGTTGGGTGATCGACTCGCTTGTCTGATCGACTCGCTTATCAGCCACGTTATAGGTATCTATTATTAAATGCATCTCTACCCTAGGCTATAGACTACATCCCCTTATTATATATAAGGGTATAATAGTCTAGCAGCAGTAGTTTCCTTTAAATCTTAGCCTTTATAAAGGCTAGCAGTTTATAGCAATAGAGAATAGATAGATAATAGATGCTACTATAGTTAAATAGCTGCAAAAGGTCTTTATCCTTTAGACTATCCCTTAAAGTAAAAAGGAGGTTAGACTGCTAATCTTAAATAAGCATAAAAGCTATATAATAATAAACTTTATATAACGTGGTTGATAAGCGAGCGGATCAGACAAGCGACCGGATCACCCGACCGCGACCACATCACAAATCCAGGCACAAGTTAACACCAACTATAAAAATTCAATTAAAACTACTCGGAATCCTCTTCCTCAGACATTTCGTCGTTAAACTGACAAGTTCGTGCATTATGTCCTGCGTTGCCGCAGACGCCACATCGGCGTTGACCTGTTTCGGTCCTCGGTTTGCGACCACTACTCCGACGCGTTTCCTCTTGAACCTGTGCTGTTGCCTCCCTCTGCGATTCAATATCCTCTGCCTCAGCTACAGTAAGGCTTCCTCCTTGCCTAAGACGTGTTTTCTTGGCTCTCCGACGTCGGCTAAGTAGGTTGTTCTCCTCGCGAAGGATCTTGTTCTCAGACCTTAATAGGGCAATCTGATGCATAATCCCTTGCGTTCCCTTATGGAACTGGTCAACAGCATTGTTAATATGTGTTGGGGAGCTATTTTGATGATTAGAGACCTTGGTTTTGATAAGAGTTGACTGAGAAGTTGCCTCGATTGGGTTGTTTGGTGTCCTGGAAACCCAAGGTAGTGGTGATGTAGGCTGTGATCCTGGGGGCGTTGGAGTGTGTAACTTGACGTCTAGCTTTGATAACACACTTTCCGCACTCAGAGGGACAAGCCCAGACCCTCTGAATCCTCCCTGGATGTTTCTTTCTGTAAGAGATTGCGTAAAGGCCTTGTGAAATGCTGGGAAGAAGTCCTCCTTTGTGATATGGGTATTACCCCGTCGCATCTTATCCTCGATTTCTCGACCGTATGCCTTCTTGAGAGGCCCGAAACACCCGACATCTAAGGGCTGAAGTAGATGCGACGAATGAGGTGGCATACAAAGGGTAATGATCTTGTTTTCTTTACAATATAGCTCGAAATCTGTAGAGTGGTGGCTTTCGTGCCCGTCGACAGCAAGGAGGCGATGTTGGCCTCTTAAACGCGGTTTTGTATGACGATCAAAGTGCTGGACCCAATCTAGGCCTCTTTCGTTTGTTGTCCATCCGTTTTCAGAAGTTGCGATGACCCAGTCGTGCGGCAGACCTGATTCCGTGTACCAGGTAGAGAGGTGATATTGGCCTGCAACGATGATGTATGGCGGGACGCTGTAGCCTTGCGAATTGATGGCCTGAATGACTGTAACCCATTCCCGATTGCCAGGCTGCACCATTTTCGTGTTTGAACGCCTTTCGGCACTCGTTACAACCATTCCGGATGCAATCTGGCCCATCATAAAGCCAGTCTCGTCAAAGTTGTAGATATCAGACGCGTCGATGCCGTATTTCGCGATTGTGTTCTTCACAAGGTCGAACCAACCGCGAATAACCTCTGGATCTTCGCATTGGGCTCTCTTATAGTCATACTTACGAAAAAAACGCGTCCGAAGCTGTGGTTGTCGCTTCACAAAGTTCGAGGCCCAACGCTTCCCAACCGGAGACGCGTCGCGGTCGGCAAGCAGTCGATTGGCCATTTCTTCAACACCACTGATCCGGGGAGGAAACGATCGGGAATCCAGGTCGAGAATATACTCAACTAACGTTCTTTCTTCAAGTAACGTTAAATTTCGAGAGTTCGGTGTGGTGTCGCGTCTTGAGGCTCTTCCATTCACGCGGGCGCGTAGCGTTGTAAAAGGTACTGCGTAGATCTTAGCTGCAGCCCGGATGCTCACATTTTGGGTGTTTTTGATAGCCTGGACTGCTAGGACTAATTGAGCTTCTTTGTTGAACGACTGCATAGTGTTTTGGGGGAAAATGTGTGTTGAAAGTAGGAAGATGGCATGGTCGCGGTCGCGTGATCCGCTCGCTTGTCTGATCCGCTCGCTTATCAACCACGTTAGCTTTACTATATAAATAATATTTATTTATTATTTTTACTACTATATACCTTTTATATCCTCTAGCTACTTAATTAGTTAGTCTTTAGCTTATTAAAGGCAGCCTATAAAAAGAAGCTTAAATACCTTAGTTATTAAAATAACTCTACTATTATAGGTAAAAAGAACTTTTTAGGCTGTTATTATAAGGCTACTTTAGTAAGGATAATAATTTAGAATATTAAAAGTAGGTAGAAATAGACTAAACTATAGCCTGTTTCTATAGTAAAGCCCCTTATAAGTTATCTACTACTCCTATTAATACTAATACTATTAGCATTATCTTATTAAGCTTGTAAAAGGCAGTCTAAAGGTAAGAAGTGTAACGGTCCAAGGCGTGTATATTTGCAACAGGCTATGGCGACTACTACGAGTATCCTCAGATGAGGAATAGAAAGGAAAACTATGAATCTCCACCCTACTGCTGGCCTGATCAGGGCCATGCCGCACTGGCCATCGGACTATCGGCATCGTGGATTCCGTGGTGGGCCTGATCAGGGTTGGCTTGTGGGTATCACAGATGTGATCCTGGCCGCGATGTTCGGCAAGGCCTCATATGGGCCCAGCCCGTTACAATACCCCCCTCCCTCCCCTCTCTAGCGGGGGTTATGTTTCTGCTCATACTCGGCGAATGCCACTGTATCTTCCAATTGACTTAGAGGCTCCCACGTTGGCTTCGCCCAACCCGTCCATTTTACAAGCACCTTCCATCCTCTACCGTATCTCTTCTTGTCTAATATCTCTTGGACCTCGTACTCCTGATCAGGCCCCGGGATAAGTGCAGCAGGCTGTGCGTCGTCCTGTTGTTGAGATGGGAAGGGATCGTTCCCAGCATGCCTCAGTAGGGATACATGGAAGACGTTGTGTATCCCTGGCGGTGTGTCTAACCGGCACGCGTGCGTGCCCACCAGCTCCTGGATCGTGTATTTGGCGTTGATCCAATCTAACTTCTTCGAGGGTCTGTCTGATCTGACGTTTGCTAATCGAAGCCAGACTTTATCACCCGGCTTGAACTGATCAGACGGCTGTCGTTTGGCGTTGGCGTACTGTTCTTGTCTCTCCTGGGCTGCAGCTATAGCTGCCTGTGCCCATTCGGTTGCGTCTCTGAGCTTCTGGACTAATCCCTCAGCCCTTGCAATTGGGGTGTCTTCTTCCGTTCTCAGCGTTTCTTTTACTCTGATCAGGTCTATGTCGTATCCGTGGGTGAAGAAGAACGGGCTAATCCCCGTTGAGGTGGCCGGTCGGTTGTTAATAGCCATCATTGCAACTGGGGTCAACTCGTCCCAATCGTCTTGAGCGTAAGCGCAGAACGCTCGGAGGTAGGTCTCTACTACCTGGTTTGCTCTCTCTGTAGCACCATCCGTCTCGGGGTGGTAGGCTGTAGAAAGCCTCTGCTTGATTCCCGTCAGTTGGCATAGGCGCCTCCATGTCCGGCTGACGAACTGCGTGCCACGATCCGAAACTATGGCTCTGGGGATGCCGTGATGTCTGATCAGGGCTGTCACTAATACGGAAGCTGTAGATTCCGACGATATGTCTTTCATCGGCTCCAGAATCACAGTCTTCGATAGCCTATCAGTAATGACCAAGAGGTTCGTCATGTCCCTTGACTTGGTTCGGGGAAGGTCGGTAACGAAGTCGATCGAGATTTCGGCCCATATTCGTTCAGGTATCGGTAAGGGTTTAAGCAGTCCTCGTCGCTTCTCTCTCCAAACGTTACTCCGACCACAGATATCGCAGTTCCGAACGAAACGGCGTATATCCTGGGACAACCCTGGCCAATAAAAGGTACGGCTGATCAGGGCCTTCAGCGTGTCTCTTCCTGGGTGTCCTGATAATACCGAGTCGTGCATGCTCTGTATTAACCGTGTCCTCAGGGGTTCGTAATGCGGGACCCATATCCTGTCCCGCCAGCGCAGGCGCTGGTCCTCGTCTATAGTGCATTCCGCTAGCATGATAGGTATTCCCCACGCTGGGGGTAGCTGCCTGGCACCTTGTCTTACAGCGTCTCTGATCAAGTAATAACGGGCGTTCTTCTTTAACCCGTCGTCCCATAGGCTTCGTAGGGGGTCTTCCTCAAACGGATTGCCAGGCGGTTCAGCCTGGTCCGGGCTTTCGTCGTTAACCCCATCTGCGTCTCCTCCTGTAACGAAACCCGCTCTAACGCTAGTCTTCCTTACCTGATCAGGGCTCGCCTGGTGCAGTAAGTCCTTAAAAACTATGGTCTTGTTCACGCGAAGGGCTTTCTGGTTTCCTTGTAGCAGGCATATCTCGCGTCCCTTCAGTCTGTCGTCTTCAACCCCATGGGGCATGTCTTGTTCTCTTCTCGACAGGGTGTCGGGCACTGTAGCTAACTTCCCAGGCCTGTACTGTATTGTGAAGTTGTACCGCGATAGTGTCTCTGCCCATCGGATCTGTCGTTCATTCAATTGTCGTTTCGTATTGAAATACTTCAGGTTAAGGTGATCCGTCACTATAGTGAACTCCTTAACGCTTCTCAGTTCAGCGTCCCAATGCTCTAGGCAACGCACGATAGCAAGTAATTCCTTGTCGTGTATTGGGTAGTTGCATTCCGCAGGAAGGTTCTTCTTCGAGAAGAACGCTACAGGTCGGAGTAGGCCTTCGTCGTCGAACTGGGATAGGGAGCCTCCCACTACGTAACCAGAAGAATCGGTTTCGAGTACTGTTCTTCTGTCCGGGTCCCAGTGTGCCAATACTGGTGCGCTGATCAGGCGTACCTTCAGGTCTTCGAAGGCGTCCTGGCATTCCTTACTCCATACGAACGGAGTGTCCTTCTTCGTTAAGGCTGTAAGCGGGCGTGCTATCGTAGAGAATTGGGGAATGAACTGTCGGTAATAGTTCGCAAACCCTACAAAGGACCTCACTCCTCTCACTGAACGGGGGACCTCCCACAGCTGGATAGCCTTGACTTTCTCGGGGTCAACTTTAATGCCTCTTCCCACTTCCACAATGAACCCGAGGTACTTCACACTCTTCGCCTCGAAGTCGCATTTGTCGATATCGATCTGTAGTCCTGCTTCTTGTAGCCTGATCAGGACCTTCTTGACTTTGTTTCGATGGTCCGCGAGTGATCCGTTCGAATAGATCAATATGTCGTCAATATAGGCGGAACAGAACTCGTCGAGGAACTCCCTCAGGGTGTGGTTGATGTACCGTTGGAAGGTAGCGGGCGCACCTGTTAGCCCGAAGGGCGTGACCATCCATTCGTACAATCCGTATCTTGTTCTGAATGCTGTCTTCCATTCTTCCCCTGCTTTCACCCTGATCTTATGGAACGCGGCAATAACGTCTAGCTTCGTCAGCCACTTCGCCTGGGCGACAGCCCTCAATGTCTCGCTGATCAGGGGTAATGGGTATCGATCTTTCTTCGTAATCGCGTTCAGCGCTCTGTAGTCCACGCAGAACCTCAGGCCCCCACCCGGCTTCTTTACAAACAACACGGGTGCGGATGCTGAGGAGCTGCTAGCTCTGATGAATCCCTTATCCAATAACTCCGTTAATGTCTTCCGCAGCACGATCAGTTCTTCCCTCGACATTCCATATAGTGGTCCCCACGGAACGGGGTGTTCTCTCCCGTTGTCGTCTTTCTCTAAGGGGATCTCATGGTCGATTCCTTCCCGATGGGGTGGGAGCTTCTCGGCCTGATCACGGTCGAAAACAGCTAAAAACTGGTGGTAGTGTCGTGGCAACTTGTCTTTTGGGTCCGACTTTTTCTTGGGTGCTAGGGCCTTTTCGATGTCTGCGATACTCGCTGCGAATACCCGCGAGCTGTACTCGTTGGTGGTTCTTCTTCGTCTCTCGCGCCTGATCAGGGCTGCGAACACTGATCCCAATTGTCTCTCTAGGGGGTAAGTGGTGTTCTCTTGTCCGGGCGTTCGACCGCGCACTATATGGTTCGCAACTCCGATGTGTAGCGAGTTGACCGCTGGTCGGATTACTACATCGTCGTCTATCATCCACGACTGGCCTAGTATTACGTCTTCTTCCTGATCAGGAATGATATAGAAGAATAATCTGCGTCGCTTATACCCATCTATGTCGATACTAGCATAGGTAATGCTATTGATAGCGCCAGGTATTGTAATGTTAACTTGTTCGAGTGCTCGTGGGGGTATCGGGATACGCGGCAATTGGAGTTTCTTAGCGAGTGCTTCGCTAACAGTACCGTAGGTGCAGCATGCGTTGTCAACTAAGGCGTAGGTGTAATGGGTGTTGTTGATTCCTACGTTGACGTAAAAGGGTTCGCTATCCATGCTTTTCTTTACAGTCTGCCACTCCTTCTTTGCCTCGATCTCCTGGCGGCGCTTTTCGCCAGGAGTTAATCTTTTCCCGAGTCTTCTGAGGTCTGATCAGACTCGGGCTCGCTCGATTCTGTCGAGCTGTCGTTGACTGCAGGCTTGGGGGCTGCTTTCTTGATCTTTGCCTTCTCCCAGCGCGGGCAGTTCTTGATGAGGTGCCCCGTCTTATCACACTTGTAGCACCTGCGCTCCTCCTTCTGGTGGTCTTCCCTCTTCTTCTTCTTCTTGTTCTTTTCGGGGACTATCGACCTATTGACTTTGGTAGGTTCCCACTCCATTTTGTCTCCTTTGGGGGTGACTGGCGATTTGGGCCTGGTCTGATCAGGTGTGGTAGGACGCCGTCGAGTCTCCTCTCGTCGTTTTTGGTGGTTACGACTGTCCAATCTTGACCCGATTTCCAGAAGAAGTCGGGTATAGTCAGCGTAGGCTCCTGGGATGCTAACTACGCTGATCAGGGCGTCACGGAGTGTGTCGTTCAATGCACCGTCCAGGTAGTTAATCCTCACTTCGTCGTTCCAAGACGCGCCTCCGCTCTCTGCCAGTTCCTTCTCGAATTTCGGTAGGAAAGCTGCAAAGCTTTCATGGCCTTTCTGTCTGATCACCCGTAGTCTTGCTAGTGCTTGGGCCTTAGCGTTAGGGTCTCCATAGCAGCCCTCCAAGTAGCCTAAGAACTGATCAGGGTTGTATCGGTGGTCTGCTCCTCCTTGAGCATAGTATGCGCTCGCCATAGACTGCGCGGTTTTCTCTAGTCGAGAATAGATGTACGCAAATATGGCTCGGTCGGATTCGAATGCTTCGCCGTCTATCTCTACTTTGCTTTTCATCTCGAGGTGCCATTGCTGGAACTTCTGACGGTTTCCGCTAAACTTCGGGGGGTCGGGTATCTGGGGTTTCTTGCGCCTCGTAGTGGTATCTCGGGTCTGATCAGGGGGACCCGGGGTTGTAGTCGGCGTTGGGATTTCGTTCGGGGTCGTCGTTGAGTGCCTCAGTTCTGCGAGGGCTTGCTGTAGCATTCGATTCTGCTCTCGTTGGGCCTCTCGTTCGGCCGCTTGGGTGTTCCGCATCTCTTGTAGTTGACTCGCTAGCTGTCCGACCAGCTGCAACATCTGCTGCGGGGTCTCAGATGGGTTGGCGTTGCCGTTGCCTTCCATCTTGATAGCGCCTTCAACACACTGTGTCTTTTCAGGGCTCTTCCAGTCTCTCTCTCTGCCTAACAACCACGAGGTGGCTTTCTTCCGGCTAGACGGGGTATACCTGACCAGCTCTGTCTGATCAGGTCTGCGAGTCTGTTGACGTCTGTTACGATCGACGTCCCTTGACCCAAGGGGTTTTGTAGCTGTCTTCCGCTGGTGACTCTACCAGCTACTACAAGGCTCTTTTGCAACCCAACCAAGGGTTCCTTCTCTATATAACCGCTAGACGGTCACGTTCCGTCTGAGCGGTTAGTCTCTGGTTTTGATCTGAGGATAATGTAACGGTCCAAGGCGTGTATATTTGCAACAGGCTATGGCGACTACTACGAGTATCCTCAGATGAGGAATAGAAAGGAAAACTATGAATCTCCACCCTACTGCTGGCCTGATCAGGGCCATGCCGCACTGGCCATCGGACTATCGGCATCGTGGATTCCGTGGTGGGCCTGATCAGGGTTGGCTTGTGGGTATCACAGATGTGATCCTGGCCGCGATGTTCGGCAAGGCCTCATATGGGCCCAGCCCGTTACAAGAAGGAAGGTAAGGAAGGTAGAGAAGCTAAAGGATAGGCTTCTATATTATCTGCAGTATTATAGTTAACGCTAAAGAAGATAAAGAATCTAGCTAGCTAGTTAAAGCTATTTATAGAGCTAGATAATAATACTAGTATTTAATGCCTCCTTTTTATAAAGGTAAAAAAAGGCTTTAGTAAGCAGTCCTATAAGCTAGCAACTGTCTAGCAGCAACTAAAGCTTCTGCAGGCCTAAGTTACTAATAATGCAGTAAGGAAAAGGAAGACAGTCTAGCTAGATTCTAACACTAAGTTTGCTACTATCTTAGACATGCAGAAGGCGTAGGTTAAGGCTAGTAAAAGGGAGGATAATGTAGGTAAAACTAGCAGGTCTAAATACCTTAGTAAAGCTAAAAGCTATATTATAGTAGCATCTAGGCCTAGTTAATAGTTAATTAAACATAGTGGTGTTAATAGGAATACCCTTATTTTTAGGTGGCCTAAATGTGGGGGTGGCCTAAAAGTGGGTGCACGACGTTAACAACGCCATCAGGTTCACCTACTCCTAAAACTAGTTTACGGTCAGCAGTTGCGCTTAACGCTCGCCTGAGGGATAAACATACCATAGTTGCATCTGTGACGTTTGTGCGAGGGTTTCTCTTATGCGAACGGTTGAGAGACGGGAACTTGATCGGGTCACGGACGAAGAACACAGGCTGCCTAATCAGCTTCACCTCCAAGAGTCTGAAAAAGGCCGGCAACTTACAATATCGTTGAAGACCCAGTCCTGGTTGCCCTCTTCCGTGAATATCTTCATGCCCCAGCCCCGAACGTCACGCACAGTGTCGGCACTTCCTCGCTCGGGCCCAACGGTTGACACCCGGAGAAGAACCTTTGACTTCGTCCCAATGCCACTGAGGAACTTGGCGGACGTGTACTGAGATATATCATGGGTAACCTCAAACTCGCCAAAGGCCCTGGCAGCTCGGGCGTGGACAACACGTTCCGGGATGCGCTCGCGGCTGAAGTGCGCCAGAGTCTCGATCAGCTGCGTGTCTTGCAGCAGCATCAGACCCTTGATTGAGTTGCCGCCAAAGTGCTGAGCGGTTGTCGGATCTGCGTAGGGGACGCCTGGACAAAGTTGAGCAAGCAGAAAAGAGAGCAAAATTGGTAGGGAGAAGCTTTCATACCTTCGGCGAGAGTGTAAGTGGGAGCGGCCATCGTTCCGTCTTGTTCAGCTCAACTAGGATCGTGGGAGATTGTGAATGAATGAGAATGATTAAGAGCGATTAAGTTGGTGAGCCCTTTCAATTCTTCGAAAGGATAACGTGTAGTGTGACGATGTATGTAATCTCATCTCTGCCAAAGAATTCAACAACTTATATACATTGACTGAGGAGGATATCTCGACTTGCCTGGGTGAGGTCATTTCCAAGTTTGTAAGGCTCTCAGCCTGTGGCTTGTGGATCAGTAACGGGCTCGTTCATGGGTCAGTCAGCGTGTCTTACTGCCGCACTGCCGCGCTGCCGTACTGCCGTGCTGTCGGGGCCAAAATAAAATTCGGCATTCTCAGTTTTATCAGAATAGCTACACTGATTGACATGAGCCGTGAAATACCTGTTGCTTTGAGCTCCGCAAGGTTGACAGTCTCCGCAAGCCGCCAGAACGGCATGTGCTCCGAGCATGCGGCATTCGGCATGAGACGACACGGAGGAGCGTGAGCTTCGACATCGTAATCAACAAAATACTGCATCGGCGTTTGGTGTACTGAGTGCGAATTGAGTACTTCGCCGAGCTTATGGTGAAAGATGCCGAGACAGCGAACTACGCCCGAGAGCGGATCCGACCTGGTCGGAGCCGAACGCCGGACCCGTCGCGCGTCGGCCCGGGTGCGTCGTCCTAGGCGGAAAACCTCACTAATGGATATTGCCAGTATGACGATTTGCCGAGCCAGAGTCTGTGTCATCAAATCCATGTGGAATTTGTTGGGGTGGATGCGGAGTTCCGCCGGGACATGTCATCAATCGCCGTCCTATGAATTCGCGATGCAACGAAGCCACTTCCGGCGGATGGCTTTGTCTCAAGTGAAGCCCGAGATCAAGGTGCTGACGTTGGCCAATTGCGAATGGCCTATATTGATGACTGCTGGAACTCATGAGGCAGACACTGTAAATACACCCTTGTCTAATCGGCACTTCGGAAAGGTGTGTCATCGGCATCATCAGCAACATGAAGATCGACGGCATTGCCGAAGCTTTCGCGGACGTTTCCAGGGACAGCTCGAGGCTTGGTTAGAGTCAAAGTACAAAAGAAACCAAAGTTCGCAACAATGAGACCTTATCCCAAGACATCAAATCCTTACCAGCAACATCAACATCTTTCACACAACGCTTCCCTGCAACCCTTAATCTAATTCCTCCAACCTCATCCATCATGACTACCATCGATAGCACCAAGGACTTCGACTTCATAGTCATTGGCGGTACGACGGCTCATCATGTAGATATTTGGATGAATCAACTTGCTAACAACATGCTAGGTGGCACGGCCGGCTGCGTCGTCGCTGGACGCTTGGCCGAGAACCCCAATGTGAACATCCTCATCATCGAGGCCGGCGTCAGCAACCCGAAAGACAACGAAGCCATCACGACGCCCGCCCGAGCTTTCGAACTTAGGGGCAGCAAATGGGACTGGGGCTACAAGACGACCATGATCGACCGCCCCGAATACACTCGCATCGAGAAGCCCAACACCCGCGGCAAGGTTCTAGGCGGCAGCAGCTGTCTCAACTACTACACTTGGATCCGCGGCAGCGCGGCCACCTTTGATGACTGGGCTCCCTTCGGTGGAGATGAGTGGACATGGGCTGGCTGCAAAGAGTATTTCGACAAGCCAGCCACTTTCCACGACGACCAGGGCCTCTTCCCCAAGCACTTGCAGCACATCGGCACTTCGGGGCCCATCCATGTGTCCCCTGCCGAGCTTGTTGCTGAGGCCGCTCCCTTCCGTGAAGCTCTCAAGAAGGCCTGGGTCAGCAAGGGTGAGAAGCTGAACGATGAGATCTACGACGGCGAGATGCATGGGCTGGCCACCGCCGTGAGCTCCATCTACAAGGGCACCCGCTCCTCCAGCTGGCTCTTCCTCGAAGGCAAGAAGAACGTGACTGTTCTGGGCCAGACAAACTCTAGGCGGCTCATCATTGAAGACGGCCAGGCCGTCGGTGTTGAGGTCATCGGACCTAATGGCGAAGACCTTACTTTCCGGGCCAAGTACGAGGTTATCGTGTCCTCGGGCGTCTACGAATCACCCAAGCTCCTGATGCTTTCCGGTATTGGCCCCAAGAAACACCTGGATTCTTTTGGAATTGAGACCATCGTCGACTCACCTCACGTTGGTCAGAACCTTCTTGACCACCCCATCATGCCTCACGTCTTCAAGCTCAAGGACGGTTATGGTCTCGACCAACACCTCCTACGTGCTGGTCCCGAGAGAGATGGAGCCGTGTCATCTTACCGCTGGAAGCACAAGGGCCCGTTGAGCAGCGGGCTTCTTGAGCTAGTTGGTCTGCCTCGTGTCGACGACCGCCTCAAGAACTATCCAGAGTATATCGAGTACCTCGAGCGGAATGGAGGAGTCGACCCCTTCGGCCCTGGCGGCCAGCCTCATTTTGAGATTGACTTTGTCGTAGGTGTATCCCCACCAGGATGATATTCCTGACTCCCGATGCTGACACAACATACCCCAGCCCATGTTCTGCGATGCGTTCCAGTGGCACATTCCCACCCCACCTCGGGGTGACTACTTCACCGTCATCGTCGACCTGCTTCGCCCCCTCTCTCAGAACGGCACCGTCACGCTGAACTCGACCGACCCCCTTGAGCAGGCGAAGATCAACATTAACTTCTTCTCCAACGATCTCGACCTCATCGCCATGCGCGAGGGCGTTCGCTTCGTTGACGACATCATAATGAACGGAGAGGGCATGAAAGACATCATCGAGAGCGACTACCCGTGGCCCATGCCCCGCAACTCGGATGAAGCCATGATCAAGATGATCCTGGAGCGCTCGCAAACCGGCTTCCGTAAGTTTTCCTGCCACCATCCTCTCGCATTCTGTCTTAAACCTCTTTTCATAACGTGATACTGATACTTGCGCAATTGTCAGACCCCTGCGGTACCACCCGTATGTCGCAGAATATCGGACAGGGCGTCGTCGACGGCAAGCTTCGTGTCCATGGCGTGGACAGGCTCCGAGTTGTCGATGCTTCCGTCGTCCCGGTCATTCCCGATTGCCGTATCCAGAACGCTGTCTACATGATTGCCGAGAAGACCTCGGACTTGATTAAGGCTACTTACCCAGAGCTGTATAATTAGGACAGACTGCCACACCCCTTTAGCTCTTAGGGGTTATCGGATTTCTGCCCGATGAGTTGACTGTATAGAACGTGCTGCATTAGACATGATAACCGAATAGACTTGACTTGATTATAAAGTATCCCCTTCAGACGCCGGAGACTTGGTTGTTGTTGTTGTTGTTGTATTTAACGCCATGGCGGCAAGGGTGGAGCCCTTGTCGCAGACCTCCCGAGGGGTATGTGGCGTGGAGAGCCGTGGGCTAGGACTATGCACTTCATACATCGCCCTTCCTTTCGTCCTCCAAATCCTGCCTGATGGCTACTATGCCTTCTATCTGTCCCTGGTTCCCGCTGGTTCCCCAGATTCATTGCTTCCCGTCTATTCCCTATGAGGGTTGAGTTGGCTGTCTAGATCCCGTGCCGAAGCCCGTTCCCTAGTAGCGTGGGCAGATCTTCCGGAAGAAGTTTGTCACGCCGAGGAAGGCCTCAAAGCCTTTTGGGTCAGTCATTAGTCCCTTGAAGTATCGTTCAAGGGATCCCATAGGTCCTATGGGGTCGAGCGGACCAGTTGGGTAGAGGGTGGGCCACTGCTGCCTCCTCGCCAAGGTCGCTGGGCAGTAGACCAGATGGTCTACGTCTTTTGCCTCTCCGCAGGAGCAGGTTAGCAAGGCTTCGGTGTGGTTAAAGCGTCGGTGATAGTGTTCAAAGTCCCCGTGACCCGACCGGGCCGCTAAGAGGTGGTGAAGGGTGCTCCGTGGTAGGGCGAGTTCGGGAGGGCAGGAGAAGTGTAGCCTCAGTCCAAGCTGGGTGTACCGTTCGGTCGCCTCTTTACCCCACCACTGTCTGTACTGGTTTCGTAATCTCTCTCTGCCAAGCCGTTTGATCCCGGAGAGCGTAGCTAGTTGGCCTAGAGGGGCCGGCAGCGCTGTGCCCTCCTTGGCTAGCCGGTCCGCCTCTTCATTGCCCTTAATCCCCTGGTGTCCTGGCGCCCAGTGGGTGTGGATGTTGTATATCCTAGCAGCAGCTTGGATCTCGAGCACCGCTGCTTGCGAGGAGTCTGGGGCCTCGCCCCGTATTCCTTGGATGACACTGGTGTTGTCGATGCAGATGTGTATGGGTTGGCCTTGGGAGGTTAAGAGGGCCCGCCGGAGTCCTATCCTCGCCCCTTCAGCCTCAGCGTCGAACACCTCTGCTAGACCGAGTCGGCCGCAGCCCTGGGCCACGCGCCTGTTGCTGCGGTAGATGACAAACCCATATCCTGTGGCTCCGTTCGTCGCTTTGGAGCCATCTGAAAAGACAACCATGTGGCTGTCTGGTACGGTCTTAAGCCAGGCCTGGAAAGCTTTAGCTGCCTCTTTCTTAGTCTGCAGGACTATCAGGTCTTGTGAGCCTGGGAGGTACTGCGGTTGGATGAGTGCTGGTCTCGGGCATTTTGGTGCAAGGTCTGCAGTCCGTTGGAGCTTCGTCTGCTGCCGCCCTCGTTGGGAGAGCCTCGGGACAAGAGGGTGTTGTAGATCAACCTTCTTTAGACGTGCTGCAAAGCGTAGGCGGACTCCTTCTAGAGCCACCTTGCTTGGTGGTAGTCCAGCATCCCTAAGGAGGCTGCGCGTCGGGGTTGTTTTCCAGGCCGGCAGGATAGCCCTTGCTGCCGTTGTGATGGCCCTTTCGAGCTTGATTGCAAGACCCTTCTGGCCTGTACTGACTTCATCTATCGGGAGAGAAACATTGCGGCCGGTATCGATGGCTCTGCCAGGGGCTGGCTTGGTCATGCCTCCATACCAGGTCTCGGCCCCGTACAGGGCGATTGGCAGGACGCAGGAGATCACAGCCTTGCGTACAGCAGCGGCCGGGAGCCCGCCTTTTGTGTTTGTCAGGTGTCTAAGATGTTGGGCCGCCTTCGTCGCCGCAGCCAGCTTTGTTTCAACATGGTGTCGGAAAGAAAGCCTCTTGTCGAACCAGACCCCTAGCCAACGGATGGGCTTCGTTGATGCTACGATTCTAAGGTGTCTCGCCTTAATCTCTGGCAGATCTCTTTGCTGATTATGTTTCCTTGTGAAGTGGATAGCCTCGGACTTCTTTGGGTCAAAAGCGACCTTGTTCTCCGTTCCCCAGTCGAGAATGCGTGTGATCTCCTGGCCGAGGGTCGCAGCATTACTCTCAAGGGAGGGGCCCATAGCCAGAAGGCCGATGTCGTCTGCGTACCCGAACCGAAGCTTCGGGTCTTCTGCTAAGATGTCTGCGATGTAAAGCAGGAAAAGAATAGGAGACAGCGGGGAGCCCTGGGGCAGCCCGCAAGCCAGCGGGAAGTCCTCTGTTGTTGCGTCCTCCAGCCTGACTCTGGCTGTTCGGTTTGAAGCAAAGTGGAATATCAGTTTGGCCAGGCTGTGAGGCCAGCCTTGTTGGCGTAGCCGGACAATCAGCCGGTTCCGAAGGACAGAGTCAAAAGCCCCTTGGACGTCCATCGTCACCAATGTAGCTGTGAGCCCTTTGTCAAGGGCCATTTCGATGTCGTGGGCGAGGCAGGTGGTTAGGTCAACCGCTGACCTGCCAAGTAGAGCCCCTATTTGTTGTGGGCTGGTCACCCCTTCTAGGATGGTAAGGTAGGACATTCTTCTGGCTATCAGCCTCTCGAGACCTTTCCCAAGACAAGATAGTAGGGCTATTGGCCGCCAAGATCCGGCTTTTGAAAAGTCTGTTTTCCCTGCCTTCTGGATCATAGCGACCTCCGCTCTGCGGAAAGGCTGGGGGAAGTAGCCCGTTTGTATGCAAGCTTGGAACAGTTGTCTGACAGGATCAGATATAAGGTCCCAGCAAGCCCGAAGCAGCCGTGTTGTGATCCCGTCGATGCCAGGGGTCGTGGTCTTTGTCAGAGTAGCCTCTCTCAGCTCTTCTCTACTGATGGCATCATGCCAGGGTATCCGTCGTCGAGAGACCGTAGGGACGTCGAACGGGTCTCCTGGCAAGTCATCCTGTGCACTGAACCTCTCTAGGAGGGCTCTTCGGAGTGCTTGGGCTTTACCCTGAGTGTCGTTGATCGTCTGACCCTCCACTACCAGAGGGGGGGCTCTTACCCCTAGGCTAGCCTTTCGCCAGCCCATAATCTTGTAGAGGTCTTGGTCCGAGGTAACTCCTTCGATCTTAGCAGCCCAGTAGGCCCGCTTAGCTTTCCTGACTGTACTCAAGAAGGCCTTCTGCTCTTCGAGGGTAGCAAGGCGTGGGGTCTGCTCTAGTTCTTGGGCTTGTCGGCAGCAGGCCTCGCGGTACGTTCGGTGGGCTTCTGCGCACTCCTCCGTCCACCAAGGGGCCCCTTTCCCATGCTTACCTCGTTTCTTTCCTACAGCCTGGACAGCCGTGGAGAGAAGGTCGGCTAGTCGTTCCGCTTGGGTGTCCAACTCGGCAGGGGTAGGTTCGTCCTGCAGAGTAGGTAAGACTGAGGCTCCTGCTCTGATCAGGTCTCTAAACCGGGGTAGGGCCGAGTCTGCGACTGATAGTGACTGTGGTTGGTCTGTCTGTTGTTGTCGGTGCTTTTGAAGCGGGATCGTTGCGATAATTGCTTGATGATCGGCCCCTGGGTGCAGGTGTGGGCTGACCACTGCGTGTGCGAGCGGAATGTTCGAGAAGGTAAGGTCAAGTACATGGCCTTGGGCATGGGTCGCAGTCCCTGTCTCGCCGATGAATGACAGGCCGTGGCCATCTGCCCAGTCTGCTATGTCGTCCCCCCTATTCCTGTTCCTCGATCCGGGCTCCCAGGAGTAGTGATGAGCGTTCAGGTCCCCTGCCACAAGGACTCTTTCTGGCGGCCTGTATCCTAGGAGGGTTGTGGTCGTGTGACTGTGGGGATCTCCTGGTTGCCTGTATACGTTAACCACAGTAATTTCGTTGTTAACTGTGATCCATAAGATGTCCCTTGTCTGTGCGGGCCTCTGCTGCTGGGCCTTCCACTTCCTCCCTTTCCGTATGTAGGTCATTACCCTAGGTCTGGTCTCCCTGTCCTTCCAGGAATCCACTGGGACGTAGGAATCAAACCCTGGGTGTGTGTTGATTTGCATTTTGTCAACATAGCCTATCCAGGGTTCCTGGACCAATATAATGTCGATCAGCTCCGCCCAGCAGAGCTCCAGGAAAGCTGTATGTGCTGGCGACTGCTTCCCTACGTTGCACTGAGCTATGCGTAGCACCTGTGGAGAGGCCTGCTTCGGCCTACGTCTCCGAGTCGAGTTCCAGGTGGGTGTAGGCATTAGCAACGTTGTAATCCGGTTTCTGGGCTACCCTCTGACTCCTGCTCAAGAGAGGTAGGGTAGCGCGGTTAGTCTGGTTAGTCTGGGGAGGACCCTCGGCATCCTCGGGCTCATCCTCACTCATGCTGCTACTATCGGTGTCCCTGTCCCCGAGGCACACAATTGAGCTCTCGGAAGGTGTCCTTTTGCGTGGCCGCTTGGAGCCGGGCGGTTGATCCTGGTCGGTGGGAGGGAGATCCCCAGGCTGTTGGGTGCTGTTCCGAGAGGCGCTTAGGCCGGCCTCATAGAGGGCGTCATAGGCCTTCTGTCCAACCTTGCGGATCCGAGCCCGCTCCTTCCGGTCTGGGAGGGCAGGGATGCCGTTCATCGTCATAGGCCTAGCTGGACAATTCTTGTGGCTAGCCTGGAACGGGCCGCAACAGTTCGCACACTTCGGTTTAGCTTTACAGGGCCCAGTCTCGTGCGAGTCTGAAGGTCTGCTGCAGTTGTTGCAGAGCGGCTGTCGGTTGCAGTAGCTGTTTGAGTGGTAGCCCTGGCAGCCGGGGTCGTGTCTGATGAGCGTCTTCCTCTTCTGAATGAGTTGGGACCTGCTGCTTTGGTTGAACAGTCTGAAGGGCTGTACCTCTGTTAGGAATGAGATCACCCAAGAGACTTCGTTCGTAATGGGGTTCGGCCCAAGGCGGGATTGCCGGGCCCGGGTGGGCTTCAGTCTTGTCTGGGCAAAGACCTCGTCTTCGATCAAGGTGGCTGGGTCCAGGGCGTCCCCGTCAACGCTCCACAGTTTGGCTGGGCAGCGCGGGACGACGTAGGTAAACCACTTTATCGGGGTCTCTATCTTGTAAGCCCCTAAGCAGCCCGCTAGTTTTTGCTTGTCCGCGAGGAGGCCTTGCTGGATCTGCTTGTTTGACGGCCTCAGTGAGTATCCGGTCGCAATGTGGTAGATATGAGGGATATCTGCCAGTTGGAGGTCGAAGGTTCGGCAAACTGTCTGGCGGAGGGCAAAGGGAGCGTTCTTTCGGGCAGCCGACAGGCCCTCCTCCGGGATGCGGGCGAAGACCCGGAGGTCCTCTTTCGGTTGAGGTTGGGGCTGGGGTGGGGCCTGGGATCTTGTCTGGGGTCTGGCCTGCGGGCGGGTCGGAGCCCGGTGGGGGTCTGGAGCTGTACCTGGTGCCGAGGCCGTGACGGCGGCCCAGCTCCGGCTCAGTGGCGGAGCATGTTCCTTGTTGATGAGCTTCTTTAGGGCTTGGATCACATAGGCCGTAGCCTCTTTCGCGATCTGCTTCCTGGGGCCCTCAAAGCTGGAGACGACATTATCAACAGACTGCGCGATGGTTAAGAAGACGTCCTTGCGGGCCTCATAGTGCCTGGCCTCCTCGTCCAGGGCGGACAAGACAGAGCCAGTGGCGGTCCTACCAGTGGCTGGAGTTGAGATCGGAGTCCCCTTTGCCGTTGGGGGGGCTGGATTGAAGGTGTTAGGCTGGCTTCCCGCGAGACTGGGCCGGAGTGGCTGAGTCTCGGTATTGCGGCGGCGTTTAGCCCTTGGTGGAGAGGTTGGCTCTGGAGGTGGCCCAGAGCCCCGATCGGGGCCGGCCGGTGAGGCCGGCAGCGGTCCGATGCCCGCCGGAGGCTGTGAGGCCATCGCGGAAGGGCTCCGGAGCAGAGAAGTGAAGAGTTTTCGGCTGTTAAGGATTCTAGTGGTTCATCACCTGATTCACTAACAGCGGATGCCAAGAAAAATTAGGCGAGAGAGAAGTTGCCGGAGACTTGGTGCTCACCATAGATGACACAAAAGTAAAACTCTGCGCTTGACGAAGAGCGTAGAGGCTATGTTTATTCTGAAACAAGTCAACATCAAGCAAACTAGCAGCTTTGATTAACATTCATTCAAACTCCACATAAGAGAACGCGATGAGGCCAGCGACTTCTCTGTATGATAATGATCTATCGAAGGACTACTGGGAAGAGAGCTCTACCCAACGTTCATTATTATGGCCATATAAAAACCCTTTGCCTACTATGAAGAGCATTAAAGCACATTGGACCTCCAAACTTCCTTAACAGGTGGTTCTCGCCCATGTTTAATTCTTCCGCGACAACACCACCATATGTTTCTTAAAACATCTTGAATTACCAAAAAGACTATGACGATCTCAGATGCCGTTTCAACTGGCCAAATAAGTTCGTTTCTTTACGCAATTTTTAAAATGAGCGGTTGTAACACTGAATGTACCCCAAAGGTGATAGATGAATCGATTGACCATGATGATTGACTGGGGCCAGTATTGCATCTAGGTCAAATTCTCGAAGAACTTGAAAATAATTCAAGAGACTATGCTTTTTCTACATTGCTTTTCGTCTTCGTAACAAACCAAAAGCTCCTAAAGTTGCCGCCGTCATCGTGGTTCCAACAAGAATGATGAACGCGCGCCACTTTCCAGAGCCGTATCCTGGCTGCACTCCAATGTGATTGCTTCGTTCCAACACAGCGGCGGCTATGTAACCCGAAGCAACACCGATCACACCTCTCGTGAACAGCAGAATTCCCGAGACAAACGTCTCCTCAGCTGTGCGACTGGGATCGTCCACAACGACAGCGGCCATGTGACTGCGTAGGACCATGAAACTGAAGGCAAATGCACCGAACAGAATGGAAGCAATGACCATGTTCCAGTAGAGCTTACCCAGACCCCAGATCACCAAGACCGCAAAACTGCTAACTAGAGTGCTGAGCAGCATGGGTATCAACGGTCCGATCGCATCCCTATACAATATTTTTGTTAACATACTGGTTGTCGTAAGAGGAGAGGCCACTCAAGGGGGCTTACGTCAGGGCTCCAAGTGAGATTTGACCAATAATCCCAGATAGAGAGAGGAACGTCACCAACAAGGCCCCTTTTTCAGGGGAGACTCCCAAGTCGCTTGCGTAGCTGGGTAGATAGTTGGCCGGAAGATTGTTCGCCAGACTTTGCAGGGTCATCGAGAAGACGAAGAGCCAGAAAACTGGTCGTTTGAATAGTCTTCGCAGAGAAGCCGGCTTTTGAGCTGCGGTTGTTGCCATCTCCTCCTGGTGTGTACGCCGAGGGCGGACACATATGATGCCAAGGGAGATGACGACGGCAGTGAATACAGCCCACCCGATAAGAGTTGTGCGAGGTCCGAAACGCTTCAGAAGGACGGAGAATATGGGAGAGAGGCCAGCCGCTGCGATATTCGGGGCACCGAAACTGCGGATGGAGATCAGCCGTACGCTTCTTTCTGCCGCCAGTCTGCTATGTGACTCACAAGATGCCGTTGGCGATACCACGCCTCTTGGAAAACCACTCGTCCACAAATGTCAAGCAGGGCGCAAAGAGCAGCCCGCTTGATAGGCCATACATAAGACCCTGAGTCATGATAACTTGCACTGCCTATGAAGCTGTAAGCATAGCTGTCTTTCTCTTTGACAGCCAGACGGAATACACACCGAAGTAGAGAAAGCAGCGCCGAGAGAAGACGCAACTACCAGAACCATGCCACTCCACATCATGTAGAATCGGTATCGAGGGTCTGTGCCAATGATTCTGAGTAGGAAAGGGGGTAGGGTTTGCAGCAGGCCCTTTGACAGATAAGTTTTCAGGCATTGGTAGAGAAGCTGTATGTGTCACTTACAACGACGAGGAGACCAGTGGATGCGACCAGCTGGTTCCCTTCAAGGGGGGGCGTTTTGAAATAATACTCTCGAAAGACCCCTTGGGTAGCACCAAAGCCTGGATACAAAGACGGGGGGTCAACGAAATGGTTCAAAGGAACTGGCGAATAGAAAACACGGTGGCTCACCCCAAGTGGCCATGGCGATGGCCGAAACAGCCACCAGGCTCGTCCAAGCAGCCCTGCCATGGTCTTGAGGAGGGAGACCTCGGCCAGATTCATGGCCATCGTCTTCAGACAGTGGAAGGTGTCCAATAACCGACGCCACATTTGCCGTCTTACTGTTGGGATCCAGGTCTGGCTGCATTTTTCTAATCAATGACGCCTCAAGAGTTTTTGCACAATGGTGTGCAGAGAATCAGGTAGTTCGTCTAAAGGACAGAAAGGCCAGGTACAAATGACGAACATGGAATCAAGGTAAAGGTGAAACACTGGGAGGACATCCAACGGATGCCAGTTTTTCCTCTCTTCCACCATGAAATGCAAGCCTATGCTCATTGTGGAAGTTCTGGAAAGACTCATCAGTGCGAAGGATGCGTCTAGCCCAAGTCTCACGCATAACCGAAGGCCCTAAAGCAGGTGCTAAGCCCGGCGCGATCCGAGACGCTGCTCTGTTGCCTAGAAATAATGATTGCCCTACCAGTGCAGAGCAAGTCTTGAAGCTGCTAAGCCCGATGTGACCCGGAAAAACAGCCGAACAAGCGGCTCATCCAGTGGTACTACAGGGGGTGGTTGGGTTATTGAGCACTCATCGGCAGCGGAAGTCGGGGTGTGATTTCATGATCGGGTCTCGGTCCTCAGCGGTTACGGTCAGTTCTAGCGAGACAGGTTGGCCGGGGTCCCAGCCACGTCCAGCAAAAGTACCAATATGACTGGGCTTTTGACAGAAGTGCGGCCAGCAAGCTCCTCTCTGTGTCTTCATTGACCCGGCCTACTAGAAATGTGCTCACCGCCAAGAATAGACAGGTGGTTCAATATTCATGAACGGCCAAGACAGATGACCTCTCCTAAAATAACCGTCATTGAACATGGCCACCTGGCATTTGCTACGATAAGAAAAACGATGCAACTCACTCGACATCGTTCTATCGGCAATTCAACGAACGCTTGTCTTCAAGGTCGACCTCGGGACACACGAGAGAGATAGGACCACGTCACCAGCTCAAGCCAGACGCAGGTTTCCATTCCTGCTTTTCGAAAATGTCGCCGCCCTCCTAGAATACCTCTTTTCATCCACAAGCTATGTCGTCAACCTGCTCAGCTGAAGTCAGAGGGTGTGACCTGTAATGACTCTTAAAAGAGGTTTGTGGACCAAAAAGGTGCAAAAGGACCACAGAATGGTCTAAAAGCACCGTGAGGAACGTCAAAAGCATTGTGTCTTGGTTGAGGATGTGACTCTCTCACCGGTTGCGGACGTCGCCACCTGCCCCAAGACGAGATTTGGCGGTCCCTGTTCTCGCCGTGGACTATGGCGAAGACACAACAATCTGTGCTGAGGCCGGTTCGCAAATGATTTCACGCAATCCTCCCAGCACAACGCAAGCTGGGTTTGAATATCACACTCCAACTCTACGTTGGATCGACTCCATTCTCGTGCGGACTTGGTATCAAAAGCTTGCAAAGATTGTGGACCAGCAATGATGGGCAATCGTTCGCATCGATCGACTTGCCACGCCCCCTCACACACGGTGATCCCCATCCCAGCAATAAGATACATACCGCCAATCCTTTAGGATGCTAGTCTGTGTGGCTCTTGCGCCCTCAACTGAGGCCACAGTTCGAGAAAAACACGCAGTCCTCATCTTGAACCAACAAAGGTAACGCTGCGGCGTGCGGCTTCCTTGCATACCTATTGTTTGCCACGTTCTCTGTGGAGTTTGGGGAGTCGTAGTTGTCCTGGACGCACTTGATCCGGAAGTTTTCGGTGGGAGCATCGGCCAGGACCTGTTGGTCGGCGACGAAACACATGACCTGCAGGGACGAGTCACCGCTTTGGAAAGCTTTTACTGTGCGGACGTTGTCCGCGTGAGCTTGGCGCAGACGATCCATGTTGGCACCCCTGGGTTCGAGATCGTCAGGGTCAGAGTAAAGACGGAGGGTGAATCGACATCACGATCTTGGCGGCCCCAACTTGACCGTCATTGTCGTATCGCTTTTTGATCTCGATGCGCGTCTGATTGCGGATGCTTCGATGAGGATTTCCTAGGCCACATTGGACTTGGTGCCGTCTTACGCGGCGCCCCAGTTCTTCGTGTAGTAGGGAATTCAGTTCTCATGAAGCCCGCAAACGTCACCATCCGCCTTTCCAAGAAGAGTGGCGAGGAGCTCCAGAATCTCGGGGTCTTTGTCCATGGTTGAAGATGTTGCCCTACATTTCTTTGCCGCGGGCCATTGGATCAGCTCATGGTACGTATGGCCAAACATTGGTATTCAATTTTGCACAAAGACTAGGCTGTTCGGGCTCGTCGCTTGCGGATGAGAAGGCTGTTGCGAAGAAAGCTCTTGATAGAGATCAACAGTTGAGGTGTATGGTCTTCCTTTTTTTTCTTGCTGTTATGACCCCGTATATCTCAAAAGGCTCTTGGGCAGAAACGAGGCAACTAGAGTGTTGCAGCAGCTGTTCGTGCGTACGCACATTTAGCTCTGATATCTCCAAAAGTTGACGCCTTCTGCGGGCGAGTTTCATTAAGTATGGAAACCACTATGTCGACGACGAGCGCTGAATATGATTTATACGAATGAACAAGAACGTCGCTCCTTAACTCCTCCATTCGACGTTCAGGGCACCATTAATAGTAAGAATTTGGACGGGAGGGTGTTGGGTTTGGCTGTCATAAGGGGATGTCCTCCTGATGACGGTGCTGAATAAATTCCCGACAGTCGTTGAAAAGAGGATTGTCCTAACTGAAATACTGATCTCTGCCACTTGCGGAACCTTTAGTCATAAGTATGGCTCGCCGCAATACACGACGAGCCAGTGACACGCTCCATAGATATATTTGCCTCTTTGAAACGATGGACACTGGTTAGCCGAGCTCGACCCGAACCCGAAATCACTCTAAGAGGAGAGCTCGCAATCGGGTATTTCGGGCTGTATTCTGTTATTGATCTGCACGTCTTACAAGCCCCCAACATTGGTTCAAACCTTATGGGAGAAGCTTCAATGAGACTGAGGACCGATCAAGAATACCAGATATCGGAAATGGCCTTGGTAACTAAGAGCTCAATCACGCGACCCATACTGTGCTCATGTATTAATTGAAAGATTACATGCTCCTAGAGCGGAAAGTGTAAATATTTCTGCCGGGAGTCAACCGTTTGCACCTCGTCCCCCCCCCGATTGAAGTATATCGTCCCGCCTCAAGTGTTTGGGGGCTTGAAGATTCATCAGGCACTTCCAACGGAATTTGCCTAAACAGAAGAAACAAAGCCCGCTCGCCTCAGCCACGCGAAACCTTGAATGTGCCCCAAATACGAGCCCAATGTTGCCAAAGTCAAAGAAAAGGGCGTCTGACCAAGCAAAACGGGAATGAAATCCATCAACCAGGACGAATTGGTCCAATCAAAACCATGGGCTAAGCTTTTGAGTCCCTGGATTGCACATTAAAAGAATCCGAAAGTCTGGAAGCACCTCGGTGACGTGGCGCGGTTCGCATCCTGCACTGCCGGCGGCGTGGTGCCGTGATAACCGAGCTGTCCGGGGGGGGGGGATCTTTCGTTACCCAAATCCCATTCACCTACCTAAGCTAGTGCCTTTCTAGCAGTAAATACTAAATCTCGGGAGTATGGAGAATGGCGTGCCGCGCAAATGAGCCCGACCGTTTCGCAAAGATGATGGGCAATACGAGCAGGGGATTGCCGTCTTCGAGGCAGCTCCACAGTCCATCTCTGGGTCGTTGGTTTTCCATCTCTCTCGTCGGCACCCCGGCTCGCACGAGGAGGCTGTCTCAATCTTCCAAGTGACATACACTGTCATGAAGCACATATACCCAGCGCCATATCGACTGGAAACCCTTCTCCGTCCCGTCCGTCGCCAAGGCCAAGAGAGTTCAATCATGATGATGACGACCAACGTTCCAGAGGTCCGCGTATTGTTCAGATGGCAGATGGCTCCAGCAGCACACGTGTGGAAAATCCCTTGGCGGCAAATCCAGTGGTGGCGGCGGCTAGGCCGGCGTCCATGGGAGAAAACCTTAAACGCTTAATTGAACCCGCCAAAAACCGAGACCGACAGACATCTTGGGAGGGAGACTAAGACGAGACCCACACGACTAGGAAACCGAGACCGACGGGCTGATTGCACTGCCCAGCAAGCCCGTCGAGACTGACGCCAGCGTATGCTGTGCTCGCGTTGGGCGTTTTTTCTTCTGTCCTTGCCCATACCTTGCTACGGATGAGCAGGAGAATCAGAAACCCATCATAATGGGATTTTTTGCGTGTTTGTCTGTGGTAGTTTGCAATTCGGAATTTCATATAGAAAGACAACTTGACCCCTCCCCCTTCTGTTGATGTCCCCAAGTCTTGATTAACCAACTCCATCTCATCTTAACTTCATCAAAGCATCCGTCCCGGGCCGCGGCAGCAAAGCAAGACATCTCACACCTCCATACGACGAAACTCCAGAACCGAAAATCGACACGGAAACACCCCAGTGAAAACCCTTGCCTAAGCCTGCCATGGATGCCAAACTCGCCAGAATGCCGTTGTTCGACAACCGTCACGTGTTCAAGGTGCAAATCCTCCAGATTATCGTCATCCACGTCGTCCTTGGCCTCTCCGGTGCCAACCTAGTCCTCCGGTCCAAGGCCGGGCCGGTGACCCGGAACACGACTATGTCGTTGGCCATTGTAAGAAACCCGCGGAGTTCTGGTCTGGGAGAGAAAGAGAGATTGGACATGTTCCATGGCTCGGGTATCAGACAGCTAACGAGTCCGTTTCAAACAAAAAGGGGGCCAAGTCGATGGTATTCCTCGCCTACGAGATCGGCACCCAGCACTTCTCCAAGCTCCACAGGTTCTCCAGCCTGAAGACCAACATGATTCTCAACTGCCTCGAGCCCCTGTTCTGGGGCGCCGTCGCCTTCATGGGCATCCAGGGGAACATCCAGCGCTGCGACGGCATCACCTGCACCCTCGGCTGGGTCATTGCCGGATGTGGTATCCTGCTCAAGTATGCATCGTCTGCCCTTTCCACTTCGAGTATAAGTGGGATAAATGCTAACCCGGATCTCGTTCTCGCAGCCTCCTCGCCGCCTACGTTGCCGTAGTATCGTACACCGACTTCCGCTTCATGAAGCGCACCGGCACGACCCGCGGCGTCTCGGTCGACCGCAACTACCCGCGGGCCGCCGAGGAGATCGTCTCGAATGGCTCCGTCGAGCAGCAGGAGACGGCATCGCCGGCGAGGAAGACGGAGCGCGCGCACAGGGAGCAATGGACTCGCTGAGCGGAACCAAGTTCGCGGGTTTCGACGGCCTAGATCGGCTTGCTGGTCGATCCGGGGCTCTGCGTCTCGTAAAGATTTGCATCATGGCTACGGGATGGATGAGGGATAACGGGACAAGCGGTGGGAAACGAGCCATGGCGTTATACGACTTGAACGGCGCATCGTCGTGGGGTATGAATTCTCTCTTTTTGTGTGAGAGCATAAACGTAATGTTAGTGTGAGCATGTTTTGCTTTGTATAGCCTAATATAGAAGTCACGATGAAAACGCGATATCCGCCAAATTTGCCGGAGGAACTCACCGTCTATCGCATCTTGATATTGACGCAGACTGTCGACTTCTCATGCCCGAGAGGGGTTAGCCAAATCAGACCACAACTTACGCAACATGTTGTCGCTGAATACAGAAAGAATCTTGACTAAGAGAGTACTGACCCGATGACGAACCAGAGTGTACAGTGACTTGTGTTGATCTCGGCGAGTTTCTTCATCGGGAAGGGCGGTCCGGGTTGCCTCAACGCAACATGAATAAACGCAGTATTCCGTCAAGTTTTTATTTGGCCGGCTGGAGCTCATCAAACGTCGTCGACGATCTCGTTGCCCAGTAGCTGTTTCAAACATATAAGTCAACATACCCACTTTTGGAACACCCCCTCATTTGGAACACCTAAAAATGCCTCAACCCCACCACCAGCCTCCTACTTCCTCCAACTTCGAACTATCACAACAATTTCATACCTTATGCAAATAACCTCATTTTTTCAGAGGACCTTTATTCCTGCCTTATGGCCCAGTATACTGAGTATGAAGTCAATCAGGCAATCCAGGCTGTTTCAGACGGCCAAAGCCTAAGGAAGGCAGCCCGCGAATATGGCATCCCAATTACCACCCTCCACAACCGTCTCACAGGCACCCAGGCAAGGGCAGCAGCATTTTCAGACCTTCAGAGGCTTTCCCCTGACCAGGAGGCTAAGTTGGCTGAATGGGTGCGAATCCAGCATGCCCTTGGTGTTGCCCCAACCCATCAACAAGTGAGGGCATTTGCAGAACGAATCCTCTGTGCTATGGGGGACAAGGAGCCTATAGGAAAGGGCTGGATCCATGCCTTTCTAAAGAGAAACCCATCTATCAAGGTCCAGAGAAGTCGCCTTATTGACTCTAGACGTGTTAATGGAGCATCTACTGAGGTTATCAGGGACTGGTTCAAACTCCTTGCCATACCAGAGGTTAAGGGCATTAAACCATCCAATAGATACAACATGGATGAGACTGGTATCCTTGAGGGCCAGGGATCTAATGGGCTGGTGCTGGGCATGTCTGAGACGAAGTCTGTACGCAAGAAACAGCCTGGATCAAGGGCATGGGTATCCATCATCGAATGCATCTCTGCCCTGGGCTATGCCCTTGATCCCCTTATTATATATAAGGGCAAGACAGTCCAGCAGCAGTGGTTTCCTCTAGACCTTAGCCCTTATGAAGGATGGCAGTTCACTGCAACAGAGAATGGATGGACTACAGACGACACTGCAGTTGAATGGCTGCAGAAGGTCTTCATCCCTCAGACTATCCCTCAGACTGCCTCCCAGGGCAAGGAGGGCCAGGAGGGCAAGGAGGAGGCTAGACTGCTGGTTGTTGATGGCCATGGGAGTCACACAACGACGGACTTTATGTGGCTCTGCTATATTAATAACATCCATCTATTGTTCCTACCACCACATACCTCCCATGTGCTCCAGCCACTTGACCAGTCAGTCTTCAGCCCTGTAAAGGCAGCCTATAGGAAGGAGCTTGGATACCTTAGTCAGTGGAATGACTCTACTATTGTAGGCAAAAGGAACTTCATAGGCTGTTATCAGAAGGCTCGTACTGCAGGTATGACGATGCAGAACATCAGAAGTGGTTGGAAATGGACAGGGTTATGGCCTGTCTCTATGGCGAAGCCTCTAATGAGCTCCCTACTGCTCCCATCAACACCAGCAGCATCAGGATCATCTGATCAGGTCAGCAAAGGGCAGTCTGGAGGCAAGGAAGCTGAAGGATGGGTATCTGCGTCATCTGCAGTGGCATGGTCGACGCCAAGGAAGATGAAGGATCTGGCTGGGCAGTTGAAGCTATTCACAGAGCTAGAGAATGATGCCTTCACTCAACGCCTTCTATTCAGGAAGGTGAAAAAAGGCTTCAGCGAGCAGGCCTATGAGCTGGCTACTGCCCAGCATAAGCTGGAGCTCCTGCAGGCCCAAGTCACCAATACTGCAGCAAGGAAAAGAAGGACAGTCCAGATCGACCCAAACACCAAGTTCGCCAATATTGAGGACATCCAGAAGGCTCAGATTGAGGCTGGCGAAAAAGAGGATATCACAGATGAATCCAGCGACTCTGATACCCCTAGTGAAGCTGAAAGCTGTATTGTGGTGGCATCTAGGCCTAGTCAATAATTAATTGAAGATGGTGGTGATGTTGGGGATAGCTTCATTCTGGGTGTTCCAAATGAGGGGGTGTTCCAAAAGTGGGTATGTTGACTTATCCCTTGACATTCCCCCCATTGGCATCCAAGAGAGGTTGATTCAATTGCTACTCCGGCCCTTCCATCAAGCAGCAAATCCTGCCCCGAGCAGAGCACGTCTAAGTCCCTTTCCACAACGCGGAAGATCAGACGACGACGGCGCCTAAAACTCCGGATGATCAAACATCAGTCCACGCGCCCAATCGCAACTAATCGACCATCAGACGCACCCAAAATTCACTTTTTCAGAGGTTCTCGCCGATGCCATCTGGACCGCTTCCGGATTTGTACATGCGATTGTCCATGCTACCTTTCCTAACACGACCTCTTGACATCATATTCGGAATCATGAGTTGCATCTTCCGTTTCTCTTGGAAGTCTTTCCCATTTTCCGGCTCTTGTCTGACCGTCAAACGTACACTTTCGTGAAACCACAAGACCGGATGTCAGCTCCTCGGCGGCCGCCCTTGCTCTCCTGCAATCCCTCTCCACCTCCCGACCGGGACGACGCTGCTAGAAGCATCACTACCGATGAATGGTCACGATCAAAGTGTGAGACGCAAAAAGCGACATTAGCATTCTCCATTACTCGCGTCTCCGAGTTGTCGTAAAACTACATAGTTTGCGATGGTGTGTTTCTCCTATCGCCTTTGCACTGCATCTCTCCTCCCGCCACAACTTCAGCAACTATTCCCTACTAGCTTCGTTCGCCACAGCATACCATTCTACCCACTCGAATCGAGGTCCCATCGTCTCCAAAACACTGCCCACTGGCTCCTGGTATCTTGAACAAAAGAAACCTGTTGACAAATGCCCCTTGTGTGGAATCACCACCCGTCTCCCCTGGTCTCTTTTCGCGGCCGTTTCGATCATTAACACCATGAACCTCCTTGACATCATCTTCACACATAAAACCCCTCATTATCCAACATCAACTCCCCGAAAATACCACTCTCAGTCCGTATCAAAGAAACTCCCCGCCCTCCTCAGCATACTCAGATCGACCAACCCCATCACCCGCCCGTCCAGTCCCCTCACGTAGTCGTCATAGAACCACCAGGCGCCGCACATCCCCGCCCCGACCAGGATCTGCGTGACCCCGAGCCCGACGACGATTGCTTTCAGCCCAGCCCAGACGACGACGGCGTTCGGCAGCACCATGACAAACACTCCAGCCAGTAGATTCCGCCAGCAAGCCACGCCGGCATGCATGTCGGCCACGTTGCGCAGGCAGACGCCCATGTTAGACGACGTGAACTGCGTCGAGCGCCAGATGACGGGCCGAACCGCGCCGTCGAGCACCGCGACGCCCGCCGCCAGGAGGCCCAGCAGGAACGAGAGCAGCGGGAACGACAGGCGCGCCCCGATGCCGTCCATCTTGAAGGCGTCCGCCGGGCCGGATGCCCTGGACGCGGACATGACGCCGTACGTCTCGAGGCCGAAGGCGAGGATGCCTGCGGCGGCGAGGGCCGTGCCGGCTGCCAGGATGCTGACGGTGTCGTAGGGCGTGTGGTCGGCGGGCCGCTTGCGGTAGAATCCGAGCCCGCAGACGGTGATCACGGCGAAGACGAACGGTGCGGCCATGAGTGAGCCGATGGCGGACTCGTTGAGCATCCACGGCATGGGCGAGAAGAGAAGGGAGAGCGACTCGGTCAGGCCCCACAGCGCGCAGTACGGCATGAAGGTCACCACGACGAGAAGCAGCGTCGTCGGCGCGACAAAAGCGCGGGGCGCCTGCAGAAGAGTGGCAAGGTCCGGATCAACGGAGAACGAGAATGGCTTCATGGTTCGGAGGTATGCCTTGACGTTCTCCACGGACGGCTTGCCGAGGGGCTTCGGATACCTCGACGTCCACGAGACCGAGGACGCCGGGGTCTGCGCCATGCTGAAGCTGAACCACCGTTCGAAGGATGTCTCGGGGGCGCCGAAGACGAGCAGCGGGACGGCGACGATCTGCAAGGCGTTGATGACCTCGAACTGGACGGTGAATCGGGCCGCGTTGCGGGAGGCGAGGCCGCCGAGGAGGGGCGCGCCCCAAGTGGTAGCGACAGAGAGGAGGTTGTACGCCGTGATGCGGACGTTCCGCTCATGTTCCTGGGGACCATGTCAGCACCCACGCCAGGGAATCAGGAGTCAGATGCGGGAGAGACGTACAAAGTAGGTGTCCTGGATCGAGCCGAGAACAAGGCTGTCGAACGCTCCCCAGCCCAGACCCTGGAAGACACGCGCTCCCATGCACTCCCCGAAACTGTTGCCCGCGCGCATGTTCCACATCGCGCCGATGAAGACCAACGCCATCGAGACGAGGTACACCGGCCTCTTGCCCCAAACCTTGGCCACCATGAGACCCAAGAGCCCCGTGAAGGCCGAGACGACGAGCGGCACGGCCGTCAGGGACGCGACGGCCGTGTACGAGGTGTTGAATCTCACCGCGAGCACGCCGTTGACGCTCACGTACGCCGTCTTCATCCCCCCGATAAGCCCGACCGTCATCATGAGCGCGACATAGTTGAGCTCCTTCTTCCACTGCGGCCAGTTCTGTAGTGAGGGGAAAACAGGCAAAGGTCAGCAAAGCCTCCGATGAAAGGGGGATGGAGTTTGAACTAGCATCACCTACCAGGGGATCGTCGGGGTCGTCGGTCGGTTGGGGGCTCAGTTCCGTTTTCGAGTGTTTTCCCGTCCCGTACTTGATCCTGCGCGGGCTCATCGTCGTCGAGAAGGATAGTCGCTTCGTCGAGCTCGTCATGGGTCGGTATCCATCGTCCTTGGGCGGCGTCGGCGGCGGCTTCGTCAGGGATATCCTTCTCGCCGTCTGTTCCGGCGCAGCGTGGCTCTCTTCTGGCTTGGCCACCTCGGCCTCTGCCTTTTCCACGTCTTTCTCCATGCTGCTCATGATATTACCAAACCCGAATCGTTGATCGCTTCTTCGGAATCGTGTAAAGGGAGCCCGGCTCCGGTAGGAATGAAAAAGACTGAGCCAGCAGTGGGAAAAGTAGAAAAGAAAGTATGGAAAAGGTGAAGTTTGAAAGCCAGCTTGGCTCTTGGGGTATGAAAGAAGGAAAGAGGTTCTTGGTAGGAGTAGAGCGACAGCTGGAAAGCGAATGTGGTTGTTGGATTTGGTATCAGATGGTCAAGGGTCACGTACAAGACTCCGCAACTGATACAACATGAAGATGCAAGGTAAAGAACGAAAAGTCGCATTCGACAATGGGCGGGCATCGACCGGAACGATATGTCAACCTGGGCCATATTAGATATAATGCGACCCGATGCGACCTCACGGGCCCTGGGCATGAGAGGCCCCCTCCGACAGACCAGGCACCATGCACGCGGCGATGACCATGAGTTCAGCCCTCTTTTCGGCAGCATCATTGGACGAGAACATGGTTTACAGGGATGGCGAGCCTTGTCAAACCGGCCCCCCCGTCCGATGTATGCTTGGGCCACCGTCGGCCCAGGCGGGCGAGACACTGAAACGGTCCTGATGCTGGCACTGCCTCTTGACTGTCATAGGGGGGGCTGTTGGCCATTCGTTCGTCATGCAGGCATCATCATACGGCTCTCGGGAGTCGGGGCCGTCGAATGGAGGGAGCCCTGGGCTCCAAGAAGAGAGAGTTCAACCTCGAAAGGTCGTAATCTCTCGATTGCTGTGATACAATCTTCATGCATGAAGTTGGCCAATGTCGAAGAAAGCTAATCCAGCCAAGTGATGGGGGGCGTGCGTGCGATGACATTCTAATTGAGACAAGATCGCCGCGTGAAGACAAAGTTGCAACGTGGGTTTACCTCGTGTTCTTCGACCAGTCGAGAGTTTTTGGGGGACGGAGTGGAAAGCCATTGCTGCGCCGCCGACCGGATGCAGCAGTCGGTAGGATGATCCCTTTGGCAGCCGTTGATGATGCATCTGTCAAGAGTTCGGTGAGACTTCGATGCGAGCAGTGGGTAACAATGTCTCGGCCCGGTCGGTTCTTGTCAACAGGTTAGCGTCGTCTTTAAGTTCGTCGCAAGGCGTTGATCGCTCCTGTCACCAAGGCATTCAGACCGCGCCAACGCAGCCTGTTTCTCTGGTTCTCGACCAGGAGCGTTGTCGTCATCCGCGGAGTCGGCGGCGCAGGGGTCCCCGTTTCCAAGGTGAACTCTGACACCTACATCTGCATGCCGTCAAATGGAAGTCCCGTGTTGCAAAAAAGCTCATAATGCATGGCGAACCAACCCCGTAGACTCACAAAGTTGTCAGCTGAGTGGCTTTTGTTGCTGGGGAGCGAGGGCCTTGAGCTGAATCAACGCTGGTCATTTGCCGAGTCAATCGGCGTTGTCTCTTCCCACATCGAATCCCGCTGCGGATGGCCCTTCGGCATCCCACTGCCCGTGACACCGACGGGCTTGGAGGTGACGGCAACCCGAGCATAGGTCGGTGGTGCCGACAGATGGAAAGTTAGAATGCAGGCTAACTCGGGGCGAGAGAGTGGTGAGTGTGGGGTTGTGTTCTTGGGCCTCTCTTCCGGCATCCGGCGGCTTTCGCTCAAGCAGAGAGACGCCGTCCCCGCAGCGGCGATCACACACGGACCGGTCGGAGGTGCGTGGAGCCATCTCCAGGGGAGATGAACAAATATTATGGCTTAGGCCCCCATGAAATTAATCTTTCTTTGGTGCATTGGCAACCAAATCACTTTGTCGTCAAGGTCGCGAGCGTCTATTTACATCGCCGTCCTGTACAGGTTGCTATTCCTCGCCATTTTCATCCCCAAGGCCGAGAACCGCTTTTCGACATCTCGACCGGATTTCAAGTCCGCCTAAACGCCGAATTCAAATTATTCCGCGCCAGGGGTTTGAACGTCATTCCGATAAGGCCGGTCATCGTCCATTATTACAAGTGCATTATCGTGTCGTGAACAACACTGAAACGTCAGCGTTTTCGATGTTTGGTTTCTGCATTGTTGCGTTGCGACATGGCCGGCCTCGCAGCCTCGACGTAAGCACCGATAGAGATGTTTCGTGTGTAGCCAGCCCCGTATATCCATTCTAGTTCGGCAATTGGGCCTGATCCAGCGCCCATGAACCTGGGCCTAGAGTTGCTGTAATGAACTTCTCTGGGTTTCCCTCGAAAGGATCGTGCGATTGCTATCACAGCTACAGTCATGTTGGGTAAGAGATGGGCACAGCGAAGGTGCCATCAGGGCGGTCCCGACCGTAAGGGAGCTCTTTGCGTCGAGCTATGCAACAAAGCTTGGAGCCCGAAGAGAAGTAAGTGATGTGACCTAATGACTGCTTAAGTTGTTGCAGTGATTGCTCGAGTGGATGACTAATTGATAGGTTACTTCCGGCCTTAAGGTTGCTTGACAAAGGGGTTAGGTAAAGTGAGTAGGGTGATGTTACGACTTGTGAGCAAGTCAGGACTAGAAAACGGCTTGCGGACACCTGGCCGTAACAGGCAAGATATGAACAGTAAGCGGAGTGATCAGAGTACTTCTCTCTTAGATAAGAATGACTGCATTTTACAGCCTAAAACCGGTCGGTGACTGGTGCAGCCTAAACAGCCCCTAGCACAGACAACAAGGCAAGGAGGCAGGCATCTTAGTATGCAGGCGTGTAGCCTAGCCCAGATCACAGAACTGAAGAATCAAGGTCACGCAGCAAATCAGTACAGCTTATTATCGATTTCACACATTCTTGCATCTAGAATCTGCAAGTAAAAAGACTACTTAAACATCTCCAATCCATTTTGACAGCAGAAAGTAATTGTCGGAATCGAACCGGCGACCTCGGCATGGGATTAATCCGGCCGAGGGAAGGTACGGGCAATAAGTGGCCCGGGCGATTGAGTGGGGCGGCAGGCCCATATCCTTCGCCTGGGCAGGCGCCAAGCCCACCTTCCACTTTCACCTAAGCAAGCAACCACCCACCGAATCACCGAAGCAATCATCACGATATCTGTGAATAGCTTCATCGATTAATACCCTGCCCCTGTGATCCGAAAGTTATACCAACACTAGCAATATAACCTAGTTTCTTATAGTTAAAGTAAACGCTACTCTTAAGGTTGTATTATATAGTTAGCTTATTTTTATAAGCTATACTAACATCTATAGGTCCTATATAATGTCTATAGGTAGTACTTAGTCTACTATTATATTACTAGTTGCTTCTTTAGTTACTATTATAGTTGTTTAGTTATTAAAGCCCCTAAGGGATGTATTATTTTCCTATATTAGCTTAAGGATGTTAGCTTTTATTCTTTTCTTTACGTTATTTATATAAGTAGGTATTAATTTAAATAGCTAGTACTATGTATTATAGGAAGTTAATAGAAGCATTAAGCTTAACTATCTTATCTTTAACTTCTTCTTTTAGTCTTTAGTAGAATATAAAGATTCTTAACTTATTAGTAATATTAAGTTAAGCTGTAAGTCTTTAGAACTTAGCTGTATAGTAGGAGGCTAACTTATTTTATCTAAGGTTAGCTAAGTCTCTTTTAGCCTACCTCTTTTTATTAAGGTTCTAGAATAAGGTTTAGAGGGTGTATTTAAATTCTATTATACTTAAAAAGATGTCTTTAGTCTTTATTAAGTATGCATTAGTATCTCTATTATTCTATAGGAATTCTTCTATAAAGGGTTTAAACTAGGTAAGTACTTTTCCTTTAAGGAAGGTAGCTGCATAAATTACTTACTTAATTTTACTCCTAAAGTTAGCTGTATAGAAGGTTTAGTAAGTGTAAATTTAGATAAAAAATCCCTTAAGTTGTCTGCTAGTACTATTATAGGTAGATAGTAAGTTAAGCTTAAGTTTCTTATATTTATCTATAGATATTAAGATAATGCTAGCTGCAGCCTAAAGGGTGTAGACCTTCTAGCCTAGCTTATTAGCTTCCTTATTCTTAGCTTTTAGCTTAGTAATAGTCTTATTAACTATAGCTTGCATTTAAGTAACATTAGAATTATTCTTTTAGATGCATTGCTGTAAGGTGTTATAGACTTTTTTAGTAAAGTTAAGCTCTTTATTAGAGTTCTTAGCATCCTTTATCTCTTTATTAAGGTTCTTAAGGGTAGCTAGAGTCTTACCTTTAGAACTAATAGAGGATAATATTAAGGTAGTAATAGGTGCTATATTTTAACTATTTAGTAAGTATAAAGGTTAACTTACTAAATAGAAGTAATTAAAGTATTATAGTTAGATATCTAATAGTAGTATTTCTGCTAATAGGTAGCTAAAGTTAGTACTTAATAAATAGTACTAAGGTCTTACTAGCTTATTAGTAATCTTATTAGTAAGAATATAGTAATTAATTATATACTTAAGGTGTAGATAACTTATCTTTTATAATAGAAGGATAATCTAAAAGTTACTTATAGTAAAGTAAATTATAAAGTTAATTACTAAAGAGCTATAGAAAGTAATCTATCTATATGGAATAAATACCCTTATATCCTTAGGTCTTATTATTAGGACTAACATCTTAAAGTTAGTCCTTAACTTTAGACTGCAATCTAAAAGTTAGTCTCTAGCATAGACTGCTTATTATCTATTAGTCCTCCTTATCTTTATGTAACCTTCCCTAGTTCTTCTGTTTCTAAGGAGTCATCTATATAACCTTATTTCTTGTCTATACAAATGCTGTGCCGCCTGCGCCCTGCCTTGTCTGGTGGGGCTGTGTCACCTGTAACTTGTCGGGTCGTAACAGCTACTATCTTAGACGTGCAGAAGGCGCAGGTTGAGGCTAGTAAAAGGGAGGATGATGCAGGTAAAACTAGCAGGTCGAAATACCCTAGTGAAGCTAAAAGCTGTATTGTGGTGGCATCTAGGCCTAGTCAATAGTTAATTGAACATAGTGGTGTTGATGGGAATACCCTCATTTTTAGGTGGCCCATATGTGGGGGTGGCCCAAAAGTGGGTGCACGACGTTAATGAAACTTAGTTCTTAGGGTTGAATATCCGACGGTGGTGTTTCTGCCAACAGGTAGCTGAGGTCAGTACTTGATGAACAGTGCTGGGGTCTTGCTGGCTTGTTGGTAGTCTCTGTAGGCGTCTCCAGGCGCGTCTGGCCTGAAGGGCCAATGGGGGGGGGGGGAAGGCATCAAGGCCTGTTAACAAAGTGGCTGTAAGCAGGTGGCCTGCACTAACAGTGCGTGCCAAGAAAAATAAATAGGAGGGAAGGTTGCCGAAGGATCTGATGATCCGAACGTCAGCCTAGATGCTGAGGTCCGTTGCACTCACGCGCCAGAAAACCGAGCCCCGACTGTCTATGGCGCCGCGTGCATGGGTTACAATCTCGATTGGGACCGTTCGGGATAACTTCCGGATGCGAGATCGGTCGCGGACCTGCTGCTTCCTCACGGAGCACGCCGGAGCCCCACCCATCACCGCCCGGCCGTGCATCCGTACTCGGCGATTCTGAAGAAACCAGACGACCGATCCCGTCGGCCGCCGGCTTTTGGCAAGTCAGCTTCTTTGCCCAGATCCGCCTTGAGGGACCGGATCGGTTTCAGCGGCTTTAGCTTCCGAGCTGCACAATCCCTCGTTCTGTGTTTGACGAACCCCTCACACATCCAGGTCTGCCCACAAGATCAAGACGTGCTCTCATGTGACGAAATCACACTGTTCCCCCAAAGTGCTCTGAAAATTGTTCCAGACCCAAAACCTTCATCCTTGGCCAGCTTGGCCAGTGTGATTTAAGAGGTCCACGATTGGCCTCGCCACATTCAACGCTTTCCCTTGGCGCCCGTGTTCTGCAAGATTGACATGGTCAATGAGTAAGCAATCTGCGACAGACGAACGCAGGCCAAGAACTAAGCCACCGCATGTATGTGACTTTTCCCACCAATTGGACTAACTGGACCAACTGGTCAAATTTATTGCACAACTATTCTCGAAAAGTCTTGGGTTTAATGGGACTATCAACATCGTCGTATCTCCAGAGTTGGCTCTCGTCTACACCTGCCTCAAATTAAACAATGGTCATCAGTATGCCATGAGCTCGTCAACTTGCTCAAGGCCAGTTTGGTACGGTCATCGCGTCGATTCGGCAGACAACAATCTGTGCCGAAGTCTCGGCCAACTACGTGCAAGACAGATTGCTCTGGTGTAACTGATCCCATTCTGAAAAGGGAAGTTATAGGGAGCCAGGCACATGTCACGGTATGGCGGCTCAGTAAGCACGCGAACGATGCGGGTCAGGCGGAGCGGGCCAGTGGGACCCTCACTCCTTCTCATGCTACAGCTAAAGGCCTGGAAGGACGCGGAGTTCAATACAGCCTCTCTTCCATAGAAATAGTCTCTGATGTGGAAAGTGGGTGAGGAGACCTTACTCAGCTGCCGCTGAACGATTAGTTCATGCCAAGAATACCCAAGACTCCTGTGATCCAGAGCATTTAGTCTTGCCAGTGGAGAAAGAAATCAAGTATAAATGAGGCGATCATGTCCTTGGAAGAGTCTGCTTTTCATTAGAAGCAACAACATCTACCATAGCAAGAAAACAGCCCAGTGATTGAACTGATCTTATCCACCTCACGCAAAGTTCTTCCTGCCGTCACAATGGTGTCCAAGTTGCTCAGCGTCATAACTGCCTCTCTGGCCTTCTTCGCCGCGTCCTCGGCCTACGTGGTGCCTCTCGAGGGCGAGGACGGCATCTACGTCGTCCGCACCGACGGCTCCGGCGCCGAGGTCCACACCAAGATCGCCGACATCGACCTCTCCCTCGCTAACGCCACCGCCGCCGCCACTGACGCCGACGGCCTCGAGAAGCGAGCCGTCGCCTGGCCCAGCGGCACCTATCCTGTCTGCGTCAGCCTCCAGTGGATCGGCCAGTGGGACTTCTACAACGGCGGCGCCTGGCAGTACTTCTACAACGGCTGCCTGGAGGAGGGCGGCCGGCGGTTTTACAACGGCGAGTCGCTCTACAGCCGTTACGGCACCGCCGTCGCGTACATGTGCTCGTACTCCCCCAGCGGCAACCCTTGCAGCGTCGGGGAGTGGGTGGACGCCGTGAACTGGATTGCCGGCACCTGCTCCGCACGAAGCAACGGATACATGGAGTCCGGTAAGTTTTCTTCCATCGATTTTGTCAAGGTTCGAGATTTCAAGCTAACATTTGACAGCGTACCTGAGTGTTCCCGGCTGGAAAAAGGTAAGAACAGGCACATCACCTGAACCGCTTCAGCATCCTGGCTGACTCGTTAATCTAGGCATACGGATACACTACCGCTGGTTCCGGGTTCTGCTCTTGAAGAACCCAGCCATGAGTTCTGGAGGCGAATAACGAGACTCAGACTTGTAGCTACAACATTGATCGGCCACGTTGTTTGAGAAAATAAAGGCTGAGGGCTGAGTACGAGTGACATTTAACATTTTCTGAGGTGGTCAATTAGCTGAAAAGCGTGATCGTCACCAAGTTGCAGAACGGATCAGCTGGAAACCTTTTCTTCAATTGCTACTAGAAATCGTTGGCATCTCTAACTAGAAGAACAATCAATACCATCGTCATCAATTATGCTGATCCATGTTCGAAGGAGCGAACCAAAGACACATACATTGTTTCAGATCGATGAAATTGACTGCAAGACACATAGGCGGGTGCTCTCTCATCGGTGAGCCGAAAGGAATTGCACCCCTCAGGTCGTGTTCATCAAGAAAGACCAGCCGGCCCAGAGTAGTAGCCTAAACTAATTTCCAATCAAAAATAACTGCCGAGCGACCTAAAGTAGACAGACATGTCAGCCACGTGATTACGTCCCCCCAACCCCCAAGGATGGACAACGGCCGCTGAGGCTGACGCCAAACCACGCCAAACCACCACCAACAAGCAAGGCAAGCAAGCTACTGGTTTCTCAGCCCTCAATTCTGTATAAACACCCGGGCGCTTCGTTCAACCCAATACTTTGGCATTATCTACGACATCCAGTCAGTCAGAGTCTTCATAACAACCCTGACCCAATGGCCTCTCTCAACCCTTCCCCAGCCTTCTGGAAACCCGCGGCCCTCCCGCTCTTCACAGGCCTCCTCGCCCTCCTCGGCGCCGCTGACGGGGTCTTCAATCTCGTCAAGCCCGACAGCGGGGCTGCGACATTTGGACTCGTCCCGCCGCGCCGGGACTCGGTAACGCCCGCCCAGTTTGACGCCTTTCACCATGCTCTAGTCAAGGTCAAGGGGGCTAGGAACCTACACATGTCCTCCTGCATCCTGGCTCTGGTCCTCTATGGGAATCTCTCCGACGTCTGCCGCGCGTCGCCGATAGCTGCCACGGCGGTCCGCCGCTGCGTCGGTATCGTTTTGGTGCTGGGAGCCGGTGTCGGATTCAGCGGCGCCGCTGTCGTTACGGAATATCTGAGCAGCCCGGGGGCATCGACGGAAGCAGTCGAGGTTGGGAAGGCGAAGGCGAAAGCGCATCTGATTACCAACATTCCCATTGTTGCTCTCGGGCTGGTTTATTTGTTTTACTGAGGGTCTCTTGTCAAACGTGATGCTCTCTGTATCCAGTGAGACTCGATTTCAGGGCAGGGATTACCCTATGCCGAAGGCCCTCATAGTCAAAGGGTCTTTCTCTTCTTCTGTGGTGTAGATAAAATGATATCTGGCTTGGATCCCGTCAACACTTCTCAAATGTGAGCCCTTTCACGCCGATAAATGACAAGTGCTGAATTTTCAATCAATGCATCAAATCAGACTGCAACAGTAGACACCAAACACCTGAATCTGACAGGTTCAAGTCCCACATCTATCATGATGAACATGATTAGAATCATGAAACTTAACCCAGAAAGAAGAAAATCGTGCCGGCTATCATCAACCAGCGTGTCTAACGAAGCCTACCGCCAACATTCCGGACTGCTCACACACGCCATTCATCGACTGCGCGGATTGCAACGCACGTCGCCAGCACCTTTACTTCTCCACCAAATTCCTTGTCGCGATCCTCATTCTCTTGCCGTACAGCCACAGTGGGACAGTCAAAAGCGAGAAGAGCCCCATGAGCATTCCAAAGATGCCGAACGGCTCTGCAGTGCCCTTCTTCTCGACCCATTCAGCAACAAAGAACGTCCAGGCAAAAGCAATGATGGCTCGCATAATTGTCACCATGACGAAACAATCACTGGCGTGATGTTGATAGGCATCGATGATCTGTGTTTGATGAGATATAGGTCAGTAACCGTTTTGTGACTCGAGGAGACTGCTGAACCTACGTAGTTAAATCCGATCGAGGGCAACTGCATCAGCCCAAAGGAAACCATGGCAAACCCGACACAGAGACCAACCCATCCGGCTATAGATGGGTACTGACCAGTAAATCCAAAGACGAAGAACCCGCCGGTTGAAATGACGAGAGAAAGGAACATGGTCGGCAGCCTGCTCTCGGCTTCCGCGAAACCGCTGCCCGAAGTCTTGACCTTCTTTTTAAGCTGTTTGTCGGAGAGAAAGTAGGTGTACAAGGCGCCCAAAATGGTGCCGATGATTCCTCCAACATTGATAAGCCCAGCATTGGCTCCCCAGAGATACGGTGGCGCGGCCATAATCTGGGGTCCGACTGTGGAGATGGTGACGATCCCACCAACGAGTCCGGCGTAGTGGAACATGACTACCCAAGTACCAGGGAACCTGAGCGTCTTCCACGGTGCCAGGAAGTGGCCGACCACATTGCCGCGGTAGCGAGTAAATCCAAGGGATCTGCCATAGGTGTATGGGCGGTAGTCCAGGGTTCGGCTTTGGGTATCCTCAAGATGGCTTTCCGTCCCCTTTTCTTCGCATTGCGAGCCAACTGGGGAGTCGATGGATGGAACGAACCGGTCGTAGAGGGTCTCGGGCACGAGAAACAAGGTGCCAACGAAACAAGCTGCGGAAAGGGCGACCCCGACCCAGAAGATGTAGGCCCATCCTACTTCATAACCGATGTAACCACCGGCGATGCCGCCAATCAGCGATCCTGAGGCAAGGAAGACCGTGTAGATGGCCTTTCACAAATGGGTCAGAACCATGAAGAACGTTTCGGCATTGTTGGTAAGGTTCGCTCACCATCGCGCGGCCGCGCTCGTCAACGAAAAAGACCTCGCCGATCAGAGCGGGCGCCACGGACTCGGAGGCGCCGGCTCCGATACCGTGGAACAATCTCGCGGCCAGCACGGAGTTGTAAGAGGACGAAACGGCGCACCAGACGGTGCAGACAGTCATGATCAGAGTCGCGGAGAGCAGCACCGGCCTCCGGCCAAAGATGTTCGACAACGGTACCCACCAGATGTTGGATGCCCCTAGGAACAAGATGTTGACCTGTAGGAGCGTTATACGTCAGACCATCCGAGCTCCTGGCATGAGAGGATGGTGGGGATAACGTACAGCGATGAAGTACGAAAGGTCGCTGAACGGCCGCACATCGTGTGGGAACTCCTTAAACCAGAGTGAGAGTGCTGGTGCAATGCCTGAACTGGTGAAGTTGCCGACGAAAGAGTAAAGCGAGACGGTCAGAAGCAGCCCGAATTTGCGCCATTGGGCCCAGTTGAGGGGGTCTGCCGGGTCTTCGGATGGTTGCGGGAATCGAATCAGAGAGTTGGAAGACCTCAGTGATCTGGTAGCGGGCTCGTCTTCGGCTACAAGGAGAGATATCGTTGGCATAAAAGTCACGACCAGACGCCACGCATTGCCAACCATCCATACAAGTGTCACAATGGAGTGGTGAGAATGGAACACTTGAGAGCTTACCTAGCAGCCTTACTGTTCCTGGCGGTGTGGCAGTTAAGACACCTTGCTTGCTCAGAGCAAATGCGTACTTCCAGCCCAACATGGCGTCGGCGTTGGTCAATAGGTAGGCTGCGTGATGACGGCAACGGTTGCAGAAGGGCTCTGTGGGAAGAGGTGTAACACGTACAACTGCGGTGGTCTGGTAATCGAACGATGCCGGCCTTTTTGGTTTCTGCACCGTCTTTATGAACTCCTTGAATTTAGGCTCTGCGACAATACACACTCTTGTTTAAGCAACCTGCACTACTTTTTTACTTTTACCCCGGATTCCCCAGAATATCCACATCAAATGACAGCCATGGCAACTCTAATGCTAGTTAGCTGCCGAAGTGGGGGACGAGGGGGTCCCGGGGGTGGGGGGACCCCAGGCACGGCAAATTGAGGCGGGATTTGCTCGTGGCAGCGATAAAGACGGCCATGTTGCAATTTCAGATGAATCGTGATAGGGGGCCAAGACGGTCCAAGGAAGACTAGTGAACCCAGAATGTGCGGCCAACCTGCATTGCCTGCCAAGGTCTGTGAACTTGCTGATAACCGGCTGACTCACACGACATCGTCACGAAAGATAGTGACCTGTTGGCATGCATCATCAAGCGATCTTGTTTCTGGTAAAGTCGCCAAAGATGCTGTCTAAGGGATGCAGCTCTCTTGCGTAATTTTGATAAATGATGAACAAGGTCAAGCTCGAGTTGGCGTTGACGTTGAGCTATCTTACTTGGCTAGGCCCGGCCCCGCTGCCGGAACAGCGAGTGGTGGTGGGGTTCCGAGATCGACAGGAGGAGGTTGGTGACATCCTCGTGGGATAGAGTAGGATCCACTACGCCTGTTTCTGAAGGTCGAGCTCGTTTCAGCGGGCTAGCTACGGGTCGCGGCCGAGAATGGAATCTGTCAGCACTGCAGGGGGCAAGCGGGAGGCTCAGAGGCTGTTCATGGAGCTGCATCTCTTGCGAAGCAGGGGGTTCTGGACTGGAGAAGCACGCTCCGCAGCCCGGGTGGACAGAGTGTGAGGCGTAAACGAGAGTCATGCCTGGTACGCGAGCTGGGTGACAGCAGAAACGCGCAGGCAAAAGTCACGAGGTGGTTGTAGAAAGCGTTGTGCAGGCCGTTGAGCCCGGCCATAGCCTGCAAGTACCTGCACCCTTGCTGTGGTGAAGGCCCAAAGCCGAGCTAAGTGTTGCATTTTAGTTGGCCAACTCGCTCAGAAGTCAGTTCACTCGATCTCACACAGACTTCAGTCCGGTTCAGATGTCAACGACAGAATCAGCAACAGGAATGAGCTTTGAAGAGCCGTTCTATGACGTGGATGGCATGGGCGGTAACATGGATTGGTCCGGCAAAACCATGGAGGCATCAAACGGTATCTGTCCAGGGCCGTCCAGCATCATCGCCTCCCAAAATTCCTGGTCCATCGAGATGCCCCCCAACCACGACAGGTTGGCCTCGTTCAAGAATGTTGTTGATTCGGAACCCAACTGTGACTGGTTCGTCGCCATCGTTGTCGTCGTCGTCGTTGTCGACTCATGCGGCGGCGGCGCAGCTTTGGTCAAGTACCACTGCCGTATCCATCTGGCTCGGTGGGCGTAGTTGGACCACCTCGAGCTGTTGTCCTCGAACAGGCGCCGCTTCTGGCCGACGACGAGGGCCACTCTGTCCGCCTCCTCAAACTTGTCTCCTACGCGGCGCGTGATCTCCGGCAAATCCAGCTTCTGACGCGCCATGGACACGTCCCAGTCGTTCGTCGTGTCCTCTAACAACAGACGGTGCGATGCCATCATTGAATATGCCACATCCGCAATCAAGTTGAAGGGAAGATAGGCGAACACCTCGGCCGCTAGGTCCAGCAAAGCCGCCGAAGAGTTTTGGATTGCTTGGAGGCAGTGCCAGAGCGCTTCGGTCCGGCTGTATGGCTCAGTCGGGGACACCGCCTCCGAAAGACTCGCTGCACGTAAGCCTATGCACGGTTCATATAACTTAACCATTAATGTTTGATAATGAGCCCATAACATGGCTGAGTCCCATGGCTGTCAGTACTTTGACTCTGGGGAATGGGGACAAGGTCCGGACTCACGTTGCTCCTTGTTGACGATGGGCTCTTCGAGCTCGATGGCGAGGATCTCCTTGCGAATCGACGACAGAACTACATTGAAGTGTTCCCGAAAGATGGGAAGTGGCTCCCCCTCGTCCCTGTCCGGGCTTGGAAAAACGGCACGAATGCGGTCCCCAACATTTTGCATGCGGATGAGGGCAAGTAGTTGCTGATCAGACGGCAGTTCCGAGGCCTCGCGGATGGCCTTGGAGCATCGCACAAGATGTGGCGTGAACTGGATTTGCGAGTATCTTCGCATCGCCGCGGGTACGCTGGCAGAAAACCTCAGTTCCCTTCCGACGATGTGGTCAGTGAGAGGAAGGAAACCTACCTAGATGCGATGAAATAGCCGCCCAAGATTGCCCTTTGCTCTTCAAGGGTGTGTTTTGTCAATTCGGACTGCTTTCCTCGGCCCACAAGAACCCACGCATCGGCCTGCAAGGTCTTCGGCATCCAGCCCAGCGGTCCGCCGAGTGTTTGTATGGTGAAGTCCATTACCAGACCAATAGCCATCTGGAGTAGTGAGTTGGCATTGATGCCCACTTGTTGATGAACCTCGCCCCTGTTTCGACTACTTGTCAGATCAAACCTTTCCCAACACAGAACAGTACTCGTTCCAAGGGCACGGTTAGGTGCAAGTTCGGCGAGGCAGAGGACGAACTCACCAAGCGACGTAGACCACGAGGCCCTGCAGTAATTCGATCGAGTTGTCCTTTAGGACAATAACATGCATGGCAGCATGTCGACGGACCCAGTCATCGACAGCTTTTTGAACGGCAGCAGTCTGGGGCACGACGGCTTGCATGATGCACCAGAAAAGGAATCGCTTCTTGTCATGAAGCTCGGCGGCCGTTGTGCTGGGAGGGATGGGTACGAAGGGGAAGTTGGGAACCATGCGCGTTCGGTAGATGTTCAGGTACTCCTCCGCCTTCTCGACGGAGAGACTGAAATCAGGGACCAGATAGAAGGTCTTCTCCGTCAACCCTGCATCCACTCCTGGGGGCGCGTTGCGATTTTGGGCAGTGTCTGAACTCACACCGCTCGGAGTGGCCTGAGTGGCTGATGATCGATCGAGGCCAGGTATGGTCAGCCCCGTGTATGGCATTGGGTTTTGATCTCTGTTACACGGGGTTGTCGTGGTCGAGTGCAGGCCTTGCGCTTCTCGGGACTGCTGCCGTGTCTGGAAGAGGTTGACCAGCCCGTCAATCTTCTTTTCCAGTTCCGTTACCCGACTACATGAACGTCAGTCGCACTTCGGAGCTTGATAACACGCCGACACTGGGGTACAAAGACCATCAGACAGACTTGGCTACAACAGGATGTTTGTTGTTTCTGCTCTTCTTCTTTTTTACTTACCTCGACTTACCCCGTCTCTTCCTCGGGGCGGGCTCCGGTACGTGGCATGTCAAGTTCATGCGGGAACATCTTTGCACACCGTAAGTCCGCTGCAAGTCCTGGTACAAGAGAAAGACAACACTGCAAATAATAGAGATTACCTGGAACAGTCGGTCGGTTCATTATGGCCCGAGTCCGGTGGCCATCTACATCTGATTTTCAGACGAGCGCAATTGGTGCAAGCCCGGGATTTCCTGGCATGTGCAATGTCGGGGCTTCCGCCGTCGGACATGATGGGTACTTAAGATGCAAGCAAACTTCACCGTCTGGACCGTTCCAAAGAGACATATGAGCTGCTTGTATCAGGAACAAGACTGAGTCAACCGAGAGCTAGCGAACGTTGATGCTCGGTTGAAGGCTGGTGATGGAAGAAGAGTCAAGGAGTGTAGACCGGAACCCGTGGAAAGGTACGGGAATCGGTAGCATTCTTAAGCTCCGCAGGTAGAATGCCAACCATCAATAGTGAGGTATGATTGGTCCTGGGTGGTCAAAGAACCACGGAGTCGGGCGTCATTTTAACCCCCGACATCCGATAGTCAACGAAAGGTTGCCGCATGATCCCGTCTTAAGCCCGGATTTAGGATGATGTTAGCATCCACTAAAAGCACTAGCCACAGGGATGGCTGTATGTCTGAAGAAAATAGCCTACAACACAAAATACCAAACCGGAGTGCTGTACCAGGTTTTACTCCTGCTGGGCGGAAGACGAAAATGACGCGGACATCGGTTTCTGTAAGTTCTAGTAGGTTCCAATTGCCATGATGGTTTCGGTCATCCTGGTACCACATCGTTGACAGGTTAGGCCCCATACGGACCGATATTGTCAATGGAATACTTTTGGTCAGGGGAGATGCAAGACGCCGTTTCGTTCTTGGTACAAAAGCAGGACGGGAGCCTCTAACGATTCTGGAGGCTTGATTGACTGTTTGTGTTAGTCACACTCAAAAGACTTTGTTGTTACAATGTTCCCGGAATCTCGACTTTGGTCAAGCTCCGTCTAATCGCACACTTATTCCGACAATGTGGTGCAACTTGCGCCGCACTTACTAGATAGAACCGACGAGTCCCCAGCTGACGCCTGTTCCTCGCCACGCTGCTCGTCTTCGAAGCAGGATCCGTCTTGTGCGTCGTGGCTCTGAGCTCCGTCTTCCTCATCGTCGGCCAAACAATCTCGGGAGTGGGCGCAGTAGGCCTGGTGTCCGGAGCATTAATCGTAGGTCCAAGACACAAAAACCACCTCGGACCCTTGCATGGTTCCCAAAGTAGAACTTGACCAAGATCATGCCTTTCCACCAACGTCCGCAATTCACGGCTGCCAGGATCTCCCAGTAGATTTCCCTTCTGCTTGACGGCCTTTATCGAAAAGGCTGCTTGGTGCATTGATACGCTTCTTCCTTACGCTGGTATTTGGGCTGATATTGACAGCCGACAGGTTGGTGTCTCTGAATCAATCGTCCCATGGGAGATGTGACATTTATCGTTGTGCCTTCCTTGCTGAAGCTTCTACCTCATACAAAGAAATAGGCGCAAAGCCTGCGAAGTTTCTTTCAGATACTCGACTTTATTGGTACATTGCTTTTTATTCCATGGATCATGTGCCCACTCTTCGCCCTACAGTAGGGCGGAACTGAGTACTCATGGGGTAAGTGGCGCATCATTCCGTGTTGGTCCATCTTTGCTGTATGCTTCCCTCTCTGGGAAATTTCTAGTTAAGAGAAGGAGACGAGGCAATAATCCCGTTTTGTGTTCTCTTTCAGAAGTCGATGGCTTGCCCATGGTGGCTGATGTTCTTCTTGTTTTCGACGCTTGTTATCAAGCTCTACTGCATCCCCATCTGGTTCCAGACTGTCGACAATCACTCCGCTTGCTAAAGCGGCATTAACCTCCTTGCATCTTCAACATCATTGGCCGTGGCAACTACCATTTCAGGGTTTCTGGTCAGTAGATAAGTGGTGAGATTCTAGAGTAAGTCTGGACTCTGTTAAACTGTTCTCAGACACGCCAGATTGGTTATTATGTTATGCAACTCATCGCGTCACCAGTCATTAGCTCTCTGGGCGCAGGTCTCATGAATTCATTCAATGAAAGAACCAACACAGGCTTTTGATCAGTGCGGCCGCTTTCTCCGTTTCCACAACTCTTCAAGCTCTAATACCTGCCTCAGGATCGTTTCGCTCATCCTCATGGGAACGACTGTCGTCTTGATTGGACAACAGACCCCAATAGCTGTTCAGACCGTGTTTGAGGGCCGTGACGTGGCTCCAGCCACTTCTCCTCTGATCGCCCTCCAAAGTCTGGTTAGCGCTGTGTTTCTCGCCGTCATCCAAGACATCTTTCACTCGTGGCTTATGCCCGCTCTGCACCGAAAGGTGCCCAGTGTAGACTCGGCGTTCACCGTTGATTCATCCAAGATTGTGGGTTCGATGCGGAGGATCCATCCGAATGTAGTGGACGGAATCATCGTATTTCACAACACGGCAAACACAGCACTCCATGACGTGTTTTTGATTGCCACTGTCCTCGGATGTTTGACAATTTTTGGATGCGTCTTCATCGAGTGGAAGAGCGTCACGAGAAAAGAGCCGAAGACGGAGACGCAGAGATAGACGGCCGTAGACGGGGACGGGGACGGGCAGAAATGAGGCATCCGTCGGCTTCGAGGGGCGACGGACTTGGAATTTCACTCTTTCACAGGTAAACGACAATGGTTTCAAGAGCTTGTGTTTCTTTCTTTTATTGGGTAATGTAGTCGTTCCTGATACGATCACAGATTGCTCACGCTTTCGCTGACATCGAACCTCTATCAACGCTAGTCCTAAGCTTGTACTGACGCAATCAATACCCAAAAAGTCTTGCCCGCATTTATCGAGGATACCGCCTCCATCTTCTTAACTGGGTGCCTTGCCGATCTCCCGTAGACCCCTTACTGTTGTTGCTCAAAGACCCCCCCCCCCCCCGCCACAATCAGATTGCGAGGACCAACCTGCGGCCCTCGCACCGTTCGCTCTTCGAAACGACTCCGCAACCGTTTCATCCGCTGTCCTGGCAATGGGAAATGCCATTGAGCCGAATTCCGAGTCGATGGGTGTACCATGAAAATGACTGTGTTCCATGGTTTCTCCTCTGGCAGGTGTGTCGTCCCAACCGGGGAGGGGGTACGTGACACGACCAGACAGCGTTTGACTGACCAGTTTCTTCCCAGCTATTCGAAAGGAGCAAGTATGGATCCCCGCTCAGCCGCTTCCACTCTGCCAATGTTTAAGCAGCAAAGTTTCTGCACTCACTCGTCTCTAATGCTAATTTCTAAGCACACTTCGGTATGCTATACGGCCGAAGAAACGAAACATGGCTTGTTTGAGGCACGGCACAACTCTGGTTGGGCAGCTCGGTCATCTCATCTTTTTTCGAGGTCGCCCAAGCTTCATTGCCGCCCTTGCACAAGTGGGACCACCCCGCCGAGTTTTAAGTCTAGCTTCTTGGGCAGCTCGTCGACCTCATGGTCGGGAGAAGTCTGCCCAGTTCGGAAGTCTAAGAGAGGGAAAAGTTCGCTCTTGTGATGGACAGGGGTGGGTGTTGCTGGTGCGCAGTGCTCGTCCCGAATGCGTTGCTGGTTTGGGCTCATGCAGGCCGAGGGGGTTACCTTAAATATCGCGGATCCTCCTCGACCATCCTCAAAGGGGTTTCTTTCAGGTAGTGTGTCTCTGCGAGAATCATATAGCCTGTTGTTTACCGCAGCCGTTCCCCACCCAGCAGATACCCGAGAACCGATCACCACATCGAGCCGTTAAAATGAAGTTCGGCACCCTTGCTGTTTATCTTTCCGCTATGGTTGGAGCCTCCGTTGCTGCCACCATTAACGGTAAGTCGTCTTGCTTCTATTGCAAAAAGTCCGCATGTCTGTTGTTGGCCTGTTGCTCACTCGTTTGCAGAACGTCAGGCGGCTCCTCCACCGCCGGGCCCGGCACCCCCCAACCCCAAGGTCATTCCCGTCCTTGTCGGCAGCCCGACCCGCGAGAAGTCAATATTGTTCTATCCTGAGATCGTCAAGGCGAACCCTGGCGACATCGTCCAGTTCCAGTTCTGGCCCAACAACCACACCGTCACCCAGGCCGCTAACCCCCAGGCTCCATGCGTACCCCTCCAAGATCAAAACCCGAACGCCGTCCACTCTGGCTTCATCCCCGGCGTTACTGATGGCTCTCCCATCGGCACTTTCAACGTGCAGGTCGAGAACACTGAGCCGATGCTCATGTACTGCGCCCAGGGCTTGCACTGCCAGCTGGGCATGGTCATGATCATCAACCCGTAAGAGAGCCTGAAAACGTCGCCTGTACACTTTGAATCTCACTGACTCCCGAACAGCAAGGCGGATGCGGATGTGCAAGCCTACAGGCAGGCCGCCGGACAGTCTCAGACGAACGTCCCGGCCAAGAACGTTGCTGGCGGCTCTGCGGGCAGGATCCCCTCCAATTTGGCTGTTCCTCCCGTTGTGTAAAGAGTAAGGGAGAAAATTTGTATTGGAGTGGAAGGTTTGGGAGGTATATGTGTACAACATTATGTTTGTAATCATGGCTACACATGGTTTTTTTTTACCTGGATCGCTGCTGCTCTGCAGCCACATGCAGCATTCAAGTGTGCACACTCGATCAAGGAATCGAGTGCAGGGACAAGGGGGGGCACTGATGACGCGGGATCCCGGCTGTAGCGTTTGAGTTTGTCTGCGCCGAGCTTTGAATAGCACGTCGTATCCGGGGTTTGAGCGTCGAGCCGCAGGATTTGCCAATGCGTCTCTCCTCCCGCCGGGACGCCCTCGAACGCAACGTCCATTGTCACTGATTGGCGCTTTTCCGCTTTGTTTCTTTGCCTACGATTATGTGCTGTGGTCTAACGTGATTCAGAAGGTGTTTGGGATAACTTGGCGTCCGATTTCTTTTCACATTCTTTATGGTTATGTTGAACATAGTTAGCATTCCTTTCCTGCTTTCTCTCTCCAGTATAGTATAGCCATATTTGCATCCGTACTTCCGATTGAAGGTATTTTTGAGTCCTTGGACAGCGCCATTTCAGCGTGGGCACCATGTGAATGATTGCTTCTTGTTCCCTACTGGGAGCGTCATCCGCCGTATCATTGACCGAGTATGCCGACAAAGCAGTTTGTTGGCATTAGTAAGTCGGGTTATCTGCCAGCCGATCTGGCCATGTCCTGCGCGTCATGGGGATTTGCAGCGAGCAACTGTGTCGTGATGCCTACATAGGTCACAGTTGCTGCATGATAGCTGTAGATACACATATGCACTATCAGCACAAACTGTAACTTGACCCAAGTTCGAGGAGAGGAGAAATCCACGGTTTCTGTCCAACGCCAAGACGGCAACTCGACTGCCACTGACGGATTGGGAATGGATGTCATCCGGTCCATCATTCTGAACTCATGCCTCCAGATTTCAATCCAGACGCTGGGCTGGGTGCTTTGACGAATTCCATTTGGCTCCGGATTTACTCTGTGCGAGGATCTTTCCGGTTTCGGCTCCAGTGAACTGCGAGGTCTCTTTCAAGAACTCTTGGGCAAAGTTTTGCACGTTGGTTTTATGGATGCCTCCCTCCAAGAAATCTCGAAAGGCGGGGAAGGAGATGGATGAGTGGTCGATGCGCCCTCCTGACAGAAAGTCTGTCCATCGGAACCCAGGCAACCAGTGTGAAAGAGTATCCCTGGTTGAGACGGTGAGTATTTCTTGGTTTAGGAGAGACTTGGGAGATGGGGAGGCGAGAGAGAGGAAGTTCGCACCAGACAGTGAATATCAGGTTTGTCAAGACATCATGAGGCCTTGAGGTGTCACGGATCTAAGCTATTGACCGTACGCCTTTTCGGGGGTCGGCCCTACGGAATTACCGTAATCCCCCCGCCTCACCTTGGTATTCGGCCGTCACACCCGGCTGGATGCGAGCACTTCGGGAGGCGGCCAGTCTTCGGTCTCGGCATTTTGCAACCTCCGGCTTTCCCGCGTCCAGCTGCGACCTCTACTCACCAGCAGTGAAGAGCCATGTGCGCTTAAAAATCCAAGACATGTGGATGATGCTAGCTGGAAAATTACAACATAATGAAGCAGTCAATGTCCAAGAAGGATTCCCCCCTCATCTGCGTCAAGTTTTTGGCCAATCACTGCATTTGTGGTCTCTCATTCGCTTCTCCATACGCCTACCTTCAATCCTGGCTTCAATGACGCGTTGAAGTTGCTATTGGGGGGGAGTGCGATTGCATAGGGAACGACAGTCGGCTGGATGGTTCGCTTACATGCGTGTACATAGCGGACCGAGAATGTCCGCCCCGTATCCGGAATATTGGCATGATGCCGGGATTGTAGTGGCTCGGTCTCGACTTGTCTCCGTTGCCCGTGTCCTCAAGGCCTGTCTATGACTCGTATCATTATCCAGCGAGCCAATTACTGCTATATACCGTACGCCTTTACGTGTCTAACAACCTGGTCCGCATCCTGTCAGTCTTGAAGATGTCGCGATCAAGATAATGTCACAAACGGACGCCTGTTCCAAGGAATTGTGGGATATAAAGAGTGCGCATATCTTCGTCTTATACTGTGAATGAATCCCATCGCTAAGCTCAAGAACCAGTCAATTGTTGATTTTCAGCGTCCATCGAACGGACTGGCTCTACTCACATCGCACACTGTTTCGTTATAAACCTACAATGAACACCCAACTTGTATTGGCCGTCGGGGCTTTCGCACTATTTGCCCAACTCACGATCGCCTTGATAAGATGGTTTCGATCTCCCCTTCGTTCAGTGCCTGGGCCGTTGCTGGCCCGCTTCACAAACCTTTGGTACTTTTATCGCGTTAAGAGAGGCAACTTCGAAAAAGTCAACGTCCAGCTTCATGAGCGATTCGGTATGGTCGACATCTCGCTCTATCGTCAATAACACAATTCGCTAATAGACCCATGCTTGAGCCAGGCCCGATCGTTCGTTACGGTCCAAATCGATTCAGTTTCAGCGACGCCGAGTCACCCAAGACAATCTACGGTCATGGGACGCAATTTCCAAAGTCAGACTTTTACACCACTTTCCAGCCGAGCGAGGACATGTGGAACATGTTTGCGGACCGGGACATCAAGCACCACGCCCACACCAGGAGGTTCTATGCCAACGCATACTCGATGGCCTCCCTAATTCACTACGAGCCCTACCTGAACGAGTGCGGCGCTCTCTTCTCCCAACGTCTTCTCGAGTTTTCCAAGGCCGGAACTGCGGCTGACTTCGGTCACTGGTTTCAGTGTTTCGCATTCGATGCCATCGCCTTGATGACGTACGGAAAGCGTCTCGGGTTTCTGGATCGAGGAGAGGACATTGCTAACGTCATTGACAATCTCGACAATAACCTGCTATACGCGAGCCTGATGGGAATCTTCCCGGCATTGCACAAGTTCGCTATGCCGTTACTGGCCATGCTCGATGCTCGCATCGGTAGCGGTACGGGTATGTATGTGATTGACTTCACCCGGAAGACGATCGAGGACGAGCGAGCTTCGCCAAAGTCAGTCGCCGAGGCCAAATACCAAGAAGATGGCGCGGCTGTCGGCGAGACGTTTCTTTCGAGGTTTCTCGCCAAGCACTCCAACAACCCCGATGAGTATACCAATTTCCATGTCCTTACCGGATGCGCATCGAACATGTTCGCGGGCTCCGACACCACCGGCATCAGCCTGTCGGCCATTCTGTACAATCTTCTCAAGAGCCCAGACAGCATGGGGAAGCTGCGCGAGGAGATTGACGACTTCACCCGCCGTGGCGAGCTTTCGCAAGCGCCCTCTTTCAAAGAGACCCAAAAGATGCCCTACCTCCAAGCTGTCATAAAAGAGGCGCTGCGTATCCATCCAGCAGTGGGATTGCCTTGGGAACGGGTCGTGCCCGAAGGTGGCGCCACTATTGGTGGAAGATTCTTTCCAGAGGGGGTAAGTGTCACATCCACCCCGTTCAAATCCATTGCTTTCTTGATGACTGATAACCCTTTCCCTTATCCGCAGTCCATAGTGGGCATCAACAGCTGGGTCCAACACAGGAACAAGGCCCTGTTCGGAGAGGACGCCGAACACTTCCGACCCGACCGATGGTTGATCAGTGACGAGGCCAGGCTGTCCGTGATGAACAGGAACTGGATGCCCGTAGGTTTCACCGGATTTTGGTCGCCTCCATGCCCCTGGACTAGTTGCTGACTTATCTTGACTGCAGTTTGGTCTGGGTTCAAGAACCTGCATGGGGAAGAATATTTCGATGCTGGAGATGTCAAAGCTCATTCCCAGGATCATCCGCGACTTTGAATTCAAGCTCGAAGGCACTTCTGCCATGCCTGATTGCTCTTGGGAAACCCATAACGCTTGGTTTGTCAAGCCCCGCAAGTTTTATGCCACGGTACGGTCCAGGAAGATGGCCTAGGGAGGGCATCACGTATCCCAGTTGGCCCTGTCGCCGGGGTTTGCCACCATTCCGCCATTCCCAATAGCACTCATTACGAACATTCTGAAACACATCACTGTAGACCTACTTGAAGACCAAGGACACATATTTTGTTGCAGGAAAGCAATGGAAGATGAGGTTTCATGAAAGAGCATTCACGAATGCTTGACAAAAAGCTTTTGTACATATTGCAGGAAACCCGCCTTTCCTTCTCATTCATACATTGTCTCTGTGCCATCGCCTCCCCCATCACCTCGCGTAATTTCTTGTGATCGAGTCCTTTTTCCCAATCCTCCGTTCCTAAATAGGATCCCTTGCAGACAGCCTTAGAGACCACCGCAGTAGCTGCAACTGCTGCAAGAGTCGACGACGTAGACACGGTAGCTGATGCGGCCGCCGATGCTGCCCGTCTTGTCGTGTCCACCCGTGGGAACCTTGTTGCAGTACGTGATGCAGTTGGAGGCGGAGTTTCCGCCCTCTTGTTTGTGGCCGGCCACCGTGCCGCCGATGGCCTTGCATTCAGCGTCCATGACGGGATACTGCTCTACCGTGCAGGCTTCCCAGCCTTGGACGGGGGAGGTGACGACACCGCAGAACTGGGCGGCGGCGCAGCTGGCGAGAGCGACAAGGGTGGCGATGGTGAGCTGCATTGTGATGACCCGTGGTAGATTTAGGGTTGATGAGAAGATTCGGGTATAGTTATCGAGTTGTCGAGGCTCAAGAAGGAAGGTTGACTGTGCTTAGAGTTTGGTGCAACAACAAAGACACGAATGTGATCGTGTTGTTCTGGGAGTCGCTCGTTTTTATGTTCGCCCTTGCTCTCTTCGGGGAACCCGACGAAAGTCACGGAGGCAATTCGCATCCGGCATTGTCCAACTACTACTATAGATGTAGACCACAACGTGAGATTGATGCTACGAGATCTTGTGGACAGTGGGGTGTGGACAAACAAAAGCCCGCTTACGTTGGCACCGATATATGAAGCACTTCGGTTGCTGACCGCTCCTTGTGGAAGGTTGCAGACAGATCCAAAAGGGCGATAAGGACCCGAGATAGGCTCTACACTTGACTAAACAACAGTCGACACAGCGGTTACCTACCGGGATCAATCGGACAATCCCCCTTTCGACGAGGTCGTTACAGCGGCTTCTGCAGATTCCCCACCTGTCGTCACTACTTTCGGTGTTTTCCCGCCTCAAAAGCGATCAAGGATTCAAGGAGTTCCCACAAGCAGGGCGGGGATGACTTCTTGGGTTGGCAGCTGCTTTAGTTGCACCGCCAACATACCGCGCGGAAGCACTCTGGGAGGACAAGGATGGTCTACGCGGAGGGCGGGGGTTGGGCGCGCGTCCGCTGCCTGTCAGTGGTCACAATCGTGATGGATTTTGCGAAACCGAGCAGACTGCTTGCTTCTAAGGATCTGGTAGGGAACTGATTACGTAGCAGCAATTTAATGAAGTTCTGCCAGGGCCACTGTAGCATTGCTTTAGCCGTGGATGAACTCTGTACTCTGTAAGACGGTCTTTTATAGCATGCAATCCGCAGAGGTATGGAAGTATGTCAGCCACACCGGTAGTGTCCACGGGGCTCGTCCCGTGCCACGCCGGTTGGAGTCTGGTTCCGTTCTCAGGACGTAGCCTATGGCTGGGTACATCCACTGCCCACCTTGTCAGGAGATGGATGCAGAGCCGGGCGACCGCGTAACGCCGGTAGCTTCCGATGTGTTGCTTGTCAGGGAAGAGACTGGCGTGAGTGCCAATCTGTCCCGGACGGGTCAACATCACACCTCATCCGAGCCTCGGTCCGAGTCTAGACCCCCATCAAGTAGGTTCTTCGTCTCCTAAGGAAGACGGGTGCAGAGGTATCATTCCTTCACGTTTGAGCAGCAGGCTTCAAAACATCCTGTACTGGCGAGGATCGACTCCATCGGAATGTCCTCTCGCTCGGCCAGGCACGCCAATCTCGACTCTACAGTCATGGATGCTATCTTCCGCCAACCACAGAGCCCATGAGCGGGATTGCTCTCCTGTCTCAAGCACGGGCTTTTCTGTGGCTTTTCCCACGAGTCGGGAGCAGGGGTTCGGTTGGGTTGAGATCACTCCCGTCCCAACGACGACTACGACTACGACGACAACGACGACGACGTCGATGATGATGGGACTCGGACTGGTGCAGGATGCATGCCCCATTGTCGCGTGGCGAAGTGCGTTGATTCACTTTCCCAGCGTGCCAGACCACGAGGCCCAGTGAGACCAGCACGCCAACTCGTTTCTTCTTGTGCGAGCCACCGACTCCAGATCGGCTCAAATGTCTCTGGATCTCGTGGGCGATTGGCCGCCGCCGCTTCGGAAAGTTGCCTGCTCTCTACACACGCGTGGCCCTCGCACTGAGACACTTACATCAAAAGCCATAACAGGCCTGATAAATCAAAGACATTGGGGCTACTCAGACGAGGAGAGACACACTTGGGGTCTTGATCGATTCGTCGATCTGGCCGATTATTAACTCTGAGGCGCCCAATGGGGTGCTGGGATCGCAGCCTCCCTTATTTCTCCCTGCGTTCCGCTCAACAAGTGCCAACATTCTCGCGTCTCCCGCTTTTTTTTCGGGGGGATGGGAGCTTTCTGTCTTTTTTTTCTTCCTCAAAAATTCAGCCGTTAAGGAAACGTCGGTGAGGGTTTTGGTACTTCTGCATCAATGGGTGTATATAAGGATCACTCGAGGCCGTTGGTAGGCAAGGTCTTGGACAACAGCCCCCCATCACCTCGCGCGCACCGACTGTAGCATCAGGTCACGTCTGACAACGGATTCCCGACTCAGAGGAACCTTCGCACATCGAATGGCTTCGGTATCCTCATTGTTCGGTAATATGCAGGTTCCCATTCTTCTACGTGATCGGAACGCCTGAATCAGATCAATTTGTTGACCAAGTCAGATGAGCCTAGGATTCGCTTCCCGGGACGCCAGCCAACAAATTAAATCGCAGAACCCGAACCGGTCTGCTCGCCGCGGCCGACGCCGTGTAACGGCGCCCTTGTCCGCTTTGGCACCCTCAGCTGGTTCCGGGCTGTTCTACACTGCGACGCTTCGAGTGAGTGCGTGCGTTCGCCTTGGGTCGGGGAGGGCTCGGACGTTCGAATCTCGTCCGCCGTCCCATCTGCCAACGCAATAAGCGCTTTTTGTTTCCCGTCACTCGTGTCTCTCCCCCATCCACGCGTATCTGAGACATCTCACCCTCCCGTGCGACGACGCTCTCTGGTAGATTCTTCAAGAGTTTATTAGGAAGACACTTTTCTCTTCTTCTTCCGTCGACTCCCCTCCACGTTGGACTTCACCTCATCAACATGGTCCTTGTGAACGCCCAGGACCCGACGCCCGAGGCCGCTGCCTCGGGCCGTGCCGCGTTGCCGGATTATGTCACGACGCCAAACGCCGTTTTCGACGATGAAGGGGTCCAGTGGAGATACGGCAGAGCGCCAGACTACACAAAAACCCGCAAGGTTTGGAGGGAGGGTGAGTCGCTTCCGGGGGTTTGCCACGTTATCTTATGAGCTTACACTCTGTCCCCAGGCAAAAAGATGAGCCACAAGGCTGGCAGCCTCGAAGAGATCGTGGAGAACTTGGTCAAGAACTGGGAGGTCGAGGCCTCTTTCAAGACACGGCTTGAGGACTGGCGGACCGTCGACCACGCGAAATACACCTTTTCCGTCAACGGGGGTCCGCCGCAGACGGGCGAGCACATGCTCAAGGTCGGCACTTACAACGCCGTCATCACGCCCAATGAGTACTACAGTCCTGACTACTCCGACTTCGCATCGAGCCACAAGACTTTCAAGAGGATGATGCCCAACTTCGCGTGGGAGGTCCTTGAGGTCTACAGCGGCCCGCCCTGTGTGGCTTTCAGGTGGCGTCACTGGGGGTACATGAAGAACGACTACGTGGGATTCAACGAGTAAGTTTTGATGTTTTAATCCCTACCTGTTGAAATTCCGTATCAATTGAAGAGGCTGACATGAGCGTTCCCTTCTTCAGCAAAGGAGACAAAGTCACTGCCAAGGCTCATGGAGGACCCATCGACATTGAAGGCGTGACAATCGCGAGAGTTGACGATCAGCTCCGCTTGCAGGCCGTAGACACTTGGTTCGACTCGCTGCAGATGTTTAGGCAGATCGCCCCGGACGGCGTGGTCAAGAAGGAGGCCAAGACTGATAACCGGGGGCCAGAAGCCAGGTTCGACGAGGCGGTTGCGCAAGATGCCAAGCTGTCGCCTGAGGACATAAGTAAACTGCACAGCGATGTGGTGAACGGCAAGAGGTCAGGAGGATGCCCTGTGATGATGAATAGGGAGTAGAGGTCAGCATAGAATAGTTAGAAGAACGCAACCAACATGATCAAACTGATTGCCTATCAACAAATGTCCTTGACCACCACGTCTGCCTTCTTATAAGTCACGTAGGGCAGACGCCGCCGTGCATCCCCGGCCCAATTCATAACTCGTCTCTGTGAATTCCATTGCCGACAGCCTGGTAGGTGTAGATGGTGTTGCAGGTTAACCAGAGACTGACTATGGGCTGAGATTGGCTGCGAACTGGAGCAGGCGGTCGATTCTTGGTTCGTGGCAGAGACCTTTTGCCATGTGAGCGATGGACAGCTCTTGGGTGGCAAGGATAATATCTCGGATTGTCGAAAAGATGCCCTCGACAGTGCCAACAAGCGGCGGCTCGAAGTATGGCACCTCGTTAAAGGTGTGGCCCGTCATGGCCGAGATATTAAGTCCGAATTCTCCTTTGAGGAGTGGTTTTCCGGGCAAGACGGTGACGGGGAGGCCTTCGACAACGGGGTCAGTTGTAAAGGATACCAGATGGTAGTTCCTATGGCATTTGCGTACGTCAGGGTTATGTCTTGCAGGCCGCCACCTGCAGTGTAACCTATGGTAGAGGCCTCTAATCAGTCCCAGAACAGAATCTATGAAGTCCTTAGAGACACATGCTTCCCATGAGGGTCGCACTGTCCGGGTTGATGCCAAAGAAATTGATTTTATTCTTGGTTCATTCTAGTGCTAATCTTTGGCTCAAAAAGACAAAATTGGAAACCCCTTCAGGTGTTTGCAGGGATGGTTCGGCGGACCATCCCAGCGCGCCTGTTCGGTAATCGATGGTGACGCAGATAATGCTTGGCTGCCATCCCCCTAGCTCGTCTTGATAAAAGCATTGGTTTGAAAGCTGTTCTCTTATACTTTGTTGCAAATAGCACAAACGCTGTCATGTAACCTAGTGTCAAGTTAGCATAGAATATAGTGTTGATGTGATGACCGAGAAAAGCTAGACGCTCACCAAACCAAGACAGGGTGCTCCCTTGTGACTAGAAATAATGTCCGTTCAGGTGATCTTACGCATCTCAGCCCTGACTGAAACAGATTTAGGCATCACAGTATCGAAAAACAAGCAACCCCCCGTCATTTGATTGTTAGGGTTTGCCCGCAGAGCTACCTACATATCGTCTATAACATGCCGCTACAACCTTGGCTGCTGACTCGGCATCAGTGTATTTAAAGGTCGGTCTGTTACCAGCAGCGAACTTTTAGAAGAACTTGCCTCTTGTCTACACAAACCTCTATACAGGGTATGTCCTAGTGAAAAGCCTACAGTAGGCCCCGCGTAGTATGCGCGCGCCAACTGAGCCGGCTGATAATTCTAATTTCTGTTGCCCTCCGACTCAACAGCTGATACAGTAACTATACTTGGCTGCTCAAATTTCCGGATAAGCTTCTCAAACCAACGTTGGTCTAGTTGTCAACTTAGAGTAGAGAAACAGGAGTCAATGGCCGGCTTAGGCAGTACACGTGTATAACGTGGGGACAGCGGCATGCAAAGCCCGTGGCTGTGGTATCAGGGCCGGACGGTCTCGGCGCCAAACGAAGTAACCGGAGGACGGGACGGGAGAAGGCGCGACGTAAGGAAGGGGGCCTACCCGGGGATATCAGGGGCCCACTAGTGCCTCAACAAAAGGGCTCGGGGGGTTATTATCTTTGTCGGTTAGGAACAGGTGGATAGAGAGGAGAGCACTGTCAACTAGGGGACGGGGAAGGCAGGTTGAAATAGTATCAACTACTGACGCCTAACCTGGCCCCATGCGACTCCATCACTCTATACGAGATCAGCCTGTGACATGTGGGCTGGCTAAAAGTCTTCAGAAGTCAAAGGGAGTGCCTGCCCGAGGCCCGCGCTTTGAAAGGATTTCGCTGGGCGCCGGGACTGAGCATCACACAGGCACGAGCAATGCCAATTTTCCAATCTGACACCAGCAGCTGAGACCTAGGTCACAGGGAATCTATCGACACAGAGTCCCTCCCCATCTTGAACATTGTCTCATGAATCGAAAGTACTGGACGACAGCCGAGCTGATTCGGCGACAGTTGGATGAAAGTTTCCTTCACATAGCCCCAAAGCCAAATGAAGAACAACACACTATGCATGTAGTTGGCTAGGAATTGTTGCTCCAATGACTTGCAGAAATGTTCCATCTGCTCAGTCCGAGGAGTTTCCACATTCGATTTGAGTAATCCACTACAACTTCCCGTGTTTCACGTCTCTAGTCTCGAACAATCTTCAACATAAGTATAACCGCGACGTACCCTGCAATGGCTGCCTAAACCCGGAGGCTGTGCTGGAAACCCCAGATAATTGGCCAGTCACTTGGTGCTGGCCCAAACATTGTCGGACTGAACCTCCGCTGCTTGTTAATGCGCTTGACCCTTGTGGGCCCCAACTTATATACTGAGTCATCGGAGAAAAGTCACCCTTTTTTCACGAACCCAGCCAGTAGTTACTCTCTGTTGTAACGCCCTGATTAATACCATGAAGTTCTAAGCTTCAGTAAGGCATGTTAGGAATAACCGCCATGGTTAACACTGGCGGGTTTAAGATGCGGGCTCGATCGGCTGTTAGACAGCTTAAGGAACCCTCATCCAACAACCACTAAATTACCCATAGAATCGAGACGGGCTGATTGTTTATCTCGTCGAGTCATTCCAGGGGAGTATTTCCCATTTTACTTCAGACCTACGATACCAATCGTGACACGTACCCCTTCCCACGTATCCTAAGATTGTGCCTTCAAGCAATTCATCAGTTCGAAGTGTACCCTGAAACTGTTCTTGATTGAGCTTTGAAATGGGCAAAAAACTTCAGACCTACCCTTGGAGAAAATAGTGTGGATTCCCACTCGACGGGACATAGGGGCAGCAGCACTTGTTAAGCTGCTGCCTAGAACCTCATCTACACCTTCCCGTGTAAGTGGAGGCCATGACATTGAGCCAAGTATCACAAGCCCCCTTCTGACCCACTACGTCACTCTGTACACCAAAAGCAGTACTTGATGGGCAGAAGGGCAAATCAGTATATATCCAGCTCGAAGGATGTGCTTCGGTTTAAAGCCGAGAAGATAAATTCATTGTCTTTCAATCTTTAGAAGCATATTCAACACGAAGCTCCATTTTCCTTTCTCAACCCAAAACGTGGCCGACTAGAACAAGATGGTGCCTCTCCTTGCAGTGGCTTTACTACTTGCGGCTGGAATATCGCCCACACTGGCGCAGTTCAAGTGTGCCAATATCAATGCTGCGGTGGATAGGCGCGGCGCCATAGTTCATCCCGCTTACTATACGCGACGGGGTGCGCCCAAGCCCGTGGAGGTCTATTTCCATGTTACCAGCACGGAAGCGCACAAGGATCGTATCACGGACACGGTGGTTGACGCCCAGGTGCTTTTTCCCACACTTCCTTCTCTGAGCTTCCTTGATAACTACGAAGACTTACTTTCGAAACTTGTCGCACATAGGGGTCAGGTATACGCGGTCAAAACGGTCCATCTATAGCAAAAGGGGATAGGGCAACTGACGGGCCTATATATACCCGTCTGGAGCACTCAGTCCCACACGTACATACGTACAGGGATACCCTGTACGACACACCCCCCCAGCCGTTATACAGACGTATATACGTCTGTATGAAGGCTGCTCAAGTGAAGCAATCTACGTACAAAAGAGACATCTGGCAGCGCCAGATCAAAACGAACGTCCGGGCCGTACGGGCCAACCAGGCCGAATCCCCCCCGCAGTCCCCGCCGTGCGCGGCCTCCACGGTTCGGCAGCCCGGTCCCGCCGGCACCCCACCTCACGGTCCCCCGCCGGCGCTGATCCCCCCCGCAGTCCCTGCCGTGCGCAGCCTCCACGGTTCGGCAACGCCAGACGAAGCCGTCTTCAACACTCGACAGGCAGGGAGAGGTCGTCTACAGTAGGCCCGTTCGAAACGGCAACCCTACCTCATAACCTGTCCCTACCCGTAGGCCTCCGCCGGCGTCAAACCCCCCTGCAGTCCCTGCCGTACGCAGCCTCCGCAGTTCGGCAACGCCAAACGAGGCCGTCTTCAACACTTGACAGGCAGGGAGAGGTCGTCTACAGTAGGCCCGTTCGAAACGGCAACCCTACCTCATAACCTATCCCTACCCGTAGGCCTCCGCCGGCGTCAAACCCCCCTGCAGTCCCTGCCGTACGCAGCCTCCGCAGTTCGGCAACGCCAAACGAGGCCGTCTTCAACACTTGACAGGCAGGGAGAGGTCGTCTACAGTAGGCCCGTTCGAAACGGCAACCCTACCTCATAACCTATCCCTACCCGTAGGCCTCCGCCGGCGTCAAACCCCCCTGCAGTCCCTGCCGTACGCAGCCTCCGCAGTTCGGCAACGCCAAACGAGGCCGTCCTTAACACATAATGCGACTAGGCAGATCGTTTGCAACAGGCCCGTTCGCAGCGGCGTCCCTGTCTATAACCCACCCTTCGTCCAGAAGCTTCTGCCTCAAAAGGCCATACTCATTCCTCCATAGGGCGTCTAGGATCATCGTCCGTTCGCCCTCATCAAGGTACGTCTTCCTCTGGGCACCTCTGCCCTTCACTGCCGTCTCTAGTCGGCCGCACGTGATCGCCGGCCAGCGATGGGCCTTGCCACACGGGCACTTCCGGGACCCCTTCTCCGCACCGGATCCACCGGACCCATCCTGGCCGTCCTTCTTGTTGGTCCCTCGGGTCCCACCGGACCCATCCTCGGGATCGTTCGGAGCAGAGTTTTCCTGAGCGGGGGGCTCTCGGCCCCCAAGTGTAGTGAAAATCCCCGCCCTTATGCCACCAGCCGTCTGTCGCTGTCTGGCCGTCATTATGGCATTAAAAATATGCCCATACTCAACCACCGACTTCGTCCGGCGGCCCATCTCTTCGTCCGTGATCAACTCTATTAGGGCGGTCCTCGCCCACTCTGGAGCCATTCGTCTGCCAACAGCCTCAAGAAACGAACGGGCTGCAAGTACGCCCTGAACCTCTGGAATCCGGCAGGACTGGGCCCGCTGAAAGGCGTGGTACCACTCGTCGTACCACGCTGCCGGCGCTATCGATGACCCAGCCCGTTCCAGGGCAGCGTTATATTCGTCTCGGACTGACGTGAGCGTCGCGAAGGCCGTTGGGGCCATATGCTTCTCAAGCGCCCGGACGAATGCCTGAAGTGAAGTGTTGTTGATCATAACAAGGTCCGTCTGGATGGTAACAAGGATACGTTGGTCGACGGTTGAGTATACCCAATTCCAGACGGACCTATAGGCAACAACCTGGTTCCTTCGTTCGGCAACTGCAATCTCATAGTCTCGTACGCGGGCGGCATGTTCGTCTCGGATGGTGTTGGTTGTGGCAGGCGTCTCACGGGTAGGCTCTTCTTCATTCGTCTGGTGTGCCCGTCGGCGGGCCGCCCACTCAATGTGCCTTCGCTCGAAATCGGCTTCCTGCTGACGGTGTCGCTCAGCAATAAGGGCCTCGATCGAAGGGGGTCGCTCTGGAGGCTGGGCCAGATCCGGGGCGTCTTCGCCAGACGGGTCGATGTACGCCCATATACCATTCTGGAGGCCCTGAAAGCGTAGTTGAATAAACCACGATGGCCAGTCGGTACGTTTGGCAAGCTTGAAGGCAACAGCAGCGGCCGCACGAGGGTCGTGTGTAAAAGACATCGTCAGAAGAAGAGGGAACCGTTCGTGCTGAACCACCTATTGCGGCACGTCGTCAGGGGTGGTATCCAGGTGAAAAAGGTTCTCAGAGCTGGGCTCATAACTGTCGCACATAGGGGTCAGGTATACGCGGTCAAAACGGTCCATCTATAGCAAAAGGGGATAGGGCAACTGACGGGCCTATATATACCCGTCTGGAGCACTCAGTCCCACACGTACATACGTACAGGGATACCCTGTACGACAAAACTGTTATGGAGCAGTCTCGCTAACACGTGAAACTCCAGTTCAAAGTACTGCAATCGACCTACCAACGTCACGGCTTTGAACTTAACCTTGTCAACGTCTCGCGAATTGTCGACGATGTTGCAGGCAAGGGCTTCTATGATGCGGACGTCGTCATTACTGACCAAGAGGCCTACATGAGCTGGCGTCGCGCCACTCGCCGTGGTGGATATGACGCCCTCAACGTCTACTTCTTCTCAGATCTCAACGAGTTCGTCGGCGGTCAATGCAATGTGCCCACGAATGTGACCGCGGGTACCGACGCATTCTACCAGGACGGCTGCTGGATCAACGGGGACACTATGCCGGGTTTAGGACCGAGGAGTGGCAACGGCACGGGTATGTCGTCAGAAGGGCATATTGCGGTTCACGAGGTCGGCCATTGGTTCGGCCTACTCCATACTTTCGAGGGATTAGAACTCTGTGATGAAGTCAACGACGGAATCGCCGACACGCCGGCAATTGCAACGCCCAGCTGGGGTTGTCCCATTGGTAGAGATTCTTGCCCTGGCTTACCAGGTCTTGATGCCATCCATAACTTCATGGATTACTCGAGCTGGTTAGTCGAAGCCCCCAATCATTGTTCCAATGCACCGATTTACTAACAATTGTTTCAGCATGAAGGAGTTTACTGTCGGCCAGGAAGTGCGCATGCATCAGCAGTTTGACATGTTCAGAAGAAAGCCTTGAATAGGGTGTTCCTGAGTTTTCGTTTTGCTGAAGTTTAGAGAAACAACAGCTGCGGGTGTGAAAAGCCAGGCAGCAAGGCAATAGACAAGGCAAAGGAACAACACAGACCTCCCGGCACAACATTCATCGGAAGAATCAGAAACTCTTGCAGCAAGCAAGAAATGTAAATATACTGTTTTTTTAGAATACGCAGATTTTAACGCTCTAGTGTTCATAACTTTTGCATCTCCTAACTAGTTAGTAAACAAACTAGAAACCCTTTTCGATTTCTAGACTAGAAGCTTTAAGTTAGAAGGGAGAACGAGAGTTTTCCCCCCTTCTTATAGATAACAGGATTAGACATAGGATTACCAGTGAGGATAAAGAATGTCTCATTAAGTAAAAGTGGTGCGTCCCTAGCCATAGTATAACAGCACGTCTAGGCATCTTGCCAGCAGCAGTAGCATAGGTGCAAGCACTACCAAAGTTGTTAAACTAAGGTCAGTTGGATGCGCGTACATGTGAGGGGCGAGGACAGGGAGTCTCCGGTGCAGCACCCTCATATTTTCAGCGAAAAGAAATCTATGCCAAGAGGGACTATACTACCCAATGCAGTTTGTAAGTAATAACCGCTCTTTCGCTTTGTTCTATAGCTGGTAGCCCTGATCTGGTCGTATTACCAGGATTCAGTGCCTTGGACACCAGTTTGAGACCTAGTTTACAGATTTAGATCAGCCATCTACAACGCACCTATGTCCCGGGGAAAGACCGTCCTATCAAGATGGCGCTTCAAGCTATCTGTGACGGCGGAGGAGGCAAAAACGGTGCTGTGAATCGGTTGTATTGTAAGAGGGACCCTCTCAAAGAGAACCGCAGACGCTCGAGACATGTATGCGTGCGGGGGGCCCAGTAGGGGCGTCCCAGCTACAAAAGGCTGTAGGGTGCCTCGTCACATATCCGTAATACAATTCCCCCCTCGGTATCACTGTTTACTACCGAGACGCTGGAGGCATGCATCCGGGACCCAACATAAGCTTGGTGGACCGATGAGTGCTTAGTAGTAGCCGCCTCCGCCACCGCCGCCAGGAGCACCACCACCGGGGCAGAAGGACCACCACCACCGCCCCCACCACCGTAGCCGTAATCTCTACGACGAATGGAACTAAGGGTACCGGAGCTGCTAGAGCCGGTCAGGAGCCGCTTGGCATCATCGAAAGCCGAGAGCTTCGAGTCGTCGCGGGTGGCGAGGTTGCTGGTGAGCGGGTAGCCGAGAATGGGAGTGGCCACGAGGGCGGCCGCAAGGATTGAAACGCGCGTAGTACCGACGAGGCCAGCGACGTAGGGGAAGGAATGGAGGTGTTAGGTGGTGGTGAATAAGTGAGAGTCTGTGTAGGCGGAAGGCTCTAGACCAGAGAGCTTGAAACAATCGTGTTGGGGGCGGAGTGATCGTTGAAGGGAAGACGATGAAGCGAATGTGTTCTGATGATGCCAAAATGAACAGACAGAATGGGAGTCGCGGGCTTCTCATATGAGCCTGCTATTTCTCTCTCTCCTTTTGCTCGACTACTAGGTTCGACGTTTCGGCGGAAAACAATAAACCAAACCAAACCATAGGGCTGGACAAGACGTTGGTATCAGCCCGGATATCGGAGGCATTTTTGCTCCTAGCCAGCTTCGAATCAAAAGCTTCGAAATCTAGTGGAGCTAGTGGCTGACGGCTATTGTGGTAGTGTGGTGAAGGAGGCGTTGACGGAGAGGAGATTAAGGGGCTTGGACTAATATGGACGGGCAGGAAGACACTGCCGGTTTTCCTAGTCCCGACTGCGGGTTTCTCTTTCTCTTCTCCAGGATTGACAGACATTTGGCTATAGCTCCCGGACAGCTTCGCGTGGACATCACGTCAAGTCCGAGTTCCTGGCAGAACCAACGAGGCCGGGCCTCGCGATGGCATCAAATGCAGGAAAAGCGGCGCACGGCTCGGGACTTTTGCCTCTCCTGAAACATTGTCCAAAGAAACCGATCGATAAACGCCAAACGCCAAACGTCAAACGCCGAACGCCAACGCAAACGCCTATGGCTCTAAGCAAAGACATGGGCGAGCTTGGTTGTGGAGAAAAGTTGTGCGGCTGGAGTAGCTTAATTGCTTCTAAACTTGTCTAACTAATCCACAACTAAATCGCAGTTTTGCCACCAAAAGTGTCAGCCTCTCTTTCCTCCCCCACTGGCTTTTTCTACCGTAGTGGCATAATACTCCCAGTACACGGCCCTCCGTATCGGTTGCTCATCTTACTAAACAAAACCAGGGATCTAGCAGGCGCTTTCTCAAACCAGCTCCCACGGTTTTGAACTAAGAGCCAAGTCGCTAGTTATCTCAGCAGTCGATGGGATACACCACCATGCCGACGTGCCGCTTAGGCGTAGATGATACTCCTCGCGAAAGGAGACAGTGCTCGCTCAGGAAATATTGAACAACTAGTGATTACGCCGAACAATTATTTACCCGCGATGTATATAAGAGATGGAACCCGGTCCGGTCGGCAATGTCCAACCGAAGCCTCATCCCATAGCAGAAGAGGGCAGTCTCAAGTTCGTCAACATGGTTCTACTCAGCAGGTCAGCATCGACTATAGCAGTCTGCATCCTGGCCGCCCTCGCCGTGGCTTAACAGGGTGGACCGCCGCGTCCTCCTGGTCGCGGGCCCCTAGGACCGTCACCGCCAGGACCGCCAGCTCGGGGACCGCCAGCTCGGGGACCACCAGCTCGGGGACCGCCGCCTCCAGGGCCACCCGGCCGGGGGAGTCCTGCCCCGGCTCTCAACCCGGTGTCGCAGGCCCCTACATCACAACGCTCGTCTTCACGGCTGTCTTCACCTACCGCACAATTCTCGCTGCAACCTGCATCCACAAGTGCACCGCAAAGGCCTGCTACAACCACCTCGTCCTTGAGCTCCTCCGTCGCAGCTGCGTCGTCGTCGTCGTCCATATCCAGCAGGCAGGCACAGACGTCCCCATCGCCATCCGGGCCGTATGCGATCACGGGTCTGAAGACGGGCATAAACAGCACGTCGGGCCAGCGCCCGCTTCGCCGGAACATCAATGATCTTCGGGCGTCAGGCGCACAATGGTAGGAACCTGCCATGCTGTCGCATAATGGAAGTTTGGTAAGCTCACCACATCGTAGGGATTTATACATTCTAGGCCTTGCTGCAATGCAAAGAGATAAGCCCGAGGACGACAAGCTGTCGTACTTCCAGATCAGCGGTATAGTATATTGCAAAAGCCAAACCCCTGTCCGAAATCAGACTGACCGGATTCTTAGGTATTCACGGGCGACCCTTCATCCCTTGGAACGGCGTCCAGGCGGTACCGAGCGGTTCCGGTGGCGGGTACTGCCCTCACGGTGTTAGTCTTCTCGTCATATACGACGGTGGTCATAGTACTAACCCCTGAGGTCCCGCAGAACGTTCAGTTTCCGATGTGGCATCGACCCTACATTGCGCTATTCGAGGTGCGCACATGTCCAATAGCCAATATGAAACGGGTTTTGGCTAAACTCAGCACAGCAAGTCCTCGGCGGCCACATCCAGGCCATCGCCGCCAACTACACCGGCAGTCGGGCGCAAGAGTACAAGACGGCAGCCGATAACTGGAGAGCACCCTACTGGGACTGGGCGGCCGACGGTGGTGCCCAACTTCCTCCGGTTACGACACAGGCAACCATCACTGTCAACGGGCCCGGCGGTCAGGTCCAGCTGCCTAACCCGTTGTTAGGATACAAATGGCAGAGGTTCCCCTTGAACACGGCCTCGAACTACTTCCCAAGGAGCGGCGATCGAAACTGCTGGGCTTGGCCCCAGACGACACGGTGGCCGGGCGCGAATGGGAACAACAGGCCTAGCTTGGCCAACCAAGAGCTAAGTCAGGATGACTTGAAGGCAATCACGGTAAGCGTCAGGACGTGTTGCACCATATTGGAGCAGCAGCAATCAGGAGCCAGTTGTCTCACTAATCACGCCCGTAGTATAATGTCTTTACCACCGCCACGGACTTTGAGACCATGGCCAGCACGGGGAGCACTGGCAACAGCTTCGAGGCCGTGCACAACTCCGTGCATGCGGCCATCTACGCGGTCATGGCTTACGTAGAATATGCTGCCTTTGACCCGCTCTTGTAGGTTCTCCTGACAATTGTGACATGTTGACGTCTGTCCCGGACTGACACGCGTCGCGCCGCCCAGCATGTTACACCACGCCAACATCGACCGCCTCATCGCCATGTGGCAGGCTATACACTACAACGGCAGGATGCAAACCCAGACCCTGCGATCCAGCGCTCTCTTTGCCACAGCAGCCAACACGCCAATAACCGCAGACAGTCCGCTCAAGCCCTTTTATCGGGACACGTCCGGCAACTTCCACACGGGCAGAACGGCCTCGGACATCAAGACATTTGGGTATTCGTATCCCGAGATCACTGACTGGAATCAAAGCCCGGACGCCCTGGCTCGGCAGGTGACTGTGTCTGTCAACCGGCTGTACGGCCCGGGTGGCACCAGCGCAATGCTCAAGGCTCGCCACAGCCGTCGTCATTCCGGCTACGCTGCGCACAAGGAGTACACGGCCTTGGTCGACCTGGAGCGCAGCGAGCTGCCGCTGCCTTGCAGTGTCTCCGTCTACGTGAACGGCGAGTTCGCCGGTAAGATAAGCGTCATGAGCATGCCGGCATCAAGAATAATGCATAGCACCGTCCCGCTTAACAAAGCACTGGAGAAGCTGGGTAAAAGCATGGATGTTCCAGAATCCCAAGTCGACAACGGCAGTCAAGCAACAAACGGTACAGCTGCCCAGCAGCCAGCTGTTTCCTCGGAAGATAAAGAGATAATTCTTCAGAAGCAGTTGTCTGTGGAGATCAAGAGCGTGAGTGCTTTTTCCACTTTCGAACACATTACAAGATGCATTGAATTCTAACGTGTAATGACAGATCAATGGGACAATTTTCCCCGTTTCTTCGGCTCCCTCACTCAAGATAAAAGTCGAGCTACAGCATGTAGTGACGCCAGGGTCTGAGGACAGTTTACCAACTATCACCCCTATCACTACAGGTCCTCTGGCTAAGCCTGTAGAGCATAGTGCATCGTATTAAGTATTAGAAAGCAGAATAGTTGTTATCTGATATACAAGTAAAAGTGCTGCTTCCCTGGCCATGGGATAACGGTACGTCTAGGCGTCTTGCCAGCAGCAGTAGCACAGGTGCCGACACTACTGAATTTCTTAGACCAAAGTCAATTGGATGCGTGTGCATGTGAGGGGTGAGGGCGGGGAGTCTCCGGCGCGGCAGAGCGGTTCGGTTAGTAAAGCATGTGTAGTTGCCAGATGCTCAACAGAGTGCGGGGTTGGAAGAAGAAACAAACAGGGGACCATGAACAAGTGACCCGCGTGCATGTACGGTACTGACTCAATTCATCCGGATCGGTAGAGGGGGATGGGTCCGATCTTAATATCGGGACAGCAAACCGGCAAATAACAGGCGCGCTCAATCCCAGCATAGATAAATGCCGAGGCCGTTCTTCAACTAAACAGGCACAAGCGAAATAAAACATAGGACTCTGTAATCCTCTAGTAATCCCTTCAATATGAATCTTTCCTGGATCTTGACAACTGCGCTCGGCGCGTGTGCTGTGGCGGCACAAGACACTCCGGAGCCCCAGGCTCCCAAACTGACTTACCTCTACACCCTCACTGCGCTGCTCAATTCGTCAATTGAGATTGGCACGGGGATCTACAGCGACCGCAAAGTGATTCCAATCATCGGCGGCAGTTTCCACGGTCCCCGGCTCAACGGTAAGTTGTTCCTTTGCATACTCTGTCTCATCTTAGGTTGATTCTAATTGGGAACGACAGGCACGGTCCTCGATCTTGGTGCCGACTGGGGGCTCACGGACTCGAAGGGTGTCTTTCATCCCGATACGCGGTACAACTTGAGGACGGCGGATGGTGCAAACATTTACATCCAGACGAGTGGATCGAAACAATCGAACGGAAAGATTTACCTCAGACAGATCTTCGAGACGGGGAGCGAGGACTACTACTGGCTGAATAACGTTGTCTCAGTGGGGGTGTTGACATCTGGCAATGGTAGCGTTACTATTGAGGGGTGGGTATTGGACCTGTGACGGTTGTTCAGGAGAGTGAAAAACATAGGCTTGCAAGCTGCTAGACAGCTATGTACGGCTCTAGATTCTATTGAAGCGTAGGCTGGTTGTATACAAGTCTATCAACCGCGAAATCTGGCTACCACTGATATGTCGATGACTCGAATATCTGATAGTCCAATATTCAGTCCGCCAAGGCCTTGGAAACATTATGTAAATGCAGTATAAAACAGGGAGAATTAAGATTATCAACGTAACAACTTCCAATGGGGCTGGAATTCCCTTTAGTTCGCACCTAGGGTCTGTCACCATTACGCTAAAGCAGCAACTTCCTTCCGCCTGCCTGATCTCAATGCTTTCCATGCTGTTGTACTAGGGGGGGGGGACGGCCTATTCACAAGAAATTGTAATTTCAAGTTAATGGGAAACGGGCGAGTCGCAGAAACTGCAGAATAATAGTTAGCGAAAGAGCCAAGCAAGCGCATAGGCAAATAATAGCCGCTTATGTTTAATTGCGTGATTTGCTATTGGCTATCGAAGCCTTGGATGGTTTTCTTTTGGCAATGACGGGTGATTTGTTCTGAACATGTGTGCGTCACATTCTCTTTCATTGTTAGAGTTCTAGGATACCTCCTGCCGTCTGTAGCAGTAATTCCTCTCAGATACACATCCCCGGCCGGCCGGCCGGCCGACCTCACGTTGGGATCGCCGTGGTCAGATTCTTGCCATTTATCCGCCAAGCCACCCAACCCTCCATACACTTTAAGCTGGAATAGCCACCTAGTGCCTTGGCAATACAAAGAAGATGCAAGGTATCCAGAGCCTAGAGACTCGGGTTTCCGTTGCCGGAGTTGAGCCGACTGCCGCCATACTGAGTCGCGCGGGTGGGGTTACAGCAATACCCTCCCAGCAACACTCAATATCCCACACCTCCCCAATCCGATGTCGGGAATCTACCGCGCTGTGTCAATAACAAGTAGATTATAGATAACTGGCTAGTGGAAGGAGGAAGCCGGCACACATTGGACTACTGCATCACTTTGTTGTGTTTCTTTTGGAAATCTCTTCTGCTTATTCACTTTGGAGAACAGTTGCAACAACTAGACTTGGCTACGTAGTCCCTTAGCTGCTGGCTCCTTGTTTGGCAAGCTAAAAGAGTGTAAGATGACTGCTTAGATCTCTAACCCAATACATAGTTTTTCTTATTGCTCTCCACAATTCCATTCCAAGATTTCCTATCTTTAGGACTTCATCTCGTCATTTGGCAAGTTTTTGCGCCTTCTACTTCAAGCGGGGCGCTTGGCGTCGTGAGTACATGGCACGGACAAGGATGATGAGAGCTGGAGGGGTAGACCACCGGAACAAGATCGGCTCTGCGTGCTATTAAATGTAACCCCTAATAAACGGCTTGAAATGGAGGTGAGGGGTGTTCTGCAAAGCTGAACATCTTCAATCGGGCTTTTGTGTGCAACAACTTGGCTCTCCTCGGGTCAATCAAGCTGGCCAACATGTTATCAGCCTCCAGTTTCGAGGGCGCTCGGCTGAAGGCCAGCTTCCTCGGAGCCATTCTGCTCTCATCCGCTGGTCAAGCAGTACCCCTCTTTTTCAACAGCTCATTGACCGCTCATTTGCCCTCGTACGGCTCATTTATCGGAACAACTTTGAACACGACTACGTCCGGCTATCCTCTTGCAGCCCCCGTCGACGTTTGGTATGGCATCGACTTTGCAGAGCAACCCATTGGTGATCTCCGTTTGGCCCCGGTGGGGTGGCCCTCTGCATTCAACGGGACAAGAGACGCCAAGTCGTACGGCAAGGTCTGCATCCAAGAACCAGGAAATTCGAACTTGGTCTCTTACATCAAGACTGAACTGGAATATGGCGAGGACTGCCTCAACCTCAACGTTTACAGGCCTTCCGGTCATGGTCCGGAAGATAAGCTACCCGTTTTGATCTGGATCCACGGAGTCGGTTTATTCCCTCCCCGTATACAAAGACCGGTTGGCAACTGTGACACTAACATGGTTGCCAGGGCCTGTATCGCAACGGCGCGGGCATTATCTTTGACGGGGCCTCATTCGTCGCATCGTCTCCTGAGCCTCTCATTGTTGTGACTTTCAACTATAGAGTGAGTACATTGCCGTCCGCTCGCTGCTCTGACCAAGGCTAATTTCATGCTCTCAGCTGGCCGCCCTCGGGTTCCTGGCCTCTCCCGCGTTCTCGGAACTCGGCATCACCAACCTCGGTCTTCAGGACCAGCGTCAACTGCTCCACTTCGTTCGCCGATACATCTCGTCATTCGGAGGCGATCCGAAACGTGTTACCTTGGGAGGTAAATCAGCTGGTGCACATTCCGTTGGCTTCCACTACCAGAACCCGTTTGCTCCTGGGGAGGAGCTCTTCCACCAAGCCATCTTTCAGTCGGGCGGGCCCACTGGCCGCTCGTTCCCCGAAGCATCGGACCCAGTCACCGTTAAGCAGTTTGAGCAGTTCCTTGGGCGGGTTGGCTGCCATGTCAACGAGACCACCGAGGCACAGCTAGCATGTCTGAGGGCGTGCGACGTCGGCCTCATCGAGAGAACAGCGAGGGATCTCTTGGCCGAATACAGGTACAATGGCACTCATCCTTTTCAGGCTGTTTCCAGTGAGTGCCCTATCTGTCCTTGGTTAGTAGTTCTTGCCATCGCTAACAGCCAAACTTGCACAGACGCTACCATCATTCCCCGTCTTCCCTCCGAAACCTGGGAATTGGGATCGTGGAACCGCGTGCCTACTCTGGTATCTTTTATCACCGACGAGGGTAGCATGTACGCGCCCACAAACCTGACTACGGACGACGAGGCCTGGGGCTGGCTTTCCAACCTGTATCCGAACCTTGATCAAACCGACAGGGAGGCATTTGACCGCCTGTATCCCGATCCTCAAACAAACCCCGAGTCCCCGTATGTGGACGCAAGAGGGCAGTCTGCCCAGTTCACACGGCTGTCAGACGCGTACGCCGACACCACTTACATCGGCGTTGCGCAAGACATCGCGTTCCGCCTTGCGGCGGAAGGGGTTCATGTGTGGAAGATGCACTGGAACACCAACAACAGCATCACCCCTTACCTTGGGTTCTCGCATGGCTCTGACGTACTTTACGCCTGGGCCGAGCCGGATACGCAACACCCCGAGGCAGGGACGGTACTCGCGAGATACTACGCGAGCTTTGTCGTCGGTGGCGACCCGAACCCCTTCAAGGCGCCCAGTGCCGTTGAATGGATTGGGTACAGCGGCGCAGGCTCTGATGGTCTAGGTTGGCAGGTGAGGGTCAGCGCGAATGAAACGCGGATCGAGAAGGATGACATCAGGAGAGAGGCCATTGAGTTCTGGAGGGCAAACTCGAGAAAGCTGGATCATTGAGACGCCCGTTGGTGCCGGACGGCTGTCGACCGTGGGGCCTTCAAGATTAAGCCCCAGACAAGCATATAGCTGGGAAGGACGGCAGAACGACATGCATGGCGCACTTGTTTGTGAAAGCATGCCAGGCCATAGTCTTCTGCCACGATAGGTCGTCTAAGTAACATGTCCTCGGGTCAGTTTGGACATAGTAGTTAGAAATGACATGTATCTGAAATCACCCAATATGTCGCCGCCGTCGATGGGCCAGTGAGTTCGGTTCTGTGGTCCAGTCGAGAAAAGGGATTCATGTCTCGATGCACGTCACCCCCTAAGAGACTGACTGTCGAATAATGAACTTAACGGCCTGACATGTGGCTTAGGCCGCGCTGATGTTACCAATTGACGGGCTCCTTATTTCGTTGTTCAACGAAAAAATGCAAGAGGTCAAAGGAGAATGGCGGGTTCTAACCTAGGCGAAGGTTGTCTCTCCTGCTGACACTGGATGGCTTATGTTCAAAGCTTCGCCGGGGGGATGAACATCAACATCCCCGGACCCCAACCTGTGTATATTCCAATATTTTTGGACCATTCGGCTCAGCCTCACACTGGGTGGCACTGGCGGTCGCCCAGCGCAAAGCCGTTATCCACCAAGCATCAAGGTCAGCCTTAGACATCTTCCTCCCCGGATTCAACATATGAGGAGACAGCCGCCTCGAATAGCATCACACAACTGTTACAAGAGTCATGTCCAGCGACTGGCGATTGTGGTTGGCGCGGCCCGAGTAAAGGAACCACATGCCACCGTCAGCACTAGCAACGCGTCGAAGCCACACAACGAGGCGGTGCTGTGGTTCCGCTGAAAACCCCCCAACAAACATTCCTTCTCCCGTGGCGGGGGAATCTTTCCAGACCGAGTCATTCCCCTCGTTGGGTATACCAGCCAGGCCCTTTCCAACCGGGAACGTCCAACGTGTGTAATGGCCTGCAACACGAGTTGCTGAGTATCAGTCAGCAGCTTCTCACTGCTTGCGGCCTTCAGTTCACATCCCAAAATCCACAACGAAACCGGAACGGTATGGATGATTGTCAAGCCCACAATCTGGTCCTTCACAAAGAGTAGGACGACAAGCATATCCCTCCTGGCTGCGGTGTGCCCAGGCTGCACTGATGTCGAGCCAGAGTTTTTGGGGGGCTAGGCTAATAAGTTTCTCGAGTGGTCAATGCTTTGGCGTGTTTCTGTGGGTTGTGCCAATGCTGTTCCGCCCACATGACGAAGCCGTCGCCAATGTGTTGTCTGCCTGCCATACAGAGCACTTAACCCTATCATGGAGGTCTGAATCAGGTTGTGGAACCATCAGAGGTCCCAGTGTCCCCAGAGAATGTAGAATCCTTTCAAGAGGGTCTTCCAAAACAATCCGCACCATGCTTTCCTCCCCCAACAAATCACATCGCCTAGGCGCATTTCGCGTCCCCATTATCGAAAACCGAGAGCGGGCCGCGTAATCTTAAACCTCGGAAGGTTCGCGACAGTCCCATTGGCTCGAGATGACGGTGCGAGGTCGGACCATTCTACTATGGTATTGGGGGTAAGTTTAAGCTCCCTAACAGGTAGTATGGAGCAGTGATCCACAGCTTTAGTGACTCTTACTGGCCAGATTTGTGCAGAGGGTGCACAAGAATTTCGAAGTACTCCTTGCTGAGGTAATCAATGAAGCACAGCCATATCTACCCAACAGGGGGGTTTTACTTTTGCCTGCTACCACAGTACATGGAACCTCCATGAAATCCCATCATCCCATAAGAGGCGGGACGTGAAGCTTCGGAAGCAAGGGGGGGAGGCGGGGGGGGGGGGTAGGTACTTTGAAGTTGATCCCTGTAAAGCGAAGAAGCAGTGCTTTTTCTATCGTCCAATGCAACAAACCCTTGGACCGGCTGAAAGTTCTTGAGACGTCACCCTCCAATAGCCACACGCAGCAGCTAGGAACCCTCGAGGAGCTAGCTGCAAGAACCCGCAATTCACCAACATCTTCGACCACCATTTCATCTGCCTTATGAACGAGTACCGCCCACAGGACTAGCTGCGCCTCCTGCATGCCGAGTTGCCATGGGCATGAACTAACTCACTTCCCCTTCGCCTGATTCGCCTTGCCCCCTATCTCCCCAAAAGCACCACGCCCGGTCGAGTAAGCACGCAGCGCCCAGCGTCGGGATTGGAATCCCACGACCCAGTATGCCACGGCGAGGACGGCCGATCATGACATCACTTTGTTAAGCAGGCAGCGACCGGAACCAGAATCAACTCTCAGCCGCTTCCTCTCCCTCGTCTGCATCAGGGTGGCCGGGACGCCCCAAACGAGATTTTGAGGTTGCCGCCACCAACATCTTGGCGGGTACCTATCCGTAGGCTGAAGGTCTGCGGCACGCACACCAGCCGGGCAATATACATGGAGCAAGGGGGGTACGGCTGCCATGTATCAATATTGACAGGGCAAGGACGGGTTTGTGTATGTGATTAAAAGGAATGCTTCTCTGTCCACTGTCGTTTCGATCTCTCTTCTCTCCCGTCCGGAGCCGCAAGCATCTCTTGCACCTTACAATAGCTCTTTCACTTAGAAAGACTTCACCGGTCTCTCAGTTTTGAAATAACCCCGCTGTCACTCAAGCCAGCTCCAAGATGCAGTCCAAGCTCCTCATCGTCGCCGCCGCCGCCACCGGCGCCGCCGCCATCCGGGACCTCTCCGGGACATTCCCGCAAAACTTCCGCCGCGGCGCCGACGCCCTCGAGACCCGCGACGAGGCGGCCTGCTTCTCCGTCGTCGCCGAGCACGCCACCCTGACAGCCGACTTCCCCGAGTTGCCCACGGCCCTTGCCACTGCCACCGACGTCCAGATTCCCCAGATCACCGACCCGTGCCAATTCCCTTCCGTCACGGGCTCCGCCGGCCAGCTCGTCACCTCGTACTCGTCCGCCCTGCAGTCCTGGCAGGACGCCCACATCACCGAGATCCGCTCGCTCTGGTCCGCCTGCAGCGACGTGCCGCAGATCTCCTCCCTGCTCGACGAGTACGGCAACGTCATCTGCTCGACCGCGCTGGCGCCCATCACCGCCAACGGCACCGCCGCGACCACGGCGACGGCGACGGCGACTGTAACCGGCGAGGTTACCGTCACAACCACCGGCGACGCCACCGGCGACGCCACCGGTGCCACTGCCTCGGGCGACGCTGCGTCGACGACTGCCTCCCCCGCTGCCGCCGCTCCCCGCGAGACGGGATTGTTCCTAGCCGCTGCCGCCGCCGCCGCTGGCTTCGTCGGTGCCGCAATGCTCTAAGCGTGTTGGGACGGCTGTAACTGATGACAACGGGACTGGGACCGCAAGATGTAGATGAGGATAAACCAAGTGTTGGAAATAGGGATATGATTGGTTGCTCATATCACGGCTTCACGATGTCTAGAGGGATCATTGTCGCCCCTAGCATACTCATGCGGCGCATGTATATATATATACATACATATCTACCCATTTAGATTTTTCATGACGTACTGTTTCCTGAGAGTCTGCGTAGATGTAGCGTCAACCTATACGTGTATATGAATGTGGACGCTCAGGTATGGTCTTCCTGGCGGAGACGGCATGTTGCATGATGCAGGAACCGGGATGGGAAGGGCGGGGAGCCGGCTCGAACCGTGACAGCATTTGGCTCCGGACATGTATGGAAAAAAAAACACGGGACGATTAGTGCGACCTGGGATAGGTATCTGCTGCTTGCTGATAGATGAAGTAGCTGCAGCCGCAAAAACGAAAGCCCCTGGACAGTCCGCTATGGGCAGTAAGGTTTTCAACCAAGCCTTGGAACGCAAATAACTTCTGCTGATGGAGGCATAAGCTTCTGTCGCAACACGCAGAATCAACGAAGGGAAGAAGAAAGTACTTGGGCGGACGTTTGGCCTATGCGGATTTGTTGTCAAAGAGGTCATGCCATTCGCTATACTTGGATGCAAGCAACGTTGGCAGATACGACAGTCCCCTTACATCTGGGTCCCCGAAATTCCCATACACAAACGTGCTGGAGAGCGTGAATGAGAGAACACCGAGCATCAGTCCCCACGCTCATGGATTGGTATCATCATACACGATAATTAAGCAAGCTTCCCAATACATGTTCAACGCCCTACTCCAAAACAAACCCGGCAGCAGCATATCGCCCCTTTTGACGTAACGCCCAAGACAGGCCCTCTCGGCGCAGATCTGAAGTCCCAAAAGCATGCCAACTCGCCGGCGAGCTACGGGTGTCGCTACGTTTACGCTCGGCCGACCCATCCGGCGTTGATAAAAAAGTCAAAGATGCGCCCGCCTTTCTGTGAGTCGAGTCTGCAGATCTCCTTAGCTTGCTTCTTCTTAAGGGTGCCGTTGGTCTTGAGAGCCTCCTTGAGAATCTGTTCTTTGATCATCAGGTACGGCTTCGGCTGCAACCGCACCACTTCACAGAGCTTGGCTTCCTCCGGCGTGAGAAGATGCAAGTCTGGTGCGCCATCCTGTGTGAGCTGGAGAGGCGTGACACCGGGCAGGGCCGCGGCCATGTATTTCTGCCGTGTAACAGGGCCAGAGGGAGCCGCGCCATTGGCAACGACGACCGTGCCATTAGTAGAGGCCCCGTTAAGAGCCCCGTTGGCCTGAGGGTTGCTGTCTCCGTTGGCTTCCTTTGGCGGAATGGTGCCGTTGGTGCCGTCAGGAGCGGGCGCCGACCGAATGGGCAGTTCAGGTGCGACAAGCAAGGCGGCGCCGCTTGGGGGATCCGGCACAGCGGCTGCCTTAGACCGCTGCGCCGAAGCCAATCGGTCCCTATCCATAGATCCCATGGGTATCGCTTTTTGCGCTCGCTGCGCCTTTTCCGTTTCGTATTTCTCGCCACTGCGCAGGTCACCTATGCGCACACTGCGCCATTCCTGAAGCTGCTGGATGGCCTGCCGCAGGTTGAGCTCATCGATCAGGCCCTGGCATAGACTCTCAAAGTCGTCGTGGTTCATCATCCGGGCAAAAGGCTTCGCCTTGTTAAGGAGGTCCCTCTCTTCCTTGCTCCTCTTCTTTTCCACCTTTGTATTTTCACGGTACTCCAACAGATTGTGTTCGAAGACGACTTTTTTCCTGTCCACACGCTGCGTCAAACGGCAGTTGTAAATGTCCATGACCGTAAGCTTCAGCTCCATTTCCGGCTCCAGCTCCCCCGTCCGGGGATTCAGACCATCACCTGGGTCGAACTGCATGAGCTGCACTGCTTCTTCGGCCTCGTTGGCGTATTCGGTCTCGAACTCCAAGCGCCCAGGCATGTAGCCCTGGATTTCGTGGCAGGACGGTACCGAGGCAGTCGGCTTCGTCTTGGGCTGTAATGTGGGTGCGTTCTTAGCGGCTTCTTTCCGCTCCTCTATCCTGCGCTTCTTCTTGGCCTGGAAATCTTCCCTAGAGATCTCGTTCGCAAGGTCCATATCGTTAGGACTACATCGTTTCGGCAGCGGGAATCGTGGCGAGTCGACGTAGACTTTGAGATAGTGGTCCCGCACTTCATCCTTGTGGCGGAAGCCGCCAATGTGGTCGGCGATGTCGGCCCATGATCCCAGGCCGTATATCTCCGCGCCCTCAAGCAGTAATAGTTCTTCGTCGGCCCCCCAGTCGCGGTCGAAGATGGGGAACGAGTTTTGTTCGATGACTCGGTATGGATGTGATTCGGGCTTATGGTTCGAGCTAGCCTTCCCTTGAGAGAAGCATTGAACGCATAGGTCGTATTCGTTGCAAGAAGAGTGTGCACATCTAATGCGTACCTAAATACAAGAGAAGGGGGTCGTTAGCGCGCAGTGCGCAAGCACGCATGCATTGGTCGATTACCCCGGACGGTGTTGCGCCAGGAGTCGGCAACGGGGCGCAACCCGGACGGGAGTATCGAACCCAGCATGAGGCCGACTTACTGTTGACGTGATGTCTACAGAACAGATGTCGCAATGATATTTGACACCGCCCTCGCCACCCCGTGTGACGGTCTTCTTTCTTATGACTCCCATTTCGTCCAGGGCTACGGTGGGGACGTGGAGGCCGGCCCCTGGTCAGGCTGATCCGACGACGGCCGAATTATCGCAATGCCAGAGACGGCATGTATGGCGGACGGTAGGTATCGGCGAGCAATCAATGTTTTGGTGTAGAGAATGGGTACTAGTCGATGCGGAAATGAGCTTCGTCGATGATGTCGATGGGTTTCGGAAGGTAAGGCGCAGGCGTGTTGTCCAAGGTCAGCCGTCGGAATACACAAAGACGCGGCCAGGCTCCAATCGAATGCCGTCCTGAGGGGGGATCGAGGACAGAACCTGGAGTGAAGGTTGTCCCGGAGTCTAGCCGACGCTTGGACCAAGCATGTCAGCCATAGTTGTGGCTTTTGAGACGATAAGCCACAAAGATCGCAGAGCTTCCATTACATAATCAATTGACATTTCCTCCGCCTCCGACTTTGCGCCCACGAATTCGTTCCCTCCGGCTCCGCTATCCCCGCTGCTACTCTCCGTCTGTTTCTTTCCATGCACACGCGGGAGGCATCAGCTATGGATTCGTGGTGCAACCTCCGACCGACATTGCGCGCTGCAGAGCCGAAGTCGCCCTCTGCCTCGAGAATGTTGAGGAATCTATCCTTTGACGCATGAGTCCTCCGGCTCCTCCCAACACCAGACTCTTCTCACCCGATCCGCCGTTCCACAATGACGTTCTTCCCCCGAGGTTCAAGCTTTTCCGACAGTTTCCCGCCCACTCCTTATCTTACAGCGCATAAAGCCGCCCGCTCGACAATGGCGCGCTTTTCGATGGTGGGGTTCGCGGGGCAATTCTTCACCTGTCCCTCCATCCATCCTTCTCTCCAACCTCTCCAACAAGCCCGACAGGCACTGGCGCGAAACTCTTCAAGCAGGGATCTGGACTTTTACTTGGATGAGCTGTTTTGTGGCAGCTTCATTGTTTCTCCTGTCACTCGGCAGCTCGCGGCCGAGGGCTGGAGTCCCGTCCATTCTTAGTTAGCTTCGTCAAACGAACCGACACCGTGACTGTTTAAAATAATATCTCGCCCGTCCTTGATGGATATGTGCTCCAGTTCGTAGGCTGTCAAGTATTGTTACCTGCTTGACGTCCCTCCTCTCTTCACAAACGCTACCCCGCCATCACCGACACACCACCCATTTCGTCGCACTGTACATCACCCATCACCCGTCACCTCTCTGTCGCAATGCCCGAGAAGATCCTCGACGACATCTCCCACAGACGGTACAACCCGTTGAAGGGCACCTGGCTGCTGGTCTCTCCCCACCGGACCAAGCGTCCCTGGCAGTAAGAATGCGCCGCCTGAACCCGTGATGCGACAATGTGCTGAGATGTACAGAGGTCAGCAAGAGGGACCGTCCACCACGAAGCTTCCTGAATACGACCCCAAGGCAAGCCGCTCATGTTACCGAGAGTCAAGGATTACGTTGCTGATTCCCCGAAGTGCTACCTCTGCCCTCGAAACCCCAGAGCGGCCGGTGATTCAAACCCGGACTACAAGAACACTTTTGTTTTCGTCAACGACTACAGTGCCGTAAAGGAGGAGCAGGCCGAGTACAAGCCGGAGATTGAGAGCGATGGTAGGTCCATGTTGCAATCCCCGGTTGCTCCGCGCACATCTGACAGTTCACCAGATCTTGCGTCGACGCTGCTGCGCGCCGAAGCGGCCACGGGCAAATGCTATGTCCTCACCTTCTCCGAGAAGCACCACGTCACCCTCGCCGACATGACGACCCAAGAGATCGCCCCCGTCATCGACGTGTGGACTCACATCTACGCCTCCCACCTATCCCCCTCCAACCCGCTCTCCAAGGTTGCCGCCGCGCTCGACCTGCCCGCCCCGACCCCCGAGAGCAGCGTGCCGCCCCCCAAGCACAGCCTGCGGTACATGCAGATTTTCGAGAACAAGGGCGCCGCCATGGGTTGCTCGAATCCGCACCCGCACTGCCAGGTTTGGACGACGTCAACGATGCCCGAGGAGCCTGGCACGGAGCTGGCGCAAATGGCCAAGTACCGCCACCAGCATGCCGGACGGCACATGCTGGCCGACTACGTCAAGGTCGAGCTGGAAAAGAAGGAGCGCACTGTATTCGAGAACGAGCACTTCCTGGTGGTCGTCCCCTGGTGGGGTGTGTGGCCGTTTGAGGTCTTGGTTCTGCCCAAGAGGCACGTCCGCGCCCTCGTGGACCTGTCCGCCGAGGAGCGATTGCAGTTTGCCGAGGCCATTCAGGAAGTCGCGAGGAGATACGACAATCTGTTCGAGACGCACTTCCCTTACAGTAAGCACGCCCAATTGTCGTGTCACGACATCTGACGGCTAATGTTTTTGACAGGCTCTGGTATTCACCAAGCACCCCTCGATGCCACCGAAGAGGAGGCCGAAAACAGCTACCTCCACATGCACTTCTATCCGCCTCTGCTCCGCTCTGCTACCGTGCGCAAGTTCCTTGTTGGTTACGAGCTGATGGCCGAGCCCCAGCGCGACATTACCCCCGAACAAGCGGCTGCCCGCCTCAGGGGTACCGGCGGCGAATTGTACCGCAAGACAATCCAGTAAATGACAGGAAAATACAAAAGGCCCGGTCGCGATATTTAATAATCACCTTCTCTATTATTGTTGCTGGGTTTTATCCGTTTTCATGATCATGTACACACAACTGTGATATAGCATCGTCGCCGGTCGTCGCACTCTTTCATGACTGTGCCATAAGCGGATGCACCAATGTTGTAGCTCGCGTAGAGCACATAATGCCACGACCCTGCCATCTTGACCGACCCTTTGGCCTTCCCTTGAACATGACTTATGCGCTCTGGATGTAGAAGTCGCGGACCAACGGCATCCAGATAAGAGCCGTAGTGGCGAAGGCGAAAGGGAAGAATTGCGGCAGGCCAAAGGACATGCTCTTGAAAACGAATAACTCGCTGGCAAAGTGGCCTAGTGCAACAACGTAGGTCCAGATGGCCAGGTCGTACATGTGGGCGTGGCGCAGGTGGTAGGCGGCGTAGAGACGAACGATGCTCGTGATGAAGGTCCAGGTGCCGAAGCAGCGGGCTGCAAGGGGCGTCGCCTGGTCGACGATGTCGGTCGCGCCGGCGGGGGCGGGGACGAACTTGTTCACCGAGTCCTCCGGGTTGAACTTGTCGGACCGGGCGGGTAGCTTGGGGTTACGGACGTATTTGCCGTCATAGAGACGGCGCGAGTAGTGTAGCGTCATGAGGTTCTGGGCCGAGTTCCCGATGGAGATCAGAGAGAGCTGGAGGCCGTCTCCTCGTCAGTATCGCAACCTCAGAAACCATGCAAGCTCGTCCTGCTTGGGATGCTTACAAGGAGCATGTAGTAGGGCAGAATGCCCTTTGCTTCGGGCAGCAGGTCTGTGATGGACACCATTGTAATTGGCACTTGGGGTGGTCTGCGAAACTCAATTCGGGTCAATTGGCGTGAGATTCCAGGAGGGAAGATCTCGGCGCAAACATAAACATGGTAGGAAGTAGGCCAGTGGTACAAATCAAGGTCGATGATTACCTACATAACCTTTGATTGCCTACCTATGTATGGGTGGACTACGATGGATCCGAATACGAACAGCAGCTCAGTGTGGCTGACAACACTCGTCTGTGGCTGATGGGGCAATTATCCCCGCTCATTGGTCACAGCTATACCCCTCGCATCCTCAAGGGACTCAGTTCAACAATTGAGCAAGGTGCCGAGGTGTGGCTGATGTGATTGATTCTGGGCATGCAGTTTCCAACCCTTTGCGCATCTCAACGTTTTGCCCTGGCTGTGCTTCAAAATCCCACGGACGAGACGCAGCATTGGCGTCATTACTATCGTCCTCCCTTTCCCATCACACTACCTCGACTAATCGACCAAACGTTGTGACGATAGTATACGATGGCAGGATTGACCGATAACCTGGCCTACGTGCCCCAGCCTGTTCAGCTTCTGCTGGCTGGTATTGGTGCTCTTTTCCTTACCTCCAAGGCGTTGAGCTACGTTAAATTCCTTCTCGGAGTCTTTTTGCTCAGTGGAACTAGCGTAAGAATCCCCGCATCCCCTCCCCACCTCTATGAGAACTGGACTGACGGTTTCCGCCGCAACAGCTTCGCAAGTATGGCAAGCCTGGCACCTGGGCCGTTGTAACCGGTGCATCCGACGGCCTCGGCAAGGAGTTCGCCTACCAGCTCGCCAGCAAGGGCTTCAACCTCGTCCTCGTTTCCCGAACCCAGTCGAAGCTCGAGACCCTCGCCCACGAGCTCGAGGCTAAGTTCTCGGGCAAGATCCAGGTCAAGGTGTTGGCGATGGACTTCTCGCGCGACGACGACGCCGACTACGACAGGCTGGCCCAGCTCGTCAACGGCCTCGACGTCGGCATCCTCATCAACAACGTGGGCCAGAGCCACAGCATACCCGTGCCGTTCCTCGAGACGGCGCGTAGCGAGCTCCAGAGCATTATCTCCATCAACTGCCTTGGCACGCTGAAGACCACGCAGGTCGTCGCGCCCATCATGCAGCAGCGCAAGCGCGGTCTCATCCTCACCATGGGTTCCTTCGCCGGCTGGATGCCCACGCCGTACCTGGCCACCTACTCGGGCAGCAAGGCCTTCCTCCAGCACTGGAGCAGCTCCCTCGCCGCCGAACTCAAGCCCCAGGGCGTCGATGTCGAGCTCGTCCTCAGCTACCTCATCACGACGGCCATGAGCAAGGTCCGCCGCTCGAGCGCCATGATCCCTAAGCCCCAGGACTTTGTGCGCGCGACGCTGAGCAAAATCGGCTCCGGCAGCTACCAGAACTTTGCCTACACCTACACGCCCTGGTGGACGCACGCATTGATGCTGTGGGTCGTTGAGAGCACCATCGGCGCCGCCCACAGCTTAGCCATCTGGTACAACCTGAAAATGCACGTTGACATCCGCAAGCGTGCGCTCAAGAAGGCTGCTCGAGAAGCCAAAAAGCAGTAGAGAGCCACCCAGGATGACGGTACAGAATCAGGGACGAGATGAAACAGTACTGTAAAATCCATCTCGGCGCAAAATGAGGAGCAGTAAGGAGAGGAGAGGGGTGGCTCTTTATGGCAGCCTGCAATAGTTATATTAAAGTAGCCCTTAATGATCTGCTTTACGCATATGAGGAAACTGGCCCATGCATCATGTGGGCTAGGTACGTAGGGGTTCATATCAGGAGGGATAGATAAATAAAAGTCTATTTTTAATTGCCAGAACGAGAAAGGCAAAGTCGCCTGCCAAACGGCCATCAATCATGGTGTTTCCCATAGCTCAAGCTGTAGAAACATTGGGAAAAACGACAGGTTCAGCCTTGTGTCCCAATTGGGTTTAGCGCGTGTCCAGGCGCGAAAATTCCAAGTGCCCGGCGCCCCAGCCTCTTTGAGAGCTTCCCTCCAGAAATTGTTTACTGCTTGCTGCTTGCTGCTGCTGTTACTGCCGCTGCTACTACACTTTTGCTGCCCTCTTGAACTTCTCCTCTCACAACAAGAGCCGCCGTAGCTCCTAATACCCTCCATCCTTCTTCTCTGTTCTTTCTCTGTCCAGCTCGAGCTGCGCAAAAGCTTCTAGCATTGCAAACGCGCCCTTGGCGATCATCAAACGAAAAGGAAAGAAAAAAGACCACGCCCAATTGACAGGAAACAGCCCTGCCACCACCCGTTCATGATTCGGTAGCGCGACCTTCATCCGCCATCACTGGCCGCCAGTTTGCGACGCGTTTCCAGCCAGCCAGTCACTCGATCGCCTCAGCTGCTCGACAGCAATGTCATACCCTCAGATGACCCCGGTACGGCCGGTACCGGGTGCCTTCTTCAACACGCCCGCAGCTTCGCGCTTCGCTAGCGACAATGAACCCGCCCGACGACGCCTGTTTGCCGAGAGCGATGCAGCTCAGGGAAGCTCAACCTCTGGAGGCAGCGGCGCCTTGGTCGGATCATCCAACTTGGCTCCCGCCGCAGTCCCGTCGAGCACAACAGCTGGTGGTGGTCTGGTATCGACTTCTTCGTCGCAACCCACCACCCAACAGAACCTCCCGCCCGTCACGAGAGCTGCCCAGGCGGTCAATCAATTCCTCCAATCCGACGAGAACTACCCCGAACTGGATTCCTATTGCAGGCGTAAGTCTAGTCTTGCAAGCTGTTTACACCGCCTGGACTCTACGCGCCGTGACTGACAAACCACAACAGCGGGAGCGTCGTCCGAATATGATTTCAGCACGCTTGACTCGCCCTGGGCGCCCTTTCACAAGACCCAGATGTACCCGATCCCTAACCAGGTCTTCAGCCACTACAATACTGGCCAGCTCCAGACCCTGATGGGCTTGTTCGCCGAGATCAACCATGCCTGGGTGGTCATCGACAACTCGCTCTTCCTTTGGGACTACACCCACCCCGACCCCGAGCTCATCGGGTTTGAAGACCAACCGCATACGATTCACGCTGTTGCTCTCGTTGCTCCCAAGCCCGGCATTTTCGTCAACACCATCACGCATATTCTAGTCGTTGCAACATCCTCCGAGATGATTTTGCTAGGCCTCTCCGCCGAGCCCACGCCGTCGGGAACGAAGACCGTCTCTCTATACAGCACCAAGCTCAATCTTCCCCTCCGAGGGACCGACGTCAGAGTCATTGCTGGTACTGCCGACGGCCGCATTTTCTTTGGAGGTAGCAATGACACCGATATTCACGAGCTCTATTATCAGCAGGAGGAGAAATGGTTCTCCAACCGGTGCGGGAAGATCAATCATACCAACCCCGGATGGTCCTCGGTTGTCACCCTTCAAAGCGGCTTTTGGGCACCCAAGTCTCCGGAAGGCCTCCAGAGCATCGTCATCGACGACTCGCGGAAGCTCGTCTACACTCTGTCGACTCGATCTACGATTCGCACGTACCACATGGATGGGCCTAACAAGCTCACCAAGGTTATCGAGAAGGAGAGAAATGCCTGCCTCCGCGACATCACCCACATGATTACCCAGTCTCCTTTGCTCAACGACCGGACGACTTTTGTTTCCATCAGCGCCATTCCCTCCCGGGAGGCATCGAAGCTCCATCTCATGGCCCTCACCAACACCGGCTGCCGACTCTTCCTCAGTGCCACAAGCTCCGCCTCGTACATGATCGGTGGCGTCTCTTCTAACACGCCCCCTCAAAGCATGCAGGTCCAGTTCATCAAGTTTCCTCCATCCGACAAGCCTGGACGATCCGGTACCAACAGCGCCGGTGACGCCGTTATCGATCTGGGCTCAAGGGCGTTGGAGTTGAGCAGGCTGGGAGCTAGGTTTGCGCCGGGTTACTTCCTCGACTTCGTTGTAAAGGAGAACGATCCCAACATCGATCTCCTCTTCGTTTCCGCTCCCGAGACTGGTCGCATCAAAGCAAACTCGTCCTCGTCGGCGCTCAAGTACTACGAGCACGGCAACTGGATCGATATCGGAAGTAGAGCCGAAGATGTTGGTTTGGTGACGAAGCCATTTGCTGCTGCCAAGCAGCCCGTCGGCTTCGGAAATGAGCTCGCGGTCCAGTTCGATGAACCCAGCACCGAGTTTGCCGTTCTCACCAATACCGGTGTTCACATCATCCGTCGCCGCCGACTGGTGGACACCTTTGCTGCTGCCATCCGAGGTGCGGTCGGCGATGAAGGTTTGGAGATGGAGACCAGGAAGTTTATCTCGCGCTACGGCCGCGTCGAGACCATCTCGTGCGCCCTGGCAGTTGCCTGCGGACACGGTGGGGATGCCAGACCTGGCGCTACGCGTGCGATCGACCAAGCGACAGAAGACCGCGCGCGGACCGTATTTGTCGATTTCGGCGGGCAGCCCACCATTACCGAGGCCGACGGGACGCCTCTTAACACAACATCTGTCCGTTTGTCTCCAAGACACGACGCTCTCTGTGTGTACCTCACTCGCCTCATTCGTACGCTGTGGAAGAACCATGTCGTGTCTGCTGCTCCGAACCCGGCTGGTGGCATCGCGATCCAGTCCATGGTCCCTGTTGCCAGGCTTCACTCCGTTCAGGAGCAGCTGGAGCGTCTTCGCAGATTCCTTGACGCCAACAAGAGCTTCATCCAGGGTCTCTCTGGCCCCTCTGACCTGCAGAGAGTGGCCAGCAAGCAAGAAGAGGTTGCTCTCCAGGCCGAGCACCAGGCGCTTCATGCGCTGCAGAAGTTAATGGAGAGTATCTCTGAAGGTATCTCTTTCGTCCTCATGCTTTTCGACGAGCGAGTGAGCGACATCTTTACAAGACTCGACGCAACGGCTCAACAGGGGCTGAGGAACCTCACATACGAAAGCCTCTTCTCCCAAGCTACCGGGAGGGACTTGGCCAAGCTCCTTGTCAAGTCCATTGTCAACCGCAACATCGAAAGCGGCTCCAACGTTGAGACCGTAGCAGACGCACTGCGCAGACGCTGCGGCAGCTTCTGTAGCCCCGATGACGTTGTCATTTTCAAGGCTCAGGAGCAGTTGAAGAGGGCTTCTGAGCAGCCGCTCAATAGCAACCCTTCCCGCACCCTTTTGCACGAGAGTTTAAGACTTTTCGAGCGAGTTGCCGGCGCCCTCTCCTTTGCCAACCTTCACAATGCTGTGTCCCAGTACATCGAGCTCAAGTATTATGCAGGTGCCATTCAGCTCTGCTTGACCGTAGCCCACGAAAAGGACAGAGGCAACACCGCCCTTTCGTGGGTTCACGATGGCAAGCCCGCTAATGATCCTCGGGCGAACGCCTTCTCCGAGCGCCGGAAATGCTACGAACTCATCCACGAAGCTCTGCAGCACTTGGACGCCGCATCAAGCAGAGAGCCCGAGACTATCGACGGCCGCCTGACACTGATCGGCACCAAACGCCTTGAAGCCTACAGTGTGGTGAACGACTCAGATGACGAGGTCTTCCACTTCGACCTCTACGAGTGGTACATCGAGCAGGGATGGACAGACAGGATCCTCGCTATCGAATCACCACACGTCATCACATACCTCCAAAGTCTGGCCAGAACAACAGTCGAACACGCGGATCTTCTTTGCAGATTCTACACACAACGTGAGCGATACTTCGAGGCCGCTCAGGTCCAAAACGACCTTGCCCAATCCGACTTCGCCATCGGCATCAAGGACAGAATCACTCTCCTTAGTAAGGCGAAGGCCAATGCCAATGTTGCCACCGCTGGCGTCGGCAGACAGCAACAGCAAGTCCTTGCCCACGAGGTCAGTGAACTTCTCGACATCGCCAACATCCAGGACGACCTCTTGGAGAGGCTCAAGGCCGACAGCCGTATCGCTCCCGAGAGACAAGCCGAGATCGAGGAGGCGCTCGACGGTCAGGTGATATCATTATCAGACGTGAGTTGCACTTTTTTTTTCCCCCCGCCATCGTTGCAGGCTGGAACTGATCACTTCCTAGTTGTTCAACCAATATGCCGATCAAGCGAACTACTATGATTTGTGTCTCCTCATTTACCACAGTGCCGACTACCGCAACCCGAACACAATTGCCCAAACCTGGGTTAGCCTCATCGAGCAGATCCACCAGGAGGCGGTCGATCGGATGGAGGAGGCGGGACCTGGTATCCCTGTTCTCCCCTCGCCATACGAGTCTGTGTCGGTCAAGGTGCAGAATATTGCCCACCGTACCTCGTTGGATAGCTTCATCTTCCCCGTGCCTGTCCTCCTGCCCGAAATCTGCCGGTACGCCATCGAGTACCACCAGGATGCCGAGATCGGCGCCGACCCTACCTGGCCCGTACAGCTCTTTCTCAGCCTAGGCGTCTCTCACGACATGGTCACTCGCGTCCTCGAGAGTGTGTTTGACACGCAAGATTACGGCTTCAGCGGCAACAACCGCAACCGCGTCATCGAGCTCATTGCGTTTACCGTTGATGTCTGGCAGCGCGAGGTGAAGCGCCGGGGTGGTACCTCGATGAAGGGAGATGGCGCCATCGGTGTCTGGGTTAAGGATCTGCTTAGCCGATGCGACAACTCGCTACCTCCTGCTGGACACGGTTCGAACCCCGGTGGCATGGACTTGGTGGAGGTGCGAAGACGTCTACGGACGGTTCGGAGAGACGTCGACGGCCTCGTCGAGAGGGGCCCATCTGGAAGCTTGCGCTTCTTGTAATGTCTGAAGTTTGATTGTATTGCAGGGGATGATCCGGGTGGTTAGGGTTTCTCACTAAAAAAGACACGAGAGATACTACTAGAGAAGACTGATTTGGAAGACCCTGGTCTTGTTTGAATTAGCCTTGGGGAGTGTACAAAGAGGGCAAAAAAACGACACCTTGTATTTGATGGGGGATGGGGGTTTTGACCGGGCGCGGCTAGGACCAGGCGATGTAGGCTTAGGCTTTGGATGGCCAGTTTGGTGATTTTTTCTTCTTCACGAAGACGTTTCCCAGCGCCTAGGTGCGGGATGTTGACAGCGAGCCGTCTTTGAGAGATTGTGTGACTGCTGTGATGTGATGTTGAGGGAGATTATCCCGCCACAATGCGTGAAGTTATTTACAACCTCTCCACCCTTGTCTGTCTATGCGAAATGCCAACACAAGCTTCGAGAGGAAAATTTGTCTGTGAGATGGAGTACGGCGCCCACGGAGTTTGTTGGGTTTGGCGACCAAGATCCATCTTCACCTCTTAAGTCTCGCGCTTCTCCCCACGCAATGAGAGCCATCAATTGTGCCGGCTTAGTTTGACTCCTTTTTCCAAAGTGCTTCATCAAATCATTTGGTTCAGGCGATTTGACATTGAAAATGAGAAATGCAAGGTCGTGCATGCCGTATTCGAGGGAGGTTATTGGCAGTCCTATAGCAAGGGATTGAATAATCCCGGTCGCGTATTGGAAACGCTCCGAGACAGGGTTGATGACGCTCTGCCAAACAGGGCTTCCCTGTTGCGCTTATTCTCTTTAAGGCTGACATTATGGAAGCGACACCGGATGCCGCAACGGCGGCGGCCAAATTGACACCTCTGGGGCGGTCTCCAACATTCGAACCCACCCCAACTTCTCCACTATGAACGATGATGTTTCCTCGTTCTTGTGCACCCTCTGAGTACATCTGGGTACAACTCCTACGGGCTCGCGACATTGCTCGCAGTTTGGCTTAATTTCATTGTTCTTGGCCAAGGGCTGGCATTGTTTCCAGTCTGATTGTCTTGGGAGTAACTGCGTCACTGAAGACTCGTGTGGAAGACGTGTCTTTGACTATGCCATGTAATCGGTGGATAATATGGGTCGCGGGTAGTAGTCGGAGTTCTCTTCTTTCACTGTTCGATGCCTTGTGCATTGGGCTACCGGGCAGTGGATTTGTTATGTTGGAACACAGTGCCTCGGTTGCTGCTTTGGTCACGAACTGACCCCACGCACCACAGAGCTCTTCAGCTAATAATTTACTTTGTTCTCACTATAAAGACCCAATTTCGTGACCCGTTGAGTTCATATGACTTCCAACATACCAGAGCGACGGTCGAAGCCCGAGCCTAGAGTGGTCCTTCCACCCCTTCAATGGAGGATTCTAACCTTAATGGGCGCTTGGAGGCTGTCAGCATATGTACAATCAGTGGATGAAGAACGCATGACCTTGAGAATCTAGCCGCTTGAAGCCCCTCAACATACCTACCACAGGAGGCACAGCGTCGAGGCTACGCACAACCAGCCTCCTGTGGCTGAGGTGGGCACATGCCGCTTTTGTAAGCGGTCTCAGTCGGCTTTAGAACCCAACCGGCCACAGCAGCTATTCTAACTCTCAATCAAGTATTTCTTTATATGGGTCACAATCCCATCTCGACGTTCGTGGCCTGTCACAACATGCGTGGGAAGTTGACAGAAGGCCCAAAAACATGGAGATGGGTTATCGCAAGTCGAAATAAGCATTTAAAGGCTTGACAGGTTTGAGTTGCCAAAAAGACACGTGACGCGGGTGATACAGACCCACCTTTGTTCATTATCCCTTATCGGGCCGCCGCACGGAGCGCAGAGGTTCGGCGACAGCTGTCACTTTTTGATTAAATCAACCATTTTATCTCCAGTTCAACTCCGGGGAAAGCTGTGCCTACCCCGGATCCCTTTCCGTCACCCGTCCGTCCCTTTCCCGAGTCAAGGCAATGCACCCCCGGTCGACCTGCTAGGGACCCTTTCTCTGCCTTTCCCTCATCTCGGTGCTGTTTGCAAGACGACGTCAAACCACACGCCAACAACATGGCGTCCTTTGCGCGTTTCCTGCTGGGCTTCGCCCTCTGCTTGGTTCAGCTCGTCGCCGCGAACCCCGAAGATGGCCTCCCTTCGTACCACTACGGCGCACCCATCCACGTCGAGTGTATGAATCGCAGCTCGTGAGTCGCACCGAGAAACAGTTGGATAACAGGGCAGCTTCTACTCTGCCCGAACCCTCGTGTCGTACCTCTGCTAACACCTACCTCCTCTCCCTGCAGCGAAACAGGCGAGCACATCGAGAACTCGAACCACGAAATCGAATGGATCCCCTTTCCCGTCTGCGAAGAGACCAACAAGCCCCTCGAGTTCCGCTACGGCCACGAGGGCGAGCTAAACTGCACCATCCCCATGGTCTCGGACCCCTTCTTCCACCTCCTCGAGTTCTTCATCCACAACGACGCGCCCCTCGCCTGCCGCCTGCCCGCTCGCCCCGCCCCGGCCGTCGAAATCATCGGCGAGAAGCCATACGAGCAGGAGTACATCCCCCTCGTTTTCGCCCTCGCCGGCACCCTCCAGCTGAGCCATTTGCACGTGAGCACCCACATGAACGTGCTTCTGCACAGCATGCCGAAGCACCACCTGCGGCCCCACGACTCGGGCGTCCTCGACTCCGGCACCGCCTACAGCACAAGTCCGCTGAGCCACATGGACGGCATCTACACCAAGAGGCTCGTCATCGGTGACCCGTTGCCCCTGCACTTCTCCGTCAGGTGGTTCCCGACCCCCAACTTGCCCAAGTCGGAGGGTCACGTTGAGTGGCAGGGCATGGGCGGCCACGTGTACGCCAGCACCGTCTTCTATATCATCACGTCTTTCATCGCGGGCGTGCTCGTCGCGGCGACCTACTTCTTCGGCGTCGTGCTGCCCAAGCGGTTGAGGGGGAGGGGCATGGGCGGCGCGACGCCCTTGGGCTACGGCCTCAACGGAGTCGGCAATGGTTGGGGATATTCCAAAGCCGCCAAGCGGATGGACTAGGGATGCTTTCTTGTCTTTTTTTTTATAATTGGTTTACGAGGGAACCTGTATGATTGCTCCGACTCATGTATATTTTACGCCCCGCCTTCTCAACGACCCTTTCTGATGGACACTTGGAGTTTACTTTTGGAAGAAGAATCCGACTGGGCCCTCGGCCTGGGCCTGTACGCAGTACGAGATGGACCGGAAAAGGAGTTTGGGACCCGGGTTCGGGGATGCTATATGACCGAGCGGGATTGTACGGTATGCTCACGGAAATGGAACCAAAAAACTCCTCGGAAATGCACTTCTGCCCGCCTCTCTACTGGGACTTCGGTTTACCTCCGGCTTGGAGCCTGCCGAGGATGCGCATCCACATGTCTAACCCCATGAGTGCCGCTACCGAACGTCGGTCAGTGCCTAAACTACGAAGCTTCCGGTTTGGGAAGGCGAGCTTACGAATCACGATCCACGGGCCGTACAGGTTGAAAATGAAGACGTTCTTCTGGGCCTGGCTGTACACGGCCGGGTCCCAGTGGAGTGTGTCGTAGATGCAGGTCAGCGTCGTCAGGGCGCACTCGACGGCGAAGACGAGGACGGCGAGCTCGAAGCGAGGCGTCGTTCCGGCGCGGCTGGAGAACCGGTAGACCATCCAGACGGCCATGGGCAGCTGGTAGACGATCTCGATGTAGGTGAAGAGCTTGAACCACGAGGGGAGCCCGTCGTGGGGCGTGACGAAGTAGGGGTCATTGTAGGTCGAGATGTAGAAGTCGCGAAGCACCTGCAGGAAGTGCAGCGGCGCCGACGGGTCAGCGTAGAGGCTGGACGGGTAGAAAGGTACCAGGTCGACCACTATTGGGGGACCCTCGGTCAGTTTCATACCCGTACAGGGATCATGAGATGAGAATGAAGCGGCGAAGTAGTCGGGCTCTCGCCTGGCGAGAACGGCATCAATGCAGTAGGATGACCTGCCGCTGGTTTGAAAACATGTATGGTACTGCTCCAAATGTAGTTGACGCGGGAGTGATGTGTTTGTGCTTGGGTTCCAGTGGTTGCTCAGGAGCTGCAGACTCACAAAGTATTGCTGAGAGCTGGATGCTTGAAATGACGAGGTATGCGCTGTCGCGCCAAGTTCTAGGTGAGGCCGACATTATCTGTCTCTGTGCGTGTAAGCGGAATCGCTCGATTGGGCGTGTGGATGGTGAGTGAGTGGGTGCGTAACGGTTGGCAGTCACGACGCAATGCAGGACGGGCTCAGGACACGCTGGAGGATGAGATAAAAACACGACAGAGTCGTGACATGCTGACGTAAGCGGCACTTCTCGTTGGGCTCCCAATAGGCTCACGGGTACCCGTGCGTGTAAAATTCCACGGGTCCCCGTGGAAATGACTAAGCAATTTTACTGCACGGGTCTTGAGCCGATCGGAGGTATGAGTTGGGTTTAAGCTGTCCTTTATTTCACGATATAACCATGATACACTCTCCGGGCTGACCCTCAGCATACAACGCCTCTTGTTCGGCACTGTCTCTCTCGGCTCGTTTCCAGATGTCCCCCATACCTCTCCTGCTGTTCAGAAAAGGGTCTTCTCCCTCTTCTGCGACGGCAAGCTCATCAACCCGTTCCTGTTCAGCTTTGTCCCAGTCTAGATAAGCCATCATCTCCTCCTTGAGCCAATCCCTTGACCCCTTGGAGGTGGTGCAACGTCTGTTCATCTGCTTGTAGTCAAGACACCACTCATAGCACTTCTTTCCGTACCGCAGGGGAAGTCCCATTGCCCTCCGATACTCCTGGTTTGTTTTGACACTTCCACGAGGCTGGGCAGCATACCAGGCGGTTCTCGCTGCACAGTACCGTCCGTATATTGCCTGAGGTGAATCGTATCTCGACCGCGAGGGTGAAGGCGAACGCTGGGACGGTGGTGGCATCTCCGGTGGTGACATCCTAGCTTCCACTGCTCTATCTGTAGTCGGTTGAGCCAAGGCAGACATGGACTGTAAGGCGTTCAAAGGAAGGTTTTCTGTGACTTTAGATGCAGTGGCATAGACCGCACTTGGCGTTGAGGCTGGACCCGGAGTAGGCTCTTGCTCGGGCAATAAATGCGAGTATCGCAGAGGGCACGCCTTTGAAGTCATGGTATGACCAATCACATGACACCTACTACATGTGCTTGGGGCCCGTGACGCAACTTCAACGATTTCAAACCCACTTGGCTCTCGCCTAGTGCTTGACTTCGGAATTCGGGAGCTCTCCAACTGCAACCTGGGCTCGATTCGCTGGCGAGGCTCTAGCAACAGCTGCGGCGCTCCTTCGCGCCTCAGATGCCAATGCGCATGGAAGTGCTCACGTAGCAGAACAAGATTTCGTTCTTGTAAAGCCTTCAATTTGTGTAAGCATGGCAGACCGTACACTCGAGAGAAGGCCCCCGTACAGATCGCAGAATGGGTTGGCTCATGCTTCGAGAGCAGCTTCCGTTGTTCTTCTACTTTGCGGAGGGCTTCATGCGATACCCAGCCAAGTACTGCGCCATAAAATGATCCCGAAAGCTCGACCGGGATTCTTGTCTGTTGTTTGGCTTGATTAGATCTGAGATCCGACAGCTGATTGAGTAACGCGTGCTTCATCGCTCGCCAGGCCTCAAACAGATCCAAGGTGGATCTCTTTAAGTGCGATTTCAGCAGAGCATGAATGCCTTCAACCCGCGAGGTAGCCACGTTGCCAAAATGGGTGTGCTGATCAACCCAGGCTTTCACTAGCTTCTCCTTGTATGGGTCAAGCCAAAAGGATGTAACGTAGCCAACTTCTTCGAGATGGTCCGTGAGATAACGTTCTTCGAGTTGGGAAACACGCTCCTGAAAGGTTATCTCAGACGGCGAGCTAATAATCAAATGCCAGGACTTGTAGAACTCTTCCCAGTTGTTAGTCGATGACTTTGACGCTGCGGAGCCACTGGTTGTTTTCTTCTTGGCAAGGTCGAACGCAGAATAACAATGCTGAAGCACCGCCTTGTTTGCATGCCAGAGGCAAAGCAAAGATGCCGAAGAGGGAAAGACAGTGGCTACAGCATTAATGCATGCTAAGCAGCGATCTGTGAGGATAACCGCGGGCATGCTGGCGTTGCACTGATCATACAGGGACCTGACCCGCTCCAAAGCCCAGGTATAATCGTCTTCTGTTTCGCCACTGAGAAATGCGAACGCAATACAGAAGGATCGTTGGCAAGCGTCGACGCCAACTATGTCAAGAAGCGGCATACCGTACTTGTTGGTCTTATAGGTGCAGTCCAACAGCATTACGTCTGGGTAGGCTTGTAGAAGGGCCAAGGAATCTGGGTGGGCGAATAAGACAGCTGTAACCCGGCCATCTGGTGCAAACTGCATTCGACTCCAGAAGCCTTCCTCGTCAAGTTGATTGGCAAGTGCATGGATCGAGGTCTGCCCTCCACGAATATCTCGTTTGACGGCTGCAATATGGTTGTAGATATCCTGTTGGGTTGCTACAGAGTTTGTCGTTTGTCGTATGTATGTCCGGATATCCCTGGGCGCTACGCCAGCATTTGAAAGGCCAGCTACTTTCGCAAATTCCTCCTCTGTCAGCTTGCGATGCGTTGGGTGAGCAGACGGATGCTGGCTTGGGGGATGATTATGAGAAGAAAATCGTTTGTCGGGTCGGTGTCTCAAACTCCACGTGCTTTTATCCAAAGATTCCTTGGCAAGCACGGAAAACTGACAACCGGTTCCCCTACTCGTGGTTCGTCTTTGGCGCGCTGTTGTTTTGCTTGGAGGCTGGCATGACCGATCGCACGAATATGTAATCGTCCGTCGTCCACTTTTCTCTTTGGTCGATCTCCCGGTCGTGAAGGCGTATCCCCTTGCTGCCGCCCAGTTGTTAATTGACAGTATGAGGTCATCGCGTGATTCGTAATCGCTTTCAGGAGGTAGACAGTCGTCCAAAAATACGAGTGCTGGGTTTCCTGGGGCTGTTTCCATGCTTTTCAGAATTTTATGACCGAGTTACCACATGTAGAGAAACGTGTAGAGTGCGTCGAACGCGAGACGCGTTCGTCGACGTGCGACGGAAAACAGCTTGCTTAGTCATTTCCACGGGGACCCGTGGAATTTTACACGCACGGGTACCCGTGAGCCTATTGGGAGCCTTCTCGTTGCAAGGTTGTTGGTGAACGTAAGCCATCGCATTACCTGTTCGCCAACTTCTACCTTATCCAAATAAAAAGAATCATCGCTTTGGAGTACGACATGAATTCAAGGGTGTTCAAAACATATCGAAGCGCTTCATGGTGTTCAGCTCATAGGAAACTGACGATACGGCGATCTCTTCCGCCCGTTCAGTAAGTGTTGGTAACGAAAGACCGTATGCCGTATGATCTTCGGCCAAGTCAGCAAACCAAGTGAACAAGAAGAATACCACCACTTCGTCGGCCCACAAGCGGAGAGTTGCTGCTGAGACGATGTGTTTTACGGGTTGTTTTCCTGACCAGACTTCCAAGCCCACCGTCTTCCAAGCTTAGGAAACCTCTCCAGATGCACACTACATGACGACCAGATAGTCATTGCCTCCCAAGCAAGAATACACGAAGCACTCTTAAATCTCTCTCTTATCAAAATTTCATCGATAAGGAGATTAGAAGAAACAGTTGCAGAAGCGCTGTCTACTTGCACATGGCAGAGTTTATCCTGTCATTGAAGCTGCCCTTGCTAAAGTCTCCCTTCTCCCCATTCCCAGGGACGAATATGAGATCTAATTAGCTGTCGGTGCTACAAGATAAGTCATTCTTTACTTTTGGGTTTATGTCTCCGCAGACAACGGTGCTCATGGTACTGGCAGCAGAGGCTTGTATCAAGACGGCGGTAGCGAAGATGGCCTGGGCGTGCACGTTGAACGACTGGATAGATGAACGAAAGCGAAAGCTAGGAATAATGTGATAAGGCCTGGAAGCTAGAAGAGTCTGGCTATTGAGTGACGAATGGGTAGATCGTTGTGATATGGAGTAGGGAACTTGATCAAGGGTTCGGAACCTGACTTTGACGTCCTGGGTTTCATTCTCCTTCGTTGTCATGTCCGAAATGCCCACAGTCTCGTCGAAAGCCCTGCCACAGAGTTAGATATACTCACTAGATAGCAAAATTGAAATGAAGTACTGCTCGTAATTCCGAACCGAAATGAAATATAACAATGGGTATGATACCCTTGGAAATAGGAAAGGGCTGGGGTGAAAGTCAGCCTCTTTTGTGGCTGGTGTGCCCCTGGTGTGAGAGAATGGAATGATGACGCATTTCTTTTTCACTGCCTTTCATGAATGCCCTCTTTATTTTCACTAATCTTGATTTTAGTAGATTCTGATTCAAAAGCACTGTTCGGTTTCATCTTGGAAACGCGATAAAACGTTAGCTGCAAGTAGAGAGTGTGAATCAATTTAGGCGCTTGCAAATTCTCCAAAAGTTCTGCTCGATTTCATGCTGTGCCATTCCGTGCCTCGGTCTGTTGAAAAGAACGGGCGCAGAAATTTGGGGTTGTAGGGAATCAATCGTATGCTCATGATCCGCGGATTGTTCCGGTGCCTCCGTATAAAGTGTAGTGATAGGACACCGAAAAGTTATCATGGCATCCCCCGGCTACTCAGCACGAGGCTCGGCAGTTCTTTTTAGCTCTCGGCCGTAGGATTTACCTCGCTAGAGCCATACGTGATACCCAGCAAACGAAGCAGAATATCACATGTGGCAATGTGGGGGGCATGATGATAGTACGAGGCAGTAGATAATTGACGTTTTGGACTCCACGTAAATCATCCCGTATGATATACAAAGAAGGAAATTGTTTCTTGAGGATTGTTTCCTTTGTAGTCCCCGTCCCCCTTTCTCCCCCTTTTTTCCGTCTTGTGTTTATTGTCAAGAACCCAGCTAGCATCAATGCCCAACAGCTCACATCCACACCAACATGGTTGCAAGCAGAGTGATGAACATGAAGATCGATCCAGCAGTGGCGATTGAAGCGGTGCTTCGACCGTTCCCATTGTTTCCGGTACTATTGTTGTTGTTGTTGTTGTTGTTGTTGTTGTTGTTGTTCCCGCCGCCGCCACCGCTACCGCTGCCGCTGCCGCTCGGAGCCATGTTCACCATGAAGAAGGTCCCGCCAATCGGTCGCCCGAGACCAGTCTGTTGGCGGAATTGGGAAACCTGGAAACGGTCAGCTCGAAGTCCTCTAGAATTGATTGCTTGGCATTCTCTCTCACGTTGAAGTTCTTGCGGTTCATTTTGTCGACACCCACCCCGTCGAAACCCATCTTGTTGAACTTCTCAGGCTGGACGTAGAGCAGATAGACGTATCTGTGCACCCCGCTTCCTGCCTTGGGCTCTGGGGATATGTAGTCGCTGAATGCCGGCGTAGAGTTCTTCAGGATGATTGCCGAAGAGAGGATCTCCGATTTCGTCTGCTCCACGGTAAAGTTGCCGGCGAGGTAGTGCCTCACGCTACGATCGGTCGGATTCTCGCGTGTCGGATAGTCAGGTCCGATCTGCCAATCCTCGTAAGCAACCTCCTACCAACAACGGTACCTCGCGCCGGATTGTTTTACCATGTAAACAATGAACCTGGAATTCCGCGTGATGTTTTGCGCGTTGGCCATGTTTTCGACGCTGAACTCGAACGGGAACTTGGCCTCCTTCATCTTAAGCCTGGAGTCGGGCATGATGAGAGCTTTGTCGCCATCGTGTGCCCGATACGCGGCATAGAAAGACACAATGGGATCAAAGGACCCTAGGACATCTGGAACGATCCCGCCTTCCAAAAAAGCCTTGCGGAATTCCCTTGTTGACATGCTTCTCGGTGGCTCTGCATGGGAAGATACCATGGAGGCAAGCAACGCCACGATGCTGATGATGTACTTCATGATGACCACGTATTTCGGTATCTGAAGAACCTGAGCTGTGGTGGGGAGAAAAAGCTGGCGTCCGTCGCCTGAAAGATGGCAACTAAAGTCGAAGCAGACAGAGTAAGGCACCGCCGGCAAGCCAACGGCAGAGTGGAAATTTAAGAGCCGAGATGATCTTAACCCACGCAAACTATCGATTCCAGCGTTAAGATCCTGACATCATGGTCTCACTGAACAGTATCGGGTCCTCGTGGGCCTACTTGTACTCCCGCGAATCATCGATTGCGTGGGAGACCCGGACATGCTCTTATCATGAGACAGCAATGGTGAGGCTTTCTGGCTCGATGTATCGCCTTGGTGCTGTTAAATCGGGCGGACGTGCGCGGGGTTCTTTAGACTTTCTCACGCAGAGTTTCAGCAACTTGGGAGTCTGCATGTCATGATTGGATCATGAGATACAGAGAGGGAAACGAAGCTTTTGATGAAGCTCGCACTCATCCCACTGCATCCTTGAAGATCGCCTCAACCTCGCAAACCATGTCGGAGACCCGGGGAAATATTCCTCTCGCAACTGGCAGATTTAAGTCCATGTGAATGAACCCTCATTTTCTGCCGATCTAGAATACTTTGCACCACTCGATGACAGTCCGTGTGCTAGTACCATGGGATGTTTTGTCGGTCATCCCGAAGAACCGGCAACTGATCTCGCCGGTTTGTCGCTGTACACGAGCGACCAGAAGCCGACGGCGATCCTCAAGTACAACAGTAACTAATCGGGAGGGAAATTACCTTCATCGCTTGCTACATATTTCTAATACCCTCCGAAGAGTATGCTTGAAAACCAATCTGTTAATCTGATAATAAAGCCTGGAGCCCAGGCTTCAGATCGCCGACGCATTGTTGCTTTTAGCAGCCAAGCTCCGAGAAACCGAGACCAGCTAGCTACAACCTAGATCCAACCTTGGGTTACTCGGCTCGGAAGCCTCTGTGATAACCGGCGTAATCTCTGCAGAGTGTCGAATCGAAAAGCGGGCTCACCGGCGAGCATCTTATTCGTGATCAACCTACCAGCACTGCCCTACTTCCGCCTACTTACGTTGGTTTTCCGTCTGAATTCTGCAGCCCAACTGTCTGGACATGACTCTGCTTCCCCAAAATTGTCCAATCGGCCAGGGAAACGTAAGTCAAGTCCTGGCGTCAATGAGATGCAGATCGCCCAACGTACCTGTAAGTCAGCATACCCACTTCCTGGCACCCCCCACTTCCTGGCACCCCAAAAGTGAAGTTATTCCCACCATGCCCTTCGACTTTAATTAATCACTGCCTTCTTCTAGATGCCACTATAATACAGCTTTCTGCCTCACTAGGGAAATCAGAGTCGCTAGATTTAGCTGCATTATTCTTTTTTTTGCTAGCCTTAATTTACGCCTGCTAGATGTCCTTAATGTTAGCAAACTTAGTGTTTAGGTTAATCTAGACTGCCCTTCTTTTCCTTACTGCAGTATTATTAACTTAGGCTTGTAGAAGCTCTAGCTTATGCTAAGCAGTAGCTAGCTTATAGGCCTGCTTACTAAAGCCTTTTTTAACCTTCTAGAATAGAAGGCGTTAAGTAAAGGTATTATTATTGTTACGAGCAGGTCAGGGCAACCAACTGTGGCACAAAGCAAAAGCTTCGGTAATGATGCACCTGCATCATTATCCCCTGTTCTGCACTATATAGTTACGCCGGCCAGCACCCAACTGGTTAGGCCGTAACACCATGTCTCCCCTCCAAGAGGCATGTCCCTATGCCGAGGACCAATCGGACATATCACGGGTATAAGCAGGGAAACTCCAGGTATTGGTGCGGGGGACCAACCCACACGTGCCTGCCCACGGTCAGACGTCACACAACAGTGGAGGCAGTACTGTTCTTCTCGACGTGCGGGAATTGAACCCACAACCCTCAACGCGGGGTAGGTGCATCATTGTGTTACGAGCAGGTCAGGGCAACCAACTGTGGCACAAAGCAAAAGCTTCGGTAATGATGCACCTGCATCATTATCCCCTGTTCTGCACTATATAGTTACGCCGGCCAGCACCCAACTGGTTAGGCCGTAACAATTATCTAGCTTTATAAATAGCTTTAGTTAGCTAGCTAAATCCTTTATCTTCTTTAGCGTTAACTATACTACTGCAGATAATGCAAATGCCTATTCTTCCCCTTCCTTACCTCTAGACTACCTTTTGCTAACCTAATCTAATAATGCTAATAGCTTTAGTATTATTAGGAGTAGGAGGAAGCTTATTAGAGGCTTTACTATAGAGATAGGCTATAACTTTATCTATTTCTAACTACTTCTAATATTCTACATTATTATACCTGCAGTATAAGCCTTCTAATAACAGCTTATAAAGTTCCTCTTACCTATAATAGTAGAGTTATTCTACTAACTAAGGTATTTAAGCTTCTTTTTATAGGCTGCCTTTATAAGGCTAAAGACTAACTAGTTAAGTAGCTAAAGCATATAGAAGGTATATAGTAGTAGGAATAATAGATAGATGTTATTAATATAGTAGAGCTATATAAAGTCTATTATTATATAACTTCTATAGCTATTAATAACTAGCAGTCTAGCCTCCTTCTTACCCTCCTAGCCCTCCTTACTTTAGGAGGCAGTCTAAGGGATAGTCTAAAGGATAAAGACCTTCTGCAGCTATTTAACTGCAGTATTATCTATAGTCTATCTATTTTCTATTGCAGTAAACTGCTATCCTTTATAAGAGCTAAAATCTAGAGGAAACTACTGCTGCTAGACTATCTTACCCTTATATATAATAAAGGGATTTAGAGTATAGCTTAAGGTAGAGATGCATTTAATAATAGATACTTATGCCTTTAACTTAGGCTATTTCTTGTAGACAAACTTTATCTTAGCTATCCCTAATACTAGCCTATTAGATTCCTAACCCTTAAGGATACTAGTTTTATCTATATTATATCTATTAGCTAGTTTAATACCTTTAACCTTTAGTATAGTAAGAAGTTTAAACTAGTCCTTAATAACCTTAGTAGATGCTTTATTAATACATTTAAAGTTAATAAGGTAACTTCTCTAGACCTTAATAGATAGATTTCTCTTTAGAAAGGTATAGATCTAGCCCTTTCCTATAGGCTCCTTATCCTCTATAGCATAGAGGATTTATTCTATAAATACCCTTACTTATTAATAGGTTAAGGTAATACTAAAGGTATACTAGATTTACACCTATTTAGCTAACTTAGCCTCCTAGTTAGAAGAAAGCCTCTAAAGGTTAGAAAATGCAATCCTTCTAGACTAGCTGCCCTAAAGTTAAAGTTAAAGAGTTAACCTAAGGATGCTATACTTTAAGGCTACCCTCTTTATAGACTTACTATTGCTAATAGCTTTAATTGCTTAACAGATGTTATCTTTAGTATATTAAACTATAAGGTAAAGAAGAAGGTGTATGCAAAAAATAAGGCTGTTTAGATAAGTATTGTAATTATTGTAGTAGTTTAAAGGAGGAGAAAAAAGGAGGCTGGTTATGGTGTTGAGGCATTTTTAGGGTGCCAGGAAGTGGGGGGTGCCAGGAAGTAGGTATGCTGACTTATTGGATGCCAAGAGCAGGCCGCTTCCGTTTCAGGAATTCAAGGGAACCAAGTCCAGCGATAGAGTTCATCAGCTTACGACTGGCCACAAATGGAAAAACTCGCCCTGTAAGACAGTAAGAGTGCGGGCGGTGACCTCAAGGTTGGGCTGCCGGCTTACCGCACACTTCAATGGCCGGCAAGCTTAATGGAATCCACTGTTAACCAGCCATGATCGACACTCAAAGTTTAACAGATTTTTATCATTTCAAAGACAAACAGTGAAAGCCTGGTATTGATGTTTACCATGGTTGCAGGTGATGGGAAGGGGACCCCCGCGCGGGTGGACGCAAGGAACCAGCTTCGTCTGATTCGGGGTAGCTACGCACTCGGTTTCTCTTCGTATCGATGCAGCCCCATTCGCTCTCCGGAGTGTGCCGTAATCCCTCTAGGGTGGATATGTTGACGAACCGGCAGCGAGCCGTGAGCTGGGAAGCAAGGGGCCAGGCCATTCTGCCCAAGCAATCAACTCTGCTCATGATCCGGGATCCGGGTTTGCATCCGTTTCTCGGAAACAACGAGGCACCCGAGCACCAACTCAGTAGTAAACAATTGGAATTGGGCTCCTTTAGTATCTCCAAGAACGATGACTTTCCGAGCCTGCCTGAAAGTACTGACTACAAAATGTGGCTCTGTAACATGTGGAGTTCACATTGGTTGTGCTGGGCATGTTGGTAACCTGCTGTGCATTGACATCTTGGCCACCAACACTTGGCAAGTCTGCTGTGTACAGTAATTGCTACCAAACTGATGAGAGAGAGTGCAATTTTGGCAAAGGCTCAACTATATTGTGCATTGCAGACAGATGAGCTTGCCGGTCAATGGGCCAAAGAACTGACGGCGGGCATTTTGCCAACCCACGCCTCCGCTTTGCCCTCAACCGCATTGACAAGCCACCTAGCAAGCCCTGCTCTCCTAGTAGACGACATCCACCCCTTCTCACCAATCCAACCCGTAAAAATGGCACCCTCACGATCTTGCCGCCAGCTAGCCTCGTCAGACTCTCCCGGGATCTGTGCAATGCGAAAGATGGTCCAATCGAAGTTTTGACCTTCTTCGTCGAATAGCCTTGCAATGTTGAGCATGTTCCGGTAGATGGCGTTGTTGAACAATGGCATGAGCGTGGTTACCATTGTCTGCATGAGCGTCCAGTGATCTTCCGGTCTGCAGATGGTCAACGTGCCCATTGCGAGGATACGCTTTACACGATGCTGCTTCATCAACGGAAACAGGTAAGATCGGTAGATGTCCGCGTAAAGCGACGGGTCAATGGTCCGGTCTCTGATATCCGGACCCAGTAAGGACACAACGACGGAGGTTCGAGCCAATGCGGAAGAAAGGATGGCAGTATCGGACATTAGTCCTTCGAGAACCTGTAAAAAGTTAGCTGATATAAGCGGCAACTATTATTCCCCTGCCCAGGCCCGTTGGGAGAACGCAAGGAAGCCAACCTCGAGGCGAGAGTTGTCAAGCAAATCTCTGGGTATTTTGGACGGGTTCCGTGCGAACACAATCGTCTCGTGTTCGCGATGGACAAGTTCTCTCAGCAAACAGATCCCCGCCGGGCCCGTCCCACCGAGGACCAAAACCTTGCTCTCGGACATGGCTTGTTACAAAGTGTCGGCTACGACTTGGTGTCATGACTTACACTGGTCTCGTAACAGGCGCGAATGCCGCCCTTTTCATAGTTTCCAAACTAGTGAAGAAACACCAAGTGAAAGATTGGACTTTCATGGTGGATTTCATTTCTCATGACGGTTCTGGTATCATTACGTGCATGTGGTCGTAAGTCCGCCGCCGTTATTTGTTCCCGCACGGTATTCACACCGAGCGGGAAAGAATTTAGAGAAATCCCAAGCGGGTCTCTTGCCAAGAGTGATTGAATATCTGGTATTGGCGCCCGAGTTCATACAGAACCGCGCGGGCACGTTGTCTCCTCCCACCCTTCATTTCGTTGTTTTGCGGTTACACAAGGTTTTCTTGACCATTTCCGACGAAATGTTGACCACAGCGGTCGCTCAGAAGCATACATAAACAACCGCAATTCGACAGCGCGGACGCGAAGGATGCCGCGGGAAACGGCGAGCTGTTGGACGTGCCGACTACGCCACAAGAAGTGCGACGAGTCCGCGCCGGTGTGCAATGTCTGCGCCGGGCTCGAAATTACATGCTACCCCAGCCAGCCCACGCCCGACTGGATGGATGGCGGGACAAGACAGCGGGCGATGGCGGACCAGTTGAAGACGGAGGTCACGAGGAGCGCCAAACTTCGGAGAGCGAGGAGAATGGTTCAGCGAATCGTCGGGAACACGCAGGATATCCCTGGCGACATGTTTCCGCCTAGTCTGTCCGTGGCCGTATCCCAGGAAGTTCCTTCGCGGCCCGTATCAGCCATCAGCAACGAAACCGAGAACCCAGCTCGAAACAGAACTCTCTCTAGACGGAGATCCTGCACTGAACCGTTGCCCGGCACACCGACCGATAGGCGGTCGCTTGTGCCGAAGCAACCGGAAACAAAGAGTGCTTCTCCGGCAGCAACAACACTGCCTACCGAAGTGGAGCAGGCTTTCATCATGTCTTATCTCGACTATATCTTCCCGGCGCTATTTCCATTCTACAACCCATCCCCGCTCGAGGGTGGCCGTAGTTGGGTGCTCGTCCTCACGCTAGCAAACAGATCCCTTTCTCACGCCGCCACGAGCCTCTCATCCCATTTCTTCGCCGTCGTCCCCGTGCAACGCCGCAAGGAGAGACCCGCATGTGTGTCTCTAGTAGAGCAAGAACTTTACAGCCAGACGTCGACGGCTATGCGGAAGGCCCAGCAGGACGTCAAGGAGGTCACGAGACGTGGGGTCCACGGCGACTTGATCACGAGCGTGCGCCTGGTAGACAGCATTGTCCATTTGTTGTTCCTGGAGGTCTCCTTGGGCAACAGCGAGAATTGGATAATTCACCTAGACGCTGGCGTCAACTTGTTTAAAGACATACTCGACAAACAAGCCATCGAGATCGGGTCTTCAAAGTGGACATCGGTCTGCAAAGAAGTCGGGCGGCTTGCCTACCCCAGCTTGGAAAGCCCTCCGCTGTGGCCTGTTTGGACCGTCGACCAGGCCGCATTCCGATTCTCCGTAGCTACCCTTGTCATGCAGGATCTGATGGCCAGCATGTCACTCGGCCGGACACCGCGTCTACGCGTTGACTATGACGACATCCTCGCCGATGGGACTGCGCCAGCGGAGAGCCCTGACCGAGATTGCCGGCTCCGTCTGCAGTCCTTTATCGGCTGTCAAAACTGGGCCGTAGTGTTGATCGCCGATGTTGTCGTGCTTGAGGCGTGGAAGAGGGACATGCATGACAGAGGAATGCTATCCAACCTCGAGCTGTTCAAGCGTGCCGCAGAGCTTGAAACCAGATTCCGTGATGGGCTTACTCGGGTTTCCACATCCGGGCCAAAGGCGCGCGATCACAGGCCGCCCTGGCTCGCCGAACCAGACCGCGCTGACGAAGAGGCCAAGGCATGCGTGGTGGCGACGCAGATCTGGGCACAGGCTGGCTTAATATACCTCCACGTTGTTCTCTCAGGCTGGCAACCAGCAAATTTGGAGATCTCCGAGTCGATTGACCGAATCATCGGCCTGATGAACAAGCTTGCCAAAGCAAAATAGATTCACACACTTGCTTGGCCACTCTGCGTAACCGGATGTTTAGCAAAGAGGGAACAGGAGACGACGGTCCAGAGAATGTTCGATCTCATGGGCGACTTCGCAATGTTTGGCTCGACGCGTCTGGCACGGGAAGTCGTAGAGACCGTATGGGAGCGCAGGGAACACCTTACGACGGAGAACTGGGATTTTGCCGCATGTCTGAAAATCTTGGGTCGTCGGGTGTTGCTCGGATAGAATCCATCGTCGCAGTTCAACCCTGCACTATCTTATGACGTATTGAATAGGGATTAGGAGAACTGCAGAATCACACTAAACGAAGCCCAAGCTTCCGTGTATATGTATGGGGAATCTGCTGCTGTTGGTTCTACCTTCCAGACATGCAGTTGGCTACTTTGCCTGTGCAACTTTCGGCGAACCGAGATGCTCTTTGATCACAAGATATAGTCAACTGCACTATTTGACCCATAGTCTGATTGTGGCCTTGGCTGCATACTTCAAAAGATGAGGGTAGCATTAGAGGGACTAATCTTGTGTCTTGATCAGTACAATCAGAACCAGAAGGTTCTGTTACTTGTGAGGGAGCGCGATTCATCGCTTCATTGATCATAGGCATCGAGTTGATTGTCGCTGTAAGTGATCTCCACTCATGAATCTATCTGCTCGTGGTGCCATTTCCAGCTGCCGAGTACTTCAAGATAAACGGCACTGTCTTGACCACGTCCCAGTCCTCCTTCGTCTTCCTGTCGCCAAAAATCCTTAGCGCTCTAACCTCCATGGAGTAGACGGCAGGCTCCAGAACAGTGCCGTCGGCCAGAAGACCGTTGAAGTACGCCCTCTGCTCTGAGCGAGATACAAACGATAAAGGCCAGCCGGCTAAGCTCCCTAGGTTCTCCTCCTTGCCGCCGCTGACACGGAAGACGTCAACTTGAATAGCGGCAGTGCCGACGGTGGGCGAGATAAACACATTCGGGGTTGATCCGGTGTCTCCAAGGTCATTACGAGGAGGGTTAGCTGGATCGGGACGTGGAATGGTGTATGTGTGATTCGCGGGAGCCTCGCTGTTGTAGTTGGCGAGGAAGGCTTGCGAGGATGTGAGAACCCGAGTGTCGTACATGCTTCCTGCGACGCCGAGATAGGGCAAGCTCAGAGAAGGAGCCTCAGTGGTGCTGGTAAAGGTGATGAAGCCGCTGTAGACAGGAAGGAGGGTTGCGTTGACGTTGGACGGCGGGATGCAAGTGACTGTCAACTCAGCGGAGCCGCCGGCGGGAACGATGATTTTGCTATCCACGGTGTCAGCCCGCTTTTTCGTGTTGCATTTGTTGGGCATCGACTTACTCGGAGCTGAATTGAAGCTCTGCCCAATCCTCAACTATAGGGTTAGGAAACGAGGCAGCTCTCAGCCGGTCCTGACTCGCCATGAAGGTGTACATGGAGACAGCTTTGCGGTGGCTGACTTCAAAGATAAGATCTGCCGAACCCGTGTTTTGAATAGAGATGGTCTTGTTGCCGATGAAGTGGTCGGTGTCATTGAACGAGATGCTGTCGACGCTCAACACCGCCGTGCTACGGGCTGCGTCGAAGGCCTGGATTATACCGGCTCCCTGCTGGGGCACGGGGGCCAGAATGTCGGGGTGCACGACGGTTCCGTCATACCAGTCTAGTGGCTTCGAGGTCGAGGCGACAATGGACCTGAGTCGCTTCGGGTCTTTGGTCCCGTGGGCTTCCGCGAGAAGGGCGTAAATAGCGGCGTTGAGAGGGCATGCTGAAGCAGATTAGCCTACCATGACTCCGTCTGTGTCGCGTATTTTCAACGAAGAAACCTAGGGTCTTACACATGCTTGTTCCGGTCATGACGCGGTAACCGCCCAAGGCGACGGGGAAGGTAGAAAGGATGTTGGCACCAGGTGCAACAAACTGAGGGCTGGCCTCCAACTCCCATGTTGGGCCCCAGCTGGAGAAGGCTCCCATGTAAGAGCCGCCAAGATTGTTCTCGAGCTCTTCCAGACGGGTCTTGGTGTTGTTGGCGTTGGGAATAGAGACAACGACGCTGCGTCCCTGCTCAAGAAGGGAGAGCCACTGTTGAGCCTGGTAAGGGGGTATCGAGGCAACACCTTGAATCCCCTGGGAGTAGACGTATTGCTGGTCGCGCATCGTGCTTCGTCCTCGTAAGCTCACTGTGACTGGCATGCGAATTCACGAGGGGGATAACTTACGTGTTATCTTTGGTGTTGTAGAGAATGTAGCGGCCGCCTTTGGTAACCAAGCGGTCACCCTGGTCGATGGGGTAGCAGCCAGTTGCTCGAGAGTTGGGGAACTCCAAGAGGATTAATTTGTTACTTAGATCGGGGGTACTATCAGGCAGGTCGCTGCAAGCGTTATTCTCACCCGGTGTCCAAAGTTGGAGCGAGAGATCGCCGACCAGCTCAGGGACGCCCGCCAGATAGGCAAAGGTGGACTCGGAGCCACTCGTTGAGTTGGAGTCCACGGTAAACGTGCCCTCATTAAGAATGGTCGGGAACTTGGAGTTCGTCACAGCACCGCTACCCGCTACACCGCGTCCCGTGGCGGGGGATGAAGCAAAGAACATTCCTATGCCGCCATCGTTGCCCTCGGAAATCACAACGGGAACGCCAGCATCAACGATACGGGCCGCGAGAACTCCCCACGCATCCCAGGCCCAGCCGGCAACACTGTGCAAAGAAAGACATTAGCAAAAGAGCCCCGTCGATACAGCGTCGTCACCTGGAGGGGAACACGAACTCTCCATCCGAGCAAGAAATTATATCAGCCCCTTCATCAAAAGCCCGAATGAAAGCTGCAAGCAGAATCTCGTTGGTCCCCACAGAGGCACAACCCCAAGCGCGGTACGCTGCCAACTTGACCCCCGGCGCGGCGCCAGTGAAGCCATACTCGTTGCCCTCCAGCTGCGCGACGATGGTGCCGGCGACGTGTGTCCCGTGGCCGGCACAATCATCCATCGGATCCGCGTCCGGCTGCAGCGGCCTGACTCCAGGCAGGAAATCATCGCCGGTGAAGTCCCAGCCGGCCTCAACGATACATCCGGGACCGAAGCAACCCCCGAGCGCCGGGTGGGTGTAGTCCACGCCGCTGTCGATGATGGCGATGCGTACGCCTTTGCCGGTGATGCCTTGCTCGCGCAGCTTGTCGACCTGGGTCATGACGTGAGGGGAAAAGGTGTCCTTGGTCGAGTTCCCCGTATTATCGTCTTGGCGCCTGGCGTGGCGGGCATGTTTGACGTTGTTCTTTATCGGGCCGCCGTTGTCCTCGGGCGCGCTGCGCTGGATGGTGCGGACGGGCCAGATGTTCCGGATGCGCGGCGATGCCTCCATCTGGCGCCGGAAGAGCGCAGCGTCGTGCTGCGTAGCATCGTGGTTTTTGACCTGGAAAGAAACCCCTTTGAAGAGGCTGTTGCTCAAGTCCATACGAGACTCGACCTCGAGACCGTCGGCCTTGAGACCTTCGTAGAAGCTCGTGGGGGTGTCATTGTCGTCGGCAAACTCTACGATGTAAGTGCCGGGCAAGATCTCATTACCGCTCTTCTGGTCTTGGTTCCTGCTCTCGTCGGGGTTTGCCTTCGCGATGATGGTGGGGCCGTTCTTTGGGAAGACGCGGGGGTGAAGCGGGTTCGCCGCGGCGATATTCGCGCCCAGCAGGGCCGAGATGATCGTGCTTGAGACCCTCATCCTCGTTCTGTGATCACTCGCTCACCGGACAAATGTCAGTAGATGAAGAGAAAACAGAGGACGGGCATGAGAATTGGTCCACGCCGCTCATATGTACAAAGCCTATGTCGTTGATCTCGCGAGTGCTGTTCCAGGGCGGCCCGCGATGTTGTCCCCACCCTCCTTTCGGCGCTTTACGAGCGAACCCACGCGGCTTGGAGATTAAGAACGGCAAATACGAGATTCCTTCGTGATCCAAACCGCCCAACCCCGGACTTGACAGGGGGTTCGATCCACTGCTGTGCGTCTGCCGAGATTCCCGGACGGCACCAGAACCGTCGGTAAGTGGTGGCTGATAGACTGCTTGGCCCATTGTGTTGGTAATATTTTACCGTATGTCGCGGTTAGCAATTCATGCTAGCCAATCTTGAATCTCGGGCTTAGTACACAGTACAACATCACTTTAGGAAACCAACATTCGTCTGCAACTCTTCTCCTTCACTGGATATGTGGGTCGCTGGAGCAGATTGCGATGGATACAATGAGGGAAGCCAAGATTTTCGCTTCATCGTTTTCGCAACCTAACGTAGCATCGGCTAGTAAGGGGAATGATGTGACAAGCCATTAAGTCAACATACCCACTTTCCGGCCACCCCCCCATTCCGGCCACCCAAAAATGCCTCATTTCCCCTCAACACCATGACTGCCCTCTACTTTCTAACTATTACAACATTTTCAACCTTCATCCAAATACCTTCATTTTTTGCACATACCTTCCTCTATACCTTATGGTTGGATATACTGAAAATGAGATCAATCAAGCTATCGAAGCATGCACCAACGGCGTCAGCCTAAGGAAGGCTGCCCTTACCTATGGGATCCCAAGGACTACCCTTCAGGATCAATTAAAGGGTGCCCAGGCAAGGCCTCTTGCCTTTGCAGACCATCAAAGACTCTCTATTAGTCAGGAGGATAAGCTGGCCCAGTGGGTACGGATTCAACATGCCCTTGGCCTTGCCCCAACCCATCAGCAAGTGAAGGTATTCGCAGAAAGGATCCTTCATGCTATGGGGGACACAGATCCTCTAGGGAAAGGATGGATCCAAGCCTTCATAAGGAGAAACCCATCTATCAAGGTCCAGAGAAGTCGCCCTATTGACTCTAGACGTGTTAATGGAGCATCTACTGAGGTTATCAGGGACTGGTTCAAACTCCTCGCCATACCAGAGGTCAAGGGCATTAAACCAGCTAATAGATACAACATGGATGAGACTGGTATCCTTGAGGGCCAAGGATCTAATGGGCTGGTGCTGGGGATGTCTGAGACGAAGTCTGTCCGCAAGAAACAGCCTGGATCAAGGGCATGGGTATCTATCATCGAATGCATCTCTGCCCTTGGCCATGCCCTTGATCCCCTCATTATATATAAGGGCAAGACAGTCCAGCAGCAGTGGTTTCCTCTAGACCTTGGCCCTTATGAAGGATGGCAGTTCACTGCAACAGAGAATGGATGGACTACAGACGACACTGCAGTTGAATGGCTGCAGAAGGTCTTTATCCCTCAGACTGCCTCCCAGGGCAAGGAGGGCAAGGAGGAGGCTAGACTGCTGGTTGTTGATGGCCATGGGAGTCACACAACGACGGACTTTATGTGGATATGTTATATTAATAACGTCCATCTTGTCTTCCTGCCACCACATACCTCCCATGTCCTCCAGCCACTTGATGTGGCAGTCTTTAGCCCTGTGAAGGCAGCCTATAGGAAGGAGCTTGGATACCTTGATCAGTGGAATGACTCTACTGTTGTAGGTAAAAGGAGCTTCCTTGGCTGTTATCAAAAGGCTCGTCTGGCAGGCCTGACAATAAAGAACATTAAGAGTGGCTGGAAATGGGCTGGCCTATGGCCTGTCTCTATGGCGAAACCCCTTATGAGCTCCCTCCTGCTCCCAACAACACCAAAGCCATCAGCATCGTCAGATCAGGTCAGCAAAAGGCAGTCTGGAGGCAAGGAAGGCAGGGAAGCTGAAGGATGGGCATCTGCGTCATCTGCAGTGGCATGGTCGACGCCAAGGAAGATGAAGGATCTGGCTGGCCAACTGAAGCTATTCACAGAGCTGGACAATGATGCCTCTACTCAACGCCTTCTATTCAGGAAGGTTAAAAAGGGCTTTAGCGAGCAGGCATATAATCTGGCAACTGCCCAGCAGAAGCTGGAGCTTCTGCAGGCCCAGATCACCAACACTGCAGTAAGGAAAAGGAAGGCAGTCCAGCTGGATCCTAACACTAAGTTCGCCACTATCTCAGACGTGCAGAAGGCGCAGGTTAAAGCTGGTGAAAAAGAGGATGTGACAGCTGAATCCAGCGACTCTGAATACCCCAGTGAAGCAGAAAGCTGTATTGTTGTTGCAGGTAGACAACGTCAATAATTAATTGAAGTTGGTGGGCATGGTGTAGATGGCTTCATTTTTGGGTGGCCGGAATGGGGGGGTGGCCGGAAAGTGGGTATGTTGACTTACCACTCCATTCTAGGGCACTTATGCACACCCCGCAAGCTTCACAAGTCCCCTATAGGTTCTCGGATGTTTGTTTCGTCTCGCTTCAAGGCGATGGTAAATGGCTAAAATAGATAATGCGCTTTGGGGAAACTAAACCGAAGAGCAATATGGTAATCTGACTGACTTACAACCTCAAGTCTCAGATAGAACGCCAACCGCTGAATGTTTTCTGATATCCCGATGCAGCTTTGCCTGGTTCCACGGGCGATGGAGGTGATCAGAGGGTCTTCCGGAGTTTCTAGAACAGCTGTTGAAGCGCCTACTGACACTGGCCGTGTGGTCAATGAAGCGAAGCGGAGAAGGGTCGACAAAACACCAGACTTTAATTGAGCACGTAGTCTTTTCTGGTCACATAAGTACGCTAGAAAGGTGTAACCTGGTGAAGTGAAAAGTTTCACCATGGCCATCGACTCCCGCGAGAGAAGGTATTGATAAACTCCTTCCTGAAGAAATCGTGTTTAATTGGCTGGAAATACCATATGGAACTGGTTGGGGTGGCTGCGTAGGCAAAATCTTTTATCAATGAGGATTGCTTGAGCTCTCTAATCTCTGAGAACCGCACCAGAAACGACGCCCTCCATCGAGAAAGTCAATAAGGCCATTCTGCCGCACTGCATTTTGGCATAGCACCCAAAGCTAGACCTCTTTTCGCCTTGGGTGCGGGAAAATGGGCGATGGTCAGATCTAGACTGCAAAGACGTTATTGTAAAGTCCTTCAAGCCTGCGATACAGGAGAAGATGCAAAAAAGTGGCATCCTCTGCACACTGCCCAATACATGTACAGCAAGGGGCCATTGCCCAACATTCTTCTCACGTGCCTCGAGGACTTGACCGAGATGTCTCACAGCGTGGAAGCAAGGGCGCCTTTCTTGGACCACAAGGTCACCGAATACGTCAACAACCTACCTCCGAGCCTCAAGATGGCGTACACACCCGACAAGATACCCCCGAGCGGCATCTGGGGCCTTGGTGGGAGGGAATCGGGGTTGCGTCACAGGTTCTCACGGAAAAGTGGATTCTGAGGGAGGCAGCGAAGCCCTTCATTCTCAAAGAGTTATATGAGCGGCGGAAGCATCCATTTACAGCCCCGATCGTATGGCCAAAAGACGGACCGCTCCATCAAATTCTCAACCAGCTACTGACTAAAGAAAGAGTCGATAACTTGGGGTTCGTTGACTACGTTCAAGTGGAGAACGCCCTCGTCAGAGGCTTCGGTGAAAAGGCGGATGTCAAATCGTTCAGACTCTTGCTTTTTGTAGCGGCTTGGGTAGTCTTGAGTGAGAGACTCGGTATTCAAAAAGCAGCCCCAGAGGATTGGCTCTAAATCACTGTGTAGGGACAGACTTAGATTGCAGTTTGAGTCAAGACAATTGCGTGTATTGCTGTTAGACGCCTCCCGCCGTTACAAATACCAGGTTCGATTGCATTCGATAAGAGAACAACTTCTCGGAAGCTTCGTTTGCCTAAGATTGTCGCAGCCAGCTCTACAGTTACTACAAATGAAGAGCCGTGATCGGTGCTGCTGTCGCTGCAACGGAATCCCCCTCATTTGACAAGTCTACTCCATCTCGCTCTTCTGGACCGCATTCGGAACAGCATTGACCCAGGAAAGACGTCGCGAGGTAAAGATTTCTGCAAAGGGAGCCATCGAACTCTGATCCTTCCAGTCATCCAGTGTGCCCGCCTTGAAGTACGTCATCCCCTTCGTGGCGGGTCCGTCCCTCCAAAGCGTCACTCCACAGTCACTGCAAAAGTGGCTGATGACCGCGTTCCCGCTCTTGGCGGTGGTCGTGAAAGTCTTCGGGGTACCGGTGACTTCGACGTCTTTGCTTGCGAGGACCCAGTTGAAACCAAAAGCGCTTCCCGAGATTTTGCGGCATTCACTGCAGTGACACAAGGCCTGTATTTGTGTCGACACAGTTAAAGTCCCGTTCGTGATATGGATATGTCTGGAGACTTACGGCTGCCATTGGCTTCCCCAAGATGTTGACCTTGATGGCTTTGCAGAGGCAACTAGCGGTAGGCATCGTGAGTGGTGGTGAGGTACGTAACTGATGGTTTGAGAGACTGAAGCTGATGGTACTTGAGATAGTTGCTCGTGAACGTGACTATGGTTGATCGAACGGCCATCTTTATCCAGGAAACGTGGTTCCCTTATATAATTACAACCTACGCTTCTCGGAAATGGAAATATTCATCAGCGGCGTGAGCTGATGGTCGCTCGCCGACTCAAGTGCGGTTGCTAGTCCGATTCTGGGTCTTGATTGGCCTGCGTAGGTCGGCCGGACGGAAAACAGAAAATGCCGACCGGTGTGCCAAAGCAGCGAGGACTGAAGCCGGACTCTCGCGCAAGTTTTGTCGCCTGATAAAAAACCAATTTTCAAACCGTATAGAGACCTGAGCCGGAAATTGTGTACGTATAGAAACGCCGCGCGGAACAACGTGAATTGAGTTGACAAAATGATGCATGTGCGGATTGGGATCAGGTAACGTCGGGCACCCACTTATGGGCACCCCCCACATATGGGCACCCCAAAAATGCCTCAACACCATGACCAGCCCCCTCATTTCTCCTACTTCCAACTATCGCAACAATTACAATATTTATCCAAATAACTTCATTTTTTGGGAATACCTTCTTCTATACCTAATGGTTCTATATACCGAAAATGAAATCCAACAAGCAATCAAAGCCATCAGCAACGGCAAGGCTATAAAGAGGGCAGCCATTGAGTATGGCATTCCAAGATCAACCCTTCAGCATCGACTCAATGGCAAGCAGGCTAGAAAACTTGCATTTTCTGACCTTCAGAGGCTTTCTCCTGATCAGGAGCATAAGCTGGCTGAATGGATTCGCATTCAGCATGCCCTTGGCGTTGCTCCAACCCATCAGCAAGTGAAGCTATTCACAGAAAGGATCCTCTATGCCATGGGAGACACAAAGCCTATAGGAAAAGGCTGGGTTTCTGGCTTTTTAAAGAGGAATCCATCAGTCAAGGTCCAGAGAAGTCGCCCTGTTGATTCTAGGCGTGTTAATGGGGCATCTACTGAGGTCATCAGGGACTGGTTCAAACTCCTCGCCATACCAGAGATCAAGGGCATCAAACCAGCCAACAGATATAACATGGATGAGACTGGTATACTTGAGGGCCAGGGATCTAATGGGCTGGTGCTGGGGATGGCTGAGACGAAGTCTGTCCGCAAGAAACAGCCTGGATCAAGGGCATGGGTGTCTATTATCGAATGCATCTCTGCCATGGGCCATGCCCTGAATCCCCTCATCATATATAAGGGCAAGACAGTCCAGCAGCAGTGGTTTCCTCTAGATCTTGGCCCTTATGAAGGATGGCAGTTTACTGCAACAGAAAATGGATGGACTACAGATGCCACTGCAGTTGAATGGCTGCAGAAGGTCTTCATCCCTCAGACCCTCCCTCAGGGCAAGAAGGAGGCCAGACTGCTGGTTGTTGATGGCCATGGGAGTCACACAACGACAGAATTTATGTGGACATGTTATATTAATAACGTCTATCTCTTATTCTTACCACCACATACCTCCCATGTCCTCCAGCCACTTGACCAGTCAGTCTTTGGCCCTGTGAAGGCAGCCTATAGGAAGGAGCTTGGATACCTCAGTCAGTGGAATGATTCTACTATTGTAGGCAAGAGAAACTTCATAGGCTGTTATCAGAAGGCTCATATGGCAGGCTTAACGATGGATAACATCAAAAGTGGTTGGAAATATACTGGCCTATGGCCTGTGTCTATGGCTAAACCCCTTATGAGCCCTTTAATGCTCCCATCAACACCAGGGCCAGCAGATCAGGCCTGCGAAGGGCAGTCTGGAGGCAAGGAAGTCAGGGAAGCTGAAAGCTGGGCATCTGCATCATCTGCAGTGGCATGGTCGACGCCAAGGAGGATGAAGGATCTGGCTGGCCAACTGAAGCTATTCACAGAGCTGGAAAATGATGCCCATACTCAACGCCTTTTATTCAGGAAGGTGAAAAAAGGCTTCAGTGAGCAGGCCTATCAATTGGCAACTGCCCAGCATAAGCTTGAGCTTCTGCAGGCCCAGGTTGCTAATACTGCAGCAAGAAAAAGGAGGGCAGTTCAGATGGATCCAAACACCAAGTTCGCCAACATTAAGGACATCCAGCAGGCACAATTCGAAGCTGGCGAAAAAGAGGATATCACAGGTGAATTCAGCGAGTCTGATTTACCTAGTGAAGCTGAAAGCTGTATTGTAGTGGCATCTAGAAGAGGGCAGTAATTAATTGAAGTCGATGGTGGTAACGGAGATGGCTTCATTTTTGGGGTGCCCATATGTGGGGGGTGCCCACAAGTGGGTGCCCGACGTTAATGGGGTGTCATGGCACAAAGAGTAAGCAGCTTGAATTTGACAAGAATGAAGTCTAATTGAATGAAACTAGGTTTTAGGTTAAGTTAATCAACTGGCTTGTCCCATCATTGATGTTATCAACCCTATGCCAGTGTCTGAACCAACCCAACGAAGCTTGTCAGTCGCCCATACTTTGGTAGCGTCATCCGCAATATCGGAGTTTATAACAGCTACCATGGGCCATAACATGAACCATGCTCGCAAAGGTCTACCGCTTTGGGGTTCGTCGGCTGCACGGTTCTGTGTGAAACCGAGGAGAGTGGAAATGTTTTTGCGTAGAATTTCAAGGTCCGAGATCCCAAGCCTGGTGATAGCGTCCAGCTGGTCCCCAACGAACGTCCGCTCTTTATCTGCATTGATAATTCGCACCATGAGGTCAATCACTTGAAGCCTGACTGTCAAATACAGACTCGACGCAATAAGGGCGTTGGATCCGAGTGAAACATCAACTACGCCGTTGAAGCCTGTTCTGTTGCCGGGAGCCTTTTGCGACGACTGATGCTCAGCGACGGTCTTCAGATCCTCAATAATTCTCATGCCCGATTCTAGGAGGGCGAGCATGGTAGGTCCAGCAGCCAGGCCGTTGCGAATCATCATTTCCTCGGCCACGATCTTGAACTCCACTGTCCGGCAAAGGAGGGGCTCAAAGCATGACCCATTGGCAGTGAGTGCTGTGAGCGCGCGCAACTTAGACCACAACAAGAAATCACCAGGATAAGTCATGAAGCAATCTGACAACTAAAACATGAGGTGATGAGCATTTGGCACAGCGTGTTCTGATGGGTCGGCAAAGAGAACTGACCGCGACAAAGCTGAAAAATGCCAGGATGACTTTGTCGATGCTGTGGTTGACCATGGCCCCAGATCTGTATTGAAGCATCGCGAGCCCGCCTTCTGAGTGCGGATGACAGCTCGCTTCCGCATTGGCAGACCTGCTCTGGGATGGTCGTGCGGCAATCACCTAACCAACCCGATCAGAACAATGCGGACTACCCCGACGAAGAAGATAATATTGTGGATCACTACTTACTTCGAACAGCCCGAGTACAAACAGTGCCACGAGAACCGAGTCGTCTCTGCTTGTCACCGGACTTTGCAATGCCTCACTGAGTCCTGTCACGGCCTTGCCGTACATTCGTATCGCCTGCACCATGAGTTCCGGTTGGTTGAGCTGCCGAGACGAGCTAGCTAGGGCCGTTGCCTTCAGAGCGTCGTGTAAGCAGCCAGCAGGGGTTGCTGAAGACATAGTCGGCAGAAGGCTGAAAAAGGCGATACCCACTTCCCGCGAATAGTCTCCGTAAAAGCGGTTTAGGGCACAGGTGATTGGGCTGATGTGTATTCGCCGAGGGAGACTGTGCAGCCCGACGAGCTCTTGTCTCTCCCTTAGCTTTCTCGTGACCCTGGTCTGCACTAGAGTCGCTGCGTGGGTGTTTTCCTGCCGGTGCCAAACTTCCCAGGGGTTCTTGTATCCAGGGCAGTCCCTTTTCAGAGCCAAGCATCTTTTGCAGCTGGGTCTTCCTTCATCGCACTTTGAGTGCGTGTCAGCATACCGCCGTTGGTTTGGGGGTTGAGCATGTCCCGGTCGGTCAATGGAGGGGGAACTGTCAGCCCCTTCAACGTACCTTGACCTTTCTTTTTTTACAGGCAAAGCAGCCGCCAGACGGTCTGCCTATGTTTCCCATCTGTACGGAAGGAGCACGGCGTTGATGACGGCGTTTTCCCAATGTCCTTTCATGCGCAGATGTCGTGGATGTCTTTGTCAACGTGGTCGGATAGGCCTGGAAGGAACTTTCAAAGTCTCCGTGGCACAGCCGGCTTGCAAGCAATGGATCGAAGCTAAACCTTTTCGAGTCGACCATCCGAGGAGGCCAGTGCGCGCGACTTCTAGTCTCCAAGAAGCATGGTTCATCTTACAAATTCTAGGTTGTGGGTTCAAGAACGATTAATAAGGAAAAATGATAGAACCTAGATGGAATTCTGGAGTGCAGTGTGAGGTTGTCAAATAACTATGGTTGCGTGCCATAAACCTGCAAGGGAGCAAATTCGACTGTATACAATCGCCAAATTCACGGCTCTCGCAGCTTTCAAGACACGTTCCCTGAACCCGTACCGCACTCCCACACCCAGAGCTTGCTGAGGTCACTTCGTACCGTGCGTAAACTACTGTTCTAGGATTTGCGACTAGTATACGGAGTAAGAGAGAGAAACGCATCTCGTTTGGCAGAGCCGCAAGATGTACACCTTGTGGTAGTATTCCATTAGGCTGGCTACATAAGAACATCGAGACTCACGTCAAAAAAGACTCGAGTGAATGAATGGTTAGGATGACTAATTCCATAGAAACTCCGGCTTTGCTAATTTAGGTGTGCGGTACAACATCAGATCAACGAACCTTGTCCTCTAAGACCCCGAGGGGAGCATCGGCGCGGGACCCGGGAGTGACGTCATGAGCTCACCAGTTTAGGCAATTTTAACAGTTGTCCGCAGTAGTGCTCTGGGACATTAGCCGGTCATCCTCCACCCAGCCGCCCAGAACGCAGAGTCGTCGGGACGATGGCAATAGTGACTTTGCTGCATCCCTTCAAAGTTGTGCTTTGGGGCGGCATTCGCGTCGCGATTCATGTTGCGAATTGTCGGAGTTTCAGTGGCAAAGGAAGAAATAGTTCAATGAAATGATACTGGGCCCCGTTCTACTAGACTACAGAGTAGTCTAATATTGAATCGCACGCAACGACACCATCGACCCCGGACCTTGACCAGATGGTAGGTTCTTCGAGTCTCGAGTTGACTGCGGATCGCCCGGGGAGTATCGGCGTTGGTCCCGACATGCCCCCCTCGATGCCGCGTCCACGAGCCACAATTGCGAAGGTGCCCCGCATCCACGGATCCGGGCATAAAAGGACGTCGAGCAGCTAAGGAATCGTTACCCAGAGCTTTTGAACAAATCCGGCTCATTATTCAAGATCAATCATAGCTGAACAACATCGCCCGAATCTCCAACATGTCAACTATCAAAGTCGGTGTCGTGGGCTACGGCTTTGCCGCCAAAAGCTTCCACCTCCCGTTTATCACGGCGAACAAGGACTACGAGGTGATTGCGATCCTGCAAAGAGCCGAGGCGCCGAGCGACCCGTCTTCGGCACCGGCCGGCTCCCACTGCAAAGTCGACTTTCCCAACATCAGACACTACCGCACCGCCGAGGACTTCTTTGCCGACCCCGACACGCAGCTCATCGTTGTGGCCACCCACACCGACACACACGCATCTTTTGCAGAAAAGGCGCTGCAAGCCGGAAAGCATGGTACGGGCAGCCCCGAGCTCCATCACGCGCAAGCTGGTCTTTGTGGATTTTGGAGGCTGACGTTGACAAAATGCACAGCCATCGTCGACAAGCCTTTCGCACGGTCGTCCGAAGAGGCGGACCGCGTCATCGAGCTTGCCAACAGCAAGGGTCTGATTCTGACTTGTTTCCAGAACCGTAGATGGGTAATTGAGCCAACCTGACTGGCTTAGTGTCTTATAGGTAACTGACAAACTCGCCAGGATGGAGACTTCCAAACGTTGCGAAAGCTCATCAAAGAGGATGCGCTGGGTGACATCAAGGAGGCCGAGATCCATTACGACTTTGAATCGCCCCCTTGGCTCGCCCATATGACCAAGAAGGAATACACCCCCGGAGACGGCATGGCCTTTGGCCTCGGTAAGCACACGTTCTGATCACATTCAGCGTTGTACGACAATAGCTAAACGCCGTCCGACGCAGGAACCCACAGCATCGACCAAGCTGTTGTTCTGTTTGGTCGTCCAAAGTCGGTGACTGGCTTCTTCCGCGCGCAGCGAGGCATCGACAGTGAAGTCGAGGATTCCTTCACCATCGTGTTGCAATACGACGGTCCCCAGAAGGACCTCCTGGTCACCGTCAAGACCTCCATCACCACGCCCATGGCACAGCAGTTGAAGCACCTTGTCCGAGGAACAAAGGGATCATGGCTGAAGGTGAGTCCCATCCACAGTTTTCGCGTCCCCCCAACGTTTCTGTTTCTTAACACCCCCTCCTTGCAGTTCCAACAAAGAAGCACGTGCCCCCAAGAAGAGCAGATCGCAGAGGGCCGCAAGCCGCTGGAGCCTGGATTCGGCGAGGAGCCGGCCGAGCTATATGGGACTCTGGCTACGTACAAGGAGTTCGACGGAAAGGTCCAACGGTTTGATGAGGCGACAAAGAAGTATGTCGGCAAGTACCCGTCCATCGTCGGTCGCTGGCTGGGCGTGTATGAGAACCTAGCCGATGCCATCAATGGCAAGGCCGAGCTGGAGGTGAAGGCCACGAAATCGCGTGATGCGATCAGAATCATTGAGCTAGCCAGAGAGTCTCACAACACCGGTGCCGCAGTTGCGTGGAAGTGAGCGCTTTGAGAGTTGGCCTAGTAAGCCCACGTAGAGATCAAGATAGTCAGATGGCCCATAAGAGTGCGAACACCGACTCAATGTACCAAACCAATGGAACGGATGGTCTATTGTTTGTGTCCTCGTTTTCGCTTGCGGTGACTAGTAACTGCAACAGGTTGTGTTGAGGAGTTGGGGTGACCATCACTGCATCACTAACGCTAATTGATGAACAGTGCTCTGATTATTTTTGACTAGATAATGGGAGAGTAGTCCATGATCTGTTGTGGCCTCTGAAGACAAGAATTCAAACCAAAGGGATGAAACTTGTTGAATCACAACCTCAAAATCAATCTTTTGTTTGTCATGGCAGGCTTTCTTTCCCTTTGTCAGTTTTCCATCACAGGTTTAAGCGACTTAAAATCTTTCTGTCATTAATAAAAGGGAACACAAGATCATTGTTTTCGTTCAAAACAGGGGTATGTTCGTCCGCCTAGAATAAGAAGAGGTAAAATTCGCCTGCTATCGCTCATTCTTATCCGACAGCAAGAGAACAATCAACAAAAGACAACACTCCCATAAAGCAAGATGCTGCAACGCCTATTTACTCCCAGAAACCGTTCGAGTCGGCAGGACTTGACAGCCTTCCCGAGCGCGTCCGAGCTGGGCTCTCCCAGCATCAGTTCAGGTGAGACTTCGTTTACCGATACGAGAATTGACCAAAGTGCAGGGACTACTGCTACAGCTCCTCGAACGACCACACCCGAAGCAACTCCTCGCATCAATATCGACGCAGTAAGTGAAGATGTGGCAGACATGACATTGAGGTCGGTTTGCGCGCAAAGCAACAGCGCAAAGGACTCCCCTATCACAGGCATCAACCACGACGGAGTCGAGGTCGAAAAGAATAGCTGGGTTCCTGCGCATTCGGGCGACCCTGTGACCCCACCTCCAATCATACCGTCAGCTTCGTTGCTCAATAACCCGCACTCTTTTGGATTGTCAAGGTGTCCGCCACTGTATGACATTACCTCCTTCACAATGCGGCAGATTGCACAGATAGACGGACGTAACAGGCCCGTGGATGCTCGCGACCGAGCCATGAGCCGAACAGTGAGGGAACTAATGGACTCTGCCCAGGAGATGCGCCGCGCCACGGAGATGATCGGGAGGCTCGCGTCCGAGCTCCAGGGCCAGCAGACCGAACTCGAGATCATGGCTCACAAGGTGCGCTTGAAGCAGGAAATGATGCTCGAGATCATTGACGACATCACCGAGGTCGCCGAGAACGACCCTGGAAACCTGATGGTCGAGCTCAAGGAGTGGAGGACTGCCATCGTCGAGTCCGACCTGATTACCGGTGTCAATGATCGCTCCCACGAGGTCGAGAGCTTGCTGGACATGACGACTGAGCTGGAGGATCGATGATGGCCACGGTCTTGCTTGAGTGATTTTGAAGACGATGTTGGAGATGCCGAAGTGCGAGTGAAGAGTTATAGACAGCAACATAGAGATCCAGTGTGGGCTTTTTTTGAATCAAATCAGTTCATTATACTAGAATCAGTTTCCACTATACAACGTGCGGAATTCAAGGATCTCAGTGGTTCTTCCAAAAATTACAGCAAAGCTTGGTTAGAACAAGCGACATAAACGCTGGAGCTGCACTAAGAAATAGTCACCTCAATCACCCTTCCCCCCGAAAAAACCCCCCATCATACCCAGTCTCATTCTTACACAGCTTGAAGCATTGGAAGGACAGCCGCCCATGTCTCGTTGACGGTCGGCAGGATCTGGTTGGCCGGGAGGGAGTAGCCATAGGTGAGCAGGTCCCTGAGTTTGAACGTGTATGTGTACTTGGACCCGGCGACGCCGTGGACGTAGTCGGCGCTGGAGCCGGTCGTTTGCTTGAAGAGGCGGCACGAGTTGCCGACCTGGTACATGGTGACATACACGGCCATGATGTCGGCGGCAGCGCGTTCCGCCAGGCTCCTCAGAGACGTCTCATCCGTGCCGACGAGGTTGCAATCGTATCCGAAGGCTGGCAGCATATACATCAGCATGCGGTTCGTTCCATGAGAGCGGACTGCCAGGACCCGATCGCGGGAACTCAAACGATGGAAAGGAAGGTTTACTCACGCCACAGGATATACTGGCCAAAGGAATGAAAGTCGAGGAACAGCGAGATGCCCTTGGAGGCGGAGAGCGAGTCAATCTGGGCCTTGAGGGCCTTGACCTCGAGAGAGTCGCCGGGGGCAAGGCCTTTGAAGGTTTCAAGGCAAGGGTTGGTGGTATCGCTCCCCCCAAACTCCCACTTGAAGGGCCAGTTGCGGCTGGGGTCGCGTCCGACGCAGTAGTGGCCAAAGACATTCTCGCGATTCTTGCGCCACAAACGATCTTCAGTCTGGGTGTAAACAAAGCCTAGGAGTGGGTTATGAATTAGCCATGGCTGGTCTGACCAACTCGTCTGGCTGAGAACTGGGCGCAGAATTACCGTCAGGGTTAGCGATCGGGGTAATGTAAAAGTCAAACTTGTCGACGACGGCCCTAACGACAGGGTCGGTGGCGTACTTAGTCAGGAGCTGATAAGCCATGTACTCAGTGGTCTGTCAGAAGCTGTTAGTGATTCACTCAGAAGCCACCATAGGGAATGCCCCAAGCTGCCTTCTCACCAGGGTCGTGATCCATTCGCGGGCGTGTACGGTGCCGTGGAGAACAACAGCGGGTTTGGATCCCTTGACTCCGCTGCCCCAGATGTGGATGCCGGTCAAGGCACGACCGTTGAACGTTTTCCCGAGAGTGAAGACCTCAGAATGGGAAGGGAAGCTGCTCTGGAGGTCGTTGAGAAAGGTCAGGTGGTCTGCATAGCTGTGGTAGGCAGTGAACCAGTTATCGTCGGGAGCTGGATGTTTCCTCTGTGAGCCAAAGCCAGGGGGGGTATTCACAAGTGACAGCTCTTACCAGTATAGTCAGTTGAAAAATACTCCTCGGCGAAAGAAGCGCCCATGTCCTCCATAAGGATTGTCGTGTTGGCGGCGAGTTGGCTGATGGCATCGACGTTCTCGGGAGAGGAGACGATGTCGAGCGTGTCCCCGGAGTCGGAGTTGAGGATGGCTGCAGCGAGCTCATTGATCTGGTCGGTGAGATTCGCGGCACCCTCGGGGAGAGTGAGGCGGAGGGCCTTGAAGCCGCTATAGTCGACCTTGGTCAAATTGGGCAGCGCTCCAGCCAGCGCCAAGGAGACGAGGGCGGCGCCCGAGAGGAGTGAGGTTTTCATGATGAACTGAGACGTGATTTAATGTCGTTGAGGAGAGCTTTGGCACAGAGAAGCAGAAGGGAAACATCTGTTTTATAAGCACCTGATGAAAGGTCCGGAAGACGAAAAGTCTTGGGCGCAGCATTGGGTTGAAGAAAGCTTCGAAGGAACAGACCATGGCAGGCGACGAGTCTAAGTGATAGGGAGGATGCAAAGGTTGACAAGAGTGGATATCGTACCCCGTCAAATGGCATCGAACCAGAATGAAGGTGGTAAAGGAAAGTAATACGCTTGAATAGTCTAGAGTGAGAAGCTGATGTTGTAATCCTTTCATTTCCTACCAGACATGTTGGAATAATAGTAGGCCGAGCGATCCGGCAGATTTACAGCAATTGTTGGTAAAGATACGCAGTGCATCGTCTCCCACGAGATCTTGGGCTGTCACAAGAGCCTTTCCAACAGGTCCTGGGTCCAAATGGTCGGAAGGATTATAGAGGTGCTTGATCTCTGGAAAAAGTTTAAGGGTAAAGTGATTGTCATGGGGCATGGAGGAAAAAGATTGATGAACCTTGGGGGTTGTCGCAAGCACCGATGTCAGGTTTTAGTCACGCTACATGTCTAACAAGAGGGAACTCTCTTCACATCGACGAAGAAGGATGACAAATGAATCCAGTCATCCACCCAACTTATCCTTGTCACGGGCCTCTTCAACTCTGGTTCGCAGCTCGGAGTGTTCAGCATCATACACGGCCAATGATGATGAAGGACGACGTAGTAGAGCCGAAGCAAGCACGAGATGGAAATACTTGAACGAAAACAATACGGATCTGATTTAATCACATTGGTCACAGCCAGCCCCATTGCCTTGCCTTGGCACCGCCCGTCCTTTTCACAGATACTTGAACCGCCGAGCCAGAATCACAGAGAGAAGCGCAAAGGCCAGGATGCCGCCCAGGATGCCGAAGAAGGCGTTCAGGTTCTGGTCATCCCCCCAGGGCACCTTGACGTTCATGCCGAAGAGACCGCAAATGACGTTGAGGGGCACGATGACGGTGGCGATGACGGTGACGCGGCTCAGGAACTCGTTGGTGCGGTTGCCCATGTCGATGTTGTCGATGGAGAGCTGGGCGAGGTAGTTGCTGTGGGAGCGCGAGAGCATCGTGTCGAAGTGCACCAGGCTGTTCATCATGGTCACGGCGTGGTCTTGAATGTCGCCGAGGTACAGGGCGATGTCCATGTGCGGCGTGACCTCGTAGTCCTCGGTGCAGCGCTTGGTGAAGGCGCGGAGGACGTCGGCCTTGCCGCCGAGCAGGCGCATGAGGCTCATGACGTTCTTGCGGGTGTAGCCGATCTTGCGGAGGAAGGCCTGGTTGTCCTCGACGCGGGTGATGAAGACCTGGTCCTCGATGGCGTCGGCCTCGTGCTCGATCTGGTTGATGGCCGGGCCGAACGAGTCGACGATGTCGTCGCTTGAATGTTTGATTAGCTTCCGGTTCTCGGAACACAAACTCACAACGTTGATCAAACGTCGATCATCGAGGAGGGGGGAGGGGGGAGGAGAAGCGTTCTACAACTTACATCAGAGCGTAACAGATCCAGTCGCTGCTCAGAGACACCTGCTCCTTGAGTTGAGAGATGCGGAACCGAACCCGCGAGGCATGCAGGTTCGGCGTGAAGCTGAAGCTGATGATGCCTTCTTTGAAGACGACCACATAGACGTTGAAGGGGTGGTAGTCGGTCTCGCCGTCCTCCTCGACGACGGTGAAGGAGCGGAAGCAGGCGAAGTAGTAGGACGGGAAGAGCTCGATCTTCTCGCGGCTTTCCTTGTGGATGATGTCCTCGATGGTGAGGGGGTGGATGCCGAACGCCTTGCAGATGGTCCAGACCTCGCTGCCGCTCGGGCTGTTCATGTTGAGCCACCAGACGCCTTCGGACTCGCCCGCGGGGGGGAGGTCGAACAGAGACCTGATGTTCTCTTCCGGCAGGACGAGGTCGCCGAACTCGGCGGCGTGGATGGTGGACTCCAGCGCGGAGGAGAAGAAGTTGAAGCGGCTCTGCTCGCCCTGATGGACGGTCCTGGGCCGCGGCGGCGGCCGCTCGTGGGCTCCGGTCTCCTTGTCGCCCGAGTCGGAAACCGGCTCGGACGGCATGTCTATGTAGTCACCGTCGGAAGTAAACATGGGCACGACGGTCGGGATGGAGCTGTCGGGGAGATTGCCAAAGTCGGGGTCCGCGAAGCGGTCACGGTCTACCGAGTCGATCAGGGTCTGGAGACACTCAAAGTCGATGTCAAGTCCATCCCTCGGGTTCTCGCGCTTGCTCATCTCCCCCAAGAACTTGACCGCGGCAACCCGGTCGGAGGTACGTGGAACATCGGGGACGTCCAACCGGCTGATGACACTATGGGGAGGACCGCCGCCAGTGCGCTTCTCCGGGCCCGTGTCCTCCTTCTCATCATTCGAATCGCCCAGCTGTCTGCGGCCTGGTCTTGCGTCGTGCACATCGGCATCCTGTCCTCGTCGGCGGGCGTTGGCGAAGGCCTTGACGGAGTTGGGAGGAGACACCGTCCGACGGGACGACTCGATGGTAGGACGCCTGCTCAGGGGCTGCATGACGGGGGATTCGAGGTTGGCCAGGTTCGCAAAGTCGCGAACATGGCCGGTCTCGGCATCTCTGCCGCGAGGGCTGGAAAGGTCGACTTGTCGGGAGGCCATGTTGGGAGACAGCCGCGAGAGGTCCCAGGGCCCTTCATTAGCACGGTCGTCTGTCTGGCGCGCCATGGTATTGTATGATGGGAGGCTTCGCAATCAATCCGTAATCAATCCGCAATCAATCCGCAATCAAAGCTCTCTAGGATCTAATCTGAAAGAGAGAGCAGTTCATCGTTGGTAGGAAACCGCTGCAAGAGAAGAGCCGGTCGGTTGTGTGGTGCGGTTCACCGTTCAAGGTTCGGCAAAGTGGCGGGATCGTGGGTGTCGCTCCTTGAGACGCGTGCCATAGCCTGGCAAACTCTTGCAAGAGTCTTTTGATGCGCAAACCGTTACCATTCCAATAGTTCGGGTTGAGGCCGCAATGAATGCGTTGATGAATGAGGCTTATGATGGATGTTTTTTTTTTTGATTTTTTTTTTGATCGGGGGATCAAGTCCTGGACGAGAGGCAGCGAGGCGGGCGTTATCGTTTGTGCGATGAATGAAGGAAGAACGACGGCCAAAGTTGAAGATGTGACGATGAGTAGCTGGCTGAGCTGAGCTAGTGGGATGGGAAGGGCACGTTTCAAGCTTTTGGTGAGAAGCGCAAGGGCCAAGCAAGACTGTAAAATTGTAAAATGAACCCTTTACTTATTCTTATTAGCCGGTTCCCGATCAGGTCTGTTTCCGGCTGGGTGGCACATCAACACCAGTACAGCGCAGCACAGCGCAGCCTCAAGAGGGCGGAGCCCGAACAAACTTTTCACGCCTGTACACGACACTAGTGAGTGGAATATAATACAATACAGGCCCAATACAATATCTGCCTCATTGCGTCGCGAATCAAAGAGATAGGGGGAGCCATTTGCCAGTTCATCAAACGCAGCTGATCTCCAGGGCCCATCCAACACACAAACTCACAACATACATCGTACAGCTCACCACCAACCCATGAATGCATGCCGACCCTTGCTCCGATCGTAGCGAGAGGCGTGTCTCGGCATCATGAGATGGAGGAATCTTGTGTGTACGAATGACTTGCACAGAGCGTCTCTCGGGGTCTTAAGCCATCGTAGATTGTCTCGCCCTGTTCTAGCCGTTTCTCGCATGCAACCTGGAAGGCATCCCATCTCCTTATGACCAGGATCTCCGCACCACAGCCCCCCCCAAACTTTTTGTCCGACTCGGTAATCGTGCCGCGCCCCCACTTTTCTCGGGATTCGCCAGCTCACCCGCGTCAGCGGGTGCTCACGGGCCATACGAAAAAACCACCCATACGAAAAGTATGATAACTTCACTTTTTCCTCCTTCACACCACTTTTCACCACTATGGCCAAATACGATCAAAAAGTCGAATCTCGTATAATTGAGGCAGCCGAAGCTATTGCCGCTAACGGCAACCTCTCAATTGCCAGGGCTGCAAAGTTATTCAACGTACCATATCAACGCCTTTATCACCGCCTCCAAGGCCGAGTTACGCAAAAAGACCGCCCCGCATCCCACACCAAGTTAACTGCCGATCAAGAAGAGGCACTTTGCGCCTATATTGACCGCCTTGACCGTATGAGCCTTCGAGTACGTAAGGAGCTTGTGAGAGACGCTGCCAACCTCCTCCTTCGCCAGGCAACTGGATCTCACGATGCCCCTACTGTTGGCGTCAACTGGGTCAGTAGGTTCGTCAAGAGGCACAACTACTCCTGCGTGAAGGAAAAAGTACTAGATGCTGCCCGCCAGAAGGCTGAGGATATCGACAGTATCAACGAGTACTTTATACGCCTTAAAAAGGTCCTTGACGTCTATGCCTTTCAACCAGAAGACATCTGGAATTTGGATGAGACAGGCTTTCAGATCGGGGCCGGCAAGGACGCCATGGTTATTACCAGGAAGAAGCGGGAGCACTACTTCGGCATCCCATTGAATAGGGAGTCTTGCACTGCTGTTGAGGCCATCTCCGCAGGCGGGAGGGTTATACCAGCCTTTCTCATCCTCTCTGGTGCCATCCATATGAGTCAATGGTATGAGCTTCCTGAGCTAGCTGAGGATACGGTTATTGGTGTCTCCCCTACTGGTTATACGAATGATCAGCTTACGTATGACTGGATCCAGCATTTTGACCAGCATACTAAGGGGTATACCCGTGGTACACATCGACTCCTCCTTGTTGATGGGTATGGATCCCATCATACGATGCAATTCATCGAGTATTGCCAGGAGAAAAACATCATACCCTTCGGCTTCCCACCTCACTCAACCCATCTCCTTCAGCCTCTCGACGTAGTTGTCTTTCAACCATTAAAGCACTACCATAGTAAGGCTGTTGACACCCTTGTCCGGGACGGTTGTGCCCACATCTCGAAGCTGGAGTTTCTTGGCTTCATTCAAGAGATCAGGAAGCAGGCCTTCAAGAGCACAACGATTATGTCTGCCTTCCGAGAATCCGGTATCTCACCATTCAATCCCCAGAAGGTCCTCACCAAGATCAGTGTAAGGAAGGGCACGCCTACTCCTGTCTACACACCTATTGTGTCTGGCTCGGAATACTCCTCACCTTTCGGAACCCCACGGACGTATAAGAAGCTAAATACAGTAGGGGATCGTCTTCTGCAGTCTGCAGAGCAGCTTCTGCTCCAGTCTAAGAAGCTCCAGTATGACGCAGAGACACTAGCCCAGCAACAGGAGGAGCTTCAGGGTGGGATACGTCGATTCGTACATGGTGCCCTTATACAAGGGGCAGAGTTAGTGCAGACGAAGGATGACCTTAGACGTACGCGTCTTGCAGACGAAGTCCGACGGGCACGTCGGAGGGCAAAAAACCGGCCCTTGCAGTCTGGAGGTATATTGACGAAAAAGGGGGCTCGTCAGATTGCTGCTGCGAAGGAGAAAGGGAGCATTATAGACATGGAGCTCCAGCTGCAAAAGGCCCGTAAAAAGGTATTCGTTGACGCAGCAAAGGCAGCCCGAAGGCGGTATATTGACAGGAGACTGCAGCCAGCCTATATAACAGAGACTGGTAAGCCTGGGAGGTCGCTGCGTCGATTCTGATGTCTGAATAGCTTCACTTAGTTGCGTGAAAAAACATACTTTTCGTATGGGTGGTTTTTTCGTATGGCCCGTGAGCACCCGCTGACGCGGGTGAGCTGGCGAATCCCGAGAAAAGTGGGGGCGCGGCACGATGTGAGCTGGCGAATCCCGAGAAAAGTGGGGGCGTGGCACGATTAGGGAACCCAACAACCATCAAATGCCTCATACTGCCGAGGGGACCAGCAGCGGGCGGGCGGGCGCCGCGGGGAGCTTGCTAAGGGCCCGTAAAGGCAAAGGCAAAGGCAAATTGCCGCCTGCCGAAGAGCTTGTTCAACATGTGGTACAGAGCCTTTGCGTGGGTGGGTTCAGATGATTCGCACAAATTCGCTGAAAGCAATCGGGAAAAATGCAGGCATACACCCCATGATCACTTGCCGAGGTGTGTTTATGAGTTGTCGCAAATGACGCCTCGCCCGATAAGCAGTGCATGATGAAGGGGGGGGGGGGATGCGCTGTATGAAGTTAGAGGGCGTTGGAACTAGGGCTTAGACTCCGTTGTTCAGCGTCACAAGAGGGGTGCCGACACGCGACCGATCCAGCAGCTAAGACAACGATTGTGTTTAGTTCCGGACCGGGTTCACCGCTGTCCTGGGAACTTGAGCTGGTGCGCGCTTCGAGAAGCAAGGCTGTCTTGTCTATCTGTCTGTCCTCCGTGTTAACCAGCCGAGAGCAGCCCTCATCGATGGGATGGTTATGCAGGTAGTCATCGTCGTTTTCGTCGAATGTCTGGCTCTATTTTGCACACGTGCTGGCGTGATCGACAAAATCACCAGTCAAGGTGGCCGGCCAGGAGAACAACAGGCAGGCAGGCAGGCAGACAGGGTCGAAAGAAGAAGCATTCAAACGCTAAGGGGAGAGACTGGTTGCAAATTCGGTGAAATTAAATTCTCTACGCCTCGTTTTTCAGTGACAGCAGAAAGCAGCGTACTTGGCAAACTCGTCATCCTGCAACAACTGCTCCATCTCGTCGGCGAACAAGCTCACCAGCAGCTCAATGCCGCCGTGGCCCTTCATCGGCAACACCATGCACAACCGGAAATTGGCGTTGAAGGCGTCCATCAGGGGGCGCAGCGACTCGGGCCTGCCGTCGTTGCCAAAGACGTCGCCGCCAAAGTCGATCTCGTCCAGCGGCAGCAGCAGCACCGACGTGATCATGACGTCGAACCCGTCGAGACGGGTGAAGGCGTGCTTCAGCTTCGTGTAGTCCGGCACCTCCCGCATGAGGGTGAAGGCGTCCTTGACGAGGCCCGGGTTCACCTTGGCCGCCTGCGCGCGGATCCGCCGCGCGACGTCGCGCAAGCTGGTCTGCGGCGAGGCGAGCTGGGCCACCGGCATCGGGACCTTGTTGACGATGACGAGGTTGCCGGCGTACGACGAGGGAAGCGCCGGGTCAAAGTCCGGCCTGCCGTCTACCGGCGACTCCAGGTACGAAATCTCCCCTGGCGGCGTGGCCTTTCCCGCCGCGTTTGCGGCGTTGTACCGCGCTTTCATAAGAGCGCGCCAGAAAAGGGCCAACAGCGCATCGTTCGCCGACAGAGCCGTGTCGTCGCCGTCGTTGTGAGAGATGTCCAGAACATCTTTTTTCAGGTTATTGAAGCTTTCTGGAGAGATGTAAAATATGCTAGACTCCATGGTCCGAGCCGGAGCCGATGATGGGGCCGTATCCTCCTCCGTTCCCGGAGGCTGGAAGCCAAGGAAGCCCCACGTGTCGCGCGGGATGTCGGCAGCGGGCTTGGCCGGGGATTTGCTCCACAACCGCTCGAGCAGAGTCCGGTCGAAGCTCTCCGGGGCCAGCCAGCTGCACAAGTCGACATCATCGCGAGGCCGGCCCAGGTTTCTGCAGTGCTCCGACCAGGCGCGCATCGCCGTCACCATGCCGGTGGCGTCGCTGGCCGAGTGGTGGAACCCGGTCGCGAGAATGCAGCCGCCGTTGACGAAGTTGGCCTGGGCCAGGAACACATCCGCGCCGCCCGTGAGATCCGGCACGAACGGAGCGGCGAGGACGAGTTCGTCGTCAAACGCCGAGAACTCGAATCCGTTGTCGCGGAGGTCCTCGTAGTCCGGTAGCACCTGGGCCAGGTCTTTGAATACGAGTTGCCGCGGAGGCTTCTCGGGATCGCTCTGGCCGGCAGCGTTATATGAGACGACGATGTGCCCGGGTCTCCAGCCCGGTTCTCGTTCATCACGGGGATAAATGCGGCCGTCGAGGAAGGGGAACTGCTGCAGTGTCGTGCGGAGGCCAGCTTGCAAATGGGAAAACGCATGCTGGAAGGTGATGTCAGGCTTCAGCGGCAGATAGACGATGAACTTGATGTACACTCGGGGAGGGATAAGATCGAAGACGCTGAGCTGCGTCGTCACAGTTCTCGGCCCTTCGAGGGATGAGCCAATGCCCGGATGGACTGGGGCCGCGGTGTACGTGTTAGTTGCCATGTTTGAAAAGATGTGTCGTCTTCTGCGTGCCACTGCATTTGAAAACCACAATGTAATCTCGAATAGGAGCTGCTATCCAATTCCAGCGCAGCCCTCTGACCTGTCCCTCGCCGCAAAACACTCACTCGACGGAGACGGAGGTCCACTGACTCGGGATTGTGCATGTTGGTCTCGGAAATGTCCGAAAGAGGCAGTAAAGTATAATGTTTGAAGCGCTTGATTGGTGGCGGCTGCATCCGTCGCCGAGCTCACTCACCACATTGAAGATCGCCCAAAGATGTGGCCGACGCGATGAAAATTAAGGAATGCCTATGGACGTAAGTGAGGCAAGATGGATATCTACAATTTGAGGGCATCACCTCGTTTGATTTAACAATGCACAGCCGCTTGAACTTGGCGACTAGGGAATCCTTAATCCTTATATAGCCCAATCCTACATCTGCGTCTGTCTTTCCGGCCATTCTGTCCGTCTGACTGCTCGAGCGTAAAAGTTCAGCGGCCGAACAACGATGAACTCAGGGTCGTACACGACCGCCTCGGTCGAGGCGTTCTCGAAGTGATAACGATATACAAGCTTTGCCATGACACTCTTGACCTCCAACAATGCGAGATTGTAACCAACGCAGCCCCTCGTCCCCGCCGCAAACGGCGTGTACGACATCTTGTGCCGTCCCTTGACGGCGCTGGTGTCCCACCTATCGGGGTCGAAACGGGTCGGATTGTCCCAGTGAGCCGGGTTCTTGTGCAGCGAAGGGAACGTGGGTATGACGACGGACCCCTCGGGGAGGAAGTACCCGCCCGGAAGGACGACGTCTCGCTTGGCGTTCCGCGCCGTCTGGAAGGACGGGTTGTGCATGCGCTGCGTCTCCTTTACAAACTTGTCCAGGAACGGCATCCCGCTCAGCTCGTCGTACGACCACGCCTTGGTGGGCGAGGCGCCGTGGTCGACGAGCTCCTGGAGTAAGCGTTGCTGGTTCCCCGGGTACTTGACCAGGGCGTAGACGAGCCAGGCGAGCAGCGAGGACGTCGTCACGAAACCGGCGCCGATCATGATGACGCAGTTGCTGAGCATGAGGTCCTCGGGCAGCTTTTCCCCGTGCTCGTCGGTCGCCCGGCGGAGGTAGTCGGCGACGCTGGCCGCGTGCATCGCTGCGTCTTTCATCGGCAGATCGCCGGCTGTCTTGGCCGACTCCTCGATGCCCTTGGCGACACCGTCCCATAGGAGTTGCCGCACGACCTTGAGCCTCTTGGGCGTGCCGAACGGGAGGTAGCCGTACCAGCTGCCCCGCAGCGACGTCTTCTTCATGAGGGAGAGGTACTCGCCCAGGAGTCGGATCGTCTCGTGGGGCTTGGTGTCGATCGAGCCGAAGTGGCCCAGGTCCATCCCAAGGATGACCTTCCAGATGATTTCACCGGCCATTTTGAAAGTGTACTGGTACACGTTGAAAGCGAGCTCCCGTTTGTCAAGCTCGTCAAAGACGTTGAAGGACCTCTCGACACAGGCCAGAACCGTCGGCGTGTAATGGCGGACAGCCTTTGGGGTCAGGCTGGGCGGGATGTACTTGTGCGCCAACTTGAAGGCCGGTGCATCACTGTCGCACGTGAAGAGCGCCTCGTCGTTCCTCATGTAGTACAGCGGGTGGCTGGGGTCCGACGTCGTCTTGGTGAAGAACTCGCCTTCACGCAGGACATCACGAGACACGTCTGGGTCGTTGGTGAGGTAGATGGTCGTGCCCATGTTGACCGTCTTGACGACTGGCCCGTATCGACCAAAGAGACGGTCATAATTGCCGAGCGGATCCGGGTATATCTCGTAGCGGTTTCCCACGTACGGCAACGGCTCCGGTCCAGGCGGCTCTCGTACAACTTCGCCATTCACCCGGATCTGCACCGGGCCCTCATTCTTCTCAATGTCATCGAGCGACGTGAGAACGTCTCGCCGATCGTAGAAGCAAATGGCTGCAGGACGGGTCAGCCGCCACTGTGTATACAGTCTTCGGGACCGGATTCCAAGATCTCACAGTCAGAGTCGGACACGGAGAAGGTTTTTGCAATGCCGGCTTTGAGCTCCTGCATGCTCTTGATGCTTGGAAGGCTCAGCGTATGGCATCGTTCGAACGACCCGTGGCCAATGTTAAATTGCTGCTGAAACATGACTGAAGTGCGTCGCGGATTGGACGTCAGTTCTTCGGTGAGGGATCGGGGTGCTGTCGTATGGAGCTGCTGCTGCTTTGTTACCAACTGCTGCAAGGTTTCTCTTCTTGAGTCCCAATCAAGCACACGATGACTTCTTCGTCGCTCGTGAGGTTGTCCTACATTGGGAAGCCGGCCAGTCCTGCAAGCAACAGTTACCCGGGGATCTCCTTGCAAAAAAGGCTCGGAAAAGGCCAAAAAAAGAATACCGGCGCCAGTCGAGTACCATCCGCACGGACATCCTCTCGGGCGATGCCATCTTTGGCTTCAACCGTTCTCGATAGCGAAGCTTAAACGGATTTGCAAATCCGGCACACCTTGAACATTGGTAAGTCTGGCAAGGATTGAATAGCCGTAGGCATGAGTTGGTTCAGGAAAAGCAAACAACGTCGCAGGTCAGACAAGACATTGCATAGTCATAGTGTGGCATCGGCCAGTTATGGAGCAGTTTAATCAGAGCGAGTTGGCGAAACATCACGATGTCGGGGATCTCTGGGTCTCGATCCGTGGGAAAGGTTAGTCGGGAATCCTTATTATGAGAATATGTACTAGTAACACAAACAGTTTACAACATATCTGGCTACGTGAATGATCATCCCGGGGGCGTCGAGGTCTTAAAAGATGTTGCTGGCTCCGATGGTACCGAGAGTTTCGAGTATGTCGGCCATTCTGAGGATGCTTACAAGACATTGCAAAGATTCCAAATTGGTGTCTTGGAAGACCACGTGGGTTTCTTCTTCGCCTCCCAGAAATGGCCATAGATAGCTAACCATACTTTTTCAAAAAGACCATCAACGAAGGGTCAGATGGTTTGGCCACGGCGTGGGATGCTCATCGGCCCAAATTCAATAATGACCCTACACTCAGTCGGCCGAGACAAAAGATCTCTGCCGCTACCGCTTTTATTGTGGCGGTAGCACTGGTAAGCCGATGGTTCCTGAGCAATCAAAACTCATCAGAGGGGGCTCATGTGGAAGTGGCCATCAAGCCTCACATGGCATCTTCGGCAGTTATACCTCCGTTTTGGGCTGGGATGCTGGTCGCAGCTTCGATGGGTCTGGGAGGATATTTGTGTCTTTACGCCACGTTCACACGAATGCTGGAGTACTATAAGGAAGTCTGGGAGTATCCCTCGTATTTCAGCTGTAAAGCCAACAGAATGAACATTTGATAGAGAAGGAGGGGCAAAATTAAAGTTGAAGCAATGTTCTCATCGAAAGATCTTGCCATGACTCGCCTGTACCGAGGGCTCTGAATGGGAAGGTTTGGCCACTCATGATGTTAAGAGGCCAATCCAGCCCAACCCAGCCATCCCAACACCCTTATGCCATTATCTTCAGCACTGGAAGGATTTGGTAGCGGAAGCTCCATGCGCCAACACCATGCACTTGTACTTTCTTGGGCTGAGTCTGGCTGGTTACGACTCGCTTTGGGGAAGAATGATTCGCAGCGGCGTAGTCGGATCAGTCGTGTCAGTCAAGCAGACCGGCAAATTCCCCAATGGCGACCCTCTTCGGACGGTCTTCACAGGCCTTCGCAGTTTCGATCAGTTCTTGATTCCGGCCGTGATATTCTATAACAATATTCTCAGCAACGAGTCAACGTCGGATCGTATGTTGCTTGTTAGTCTCTTCACCACCATGCAGACGACGACGCACTGCATGTTGGTGTTGGGGTGGAGGCAGGGCAGAAGATCGTGGTGGGCACACGTGTAAGGTCCCAACTTGTTACCCAATATCAGAGAAGTTGCTGATGAACGTCATCCTGTAGGGAGCACCTGTTTTGGAGTGTTTTTAATCAAGCATGGGGCGCTGCAGCTGTCTATCCCCTCTACTGCTTTACTCATGCCGAGCAGTTTCTAGAAGAAGAGACCAACTCACATGGGCACCACTGTGAAATCACGGGCCCGACAACGGCCGAAGAAGCTTTTGCTTTAATCCCGACTGCGGTTCTGGGCGCCGTCGCCCCAGCCATGCTTCTCTATCCAGCCTTCAACTCGGCCTGCGATGCCAACCTGCGGCAGGGGTTGATTGCCTTTTACCGTTTCATGCCTCTGGTACTTACAGCCTCATACCCTTTCTTCACTTGGGTTCAGCAAAAGATTTCCGTATACTTGGTGTGGCGTCCTCGGCCGGCAGGTTCGAGGAAGTATGTTACTGCATCCTTGATGATCTCAGGCTTTACCGCAGTAGCCGGACACGCATATGCTCTACTCAGCGCGGGCCGAGATGGGGTTTCTGAAGTTTTTTGGCCAGCAGAGCACATTGACCCGACCTTGCCTACGGTCATCGCCGACGGAGCCCGTGATTTCTTGCAATGGGACATTTTCATCATCACGGCGGCTCTGGTTCCTTTTGCGGACCTCATTTTGGGAACATCTGATCTAGTCCGGCGGTTGAAGAAGCGGAACAAGTGGTTTTTGGGTTTCTCGGAGTCGTTTATAGGAAGACTTGCCGCTCTCACTATTGCCAGCAGCATATTGTCGCCAGGTGCAGTCTTAGCCTTTGCGCTTGCTGCCAGAGCAATCTCTTGAAAGAATGAAACTAGCCTTGGACCTCCAGTGTACACAGACCGAGTTGATCAACCTCTACTTCCACCAATCCGTCATGATCTATCGGTTTTTCCTACATATCGGGCCACCAACTTGCTTCTGCTCGCAACCTCCACGGACAGTTTGGACAACGGTGATGGACTCAGCAATTCAAACACCGACACATCACTTTCCAGCTCTCGAAAGATACGGTTGCGAAGCTCAACTGCTTTCAGAGAGTCAACTGCATAAAACAAAAGGAAGTAAAAGCGTCAGCAAAATGTCTCACACAGGAGTTGGGGCGAATAACCGAGAGTCGCGACAACACATACCTCCAAAGTCATAAAATGCCTTCTCGACATCTACATCATCGATGTTGATGTCCATAATTTGAGCCGCGTATCCTTTCAACACGCCTTCAACAATCTGCATGGCATCTTGCAAGTTGACGACTTGCGACATTTTCTCTTTTGCAGGTTTGGCATCTGTTGAGGCATCTGAACGGGCGGACGATAAGTGGTTGACGCGGTGACTGAACTTGGGATCCTTCGTCCACAACGCTGAGGACGGACCGACCGGCATGGAACTACCTAAGCCAAGGACAATCTGAGGTTCGACAGGTTGTCCATCAGCCGTTCGCCCGGCCATAGCCGCCCGCAATACTGCATCGAGCTCTGATTGCGTGGTTTGCAGGCCATCCCAACGGTGCTCGTACATCTGGAAGTAGGCGTTCATGTCAAAGTCGCCCGTGAAATGAGCCGAGTCCGTCACGAGACCGACGTTGATCGCCGTCGCGGCCAGGCCTTGGCTCCGGCGGAAGTGGGCTAAGGCGTCTTCGAATGTGTTCCCGGCAGCATAGTTCGACTGAGCCGCGTTGCCGATGACGCATGTGATTGAGGAGAGTAAGATGAAGAAGTCCAGGTTTCTCGGCATGTGGTTGTGTAGGTTCATTGTGCCTTGGATCTTGGGCCGCGTTGACTTTTGCCACTGCTCGTAGGTCATGTTTTCGAAAATGGCATCCTGTTATCGAACTGTTAGACGCGTTGACAATCGCTGGATCTAGTTACATCGGGAACTTGGTTCACTTGCCTCAAGGACCATGGCACATTGGATGACACCTTTGATGTGTCGTCCATCACTCCGGAGTCGTCGGACGATATTCTCAACTTGTGATGCATCAGACACGTCACAATTTAAGGCGTCAACCCTCAGTCCACGTTGTCGGAAAGATTCGAGATCTGCCTGGTTCTTCTCGCCTCCGGACCGAGAGAGAAACACCACATGTCCCGCGTCATGCTGGAACATCATCTCTGCTATCTGCAGACCCAGAGCACCCAGGCCACCGGCGAGAACGTACGTCCCGTCCGCATCGAGACTGAGCTTTGAAACTTTGGAGGGTAGGAGGGTGACTTTTGCGTTGCGATCGACGTGCAGAACCTCCAATCCTCTGTCTTCATGCTCGCGAGATTGCGGTGCTACCATGCCAATGTCGGCGATTGACTTGAGAAGGACAGGAGCCTGAAGAGGAAATTTCCCCTCTTCAATAAGCTCCAAAGCTTCGGCCCATATGCGCTTGGCTAGTGCCGGCCTCGCTTCTGAAAGCCGCGAGGGGTTGGCCGTGACAAAAGTTGCGTTCTGGCGAGAAGGTGGCGTTGACAATAGATGTGAGGCTCGTTCGGGGTGAAGATCAACGAAGGTGCCAAATTCCCCCAAGCAACGGAAGAGATTGGGCGTTGACCCGTCTTGTCCGCAATTGAGGATAATATCTGCTCCGCGACCTTGAGTTTGTCGAAGAACATCTGCCAAGCAGGTCTTGGACGCGCTCTCAAACACTCGACCTTGGCCGAGGCTGAACTTTTGACAGATCGCGTGTCTCTCAACAGGATCTTTGATGGTGACAAAGACTTCAGCTCCGGCAATTTGTGACCGCTGTAAGGCTGCCTGGCCAAGGAGGGACTCCGCTCCGTGAACGAGAACTGTCTGTCCTCTCTCCAGTCTCGCCGCTTCTCCTAGGGCATACTGCGCGGCAAATAGGGATACAGCCGTCTTCAGCATGGTTGGCGAGTCAATGCTGGGGGGTAGTACTCTGACGAGTCCCTCGCTGGCGATAATCTTTGTGCGACAGGGGCCAGTGTGAAGCGCAACGACGCGCTGTCCGGCTTCGACTGATTTGGCTGTCGACGAGTGACCTGAGATAATGCCTGATACAGCTGTTGTCTGATAGGCTTGTGGATCGTCTTCTGGTAAACTGCTGGAGGCTTTCTGCAGCACGATGTGGTCAACCTCTATCTCAACTTCGCCGTCACCAAAGGTCCGGGAGCCGATCTCTTCTTCGACCCAAATAGGTTGCCCATCTGTTCGAGTCAATTTCCACTGCGTGCCCTCGCACAATGTCCCTTGAACGGGCTTAGGAAGCTCATCCTGAAGATCAAGGCTAGTGTCCATGCCGTCGTCTTCGATGAACCTAGGCACGAAGATTGCACCATCACGCTCGGCGTATTCCACCTCGGGTTGCTGATATACGCCTGAAACCGAAACATTCCAAACATCCAATATGGTTTTGGCGACACAGGCAGACTCCACGTTTTTAGACCTGTTTAGATCTAGGTGAGGCATAGTAATGTGTGAATACTCCGTTCGCATGACTCTCAGGAGGCCCTGCGAAGGCGCGAATTCCAAGCCGCCATTCCAGTTCTCCATCAGCCCACCCTTGCTTACCCAAAGCATATGGGTTACACCAGATACGAGGCGTTTGAACTGCGTGAACTCTGTTTCAGTCCATCCGTTGACCAGAGGCGATTCGACTTCGAGCAAAGAGATAACGTGTTTGCCCCTGAGCTGTTCCGCGTCCGACAAAGTTGCAGACTTCACTTCGCAGCCAAACAGGCGAAGTCCTTCTACCAACAGCTTTTCCAGTTGTTGGTATCCCGATGAACGATCAGTCTTGCAGAGCAGAAAGACCTCTGAGGGCTTGATTGCGGGGTTTGTTGATGCGAGCTTTCGTGCAAGTAAGAGTGACAGGCTGCGATCTTCATCTGACAAAATGGCAGTTATTGCGAGTCCAGCAGGTGCAATAAGTGATTCGACCTCTGTAAACGAGGAAAGGCCTTTGTGATCGGGGGTGACGACGCCAAGTAGGCCCATTGGAGCTAGGGACTCTCGAAGCGTAGACATGGTCCAAAGGTCCAATTGTTGGCTCGTCGGAGCCCTCCAGACGATCATGATGTCAAAAACCTGATTATTGAATGGCAGAACCTCTTGTTTGCTGGGCTGCCACTCCCGCAGTTCGATTTGGCCTTGTTCCTCTGTTGATAGTGTCTCTAGTAACTGACTGGTGTTGCTTGCGGCGGACGCAATGAAAGTCTTTCGGAGCCGCCAGTTGGTGCCGTTGTTCAAAAGGTCTAGTAATGCTCGAACCGAGTCCCGAGAAGCTTCAGTTGCGTCTTGCATGACTATGAGCATCCTGTAGTCGGGTCTCTTGTGGTGTAATCTGTCAAGAAGTATCGAAAGCGCGGTCGAAGCTGCGCTGTTGCAGGGAACGCCTGATCCATCCGCAACGATGCTACACAGAGATGCTGGAGACCTGATGAAGTCCACATCCTCCTTCCAACGAAGTTTGGCGCACACCCGCCTTGAACTGTGATCGCTTGCTGAAGAAGATTCTTGAGAGGAAGTAACTTGCCTCAAAGCAAGATCGCGGGCAATCAACTTGGGGCTGCTGCAGGCTTCATCCAAAACGACCAAGTCACCGGACGTCTCGCGACCACTCGTCCGCAAGCGCTTGGCGTAGCCTTTGTAGACGCTACCATGGCCCTGAGGCAGATCCGTGGAGACATACATATGCTTCAGTGCGTATGGTACCGCGGCTTCCTCGATCGGTTTGCCGTCAGAGAACGCAATGAACAGCAGGTGGAATATGGCATCCATGGTCGCTGGATGTATCAGGTGTGGAAACTCGTAGTTGAAAGGCATTGTAGACTTGGTGTCCGGGGTTCTGATGGATCCATGGGCAAAATGCTCCCCAGAGACGACGCCTGCTTGAAAAACATTCCTGAAGGTCGGCCCGTAGTCAACGCCCACTACTTCAAGCTCATCATAGAACGTCTCCATATCAATCTCTTCAATGGCGTTCTTCTGAAAATCTCCCCACTCGTTCAGAAGCGCGGCCCATTCTGGGTCCGGAGTGGCGTCGGAATTGTGATTGCCGTTGCTGCCATACTCCAGGCTGAGAGCTCCATGGCAATGCCTTGTCCAAGATCCTCCTGCTTGCGTGGAGTAGATTGCAAAAGCCCAAGTTGACAAACGTGTGTCGTCAGGCCGCAGACTGACCTCGGTCTGCACAGCCTGCTCCCGCGATGAAACAACTAACCCACGTTCAAACTTGAGGTCGCGAAAAGTGATGCCATTCAGGTGTTTGGACGTGTCCCGCAGCTGATGGGCTGCTTCCATTGCCATTACGATCATGCCTGCTGCAGGATAGAGCACCGTCCCGGTAATCTTGTGGTCCTCGATCCATGGGTTCTCCAGGATCCGGAGAAAGTTCCGCCACCTAGGCTCCATGGCGTTTTGCAAGTCTACTGGCACACCTAGCAGATCGGTGCGGGGACCGCGGGGAAATCTGCTCGATCGGGCCGTCGCAGACTCGTGCCAATACCCTCTGCTGTGATTCCAAGGATACGACGGCAGGTCCGGAAGTGACGTTGGTAATGATTCAGGATAGATGCAGTTGACCCTGGAAAGATTGACGTTATGACCGGAACCCCAGAGTTGCCCGGCCAACTCAAGAGCCGTCACCTCGGAGTCTTTTCCACGGAGAATTGCCGAGAAGTATGGCGCCTCTTTGGCTGCTTTGCTCTGGCTGATTTTGATGATCTCTGCAACTGGGCTCTGCAGCGCAGCATGAGGGCCAACCTCAACGAAGGCGCTCCAGTGAATGCGGTTGCGACCTCGCCCCTGCGTTTGCTCCGGCACGTAATCGAGTAAAGTCTTCATAGCTTGTGAGAACCGAACCTGTTCGCACATGTTCTTTTTCCAGTATGAGGCATCGAGGTCCCTCGCAGTAACAGTGGTACCAGTGAGGGACGAGAACATGGGGGCGACTTGGTCTTCTTCGGCCAAGGGGACCAAAACGCCCATACGATCCATGTACTCCTGTGCAACGGTTGTCATGTGAGGGGAGTGGTACGCAGTTTTCACGCGTAGCATCCTCGCAAACTTTCCATCTGCAGAGATCTGCTCACAAAGTCGAGTAACGGCATCACGGTCTCCAGAGAGTGTGACACTAAACGGACTGTTGACACAGGCAACGACGACAGAGCCAGGAGGCACCTGCTCAACGTATTTGGCTGCCTCTTCTTCAGAGATTCCAGCTGCTGCCATTGCCCCTACGCGCGGACTGACATTGTCGGCGACTTTGGCGGAGCAGATTCCACGGAGATATGCTACTTTGACAGCATTACAGCGAGACAATAGCCCAGCGGCATAAGCAGCTCCTGGTGGGTAGTTTAGCACCTAGTTTCTTCCCAACTCCCTGGGTGTGATACTTACCGATTTCACCACTTGAGTGTCCAATTACAGCTTTTGGCACTACACCCCACTCTCGTAAGAGATCAACAAGGGCGGTTTGCAGAATCGTACAAAGAACCTGGCTATACTGCGGCAAGTCCACGTTGGAGTTCGTAGTCCGTGAAAGCTCATCGACCAGATCCCATGGGCAGCCATAGTGCTCTAGGAGGACCTGCGACCTGTGGATGCTGGTGCGGAAGATGCAATTGTTAAGCAACTCTTTCCCCATCGCTGGTCACTGGGCTCCTTGACCGGTAAAAACGAAGATGGGGTTGTCATGTTTCGACACTCTTTTGAGTCGAGGGAGTCCCTTTCTCAGCTGAGTCTCAAGCACCGATGAGGAATCTGCAACAGCAAAACTCCGGAAGTCCAGATGCGTTCGTCGGTTTGACAACTTGTGTGCCAGATCCGTCAAGAATCGAGAACTTGAAGTTGCCGCCTTGTTCGACAAGAAATCTGCGTACAGAGGCGCCAGCCGCTCAATGCCTGTCTGGTCTCTCGTACTATGAACAAAGAGTCGCTTGTTTTCCTCTTGCCGTGGCGAGTCTGATCCCATGCTGATACCAGATTCGGAGGAATCGTCCTCCAAATGGGCCGTTATATGGTTTCCAACGAGTCCGCGGTTCCGGAGGTAGTGGTATGCGTCATCCAAAATGGCATGCGCGTTGGCTCCGCCGAAACCGAACGAGTTGATGCTGACGCGACGTTGCCCTTTGGAAGGCCACGCCATGTTCTCTGACGGCAATGCAAGGTTCCAGTCACGGAGCTTCAGCTTCGGATTGAGCTTTTCAATGCCGGCCGTGGGAATTAGCACACCCTTTTCCAGACACAAGATGGACTTGAGCACGCCAGCAAGACCGGAACAGCCTTCCGTATGGCCGACGTTGGCCTTGATGCTTCCAACGTAGAGGGGTTCTGTCTCGGACGAACGCGCCGCGCCGAGGGTTGCGCCAATTGCGGAAAGTTCAATCGGATCCTTGGCGATCAGCTGGTTGGAAACACAGGACACTACGGAGTGGGTTCTTGACTTACACCCAGAGGGGTTCCAGTGCCATGCGCCTCAAAATACTTAGTATCCGAGAGCGAGAGGCCGGCTGTCTCGTACGTAGTCCTGATAAGCTCGGCCTGTGCCTCGGAGCTGGGCTGCGTGATTCCCGGTGTCTTCCCATCCGCATTGGTTCCGGTTCCACGAATGACAGCTCGGATGGTGTCTCCGTCTCGAAGAGCGTCCTTCAGTCGTTTTAGCACCAGACAACCAATGCCCTCGCCACGGCCATAACCATTTGCTCTGTCATCGAAAGAGTGCGATATACCCTCGGGACTGAGCATGTGCATCGAGGAAAGCTGATGCATGAAGTTAGGATGCAAGATCAAGTTGACGCCAGCCACCAGTCCCTAGAGTTTGTGTTAGCAGGGATTCTCATACGCAAAACGAGATTGTATTGTCACTCTTACCATGTTGGTTTCCCCTGACTTCAACGATTGACACGCCAAGTGAAGTGCATACAGGCTCGACGAACATGCAGTGTCGAGTGTCAAACTAGGACCGCGTAAACCGAAGAACCATGATACTCGGTTCGCAGTCATGGCCTCACTCATACCGGACGCTGCCACATCTCCAATATCATAGATATCGTGAGTTGAGAGTTGCTCATAGTCATTCGTCATGCAACCAACGTAAACGCCGGTTTGAGAGTTCATCAAGTTGTCCATCAAAACACCGGCTATTGTTGCTGTTAGTAAGGTCTCAAGTCACACAGTGCAGTTTCAAATCACCATTTTCAAAGCCTTCGTAGCTGACTTCTAGCAACAACCATTTCATTGGGTCCATCCCCGCGGCTTCCTTGGCTGTCATCGAGAAGAATGGTGCATCGAAGAGGGACACATCCTGCTCCAAGAAATATCCATGCTTTACACCGATCTTCAGAGTTTTGATAACGTTAGCAATTTATAGATCAAGAGATTAAGCAACCGACTTACTGATCCCTTCCGGTCAGGGTCAGGATGATACCACGTATCTGCATCCCACCGCGTAGGCGGAACTTTTCCGTGGGCACTACGGCCATGGCTGATCATGTCCCATAGTCCGCCAAGTGACGTCGCTTCACCGGGCAAGCGACAAGCAGTTCCGACGATTGCAATTGGTTCTTGTTCTTTGCATGGGATCATGGTGTACTGATCTTTGCTTGTTGACTTGAGATGAAGTCACGGGTCTTGGTAACGAGATCGACGACATGTAGAATAAAAAGCTTCTGGAAAAGCTCCCTAGTAGACAATTTGTCTCTCGAATAGAATCCATCTTCAAGCCTCAAGACAAACGATCATTCACATCACAGGAGTGTGGATGGCAGTCGTAGTCGCTGGGGTGGATGGTTCTTCATCCCTGTCATATGCCGCATTCGGCCTCTTGTCTGCATCAAACTGACACACCGGCACTTCTCAAATTGGCAGCTCGTACACAAACTACCCAATCTAGCCTCCCGGAAATCCCTACACGACTACCAAGATAGAAACTCTGAGCTAAAGTTCAACAGCCATTAAACTGAATTCAAAAGTAATTCTCACTTGTCGCTGTCGCTCGTTGATCAATTCCTTTTTTTGTAAGTCTGCAGTACGAAATTGCGTCCACTCTATCTCTGTCAAAATGAGATTCTTTGCATTGCATGGAGTCGGCAGTTCTGCCATGATTTTGGAAAGCCAGTTAGTTGGGTTGATGAGTTCGGTTGACGCAAGCTACGAGTTTGTCTTAGTGGATGGCCACGCGCCATCGCACCGAGGGCCTGGTATGAACTCCCTCTCCAAAAAGGAGCTTGGAAATGGCTATCTTGGCATCAAAGACTGACATCGAGCTGCATGTTAGGCCTGAGCCCTGCACTTAGCGGGCCGTTCTACTCGCATACAACAGGATATACACCAGCCGAGATCCAGGCCGCGCACAACGAGATAGCCGCCACGGTTGCTGAACTTGGCCCCTTCGACGGCATCCTGGGCTTCAGCCAAGGCGCATCACTGGCTTTGTCATACATCTATCACCAACAGGTCAGCGGCGAAGAGCTGGACTTCGAGTTTGCGGTTCTCTTTTCATCCGTTGTCCCGTTCTCCGCGGACTCAGCATACTGCGAAAACGAGATCGAGGAACTCTGCTCACGTCGGCGCGCTGGCATGATCATTAAGGATCTTGCGCCAAGGCAGCAAATCTTCAACGATTGTTTGCTTCGGACGTTTCAATCGGCTCTGAAGATCGGGGCGGTCCTACCCGACTTCAACCAAGACTTCTTCCGGGATGATGGCAAGGCGGTTCCCCGCGTCCTGCATCCCCTATTGCTTTCGGAGCGTATTCGCATCCCAACCGTTCATGTTTCCGGTAGGCGAGACTTTCCTTTCATGCACGACATGCACGAGGTAGGTTATCAGATGTGTGACCCGAGGCTATCCAAGAAGTTATATCATTCCGGTGGTCACCATCCACCTAAGAAAGACTCGGAAATAAAGGCGGTTGTTAGGGCTATAGAGTGGGCCGTTGATCAATATCACAGACAACCTCCGTCTTTCCTCTGAGAGGCTGGGTAGACGAGTGCATGGTTTAGATCGTGCTATATCATGCCTTTCTGTAAAAAATCCATGGTTGTGTATTTCTTCAGTCAAGCTATGAAACTTAAGCTACATGTGTTCTGTGTCATTGCTCATGTAAAGACTGAAAGCAAAGCTCAAGGAGCTCTGACCTGCGAACCCGACTTTTTTGGCTCCTGGCAGTGCTTTGCTTCTATGCTTTGAGCATCGGTCAAATATCCCGGGGTGGTGAAATATATAGTTGAAATTAGATCTTTGATCTCTAAAATACATGAATACCTCTCCAGAAACCAAACGTGGCGAGGGTGTTGCTATGAGCTGGAATTTCAATATGAGAGCTAACTGTTCCAATCAATTCTTTGAGCAGAGGAACCATGGAGTTCGTCAGATCGCACAACTAGTTTATGACTGAGGTGCTTGTTTCTCGTAGGTTCCACTCTAAAATTGAAAAAGGAAGTCTACACTATCTTGTTTTCTTTTTGGCTACTAACCAATCTCCTCTTACTCAAGTTATGTCGGTGTTAGAACGCATCGCTCCGCTGATTGAAGATGTCGGTTCTCTAAGATCTATTTTTTCTCAGATCTTGATGAAATTCCATCTCCATTCCACCCTCAGTTGTGCCTCGTTCATCTTTATTTCCATTCTCAACAGTGACGGCAGGTGATCTTGCCTGCTTCACAGTCTTCCATTGCAGGAGAGCACTTCCGGCTATACTAGCACAAGCAAGTCCCACCGCTACATACCAGGAGTTGGTGAGAGACTTGCTGTAGATTTGCAGCATTGGGCCGAGAGCATCAGGTGGCAGCACTCCCGGCTGTCTGATGCTTGTTGCACCACCATCAACGATGGCGGTGACGTTGATGTTCGGTAGGTCTCTAGCTAGTCCGGCCCGAAGCTCGTTGGTAAATATATTCTGGGCCACGGAAATAAAGATGGCTCCTCCAAACGTCTGCAAGAACATGACCAGCGCGGTCCCAAGCGGAATCTCCTCCATAGGTAGGACCGTTTGAACGACAACGAGTGGAGTTTGCATGCTCTGGCCAGAGCCCAAACCATACAAAACCTGGTACCCAATCCAAACCCGTGTTGGAATGTCCGGGTTCCAAGTGGTCAAGAGACCCGAGCCGACGGCCATGAGGAGGGTCGATGCGATCATGAAGGGATTGTAGTACCCGATTTGGGTGATACCTACCCCGGCCAGGATTGAAGCCATAGCTGTGGCGAGTATCAGGGCAAGGTTCATCAATCCTGACTCAACGGCAGACACTCCTTTGATGGCCTGGAACCAGATGGGGATGTATTGTCGCATCGTGAAGTCAGCCCCAGCTGTACATACGGCGAACCAGCATGCTGCAGCAACGCTTCTTTGCGTGATGACCTTGATTGGGAGTGTTGCGTTCTTTCCGTTCTTGGCTTGAATGAAGACAAAAGCAATGGATAGGATGCCAAATAGGACAATAAGAACGATGACTCTTGGGTCGCCCCAAGGATATGTGGTCCCTCCCCATTGCAGTGCCAGCAGAAGACAAATCACTGCCGGCATGAGTGCGAGTGTGCCAACAGGATCAACTTGCATGACCTTCTCAAGCAGCGTCTTGCGTTCTCCGTTGTCCGGTCGAGGTGGCAGGTGGAAAAGAAGGACCATAATGACAAATGCAACGGCCCCAATGGGCAGATTAATGTAAAACTATGCTTCATCAGATTCTTAAATACCATAGGAGCCTGCGCCGAAGGGATCACTTACACACCAACGCCAGGTCACTTTATCCGTGAAGGCTCCTCCCAGCAACGGTCCAACTACAGAGGCAATTGCATATACACCGCCGACGAGACCGGTGTACGCAGGCCTCTTGGGCAGAGGAATGATGACGGCGATGATAGTAAACGTCCCGGCTAGAATTCCGGCGCAGCCAACGCCCGCGATAGCTCGACCCAGGATAAGAACGGTCGACCGAGGTGCTGCGCCGCACACTGCTGAGCCGACCTCGAAGATAATGATAGAGATCAGATATACTAGTTTTATGGAGAAAAGCGAGTAGAGTTTTCCAAAGGTGAGTTGGAACGTGCAAGTCGTAAGAAGGTAGGCACTGCCGTACCATCCTATGTCGTTGATTGAGCTGAATTCATCCGTAATCCGCGGGATGGCGGTTGATAAGATGATGTTATCCTAGTGAGAATCAATCAGAAGGGCGTCACGAAGGAATGTTCGCGCGCGGAGACGACATACCAGACCAACTAAGAAGAGCGTGGTGCATAAGCCCAGCGTGATTGCAAGAAGCTTGAGGCCCGTCGGCCCATCGACACTCGGGTCGGCAGCAGAGCTCTCAGCAGTTGGATTATCAGGTATTGTCGGCTCATCAGATCTGAATCTCGACTCTCGACTCTCTTTCTTGCCCCATTTGGACAGCTTGGCCGAAGAGCGCATGTTGGACCGGTGTTGGGCTGGAGTCTTGCTGGTTTCCTCTTGTGAACACAAAATTAACACGAATTTCAAGTTTTCCAAACCTTGTGAGAAACAATGAAGAAATTTGGAGTGCCTGTTGCTTTTGATCAGAGACAGTGAACTGGGCCAACCAAGTATTGGTCATACTCCATGTCAACAGTCCGCCAACCTTCCACTTTCGATTTCCAACTTATCTGCCATATCAAGCTGCATGCAACCCATGATGGTTACACTTGTGTGTCACTTTCAACTTTGTTTTTTCCTCCAAGGTCACGCCCCGTCAACTTCGTGAGTCATGATGCCACAGCTCAATGGCAACTCATCTCGCCAGTGCCAGAACGTTGTGGTTGATCCCGAAGCGTCATCCATTTAAGGTTATAGCTTTCAGAGCATGCAGTCTTGCAAAATCCGTGCTAAGGTTCATTCCCTGCCGCCTCCCGGCTTTTCCCTCTTTGGTCATCCGGGACAAGGAATCTCGAATACAGTTCATACAGTTTCCCCATTCCGAATCCCTCATATGAGTAAGCATTCAATGCAGATGTTTCCCCGGAATGTGTCATTTTAGGTCGCCCCGGTTACCACAGAGAACTGAGGCTACCCACAAGAATGCTATCGGTGCCCTAGGATTCAGGCCGAATCAGTCGTTGTTTCGTTACAAACAATTCGAGGCAAAATCCACTGATGCTTCAGGGGGGTAATAGCACCGGTCTGATTCTGTTGCTGTCTCTGTAGACGTGAATTCACACCTAAAGCAACCTTTTGTCTCCATCCAAAGAAAACATCAAGACTATTTGTTGCAAAGCCACACTTCGTGGTCCGTGTGAACGAAACAACGACCAGCAAACCGTTTGCACTTATCCAAATGGCACCGTACATGAGTCATGGAAGTTCCTCGTCTGAGCTCAGCTCTCCAGTGGACGGCATGCATTCGCCTAGAAGAGGGCCAGCAGATCCAGTCGTAGTTATCGGCATGAGCTGCAAGTTCTCTGGCGATGCGACAACACCAGAAAAGCTCTGGCAGCTTGTCGTCGACAGTAGAGACGGCTGGACGACCATACCAAAGTCGAGATTCAACGCAGATGCCTTCTACGATGGAGACCATGCGAGAATTGGAATGGTATCATGACCGCATCTTCCTGTGTATGTTGGCAATATTCGCTGACGCAAGTAACGATAGTCTAATGTGGTTGGCGGCCATTTCCTCAAAGGAGATATCGCTGAATTCGATGCATCCTTCTTCAATTTCACGGCTGAAATTGCGAATGTGAGTATCAACTTGACTCTTGAGTTTACCGTGTCCAACAACTAACAACGTTGCTACGATAGGCGATGGACCCGCAGATTCGATTGCTTCTTGAGTCTGTGTTTGAAACCTCTGAAAACGGTAAAGAATTATTACTTGCACCAGCAATGAATCACCGCTAATCGAATCGACTGCTTCGTAGCCGGCGTACCGCTGCAAAAGTTGGCCGGAAGCGACACTTCAGTGTTCGTGGGGTCTTTTTCCAGGGATTACCATGACAGCCTCTTGCGTGATCCGGACACGCTTCCAAGAACAACCCTCACCGGCAATGGGGTTGCGATGATGTCCAACCGCATTTCTCACTTCTTTGACCTTCGTGGACCGAGCTTGACAACGGACACGGGATGTTCTGCAAGTTTAGCAGCTCTTCATCTGGCCGTGAACAGCATTCGAAATGGAGAGTCACGGATGGCCATCGTTGGTGCCTCAAATCTCCTTCTGAACCCTGACCCTTTCATCATTATGTCAAGCCTAGGGTAGGTTTCTTCGGCCACATTTCTGCTTGTAGTATACTAAATAGATGCAGAGTTCTCGGCGCAGATGGTCGATGTTTTGCCTGGGACAGACGAGCAAACGGCTACGGTCGTGGTGAAGGCATAGCGACGCTCTTACTGAAGCCTCTCCGGGATGCAGTGGCGAACGGCGACCCCATTCACGCGGTCATCCGAGAGACTGCTATCAACCAGGATGGAAAGACTCCGACTATTACCTCCCCGTCATCCGAGGCTCAGGAAGAATTGATTCGAGCTTGCTATCGCAGGGCCGGCTTGGACCCTGCAGAGACGCCTTATGTCGAAGCCCACATGACCGGGACTCCAACGGGCGACCCGATTGAGGCGAGAGCAATCAGTCGCGTCTTTGGCAAAGGTCGGAGCGTCAGCAATCCAGTACTTGTGGGGTCTATCAAGACCAATTTGGGACACCTGGAGGCATCAAGCGGAATAGCGGGCGTTATCAAAGCTATTATGATGCTAAAACATGGAGTCATCCCTCCAAGTCTGAACTACGAACAAGCGAACCCCAACATCGATATGAACGCACTGGGCGTCCAGGTCCCCACGAGGACGCAGGAGTGGCCCAAAGACATGCCACGTCGTATTTCGGTCAACAATTACGGCTACGGAGGGACGAACGGCCACGTAATCATTGACGGAGCAGTCGAGCACGTCCGTGAATACTCGACGGCAGCTGAGCGGTTCGATCACCCTCGGCTCATCGTCATGAGTAGCAAAGATTCCAATGTCACCAACAGAATGGTCGCCAACCTGAAAGACTACCTTGAGGCTCGAAAATCAACTGATCAAAAAGTCAGTCTCGATGACCTTGCCTACACTCTTCACGCCCGACGATCACAGTTCTCATGGAGAGCGGCCACATCAAGCATAAATTGCCATGAAGATATCACAGAGGCCCTTGAAGATCCGACCAGGAAGACCATGGCATTGGCCAAAGAAGCCCCTCGTGTCGGGTATGTTTTCAATGGACAAGGCGCTCAGTGGCACGCCATGGGACGAGAGCTCATCGCCATCTATCCTGTCTTCCGGAAGACTCTTCTCCATGCCGATGTAGTCTTGGAAGACTACGGAGCAGATTGGTCTCTGATAGAAGAGCTCCAACGCGACGAGAAGTCTACGCGCGTAAACGAGCCTCGTCTCAGTCAGCCCGTTTGCGTTGCCCTCCAGGTCTGCTTGGTTGACCTTCTCAACTCTTGGGGCATTCATCCCAGTGCCGTCACCAGTCACTCCAGCGGTGAAATCGCCGCAGCTTACGCAGCAGGCGCGTTGACGTTTGAGGAAGCTTTGGGCGTGGCCTACTTCCGAGGTCACCTGACGGAGAAGCACCATAGTGCATCTAGGGTTCCTGGAGGCATGATGGCCGTAGGTTTAGGTACCGAAGACGCATGGTCCTACATGGTGGACCATGGTGTCAGTCAGAGTACTGTAACCGTGGCATGCGTCAATAGTCCCTCAAGCGTCACACTGTCGGGAGACCTTGACGTGATTGAGCGCCTTGAGAAAGACCTTTCTCGGGATCAGATCTTTGTGCGGAAGCTAAAGGTCAAATCGGCGTACCACTCTCACCACATGCTACCAATGGCACAGGAATATTTGAGGGCTCTTCAACAAATCATTCAGCCGAAGCTCAAGTGGCACAAGATTGTTTACTCTTCTCCCGTCACTGGCGACCTCATTGATAGCCCTGAGAAGCTTGGCCCCCAGCACTGGGTCAACAATCTTCTCCAGCCAGTGCAATTCTCAAAATCTTTTGAGAAGATGTGTTTTGCGACGAATGCTGAGGAACCTGCCGTTGATTTCATTCTAGAAATCGGTCCGCACTCTGCTCTCGCAGGCCCGATTAGGCAGATATGCAAAGCTCCTGGCCTCAAGGGTATCAACTTGCCATACGCGTCCGGTCTAGTCAGAGGCCGGAACGCCGGAGTAACAATGCAATCTGCTGCAGGAGCTTTGTGGTGTGCGGGCTATCCCGTTGATATAGCAGCCGTCAACTGTCAAGAATCTCGCGAGAATCTCCGCGTCATCGCAGACCTTCCTCCTTACCCCTGGAACCACTCCAACCGCTACTGGCAAGAATCGCGTTTGAACGTTGCCCATAGGCACCGGAAGCATGTACGTAACGAACTCATCGGTTCCTTGCTGCCCGGTCCTGCGTCTACAAGTCCAATATGGAGGCATTTTCTCAAGGCTTCTGACTTGCCTTGGCTCCGAGATCATCTTGTGCAGTCGGACATTGTATACCCAGGTGCCGGCGGTATCACCATGGCGATCGAAGCCCTGCGTCAGTTCTCTGAGGTTTCTGAAGAGTCTATCGATGGATACTGTCTGAGAGATATCCAGATCAGCAACGCATTAGTCATTCCAGACACCGAGGGAGGCATTGAGGTTCAGTTATTTTTGCACCCATGCAACAACAAGAATCTTGAACCAGACTGGTACGAGTTCTCACTAAAATCACCAAGCCCTGATGGCGAGTCTTGGACTGAACACATCAACGGCTACATCTCTCAGCGGCAGAAGCCGAATATCTCCATCGCTCCTGTGCCAATTTCAAACGGCAAAAAGGCAGATCTCGAGGGAGATTATTCACGCAATGTCGAATCTGACGTCCTCTTTGCACGACTGAGGAAAATGGGACTTCATCATGGTCCGACATTCCAAAACATGCTCAACATCCACGCCAGTGACTCGGAATCAAAATTCCAGTTCAAGGTTGCAGACGTGAGGTCTGCCGGTAGTCATCTGCTCCATCCCACAACGTTGGACTCGATCTTCCAGGGCGCGTATGCTGCCTTGCCTGTCGAGTCTTTCCAGAACTCAATGGTGATGCCCCGGGCCATAGAGGAGATCTTTGTTTCACAGCTCATCACCTCGTCGCCCGGGACACGGTTCGAGTCCCATGCAACTGTCGATCTTCTTGACCGGTCCGGCTTCCGATCTTCGGTTTCCACTCACGACGTTTCTGTCCCAGGCACAACAACCCTTCTAGAAGTCAAGGGTCTCTTCTGCAAGGCTGTGGGAGGTATCAACGAGTTCCATGATAGCCGCGAGCCGCCGAAGCTTCTTTTCAAGATGCACTGGCATCCTGACATGACGCTCATGCCGGTATCAACTTTGAAAGATCCGCTCAAGTCCAAGATTGACTCCAAAGAAGTCTCCATCAACAAGAAGCTGGTCCGGGCAGCGTGGTACTTCATCCAAGACGCAATTCAAGACTTGAGTGCAGATGAGGCCGCACTCGCCAATATGGAGTGGTATCACAAATCGCTCTACAGCTGGATGCAATGCAACTATGAAGCTGGACTTGTCGGCACCTTGGCGCGCGGAAGCGCCTCGTGGGTCAAGATGAGCAAGGGCATGAAGCATATGCTGTTAGACGAAGTTGCTTCGGAGAGTGTGAACGGACGCTTGCTGTGTCGCATCGGCAGAAACCTATCCAAGATCCTGAGAAAGCAAGCTGCGCCGCTGGAAGTCATGATGGAGGGCAATTTGCTCTACGAGTTCTACGGCAAAGCTCTTCGTTGCAATCGATCCTACGACCAAGTAGAAAAGATCGTCCATCTTTACTCAATGAAGAATCCTCGTGCCAAGGTTCTCGAGATTGGAGGCGGCACTGGTGGATGCACAGGATCGGTTCTGAAGGGACTGTTTGAGGATACACCCGACGGCCGGTAAGTCAACATACCCACTTTTGGAACACCCCCTCATTTGGAACACCCAGAATGAAGCTATCCCCAACATCACCACCATCTTCAATTAATTATTGACTAGGCCTAGATGCCACCACAATACAGCTTTCAGCTTCACTAGGGGTATCAGAGTCGCTGGATTCATCTGTGATATCCTCTTTTTCGCCAGCCTCAATCTGAGCCTTCTGGATGTCCTCAATATTGGCGAACTTGGTGTTTGGGTCGATCTGGACTGTCCTTCTTTTCCTTGCTGCAGTATTGGTGACTTGGGCCTGCAGGAGCTCCAGCTTATGCTGGGCAGTAGCCAGCTCATAGGCCTGCTCGCTGAAGCCTTTTTTCACCTTCCTGAATAGAAGGCGTTGAGTGAAGGCATCATTCTCTAGCTCTGTGAATAGCTTCAACTGCCCAGCCAGATCCTTCATCTTCCTTGGCGTCGACCATGCCACTGCAGATGACGCAGATACCCATCCTTCAGCTTCCTTGCCTCCAGACTGCCCTTTGCTGACCTGATCAGATGATCCTGATGCTGCTGGTGTTGATGGGAGCAGTAGGGAGCTCATTAGAGGCTTCGCCATAGAGACAGGCCATAACCCTGTCCATTTCCAACCACTTCTGATGTTCTGCATCGTCATACCTGCAGTACGAGCCTTCTGATAACAGCCTATGAAGTTCCTTTTGCCTACAATAGTAGAGTCATTCCACTGACTAAGGTATCCAAGCTCCTTCCTATAGGCTGCCTTTACAGGGCTGAAGACTGACTGGTCAAGTGGCTGGAGCACATGGGAGGTATGTGGTGGTAGGAACAATAGATGGATGTTATTAATATAGCAGAGCCACATAAAGTCCGTCGTTGTGTGACTCCCATGGCCATCAACAACCAGCAGTCTAGCCTCCTCCTTGCCCTCCTGGCCCTCCTTGCCCTGGGAGGCAGTCTGAGGGATAGTCTGAGGGATGAAGACCTTCTGCAGCCATTCAACTGCAGTGTCGTCTGTAGTCCATCCATTCTCTGTTGCAGTGAACTGCCATCCTTCATAAGGGCTAAGGTCTAGAGGAAACCACTGCTGCTGGACTGTCTTGCCCTTATATATAATAAGGGGATCAAGGGCATAGCCCAGGGCAGAGATGCATTCGATGATGGATACCCATGCCCTTGATCCAGGCTGTTTCTTGCGTACAGACTTCGTCTCAGACATGCCCAGCACCAGCCCATTAGATCCCTGGCCCTCAAGGATACCAGTCTCATCCATGTTGTATCTATTGGATGGTTTAATGCCCTTAACCTCTGGTATGGCAAGGAGTTTGAACCAGTCCCTGATAACCTCAGTAGATGCTCCATTAACACGTCTAGAGTCAATAAGGCGACTTCTCTGGACCTTGATAGATGGGTTTCTCTTTAGAAAGGCATGGATCCAGCCCTTTCCTATAGGCTCCTTGTCCCCCATAGCACAGAGGATTCGTTCTGCAAATGCCCTCACTTGTTGATGGGTTGGGGCAACACCAAGGGCATGCTGGATTCGCACCCATTCAGCCAACTTAGCCTCCTGGTCAGGGGAAAGCCTCTGAAGGTCTGAAAATGCTGCTGCCCTTGCCTGGGTGCCTGTGAGACGGTTGTGGAGGGTGGTAATTGGGATGCCATATTCGCGGGCTGCCTTCCTTAGGCTTTGGCCGTCTGAAACAGCCTGGATTGCCTGATTGACTTCATACTCAGTATACTGGGCCATAAGGCAGGAATAAAGGTCCTCTGAAAAAATGAGGTTATTTGCATAAGGTATGAAATTGTTGTGATAGTTCGAAGTTGGAGGAAGTAGGAGGCTGGTGGTGGGGTTGAGGCATTTTTAGGTGTTCCAAATGAGGGGGTGTTCCAAAAGTGGGTATGTTGACTTACCGCTTTTCATCATACACATTCACCGACGTCTCAACTGGATTTTTTGAAGCTGCGTCGAAGAAATTTGCGAGCTATGGCGACATGTTCAACTTCAAGAAGCTTGATATTGAAACCGACCCCGTAGAGCAGTCCTTCGAGGCTGGCTCGTATGACCTCATCATCGCCTGCCAGGTGCTCCATGCCACCAAGAACATGGAGACGACGATGAAGCATGTCCGCAAGCTTCTCAAGAATGGGGGAAAGCTGGTGCTCGTCGAAACCACAAAAGACACGCTTGACATCCAACTTGTCTTTGGGACACTACCAGGCTGGTGGTTGGCAGAAGAGCCCGAACGCAAAGGAGGCCCAAACTTGACCCTCAGCCATTGGGGTAGAGTTCTCGAGAACAGCGGGTTCAGCGGCATCGACTTGGATGTTCGAGACATGGAGGACGACGCAAACTATTCTTTCAGCGTCATGACTTCTACGGCAACCACCACGCCTTCATACCCTCATGAAGTTGCCATCCTGGGCCCACCAAGGGGATTGCCAATGAACTGGACGAATGAGCTTGAGAAAGTGATTCAGTCCACCACGGGTGCTATAACCACGACTTCAGACTGGACGTCTATCGATGCCACGGGCAAAGTGTGCATTATGCTTGTTGAAATGATCGCTCCCTTCTTGAGCCGGTTGAATCGAGAGGATTTTGTACGAACTCAACGTTTGTTGACGACTGCGCGGGGCGTACTGTGGGTAACACGCGCCGGCCTCATCGACGGGACCGAGCCTGACATGGCTTTGCATTCTGGTCTTCTACGAACACTACGAATGGAAGACGCGGGTCGGCGATACGTCTCCCTCGATCTCGAGACTACTGAGTCAACTTGGTCTACAAAAAATGCGGGCTTCATTGTGGATGTTCTCAAGGCTTCATTCGACTTCTCCTTCGCCCAGCAGGAGATAGACTGTGAATACGCTGTTCGGGACTCGCTACTTCATGTGTCCCGTATCTACAACCACGACACGGAGAACAGGGCTTTGGCACCAGAAACCCTCGAGCCCGAGCCGGAGCTCAAGGAGTTCAGGCCCACCGACCCAACCATGGATCTGAAGATGGAGGTTGGCACCCCTGGGCTTCTAGACTCGTTGCGGTTCAGAGAAGTTGAACATTGTGATGCGGCGCTGGAGGCCGACCAGATTGAGATCGAGCCTCGCGCTTTTGGTCTCAACTTCAGAGACGTGCTCGTCGCGCTTGGCCAACTTGACGAGACCATCATGGGCTATGAGTGCAGCGGGATCGTTACTAGACTTGGCTCAGAAGCGAAGGAAGCCAACGGTCTGAGTATCGGGGACCGAGTTTGCGCCATTCTCCGTGGCCACTGGGCGACCAGGGTCTCTATCAACTGGCCATGTGCCGTTCGGATCCCCGACAACATGTCGTTTGCGGAAGCGGCAACGATCCCCATGGTGTTTGCCACGGCGTATTATGGTCTATACGATGTTGGCAGGCTTGCCAGAGACGAGACCATACTTGTCCACGCCGCAACCGGGGGAGTCGGGCAAGCTGCCGTGATGCTCGCTCAGCAACGGGGCGCCAAAGTCTTCGTCACAGTTGGCACCGAAGCAAAACGCGAGTTTGTCATGAAGGAGTTTGGCATCCCCAAAGAACACATTTTCTCGAGCAGAGACACATCTTTCGGTCCCGCTCTCATGGCAGCCACCAACGGGAAAGGAGTCGATGTCGTACTCAACTCGCTCGCCGGCCCGCTGCTGAAGGAGACATGGAACTGCATGGCACGATTCGGACGCTTTGTGGAGATTGGAAAGCGGGACATGGAAGCAGCGAAAAACCTGGACATGAGCCCTATGAGACGTGCCGTCTCTTTCGCCGCGGTGGACATATTCCAGCTGGGCAAGTATAAGGGCAGCGTTCTTCAAGACGCCCTCTGCGGCGTCATGGAGATGTTCGAGAAGAAGCAGCTTCGTGCTGCAGCTCCAATGACAACTTTCTCTGTGTCAGATGTAGGCAAAGCCTTCAGATTGATGCAGAGCGGCAAGCACATGGGCAAGATAGTTGTAGTACCGAAGAAGACGGACTTGGTCAAGGTAAGACGGCCCTTCTCCCGGGCTCACTGACGGCTTGCTAACCATGAATCAAGGTTGTTTCTTCTTCAAAAGCAGTACGCCTGTCGCCCGACGCGTCATACCTCATCGTGGGCGGCATGGGCGGCATCGGCCAGTCTGTTGCTCGATGGATGGCTAGGCATCTCGGTTGCAGGAATCTCATCATTCTTTCCCGGAACGCAAGCAAGCATGACGACTGCGCGCCCCTCGTCGCGGAACTCGAGTCATTAGGATGCAGAACTATGGTCCGAGACTGCGATGTGTCATGTGAAGCTGATTTCAGGCGTGTCATTGCCGATGCTGGGGGGAGATACCCGCCTGTTAGAGGAGTGATACAGGCTGCCATGACATTAAACGTAAGTTGTGGCGCCATCCGTCAAACCAAAGTGCTGCCCCCTGACTAAAGACCTGCAACAGGACTCCATCTTCCCAAACATGAAGTATGAACAGTGGATGGCTGCCACAAGTCCCAAGATCTCAGCGACCTGGAACATCCATAACAATCTCCCAGATCTCGATTTCCTGGTCCTGCTCTCGTCCTTGACGGGCCTTGGGGGCAATACCAGTCAGGCAAACTATTCCGCTGGCGGAACTTTCCAAGACGCCTTCGCCAGATACAGAACCTCGCAAGGCTTGCCCGGAGTTTCTATCGACTTGGCTAGCATCCAGGAAGTCGGCTTCGTTGCCAACACTGAAGGGGTTGCGGACCGCTTGACCAAGACTGGTCTCGCTGACATTGACGAAGCTACCCTGCACAAGATCGTTGAGACGGCCATCCAGAACCCGCGCCGGCCAGTCGACCTCAGCCAGCTCATTACGGGAATCTTAGAATTTGATGAGACCTCAACGGTCGCCTGGGTCAACGACAGGCGCTTCTCATCCGTACAGTTGAATCACACGGGTCCAAGCGGCTCGCGTGGCCGGACGGACCAGCAGCCCGGCGCGGCGGCACGTCTGTCTGACTTGTTACAGTCCGTGACGAGTGGCATGGACGCCGTGGCCCTCATTCTAGACGCCATCGTCTCAAAGTTGGCGGACATGTTTGGGCTGGACGTGGCCGAAATCGACAAGAAACATCCCGTCTCCAAGTATGGGGTTGACTCGCTCATCGCAGTCGAGTTACGCAATTGGCTGGTCTCCAACGCCGGAGCCGAGACAACAAGCATATTTGACGTGCTGCATAGCCCAAGCTTGAGTGTTTTGGCCGAAAAGATTGGAGAGAAGAGTCGCTTTGTTGCGAATGTTGTAAAGCCCGCATAAGCCGAGCAGCGTGTGGTGATTTGTGGGACACCCTGCTATCGTCTGAATGTAATTACACCCAGGTAGTCTCCTTGCATTCAGTCATCCTACCTTACTGTAACTTTCAAACGGACACCTCTGGGTAGACGCTTCTACCATCTGTGTCTTAATGTCACGGTAATCAGACACTGCTCCCATGTCCAAACGGTCTATGTGAACCCCGCAACACGCACAAGAACAAGTCCTCACGGATGATTTAACTGGACGTATTACGCGGCCGTCAGGGGTCCTGTATCAGCCAGTTGGCTTGAAGTCAATATATAGGGTTTGTGGTTGCAATGCCTGGCCTGTCGGAGATTCAAAAAGATTAAAAGCCATCCGCGCCGCTCGCACTCTGAACCACTCACCAGGAAGTACTTAAGCTGTCACTGTCTCTTGGACAGATTTCACATGCCTCCGAAAATAATTCTCAAGATGCAGACAAGCAACGCTCTGCCCCTGTGTCAGCTGGTGTAACAAGTTCCTGTATCTACCTTAGTTTGCGCGACTAACTACAGCGTTTCGGAGTCTCCGCGGTCACACTTCACCAACAAAGTCCTCATGCACTGAATCCTTCTTTCTGCGCCGAGAAGCGGTGCCAAGTGTGCTTTTCTCGTCCCAACTCTCGATTTGATTTTGCCAATCAGCTGGCAAAACTCGGTGAGCTGACCCATCACCAGAAACCGCAGGACCTGGATCTGGACCGACGAACTTTCGACTTTGTACGACTGGAACCAGATGGCAGCGCCTCCTGCGAATGGAGTCGTGGGCGACTGCGCCTGCTGGGCAACGTCAACGTAGCAGCGGACAGTCTTTTCGCAGATGCTGCTCAGATACTGCCCGGCCATCGCCAGGAGCATCATGCTCTCCGACCGTGATATGCACAAGGTGCACCCGAGGATGGATTCACACCCTTTGATGGCCTCTCGGCAGCAGTTGAGCAGCCCATCCACGGTGGGCACCTGCGTGTTGACGCCTTCGTTCCCGAGCTGCTCCAACAGGTGCGCCGCGAGCCGCAGGCAACGGCACTCGGTTTTCTTCTTCCGCGTCGTGTCCACGCTTTCCAGCAGCGCGCTCATGGGGCTTGTGGCGGCTGGTGCTGACATTTTGTAGCCCACAAGTGTTCCCTTTCTGCTTGACTGTGCTTTGCTAGTCGTCGAATGGCTTGCTTGCGGTCCCACTGGGTGATTTGCCGTGAAGTTCTCGTCTAGGAGCATGTCCAAGGTTGACGACGATAAGCCGGGTGTCGATGAAGATTCGTCAACGATGTCAGTACCATCTACAAATGGACAAAGTCAGCCAAAGAATCAACGAGACCAAGATAAAGAGCAGACTGACCATTCATGTCAAAGTCAAGCTGAGTCTCTTCTGAGCTCAACCCGTCGTCCCCGCTGTCCTCGATCAGGTCATGATATGACGTATCTTTCCCTAGTTCCTGCCAGGGGCCAGAGAACTCTCCACCCTTCATATTGATCATATCTGTCGTTCTGTTTAGCGACAATAGGCTGCAAGAAGCCAGCCATTGGTCAATTTGATTTTGCTCCTCTTTAGCATTTTGCAGGCTGTTGCTGCTGTCTTTGCTGTTTGTCTCGAGTTGTTCAGATGCCAAGTTCATATTGAGGCTCAAGGGCCCACCTTGCTCCCGCGACATACTCATGCCAATTGTCGATCCGAGTCCTTGGTTGCTCTCGTCAAAGAACAAAGTAGGATCTAGCTCGAAGCTATCAGAGAATGTGGGTGACGGGGGTGCCACGGTATCGTCAAGTGATGGCGGTCGCGATTTCGGTGTTCTTTTAGCCAAATAGGGCGAGGACTTTTGTTTTCTGACCATGTTCCTATTCTTTGGGTAACTGCAAATGTTGGAGATAGACTTGCATCTGTCGCACCCAGATGGGTCGCCGTTGCATCGAAGCTATGTCATTTCCCCGCGGTCAGCTATTGACCATTACGCGGTCAGGAGACACGAGATCCAGGTTACCTTCCGCCCTCTGCAGTACTCGCAGGCAATGTGTGGCTTTCCGCGCCGGTTGCGATTTATCACCGACTCTGGGTGATTCTCGATAAAAGTTGGCTCCTTTTGCCGCATGTCATACATCAGCGTGCCAAACATCTTGCAGATCTGATGCTAAGACAATGGGGGCTAAACAATGGGTAGAAGCGTGGCTCGGACGGGGGGGGGCGGTGATAGTCTCTGCACTTGACAGCTTCAGTAAACCGAAACCGAGGGCTTTAAATCATAGAACAATTGCTCGCCCGTCTCTTTTCGTCAAAAAAATTACGCAACACATTATCAGTGGATGGGGTTCACGGCACCAATAGGTAGGTAGACCTGGCGGGCAAACCTTAGATCAGCAGCCATGGATCTCGTTGAGTTTATATCACAACCTTCCAGAATCCGTCTAGCTATCACTGAAACTCTACCGAACAAGATTTCAATAAGATGGGATCTTCGCGGTAGCATCACGATAAGTTCTTTTGCAATAGAAGTTGAAGGTCAAGGAACACTATGAAAGAGCGGGTCTCCAGACTTGCATTGCGTTGCGCGGGGGTTCTGGGGTGAGGATTTGACTTGGACTGTCTCAGTTATCGCCTTACAAGCCGCTGGCACAGTCCCGTCCGAACGAAGCCTATCATTAAGGCATTTTTTCATTGGGATTGCTTTCCTGATGAGATGGGGGTCGTAGCCGATCCGAGCCAGCATCCCAACAGTCAGATTCCGGGTGACACCTTGCAGTTCCAAACGCAAAACGGCAGAGCCTTCCGAATCAAGTGACTTAAAACTAGGCACCTAATAAAGCTGTATTGAGCTCGAGGGTACTCGTATTTGCAGGTAATCCCGCGTAAACGCCCTGCGGGGTTACCATTCACGTGCATAGTTCGTGGTGGGACCGTAGCAACGTTTGGAACCGCATTTCTCGAAGTCTTTGTTAGATTGTTGTTCGGCGAAAGTTTCCTTGGACTGAGGTTAAAATATTGGGCGGAGCTGAGAAACATGATCGGAGGCGATCAAACCTTAGCCGCGAGGTTTGCCTATACTACCTCTTATTATGATGTCCTCCGCATTGATGATGGCTCTGAATGCTGCCGACTTGATTGAATGGAGGGGCATGACATTTGATTCAGTCAAGCATATCCATAGTAGGCTACTCATTGTATTAGTATTTGGTGTTGGGGTGATTCTCGCAAGACTCGATGCGTTAGAGGGTTGGATTAGAGATCGCGGCCAGCCACGCAGCATGGTACCCGAATAAGCGGCTTGTCTTGCAACATTTAGGTACTGCTGATTCTTGTATCCAGCCCAGGAATCCATGACCAGTCTCATTGACTCGTAGCTGACCTTTTTGTTTGTTTGCAGGCCTGGCTACACCTCGATGACACTTGAGGACGATGAGACTTGTTACGACTTAACAGGCCAAGTTTTTACAGCATATGCTTGGGAGACTGCATCGATCAACAACGCAGGATCGGTTCGACAATTTTAGCTTCTATGTAGTTTCAAGCAACTGACTAAGGGTAGCTGGTGGCAAATTAGAGGTCATCCACTAGATGTTGCTGTCACGTAAGCCAACCCTAGCTTATGTCAAGATCCGATAATTACAAGAGTTACCGAAAGAACATCACGCACACGGCCACCACTAATCAGATCGGATCCGATCCCCCTGAGCCCCAGTCGCTGTTTCAATTTTTCTGAATCATCGTGCCTTCTCCTCGTACTTCTGTGTCAAGGATATCGAAATCGTTTCTCCCGTTATCAAAACAAGCCTCGGTCCGAGCAGATGTGGTCGCAAGGTTTTGGCATTTTCCAAAGGGGAACAGCCGGGTCGCACAACGCTCCAACACCAACTTTGTCCATCGTTCTTATGATCCGGCAGAAGTTTTGGTAATCTCCAGGGCCGCTACTTTCCTGCGATGTTCTGTGAGAGCAGTCATAACCTCTGTCCAGAGATATCCTTCGAGCTCATCGAGGTCAAGCTGTTCGGTCATCCAATCCATGCTAAATCAAAAGCAAAACGAAAATGGATTCGCCAATCAGTTCCCTTCATGACGAAAAGCTCGGCTTTATGGCTGTGCCCTTGACTCAAAGGTCTGCCACTGGCTGGATGCTCAAAACCGACTTGCTTGCATACGGGGGGGTTTTGGTATGTGAATTGACAGCTGACGAAGGATAACACAGTGATTTTCGGGGCTAACCTTGGGGACAGGCTCTTGTTTGCCCGCTTTTGCTAGCTCTCTATAATTATTATTTCCATCCCATAGCACATGTAAAAGGCCCTTTCATTGCATCCATATCTCCAGTGAGTTCTGAATGGTTACTCTCAGGGTGTTATCATTCCTCGTGCTCAACAAGAAGTATAGATCTGGCTCATTCGGTCAGTTTCGGGACATCGACTGAACAATGATATTGAGCGAGTCCACGCAAAGTATGGTCAGTTTCATAACCGAAACCACCCAAGGTCTTGCTCTTGAGTTAACTCTGACCTGCAACACAAAGGACCTGTTGTTCGAATTGGCCCCAACGAATTATCGTTCGCAACCGAAGAGGCCCTCAAGACGATTCACAATCCCGGGCCGGACAGCGGCCACTTCACGAAGCAGGGAACCATCGAGTCGCTTCTCGCAAAACTCATTTGGGCCGCGCCGAACCTACTCACAACTGCCGATAGGACGGCCCACAAGCGGCTCAGAACTGCGTTACAGCCTGCCTTTACGGCCAAGGCGCTGATGGAACAGGAAGACATCGTCCAGCATCACGTCAACAGGGCCGTCAAGAGCTTAGGTGCGGAACTGACCGACAAAGCGACCGTTAGCATCAGCGATCATGTCGGTAAAATGATCTGGAGTATTGTTGGTGACCTGTCGTTTGGAGAGCCGCTATTGCATGACCAGATGAGTACGGCAAGCTGCATCACCGGGTTTCCTGTGCATGAGCTGACAGACGGATACAGGCACGTATGAAAAGATGAAATACACCTGTGGCAAAAGGACGCCTCTGTTGGAGCTGTTCCAGTTCTTCACCGAAATTCCGATCTTTGGCGGGCTCGCGAAGCTGCCGGTCATGATCGTGCCGCACGTATTTCGAGTCCCGAAGAACTTTCTTTAGATGAACCAGCTCGGAGGGTGAGTGAAGATGTCAACTCTACGACCGGTTGCACTCTAACGAGTCGTGAAAGATGCATCGAACGACAAGGTGGGCGGAACGACTTCCTTACCGCCATCCTCTCCGCAAAGGAGTCGGCAGGCCTAACCCAAGCTGAAATCCTGAGCAACTCCGCTCTCTTCGTGTAAGAGGACATCGATCCCCCTGCCATGTCGAAATGTTCTAATAAACCCTAATCCGCAACAGTATGGTCGGTTATGACACCTCCGCCACGACTCTGTCCGCCGTGTTCTACCACGTGCTTCGGGAACCCTACCACTACAGACGAATCCAGGAAGAGGTCCGTGGCGCTTATTCGTCGGTCTCGGAGATCACGGCGCAGAGCGTGCTGCGGCTCTCGTACTTGAACGCGTGCGTCCAGGAGACGCTCCGCCTCCCGCCGCCCATCAACGGGCGCGGGTCACACCGCATCTCCCCGGGCGCCACGATCGACGGGCTGTACGTGCCCAAGGGCGTCAACGTGTCGGCCGACATCTGGACGATCCAGCGCAGGCCCGAGTACTGGGCGCTCGCGGACAAGTTCAGACCCGACCGGTGGACTGACAACGGCCCAGGGACCGTGTCCGAGCACGATGTTCGGACGAGCTACCGGCCCTTCCTGGTGGGACCGCGGGTGTGCATTGGTCGCGAGATGGCGCTGCAATCCATCCGCCTGACCGTGGCCAAGATCGCTTTCGTCTACGACCTGGAGATGGCGAACCGGGACACTTTCGTGTGGGAGAGGGACGCCGGGAACGATTATGTTTGGCATGATTACAATGTTTTGGTGAGAAAGGCGGCCTAGTTTGACGCAATCCGGGTTAGAGACGTCTTGGCTCTTTGAAAGAATCGAAAGATATAGCATCTCATTACCGATGTATTCCAGCTGAGTTGGAGAAAATGGGACGAGAGAGGAGGAAATAAAACAACAACATCGGGCGAAACTCTTCCGCTTCGAGTTCCAACAGAGAGCTCCCATCGAGGTATTGATCATGATATAGAATTACTTGAGTAAGACGGTAGGCACCCAATCTACAGAGAGAAATTCTTGAGCCCTCTCGTAGTGCCATCGATGCCAAGCTCCTCCTTCTCGTCCGGTCCGAGCAGGCCCAAAGCCTCACGGCGGGTCGGCGCTTCGGGGTCAAAGTATGGCTTTTCGGCCAGGGACGTCACACGCGTGCCGTGACGCGGATGATTTCCCTCGTAGTCCCAGCTTGCGTTATGGATGGTAATCCTGCATCACGTGAGTCCGGAGTGTCACTACCAGATCAGATCGTCTTTGGAACCAACCTGTTATCCCAGAGGGCGCTGGTGTTGGGGGTCCACTTGAAGCGGACCTGGATGTCGACGTTCTTCTCGTATACGTCAAAGAGGTAGTTGAGAATCGCGTCACTCTCCTCCTTGTCGAGGCCGATGATCTGCGTCGTGAAGAGGCGGTTGACGTAGAGGGACTTCCAGCCCGTGGCCGGGTGCACCCGGACGAGGGGGTGAGCCCGCTCGATGTGCTTGGGCCCGGCTTCGGGGTCGTTCCGGTCGAGGTAAGTGTGGGCGGACCTGTAGACGGCGTATTTTCCGTCGATGATCTTGCGGAAGTCTGGGGACAGCTTCTCGTAGGCGGAGTAGCCGCTGGCCCAGAGGGTGTCGCCGCCGATAGGCGGGACGGCGTCGTTGTGCAGGTGGGTGATGCCGGAGGGCTGGCGCTCGTGGACCAGATCCGTGTGCCACCTGGAAGCTCCGCCGGGGTTGCGGAAGTTGGCCTTTCTCTCTGTGGCCATCAACGCGGGCCAGATGACCGTGACGCCGAGAACGCCGGGGACCTGCGGGACTTGAGGCTACCGGGTGGGGGGGGGCTGTTATTAGTATCCCAGGATCAGACGCCGGGAAAAGCAAGACTTACGTGGACCTCGACTTCTCCGTACCAGTCACCCAGCTCTTTCTGCTGCTGCGGAGACAGATCCTGATCCCTGAAGAAGACGACGCTGCGCTCGGCGATCAACAGGGCGAGCTCGTCCTTCTGCTCCGGGGTGAGGTCCTTCAGCTGCAGGCCCTCGATTTCCGTGCCGATGTGGGCAGTCAGGTTGGTGACCTTGGTCGCGGCGCCGAGCAGGTTCTTCTTGGACTTGTCCGCCCTCGAGCCGGCGTCGACGTACTCGCGCTCCTTGTTGCGAATCTTGTACGCGTCGTCCAGGTACAGCGGCCGCGAGGGGCGGTAAGGGTACCCGTTGGACAAGTCGACTCCGGCCTTGACCAGTCTCGCCTTTGTGGCCTCGGGGAGCCCGAGGGTGTCCTTCCGTGGCTCCGCCACGTCAGTGATGGATGGGTCAATGGGAGCGGGAACCATGGTTTTCGATCTCGGAGGAGCTGGGGGGGGGGGGGGGTGTCAGATGGGGTAAATGGGACCAGATTGAGGGGTTGTTGACGTTGTGGGTTGAATTTGAGCTATATTGATAATGTCTCGATCTACAAGTCCTGTCTAGAAACCGGACGCAGGCAGCCTCTTTTATGTCTTGAAATGCAACTCCTCTGATTTGACACGACGGTGTTCATCTCATCCCCGAGGATCCGTCAACGTGATCATGCTCACCAAGAAGATAGTGATTACCAATGATCGCGGGGTTAAACCGCCCATCTGGAGGGAACAATCTATGGTTTCATATGCATCGAGGGTGACGAATCTAGGAACACGGGCCCATCATCGAACCAGACGGTCCGCGGGATGTCGGGGACGCGCTCGCCAACCAAAAGTCGCGGGCAGCACGCGATCGATAAGTCAACATACCCACTTTTGGAACACCCCCTCATTTGGAACACCTAAAAATGCCTCAACCCCACCACCAGCCTCCTACTTCCTCCAACTTCGAACTATCACAACAATTTCATACCTTATGCAAATAACCTCATTTTTTCAGAGGACCTTTATTCCTGCCTTATGGCCCAGTATACTGAGTATGAAGTCAATCAGGCAATCCAGGCTGTTTCAGACGGCCAAAGCCTAAGGAAGGCAGCCCGCGAATATGGCATCCCAATTACCACCCTCCACAACCGTCTCACAGGCACCCAGGCAAGGGCAGCAGCATTTTCAGACCTTCAGAGGCTTTCCCCTGACCAGGAGGCTAAGTTGGCTGAATGGGTGCGAATCCAGCATGCCCTTGGTGTTGCCCCAACCCATCAACAAGTGAGGGCATTTGCAGAACGAATCCTCTGTGCTATGGGGGACAAGGAGCCTATAGGAAAGGGCTGGATCCATGCCTTTCTAAAGAGAAACCCATCTATCAAGGTCCAGAGAAGTCGCCTTATTGACTCTAGACGTGTTAATGGAGCATCTACTGAGGTTATCAGGGACTGGTTCAAACTCCTTGCCATACCAGAGGTTAAGGGCATTAAACCATCCAATAGATACAACATGGATGAGACTGGTATCCTTGAGGGCCAGGGATCTAATGGGCTGGTGCTGGGCATGTCTGAGACGAAGTCTGTACGCAAGAAACAGCCTGGATCAAGGGCATGGGTATCCATCATCGAATGCATCTCTGCCCTGGGCTATGCCCTTGATCCCCTTATTATATATAAGGGCAAGACAGTCCAGCAGCAGTGGTTTCCTCTAGACCTTAGCCCTTATGAAGGATGGCAGTTCACTGCAACAGAGAATGGATGGACTACAGACGACACTGCAGTTGAATGGCTGCAGAAGGTCTTCATCCCTCAGACTATCCCTCAGACTGCCTCCCAGGGCAAGGAGGGCCAGGAGGGCAAGGAGGAGGCTAGACTGCTGGTTGTTGATGGCCATGGGAGTCACACAACGACGGACTTTATGTGGCTCTGCTATATTAATAACATCCATCTATTGTTCCTACCACCACATACCTCCCATGTGCTCCAGCCACTTGACCAGTCAGTCTTCAGCCCTGTAAAGGCAGCCTATAGGAAGGAGCTTGGATACCTTAGTCAGTGGAATGAATCTACTATTGTAGGCAAAAGGAACTTCATAGGCTGTTATCAGAAGGCTCGTACTGCAGGTATGACGATGCAGAACATCAGAAGTGGTTGGAAATGGACAGGGTTATGGCCTGTCTCTATGGCGAAGCCTCTAATGAGCTCCCTACTGCTCCCATCAACACCAGCAGCATCAGGATCATCTGATCAGGTCAGCAAAGGGCAGTCTGGAGGCAAGGAAGCTGAAGGATGGGTATCTGCGTCATCTGCAGTGGCATGGTCGACGCCAAGGAAGATGAAGGATCTGGCTGGGCAGTTGAAGCTATTCACAGAGCTAGAGAATGATGCCTTCACTCAACGCCTTCTATTCAGGAAGGTGAAAAAAGGCTTCAGCGAGCAGGCCTATGAGCTGGCTACTGCCCAGCATAAGCTGGAGCTCCTGCAGGCCCAAGTCACCAATACTGCAGCAAGGAAAAGAAGGACAGTCCAGATCGACCCAAACACCAAGTTCGCCAATATTGAGGACATCCAGAAGGCTCAGATTGAGGCTGGCGAAAAAGAGGATATCACAGATGAATCCAGCGACTCTGATACCCCTATTGAAGCTGAAAGCTGTATTGTGGTGGCATCTAGGCCTAGTCAATAATTAATTGAAGATGGTGGTGATGTTGGGGATAGCTTCATTCTGGGTGTTCCAAATGAGGGGGTGTTCCAAAAGTGGGTATGTTGACTTACCAAGGCTGCCTTGTTCTTCAGATTGGTCTCTAGCCAAAGATGATGGAGGGTTTAATCAGCCGGCCGTTGGACAGCATCATTGTTGGTCTCTTGACCGAAGGCCCCCCCCCCTCCCCGCGCGTTCGCGGATCCGGGGGGCCGTCGGTGCATCACGACTCACGGGTGGGGTTGCGCGATACAAGGGCTCGATTGTGTGCTCGACGGAGCCCAATCCCGTTTGAGAGATCATCCTCGCAATAAAGCATGCTTCGAGCTAGACCGGTGTGGAGAGAGGCATCATTGGAAGGAAATGGGGGGGAAACCATCAGCCTGCAGATATCCTAACTCAGACTTCTCCTCTTTCGATGCTCCAGCCCGTGGCGTGTGTGTGTGTGTGTGTGTGTGTGTGTGTTTGCTGCCTCCGTGGAGTTCGTGGATTAGTGAGTAGCAACATGACTGTCGTCGTTGTCGTCGTCGTCTGCCAAGCTTCCAAGACTGGTTAACTTTGGTAGAACAGCGGTTCATGTTCGGCCAATGTACTTGGCGTTTTCAAAAGTTGCAAAGAACACCAAGCTCATGCCCAGACTACTTGGCGAAAATTGGCTTCGGATCGTGCCGTAGAGCCGCGACGACACTCGAGGTGCGTCCGTCGCAGTAACTACAGATATGTGAGAGCATGTCGTCGGATGTTGTCCGTCGGAAGGGCGACAGACGCGCGCCTGTGTCTGCAGCACGCCATTGTATCCAGAAACCTCGTCAGCGACATGTCCAGTTTTCCCCCCCGTTGCCTCTGCAAGAAGTCCGATGTTGGTCCGATGGACCCTGGACAAGGATGAAAAGATTGAAGAAAAAAAAAGAATGGGAAAAAAAGCGCAGATGGTTGTATAAAGCTCTATTGCTGCTCAGATTAAATGTGAGTTTTTGAAATTTCTTGATGCGATCCTGGTGCGCAGTCGTGTTCCTCTCATCGGATATCAATTTGACTTTGGAATCCCAGCCTAGCTAGCTTGGCCTTTCACAATGGGAGCCCCTGAGATCGAGAAGACCGCGGTCGCCGACTCGCCTCGGAGCAAGTCGCCGACTTCTGTCGGGGCCAAAGAGTCGCAACCCGCCGTCACCGAGCTCTTGCAAGAGGAGCCGAAACTCACATGGAGGTCGTACGTCTGGGACACGCTGGACAAGTCTCCGGAAGAGCGCAAGTTCATGTTCAAGCTCGACGCCGTCATCCTCACCTTTGCGAGTCTGGGGTACTTTATCAAGTAAGTTGGCTGATAAACCACCCACAACACCCGGTGAGCGCCAAGGAGTTTCCATACTGACCATCATCTCAAAAGGAACCTAGACCAGATCAACATTAACAATGCCTTTGTGTCCGGCATGAAGGAAGACATGAAGCTCTTCGGCAACGAGCTGAACTACATGCAAGCATGCTGGACTGTCGGATACGTCATTGGAGAGATTCCCAGGCAAGCAAGCCTCTTCTTCTAGAGAGCATCGAGCCGCAATGCTGACATTGCCACCTGCAGTAACATCCTTCTCACTCGTGTCCGACCCTCCATTTGGATCCCTGCCTGCGAATGCACCTGGGCCATCCTCACCATCCTCATGATCAAATGCACCAACGTCACCCAGCTCTACGTCCTCCGATTCTTCATCGGCCTTGCCGAAAGCACCTTTTATCCCGGTATGCAGTACATCATCGGGTGTTGGTACCGCAAAGACGAGCTCGCCAAGAGGTCCTGCATCTTCCACTCCAGCGGCTCCATCGGCTCCATGTTCTCAGGATACCTGATGGCGGCCGTGTATAACCTCGGCGGCGTCCACGGATGGAAGGGGTGGCAGTGGCTGTTCATCGTAGACACGGTCATCTCGCTGCCCATCGCCATCGCCGGCTTCTTCTTCCTCCCGGACGTGCCGGAGATCACAAAGGCGTGGTGGTTGACCAAGGACGACGTGGCGCTCGCGCAGAAACGCATGCAGCTCGAGGGACGCGCCAACCGGCAGCCGTACACCAAATCAAAGATCAAAAAGATCCTGACGAGCTGGCACATCTACGCGCTGACGATGCTGTACATCTTCTTCAACAACGGATGCGGCATCATGAGCCAGCCCGCGTTCCAGCTGTGGCTCAAGGGCGAAGGTTACAGCGTCAAGGACTACAACACCTACCCTACAATCACGTCTGCCATCACCGTCGTCACGACGTGGATCTACGCCTGGTCCTCCGACTCGGTTTTCAAGGGCGAGCGGTGGCCGCCGATCGTCTTTTCCGGCGTGCTCAACGTCGTCATCTACTCGAGCCTGGCGGCGTGGACGATTCCCGACGCGTGGAAATGGGGCTGTTTCCTGCTCGTCGGCTTCGGCGGCGGCATCAGCGGGTTGACGTTCGCCTGGGCTCACGAGATCTGCAAGGACGACAACGAGGAGCGGGCCATTGTGACGGGCTCGATGAACCAGATGGCCTATGTTATCCAGGCCTGGTTGCCGCTCATCATCTGGCAGCAGGTAGAGGCGCCCCGGTATCCCAAGGGGTATATCACCATGATCTTCTTCGCAGTTGGCATGGCGGGGACATCTCTGCTGATTAAGTATCTGCACCGCCGTGAGTTGGGGAAGAAGGCATTGGGAGTTGCGGCTTAGGGACACTGGACATGAATGCGCTTTTTTCGTCGGCCTCTAATAGTCGTTGTTGCTTCTGGATACACTAGAGGCGCAATACTGGACACTAGAAATGGGAAACAACTGTCCAAATAAAAACGAGGGTAAAGGTTTAGAAGAGAACTATACTTTCTGTTAACATACTGAAACGAGATGAGACCATGATGGTCGTGCAGAAATATTATCATTCGTGCAATATGCAGACAGGACCTATCGCTCTCGTGACCATGGATCCGAGTTACTATTTGGATCATAGATGACCAATTTGACTAAGAGTTCCAAGTTTCTAACGTGAATGGTATGAAGAAAGTCTTTAAGATTGAAACCACAGAATACACCCGAGAATACTGAGCACATGGACATGAACATTTGCTGTGTTAGACCGCACTTGTGTCATACTCCACCCCTACAAACGCAGTAGCAAACTCACTTGGTTCTCGAGCTCCTTCAGGAAGAAAGCCTGAATCACTCGGAGACGTCGACCGCGTCCAGCTCCCGGTAAAGCTCCCGTTTGACCTCGTCGCTCGCCCACGACATGTCCACCCCGTTCCTCGCCAGCGCCACCATGTCCGCCTTGGTAAACCGGCAGTACGTGTACGCCTTCTGCATGTTGCCGTCCACCCACACGTCGTGCATGTACACCGGGTCGTCGCTGTTGATGCAGAACTTGACGCCTCTGTCCCACAGCGCCCGGATCTTGGGGAACAGCACCTCGGTCGGCGTGCGCCGGTGGTACGCGTGCGGGCACAGCGTCAGCCCGATGCCCCGGTCCAGCAGGCCGCGCAGCAGGTCCTCGCAGTCCGCCGCGTCCAGGCCGTGGTCGATCCGCTGGGCGCCCTGCCCCCCGCAGACCTCGAAGATGGCCTCGCGGACGTGCTCGTGGGTGTCCTTCTGCCCGAAGTCGCAGTGCATCGTCACGTGCAGGCCGTCCGCCTTGGCCCTGCGAAACCCGGCCTCGAAGAGCATCGGCGGCCTCTCAAAGGCGTTGCTCGCGAGCCCGACGGCGTGGAAGAGGCCCTTTCCGCCCTCGACGGTGCCGGCGGCCCACGGTCTCGCCGTCTCGTACGCCGCCAGCCCGTCCTCGAGGCTCTCGTCGCGGATGAAGCAGAAGATCCAGTTGGACCGGACGCCGTGTAGCACGGCGCCGTCGCGCTGGGCCCTCAGGTAGCCATTGAGCACGTCCTCGGCGGGCACGCCGCGGCGCGTGTGCGCCTGGATGTCGAAGAAAGGCTCGACGTAGCGGACGTTCATCTCGGCGCAGCGGCGGAGGTAGTCCATGGACATTTCGTAAAAGTCATCCTCGGTCTTGAGGACCTCGCAGCCGGCGAAGTAGGCCTCGAGGAAGGTCGGAATGCCGGGGACGCGGCCGTTGATTTCCGGGCGGTGGTTGAAGAAGACGTTGTAGGACTCGAGCAGGGCCTCGTAGGTGTCGTGCTGCAGGGGCACGTTGTTGCGCTTGGCGAGCTTCCACCGGAGGGCCGGGAGGAGGGTGCCCTCGATGTGGATGTGCAGCTCGACCTTGGGGAGGGCAGCGATGAAGGGGGAGACTTCTAGGCCGTTCATGGCGGATGGTTCCTGGTTGCAGATTCCTACTTGATGGCTTTCCGAATGAGTGAGAAGCGATCCTATGACGATGAGCCAATCAACCAATGGCTTGAGATAAGTCAACGCATTGGCTTTGAGCTTAGTATGTCTTCATTGTCGGTCGCCCTGTGTGTGAAGCGATATTTCGCTGGTCTCTAGCTGGGGCGTTTTTTCCCCACAGAGCCCCGCCATCTCGGACAACAGCCGACAGTCCAAGCACTTGTATCGGCAAGAAACGTATCGACTTTTGGTGTTGGCATCTCTGTTAGTTGCGGAATCATCACTAGTTAGTTTCTCAGACCTGGAACGGGGTTGGGAGGAGGCCGATGTTCGCAGCAATGTGGGGTAACAGGATTCGATAAGAGTCAACACTAAGCAGGGTTTATACTTTTTTCAGTTGACTTTTTTCAGTGGAATTTCTTTTGCATCAGTAGCCAACCATGATTGTCTGGCATCTTCACACGTGAATCGCCTCCCACGGCCTAATCCACGGCTCAGACGCTCAACGGGAGACGGTCCATTCACATCTCGTCCAGCCATCTCGGATCCTGTGTTCGCTTTCCACTAGACCGGTCTCTTCCGACCACTCTCTCCACATAGGTCTTTGTGCGGCGTTCCTGACTGGCGGAGTACCGTCGCATCCTGTCGGTTCGGATATTCGCCGACAGGACGAGAGAAAGGAGGGAGAGAGCCTAGAGGTGGGACGACATCCCCAGAGCTCAGGGTAACACCGTCTATTCAGCGGAGTCTAGCGGCCGCTGACCGGTCGGACCCCTCTCTTCCTAGTTCATCGTCTCCGCGACCGTCTGTCTGCTTATCTCCCTTGCCCGTTGTTGTCCGTCCCATCTAGCCGTCGGCGAAGCCTCCGGTTCGCAGTGGTTGGAAAGGCAGACGAGGGGGGGGCCAGACGCGTCGTTTTTGGTCGGCCAAGATCGGCAGAGATAAGCATCTTGAATTGTTTTTTTTTCTCGCCCCTTTCTCTCCGTTTGCTCCCGTTCGCCGCGGAGAGTTGCACCAGCCCCTCCCCGCCGGGGGGTCTGCGTAGAATGGCAGCCCTCTTCAAAAGGGCGACCACCCGGTGGCGGTCCCGGGACGCGACTCTCTGCGAGCCCGTAACGAACCCGGGCTCTTTCGCAGACCATCACGACGACCACGGTGAAGGGCAGAGCTTGATCGCCAACATGGAATCATCATCCGACGCCCAGCAGCACCCTCCCGCCGAGGTGCGGGATGGGGAGCGGCAGCACATTGACAGCGGCATGGCAAAGAAGATTGTCCGCAAGATCGACCGCAACATCATCCCGCTGCTCTTCATCACGTACATGTTCAACTTCATGGACAAGACCATCCTGTCGAGCGCGTCCGTGTTTGGTCTGAGGGACGACACCGTAAGTTGTTTCTCTGTGCTTTCCAGGACTACCAAACCCACACTACCGTCCGATCATCAACGTCGTGCCGCTCCATGATTACTGACGACGGCGCACAGAACCTCAAGGGCCAGAACTACAGCTGGGTGTCGAGCATCTTCTACTTTGGCTACTTCGCCTGGACGTACCCAACCTCCATCCTCATCGCGCGGCTGCCCGTCGCCAAGTACATGACGGCCAACACCTTTTTTTGGGGCGCCGTCGTCGCCCTCACGGCCGCCTGCCGCAACTACGGCGGCCTTCTCACCGTGCGCTTCCTTCTTGGCATCGCCGAGGCCACCATCACGCCGGCCTTCATGTTCCTCACCTCGACCTGGTACACCCGCGACGAGATCCCGACCCGCACCGGCATCTGGTTCGCCGGGAACAGCGTCGGCGGCCTCGTCGCCTCCTTCGTCGCCTTCGGCTTCGGCCACATCTCCAACGACGACAAGGTCGGCCCCTGGCGCTGGATGTACATCGTCCTCGGCGTCCTGACCTTCGTCTGGGCCTTTGTTCTCTGGATCTGGCTGCCCGACACCATCTCCAAGGCGCGCTTCCTCACGGCCGACGAGCGCCGATACGCTGCCGACCGCGTCGTCGTCGCCGGCACCGGCTCGACGGAGAAGACGGCCTGGAAGTGGGACCAGGTTAAGGAGTGCTTCGTCGACCCCAAGACCTGGTTCATCTTCGGCCTCGAGATCATCACGCAGATTCCCAACGGCGGCACCCAAAACTTCGCCAACCTCGTCATCAAGTCGTTCGGCTTTACGAGCCTGCAGTCGACCCTCATCAACATCCCCTACTCGCTGCTCTCGGCCGGCGTCATCGCCGGTACCGGCTGGCTCGCGGGTCGCTACCGCAAGATGAACTGCATCCTCATCGCCATCATCGTGCTGCCGTGCATCACCGGCGCCGCCATCATCTACTCCCGCGACAGCGTCAGTAGCGGCGTTCAGCTGTTCGCCTACTTCCTCCTGTCCCCCGGCCCAGCCGCCATGCCGCTCGCCATGTCGCTCGTCCAGGCCAACTACCGCGGCGTCACCAAGAAGATGACCATGTCGGCGCTGCTGTTCCTGGCCTACTGCGCCGGCAACATCGCCGGCCCCCAGTTCTTCAAGGCCGCCGAGGAGCCCCACTACAACACGGCCTTCCGCACCATCATGATCTGCTACGCGCTCGTCGTGGTCCTGGCGCTCGGCCTGAGGTTCTACCTGCAGTGGATGAACGCCAAGCGCACCAAGGAGGAGGGGTACGAGGGCAGCGCCGGAGGTGCGGGTGCCGTCGGTGGTGGCAAGGTGATGCAGGCGGACGGAAATGCCAATGACGTCGCGGATATGGTCGACCGGGTCGAGCTGCGGCCCGAAGACTATGAGGATGTGACCGATTGGAAGACTGCCGGCTTCAGGTATCGCCTTTGAAAGATTTTGCGTGGGCGGGTGGTGTGGTATTTAGAGATGAAGCCGAGATGAGATGTGTGACATTTGCTAGACTTCGAGAGATCGGTCGCTAGAGAGTAAAACAGAGAGATTGCTGTCGCTGGAAGCGATGGAATGCGAGCCAATAGTCAGAATAATGAGTTCCGGGTGAGGTGCTCCCAGGAGAATGAACAAAGCATCAACCGAAGCTTCTGTGGCGTCCCTCGCGTCATCCGCATACAAGGAACGGGATCGTGTGTCGCCCGGCTTAGTTAAATAGGAGTCGGGCTTGATTCGGTGAAGATGCCATGTCGTAAGAGCCGCGACTCCTTAATCAAAATGAGCGGCAACGTGATGCTCGACCGCCGCCGCGTCTCCCTCAAAATCGCCACAGACCGGACAGGTCACCACCTCAGATGTCGTGCGGGGCGCCGTCTCCTCTCTCTCCATGTCGCGAGCCGCAGCGAGCCTGGCTCGTCCGCCGTTCTTCTGCTTCGCCGGGCGGATGTAGGCCTCGAGTCCGACCTGCGACGGGGGCATGCCAGCCTCAGCTTCTTGCCGACGGCCCCGTTCGCGCTGCGGCGGTCGTCCGCCTCCGAAGTCAAGCGATCCCGCGGCACTAGCTCCCACAATTTCTTGCTCTGTGACGGCCGAGGTCGTCTGCGTTCCAGCGTGGGATTGCACCCTTCCGACGCGTCCATCGGTGAGCCGCACTTTAATACCGCGAGGGTGGTTGCCGCGGGTCAGAACATCCTGGACAGTCCCGGAGACGGTGCGGCCGGTAGGTTGGTCGGCCTTGAGAACGATGTTGACGCTCGCGCCGCGGACGACAGTGGCTATTGTAGGGACTCGGCTCATGACTGAAGGAAAGCCTTGCGTTGATGAAAGTCGTTTGTGTGTTTTGTTACACGTCATTTAGGTGAGGATGAGCCCAGAAAACCCCAACTGGGATATGGGGCTTTTGGCTATGACCCACTAACTCCATGAAAAGTCAGCCAGTTGGAGAACGCCTGTATGCTAAAATAAATAAAACAGCGGAAATGTCCAACGGCCTGGTGGCGCAATGGTGGCGCTTTCTTTTGATTACCACCTACACACAGTAGTCCTTCCCTGACATATGTTTGTTAGTCTATGTGTGGCTCCCCCCCGGTGGTGTCTGTTGGTCTAGGTGGCTGGCTTTCGAGAGTTTTGATACAGTCCACATTATTGAACTGCAATTCCAAGCAAGCAATCATGTCACAGTGAGATGTGGAATATAAACTGTTGCGACGGCCACATTTTCCAAGGCCTGATGGCCTAATGGCTAAGGCATCGCTTTCCGGTGGCGAAGATTCTGGGTTCGAGTCCCAGTTGGGTCGACTTTTTTGCTAAATGCACATCCATTCTATGCTGATTCTTGTTGGTGTGTATCAGCCATTGTTGTTCCATTCGGTATGCACCACGCACTGTCAATTGGTGTGACAAAGGCGCTAAAGCCACGGCCCGCTGTGTGGGGCCGTCTGTCGCCGTCCGGTGTGGAGCAGCCGGAGGATGAGTAACGGACGGCCAATGCCTGTGCTAGCAGGATTCTAGCATCGCATCAACAGCTGTTGAACAGTTTGACTGAAAACAGTTTCCCCTACAACAGGTTAGGCTCAAGGTCGTAATTTACTTATCCTACCTAGTAAATGCTGTCTTCGGCGGCAATCAAGTGGCAGCCTGAAGAGCTTCCCTAGCAATCAGTAAAAACCTGAAGCTTACATCCGGCCCCATCCTCCCAGTCTGGTTATGATCTGGCTGCCTCGGAACAGGCAACTAAGAGCCTAATTCTGACCCGCCGTTCTTGCGCCCTGTAAGCTTCTTCTTTTTTACTTCATCTTCTCGACTGTCGACCTTTCTAGCTCTCACTTTGCCCACCTCCCCAGCGCATCCCTCCCTCTCCCGTGTGAGAAACCACGACCAAAGACTTACGGAGTAGACTTTTACGTTCATTGAGAGTACAGGCAGCGACCTATTCTAGGTATCTCCACTTCCCTCTCATTCGGCCTCTTGAACTGACCAGCTCATTGAAGCAGCCACCAGCTTTCCTTACTCGTCAAGAGGCGCCTTTTTATCCCACTCCAAGTTCCTCTCAACTCCGACTTCTTCGAAGAAGTCATATTCTTGTGTCGGGTTTTCCTCTGAACGAATGTGCTGCTCGTCGTTCAGCTCTCGGCACTCGACAGCAGCTTGACATAATGGCGCCAAATCACGCATATGCCATCGGAGAGGTCTGCTATAACATCTGGCTTAATGCTTTCGACGACAGTCTCCTGTCAAAGAAACCCCGTCCGAAGGGCGTGTTTCTGACTGTCTCCGAGTTTCTCGAGTACAAATGGACCGAAACGACTGGCGAAGTCAAGAAGACTTGGAAACAGCGCTCCGACAGCTGGCGTCTACCAACCTCACAAGAGCAGAACCTCGAGAAGTATCACAGTGATCATCATTGTGTCTGGGTCGGGTGGTTCCTTCCGGCACTATACATTGCATACAGTAACCAACAAGATCAGGAGGTCTTGAAGGGAGAGTGTGTCAACACCTACGACGTGGAACCACTGAGTCGTGACAGCCGTCCTGCCATCAAAAAAGCCTTCAAGGTTGTCTACAAGCCTGATGTCAGGGTCGGATGGCCGGGCCGCTATTACAGGGCGATGGCGCCGGTGTAGGAGACACTTGAAATAGGTGGGGGTCACCGGAGGGGCACTGGGGGGGCACTAGTGCCTCAACAAAAGGGGCTGGAGGATTATTTGACCGAAGAAGGGAGAGATTAGTAGAAAAGGCGAGCATTCTACGCACATGGATAGGAGAGGCAGGTCGAAATAACACAACCAACTGACCCCTACCTGCCCGTCAGCAACTCTACCACTCTGTGCGGACCCAGCCTGTGACACCTGATTGCACTGGCAACAACAGGCTGTTTGCTCTCCACTCTCCAGATGAGAACGGTGTCTGCAAAGCAGTTTCTGTCCCTGGCGGCGCAGGCAACGTCCTTTTCTTCTCGGAATGGAGGGACGATACGCAGACGGGATTCGCCACACGCCGGACCTCTTGGCTGCGGAAAATCGCAGACGACTTTTTCGGTCGAACGTCACGAGTGATAACCCAGAGCACTTTTATGCAGCGGCACACCGGTACAGAGCCCCAAAGTTTCGACGCGTGTAGAGCGAGTCAGCATACACCTCGGGCCAATGCAGACTACTCCCACAGTATCTGGGAAGTACCTGGTTGGGATGATCCGAGCGAGGAATACCAACCTTCAGAGAGTGAGGAAGAAGACGACGGAGATGACGATGCCGAGACGAAGAAACAGGTCTTCGACGAACTTCTTTCTCTCGTTGAGAAGCCGTCGGGACACGCTCGGCCGTCAAAACTCGTCCGTGTATCAGACAGAGTAATTCCGACACGCAAGTTTACCCCGATAAACTTGCAGAGGGAGCCATCTCAGGCTATTCTTGGTCGTTTGCAGAGGCCCGAGACCACGCTACCGTTGCCAGAGGCTACTGCCGAGAAAGCTGAGTATGAATCTGAAATACCAGCCCAAAGGCTTCAGAGAGTCTCGGCGGCCTCTGATCATGCGAAAAACTCGAGATTTCAACCGACGAAACGACAGATGGCGCAGTTCATGGACTCTGAGCCTTTTCCGAGCGCAAAGCGCAACCGGCCTTTCCAGAATGCCCCTGCGGTCACTACAGAATGGAGATTGAACAATCAGGCCCTTGAGACGGTTCACTCCGAGGCCGACAGCCGATTTGACGATGATGATGAGGTTCAGTTCCTCAGAGAGTCTCCTGTATCCCGAGGTCGAAAGAAAACAAATCCCACGACGGCACCCGCGGCACCCCCCAGCCACGAGAGCATCTCATATGTCATCGACTTCATCGCTGCCGGCAAGATGGCCAAGGTGGCGCGTCTCCCGGATGCCACTTCCCGGAGAGCCACGCTCAAGACATTCCGCAAGCACCTGCTGTCGACATCAGAAGCCGGCTCCGACGCGCTGGCTCACAACATTGCCGAGAATGAGGACGAGGTCACGCGCGTCATGCTTGCGGAGGCGCTTGTGGCAGACCTCGAGGAGAAGCTATCTGAGACATCCACGTCGTGCTCTTTCGCTAGATAGCTGGGTATGCCATTCCAGCCCCGTTACCTCATTTATACTGATGGCTTGTAGTCTGGAGATTTCAGGGCTATTACAGAGGTTTATCTGCATGTACAATTTGATTGCAATTCTTGGCGTGAATGTCACTACACTCTAGAGGTATGCCATCCCGAATTTGAGAGACCTGTTTTATTGATCTGTCACTGACGTGTTTTAAGGCTGGCGGACGCAGACCGGAAGATGTTGAGGGGTAACTGAGTGATTGTGGGGACAAGTGTGTCCGGCAACTAAATGATTGTTGTGAGGCATTTACCAGACATGACAGGAGGGGTGAAGAGCAGAAGAATTACTAGCTTTGAGGAATTGTGTGGTATTGAGTGGGGGTACTGGCTGGACAAATAGAAGCCGACAGGAGTCTCCTGTCTTGCTTGTTGGCAAAGAACATATCTATTCCAACTTCATTTTGGCAAGGACAGTGATGGCTGGAGTGTGGCCAGCTTTGGAACACTGGCCAGGTAGAGAAGGGTCTTAGATAGCTCAAGTCAGCCACCGTATCATCTAGCCAAAAGCAATCGACTTGTGGCTTTGGAAAGACAAAGCTCGCCTCGTTTGGAGGACATGATTAGGCAGCTGTTAGAAACTTGATAGACTATATGCTGGCCTATCTCAGATCTGCTTGAGGTGGCCGTGGTTTCAATCTTTTGGGCAAAACAAGACGAAGTTCGAGTTTATCCACCTAAGCACCTTGCTTAGTTTTAATCAAAGCAAAGTAATTCAAACCAAGCTTTCTAGACGTTGGAAAATATGTGATGGAATGGGTCTCTTCAGTGTCGTTTATAAGTTTACTCTTACGTGTGTGTGAGCGCCTGTTTGCTTCAACAAGCTTGAAACGTTGTACCATTGGATTCTTAAACAACCTTTTGATCAATGTAGGCACAATGTTAGGCTATTTCAGAATCATCAATGACACACCCACGCTCACAGAGGCGGCCATCGGCCTCAAGCTCAGCCTATGTTGTGGGACGTAACCGCAGCTTTGTCGCCAAAGGCCCAAGTGAGATTATGTGCTCTCTCCGTGGGTTGGTAGTAGTCCCCCCTGCTCCTTCCATAGAAGTTACTTATTGATTCCTTTTCTTTCCGAATCCCACCAAAAGTCAGGAAAGCCTCTTTCATTGAGCGCCTACGACGTCTGAAAGCTTCTTCCTACTTCCACTACCCTTCACCTGGCATCCAAAGAATTCCTAGCAATCAAGAGTCGGACTCGGCTATCGAGATGCAAGATGTCTGAAGTAACGAGCGGAATCGACGGCAAAAGGCGCAACATGCCTCGAGGCGGAGGCGGCAAGTACAATTGGTCGTTGCAGCCGCACCACGCCATCCAGTGGCAGAAAGACTGGCTCGACCTGGCAGCGAAGCTTTTCAACACCGACGCCGACGACGTGATCCTCACCCAAGACGAAAAGAACGAGGTCCTCAGCCTCCTCGCCAGGAAAATCACGGATTCCAACATTTCGTATTACAGTCGGGCGGTCAGAGCCTGCAAGATCGTGGACAGCGTCAGCAGAATGTGTTCCGGAAAGGGGACCTGCTCCGGGGTCAACTTGTTTACAGCGCTGCTAAGATACAGTCTCATGCCACCGTCCGCCTGGCTCGGCGTGCGAGACATCCGTCAGGGCTTGGCGGCTCTCCAGTTTCTCGAGCGCTGTTCCAATGGGAAAGATACGTACACCACGGAGAAGATGAGGGAGGTCATGGACATGGAGCCAGTCATTGCAACTGAGCCCCAACAGCGAGGTGAGAATCCGGGACTCGTCTTGCCTCCGTTGAGGGGCGAGAGCACGTTTGAAAACCCGGCTCCTCCATACACGGCGACCGAGTCTTCCATGATTGGAGTACGGCCATGGACTCGGGCCATGACCACATTTTTCTCACCACCGAAGCCTGCGACGGAGTTTAACGCGGCCTTGAAGCCGGTCGGGCAGAACGAGACGACGCCTTCCAAGCAAGCGTCGAAGCCCAGAAAGATAAAGACACCTCAAAAGGGAAAGAAAAGTCCCGCGGCCAAGAGCGCCTCAGCGAAGGCCAAAGAAAAGAAAGGAGCACAGGTTAGCGACGAGGTCGGCTCCCCTACCAGCGGTACTCTTCGCACCCAGAGGAAGCGACGTACCGCATGCGCAGGCGAGTCCATCACCGATACCCACCTCGCAAGCATGTTCAAGGCGACCGAGATCCTCGGCAAGGTGGCTCAGTACGAAGAAGAATGCGTCCGTGAGATCGCACTCTCGACCTTTGTCGCCGATCTCCAGAAAGCGCGCTGGGACGACCTCGAGAAGTCTGTCGAGCAGCTGATCAAGGACACCGACCACGAGTCCCGAGCGTTCCTCGCCGGCGTGATCGTCAGCAGGACGTATGAACGAATCAACAAGGCCCTCAACCTGGAACCTACCCCGAACACCACCCACGACAAGAAGCCTAAGCCGAGCAAGGTTCTCATCAAGAAGCCGAAGCCGAGCCGGACCAGCCCTGTCAAGGCAGCGTCAGGTGGCCGCACAACGAAAATTCTTTTCAAAAGCAATTAGAGGCACGAAAAGATGCCACGAGGGTATGATTACGAGTCGTGGTGGGTGAGCAGGCTTTGGTGTGGAGGGCATATTTAGTGCAGGATGCTCTTGTCCGCTGTACAACGGACGGGAAACTTGCGCCGCCATCATATTGGCGGGCTACCGAGATACAATTGCAGGATCTGTACGGATAGGCGGATGCCGCTTTTTGCTTTGAGTACTTGGTCAGACTAGGATCAAGACGCAAGCGGCAACTTTGCACCCTTCGCCGAGGGAACTTGCTGAAAACGAAGGCTAGAGAGGCTGCAACACCAGTATTGGAGGAGAACTAAGACAGCAGCTCATGGCTGAAAGGGTTCGAAAGCCACCAATAGCTTATTTCAGGTGGAATGGAACCTATATGTATTTCTTGCAGTGACAGTAATCTTGTTTGATGGCCCAGGAACATCGTCTTGTTGATGGCACCAAACTCACTCAGGTCGATCAAGAGCTTTGGCGAGAGATCTTAGAATCAATCAAAAGCAGCACCAGATCATACTGCGCAGATACTCGAGAAGAGAAATCTGGACATCTCACTTGGTCATAATCAAGAAATAGGCTTTTCCCTGAATGAAAAACCATTCAACGGTCATAAGGGCCCCTACCTGACGCACAATGACTTTTAGCGAGACACAAAAGTTACTTGACATTTAACTATGTACGTAGGTAGATACCTCACTTGCCTATTTAACTAGTTACCTAATGTAAGTTAAGGTACCTACTCAGCTAGGTGGGCAGTGAAAGAAGAACAGTTAAGAGAAGAAGGCAGCAGTGGCAGTGACAGTGGCATCGTACTTAGATTTGGGCCATCACTTCCCGTCAACTGCTCACTGCTCCCATCCGTTGACGGCCGTAAATTTGTACACCGCATGCTGATCCGGGCCAAGTCGGTGTTGCCTGGTTTGCCTTCACAACCTTGGGCCGGTAGGCGCTACTCGAGTCCCTTCTTCAGACCAACATGTAGATCTGAGTGTTGAACACGACCTTTCTTTTTGAAACTCATCATGCTAAGATCCTCTCTTTTGAATCACCGGCAAGCGCAGTCGTCTTCTTCATCACGTCCATCCCTTTTCCTCCGAGCGGGACCTTCCGTCTTTTGCACACCCGACCTGGCTCATCATGACCTTCACCTTATTTTCCTGTTCTCCCGCCCGCTCGTCCCTCAAGATCTAACTTTCTTATTTCAATCACATCACCATCTATGCTTAGAATTACTCGCCAGCAACGCCAACGGTCCAGTTTTCTGCTCCGCCTTCTGTTCTGTAAGTTGACGCACGCACCTCACAAGCTATTCCGAGCAATATCGTCCATAACTAACATTCGACACCTGTTTCCCAACCAGTGACAAGTAGATTGCATCGCAGCCAGTATTCGCCACGATGCCCGAACCCCCTCAAATAGCGCTTGAGCCGCTTCCCAACTCTTCAACATCTTTACTGGCAATGGCAGATCGTTTCAAGTGTCCCGCTTTGCCCCGCTACTTCCGATGTTTTGATGCCTACATCCGTCAAGGATCATGGTGCGCACATGCCACACTTCTCTTCAACATCGACACCGAGGATATTCTCATGACGGAAGCCCAGAAGCATCAAAGCTTGGCTTGGCTTTCGGAAAAGCTCACCATGGCCGAGAGGATGAGGGGACCCTCAAGAAACAAGGTCGTGAGGGCAGTGCAAGAGATGATCGACGGCACCAACAAGAACATCGACCACGCGATGATATACACGGCCCTCTTGCGGTACCGTTCGGATCCCCCTCTCATGTGGAGCAAGAGGCCAATCATTGCAAGCCATCTACAACCATTGCGGTTTCTCTTCAAGTGCATGTCTCGCAAGGAGACGTACACGGCGGATAGGATGAGGGCGGAGATGAGCAACGTCGATCGTCCTGTCACCGAGAAGAGCGAAGCGCTTAACAGAGTTCAAGACGGAGTAACTCAGACCGAAACAATGGGAGCGAAGAATGGGGGATCCGGGGATGAGTTGCATAGGGGCAATGACTTTGTCTACCTGGAGTACTTTGACGATTTCAAGTAGCAACTGGATGATGGATCATGGTGAAAGAAGGGTGTTTGCATAAGGGCTGTCGGTGAAGCGTGTATATCTAGATACCTTGGTGTGAGGGCATCAGGCTAGCCAGTGATTAAGGCCAGACAGAATCATTATCGACGGCTATCCTCAAGTCGCAGCTAGTAGGCCCTTGCAGCAGGAGTGGCTCGAGGCCTTGTTCTCTTTACAACGACGTTGAATGCGGATGTGTAATGCATGAGGAGGGCTCAGTGGCTTCACAGGGCAGTCGGTGTGTGTTATGTCGTGAAACGCTGCATGTACGTCTGGGAAAATCATCATTTGGAAGTGGCTTGATTTACCCACGTGCTGAGGAGCGTAGCAGGCCGCCGGTTGGCGTGGGTTCGCAACAGCGGGTCGGAGCGGCCTTTCGGTCCCGGCGCATGACCTCATTTGCGTGGGGCTGTCACGCCAGAACATCGTTTCCTGATCTTCCTCTCCTCAGCCAGTCTCTCTCTTTCGTTTTTTTGCCTGAAAGGACTTGACACTTATCGAGGTTACGGCCAGCTCTATCATCAGGCCCAGGGTACCAAGTAGAATGTTTTCATGTGTTGTGCTGCAAACTATCGTTCAACGCTATGATGTCACAAAGCCCTGAAGGACATTGTCACACCAGCCCACTGGGCAGGGTGTCACACCATCTATTACGTAAGGCATACATGCCCACACATCAGCCAGATCCGCCCACAGGGCATTAGCCTAATAGATCATCCATGTTACATCTCACCATAAAGGGCCCACCCTTACAGGCATGAAGCGCGCAGGGCTGGCTATCGGCCTAGTGTGCCGGCCTGCAGCTCTGTGGCTGATGAGAATATCAAATCGCTGATTGGTTCAGTGCCTGTCCAGCGGGGCCGTCTGTACGTGCCTTGCAGCAGATCCCGTGACCACGCGACTTGACCATTGACGCGTCCCTTGGCTTTAACGGCACTTTCATACCCCTCTGTGGCGATTCGCCGCCGAGTCGTGACGCCCTCGACGAGGGTCCTCCGTCGCTTCCTGTCCACCAAGGAACCACCGACATGCATCCCGGTTTGCATCACAATGGCAACCTCGCTCTCGCTTGACTCTGAAGACGAATACGGCTACGATCTTTCTCCCGAAGACGAGACTCTGCTGGGCCGGCTCATCACCGACGTCGCTGCCCCCGCATCCTCATCGTCGCAGAATCACGTCGCCGCGCCCCCCGCCTCAGACCTAGGCATCGACACCGTCGCTGAAGAGGAGTCTCGACTCAACGACATCCCTATCGATGCGCTGTCTTACCAGTCGTCCGGGTTGGCCAAGGGACCCCTGCGGCTTGGTCGCCATCGCGGCCAGAACCCCACAGGTGCCCCCCCGTCGTCACCTGGCGATGTCGTCGTCTGCTACCCGGATCGTGAGTTTACAGCTGATATATGGGCGGTTTTGGTCGAAAACTGACTGACTTGCAAGCGTCTAGTGAGCAAGGCCCTTGCCAGCAATGACCGCCTTCCTTCACCACCCCAGCAGGCAGCGGAGCGGGCCGCTCCCGAGATTCAGACAGCCAACGACACCCGATCGCCGCTTGTGCGGTTTCGCTCCTTTCCTCGAAAGCCTTTCACGGTCACCGACTTGAATTCCGGCGCCTGGTGCGAGCTACAGTACTTCTACACGCTTACCCGGTTACCGCACGGCCGGAAGACACGAACGGCAGCCATGAAGCAGGGGACTAAGGTGCACCAGGACCTTGAGGACCAAGTGCATACCACCGTCCGCGTCGAAATCGCGAGCAAGGAAGACGGCTTCGGCCTGCGGATATGGAATCTGATACAAGGATTGCGGACGTTGCGAGACACGGGCATGACCCGCGAGCTTGAGGTCTGGGGCTTTGTCGACGGGAACCTCGTCAACGGCGTCATTGACGGCCTGAGCTTCGAGAATCCTGACCCGGAGTTCATGGAGAAGCTGAGCCAGGGGACAGATCCCCAGCGCCAGTCAAACATCACGGCCTACTTCCCGTCAAACAAGCCGGCGAACGTGCCCCAAATTTACCTGACGGACGTGAAAACGAGGGGTTCGATGAAGGCACCGAATAGCCCGGCGCTGCTGCGGCCTGCAAAGGTCCAGCTCTTTCTTTACCAGCGGTTCTTGTCGGAAATGGCGGCGGATAAGCTGGACTATCTCCGCATTTTCCGCCGGTACGGGCTTGACCCCGACATGCCGTTTTCAGACTCTTTTATTGCCCAGATTGGCAGCTTGCACGACGAGCTGTTCGACGTCGACATATCTCCAGACGACGACTACATTCCGCCGTCATCAGCCTCGACGAGCGGTGAGGCCGAAGTTTTCGAGGAGTCATCAAGCCAGACGCGCGCCTCTACGCCAGACTTCGTCAAGTACCGGACGCTGCGCGAGCTGCTCCCGCTCTTGAAAACTGAGTTGAGGGACACGCTTCCACATGGCGCCGACTCTGTCGGGCGGTTGCTCGCCGTCGAGTACAGGTACCGGGGCGACGGCTCGCTTATTGACAGCCTAGTCTTTCCTATGGACGACCAGGCACTAGATATCTATCTGGGCAGCACCATGGAGTGGTGGCGAGCGGACCGGGAGCCGCGTGGAGTGCAGATCGAGGAGGCGTACAAGTGCCGGATGTGCGAGTTTGCCGGCGACTGCACCTGGCGGTCGGCTATGGACGAGGAGAGATTGCAGAGTACGCGACAGCGGCTTGCAAGTCGCAAGAAGCATGCTGCAAATGGCTAGAGTTCTTGGGGTTCCCTTTTTTGGGCTATATTCTGGGTTTTGCTGCTTGCGAGGCGCATCGGTTAGACGAGGAATTCCATACACGTACATTAGGATAGTCTTTGGATATGAATCTTCGAGCTACTACGGGCTACAGCAATGTTAACACTGGGCATCGTATCAGAGAGAGGCTGAGTGTCTTGTGGTCATGGGCGTGTCGGGTTTTGGAGCAGCTGGACGGGAAATGTATTCCGGACTCAACCTTCCACCTCTTGCTTCGTGACGGATAGCGGGGAGGAGGGCTGGACGCTTGTCCGCTTTTCGGCCCGCGTCCCCGAATCCGCCCCCGCGTCCGGGTACACTGCAACGGGCTCATGGTTCCGCCGCATTACTGATATACCTAGGCAAGCAGTGACTGATTTGGGACCTGGACCCTGCGAGTTCCGGTGTTTACCCATTCCGGCCAGTCAAAAGCTCGACGGGGAATTCTTCGCTCCTCAAGTTGAGATCCACCTGCCCGATTCAAGTGGCTGTTTGTGGGGATGTGAAGGCGTGGTTCGGGGCGGAGCTTCCGCATGTGCCTCTGGAGTTTGGCGATGAGGACCGTTCCAGCTGGCTTTCGTCCGTCATGGGGGTGTTTGCCCAGTCACACGAGGGAATAGAAATTCCTACGGACTTGGACACGCTGGGTGTCTGTCCTCCGTCCTGGAGGGCTGGGGTTTCCACAAAAGGTCCCTCGACCTCGTCTTCAATACACCTTCAAGTTGCTCTGCTCAACCCTCCCCGGGCTACCTCTGAAGTTCTGTCTACCAAACAGACATCCTTCTCAAACCACCGAAAGCTCTCACCTCCATAAAATGGGCGCCAAATCGCAAAAGGACCCCGAGATCCTTGGTCTCGCTCGGGCCCTCGAGAACACGCCGTGGTGCGAAAACTACGAGCTCATGGTCTCGGGCATGATGTACAACCCCGTCGACCCCGTTCTTGTCGAGGGCCGCCACCGCGGCCGCCGCCTCGCGCGCGAGTTCAACGACCTCGACCACCGCGAGCACACGGTGGACGGAATCAGCGAGAAGAAGACCGAGGTTCTGCAGCGCATGCTCGGGGCCGTCGGCGCGGGAACCTTTATCGAGGCGCCTCTGTTCGTCGACTACGGGTGCAACGTCGTCTTTGGCAAGAACTGCTTCTCCAACTTCAAGTACGTTCACCTCGTCCTCGTAAAATCCGGGAGCATTATGCGGACCATCACCGACTGACGTGGCCTCCTCCCCCCCTTTCCTACAGCCTGACAATCCTCGACGTGAGCCTTGTCATCATCGGCGACCGTGTGCAGTTCGGGCCCAACGTGAGCATCTACGGCGCCGGCCACGACACGAGCGTGCTCTCGCGCATCAAGTTCGTCGAGTACGGCCTCCCCGTGCGCATCGAGGACGACTGCTGGATCGGCGGCGGCACGATCATTCTTCCAGGCGTCACCATCGGCCGGGGCACCACTGTCGGTTCAGGTGCTGTCGTGACCAAGAGCCTGCCGCCGTACTCGGTCGCCGTTGGCAGCCCCGCCCGGGTCATCAAGACGCTGCAGACCGTCGAGGAGGAGCTGGCGGACCCGGCGAATCCGTACCGGGACTTGCCTGGGAACTTGCCCAATAGGGAATGAAAGGAGTGGAACGCAAGAAAGGGAGAGTTGAAGTGAATATAGGTGAGGGCTGGCGTTGACTTGGCTCATTGGAATAAAGTCGTAGACACTCACCATTTCTTAGACGAAATGCTCAAAGGGACTACTTTTGTCCACTTTTCCCATTTGTAGTTCTTCGCCAACCTGTGTCTCCAGTCCCACATCTTCTCGACTTCACCATTGACAGCCAGGAACATCAAATAACTAATCGTTAACTGCAAGAGCCCGAACAATAGAAACACGAAGCAAGCCACCATGAGCCCCGAACACCCAAGTTTTCCCTGAACTACTCTCCCAACATCCTAGCAGACTAGACCACCACAGACGCCTGTTTGTGGAAGCAACATTCAAGACTACTTCTCTGTCAAGAGTGCCATCGCACGCAAGAGGAAGGCCGAGGAACTCTTCGAGAGCTTCAACCATTCGCACGCTTACAAGCAGGCAGCTGAGAGAGTGCATTGGATTCTCCTAATAGACGGAGCACAACCTCCTCAAGCGCAGTGGACGACTTCTGAGCAAGACCTTTACTCTGGTGCCCTAGTTGCCATCATCTATGCATTTGAGAAGGCGATTCCGCTTATCACTGCGTCGTCTGAGTAACCGGGGGCTCTGAGGGTGCAGATGGAGCTAGGATTGATCGGACTGGGCTGGAAGCACCCTTTTGGGGTTGGCGTTGAGAGCGTGGATGAAACAGCTCAAAGATTGGCCAATGAAGCCGTCACGGCAGCCAAAGAAAGGCGTAGAGGTGGCTTCGGCTTGAGCGATATGTGGTGAAACTTCTTACAGACAGTGTATGATCATACAAGGTCCTTCTGGTTTTTCTCGGACGACTATGTACTCAAAAAGCATTCTATAAAGCACTGTAAACCATCACATCTTCTGCCGTTCCTCTATTCTTGGAGAACACTAGTATCTACTTCAAGAAACAGTAGGCGCGTCGTACCTTATGCTATCCAGTTGGTATCTGGCCGTTCTCGTCTCTCGGTATTTCTCCACCGGAATTTCGCTGAGAGCATGCCTTTCTTTTGTTTTGCCAACGTCATCCATTTTACATTATACTCATCAGCAGAATTTCGTCCAGATGTATCGCGGTTCCCTAATAGATATAGACTCAGTCTCGTTCTATCCCCTTCTTGCACCCTTGCACCTACATCATCGCGGTTAAAATGAGTATCACCGACGTGGAGAGAAGCCAAAGAGACAGCGGTTCACGCCCCTCAGAATCCGGCATTTATATCTACAAGACCATGCTTTCCGACTTTGGTCACCCTTCTGACCTCAAAGTCTGGACACAAAGATGTGGATACTAAAATATTTTAATGGCAACTTCATCGCGTTCTCCTTGCTATCGCCCGCATCCTTCCATGCGCGAAATGAGAGCCACAAGCGCGGATACAAAATGGTACTTTGGTTAAAGATGAGCAACATGGGTTGAAAATTGAGGCAAACATATTTTCCCCTCGGAAATGCATCCGCAGCTGCCGCGATACCTCGATAAACTCATGTCAAAGGTAGGTGAGGGATACACGCTCCGTAACCAATCTCAGACAAAACCGCTGGAAGTCTTACTGCGCCAACCATCTCGTACTGGCTTTTGTTGACTCTCCTACGCTCTTGGATACCAGCATGATGACCTCGCCCATCCATAGCCAGCACAGCGCAACCGGGATCAAGGCAATCAAGACCCACCACAACTCGACCGTCAGCCTGCGCCTCAGCCAGCGCTGACATCTCGCACTAATCTTCCGGCGATGAGAGCACACTGGAGTGCCGTAGACCAGACATCCCAGGCCAGGCCTCGACTCGCACTCTATGTGTTCTCGCCGTCTCTGCATTAGGAGCCTGGGATGAGGTCAGTAAAATGCGACAACGGCGGCCACGAATCAGGTGACTCGTCCCGGGAAACATACGGCACGCTGCCCCTGCAGAAGCGAAGGTCGCTGCCGAGGTCACATCGTCTGTCGTTGGGGCACTCGAGGTGCAGCATGCGCCGCTCCATGAGCCACTCGACCTTGAGTCGCACACCGGTGTCGACGAGGTAGTAGAAGTAGCTGCTTGTGTGCTTCAACGAAAGCGCATCCGGATAGATGAGCTGCTTGGAGATGAGGAGATGGATTTCTGCGGGTAGATCCGTGAAGTCGATACATTTTTGGTTATCGTCGGAGGCTTCGCTATCGGCTGGCCGGACCCGCGACTCCGTCATCGGGCCCGGAGTGGGTCGTTTGCGGGCGCGGACAGGCTTCATCATGAGATGGGGGGTGCTAGCAGGGTGCAAAAGGGGTGCAACGAAGGGAACAATGGCACAATTACTGGATGATTGTCTCTTTGCTTTGGCTCGGGAAGAAGAAAGAAATGCCCCGGGCGAATAGTGTTGCCAATGCGCAGGAAGAAGATATAGGCCGGGGAATGCTGCTGCCTCGCGAGGGGGCCCCGTCGTCGCGTGGCTTGTTCCTAGCGTGTCAGATACGAAGTTTCAGTGCCGGTCCGCCGCCAGGAACCACATGACAGCAGTGACGCCGGCCGCGGTTGTCAGCCCCGACAGTACAGTTGCCTAGTGTGGCTGGTTTCAGGAACCGCTTTTGCCGAATCCAGGGCGCTTAACTGATAGACGTGGCCGACTTCTTCGAATAGGCAGCATTCCTGCCTTCGGCTGCCTCCTGCCGCGTGCGCCGATTTGATCACCGGGGTGACCCAAGCCTGGGGTTCCCAGCAGGGCTGAGTGAGATGCGAGCACGAATGCTTTTCTATTTAATTCAGGGCTATCGTGCCAATACTTGGCTCTGGGCAGGTAGCTTTCGTCACAGTGCTGGTCAAAGTGTCTTGAGCTCCCCGCGCGCGGGTAAATGACATTCAGTCGAGTGCACAGGTGGCACCGGCTGGCTATGGTGTCCGCACCATAACAAGCATTAGGTCCTGAGAGATGTGAAGAGAATGATTATTTCGATCGTTTCGCCTGTCCAAGTTCAAATCCCTTTTATTTCTTATCGGTGTTTGTTTAAATCCAGGCGTCTTTAGCCAATTGGGCGTCTTGCCCTGCATCGCAAAGTAAATCTTTGTCGGATCACAGACTTCAAGACTTATCGGCTTGAAAGCGCACATGAGGTTACTCACTTACTTGGAAAAAAGGGACGGGGATTTCCCTTTTTAAGATCAAATACAGTATTCATGTATTATAGGAGAACAAGCGGAAACCGGGACAGGGAGATGACTCTCGTCCCATAACAAATTTTCAGAAGGCATCGACGTTATTGAATACATCACGTAGACAAGGACATGCTGAATTTAACTGTTTTACCCCAGTCTGCTGCGTACTGAGGTATGTTTCGGTAACACTTCAGCAAGCTAGTCCAACATCCTCGTATGCCGTGTGCGCCATCTCAAATCATACCAGTCAACCATGCTGGCACGAGGAATCATCCAGAAATAGCGCCAGGAGGCGATTCGGACTCGGTTTTCAAGCCATGAGGTCTCATAAGGACCGACAAACTCCATTCTCTGGATCGAAATCATCATATCTAGGTACCCAGCTAGGTATCACGAACGCCGAAACCGTACGCATGCTGGTCGTAGAGAAATCTGTTGACGGAACGGCCCAACATAAACCCCCTTTCGATAGCAAGGCTTTCAAGCAAAGCTTTTGGCCGGGCAAAATGACAGTTGTTGTTTGGAAACGCTGCCAAGGCACTTCAGGTCAGGAGTTGGGACCTGGAAGTATCAACGTGCACTGGGTTGAGATTCATGAAATGTTTGAGCTTCGCTTCGTCACATCAGCAAAGTTACCAACAGTGGGGAGCTAACAGCTTTGCTCGTGGTTTTGCCTTTCACTTGTTTCTTCTGTGAACTGTTCCAGAACACGAGTAGGAACTCAGTGAGAAAGTTTTTTTAATGTGCTAGGCTGCCTTGAATCTTACTCCCAACATCAGAGCTTTTCAGCCGCCTAATCATTTGTGATATTATCTTAACACATCGATCAAAACCACGGCGATAAGACTGGTTATGGACCAATTCACCCAGAATTCCAGCTCTCATTTTTAGCTACCGTTACTCCGAACACTACTCCTCATGGATTTTCCCCCAACAAGATGCAAGTTGATACGACAAACGATTTGGTGTCGGTAGCTCTTTGTTATTTTCCCTGGCGCCGAGGACTTTGTGCACTGAATTCCAGTTGGAGAAGGCCAAGTGTGCGCCATCGTGATCCCATATCGCGTTATCAGCACACAGGCCAAAACCACCCAACAAAACAAAATGTTTTCGGCGGAATGTCGCATACCCGAGACAGACTGGACGCTGTTTTTCCATCTCATCCGGCCAAACATTCAATCCAGCCACTTGAGATGACACAATCAGTCATCCCTAGCACGTTATTAGAACAACGTGGTTTCAATTCGCAGTCAATATCGTAGAACAACATTGCCAGTTCGCTGCAGGGTTCGAGACAGCGGAACGAGCGGCCGAAGGAGGTATTCAACACATAGTGGAACATCGACATTTTTGTTTTATTCCGTCATCCCTAGGCTGACTTGGATCATAGTCTGGTCGGCTCAGTCAATTTACGTTACCACGAGCTGGCGACGTAGAGGTCAGCCAAGCACATCACACGGAGCAGAACATGTGATGAAGAGCAGAATGGTATTGCTGGGGTATTCGGCATCATAACTGACGTCTGAATCAGTTGTAAAGAGAGGGCAGAGTCGCTTCTCGATCAAAATAGCAAGGCGGTATACTTGCATGCCGATGCTTCTTGGTGAGATGAGCCCACGAGGTGGCCATATGCTTACTGGAACGTGGGTTGCCGAAGACTGGAGATTAGTTCAGGGTCCAACTCTGGCATGTCACCGCCGTTTCTGGACCTCGGTACAACATGTAGCTGTTTTCCAGAGGGTGTCTCCCTTCAGCTTGAACCAACGGGCATGCGAAGAACCTGCAACCGTCCAATATGTGTGAACATGCGTTGAAGAGCCGGCCAGAAGGTTAGACCTCGACTCATTTCAGCTGAGCCGTTCAACGCCACAGAAACGCGGTCGACACATCCAGAAATGTTTTCGTCAATCGCTGGGTTGGGGGGTGCAACCACATTTGGAACCGAATCAAATATTGGGCTGCGGAGAGCGAGGGCTAGTCTGCGGCTGACGAGCGCCCGAGACATCCCATGACACGTGTTTAGCGTCGGCAGCTAGGCGGGAGCACCCTTCGGCACGAGCCTACTAGTCTCCAGACGACAGCATCTGCCACGAGACTCAGTCCTCTTCCACTGTTCAGACTACTTTGACCTCTCACCAATGGCGTTTTCATAAGGCATGGATGTCTGATTGCTGTGGGGTTGTCCCTAGAAGGAGCCGAAAAGTTTAAGTCGTATGGAATTGTGATGTGATGCGTTCTTGGCACATTGCTTGTCTGCATTGCTGCATATTCAGCTGTCCGCTTCCAGAACGTTAGGAGGCTAGGGAACATCACCATTACTCACGGGCACTAAGGCTCTCACAATCGTCAGAACTCATGTCTGCCTTCTGAATCTCATGTTCAGTCGAATATAAAAAGGACGCTCGAACCCAACAACAATGTGCTGTCTTCTCCTCATCATACCTCATCATACTTCCCTACCGCGCTTCCCTCAATAACACAACATCGACCAAAAGCCGCACATTTTCCTTCCCATATTGACTCGAGCCTTGTCTGTATTCATCATGTCGTCCCAGCAGCAACCTCGCCCTCTCTCTCACCTTTCGCCTGTTCCGGCTGACAAACTCTTTGCCCTGTACGACAACAAGAAGAAGACATTGAGCCTAAGTGCAGACGGCAAGGCTGTTCACATCACCACGGACATTCACTTCAAGCGACTTCCCTTCTTTGGAGGTCTCCTGTTCGAACTCCAGGGATGGGTTGGTCCAGTTACCCAGGGCGACCAGCCGTACTCCATCACAGACTCTTTTGATGTCGACCTGCCTAGCCCTGCCCTCCCTTCCGGCAACGTCGTTGTCAGAACCGCCAACAACAAGCGATGGGTTGTCGAGATTGAGGGCCTCGGTTTGAAGAAGACTCAGCCTTCATCCAATGATGCTGTCGACCTGCAAGTCCCCGAGACTCGGCTTGTCCCTCCCCCAGAGCCCATCATCACCGGCCTCGGTCAGACCTTCACCATCACGCAAGCCGACAAGTTCACCGGCGAGGGTGGCAGCGTGAGCATCTCCTTCAACGACGACTTCGTCTCTCTGAAGGACGCTGGTATCCAAGAAAGCAACAAAATCCAGTGGGCCTTCACGTCTCACCAGACTGGAAACACTGAGGTGGTCGTGTTCGTGGGCCAGACCAACCCTCCCTTCGTGTATCGCGTTCCGTATCACGTCACCATCGTGCCCTCCAACGAGGCTTCTAACACCAACCTCAAGGCCTCAGCCCTTTTCTCAGTCGCCGAGGTTCCTGCCAACGGCACCAACGGTAGCACCAACGGAGCTCAGAAGAACGGCGCCGAGGCTGTTGGCCTTCCCTTGTCCTGGGATGGGGTAGTCAATGTCGGCCTCAATCTGATCAAGAAACAGTACCCCGATGCCGTGCTCTATGTGGTCGACGCCAATTCTGCCACCACCAAGCCCGTTCTGAACGAGTGGGGTCTCTCCAAGATCCGTATCATCACCCGAATTGGCGGCAACAAGACCGCCATAATCGAATCGACCGGATGGGGTCAGTTCGGTCAAATCGAGGTCCTCCCTCATCCCCTCTTGGGAAATACCTCCATCCCTTGGCCTTTGCCCTTGGACGTCCACGAGGCGTTTGCAATCCTTCGCAAAGCAGGGTACCAGGAGCCGGTTTACGGTGTTGTGTTGCGTAAGCCTGTGACCGCCACCGCCGACCAGCCGTTCTATATCTTCAACATCGGAAACCAGTCCATTGCCGTCGGCGTCGATGACCGCAAGGTCCAGGACTTCGGTCCAACCGGACAAGAGACTCAGCAGTCCTAAAGGGCTCTGTGGCACAGGGTAAACGTGGATAGGCGAGATAGAACAAGGAAACCCGAGTACCTCCCTTCTTTAGCAGTCTTACTCTCAATCTTGATACTTCAGTGGTTCAACATCCACCGCCTCAAGATATATTCTAGCAACTTGGTAGTGTTACAATCAATTTACTTTATATGGCCTAACCAAACCCACAAAATGAGGGGAGGCCCAGGATGAGAGAGCTGCCTCTCCACCCCCCAAGTTCTTAACTGGTTCCATCCACCTTCGGCACATCACCAGCGGTACTGATTTTCAGTGCGCTTTAATAAGATGCCATATATTCCACTGATAAAGGATCTAAGATCTAGTTTGGTAAGGACTTCATGTGTGACAGACTATTGCCAAACTTGCTCCGTCAAACAAAATGTTTACACCTGTTGCCATCCTTCGACCTTTCGACGTCTGACTTGGAACATGATGCTTAGTGGACACCTATCGGGCTATTTCATCAGCTAATAATAAGAGCTAAACAGGCCAGAAAAGCTACATTGAGTTGATCGAGCATAGCAAACATTAGTGGTGGCAAATGATTACTTACAGAACTTTGGAACTATTCATCTGACGTTCCATCACGATTTCATTCTTTGAACCACTCCAAGAAAGATGATCCACCTGACCAGACCATTTAAAATCCAGCCCGTAACCGACAGACTTGCCTGCGATGTAGGTCGTGAAATACGCCTTGAACTCAGCATGGTCCATAAGTTCGGTATTTACCATGATGCTATCAGGCGTTGATGTAGGTCTCTCAAACAAGTCCTACTAGACTAGAAAGACTGGCGCCCGGGCACTGAAGATTAGGCTTTAGATATTTCGAATCATTCTCTTCAGCCATTGATGTACGGTCGTTGCAAGCTCTTGAGACTGTATCATCGGCGTGGAGTATGCCCTTGCCCACTGTGGCGTGGCACCGTACTGCCCGTACCCCGTACCCAGTGGCCGAGAAGCCAATGTTCAAATTCGAGAGGGCCGCATGTGGGGGGATGTGTGTGAACTCTATCTCCAATTTCTGGTATACTGATGGCCAGCTGAACGAGCATGTCGTAAGTACCGCCATCTACTACTATGACTCCGATAATGCCACCAACTGCACTCTCGCTTTTCGCACCTGCGCCAACAGAGAAGCCCTTATACGTAATCTCTCATACGAGCAATTCGATCATCGACCATTGAGCGCGCCTTCGATCTTCGCTCCGACGGTAAGATTTTCCAGGACATTGGCTCTGTCACTACCAGATCTGGTTGAGCATTGTTCTTCCAAGACCTGCTTCGGCACCAGGTATTCCCCCCCAAGTTGGCAGATCCCACGAAACCGGGGCATGGGAAGATTCTGGCGCTGTTCCTTGCCGATCCGGCCATCCCGACCACAATCACGTTCAACGTTCCGCCACAGCAGAAATACTGAGGGATCCATCATGCAGGTTTGAACAGTGGAAAGGCAAATTTTCTGCTTGAACTCTTGGAGGATGTAGTAGGCAACGTGGAATGGTCTTGAAGGGCATTTGGGAGTAACACCCGCCCCTTCTATCAGGAGAGGGAGCATCGTAGTTAGTACCAGGTGAAGACACACCGTTGCCCCATTTAGTGATGTACTTCAAAAAGGCTATCTAGACGCTTAAGGCCACCCAAACGAACTAAAGTATGTGTTTCGTAACGTTATTCATGCAACCGCCAACACGTCAACGCCTCATAATCATTCTGATCTTCCACTTCTGCCACATACGACCATACCCATTGGAAAACTCGGGATCCCGTCCGCTCTCCCATAGATAAGCCAATGAGGGCCGGATTAGTAGTTGGGTCGGTGACGACCAGCGAATACCTGGTGTTGTATGTTTTTGCTCTTTCCTGAAGAGAAAGAATGATAGTGTTTTGCTTCTTGGTGGGTAGACCGGTTTGAAACAGACTGCTTCAACTAGGCGGGCGAGCAAGTACAGTTCGTGAAGAGCAGCTAAGACGCATTGTCCTGGATCATCGGTTGTAACGGATCCAGTCGCCCTCCTCGACATTCTGCCTCCTTCATTTTCCCCTCGGCATGAGCCATCTCTTGCGGGTTGAGAAGACTCAGCCAGCACGGGAAATAGGATCCCAGGCCCGTGACGCGGCCATTACCCGGAGGACTGGCCAAGCCCATCCGAGCGAGTCGCTCTCTATCCCAGATAGCGAACCCCATATTTCTATACGGTCGGAAACCAGCATACTTGATGGGCGAGTGTGCGTTCCTTGCCATGCTGTCCACAATCCAAAGTCCATCTGCTGGCAGTACCAAAGAGGACCTCCGGGTGACAGAGTTGGCTGGCATCCTGTCCATTGATGGTGACATGTCCTTTTGAGAATGAGTGGGCAATGGCAGGCGGCCGATGGGGCGAGTGGGATCAGGGTCTCCGCAAAACCCTAGGCCCTTCAGGAACTCCATTGCCGTCATGACCTCGTGATAGGCAACCTTGAGGTTACTAGTATCACTGTCGTAAAACGACTCAATGTCAAGTTCCTCTGGAGCCCCGTTCCCATCAACCGGAGACTGTACTAGCGAGGTGCGCGCCGCAGTTTTCAGCTCCAAAACGAGTTGGACACGCCAGAAAGCACGAGTGATGCGCTGTTCCTCTATCCAAGAGGGCCGAAAGTCGTCCAGCCACTCGGGTGCAGCGTCCAGCCGGCCGTCTGTCTTCGCTGCCACCAGCTTCGCGAGATAATGGCCGATACAGAGTCGGCTCAGGGCGTGTACCTGGCTGGCGACCGCTAGCACGGAACGCATCACGTGCAACGAGGGTTTTGCCGTGCTGTCCATGGTCGAAATGCTGTAGCCCAGATCCAGGCTCTGGCCAAGCACAATACCGGCTTCACGATCTCTGATCTTGCCAACGAGCTGGTCTAGAGGCGTGCCCCGGAATGCGCCGGCGCGGAGGGAGACTATGCATCGTATGGCATCCTGAGTCTGTGATGGTGTGATGCCGTCGGTGACGGAAGGCCAAAAGATGTCGTCACTGTATTGATTGAAGACCCGGCTCGCAACGGGCGACGAGATGAGCAGGTTCCAGAGACAATGAACGTCGCCGATCTGGGTGAGTATCTGGAGCACGACCTCCGTTGGCAGGCTCTCCAGGTGGGCGTCTGACTGCTGCGGCATAGCTTTCACTGAGGGATCAGTCGTCTCATCTGTCGCAGTGGAAGCAAGCTATGATGATCATGTTGTCCGTGGCAGGCGAGGTGGCATCGTTGTCGGTGGTCGGAGACGGCCCATTCGGACGACTGACCCCGCACTTTCTCCGAGTCGGGGATCGGAACGTGACCCGGCCTTTGATCAGGCATGGCTCCCTGTCACACATACGCCGTTGTCGATCCACGTTGGAACTTGACGTCAATCATTTCAAACAGTCACGAAAGTATATCGACTGCTACAAGACAACCCCGCTTTCTTGCTCCTTTCTCTGGTCTCGTGACTTGGGAGCTGCAGACATACGACGACCGACGCCCAGACATCCTCACGACATGTGGTGTTGGGTAGCAAAAAAACTCTAAATGGACGTGGAAACCGCAACGGTCAAATATTTGATTACTCAACATTTCAAGGATGGTTAGGTTGACGGACGCACTGTGGTTGCAAGCAATAGTTTTTACCCTAATGCCAGGTAGGATGTACCTGTTAAGGTGCAGCCACACCTGTCTCCGCGGCAGTACATCTGGTTTACTCACTTACTCAAGCTTTGTTACCAGCCAGTCAACATTTTGACAAGGGCTAGGCTACTCAGTCTATCCCTGCGCAATGCTAGGCCTGGGGTTGAAACTTACCGCATCCCATAGCAGTTGACACAATGAAGAAATGTCTAAATCGTCCTATCACTGAAGGGCAACGGTTGCTGCTCCCACCTGCCCAAGGTTTCTCTTTTCATCCAACAACACAAGGTTGACGTCGATTGCCAAGTCCATCTCAATAAACGAGTCGCAAAAGTTTCACCATTTTTTGAAGAGTGAAAACACGCCTGTCAGCATGTGCGCAGCCGCGAGTCTATGTGCAGCCTCCCGAATGTTTGGGGCCATCGGCTGGAAGCAGGGCTAGGATCGAACCATGCGGTCTAAGCGCAAGTTGGTCCGATGGAACCGGATTCGATGTTGAAGAAAGTAAGCTATTTTGGCGTGAGCATAGCTCGGCAGTTGCAAAACCTGTTCAACACCTTGGCTTTCCGTTCCCGGTACTTTCACGAATGTCGTCGGAGTTGCCCGAGTCTCGAGGGCATGGGCCATGGGCAACACCCAGCTCACACTCGTGGCGATTAAGAGCATAGGCCGAGACAAGCTACATTAAGTTGGCAAAGGCATCGTTCTTCAGTGACGAGGACAATAGAGTTTCTTGCCTATCTCGGCCCAGCCGCTGACATCCTGAAACTCGGTGTTGTCGCCAAAAATGTCCTTGAATTTATCGGAAAACTCGGATATGATGGATTTTGTGAATCCAACCACCTGAATGAGGTCACGCGTGAATCTGTATCTTTTTGACATGCTAAATAACATGCATGTTGTCCTCACGCTTGGTGTCGCTGCTGTGGAACCTGACGAAGACGGTGAACTTTTTGAACCATGATCGCGTCCACTGGGACCGTAGTGGCCCAAGTAGTGCTCCTCACAGTATGTGCCATCACAATCCACCCCAATCAAAGACTGATGGATATTGTTCTGGCATGGGTCGGGATGGACTGGCCTCTGAGAAGGGTTATTCTGGGTATAGTAAAAGTTGGAAGCATGGCAAGCGTCTGACCCCAAAAACCAATCTTAGCGCAGCAAGCATCTAGGTCATCCCCTGTACTTGGAGATGTCGTTTCAATGACTCAATTTCGAACCATCCTTAATTAGGCTATATACCTGGCTCAGTGATCATATTTGTCCCCGCGACTTCATTATAGACAATGTTAGCAGTGGTTATCTATGGTTCAGTGTGAGATACATTCTTGAGAATCCTGGGATGAAACTAGCTGGCAGCGCTTGTTTGTCCCTCGACAAGCTTGATCCTAGGAGACGGGTGAGCAAAAGACTGCCATTGAGACGGTTCTGCTGGTTGTATAGAATAAGACTTGAACTAGTCAAAAATGGTAACATCGTAGGTGTTGTTTGTAAAGATGTCAATCAAATTAGTCAGGTCGACCGAGACAATAACTCTAATCAGAGAATTTATAAACTGATGGCAAGGCCGGCTAAAGTTGTCAAAGAGGAGTCAATATAGTTCAAGGCTGAAGAAAGACTACTGGGTAGGCCGAATCGGGCAATCGACTTTCCAGAAAATACACTTTAGCCTTTCAACACGGCAGGCATAAAGCCATTGGCCTATCGGCGTTGTCGGCTATGGAAAACTGGCGCAGTAAAAGACCAATAATATGATCAATTTCGGGAACTTACGAGTCAGTAGGCACTCATTTCATGATGCGACAAAAATAGGTTTGCGTGTCTTTACAGGGTTCTTAAAACAAGGCTATTGACTGACATGAATGTATAAGTTACCTTGTGGTAACATACCTCAGTATCAGCCCACGCGGCCACGACGGTAAAGACGTTGATGTGGATCAGCTTCGCCGAAGCTGCGTTCAAATCCGATGGGCCTTCCTTGCATGCAGGAGTAACCAAGACAAAAAACAAGGTTAACTAGCAAAAGTTTAGCTCCAATTCGTTTCCCCAAGGCGAGGTGTCTTCTGCGGTTGGAAGACGAGTACGAATTGAAAAATCAAGGGAGCACGGCCCATGACAACAAGTCCGTCGGCGCTTATCCTCTACGCAAAGTCAGCCTCGGCCTGTCCGACGCGAGTAGCACACTACCATATGATAGAAACTTTCTTAATAAGTACGGAATGATAAGCACAAGATGTAAGTCTAGGTGCACAGACTAAAGGCTGCGGGAAACTCAATACGTGGTCAATGTGATTGCTCGATAGATCGATCTATCACATCGACTATTCCAACGGCCGCAATGGTATCTTGCGGCCGCGAAAACAAACTGTTTGGCTCATGTCTTCTTGTATTCTGTCATTTATGGGCATGGCTAAAGGCGTGGCTATTGGTTAGCAAGAGACAGATCAAGCCTTTTCTCTTACTTTCATTTTTCGAGCGTAGTAGGACGTGTTAGCTAGGATAAAAATAGCTCAAATCGAGGCTCTCTGAATATTAGTAGGGACGGAACATTGACTTCATGCAGTTCGATAATAGTCATGATACATTTACTCCTAGGTCTGACGTGATTCCGCAGCCCAAGCACTTACTGATCTTATGCTTGCAGCCTCAAATAGCCCTGGAGACTTCGGTGAAGCCCGACAGACACTGAATGAACGGGCATTTGTCTGGAATACTGGATAAGATTAAATCGCCACTAAACGCTCCGGATTTCTGATTGGGGCAACAGACTTTTGCGGTATGCGAGTACGAGCACCTCAGAAGCTCTGCTTCCATCGACGAGACACAGCATAGTAAGAGGATCACCGCCGGTTTGTTGTAACAATTACCCAAGGATTGTTTTATTGCACACAAGGTCGTGCACGTGCTCGTCTGCAGCGAAGAGTCCGGACATCTCGGACTCGGCTGAACGCGAGATATGCGAAGAGTCCGACAACATTGAATCCGTAGTCCCATCATTGCGCTCAAGATGATGGGAAACCACTCTTTTTTAAGAGAAATTCATGATAAAATCCTACCCAGACACACATCTATTCATTTCCCCCCCTAGCTTGGTTTTGCAATCTCAAATTTGCCCGTTGTTGTGTTGTTCGCGAGAGTAGCTGCAAGCTCCAGACATCATGGTCAGCTGTCAAACACTACACGCTCATTGGCCCCCTTCGATGACAGTGACTCTTCCGGGGTGGGGCCGACGCGGACGGGGTTGGCGCGACCCTGGATGCTGGAGAAACAAATGCCGCCGCCGGACAAGGCTCTGACTTTCGACTCTACCGCTACACGCCACCATCTTCAGCGCTTTTGCGTTTGCCATCCTGATCTGATTCATGTTTGGCGCCTATACCATGCCAGAACTTTCTACTTCGCAGCCTTCGTCATCTGTGGCCTCTGTTAGAACCCCCCCCCCCCCAGATCAGTCCCAAACAGGGCAGTCCCCGCGGTCAGCCCCTTTGCTTCCGCCAGTACTAACATCTGCTCAGTTCAGACGACAGATTATTGCGGACGAACATAGTAGCACTACGATCCCACGGCCATCGGTGGCTTCGTCATTCAAGCGATTATGGTACTCGCCGGCCTGGCACTCTATGCTGCCTCGATTTGCACGATACTCGGCCGCCTGATCCCAAACCTACAAGCCGATCACCTCTGTCCTCCGAGTTCTATGGGTTAACAGGATTTTTGTCCCGGTTGACATCATTACCTGTCCGATGCAATCGGGGGTGGGACCCAAGGTGTAAGGTCCTTGGAGCCTTACGATATTGGCGAGAAGATCATTATCGTTGGGTTCTTCTAGATCATGGTGTTTGAACTTTTTATTGCCACAACAATCCTTTTTCAAAGCCATATCGACAGGAAAGCCCCCGCCAGACCGATCGATATCATGGTTCCTTGACGAAGATATTTCTGGGTCCTCTACTCGACTAGTCTCGTCATCAAATGTCTGCAAAGCAACCGCGGCTATCTTGACTCACGCGAAACTCTTCTCCACCTCTTCGATACGGTCCTTATGGCGACGATCATGCTGGTGTTCTTGGTCAGGCGTGTAGAGGATTCGGAAGAGTAAAAACAGCAGAGAACCCCTAGCCACAGCGACAGTTCTTGCATGGTGGAAGCTATTCCAACAGCCATGATATAGGGAGACCTGCTCAGAAACGAACAATCTCATCCCGGATGTCACAAGCTTGATCCACCAGGGCAGCACCATTGCACTACTTGGAAGGCAGTAGGCCAGGCAGGGATTTTAAATGCAAATATCGGTAGTTTCCATTGTTGGGTCTCTAATCCACGATCTATGCTCGTCGTCAAGCAATTCGTACGTCTTCGCATACAGATTGCTAGCCCAAACGTCCAGCCACCACTGGCTACGAAGCTGCCGTAGGAGCATGCAGAAATGCAGGAAAATCACCAAGGCCTTCTGTCTGGACTCCCGCAGAAGTGGCAGAAAGTCGTCGGCAACCATGGCAATCCAAATAAAGACATCAATGATATCTTGCGGCTCCGAGCTCTCGTAGAAGACTCCGTATGATTTGTACAGCTCGTTTATGGCATAGTTGTATATGGCCAACAACCCATCGTCCCTCTCCGACGCGTTGATGTTGGCTTCCAGGTCCCCGAGATGAGTGTGGTGGCACGGGGCCTCTCTGAACTGGAATTGCGCGACCGTCCGGCTGATGATGGGTGCGATCAGTGGATTGTTACTCGGTTCTCCGACCAAGTATCTTGTCCCGCAGAACAACACGATCCAGTCGGGGCTCTGTTCTGCGGAAGCCACGGACGCGTCGTGCAGGTATTGAGAATTGGCCAGCACTAGTGGTCGACAGGTCAGCTACAACTACATGTGTATTCTCTTCTGGAGCCACTTACCAATGTAAATGGTCAAGACCGAGAAAATGAACAGTGGCGCCTTGTTATCGTCTTGAACATGCTGCATCAAGCTGACGGCCGTCCGCGAGGACATCTCGTGATGGGCCATTGACTTTTCCAGCAGATTGTCTTTCCTTTCCGGGCTCAAGTATGCTATGTGAAGTGCCGATAGAGATAGTATGCTCCGCATGACATAGTCGCACTCAAGCCCCAGCTTTACAACGTTTATGCGCCAAAACTCGCGCAAGAGGGGGTTCTCTGACAGAGTCTGAGCGGTGAAGTTGCAGTAGTGATGGAGCAGCTCAAGATCGAGAAAGTTCAAGTCGCCGGCGTGTTGTGAGAGAGACAGCATTGGGTCCAATGACGGAGAGGACAAAAAGCCACAGGCGACGCCGTGTTTGATACAGTTCATGCATGCTGGCCTCTGTTCGTCGCACTAGATGTGGAAGGTTAGCTATGCAATACGCGGTTCGCCAACGTCTACATCACCCTCCCACCGGCACGGCACAGCCGGTCCGGGATACAACGGCACCGGCACAACCACCCATTGTCCCAGGACAGTGGTTACAGCCCACCAATTGAGGGCGTGACTGTATATATACACCCTATAAGAAAAGACCGGCGTGTACATACTTTGATCTTCCTAGATTTGCAGGTCTTACAACCAGTTCGAGTCTTTGGATGGGAACGTCTTGACGGGTTCGACTGCATATTCGTACTCGGTATATGTTCGAAAGACGCGTCTTTGCGTGGGTGAAAGATCCCGAGAGTCGAGACGTCGTCAGGTCGATGCTCGGATGATCTAGGCCGGCATCTCTGCCGCAGGAAACAACCTCAGTGATGCTGATCGATCCTATCCAGTGGCTCAAGTATACAGGAGCATCGGTTGCGTGTACGGTGTACTGTTGAGAGATCAGAGGACGATTAATGGAGAGGGGGGCACAAACTGCACCGGTCCCGCGGAGGGCCTTCGTATTTGTCGTCGTATTCGCACTTCTCGGGTGAGGTGATCTAAGGGGCTGGCTAGGCTCGACGAACAGGTGTCATTGGATACGTGGGCGCCACAATGGGCTTGTCCTTGTCTTGGATCGCCCGCTGATTTTTGCTGAGTCAGGAGCTCTCACTGTGACAGAGAGCAAGTTTACTCCTGGTTGATGATATTTTGTCGATAGGTTCCCAGTCTTTGTAACATGTTGAAGCCTACCCCGTACCGCAGAGCTGGGTTCGAACAGGCGCTATGGGCATTGTACTAGCTTAAAGTAGATCTCAATTCCCGGCAGGCCTTACTCTCAAACAGACAAAATTCTATCATCAGGCCAACCGCACAATGTTGCCGGTAGTCGCTGTGTAAGCAGCATACGCCATCGTCTAAGCGGCCTGAGATCGGCTTCGACATCCGACCACACCACCTCACAGCAGGGCCTGTCGCGGCATTGAGGCGTCTCATTCGAGGGGTCTTTCTAGACTTGTAGTTCCCCAGACCTAGGACAAAGTTTGCTGTCTGATCACGTACAAAAGCTTGGCATTCGCTTATCATATGTGTGCGTGTGTGTGCGCGTACTGTAACTATGTACCGCTGCCAATGAGTGTACGCTCCCGCTGAAGACGGGTTTCAAGTAAGGCGGTGTCGTTGCTAGTACAGGTCTGAGCACTTCCCTGTCCAAACTTTTCGTCTACTGTGCTTGCACGTAGCGAGCCTCTCTAAACGGCAGGTCAACGCGACACGGTCGACAACGTGCCCCGGAAAGAGTCGCTGACAATTCGGGTAAACTTGCGAGTCAGGGATATATACCATGGCCGGGGAACTATTTCGTCTTAGTGTACTGGATGAAACCTTGGGCGTGACCATGGTTTGATGTGGTGATTTGATGCAGCCTTCAGCAGCTTTGCGGCGTGCCATGGATCAAAGAGCGGACCGCCGTGCAGGGCTGCTGCTACACGAAAACGTCTAATGTTTTTCGTAAGCTCCTAACTCCCCCGGCCAATTCAGGTCCCTGACGGAGGCAGCAAAACGTACAATGTACACGATGATAGGCACGATGCCTGAGCTTCGCGTGGTCGCTAGGATATGCTTACTGGCCCTAGTCACTGCGGCCCATAGTACGATTTGGGCTACTCTACTATTTCTGACAGCGGAGTGGACATACCGAGCTCGGTTGTGTACCTATTGTGCCACCAGAAGTGTGATCTTGCAGCCTTAAATGGGCCTTTGACCGATCCGGGACACCGGGACGGGGATCTTGGCCTTGGGCTGCAAGTCGGCCCGGTGATGGATCATTCGATCTGCCAGTACAAGCTTCAATATGTTGGAATCGTCCGCCTTACGGGCGAAACTCTACAAGTCGTCTCATCGATATTTTCTGCCTGTCTCGTGTCTCTTGGGGGCCACAACCATGACGCTACGAGTTTCCGAAGGAATCCGAGCCACCGGCCTAACAGATACACCTACTTTCCGGAAACCAGTCCGGAGACCCGGCTAACCGGCACCGTTCGGCAATAGCTGGAGCCGATATCAGTCAAGTTTGAACACTTTTCAAGTTTAGGTTGTAACATCACCTGATAGACCATCGAAAGGGCAAGGCTAGGAAATCTCCTCGCGTCAAGTGTGGCATACAGAGCCCTGGTGATCCTGTCGACGAGGAGTGTGAAGACAAGACGAAACACTGTTACAGTTCCTACGAAATTGACGCGATGCTATGACCAGTCTCGGTCAGCGATTTATTATTTTCCATTGCGTTGCCACAATGAAAATGGTTCTGCCTCTGTGCACAATACGACTGGTGGGTAGAGTCGCTTGCTGAGCCCTAGTGGAGATGCGTCGAGCGCACACACGATCGCTCATGGATCTCAGTGTTCGAGGTGTCTGGAGATCGTTGCGGACATGCCTAGACATGCCTCAGTTGGGAGAGTGTCAGACCGAAGCGAGCTTAATGTTCTATTCAACTTCATTCTCATGAACTGAAGGTCGTGTACTCAATCCACACTGCCCGCAATCTTTGCTTTCTGCAGCGTAACCCACACACCCCGTCATCGTAACTGGATGACAGGGCTGTCACTCCTTGGAAGTGCGGGATAGCTGAACTAGCAAGCTGTCTGTCAGTCAGTACAGATGGGTCCTCATGAATCAGCCCCAGCCTGTCTGTTACCCCTGTTCGTGCTTGTTTCACTGTTGTGGAATTCTTTTCTCCGAGGCTGTATCTCCCCCTGTTGGTGAGGGGCAAGGACACTTTGACTGGGAACTACACACTTGAGATGCCGCTGTCAACCAGTCTACTGGGCTGGACCTAGTGGGTAAGCCTCACTAGATTCCCTTTATAGATTTGAGGTATTTCAGGCGATTGGAAAAGGTTCTGCTCTTGCTCTATCCTTTGTGTCACTCGGCAAAGTGAAAGTCGCTCTGGCTCCATACGAACCGAACTGGTTCAACTTTCAGGCACATGACGACATGGGTTGAGGGTGAATCATCTCCACCAGTGAGAGAATGAATGAATGCCCTTGCTAGGTGTCATTGACTAGCGTCCGACGGCCTCGTATCGAGGTATCCTGTAAGAACAGGCTGACTATCCCTGCATCGCATACATGATCTAAAATCTGCTACCTGCTTGTCACTTAATACGGATTGCCAGAAGGTAGTGAAACACTAAGTAGTTAATCAGGCAGGAGTACATGCTAATAAACAGGGATGCATATAGCATGCTTGAAATTCCTCCCAATGTGCGTGCAACCTGATTACGATTCAACCCCGAAGACTAAAAATTACTTTCACAGCCACACTCACTCTTTACCAACTTGCAAAAATATCTTCTACCGTGTTCCTAAAAGACTGCAGGTGTTCCCTAGCAGCTATAGTCGGAGAGGGTGTTGCCTTTTCATCACAGTATTGATTACACATCTTCTCTCGTTTGAGAGTCTCGACCCAGCCTGTCTTATATTGTCATCAACCTCGACAGTGTGTTAAATCTGAGAATCTGGCGGAATCGATCCACTCGAGTAAGCAAAACAAAAACAAGGGGCGGCCCACTTCGGCCTTTCATGAACATCTGTCTGTGACACAACAAGGCAATAGAGCTCTGCTTCGAACGGTCTGGAAGGGTTGTCGGCTCTGGCAGCATTATTGCGCTTGTGTTTTAAAAAATTGTCCCCCTTGCAGGTTTGCTACCAGTGCGTGGTCCATCCCAGAGTCGTCCGTCGTCCGTCGGTCGCCCCTTTTGTTTACTTCAATCAAAAGTGCCCTTAGCCCTGCAGTGTGACTGACAACAAATGGGCTTGGTTTGCCAAGACTCCATTTGCCAGTCCTTCTGATTATTTGGTAGATTAGTGTTGGTATAACTTTCGGATCACAGGGGCAGGGTATTAATCGATGAAGCTATTCACAGATATCGTGATGATTGCTTCGGTGATTCGGTGGGTGGTTGCTTGCTTAACTAGGTGAAAGTGGAAGGTGGGCTTGGCGCCTGCCCAGGCGAAGGATATGGGCCTGCCGCCCCACTTAATCGCCCGGGCCACTTATTGCCCGTACCTTCCCTCGGCCGGATTAATCCCATGCCGAGGTCGCCGGTTCGATTCCGACACTGGCAATCTCTCTTTTTGTCGGAAGATTGCTGGAATCGAACCGCCGCATTAATCGTATAATTGGCCCTCTATCTGGCCCTATTGCGCTCAATTGCGCGCCCTTATTATTCCTCAAAAGTTAATGCCTAACTCAATTAATTCGAAGTTAGGCATCACTTTCCCTAGGTTTTCCCCATGTCCCCGCGTTCTCCTCCGCCTTCCATTCGAGTCCGTCATCCTCCGAATGGCTCCGTGACCGCCGCCCTTCATCTTCCTTCCCGCTGCCTCCCTTCAGGTCCGACTGACCCATCCCTCCATTCGAATCGTGAGGGTATTCGCGGTGACAAGGCGCTCCAGCGCAGGATTTGGGCTGCTCTTGGTCATCGCGTCAGCCGGGTTATCCCTTCCGTCGATCCACCTGACCTCCGTCAGCTCCCTTCTCTCGTATGACTGCCGCAAGGCCATGATGTCGATCATCAGCCTTTTCTCCTGTGTGGTCCCCAGCTTCACCAGGCACTCACAAAGGGAGTATGAGTCGGTGCACATGACGGTCGGGGTCGAGGGTATTCCCAGCTTTCGGGTGATCATTCTCATGGTCGACGAGATGGCAACTGCCATATCGGCGCCGGCGACCATGCCGTATACCTCGGAGGCCAGCACGCTTCGAGTGACTCGCTTCGACTTCGTGGGGCTGAAGTGGATGATATTGCCGTTGATCTCGAAGGTGCCCTGATCGTCGTCAACCTTCTCGTTGGCCAGCAAGATCACGAACCCGATCTGCGACGAAAGGTCGGTGTTGTTTGCGAATGATCCGTCGACGAAGACGAAGATCTTCGCGGTGGCGAGGTCCAACTGGATGTATTCGAGCCCTCGATCGATCGATCTCTTCTGCCATTCGAGGCGTCGATTGAGAGCCGCGATCTCCTCTGGGCCAGGCTGTTGGTGCTGGGCTGCCGTCGAAAGGTCGAATGAGGCTTCAGGTTGGCAGACTGTTGCGATATAGGCGCCTCTGGCCCGCTGCCTGACGTATTCGCTTGTGGCGGTCGGAGACTCTGGGTCGATGGTCTCGATCTTCAGCCCTTGGCCCTTCTGCTTCAGGATGACCTTTCCATTGTCGCCCATACTCACGATACCCCCGTTGAACATGAGGGGATTCGCAGGCGACAGATAACCCTTTGGTCTCGCTAACAGGCCAGCCTCTTTGAGCTTCTCATTCTCGAGCTCATCGAAGGCGCCGTCGCTGATGCCAATCGTGTCATCGGTTTGCATCCCGACGATCCCGAAGTGCGGGTTTTCGGCTGTGGCGAGCAGAAGGCAGGGGTCGTACGCAGTTGTCTCCATCTGGAGACTCTCTTTATGGTGGGCCATATACGTCGCCCACCAGTGAGTGCCTGCCTCTGCCACTCCATATAGAGGTTTCATTACCTCCATGATGGTTCCTTCAGGGTATTCGCCTCGGATCTCAACCGGAAGGTGTGCCAGGATCGTTCGATTGAGCTTCGAGGCCGATTGGGTATAGGCCTGGGTTATGTCTCGGATCCACAATCTGAATCCCTTGATGGTGAGGATCGCTGCCGCAAGGGCGAGGAGTAGGCGTTGACTTGACCTTTGGATGGTTGGTGATTGCGTCAAAATCGCCATCTTGCCATCATCGGCGTATCCTTGGATGACCAGGCGGGACTTTTCGAAGGGTGCAGTGGTCGTTTTATCCTTGACCTCATTGATGATTCGGGACTTGAAGATGCGAATGCCCCTGTGCCTGGCGGGGTCGAAAAGGACGAAGTCGAATACCCCTCGGTCAATCAGGTTATCGACCTCCTTTCGGTTCGACTCCTCGAAAGGGGCGCCAGGCGTGGTGATGATGCCCTCATTTCGCAGTTTCACAGCGAGGGCCCGGTCGGCGGCCTCCTTCTCGGTCATGAAGGCATCCGTCACCTTATTAGCCCGGTTGCATTGTGGGATTTCGACCACAACGGTGGTCTTCTCGATTTCGCGGAGGTCCCTCTCGGTCACTTGGATCCCTTCATTGACCTTCTCGTTGTCGCTTGAGTCCTCCTGATGGTATGGCTTGACCACAGTAGATCTGAAGTTTCGTGGACCGTTGGCGTCGATTACGCAGGTTTCGCCGTTGACGTCGATAAGTCGGAATGGTCCGGTCCATCCCTTCTTTTCGCGCCACACGCGTACCTGTGACCCGATCGTGAGCTTCTTCAGGGCCGAAGTATCTGGGCCGTTGCGCGTGGCCAGGGCGTCGTTGACCTGTCGCCTCGCGTGGATCTTTCTGACGGCCGCGCTGGCCTTCCGAATGGCCTCAACGCGTCGCGTGATGTCTGGCGATGGAGGGGAGTCATCAGTCATTCGGGGGTAAGCGCCGAAGACGAGGAGGGTTGGAACAAGGCCGTCGGGTCCGGCAGTGTCGTTGACGGACTTGATGGCGCTTTGAAGGGCAGAGTCTCTCGGCAGCGATGGGCATTCTTCCCGAATGATCTCGTAGGCCCTGCGCACAGCGGCGTGATATCTCTCAACCTTTCCAACGCTGTGGTGGTTCTCGACGGGGATGATCTTGACGTCGATCGACATGGCCTTGGCCTCGTGGCGAAATTCGGCAGCTGTGAAATTCCTGCCGGCATCCGCGATGATCCAATCTGGAGGTCCTTGGTACACGTCGATCCAGCACAGCCGAAGTGCCTCCCATGTGGTCTTTGCCGAAATGTCCTTCAGGAACCTTGCGGCATTGAAGGCAGTGGCAGCGTCGACGACGTGAAGGACAGGCTTGTTGCCCTCAAGGTACATGACGTCGACAATGATCTCATGGTTGAAGGCGTAGTCTTCAGCGTCCTTGATGGCGAATCGGAAGCGGTGGGGGCTTTGGCCGTGAAGTTGGCAGTGATGGCAGTACTTCGTCAGCTTCTGAATGGCGTCAAGGTGGACGTCTTGGCCGGCCTCGCGTAGGAGCTTGTGAAGTCGATAGACGGAAGGATGGCCGAAGCGGCGGTGAAGGCGCCTCAGCTCGACTTCAGTCATATGGTTTCCCGCAGCAATGACCCTTTCCGGTGGGCTCAAGAGCATCCATGGGTGACCCCATTTTCTCACGATCGGCACCGTGACGTCTCCCTGGCGAAGAACGTCATTGAGGTTGTCGAATTGGATCCTCAGCTGATCCATATCGTGAAGGCAAAGGAGAAAAGGGGTATTGACGGGCACGACGTGAAAGTCGATCGGTCCGAGCGGGGTATCGACGGTGACCTTTCCAGAAGACTCGATAGGCTGCCCGCCGCCGAAGCAAACGGTCACCTTTTCCTCCGGATCAATCTTTGCTGGTTGGATCCGTCGAAGGGCAACGACTTGAGGGTACCCGGCCGTCGAATGGCCTGCCGCGCCTGTATCTGGCAAGATGCCCTGAAATACCTCTGACGAATACCGATCGAGAAGGAAGCTAGACGAGGGGGCCGACGGGGGGGTTGTCGATGACTTCGAATCGGTCAAATCGTTGATCGGGCCCGAAGGCTGCAACTTCTGAATGTGCTGCCGAATACTGGGGTCAGCCTTAGTCAGGTAGTGGGTAAAGGATTGATCAGCCAACTGGCCCATGATGGCCTTTCCATCAAAGTTGGTCTCGCCGAAGAAAGCAGTGGTCATGTGAAAGGACTCATCGTCGTCGGTCTTGGTTGGGGGTGCTCTTTCTTCGATCGTGATACCTTGGAGGTATTGCGTGAGGTCCTCCTCACTATTCTCGTCAGTGAAGGAAGGGTCTTCGCCTTCATAGATGGTCAAGAAGGCATGGTACGCCGCGTCACCGGTTTTGCCCTGGGTGTGCTTGTTGGCCTTGTATTTGTCATATGCCACACGCCTTTCCTCAGGGGTATGCTTCGTCGAATAGCAGCCTTGCCGCTTGCAGACGTAACACTTGCGGTCGGTCGGCGTAGGGCGGTCGTTTCGCCGTTGACCTTGGCCCTTGCCTCCGTATCGGTTATCCTTACCGTTGCCGTGGTATGTGCGATCGGTGAAGTGCTGCCCGTGAGGGGAATGGTAACCGCCACCATGAGGCTCGTAGGTGACGAATTGACGGGCCACTTTTGCTTCGTTCTCAGCGGTCGCAATGGCCGATCGAAGCTGGCTGCAGACGCCTCCAAGCGTTGCCGATGGGTTGAAGAGGCAAAGTCGGGCTTCAGGCACGCCTCGGCAGGCGTTGAGGAGCTGCAGTCTGAGGAAGTCGTCAGTCTGGTATAAAGAAGGAAGTGCCCTTTGGATGACGTTGAGGCGAGAGATCATCAACTCGAGGATCTCGGCCTTCGTTTTTCCTGGCTCAGATGCCTCGATCTGATGGAAAGTGATCTGTTGCCACTCGGCGAGGTAGGCCTTGACGGTTTCTTCGGTCTCGAAGTGGCTTCGGACCGCGTCGGCCAGTATGAAAAAGTCACGTGGGCCACGGCCACAGAGACGCTGAAAGTAAAAATCGGCAGCCTTGCCTTTGAGCATGGTAGGGAAGGCAATGCCCAGGTGAAGGGGATCATTGATGATGCCCACGTTGTTGCAGTTTTCTCGAAAGATCGTCAACTTGATCTCCATAACGTCGTATTTTTCGCCGCCGTATTTCATCTCGGCGCTGGTGTATAACTTCACGAGATCGTTCAACTGCTTCGGCGTGGGTCGATCGGGCGGCGTAGGTTCAGGAGGGTATCCGCCACGTCCGCGCTGATCACGTTGTTGATGCCCTTCGAAGGGGTACGATCGTCGATGGCCGTGGTTGATCGGAGGGTCGCTCGAGAATCCCGGAGGAGCCTGGTGATTTGACTGTCGATTGAATGGGGTCCCTCTGCCCTGGAGGTGAATCGGTGAGGGGACGAAGGGTGAGAGAGGGCTCGGTGTGCCCGGAAGGTTCGGGCTGGCCGAGGCTGGCTGTCGTTGCTTCGCCGCCTCGCGGGCTTCCTTTCCGGGCCGCGGAGGATTCATGATCTCATTGACGAAGTGAGTGTCGGCGCAGTGGGCCGCAAAGCTGGGATCTTTCTCGTAGATCACGTCAAACTCATCCTCCGTCCAGTATCGAAAACGCTCGCGATTGAGGGCTTCCTCCAGGCAGGTGGCTCTGCTCTGATCCCTTCCCCACTCAACGAGTACTCCATACCGAAGGAGGTGCTCTCGGAAGGTCTCAAGCAGGGCGGGATGGGCCAGAGCGAAGGTCTCACCGGTCCATCCGTCGAACTCAGTGACGAATCTCGCCCATAAGGCCCGGCCGAAAGTCCCTTCAATCCGCCACTCGGTCATCATTCTGACGATGAAGGTGGAGACTCGAGTAGTGGTTGCCTTGTCGGGAGCAAAGTTCGGATCGTCCCACAGCTCTGGGTTGACGTATTTCGAGTGGTTCGGCGGGATCAGGATGGTCCCATTCTCGCCAACGTCAATTCGGCCGGCAGAGTTGATGGTCGACATGATGATTGATGATGATGATGGATCTTCCCTGGGGGGAGGGTGAGATGAAGTTGAATGTGATGAGGTGAAAGAGGTGGAAGGAAAGCTGAGGGATATGAAGGACGCAGTCGAATAACGTCACGATCACGGGCGTTTCCCCTCAGCCGAAGCGTCGGGGGCGTATACGTTCGTTTGACGGAGAAATTACCGCTGTCGGTCCCTCAGTTCCCTTGGTCAGCAGTGATGAAAGTGAAGGTATTCGGAAGGCGGTTCAGCAGGTGTGAACGGTGCAGCTGAACCGATCGGTCGGACGATTCGGAAAGTGAAAAAGTCTGAACCGTGGCGTGGGTGAAAGAAGAAGGAAAATTTTCGCTCCTGCTGTTTTTCGGCGAAGTTGGTGATCGGTCGAAGGATATGGTGAATCAACCGTCAGCGAAGAGGTCGAAAAGTGAGGGTATTTTCAGCAGAAGATTGCCTGATCGCAGGGTAGTCGAACTATGCCTGTGATCCTCGTTCTTGAGGCTGCTGAAAATAGCGTGATGGACGCGTCAGTTATCGAGGGGACTGGTGCCCTTGTCGATGACTTCTGTTAGCGCGACAGGGGGACGAACCCTTGCTGCCGCCTCGTCTGTGAAGATAATTACCCTTGCCGGTCTGTGATAACCTGTAACAGTTATCACTGATCAGTGTTGGTATAACTTTCGGATCACAGGGGCAGGGTATTAATCGATGAAGCTATTCACAGATATCGTGATGATTGCTTCGGTGATTCGGTGGGTGGTTGCTTGCTTAACTAGGTGAAAGTGGAAGGTGGGCTTGGCGCCTGCCCAGGCGAAGGATATGGGCCTGCCGCCCCACTTAATCGCCCGGGCCACTTATTGCCCGTACCTTCCCTCGGCCGGATTAATCCCATGCCGAGGTCGCCGGTTCGATTCCGACAATTAGGAATCGGTCTGTGAACCCAGTGTCCTAGCTCTGGTCCTTGATCTTCAGAGAACTCGATTTCAGTTTGGTATTCTTAGAAACGATGGTTTGCCAACAAGCCTGTAAGCTTCTGCAGGCCGCTGGCTCGTGTCACGACAGTATCATGCAGCTTTTGCTGTATGACATGCTTGTCAACATTCTCTTTCGTCATGACCGGATTATCTGGAGTCACAATGATTATAAGAACAGCTCCAGCATCGCTTACTTTCTCTCCCATATCCTCATCTCCGGAACGAATAACATTCCCGCGTTCTCTCTTTGACTACACATGTTCATCTTTTCTCGCCTTCCTCTTGAACTTTCAAAATCTTCCAAGATGTCTACCTCCCTGCATCTCGTCTTTGTGATCACCCTGATTTCTTTCTTTCAGGTCGTCTTCGCTTCGCCAGCCATCGGTAAACCTGTGGGACCAACATTTAGCGGCGACGACAGAACCGCAGGAAAGAACAAGTCGAGTCAGTGGCAGAACGCAAAGGAGGGAAATAGCATCAGTTCGGGTGAGTGGGATAGCAAGAAGAGTCCAGCAGCCGAAACGACTTGGATCTTCTGCCCCGGCTACAGGGCCTGTAACCGCCACGGCGCCATGTCGCATACTCGCAACATGGCCCTCGAGATCGACAACGGTGCCAAGCGCGTCAAGGACGCCGAGTTGTCTTTGCCAGTTGCTTGGCAACCCAGCTGGAAGGAATGCTACGTCGAAATCCGCAAGTCCACGGTAAATGTCACGAGCTCCTTGGGCGAAAATCACATCCGCCTCGATGGCTTGCCACCTGTCTGTATGGCTCTCGCAACGACTATCACACATGCCGTTAACGATTCTGTCGCTCCGGTTGTCTGCGGCCCGGCCTGCATCGAGCACGAGAACATGACGGGCGAGCTCTTCGAGAAACTTCGAATCATGCTGAGCCTTTGAGGGGTCTTCGGGGTTTTCCAATTTTTAACGGGCTGCGTTTGAGACAAGTAGGCGGTGGAGGTCCGAAACGAAAGCGTTCGTTCTAGATTCTTGGGCCACATTGGAGCCTTCAAACATAAACTTCTTGTCGCTCTTTTTATAGTGTTATTTCATGTTACCTCCCATGATCAAAATGTCAAAGCAATCACTGGGTAATGAAGTTTGTCTCCTAATTAGTGCATTTGTCCAAATTAGCGACAACAGACTCTCTCTGTGATTATAACGTTGATCAGAAAAATTCACTTTTCCCGGTCTTTCTTGGCGATGGGATTTTGCTCACTGGACAGCTGCTCCCCCTACCGCCTGCGAAATTTATCAGACGCTACCACGTGTTGACAATCATTAACTCTCATGTTGCGGCTTTGTGGTTGCGATACGTGGATGTTTCATTTGCCCCTGGAGTGCCAAGATATGGATTCAAGTCGTACAGAAATCGTTGACTTGTCTCCTCATCTCTTGCAAGATAGTCGGTAAGTCTTCGTACGTTCAAATAATGTTAGCATAAACCCCTCCTAATTATAATATTGTAGTGCTGGGGGCCAAGAACATGAGGCATAAGATTGGTACTACATCACTTTTTTCTCAACAAAATCTTTCTTGGTCATTCACGATAGACTATAAGAGCCTCGTTGTAATTGAATTCACTGAAAGAGTTCCACTCATTGAATAGAGGATGGCTGACACTCATGCTTCATGCGGAAGAAATACTTTCACTGTCACGGATAGAAGGATGGCGAGATTAATGAACGTAGTCATAAAGGCTGAAAAACACAGTTACATGAGCTCCAGTTGTGCTGAGTTCCCAATTCATAGAAAGAAAGCGGGGTTTTCACTCCAGTTTTGTCCAACTTAGTTGAATTATCGATCGGGTTGTTGGATTGTCACGAGCCCAGTAGGGTACCATCGGTTAGCCAGACTTTGGAGAATTCGGATATTGGAGTGGAGGACTCCCTTGGCGGACGGCCTCAACGGATCTCCATAAGGGAGAATAGGATAGGACCCCAGGGAATTGGGCCTGTGGAGCCTGATTTCTAGATATTGGCTTTCGTCTTCCAGCTCCTAGGAAGAAGGAGGCTGGAAATGAATTTCAATCACCTAGCCAGTTCTATTCTTCAGTTGACCTTTTCACTCTATGTAGCGGCCCTGACATGGGTGGACTTGTTTTGAACATCGCCGGTTTTCAACGATGCTCAAGCCAATTTTTGATTTACTTTGTGGTTTGGGTTAAGCAGTTGAACGCAACAGATATGTACCGGAATAGATTATCACATTCTATATGTTGAAGGCTTCTATCTTGAAAGACGGGCTCGACGCTATCTCGAGCTTTGACAGAAGGAGCAGGTCGAATCAGAAAGGCCCGCCCTCCTCAAACTTGCCAACTTTGTTTCCCAAGCCTTTCATGATTACTTTCTTCAACAATTGCAATTCTCTCTGCCCCCTGTCCGCCAGCTGAGAACCCCGCGCTCCATACGGTGGTGATTAGATACCAACCTCTTTGTTCTACCAGTCGGGTACCTCCATGTCAGGATCGCTATACGGAGTGGAGAGGTCAACCGAAAGATAGAGGATAACAAGAGACTAAGTTCATCTCTGACCTCCTTATTCCCACGGCTAGAAAGCCGGGGGCCTTTAAATACCTATAAAGATCCCCTAGGCGGATCTCCAGGGGGCCATCGGTGTCCTAAGGACTATCTTAGGGGTGCGTCGAGGTAGTCCGCCACAGGTGTCCCCCACTCCAAAATCCAAACCCTTCAAGGTCTAGGCAACCGGTGGTGCCCTACTAGGCTTGTGACACTCAAAGAGGAGAGCTCAACAGCCGTCTTTTCCAACGTTGCAGAAGCGGGCAGAAACATCAAGTATGAAACAACGACTGATACAGCGCGCTGAAGTGCGAAAAGTTTGATGATTAAGTTATGCATTTTCATAAGCCTCCATGAGGAAACCACACGTCGCAGTTCTGAAATGAACTCAGAAAAGGTTCACCCTGAAATATTATATCACTCATTCTTGGCGTCAGCTAAAGAACCAGTGACTTTTTAAGATTCAATTCGAGGTGTTGGAACATGACCGTGATGGGCCGTTTGGTGTGGTACTCAGGGCACATTTCAGCAATTTGAAAGTTGCTTCCAAAAGAGTTCATTCTTGACATTGAGATGTCCAATATTAGGCAGATGCTGAACGACGTTTGTTGGCATTTAAAATCACATAGATAGCTAGGTGAAGTTGAGGAACAATTTGAGCGATTACTGGCTCGGCGTTTCCTCAATACGCTCCCCAGGGTTGAGGCGGACGACTTATGCTGGTCAAAGCTAACAGAACCTGTCCAAAATGATATTTCCCTGCAGTGGAAGAAACATTGTTTCAGTATCAAAAACAAGCTCTTTGGGATCTACACTTCCTCCCTAGATTACTGGCGTATGCCGTATGTCTGAGGCTGTCTGAGGCCGACGAGACAGCATGTACCGAAGGGTCGCATGACTGGTATCGACTTGCTTGGCAAGGAGCATTTTATGAACCTTATCACCCTCTTTTCCCCAGGAAGCAGTTAGCACGAACGAAAGACCGAAATAGCCTTCGCAGAATTTCTTATTAAGATAAGGAGGCGGATACGGTATCAATCACCCAAGACGCGATGGGAATGTTATAGGCTGCTATTGTTATTATAATGAAATACGCGATTAGTGAGCGGAGCAGCCCCGACCATGTTACCAATAACGGGGAAATTCCACGGAGTGCTTCCTGCCTAGTGAACTGGTGAATGGGGAAATTGGGACAATGTAATCGGTTGGCTACTCGAGCAGTGATGTGGAGGCCAACATGGAGTTTGGTTCATCCCAGGAGACTCTTAGGTGGTTGGGTTCAGATGAATGCAATTCCTAGTCAATTCATAGTTGAGCCAATCACGCTATTCGTTTGTATCACGCCTAACAATCGGAGCCAAGTGCTGTAGGACCACATGACCGCTTCGACTTACTTTGTGCAGACGTCTGCGGTCACATGAGCCCGGCTGATTGTGATTGTCCTACAATCTCAGAATTAGAAACTTTAATTCGGTAAAATATGTATTAAGGTGTTCGATCTCGCAAGGACAGTCACGGCCACCAAACGTGTGGTACTGAAAGCTTATGGTATCAATGAGTTCGAAACCGATCCAGTAGGTGACACAATGTCTTCATTTCGGTTTAACACCGACCTTACCTCAAGTCGTTGAGGAACGCGTACGCTTTTCGCTGAATTGAAAGTTCATGTAGACTCACGAACTCAGCAGATTCAGCAGTCTGTCCACCCAAACTGCCGTGAAAGATTTTGTCTACTGACTCAGGAAATTGCATCTGATCAAAGGGAAGTAGGGGCAACCTGGGTATCGGTGTCTCAGATTGAGCTATGCGCAAGCACTGCCAGACAATAAGCTTCCACTCAAATTGCGTCAACTCGGGCGATCACTGCTTCTTTCATCATCGTAGAAAAGTATCTCCGTCGTTTGTTGCATCTGCCTCCATGGTTTTTTCCCCCTCCCACAAAATTTCGTTCTGGGATCTGACACTGCCTCTCCGCCATCTGAACACGCTGCAGGTAGTGCAGCATCAGGGTGGGATGCATTCACCACGACCGATCAGCGTACAACAGCAAGAATCTGGGGATTACTCAACTCTAGGAACGATCATCGCGGGGAAAGAAGCGATGATTTCTGTGAGCCCAGCCTGAGAGATGCTTTGGCCATTCGTGTTTTGGTATGACAGTTGCCAAGGATGACATGACGGTGGGTTTGGAGATCGTTATCCTGCCCACAACTTCCATAACCGTATCGACGCTGCCACAACATGACGTCTCCTTACTGTAGTTCCGACTCAAAGATTCCAACCAATCATACCTGTTCACGCAGCAGACGGCTGCTCGCGATCAATAGAATGTGTTGACGCATCGAGGCGGCAGCCCATGTAAACCGATGGCGCGACATGCGCGGCATCCCCGCGGCCATGCGATTGGTCATGACATGACTAGGATATCCAAGGTAATTGCAAATGCACATCTTTACCAGACCTAGGATCTCGCGAGCAAACGACCTTCCGCTTTGGGCTCGTCGTCTTCAGAGTAGAGCTCGTAGCTAACTGTGAAACCCAATCTCAGCTGGTGTTGGTGAAGAGTCTAGGCCCAAGGCCATGTCCTACAGGTACGTGCTGCAATGCCGTACTACGATTCGTCCGCACGTCGAATTGGGCCGAAGCTGTGCTAAGCGTCTGGTTTCCCCTGGATTGTGGACTAGGAACCCATTGCCATTGACCTTAATGCCAAGATTAAGACAAACGCTGGGACTCCAACATGACAATGATTATGTTCCATACCAAGATGAGCACACCCGACGAGGCCGCTCGGCGAGTCAAGAAACATCGGATGAGGTCCTCCCGTTTCGATACGTTACGAAGCGACATCATTGGGCGTCCTCGGGATGGCACCAAGATTGTTTTGCCCCAAGCGCGCCTCGTGGCCGGCAACTCCATGGAAGCCGTTATAGGCTAAAACGAAGGCGAAAGTACACTCACTACTCAGAACCATTTGTTGCGCGGTAATCGGTCTGCCGCCGACAGTAGTGTGGAGCACTCCCCGGATGGGCAACCGACTGCGACCCTTTCTTAACTTGCTTCTGTTCAGGTCATCCTGCCGAAGCTTCCGTTCCCAGTACACACATGCTGTAATGCGGACCGGCAGTCGGGAACCCTTTCAGCCTTATTCTTGCCGGAGAGGAGTGTCAGTTCAACTAGTGTCTTCAAGTCCAAGACGAAAGGTCTACACAGTAGCATCTCGCGTCATTCAAGAAAGCTGGATAGCGTCATCCGCGGCCATCCGGTCCACTCCTCGCGCGTTTTCTCCAAAATTATTGGAGATCTACCACCAGGTGACGCCCATCGCCCTCCACAATGTTGTAATAGAAAACATTTGGGTTTTGGGGGGGGAGGAGAGCAGTATGCAAGGCACAGACGAGCCTGGCAGCACGCAAAAGGCCTTATTCCTAGTCAATATCAGGCCTACTTTAATATGGTCCCCACGTCTTTCATTCACACTTGCGGAATTCCATTTCCATCCCCGCACACTTGCGTGTGTTGCCTGACTAGCATCAACCCAGCCAAAGCGGTCCATATTAGAACTATTTCGGAAGTGATCAGCTATCTGAGACGAACCACTGTGGACGTTTGGATGGATATTACCTATACCAAGCTTGTGCCTAGAATAAGAGAAACAACTTGCGTGATTAGGTGGACTCGTATAAGATAGGTAGAGTCGGGACCATCTACTTCCATTAGCCCTGTTTCTCGCCACTCCCTCAGCTCTTTACAAACACAGTCGTTCTGTTTGATACAGTCAATCTTTTTTTTCGCATTGCTATTCGTTTCTAATTCAACATGTCTTACAACTCATTCTCTTTGAAGTATATATTGCTGGGTGTGACTCTCCTCCATGGACTTGCTCTCGCCTCTCCCATCGGCGATCTCGCCCCACGAGCCGTCAAAGTTGTCGACGCGCCCATTGCCGCAATCACGCCCAACGTCATCCACCACGGCCCTCTCGACGACGAAGGTTTACGGCGCCTGAAGGACTCTCTGATCAGTCCAGGACGCCGGAGGTCAATGCCCGAACCTCACAGAGTGAAGCGCCAGCTCACTCCCACAAGCACAATCCAAGGCAGTCTTACGGTCACTACCAAGGATGCTTTCGTGTCTATTGATGTCGGCGAACTCGACCTTATAGACAGCGACTCGGATAACTGCCACTCCCAGGTGATCAACGGACCCGTCAACGGCATCCAGATGTTCATGGGAGCGGCCAACATTCGCGCCATGAATGTCACCAGTGCCACTGGGAACACGACCCAGATCCTCTCCGTAAGATCCCCTCCTTCATGCTCTCTCCTCTGAATCTCTGGCTAATCCGATGGGCTTTTTGCAGAACCTCACAGAAACCAGCACCGATGCCGGTGTTTTCGTTTTCGAAGCCAACGACCGCATCAAGGAGTTCAGCATCCGGGAGAGTAGGGGTACCCTTCACGGCTTCAGCTTCAAGACGGAGAGCGGAAAGTCGTACACGGCGGATGCGACGGCGTTGAAGGACCCGCCCCCCATGGTCAAGGTCCCCATCGGTTCCGGAATTCTGGCCCGCATCCGCGTGGAGTACTGTGATGTCGGTCTCTTTGGCCACATTGGCTTCGACTTCCTCGACGAACTCCAGTCCATATCCATCAGCAACATCGCCTACTCCGGCTTCACCAACGACTTCATGCCCGCCGGCCCCGGCCAGACCATGACGGTTGGCTCCCAGATCGTCGACAACCGCAACTCTTCCGCCGAGCAGATCATCACCCTCTGGACGACCGATACTGTAACCAAGTCACGCTCCATCAGCGTGTCGAATATGTGGAATATCGGGACTACTCACACAGTAGATGCCGAGGTTAGCGTCCCACTCGTCACCAAGGCCAAGTCGTCGAATGCCTTTACCTGGGGATTCACGAGGACCACTGTAAGACCCCCCCCCCCCCCCCCCCCCCCCCCCCATCTCCCCATCTCCATCTCGCACTTCCCACACTTCTGATCCCTGAATGAATACATGCTGACAGCGTCACCAATCAAGGGCACGGAAGAAACCGATACCGAGACCTTGACCAAGACTGCCACCATCAACCTCAAGTGCCCCCCCTTCAAGTACTGCGTCGGCAGCTCCTTCTTCACCATCTTCAAGCTCGATGTCGATATCGAGGCGACCTTCCGCGCAAAGACCAAAACTGGCCACGATTTCTCATGGGTACAGAAGGGCAGGTACAAGGGCGCCGACTCCCTTGCGTTGCAACTTCAGGTCGACGAGGCGGATAACGTCATTGCAAAACGCGCTACCAAGATTAAGCAAAGTTGAATTCTGATACCCCCCTTTCATTTTCCTTTTCCTTCATTTTTTTTTTGGAGTTTCAGCGACAAACACATCAGCGATATGATTCCATTTGTTTTTATAAGTAGCGGCGGACATGACAAACGGTTCCCTTTATACCAAGATAGGCATGAGAGAGAAGAGTTCTCTCTGGAGGCAAAAGCCCACTCAACTACGTAATTCAATAAACGTTTTACGGCAATTTTTCCTTGACTAGACCAAGTTCTGACGCCTCGTGGTCGAATTCGATATCGGCTCTACCCGACATTTACTACGGTGATTTTGTTCAGGCGCCAGGTCCCATTGCTAGAATGGGCGAGCAGCCGGTTTCTGCGGACCGGTGACCCAGCTATACACATCATAGGTATGGTCATCGTCCACCTCAGTTGGTGTATCCTGTTCTGTTGATCTTAATCGGTCTAGAGTCTGATGGCAATGACGCCCAGGGGGTAGTGATGGGTATTCCTGACTATTGACTGAACACAGTGCAACAGGGTTATGTACAAGGATCGCGGAGCACAATCGGAGGCGGCGGGTAGAGTGGAGAATTAGCCGGAGGGCGACGGAGCAGTGTCCGGGGACCACGGCGGGGTGGAGCGGGGCAAAGAATCTCATCGCTTGTTGAGTCTGAGAGACAGAAAGACTTTCTGTTGTTGAACAGCAGTTGACGACGGCAGTCGTGGACGATGCGTGTAGTTTGCGACCTTTAGGTCGTCAGGGATCGGGACACTGGCTCAAGGGGCCGTCTATCCCCTCACCGTAAGATGGATTTTAGAGTGTATTGTCCGTTTTGAATAGGTTCGCAGCGTACGATGCGCCTGGTCCCTGGTCCAGAAAACAGGTGAAGACAGGTGAAGTCTGCCTGCCACAACGAGACGGCAGGTACCACAGACCCAGATCCTGGGCCAGCAGCCCGAGGTCGAGTCCCCTTTATCAACAGTCAGGTGTCGCCTGCCCCCAACGACTGAGAAGGTGGTCGAGGGGTGCTGAAGCTCTTGTTACTGCCGGTTCGGTTCTTGTAGGCCCGTTCTTGGTTCGTACTGTTTGATCACCGGCCCAGTCAATCACGTATTCTCTCATCCTCCCCTGCCTCTCCCCAAGCCCTCGATTCCACTCTCTAGGTACGTTACTTAGGTAGGTGCTGGATGCCCACCCCCGCCCTATCACTTTTGTCAGCACATAAAGCAACCCGCTGGAAATAAAAGGAGCCGCCAAGCAAGCAAAATCCAGGACGATCCAAGCAAGGGTGAAGAGACCGACGAGCGACCTCGGACTCGTACAGAATCGCGCTGTCCAATACGTTGGGTGCCGTGAGAGCTCAAAAGGGCGTCAATTTGAATGCCGGCCCAGCCTGATATGCTGTTGATATCTCCAAACGCCATGATGCAGGTCCAGTCTCACCCCAACTCCGCCCAGCCTCCGTACCATACATACCATCCCATGAACCCACCCACCCTCGGCCGCAGCCTAGGTCACTCCTCGAGGCAGCCCTCATTTTTGCCTCTTCCCCTCCGTCCGCTTTATTCTGCCCTCTCCCAAGACAGAGGCAACTCAATCCTCCCCCAGACTCTCTCGGACACAGGCCCGGCACCGCCTCCGGAAATCCTTATTCTTGCCCTCCCTCTCCTCGCGGAACATGCGCGCAGCCTCGACGTTGGCTGGCGACTCGTCGTTGGGCCCGTGGAAGAGGCTGATGGTGCTCAGCAGGATCGTCTCGGGGCTCTGCACCGGGCTCCACCGTTCCGAAGCCGCCTCGTAGCCGTACTGATCCTCCTCCGGCGGGTGCAGGATGGAGATGCACAGCCGCCCGTCGGGGTAAATGTTGGGGTGGAACGGGATCGGCGTCTGGAACGTCAGAGAGGGCGGCATGAGCGGGTAGTTTGGCGGGAAAACGAGGCGCGCGCGGAAGTTGCCTCCTGTTCCGGGGTAAGTTGGGGTTAGCAGTTGTACGGGCGGGGTGGCGAGTGTGTCCCGAGGGAGGCTGTATTTGTTTTGAGGGGCAGGAAAGAAAAGGTCGTACCTCCGTAGTATTTGCAGTCGTCGCTGATCATGAGCATCACCTCCCACTCAAAGATGTTGTTGTCGTTGACCAGACCGCACGATATCCCCGGTATGTCCTTGCCCGTCTGCATCTCCTTGAGCTGCCGGCCCAGCAGCGACGCCGCCGCGGCGGAAGACGATGCCATGGTATGGTGGGTTTTGTGGCGCAAAGTTTTGTCAGGCTTTACGATCGGGTATCCTCTCGAGTGGTGGAGTGGGAAGGGGTCCGGGATTTCGATCGGTGGGTGACACCGGGAGGTAGGTACACGCGCTGGCGCAGGACCAGAAGAGACAAGGCGAGACGAAACGAGGCGAGACTTGTTCGGGGTTAGGGTGGTTGTCGTCGTCGTACCGTTGTCGTTCTCAAGATCGTTGTGTGCAAAGTCAAACGCGGCGTCGTGGAGCGGTTTGTCGCGTGCGAGGCGAGTGCGGGCTTTGGGATGGTGGAGGGGGAGGGAAATGGCGGCAGGCAAACCGACAGCGGTACGGTAGGAATGGTCGAGGTCGTCGAAATCGGAGCCAATGCGAATGTGGGGTTACCCGTTACCCGAGCTGCAGGGGTTTTGATAGGTGTCGGGGGATAAGCTCCATGTGTGTTTACCGAGACACGCCGAGCTCTCCAGCTGGCTGGTGAGGTTGCCGTTGCGGTATGGTGGACGGTGCTGCCACAGCCGCATAGGTACCGTAAAACGCCGGCGAACATCGCGATGAACCAGCCTGCCGTTCCACGCTGCCAAACAAGGGTATCATTTTTGCATCCTGCGACATCATACAACTCTTGAACCACGCGAGCCCCTTTCCCAACCACCAAAATCCAACCCTCAATCAAATTATTTCTTCTTGGCCCCTCCGAACCCGGTGATGCCCATCGCCGCCATCATGTCATCCTCGTCGTGCTCGCCCTCGATCCTCACGTCCTCCCCGTACTCGAGCTTGACCTTCTCGGCCGCCTCCCTCTCCGCCCTCCTCTTCTCGTCCGCCTCCTTCCTCTTGCGCCTCCGCTCCTCGGCCTCCTTCAGGCTTTCCTCCTCCCGCAGCGCTAGGCGCTCCTGTAGGCTCGTCGCCTTCTCCTTCTCGAGGTCTTGGATCCGCTGCCAGTGCCACTCGATACGCTCCCGCACCTCGTCGGCCGTCGCTCGCCGCACCTCATTCGTCTGCCCCGTGTTGGCCAGGTGCTGCGGCGTGTTCATGTGCTCGACGTACTGCTTGTTGTCTTTAAACGTAAGGTCGCAGGGCTCGCAGTAGAAGCCGGCGCCGCGCCCGCGCTTGCCCACGCCCGCGCCCGCCGACACCAACTGCGTCTTGCCGACCTGCGCGCTGAGGTCCAGCACGTTGCGCCGCGCCTGGGTGAATGTCTCGTTGCCCGTCAGGGGCTTGTGGTATTTCTTGCCGGCCAGCTTCGCCTCGTATCGCGCCTTGGACTCCTCCTTTTCCTTGGCCTCGCGGTCCTTGGCCTTGGCGGCGTACTCGTCAAGGTCCCATGTTTTGCGGAAGTCGGTGTCGCCCGCCGGCGCGCCGTAGGCGCTTCCTTTCTTGTCGGCCATTTGCGCGAAAATATGGTGTGTGGTGAGTCGTCTGTGGTTTCGGCACAAGGGAAGGGCGTGCGTATCGTCGTGGTGAAGGGTGTTGTGCTGGAACTCTTGCCGCACTGCACGTTGGGTGGCTAGATGGAAGCAGGTTCCATACGCGTTCGATGATGGAATTTAATGCCTGGGGGGGATATCTAGCCCGGGGAAGGGAGAAAGCCGACGAGGCTGCAGGGGTTCAGAGGAGAAATTTGGTAGGCAGGGAGGGGATTGGGCTAGGTCCAGGGGCTCCAGGGGTGTGATGGTGGGGTTATAACGCTAAAAAAAACCCGTCTACCCCTCCATCCATCCCGCCGCCCGCCTCTCCATCCAAGACGATGCGAAGAAAAAAAGCTGCTCCCAGTCTCGTTTAAGAGTTCCTCGTGGCTGTCGATCGACGAGTGTCCGAATCTTTAATCCTTCTTGGCCATCCCAAAACACTACCATCAAGATGCTGTACCTCGTGGGCCTCGGTCTGTCTGACGAGACCGACATCACCGTCAAGGGCCTCGAGGTCGTCAAGAAGGCTTCTAGGGTCTATCTCGAAGCCTACACCAGCATCCTCCTCGTTGACAAGGCTGTCTTGGTGCGTGGAATCGTCTGTCCCTTTTGGCTTCTGCCTTACCATGCGGCTTAACCATAGGAGTTCTCTAACATCTCTATTTTGCCCCCCCAGTAGGAGAGCTACTATGGCCGCGACATCGTAGTCGCCGACCGCGAAATGGTCGAGTCCAATAGCGAAGAGATCCTCCGCGACGCCCAAACCGAAGATGTCGCCTTCTGCGTCGTCGGGGACCCTTTTGGCGCCACGACGCACACCGACCTCGTCCTGCGCGCCCGCGAGCTCGGCATCCCCGTCCGCACCGTTCCCAACGCCTCCATCATGTCCGGTATCGGCGCCACGGGCTTGCAGCTGTACAACTTTGGCCAGACCGTCTCCATGGTCTTCTTTACCGAGACCTGGAAGCCTGCATCCTTCTACGACCGCATCAAGGAGAACCGCGATGTTGGTCTGCACACGCTTGTGCTGCTCGACATCAAAGTCAAGGAGCAGAGCCTCGAGGACATGGCCCGCGGCCGCAGAGTCTACCAGCCGCCGCGCTACATGACCGTCGGCCAATGCGCCTCGCAGATGCTCGAGATCGAGGAAGAGAAGCAGGAAGGTGTTTATACCGCCGACAGCCTGGCCATCGGAGCGGCGCGCGTGGGCGGCAAGACCGAAAAGTTTGTCGCCGGCACATTGAAGGAGCTGTGCGACACGGACGAAGCCCTGGGAGGCCCGTTGCACAGCATGGTACTGCTTGGCAGAAGGGCGCACGAGCTGGAGCGTGATTACATCCGCGAATTTGCTGTCAACAAGGAGACGTTTGATAAAAGCTGGAACGCAGAGTATGGGAAGCAATAATCATTATTCATGTCCCGTAATTCGGGTTGGTACTATCCCCCCGATAGGTCCCCTGATGTGTGCTATCTGATGTGTGCTATTTGTACATGTTCTTCATTGCCGGTCCATCCTGACATATCAAGAAGAAGAAGCCGCGGACCGATACTGCTCCACCTCCTGAGACGACACCTCCCTCAACTTGTTGACCTGGGCCGCGTTCCCTGTAACGACACCCTCTGCCAGCTGGACGACCTTGCCGACAATGGTGGCGTTGCTAACGGCATAGGTGATGCTGGTAGTCTTGACGCGGATGACGCCAATGCGAGGATCGTTCTCGGAGCCATCGTGAGTACCGTCTCCAAGATCGCCGAGCCAGGCCTTCAGGGTCGGGCTGTAGTGCTTCTTGACCAACGAGCGGTCGGTAATAACGCTGGAGACGCCTGAGACGGACGCCCAGTCGCCGGAACTGTTTATGAAGGCGATGTTGATGTGGGGGTCGCTGTCGATCTCGTCCGTCTTGTGAGACTCGGTGTTGGTGTGGAAAAGCAGATCGATACCGCCGTTTTCCTAGACAAAATGGTTAGTGATTTTCTCTCATGATTAAGGCGTTCGGCAGGGACGAACCGTGGCAGCGAGAGCCATTGCGCGGGAGACGAGCGCGCCCGACTTGGCGTCTCTGGTGGTCATCATTCCAAATTTGGACTTCTCGGCGAACTTGACAAAGGTCTCGACCTTCTCCTTGACGGAGACGTCATTGTCAAGGTTGGCGGCCTTGTAGGGGTCGGCCGTCTTGTTTCCGGTGTCTGCGTTGGAGAAAGACATTGTGATAGGGCTTTGAGAGGATTGTGCTTATTGAAGAAGAAGAAGATGGGTGATGGTTGTGTTGGGTTGTTCTTGCTCAGTCGATGTGAATTGACTTGATGGTGTTTCTCTCCGTCAAGAATACGGGGGGGGCAATGGGTTTTGTTGACGAGAGGTTTTGGCTGTTAGACCATTTGAACCCATTAGGCGAGCTGACCTCATCGCCATTGCTACACTATCCGTAGCAGGCACGGCCATTTCATCATCGGAAAGCACGTTAGGTGACTGTGGTTGCGCGGAGGGGAGCTGTCATCGGCAAGACATGATGACGTCAAGGGCGGAGTAAGGGGAGCACTGCGGTTCACTACGACACGCAGAGACCGCGGAGCCAGAGGCGAGACTCATGGGCACTGTGGCTCGTTGGAGACCTCGATAGACGTAATTTATGGGGAGCACTCATCATAGATCATCTGTCTGCTTGCTTGCTTGCTTCGCCCGAGCTTTGTTCAATGCGAGCATTGGCCAGAAGATGGCTGGAATTGGGCCTAGCTGACATTTGTCGTTGCGCAGGGGCATTGCTGCTTTTACTGGGACAGGAGAACGTGACGAGCGAACAGATGGGGCTTGAGCCTCTCTTTCATCGAGTTCTCATCCGGATATCTTATGAAAGAAGGGGAGGGGAGGGGTTCGTTCGATGGGACGAGCGAGGAAGTGTTCCTCTCGTACAGGTACATTGACATGTTGATCCTCTTCTCAGCTTGAGATTTCTAGCTGTGGTGTGCGTGCTGCGTGCGCCAAAGCCATTGCGGGGCATGGTCTGTGTGGCTTGCTATCCATTGCCATGCATCTCTTCTGCACATATCTAGCAAAAGTACTCTGTAGGCCATTGCAATATGGAGCATGGAAACTTCAGCCTCAAAAGGGGATTGATTGACTGACCATGGCCACCGTTGCTTGTCCAACATCCAGATGGTGCAATTCCGGCAGGTCCTATTACGTCGAAGTAGGTGTCCGTAGGTACAAGCCGATCTTGCGTCCAAACATCGATCGTGAGACAGCTCGGGAAGCTGCTTCGGGTGATCCAAAGGTACCGTTAACGAATGGCATGTACTTCGTACCTTCTCTTACCCGAGCTCTCAAAGTAGACCCGTTATGTGGCGGGTGCAAATCTGTATGTGTTGTTACAACTGCCAGTCAACCGACAAATCCGGAGCTCGTGAAGATCCCGGGCCGAGGGAGCGACACGAGCACGAGGGGTGGACAGTGTTGGGGCTCATACCTCTCTTCCTTACTTTTGTCTTCCGACCGGTTGCCTGCTGTAGGATGTTGTAGTTTCTGTCGCTTCTGAATCCGACCAGGGGCAAGACACATTAGCAGATGCGGGAGACACCTGTACAAATCGCTTTCTTGCCTGGCTACTAGCTTACCTAGGACATCCTTCCACATGTCATCTCCTCCTCCCTCCTCCTCCATTCTTGAACCCTTTCCTCCCATGTCAGCATTGTAGGTCTGTACCTCAGAAAGGGGTTCGGCAATGGTTCGGAGCCGACTCGTCTCCCTCCTCCTTCGGTCCCGGCTCCCTTCCCGGCTCTCTTCCCGGCAACGTCCATCGATCAAAAAGAAAAAAAGAAAGAAAAAAACCGCGTCGTCATTCCCCGATTGGATTGCCCACGGAACACTTGATCTTTATGTCACGCATCTGCAATGAATCGGCGGGCAGTCGCAGGCTCGCAGCCTGTCCCACTCGTCGGGAAACCCCACCAACCAATTGCTGCATCTCCCGACTTGTGTGTCGTGGCAGTCGCATGAGCGTCTGTCTGGCTATCAAATTACTTTTCTCAGGAGCTGCTGTCGTCGTTGAACCCAATCTACCTAGGTATTATCGTCGCCCAAGTAAGGGAAGAAAGGGGGGACTGGCATCACCTACCGCTTAGTACCTTCATAGCACACACCGCACCTGCCCAGACATGTACTCTTTCCAATCCGTCAGCCCCTCTCCCTCTCTTTGATTCCCTTCCTGTTAGGTGCACGCAGCCCATCATTCAGTATGCCACCTAAGGTACCTTGACTGTGGACCGAACCAAGTTCTCACTTCAATCTGGGAGGAAGGGATGAAGAAGGGAAGGAAAGTGCTCCCACGCGTCGCCTAAAAGAAGCTCTGGCCAGGGTTTCGGCGGACGTCGGCAATCGTCAAAGCTGAGACGGGACCAGAATCCCCAAGTGAAAGTCGGCTGCCGCTCTTGCTGCTCATGTGCTGGAGCTTAGGTGCTGCTGTCCGTTTCCATTCGCCCTTTCCTCTGTTGGAGTCTGTCTGGTCTGGGCAGTCAGTCCCTTCCCTTCGCACTTTCCACTTTTCCCCGTCCACTGTCTCCCTCCCACCTAAAGCATCGCTTACCCTTTTCCCACCCTCCGTCATCTTCGACCCTTTTTC